>JAKROA010000005.1:5344430-6594430 GCA_023375655.1 Taenia crassiceps | reverse complement strand
AAAAACCCAATCCTAACGACAGAGCCGCCCAATCTTAATGCACAATCAAGTGGTTGAATACAAAAAGTCCTTTTTGTTTATCAAATATCAGCGTTGGAACTCGTTCAAAATGGAGCATTTCGAAAGACAGCGCTCCTCATTTGCGCGTGTCTTCTTAAAATCTCTCCACCGGCAAATTTTGAACTCGCCTTTCACTGCTATTTATTACTCACGTGTTTGAAATTCTAGGTGTCTTGACTCTTCTAGTCAGGATGCAAGGCCTGGTGTACCATCATCTAAGACAGACTGCAGTTGACACGTACGAATCATTAGTCCCCGTTGATCTATTTACAGGCACATTGACATCAAATGACCATCATCGTACTTACTAGGCGCGCCGAATTCTGCTACGCCAGAAGCCGTCACCTTCACTGATTCGAGAGAGGTCAGCATTGGTTTGTCCAGCTGGCAACTCTGCACATATTTGTACGCCTCAAAGCCTGGGGGTTGGAGTAAGAGACGAGAGTATTTCTAGTCCCAAACCGATGCTCCTAAGGACCATTGAGGAAGAGCTCAATGGCCACTATTAAAATACTTGGCAGAGCTATCTGCCATTTTGTGAAAAAAGGCACTTTTAATGGACCTGCTCGTGGCACTGTGGGAGCAGTCGAAACTCGCAAAGCCGTTGATCCACCAGACCCAGATAAAGGAAAAACAAACCCAATCCGCATCAGCACAAATAAAATAATGGATGCATGCCTTAAAATGAATGATTGTCTCCAGTTTCGCAGATGCTGACACTTCGCTGTGCGTGGATTCATGTCAACACCAAGATGACTATAGCAAACAAACAAGTGTGTTATGCAAAGCCACATCATGCGAATGATTAATGAGACACCGCACACCCATGATGACTGGAAAAACCAAACCTCCAACTCAGCGTACGCCTGTTGGACTGTTCAGTGTCTCCTCAACAAACCATGCATTCCAACAATAGTCGTCCACCTAATCCAATGAAGCATCATCATCATCATCATCATCATCATCCGTAGATCACAGGAGTTACTGCTTGAAATGTTTTGGCAACTTGACGCACCACTTAATGGACCAAAAAGCTTTCCAGTCAAATGGCGCATGTATTGTGAATAAGTGAATAGACAGGAAAGAAGTGGTTGAGGTATACTTGTCGACAGTCCTACAAGATGCCAAAATGTTGGCTACGGCAGGGAACACCATCGCTACTAAATGCTTGCCATAAGCGGTCAAGTCTTTCAAATGTCCTTCCCCCCCGCCCCCCGCAGTTCTCTTTTTCGTGTGGACAATTTGTCATCGATGCAACTCAAAGTTAGTGTGAGAGGAAGGGCTGGCACTCTACCTGAAAGAAAGGTGGTCTCATGGCGTATGGGTAAGCGCAGAGGTTATGGAGACAGAGAGGAGGCGTTAGCATTGAGAGGCGACTAGTCTCACGAACCGATGGGGCTATGCATTTAGCATTGTTGTAATGTGCTTCATTGCCTTGGTCGCGGTCAGACTGCAACAACTATCACGGCGTTACTTTTACAGCGATTCATTTGTGACAGCCTAAAATAACCTGACGACCTCAAGCTAATTGAATCCTACCTTGACATCACAAGTCATGACAGCCGATCGAAGGCCATAAGAACTGTGCAGTTGGGTAGGATGGCAAGTCTTCCTTTAGTGCAACGCATCCCTTCTTCTGTCATGTCGTACTCGCAACATATCCTCCTGCGCATCACCATTCTGAGCACAATGATGGGAGGTGTCGTGGACGGTGTGCCTGCGCCCACGCTTTCTCCCGTTTTAAAGCAATCCGGTGATTAGGTATTTTAAGCATTCGCAAAACAACACGCACACAAGCACTTTTTCCTCCATTTAGTTTTCAGCCTTTATGAAAGGCACAGTCACGGCATTTAATCAGTTGACGGGCAAATAGCATGACCACTTTAGAACCGATTTATGATTGTCCTTTGAAAAAAGACTCCGCCAAAGTAGATGTGATCTACCCACTTAGGGTAGAGCGGTGCATGCTGAGAGAACAGGACCCTGATGCGGTGGTGCTTATTTCACCAACAGTGTCGCATTCCGGCGCAAACCGCCGTTAAGCCAATTTTGTACGGGTTCCCTCTGAGCAGTGTGCATTATTGAGATTCTCTTTCTCCTGTGCTCCCGCTATCCCACTTTTCTTCAAAATTAGATAAGTCCGTGTGTTTTGCCCAATCGTAAACCACACGGACCCCATTTGTGTGTCCATTGCAGTTTCGACTTTTACCAGATACAGTCACGTCATGTCATCATCTCCTCTGCTGACAACACGACCATCTTACGGCCGGTTTATGATTGTTTGTGAATGGATGAGAAATTGCGCAAGAGAAGGGGTGAAGGACTCACTGAGAGTAGAGCGGCATTTAATTCTGGAAGAAGTTACTGAGCACTCAATAAACGCAAATAGCCACCAATGTTCAATGTGCATGCAGACCGCATCAGCGCTTCTTTTGTTAAGTTCCATTGTCTGTTCGAAAGATAAAGCGAAGTTGCCAATTTGCAGTTTATATATTTGAGGCTATCAAAGTGCAGCTGAGGACGCGTGTCGGCAGCCATACCCTTGAAAAGCAGGGACTTTGTGTGCACAAGAACCTGCATGACAGATGAAGGATTAGTCCTCCTGAATGCTTGTGCGGGTGGCAGTAAGGCATGGGTGGCGGGCGTGGCTCGAGGCGGTGTTGAAGGTAAGCACGAAAGGTGGACATAGTCTTGTAGGTGAGGAACGCGAATGTGAAGATTGTTTTGGCACCTGTCGTGACGGGATTCTCACCAGTGCCCACGGAAAACACATCTGACGATTCTGAGAGGGAATTAGTTGCCTTGTTGAGGGTAAGGAGGGCGTGGAATGGCGAAAAGACACTCCGAAAGCGTCTTGGTGCTGACAAACAAAACTAATCAAATCCACTCACTCAGGCTACTTCAAGAAAAGCACAAACTCAGGCAGCCATTTGTCAACATGTTCGCATGTTCAAATGTCCAAATCCTGCGGTGTGAAAGCGCATGCGTTGGAGAAGTTGCTGGTGCTGTGAAAAAGGGAATTCGTGGATGTGGTAGGGACGCACAACCAATGATATTAATAAAATCATGGGTAAAACCGTTGACACAGCCAGTGGAGATGCAGAATGTCACTACCGAAAATTGGTTTTTTGCTATTACAAAGCACATCGCGTAGGACCTTGGCTACATTATGCTTGGTGGTGGAAAAATTGACGTGGCCCGACTATCGCCGGGTCCAACTGCAGCTTGCGAGATGTGTCGGTGCCAACTTTCCTCAAAGCTGATCATCTTAATTTTCCTATTCAATTTTGTTGCAATTGATGAGCACTACCACAGGAGCAAATACTGGTGAACAGAGGAAAGGGAGCTGCTATAAGTGATAGCATTCGCAGCGTGTCTCCAGGAAATCTTCGGTGATCACAGAGGGAAGTAGAGAAATGAGTGGATTTTACAATAGTTCACGAAGTGGCGCATGCATATTGAAATGCAATTGAAATTTGCATTTTAAGCAAGGCTAGCATAGGTCAGGGCAAATCCGAGGACAGCTGGCAGGGAAAGAACGCAAGGCGCTTCGGCGCACAATCAACCCTTAAACATGCCACGGCAGTAGTATTTTAACGTGGATTGAAGCATCGGTGAAGGCTGTGAAATGCACTGTCTGTGACTCTCGAAGTAGCACACCATTGATACCTTGAATGAAGTTGTTAGTAAACGCGTTGCCTTCATCAACAAGAATCGCAATGCCTCTCGCTTCTGCAGGGTGGGATTGCGCTTCGCTTGTCACTTCTCCACTGTCATTGCGTCAACTGCTGAGAGGTTTGTTCGCAACTGGCCAATGGTGCTGCAGCTAATGCGTCTATATAAGACGGTGAATACGGCGTTCCACGCCAACAGCTAAGGGAGCTACCAGAGGTTGGTTGCATTCTCACCATAAAGTTTGTAATGCATTGCCTCCGCAAGGAGTAAATCACAGGTATTTGCAGAGTTGGATTTTCAGGCACAATGCATGAATTGTCCTAGTTCCATGAACTGGGCTGTCAAGCCCAGTTTAGTGGATGAAGCAGAACCATGAGTCGGTCCAGGCGTTTAAGAGTAGATCATGCTTGGTTATGATTGATGGACCCAGAAATTGGTAGATTTATTAATTCGCCTTTCGTGCACTATCTTCTGCGGGTGAGGAGGTGAATTGAAGCAAAAGCAAGCAATGGACAGCTGGATTTGGCAACAGGAAACGACAATGACGGCAAAAAACTATACTCCGGTGTATGCTGAAGCTGACTATTCCGAGTTGATGCAAAATGCAATGTGGACACATGTAAATCATGACAGTTAATCGAAAGTCAACAACCCTACGCCCATCGCGCATGGCGCACGTAAACAGTGGAGGGCTTGACCGTTTTAGCACATAACCATTCTTGTATCCATGACAACTTTTACTGGTGTACAGATGCTTTACTTGCAGTCTATCTTCTTGATCGGTTCGACATCCGCAAATCCACACTACCCTTATCGCATGGGTCTTCACTGGTTCACTTACTGCCGCATTGACGCTAAATTGATGTCAGCGTTCCCACTACGTATGCTGCATTTTTCATTTCCCAAAGCCGTCACCAGTTGCCATTCCAGAGGGCTAAAAAGGACTTTGTCCCGCCGGTTACCTTCCACACTTTATGCAAGAGTCAAAGAAGCATGTGTTGTATGGCGAGTTTGGAGGGTAGACAGCGTTATGTCTTGTGTTAAAGCAGTGTTTTCCACGGCAACAGAGAAACATTTTAACATCCACTCATAACTTGCCTGATAACACGTAAAAGGTATTTTCGGAGTAAAAGGGACCTCTGGTAGCCATGCTCGTGGCACCGAGGGAGTGGTCAATGCTCCCAAGGCCAGCAACAACCAGTCCATCCTCGGTGAATTGAAACGATTCAAATCCAGATCAACTCAGTGACATCCAGTCTAGCGCGAACAGGACAGAAGTAAGAATGCGCGTCTTGTAATAGGCGGAGGATTTTAATTTCACGGTCGTCAGTGCTGTGCTGTACGTGGGCTCATGCCATTATCGAGATGACTAAAGTAGTCAAACATGTGTGCATACATGTGTCAAACATTGGACACATACACACACGCACACATGCGATGACTAAAGAACCAAAATTTTAAACTCAGCGTACATTTGTTGAACGATCTAATGCATTGTGAAACACCATACGCCTCAACAGCGGTCCTTAACTTGATCTGGTGGCAAAATGTCTTTTGTCGAACCTACGGGGTTCTCCGACAAACAACGCAGATGGGCACTGGGAGGCACATCTTTTGAATAAATGAATGGGCAGGAAGGAGATGACCACGTTAAATCTTTAGGCAATCCTGCGAATAGCACTTAAATTGAAAAATTTGACTGCAATCAACAATTGGCTGGAAGCATTTTAGTCCGTCACTTGTCGTCGTTAGGCATCGCACTTTTCGCCTTCCATTCAACAAAGGTGGGACTTCTTTTCGGTGGTCCGTTGTCATCGATGTGCCCCATAGGCCATTATGAAGACATGGGCTGCCTTACCACATGGAGAGCAGGTAAAACCGTTGGCACGTCGTTGCCTTAGGAGGTGATCAGTCATGAAAGCCAATGCCTCTGTCGAATTTGTAAGATTACTCTACATATGCTACATCGTTTCCATCGCAGTCAAATTGCACTACCACACGATCCTTCATGGAGTTTTATCGGTAGCGAGCTCAAGCTAACTTGAGCCTACTTTGACATCACTAGTCGTGAAAAGGGATCAGGGATATCAAGCCGTGTGACTTGGCAAGACGTCAAGTCCTCTTCACGCGGCGCTTCTCTACTGCTGTCTTGTCGCGCACGGCATATGTCTGCAAAAATATCGCTGTTTTGAGTCTAAAGTTGGACAGACATTCTGAACGGTGAGTATTTCTGAGGTATTCCTTCTCCTGTGCTAACATGTTCCATTTGTCATGAACAAAGTAATCAAATGTTATGTAGGCATTCAAAAGGCTATGGCGACTCCAGTTTTGCGTTTTTTTTTGACTTCGGTTTTTGTGGGAAGGAGGCACAATATGCTATCACCTCGCCTGCTGATAGCGCCGCGAATTCGCGACTGGTTTGTGCCTGTTTGTGAATAGAGAAGAAAGTCCACACGAGGAGTGCACGACTCACTAAGGCTAGGGCGTGTTAATGCTGCTGTCGCTGCCACGTCTTAGCCGCGAATAACCACCGCCGTGCAGGATTTAAGCAATTTGCGTGAATAGCTTTCCTCATCCAGCTTTAACAACTGTTGGAAAGATAAAGCGGAATTCAAAGTTGACCACTTCTACTTGTGGGATTTCTCGTCGCTGAAGGCCGAACCTTTCAGCAAAGTTGTTTGCGCTTGGTTCACAAATTACTGTTGCCATTTAACGGAGGGATTTCGCACAATCAACCAAATGGCCCAGGTGCGTTGGAGCAGAGGACGAGTTGGACAGGCGCAGAACTGGTCGCATTTCATTGCAGTTTGGGCTGTAGACACACAAAATTGCAAAGCAAATCATAACGACTTTTTGGGAAGAATGTGTGATTTATAAGTTGAGTTGTTTTAGGGATAAAGCACCTTGGAATTATTAACACTTAACACAAAGCACATTCGTTTGTGCATACGAGTTCATAGTGGAACAGAATTGATGGTACAATGGGGATTAAACGGCACTCATGATGAGCTTCTGCAATTCGATTCCTTCAGCAGTTATGCCAGACAAATCTACTTCCGTCTACATAACCGGGAAAACAGTTCTGTGCTCTCGTTCTAGTTCATTTGGAAAGAGAAGGGCAAGGAAACTACCTGTTAATACCTCTGCGAAGTGCAGAAGCCTCTGATGGCATGGCAGTCAGTAACAATAATTGGCATTCCTACGCCAGCAATGGATCGTAATTTAAGTGGTGCACTCCCAACTTCTAAGTCATGCTAACCTCGCCAAAATCTCGCACACTCCTCTGACGGCACGGTACAAATGACCTGAAATTTGGCTAGTCCGCTGTCTAATGCAAAGTGTACTATCTACCGACCCAAACTGACACTGTTTCTTGCCTTTCAGCCACCGACGGCTCAGACCGAAAGACGAGGTATGCTACACAGTGATGCCCACTTAGTGTTGCAAAAGCCTTTCTTCGTGCCGTCTCAAATTCTTCAGGACAAAGCAGTGCAACGTTGTATGGGAGGGATCCCAAACGCCAAATGCTGGGCATCCTGTCGAACCAAGCATCGCCCACTTGTCTACAAGTCTGTCTGGCTGTCCGTCCACCCGGCTGCCTTACTGGCCCGACTGTCACCTTGTCCCTCATGCATTCTCAGTGACGCGTAAAGACTACTTGATTGGCTGATGGAAAATGTCACTCAGGTTGACTACTCCACCACCGTCTGTGCACATTTGGGTGTTAAATCGTTCTCCGTGCTGCTAATAAGCAAGTTATTCTTTCCAGTTAAATCATATTCCGTATCCTCACTAAAATCTTGCTGTTACAAGCAGCTGGAAAACGAGTCAAAATAACGGTGCATTTTATGTTATCAAAGAGCGGCGCCAGACGCAAGACAAAGCAGGCAAAAGCAGAGTTTAATCTTAAATTGCGAATTTGTTTTTTTTTTCCAAAGGCGCGTGCGTATAGTTGTTATGCATAAAGTAGAATGGGAGCATTTAGTGTGCCTTGAGTGTTGCGGCACAAGAAAGGAATCCATGGAAATGCAGCAGTCTTGGTGGTAACAAAGAGAATAGCAAAGGAAAATGCGTTCTTATTATTAACAATTAGCTAATAGAGTCTAGCGTAAACGGATGCGATGGAGCCGAACCAGCTGGTCCTAGCAGGTCTTGCGGCAGAAAAGCGTGGCCACAGGTCCGACTCCGGCGACCCAGATAGCAGCAAAGCCTGCCCGCTACTGCCACTCTCCGTGGAAATTTGGCTAGCCAGCGATGAAGAGAGACAGAATCGTCATGCGTGAGTGCAGCGGGATGAGACACTTTCGAAGTAACGTATTTTCTGGCAGTTAGCCTAATAGACCAAGTAGACTGTTCTAAAAGGGCTTTTCCAGATGCTGATTGTCATAGAAGACTTAGTTGGAACCAGCTAAGGTTTCCAATCCTTGCACAGTATTAGTCTTAATACAGACAACAGCCCTAGTTGTGCCTGTTTGACTTGTAGTTGAATAGAGCATCCGATTAAGTGCATGACTTCCCAGGTCTTCGAGGCATAGGCCTCACCAAGTTCAAGATATTTTTGTGCCTATTACCTCCCACTTTAGGTGAGCAAAGATTCCATGTCAGGTTTGTAGAGGTAGTGACAGCCGCTCGACTGTCGTTTCAATTAATAACTGCTGCAGTCACAATTTGGTGTGCTTCGGTAGGTCTGTTGAAGACAGACCGAAAAGATGGCAGATGCAACAATTTTGCAATGAAGAGGTGCAGATCGTTTCAATGGATGAGCTTAAAGCATTGATCTGAGGCGTTCAAATCAAAGTATTATTATAATGCAGTGTTTGTTGCGAAGCGCAGTATTCGCCACCGTTATATAGACGCGCAGACTGTGGCGCCATTGGCTGCCTATAAATAGAATGGATAAAAATAGAATAGAGTAGAACATCGCAATAGCGCCGAATGGAGTAAAGTAAACCGGGTGCAAATTAGTAACCAGACTGCACGCGCACTAAATGGAAGTGTGGCTTGGTGTGAACACATGAGTGATACCAAAGTTCTCCAAACATGCGCATTCCACCTCGCTCTCTTCGCTGTGCCTGCGTGGAGGAGCGAGCTCTAGCATCGTCGTCTGGCCATTAATAGAGAGACGCACAAGCTAAATTTAAACGACTTGAAATAGTAGGCAGCGTGACGCACGACTACTGCATGCAGCTACATTTGCTCCATCTCTCTACTTACTCACGGCTGCATACGTGGTGTGGTGGTTTGTGTCACGCAGTCGCCCACCTCGCTTCCGACATTACTTGCGGTGCTCCAACACACATCCCATTGTCGTTGTTGCGAGGCATACGAGTGTGAATGTGCGCTAATCCATATGTCGTGTGCTGCAGCAGTTCGAGGTAGTTTAGCATGCACCCCATTGTGAGCGTGTTAAAGGGCGCGGTCCGCTTTGGGTTTGCGTTGACCTGCGAGTCGTGTGGAACGCGTTGGAAGCAGTACTGATCGTGGGGTCTTAGAGATTGCCTAGTGCAGCCTATTACAGTGAAAGAAGGCCTCTGATTTTAAGAATAGGTCAATGAAGACCAGAACAAACGCATTCCGCCGTTTCGCATAGCGCTTCTGTTTGACAAGGGAAGGCCACGCTGCTGATTTCTCGCATTCATTTCAGCACTCACCTCTCCCTGTTTTCCAAAGTGGCACTTAGTGACGTGGTAAAGAACGATGAGTGGGTTGGAGACGTTGTGATGCCAGTGCTGCGATTGGTAAGACAGCAGTGAGCGGATTGCATTCCCAACTGAGATGGCGAATGCCGTGCAACGCGTTGAGTTGAAGCAGTGCTGACTGAAAGGCAGTCCGATGTCTGCAATGTGCTGAGTTCGGCCCATCCCTGTCATTCCGCCTGCAGCCTCGTTGGGAAAAGACAAGCTAAGTTGATGGCAGCGCTCATGCAATGCTCGTCGTGCTATGTCATTGCCTAATCACCTGCTCTGCAAGAGAGAGAGAGTGAAGGAGAGAAAGCAATGTGAGATAGGCATTTTAAGAGTAGACATTGGAATGTGTGTCTGTGGCCCTTAACAGCACTGCTTTCCCACAGGCAATAACACCGTCCCTCAGTTCACCCCTCTACAATGGCTGTGTGGATTTCGAGCAACGTGCGGAGTAAGTGATATGCTCCTCCTGAGAGAATGAGCTCAAAAGTGCATGTTTGGTGGCAGGCACACACTTCCGCTTTCAGACAATGAAATGAGAATCGGGAATGAGGAGTTGGTGATTGGTAATTGGAAATTGGGAGGCATTGCCATTGGACTGAAGGTGTAGTGTCGAAGCGGTCGGAGTTTGCTATGCAACTTGAGAGAACTGCTGCTTCTTCTCAGTAACAAGTCACTCAACCGCATCCTCACCCAAAGCACTCTGAGCGAATGAGAGGAAGAGTGTAGATGGGCATCTTGGTCTCGAACCTACAAATGTGTGACGGTTGTTGCTGCCTGAACTTAGATGCCAATAGTGTTGCAGGAGGTGGGCTTTGGTGGCCTACACCTGCATCATCGAGACGCATTCTACTTGTGACTGCAGTTGTTCAGTTCGGTATTGGAGCATGCAAATGGACATGCAGTGAAAACGGACAAAACCCGATCACAGCCACTTGCCTGCACTTCAGTGCTTAGAAGATTGCAAATTATTTCTCCACTAGTGCGTATAGTTCCTTCCCCGTGGGCGAATGCGCGATGCTTGATTTCCTTGTTTATGCATGGCTTCCGAACTGGCTTTAGACTCTCTGCTTCAAGAGAATGGCCTTTGGAGCAGTTGCTGCTTTGCTTTACCACACATTCGCCAACACTAGCGCCTCGGCTTCCGTGGCTTCACATGCCGCCACGGGAGTGAGCCCCTAACACTTCTACGCATTAGTGGACAGTGCTCGGGAGGAGGTGTACGGACGAAAGAACAACCAGGATTGTTGTCCACTTTCTTGGCAATGAACGACTGAATGCAGGAATGAATGAATGAATGAATGAAGTAAGGAATGAAGGAATGAAGGAAGGAAAGAGTGGAAATAGAAGGGATCCAGCCTCCATTGACACCTGTGGCTGTTGGTGTGGATGACTGCACTCACTGGCGGTGTGCACAGTCGTCAGCTTCATCATCGTCGCCTGCCTCTTAATAGACCGCTGGCGAGTGAAAATTAGGAAAGTGCAAATTAGCAACCCAAGTGCCCACGACACTCACTGAGTGGAAGCAGGATTTCTTTCACTTTCATCAGTGATGCCAACGCACCTACTTTAGCCTTTCATTCGAATCATTCTCCCATGTGGAGGCTCTCAATTCCCCACACGTTTCTGTTTGGTGCGCACAGATTTATCAATGCTTACTTGCAATTTGATTGACTCGACGCCTGTCCTCATAAAGAGGGCTTACTTCACCCCATTGGCATGAATACGACCTCACGATTGCAGGCCGCAAAGATCAAATCTAAGGCAATCTGTGGTTGACAGCCAATATCTATCTGTCATCGCCAAATTACCTGCAGTCCTCTTGACGTCAACTTAAAGGTGATGCTTCCGCAACGCTCGACGCAGTATGTCATTCACTAAACCGTCGCCGCCTCCTACCTGCACAATTTTGCCAACATTTAGTCCATCAGGTAATCTCCCTCACTCTCACAGGCTCTGAACCAATGTACGCTTTATAGGGAGGTCGACTTAGGGCCAGCGTTATTGTTGGTGCATAGGCAATGCTATTAAGGGCCACAGACACACATTGCATTGCCTTAGATTAAAATGCCTACATGCAAGGATGTCGGATATGGTGCAAGAAATGCGAGGTGATTCGTGTGAGAATGCATGCCCACAACATGTTCCGAGTGGGGCACGCTAGACAACAAAGGACAGAGGTCAATGCAACTTGCCCCTAATGCGCGCTTAGTGCCCACCTAACCCGAGTGAGTGATACGTCGCCACGGATGATCTGATCAGTGGTGTTGCTGCAGCGCCAATGCCATGCTGACGAGGGACAACAAGAAGGGGAAGAAGGAATGCAAGGTACAAATGGTGTATTCACAATGGTGAGAGCTGACATGTGCATGGGGAGGAGAGGTTGTCAATAGCGTCCAGTCCTCGGAGGTTCTCATGCACCGTGTGCGTGAGACGCAAATGACTCAGATGGCGCAGAGTCCTTCACCTCGGTTGAGTGATGCCAGTCTACACGCGTCCACAGTTGGTCCTGCATCAGCTCGGGATAGTCGGCTTCATCGTGCACAGGAGTGCAGTCCTGCACCGTTGGCGTCGTTTCGTGCTCTACAGTCCACTTGTCCATCGCCAGCTTCCTCTGCAAACACCTCTGCCTCTACCTCTAGCTGTAACTGTGCCTGTGTCTGTCTCTGTCCCTGTGCCTGTGTTAGTGCCTGCGCCTGTACCCGTGACCGTGGCTGTAACTGCGGCTGTGGCTGTAGCTGTAGCTGTAGCTGTGGCTGTGGCTGTGGCTGTGGCCGTTGATGCGAAGCACAGTATTCGCCACCGTTATATAGACGCGCGGACTGTGGCGCCATTGGCTGCCTATAAATAGAATGGATAAAAATAGAATAGAGTAGAACATCGCAATAGCGCCGAATGGAGTAAAGTAAACCGGGTGCAAATTAGTAACCAGACTGCACGCGCACTAAATGGAAGTGTGGCTTGGTGTGAACACATGAGTGATACCAAAGTTCTCCAAATATGCGCATTCCACCTCGCTCTCTTCGCTGTGCCTGCGCGGAGAAGCGAGCTCTAGCATCGTCGTCTGGCCATTAATAGAGACACGCACAAGCTAAATTTAAACGACTTGAAATAGTAGGCAGCGTGACGCACGACTACTGCATGCAGCTACATTTGCTCCATCTCTCTACTTACTCACGACTGCATACGTGGTGTGGTGGTTTGTGTCACGCAGTCGCCCACCTCGCTTCCGACATTACTTGCGGTGCTCCAACACACATCCCATTGTCGTTGTTGCGAGGCATACGAGTGTGAATGTGCGCTAATCCAAATGTCGTGTGCTGCGACAGTTCAAGGTGGTTTTGCACGCCCATGCTAACCATCAACTTCCTCGCCACGGAAGGAACGAATGTGTCAAAAGAAGAAGATAGCTGCACTGGCACGTGTGGCTGTTGGTGTGGATGACTGCACACGCTGGCGGTGTACAGAGGCGTCAGCTTCATCATCGTCGCCTGCCTCTTAATAGAGCGCTGGCGAGTAAAAATTAGGAAAGTGCAAATTAGCAACCCAAGTGCGCACGACACTCAATGGGTGGATGCAGGTTTCATTCAGAGTTTCTCTGAGGTAATGAGGTGATGATGCCTCCACTCATTGATTGTAGGTAGGAGTCCTTTCACTTTCATTAACAATGCCACAGCACTTGCGCAGACCTTCGTAGAATTCATCAATGGTGTCTTCCTGTCACATTTTTGCATTGCTCTTTGGCACAGCAATTGCGAGTTCTCTGTCTCATCTGCATTCAACTCTTCTAGGTTATCAAGAGAAGAAAACGCAGTGACAAGATAAGAAGTAGACGAGCACGCTCCAAATGCTCAGATGTTGGTGCTGGTGATAGTGTTGGTGTCAGTATTGTTGTTGGTGTTGGTGTTGGTGTTGGTGAATAAAGTGCCTTTTCACCTGCAATTGCAAACAGCGTGCAATGTGTTGGCAGCAGTGCTGTGCCAAAGGCGGTCAAAAGTCTCTGACGTGGCGAGTGCAGCCCTTCATAGTGACACTAAATGCATTCCGGTTGAGAAGGCTTTAGTGAGGATTGGATGAAGTGTGCCTTGTCTCCATCTGGCAGACAGCAGCCTTCGACAATCAAATGTTTGGAAAGCACAACTGAAGGTAGCTACCAAGTGGAGGTGAATGGTTTACGCTGCTTCTGAGTCAAGTCAATGTTCGTCTTCCTCGCCTCAACAACCAAGACACACAACCACTCGACTCCTTACTTAGCTGGTAGTAGTCGTCGCCATCTGCATGGGTGCCTTCCATTCGGAAGCAATTTAAACTTCAAAGAATGCCATTTAATCTTCCTCACTTCCTTCCCTCCTTCCTTCCATCCTTCATTCCATCCTTCATTCCTTCCTTGCCACCGCGATGCGACTTTGGTTAGCATGTCTTCAAACCGTTTGAATGCGAGATTTGTAACCAGATAATCATTTCGTGGCTGCCTAATTACTGCTCCAATGCGCCAAGGTTATGTGCCAATCAACCTAAAGTAAACCAAACCAAACCAAACCAAACCAAATCAAACCAAATCAAATCAAATCAAGTCGATTCAAACAGAGCCTAATCAAACCACATCTGCCATTAAAGGCCTTCACAATGATTTGACAGGATGCGCCTTCGAAGGTTTTACATCTTACTCCCTCTGGACTGCGTTAACAAGCAAACTAACAGCACCTCTCTGCACGCCACCGTCAGCATGCACATGGAACAATGGTATGAAATGGAAATGGATGTGCTGCACAGCAGGTAGCAAAGGCTTAGGAACAACAAACGCCACTCCAACTTGGCACCGAGCTCTGAGGCCAGTGTCCATGACACCCAATGCCTAATGCTCATTCCCTCAAGAGGAGCATTTCACTTACCCCGCACGTTGCTCGAACTCCACACAGCCATTGTAGAGGGGTAGAGCAGGGGACAGGATTATTCCTTGTGGAAAAGCAGTGCCGTTAAAAGTCAAAGCCAAGCACTTAAATCTATACTCCTAAAATGCCTTGCAACAACGACAATGGGATGTGTGTTGGAGCACCGCAAGTAATGTCGGAAGCGAGGTGGGCGACTGCGTGACACAAACCACCACACCACGTATGCAGCCGTGAGTAAGTAGAGAGATGGAGCAAATGTAGCTGCATGCAGTAGTCGTGCGTCACGCTGCCTACTATTTCAAGTCGTTTAAATTTAGCTTGTGCGTCTCTCTATTAATGGCCAGACGACGATGCTAGAGATCGCTCCTCCGCGCAGGCACAGCGAAGAGAGCGAGGTGGAATGCGCATATTTGGAGAACTTTGGTATCACTCATGTGTTCACACCAAGCCACACTTCCATTTAGTGCGCGTGCAGTCTGGTTACTAATTTGCACCCGGTTTACTTTACTCCATTCGGCGCTATTGCGATGTTCTACTCTATTCTATTTTTATCCATTCTATTTATAGGCAGCCAATGGCGCCACAGTCCGCGCGTCTATATAACGGTGGCGAATACTGTGCTTCGCATCAACGGCCACAGCCACAGCCACAGCCACAGCTACAGCTACAGCTACAGCCACAGCCGCAGTTACAGCCACGGTCACGGGTACAGGCGCAGGCACTAACACAGGCACAGGGACAGAGACAGACACAGGCACAGTTACAGCTAGAGGTAGAGGCAGAGGTGTTTGCAGAGGAAGCTGGCGATGGACAAGTGGACTGTAGAGCACGAAACGACGCCAACGGTGCAGGACTGCACTCCTGTGCACGATGAAGCCGACTATCCCGAGCTGATGCAGGACCAACTGTGGACGCGTGTAGACTGGCATCACTCAACCGAGGTGAAGGACTCTGCGCCATCTGAGTCATTTGCGTCTCACGCACACGGTGCATGAGAACCTCCGAGGACTGGACGCTATTGACAACCTCTCCTCCCCATGCACATGTCAGCTCTCACCATTGTGAATACACCATTTGTACCTTGCATTCCTTCTTCCCCTTCTTGTTGTCCCTCGTCAGCATGGCATTGGCGCTGCAGCAACACCACTGATCAGATCATCCGTGGCGACGTATCACTCACTCGGGTTAGGTGGGCACTAAGCGCGCATTAGGGGCAAGTTGCATTGACCTCTGTCCTTTGTTGTCTAGCGTGCCCCACTCGGAACATGTTGTGGGCATGCATTCTCACACGAAACACCTCGCATTTCTTGCATTCCGTCCAACGTCTTCGAGCAATGCCTTACCTGCGTGGAGTTGAAGGCATGGCCAACTCGAAGCACTACCTGCCAGAAGGGTGTGCAGTCGTTGGGACTGCAAGCATCAGCCTGATTCGCCTTGCAGTTGTGCAGTCCTTAGCATGCTCTTCATGGCTTCTTTGCCCTCCTACGATGTGCCACTGCTGCCCTCGTGGAGACATTAAAATCTTAGCTGATTAGAAGACAGGTGTTCATTGAAGTGTCTTTTTTGACAGAAGACTGCATTCGCGATGCCATGTAGTGTTGATGCACTCAAAATAGAAGCGTATGAGGCAGGTGTGGCTGAGGTTGAGCACGTTGCTGGGGAGTGCTTGGAGAAGACTCCTTAAGAAAATCTTTTCCAACTCCAGTGCAAGCGATGCTTAAGACTCCAGTCAAATATGACTTCCTCCTTCGCGGTAATCAGCAGTAACGACATGTTAGTTCAACTGACGGCTCCTAATCATGCCACTTTATCTGCTGCTCATGACCCTCCATGTTCTATGCCCTAAGGTGACCCCACGTTTACACCCATTCGTCTAGTCGCGCTTCTTTTCCTTCTTCTACATCGAATCCACCACACCCTGATAGGAGACTGGAAGTGGTCTAGGATAGGCCACTGACTTGACAGCACCGAAGCCCATGGAGAACTTTCATGGAAGCCGGATAAACGTGACCATACTACTCGCGATTACCCCTGAGGCAACAACTTTCATTGCACTAAGGAATCTTTGCATTTCCTAGGCCTACAATGGCCCCCCTTTTGGCGGCACCAACAGTTGCTAGGAGCTTCAAGCTAGAGGCTCTGGCAACCTTTGCTCACTCCCAAACCACTCAACGCTGACTAGTATTGCGCTGCTCATAGCGCCTTGGACACATTCGCAAGATCTCCAAGTTGTTCGAAGTTGTTGAGGCGTGCATGACAACTGCACGTCTCCTAGGCAAGAGACGGGCGAGAAGAAATTGCATTACACTCGCATTGGTCTGCTGAACGCTGCGTAGCTAGCCGTGCACGTTGGACCCATTTGTCGACCTCTCCCTCCTTGCCCACGGTACGCATTGCATCCATTCATCCGCCCATCATCCACTACCTTCCTTCACTCCGATTCCTTTGCAAATCGCAAACTAACGCCAGCTGCCTTTAGCATATGTTCCTATTAAACACCACGGACAGCACTGTCTGGCGTAATGTAGACGCGTGGGCTGCAGCCCCATTGCTTGCCTATTGATAGAATGGATAAGACTAGAATCGGGTTGAATGGAATAGAAGAGATTAGCGTCGCATGGAATGGCGTAGAACAGACCTAGCAAAAGTGGAATGAAACAGAATGGAAAGTAGTAGTCAGGCTACACGCGCACCAAGTAGAAGTGGGACTGAGGCTGAACGCATCAGTGCTACCAGTTCGTCCCGCCGCCAACCTACACCGTAGTGTGGTAGTGCGCCGTTGTTGTTGTCGATTGCTGCTGTGAAGACCACCTCTCCATCGCCTGCGTGCTTTTCCGTGTTAAAGTGCGTCCACCCACCTGCGGCATTAAATAGAAGTGGCACCAACGTTCTCCTAACAGCCACACCTTCGCTTTTGCATTGCACAGCAGTTGCAACTACTGGATCCGAGGGATGGAGAAGGGCTGCTCAGTGCAAAGACCTCGTGGCGACATTTCTCGTCCCAATTCGTTGGCAATAGTTGTGCTGCATTTTCTCTTTGAACCAGCAATAGAGTGCAGGAAGGCGCGTGGCACATGCATTGAGATGGTGTGCGCTGTTCTGTTTGTTCTACTCCGTCTGCCTTGCCTCACGCCGCCTAAGTGCCACAAGTCTCTGTGACAGTGGGCCCTAGTTGCGGCATCCCAAAAGAGAAATGCAGCATTGAGACACTGCTGAAGGCGTAAATTGGCCGGAATTGGGAATGGCTGGCGCGAATGCATTGCAATATCTGCTTCGTTGTCTTCGCTGCAGCAAATACACCTTCGTCACAAATGACAGCTAAATCGTGGTGCATTTGTCGGGTGGCCTTAACTTCTACGCGCAAGTTAGTCAGCGCAGCACTTGGAGGTGGTGATACTGAGCATTTACTTTGCTGGAATGCTTGGTGATTGAAGTGAATGGGATTACGTGGTCTGGTGTGGTCATCATCCAGATAACTCGGTGCATCCTCCTCGTTGCATCGTGCACACCACAGCCATCGTGTCATATGAGGAGGCGAAGTAGCGGTGGAGGGAAAGATGGAAGTGACTGTGCAGAGAGTAGGAGGGACTTTGGCAGCGCAAGTGTTTCGGTGGCGACGTGGTGAACCTGGATGTGTGCAGCATTAGAACATGGACTGGCTGCGGCGCAGTGAGATGCAAGCAAGCAAGCAAGCAAGCAAGCTTGTTGAGCCAAAACCGGTGACCCTCCACACTGCCAAATACGCAATTCAACAGGCACATGAATCCCTCCATTTCATTGGAGCGAAGAATTGCGCTGCAGACATTGGGCTGTGAGTTGAGCATGGAGGAGGTGTTGCTTTTGCACAAAGGTGGCCTAACTGCTGCAACATCTTGCAGGTCTTATTGTAGACCTTGCTCTTCTCTTGCTTGCAAGTGAAGAGTGGAGCAGAGTTGTCTTTTGCAAGATGCGCCAATTTCCTTGGCGTCTTGCATTACACGCCTGATTCTGCCAAGCAACTTGTGTTCCTGCCTTAGCGGAACAGGGAAGTAAGGCGCGCTCACTACGTCGACAGCGACCTGTGGGCTTCCGGATGAAGGCGGTATCATGCATTGCTCAGAATGTGACGCCAAAGTGCTTGCTTTATGGATTGCGATAGGAACTAAAGCAGTCAATCCACCCTGCTGGTTAATGAAAATTGGGGAACAAGTTAGGCGACTGTGGCTTCCCAGCAATTTCCACCTGACCGATGGGAGTGGGTGCGATGCTCTGGCATTCCATATCCACACACGCTGCTACCAGACGAGGAGTAGAGCTTCCTTCAGCATGGCAAGAATCCTGCTCTATCTTTGCCTACAGCACTCACGTATGTAAACATACAAGGCAGTGCAAGACAGGTCAAGACTAACTAATGCAGCGTTGTGCAGCGAGCAGTGTGCAGTGCGTGAGCGAAGTAGTTAGCCATATGCCATCAATCAATTTACACAACTATTCTCTCTCGGTTCACCCACCATTGATGCTACCGCAGTGGCTAATGGTCCACAACGTCTCATTCAAGCGTTTGCATGGAGTATACATTGCCTGTACCAGGCAAGCCGAGGAGTGCCACAACACCGACTTCTTCAACGCAGTCACAAGTGGAGTGACATGTGCCATGTGCAGCCGCAAACTGCACATGGCACCTACACTCGCACCCTCCCACCTATGAGGGCAGCATCTCACAGCAGCCCAAGCCACATTCGATTTGCCACCTTTGAAGTCCACACGCGGAAGGTGGAGCAGACCTGCAAGTCTCCCAAGTCATGGCTCAACCCATCATCTCGCATCTGTTTGAAGAGGACAAACGAATGCCTTCGTTGCAGACTTCCGCACCCAGCAAGACGCCAAACAAACATGTGTTTTGTGCATATCTTCAACGTGGCAAATGCATTCGCTTCTTAGGTGGACGCAGGTGTGGTGCTGAGGACACCACCCGCGTGGCACACTTCAGTGCGCGGAAGCCGACTTGCTCTTTCCACCGCAGTTTCTCCTTCTCACCTCAACAACAAGGCAGACATACACGAGGAGGGATTGCAGGCATGCACAAATCAGGCCCATCAGTCCTGCTAAGCGTTGATGGCACTATCTCACCGTCTGATGCACTGACGCCTTGCACACTGTGCAAAGTACACAATTTGCCGCTCTGTAGAGAGAGGGTTTGAAGTAGTCGGGAAGTATTTCTTTTTTTACTGAGTAGTCATAGTTAAGTAGACCGACTGTGGGTCTGCTCAGGTGCCGCCTTCCTCAGAGAAGTGCAATTGATTGCCCTCTTACTGGCGCATCCAGCCCGACTAGCATTCTCAGCTGCATTTACACGTCCTTAGGTGAAGCCTTCGCAACCGCACAACTTCCCGGTGGCAGTCATAGGCGCTGTGTGGAGGATGTTTTGTGCATTGCCGCCACCAGGGAAGGTTGGATGGACATATTGAGGCATTGTCTGAACAATGTGAAGCCTGCACGCACTTCCCTTCATCGCATTAGAGTGCTTCAGAATGCACGATGTGAAATCGTGTGAACGGCATGCTTTCTGCTGTCCGCTGTCATTTGCGCACCCATGTGGACTCCTCATCACTAGCCGAATGGAAGCCAACATCCATGGGCGATAGGAGGCAGAGAGAAGGTGTATGTCAGAGACTGATGTGCCTCATCGGCATGCTTTGCTGGTTGGGTGGCATCATTTCCTCCACCATCCATCATAGCGAACTTTGCCTCCTGCATGGAAGCTGATTTGAGGAAGAGATGCGAAGTGTGCTACCTCACCACCACCTTGCGGTGAATTGTAAAGGCCATTACCGCTGAGTCGAAAATGTGAATGATTGGCACTTGCTTGGAGTGCACGAGTCTGCAATGGAAAAGCCCGCAGTGGAATAGTGCTCAGTCAGCGTATATCTGCTGCTTAGTTCTGTGAGCACACCACCCATTCACCACATCGTTTGCCAGGGATGCTCGAAACTGATACCTTCGATGCGATTTGCTGCGCGCTTTCTTCCCTCCAACACCCTCCTTGCAACAAGTACAGCACAGCTAGTACCGATGGCAGAATTGAAAGTGTTTAGAAGAGCACCTCAACCAAAGGTGCTTCCGACGAAGTCAAACGCAGCGGTTAACAATGACGTCTTCGTGTTTGACGCATTCGTCTAAGCATGTGCACACCTCCTCACACCAAAATTGCCTGTAGGCACGGCTTCCCATTTTTGACGCACAGAATGCCTTTAAGGTCTACGATGGTGTCCAGTACGACCGCCTCACCGTCGTCTGCATTTGAGTGCCAGCATTGACTGCCGCAACGTGCTGTCGGTCACCGAGAACGACTATGCTTTGGTCTGCACCGACATTTGCACCACGGATGTGGACATCTGGAAGTGGAATGGAGCACCTCGAACCAGTCGGTGAGTGCACATTCAGTGCTGGTCTGAGGTGGTGACCACGATGCAAAGGAGCTGCTGCATCGTGAGAGCTGTTTGGTACACTTGGGTGTTTGCGCCACTGTCCTCCTCTCTCCATGTCACGTCTGCACCCACAAGAGGCACATCGTGGGAAGGCAAAGAAGCCATTGCTCAAAGGCGTTAGACGTAATGCAAGAAGTGTGAGGCTTCGTGTGAAAATGCACCACTACTACACATTTGCCAACACTAGCGCCTCGGCTTCCGTGGCTTCACATGCCGCCACGGGAGTGAGCCCCTAACACTTCTACGCATTAGTGGACAGTGCTCGGGAGGAGGTGTACGGACGAAAGAACAACCAGGATTGTTGTCCACTTTCTTGGCAATGAACGACTGAATGCAGGAATGAATGAATGAATGAATGAAGTAAGGAATGAAGGAATGAAGGAAGGAAAGAGTGGAAATAGAAGGGATCCAGCCTCCATTGACACCTGTGGCTGTTGGTGTGGATGACTGCACTCACTGGCGGTGTGCACAGTCGTCAGCTTCATCATCGTCGCCTGCCTCTTAATAGACCGCTGGCGAGTGAAAATTAGGAAAGTGCAAATTAGCAACCCAAGTGCCCACGACACTCACTGAGTGGAAGCAGGATTTCTTTCACTTTCATCAGTGATGCCAACGCACCTACTTTAGCCTTTCATTCGAATCATTCTCCCATGTGGAGGCTCTCAATTCCCCACACGTTTCTGTTTGGTGCGCACAGATTTATCAATGCTTACTTGCAATTTGATTGACTCGACGCCTGTCCTCATAAAGAGGGCTTACTTCACCCCATTGGCATGAATACGACCTCACGATTGCAGGCCGCAAAGATCAAATCTAAGGCAATCTGTGGTTGACAGCCAATATCTATCTGTCATCGCCAAATTACCTGCAGTCCTCTTGACGTCAACTTAAAGGTGATGCTTCCGCAACGCTCGACGCAGTATGTCATTCACTAAACCGTCGCCGCCTCCTACCTGCACAATTTTGCCAACATTTAGTCCATCAGGTAATCTCCCTCACTCTCACAGGCTCTGAACCAATGTACGCTTTATAGGGAGGTCGACTTAGGGCCAGCGTTATTGTTGGTGCATAGGCAATGCTATTAAGGGCCACAGACACACATTGCATTGCCTTAGATTAAAATGCCTACATGCAAGGATGTCGGATATGGTGCAAGAAATGCGAGGAGATTCGTGTGAGAATGCATGCCCACAACATGTTCCGAGTGGGGCACGCTAGACAACAAAGGACAGAGGTCAATGCAACTTGCCCCTAATGCGCGCTTAGTGCCCACCTAACCCGAGTGAGTGATACGTCGCCACGGATGATCTGATCAGTGGTGCTCATCTGATAATGAAGGTGGTACAACAGTTTAAGTGCTTGCGTTTTAAACAGTGCGCACTCGCACTAACATCATTCCCATAAATGTACAGGTTCGTAGTGTTTGAAATGGCGAAGTCCTTTTCCTCTCCCTCAGTTCTTGTGCCCGTTGTAGAGACCGAATGCCATCTCACGACGAAAGTGATTATTACTATTAGCAGTGCCGAAATTAGCCTGGTCGATGGAGCCTTTTGCAAGATGTATCGCACGATGACCGATAGCTAGCACGCTACCAACCTTCGCCAGCGCCTCGGCTAAGAAGCGAATTCACTGATATTCTAGTTGCTCTTGGCACTGGCAGACAGCTTTTCTGGGTGTGGGAATGAACTGATAGCGGTGTGAGGTAGAGAAAGAAAAAGGCCTGTCCGGACCTGAAAGTCCTTTTCCTCTGTGCGAGGATATGAGTGGGAATGAAAAGCAAGAGGTGACTTAATGCATGCATATGCTAGTCATCATTCCAAATATCCACTCCCAACGTCACCAGTCAAGTCGCATCGAAGAAAAGCAGAAGATACTCTTAGAATGTCTTTGGTTTTCGTGTGGGCACCTTAAAATTAGGACTTCGATTGAGTTTTCTTGCTAGAAACATATAACAAGGGAACTTGGACATTGCAATTTAAGCAAAAGATGCGATTGTGGCGGTATCGCATGTCATACTACAGCGTGGTCCTTATGATCGCACACGTGTACCCTGAACCCACTCACCGCACAAATCATCACTCTGGTTGGCGTCTGCATAAGTCAGTTAAACTTTGCGATGCTTAGTGATGCACGTGAAACTTGGTGAGCTATTAGCCTTGAAAAGTTATGAAGACACTCACCTTCCGTAATCTTTGTGTCAATGGAGATGGATGGATGGATGGATGGATGGATGGATGGATGGATGGATGGCTGATCTGCCCTTCTGCCTCACTGTAATCTCAAGTCCTCAGACGATTTTCGCAATAGTGGACTTGAAAGGGCAAACACAAGAATTTTTTAGTAAATTGCGCACATCTGTATCTTAGTTCATTCGACGAGGTCTAGCCTCTACCACGATGAAATACGGCTGCATTGATATCCTCTAAAGCATCAGGTCATCAGGACATCAGAACATCAATTGTCTGGTCCTTCTTGGGGCAATGTTTCCTTAATCGTGTGGTGGAGAATTTGGAACAATTCAATTCAGTCCAACTCTGCAACACACTTGGCCGGCCCCTTTTGTCTGTGCGGCTCAGGCACCACATTTTGGTGACAGGTACTTCGCTCCATGCTAAATCGTTCAGCAATCGATCAGGCCTTCCATGGACACAAATAATAGACGTGGTCAATCTCATTGCGAGTGATGTGGACAAGTATAACACAATTCTGAAATCACTATGCAATCTATGTGCAAGATCGGCTAACTTACCACGGGGCCAGAGCCAGTTAGTGGTTGTGGATGCAAGTTTCAGGCCCTCACAAGTGCGGTTGTTGGAAAAATTTGGTTTAATTTTCATCGCCATTTAAGCGATGGCGCAGATCTCCCAGTTCACACACCTGAGCTCTGAATGCGGTTTGCATGCAGGCGATACGAGAAAGGTAGAAAAGGTTGTAAGAAGAGTAGAATAGGTGCGTGGAGACTAGTGAATTGAGATATCTAGTTTCCCCTTCGAAGAAGCTGTATTCTCTTTACCCACCAAACTCGCATGGGGACAGATGGTGCAATTGTGCTTAAAGAAAGGCTTTGGGATTCTTGTAGGAAGCAGAACATGGAAGTTAACTAAATCAGTCAAGGCCTGTAATGCTAAGGCAAGTGGAAGGCATGCTTGCCCGACGTAATTTGGGCACAAAAGCACTTTGGAAATTCCCATACCTGTCTGTCTGCCTGCCTGCCTGTCTCCCTGTTGAGAAACGCGTAGAATTGCCGATTATGCAGTGAAATTGCTCCCAACTGCCTCTTTTGCTGCCGTAATGCAACGAAGAGGATGGAATCCAGAGGCCATGGAACCGAATGTGAATATCCCTGGTACCTCAGCAATGCGACACTAAGGAATGCAAGATTGGCGCCTAAGGCGAAAAAATCGCGGCTGCCTTCAACTGGAGATCTTGACTTCATTTCCTTGAAGCTGAATTTACACATCCAAATCTGCCTTATCGTGTGCCCATGTAAGTGCATTTTGTGCTCTTAAAACAATAGTTCATGCTGAGGCACTATTGGCAAATCAAGGGGAAATGACAACTGGCAGCGCATTACAATCCAGCACATCGCACTAGTAAACCTACAAAGTCGTCTAATCGAAATAAATGTGCCCTGCTCAACCTCGGTTTTCATTTAGCATTGCGAGGCTCCACAGAAGTCTTCTGTTCACAAACACCGTGTTTGGGCATTCAGAGTTTGTAGGTGAGGCCAGAAGCAGCCTAGCGAATTCTCCTTGAAGAGTTGTGTCCAAGCAAAACCCATAAAGGTATAGACCTAGGTGCTGTGCATAACAAGGGCGACCACCAAGTACCTCTGTGAGCAGAGAATTCCTTTCATTTGAATAATCACTTGCTCTGTTAAAATAGCGTTAAAGAAGAAGGCGATGGGCACGAAAAGAAGATGAGAGTAGAAAGAAACTCTTGCCTACCACTCTCCGTTCATGGTTATGTACCCTTTCAGTACGCATCACCAAAACTATTAAAGGAAATAATGAGACACTTCTCGTGTGCTATCTGTCAATGGAATCGTGTGGCATTTGAGCACCCCATGCCCTCCATGAGGATGAACGGAATATGGGGCGCGTAAATGAGAATAAAAACGGGCACAGGAGCTGCACCATTTATCGGAACTAATTATCAGTTTAGGCAACTCTTAATACAACAATTGATGACGTGTGCTGCACTTGGGGCGGAGGTGAGCAAACCCATCTCCGAATGATTAATAAAGCTAAATGTCTCGTCCACGCGCCATTGCGAATACGATGCTCACCCTCCCCTTGGCGCTCTTACATGATTGCTTTCAATGAAAGCGGCATTCATAAGGCACATGTTCGTCATCCACTGTAGATCATTTCATAGCACTATTCCCAAACGTCTCACATCCATACACCTATTCAAATAGTGACTGAGTTGTTTTTGGCAGAGTCGCCAGCATTCGGCCCTGACGACCGTTTGTCACGTCGACAACAATGGAGTCCACAAAGCAGTAGGGAAGCTATTAACTTAATGAAGTGGGGAGCTTTGGTAAAGCAGGTGGGATACCTCACGACGAAATATATGAGCTTGACAAAGCAACGTAATTTGGGAATTAGTTTCAGCACTTTCCTTTTGAGGGTTTCAGCTCTTCCAAGTAGAAAGAGTACAGGCAATCTATGACCGGATAACCTTGTTGTCAAGAGGAAGTCCAAATTGCGGTCGGTCTAGAATCCGCGTTCGAATTCACAATCAAATAAGCACTAAACTTTGATAATAGAAACGGAATACCCTAACAGAGAACCCAGTCGTCTTAGCAAAGTCCTGGTGGTGAGCTCCGTCCAAAAGTAAAAGGAGTAGCAGTGAATGTCCATCGTCCACCCTATTCTCACCCTTCTAAAAAGCACAAGCAGTCTTCACTCCTTCATGCCCACATTTTGTCGAATTGGTTGGATCCAACACGAAGTCACCTCATCACCTGCTTCTCCAGTTTGGTATCCATCACGTCCGCATTGCTCCATATTGCACAATGCTCCTCGCCGACTGCAGTTCACATGCTGCTTACCACCTTCAGGTACATATATCAAGAAGGGTGATTTGCGATTGCACACTTTGCTCAATCCCGGCTCTGTGTTCTATCTGGGAGTAGAGCCTAGTATGAAACTGTGTTTTAAGTTTATTTCACCGCTGAAAAAGGAATGAAGTCTCATTTCTTATAGGTGAGTGATCTCTTACAACACGCATAGAGTGATAGTCATTTGCAAAACAGCAAACTCTGCGGAACAAAGGCCTCTGGTTTCCAGCCCTCTGCCTCCCTCAGAGGCATTAAGGTCTAACTATCAGCCAAGAGAATGCACCTCGACGCCCCTCATTCGCCACTTCTACTGAAGTACTATACGGATAATAAGAAATTCCTCCACGACAGAGATTGGAAATCGGTCGCTTCCCGGCCTAAAGAGAGCAACTCTACCTGGATAGCTGAATCTGAAAACAAACGTAAAACATAAACCAAAGCACCGCCCCCTCCCCCGCCTCTCCCCGCCTCCCCGCCCCAAGTGCATTAGGAGCACGTCTCTCCGTTAAAGGCTGTAATACACGACGCTCACAAAGACCACGGAAACGAATCCCAGCGCAGATAACTACCAACCTCCGTGGGCGACGGGACCTTGCGGACCACGTGGAGTCCACCAGTACCAAGGCGCCTCTGCAAGGCCTTTCCATCATTCCACGCCTTCCTTACCCTCAACTCGACAACTGCTTCCTTACTATTTCACGGAGCCCATTTCACCATCATTCACCCCTCGTTGGAAGGAACCAATTCGCAAAGGATCAGACTCAAATCGCCTACCTTGCTTTTGGTGGACACTGGTGAGAACCTCACCACGACGGATCTCAAGCCTATTCTTACACTCGTGTACCCCGCCCGCAGCACCACGTCCACCTTCCGTACTTACCTTGAACACCACCCATACTTCCGCCCACACAAGTATTCAGAAGTACTAACCCTTCATCTGCCCCGCGGGTACGTGCACACAAAACCACCCGATACCTTCGAAACGGTATTACCCACCTACCCGCATTCCAGACCCCACTTCAGTAGCCGTCTAATTATTTTGCGTGGTCCAACTCAACGACACACTAGCAGCCTACTCACCACATCGTCTATGCCACCCTCCTTTCTTGTCCCCCTCCCCCGCAAACTTAACTGGTCAAGCGCTGGTAAGGGAAAGAAGTCCCAACAATAGCAAAAAGGCCCAAACGCAAGAAGGGAAAGAATGGATAAATGGTGACAACCCAGTCAAGGCAACGCAGTAAAATGAGAAAATAATGGAGACGGCTAGATGAAATATGGTGTCGCTAGACCTCTAGGAATCTCACGTAGATATTGCATCAAGAGCTCTATTGAAAAAGTCCTAAACGAAAGAGGGAACAGGTAGAATAAGTAGGAGAAATACAATCCGAAAACCAGCATAAGCCCAAATAGAAGGAAAATGGAGAAGGCATATTTAGGATCACCACTTACAAGCAACAGTTAGACAAAAAACCAAGGCAATGAGCCACCGATCGCCAGAATCCCACAGCTTTCACATCGCTCGTGCTGCATTCAACTAACTTTACAAGTCAAATCCCAGGCTTAGCAGATTACAAAGGACTAAAATAAGCAGACAAAAAGGAGAAAAGTGAGGAATAAATCTGCCGTGAGAAGTGCTTTTCGCCGACATGGCTCTCTCTGTTGCGTTGTTTTCGACGCCTCGTTTAGCCAACATCAACTTACTAACCTTGTTTCCAGTAAGACAGCCATCCATCAAATAAAAAAAGGTCCCCCAAATTGGGAATTCCCATTCTAGGAGCATCTTCTGCTTTTCACCGATGCGACTTGACTTGTGACGTTGGGAGTGGACATTTGGAATGATGACTAGCATATGCATGCATTAAGTCACCTCTTGCTTTTCATTCCCACTCATATCCTCGCACAGAGGAAAAGGACTTTCAGGTCCGGACAGGCCTTTTTCTTTCTCTACCTCACACCGCTATCAGTTCATTCCCACACCCAGAAAAGCTGTCTGCCAGTGCCAAGAGCAACTAGAATATCAGTGAATTCGCTTCTTAGCCGAGGCGCTGGCGAAGGTTGGTAGCGTGCTAGTTATCGGTCATCGTGCGATACATCTTGCAAAAGGCTCCATCGACCAGGCTAATTTCGGCGTGCGGCAAGGCAGACGGAGTAGAACAAACAGAACAGCGCACACCATCTCAATGCATGTGCCACGCGCCTTCCTGCACTCTATTGCTGGTTCAAAGAGAAATGCAGCACAACTATTGCCAACGAATTGGGACGAGAAATGTCGCCACGAGGTCTTTGCACTGAGCAGCCCTTCTCCATCCCTCGGATCCAGTAGTTGCAACTGCTGTGCAATGCAAAAGCGAAGGTGTGGCTGTTAGGAGAACGTTGGTGCCACTTCTATTTAATGCCGCAGGTGGGTGGACGCACTTTAACACGGAAAAGCACGCAGGCGATGGAGAGGTGGTCTTCACAGCAGCAATCGACAACAACAACGGCGCACTACCACACTACGGTGTAGGTTGGCGGCGGGACGAACTGGTAGCACTGATGCGTTCAGCCTCAGTCCCACTTCTACTTGGTGCGCGTGTAGCCTGACTACTACTTTCCATTCTGTTTCATTCCACTTTTGCTAGGTCTGTTCTACGCCATTCCATGCGACGCTAATCTCTTCTATTCCATTCAACCCGATTCTAGTCTTATCCATTCTATCAATAGGCAAGCAATGGGGCTGCAGCCCACGCGTCTACATTACGCCAGACAGTGCTGTCCGTGGTGTTTAATAGGAACATATGCTAAAGGCAGCTGGCGTTAGTTTGCGATTTGCAAAGGAATCGGAGTGAAGGAAGGTAGTGGATGATGGGCGGATGAATGGATGCAATGCGTACCGTGGGCAAGGAGGGAGAGGTCGACAAATGGGTCCAACGTGCACGGCTAGCTACGCAGCGTTCAGCAGACCAATGCGAGTGTAATGCAATTTCTTCTCGCCCGTCTCTTGCCTAGGAGACGTGCAGTTGTCATGCACGCCTCAACAACTTCGAACAACTTGGAGATCTTGCGAATGTGTCCAAGGCGCTATGAGCAGCGCAATACTAGTCAGCGTTGAGTGGTTTGGGAGTGAGCAAAGGTTGCCAGAGCCTCTAGCTTGAAGCTCCTAGCAACTGTTGGTGCCGCCAAAAGGGGGGCCATTGTAGGCCTAGGAAATGCAAAGATTCCTTAGTGCAATGAAAGTTGTTGCCTCAGGGGTAATCGCGAGTAGTATGGTCACGTTTATCCGGCTTCCATGAAAGTTCTCCATGGGCTTCGGTGCTGTCAAGTCAGTGGCCTATCCTAGACCACTTCCAGTCTCCTATCAGGGTGTGGTGGATTCGATGTAGAAGAAGGAAAAGAAGCGCGACTAGACGAATGGGTGTAAACGTGGGGTCACCTTAGGGCATAGAACATGGAGGGTCATGAGCAGCAGATAAAGTGGCATGATTAGGAGCCGTCAGTTGAACTAACATGTCGTTACTGCTGATTACCGCGAAGGAGGAAGTCATATTTGACTGGAGTCTTAAGCATCGCTTGCACTGGAGTTGGAAAAGATTTTCTTAAGGAGTCTTCTCCAAGCACTCCCCAGCAACGTGCTCAACCTCAGCCACACCTGCCTCATACGCTTCTATTTTGAGTGCATCAACACTACATGGCATCGCGAATGCAGTCTTCTGTCAAAAAGACACTTCAATGAACACCTGTCTTCTAATCAGCTAAGATTTTAATGTCTCCACGAGGGCAGCAGTGGCACATCGTAGGAGGGCAAAGAAGCCATGAAGAGCATGCTAAGGACTGCACAACTGCAAGGCGAATCAGGCTGATGCTTGCAGTCCCAACGACTGCACACCCTACTGGCAGGTAGTGCTTCGAGTTGGCCATGCCTTCAACTCCACGCAGGTAAGGCATTGCTCGAAGACGTTGGACGGAATGCAAGAAATGCGAGGTGTTTCGTGTGAGAATGCATGCCCACAACATGTTCCGAGTGGGGCACGCTAGACAACAAAGGACAGAGGTCAATGCAACTTGCCCCTAATGCGCGCTTAGTGCCCACCTAACCCGAGTGAGTGATACGTCGCCACGGATGATCTGATCAGTGGTGTTGCTGCAGCGCCAATGCCATGCTGACGAGGGACAACAAGAAGGGGAAGAAGGAATGCAAGGTACAAATGGTGTATTCACAATGGTGAGAGCTGACATGTGCATGGGGAGGAGAGGTTGTCAATAGCGTCCAGTCCTCGGAGGTTCTCATGCACCGTGTGCGTGAGACGCAAATGACTCAGATGGCGCAGAGTCCTTCACCTCGGTTGAGTGATGCCAGTCTACACGCGTCCACAGTTGGTCCTGCATCAGCTCGGGATAGTCGGCTTCATCGTGCACAGGAGTGCAGTCCTGCACCGTTGGCGTCGTTTCGTGCTCTACAGTCCACTTGTCCATCGCCAGCTTCCTCTGCAAACACCTCTGCCTCTACCTCTAGCTGTAACTGTGCCTGTGTCTGTCTCTGTCCCTGTGCCTGTGTTAGTGCCTGCGCCTGTACCCGTGACCGTGGCTGTAACTGCGGCTGTGGCTGTAGCTGTAGCTGTAGCTGTGGCTGTGGCTGTGGCTGTGGCCGTTGATGCGAAGCACAGTATTCGCCACCGTTATATAGACGCGCGGACTGTGGCGCCATTGGCTGCCTATAAATAGAATGGATAAAAATAGAATAGAGTAGAACATCGCAATAGCGCCGAATGGAGTAAAGTAAACCGGGTGCAAATTAGTAACCAGACTGCACGCGCACTAAATGGAAGTGTGGCTTGGTGTGAACACATGAGTGATACCAAAGTTCTCCAAATATGCGCATTCCACCTCGCTCTCTTCGCTGTGCCTGCGCGGAGAAGCGAGCTCTAGCATCGTCGTCTGGCCATTAATAGAGACACGCACAAGCTAAATTTAAACGACTTGAAATAGTAGGCAGCGTGACGCACGACTACTGCATGCAGCTACATTTGCTCCATCTCTCTACTTACTCACGGCTGCATACGTGGTGTGGTGGTTTGTGTCACGCAGTCGCCCACCTCGCTTCCGACATTACTTGCGGTGCTCCAACACACATCCCATTGTCGTTGTTGCGAGGCATACGAGTGTGAATGTGCGCTAATCCATATGTCGTGTGCTGCAGCAGTTCGAGGTAGTTTAGCATGCACCCCATTGTGAGCGTGTTAAAGGGCGCGGTCCGCTTTGGGTTTGCGTTGACCTGCGAGTCGTGTGGAACGCGTTGGAAGCAGTACTGATCGTGGGGTCTTAGAGATTGCCTAGTGCAGCCTATTACAGTGAAAGAAGGCCTCTGATTTTAAGAATAGGTCAATGAAGACCAGAACAAACGCATTCCGCCGTTTCGCATAGCGCTTCTGTTTGACAAGGGAAGGCCACGCTGCTGATTTCTCGCATTCATTTCAGCACTCACCTCTCCCTGTTTTCCAAAGCGGCACTTAGTGACGTGGTAAAGAACGATGAGTGGGTTGGAGACGTTGTGATGCCAGTGCTGCGATTGGTAAGACAGCAGTGAGCGGATTGCATTCCCAACTGAGATGGCGAATGCCGTGCAACGCGTTGAGTTGAAGCAGTGCTGACTGAAAGGCAGTCCGATGTCTGCAATGTGCTGAGTTCGGCCCATCCCTGTCATTCCGCCTGCAGCCTCGTTGGGAAAAGACAAGCTAAGTTGATGGCAGCGCTCATGCAATGCTCGTCGTGCTATGTCATTGCCTAATCACCTGCTCTGCAAGAGAGAGAGTGAAGGAGAGAAAGCAATGTGAGATAGGCATTTTAAGAGTAGACATTGGAATGTGTGTCTGTGGCCCTTAACAGCACTGCTTTCCCACAGGCAATAACACCGTCCCTCAGTTCACCCCTCTACAATGGCTGTGTGGATTTCGAGCAACGTGCGGAGTAAGTGATATGCTCCTCCTGAGAGAATGAGCTCAAAAGTGCATGTTTGGTGGCAGGCACACACTTCCGCTTTCAGACAATGAAATGAGAATCGGGAATGAGGAGTTGGTGATTGGTAATTGGAAATTGGGAGGCATTGCCATTGGACTGAAGGTGTAGTGTCGAAGCGGTCGGAGTTTGCTATGCAACTTGAGAGAACTGCTGCTTCTTCTCAGTAACAAGTCACTCAACCGCATCCTCACCCAAAGCACTCTGAGCGAATGAGAGGAAGAGTGTAGATGGGCATCTTGGTCTCGAACCTACAAATGTGTGACGGTTGTTGCTGCCTGAACTTAGATGCCAATAGTGTTGCAGGAGGTGGGCTTTGGTGGCCTACACCTGCATCATCGAGACGCATTCTACTTGTGACTGCAGTTGTTCAGTTCGGTATTGGAGCATGCAAATGGACATGCAGTGAAAACGGACAAAACCCGATCACAGCCACTTGCCTGCACTTCAGTGCTTAGAAGATTGCAAATTATTTCTCCACTAGTGCGTATAGTTCCTTCCCCGTGGGCGAATGCGCGATGCTTGATTTCCTTGTTTATGCATGGCTTCCGAACTGGCTTTAGACTCTCTGCTTCAAGAGAATGGCCTTTGGAGCAGTTGCTGCTTTGCTTTACCACACATTCGCCAACACTAGCGCCTCGGCTTCCGTGGCTTCACATGCCGCCACGGCAGTGAGCCCCTAACACTTCTACGCATTAGTGGACAGTGCTCGGGAGGAGGTGTACGGACGAAAGAACAACCAGGATTGTTGTCCACTTTCTTGGCAATGAACGACTGAATGCAGGAATGAATGAATGAATGAATGAAGTAAGGAATGAAGGAATGAAGGAAGGAAAGAGTGGAAATAGAAGGGATCCAGCCTCCATTGACACCTGTGGCTGTTGGTGTGGATGACTGCACTCACTGGCGGTGTGCACAGTCGTCAGCTTCATCATCGTCGCCTGCCTCTTAATAGACCGCTGGCGAGTGAAAATTAGGAAAGTGCAAATTAGCAACCCAAGTGCCCACGACACTCACTGAGTGGAAGCAGGATTTCTTTCACTTTCATCAGTGATGCCAACGCACCTACTTTAGCCTTTCATTCGAATCATTCTCCCATGTGGAGGCTCTCAATTCCCCACACGTTTCTGTTTGGTGCGCACAGATTTATCAATGCTTACTTGCAATTTGATTGACTCGACGCCTGTCCTCATAAAGAGGGCTTACTTCACCCCATTGGCATGAATACGACCTCACGATTGCAGGCCGCAAAGATCAAATCTAAGGCAATCTGTGGTTGACAGCCAATATCTATCTGTCATCGCCAAATTACCTGCAGTCCTCTTGACGTCAACTTAAAGGTGATGCTTCCGCAACGCTCGACGCAGTATGTCATTCACTAAACCGTCGCCGCCTCCTACCTGCACAATTTTGCCAACATTTAGTCCATCAGGTAATCTCCCTCACTCTCACAGGCTCTGAACCAATGTACGCTTTATAGGGAGGTCGACTTAGGGCCAGCGTTATTGTTGGTGCATAGGCAATGCTATTAAGGGCCACAGACACACATTGCATTGCCTTAGATTAAAATGCCTACATGCAAGGATGTCGGATATGGTGCAAGAAATGTGAGGTGATTCGTGTGAGAATGCATGCCCACAACATGTTCCGAGTGGGGCACGCTAGACAACAAAGGACAGAGGTCAATGCAACTTGCCCCTAATGCGCGCTTAGTGCCCACCTAACCCGAGTGAGTGATACGTCGCCACGGATGATCTGATCAGTGGTGTTGCTGCAGCGCCAATGCCATGCTGACGAGGGACAACAAGAAGGGGAAGAAGGAATGCAAGGTACAAATGGTGTATTCACAATGGTGAGAGCTGACATGTGCATGGGGAGGAGAGGTTGTCAATAGCGTCCAGTCCTCGGAGGTTCTCATGCACCGTGTGCGTGAGACGCAAATGACTCAGATGGCGCAGAGTCCTTCACCTCGGTTGAGTGATGCCAGTCTACACGCGTCCACAGTTGGTCCTGCATCAGCTCGGGATAGTCGGCTTCATCGTGCACAGGAGTGCAGTCCTGCACCGTTGGCGTCGTTTCGTGCTCTACAGTCCACTTGTCCATCGCCAGCTTCCTCTGCAAACACCTCTGCCTCTACCTCTAGCTGTAACTGTGCCTGTGTCTGTCTCTGTCCCTGTGCCTGTGTTAGTGCCTGCGCCTGTACCCGTGACCGTGGCTGTAACTGCGGCTGTGGCTGTAGCTGTAGCTGTAGCTGTGGCTGTGGCTGTGGCTGTGGCCGTTGATGCGAAGCACAGTATTCGCCACCGTTATATAGACGCGCGGACTGTGGCGCCATTGGCTGCCTATAAATAGAATGGATAAAAATAGAATAGAGTAGAACATCGCAATAGCGCCGAATGGAGTAGAATAGGCCTATGAAAGCGGAAGTAAACCGGGTGCAAATTAGTAACCAGACTGCACGCGCACTAAATGGAAGTGTGGCTTGGTGTGAACACATGAGTGATACCAAAGTTCTCCAAATATGCGCATTCCACCTCGCTCTCTTCGCTGTGCCTGCGTGGAGGAGCGAGCTCCAGCATCGTGGTCAACGCCAACACTGACACCGACACCGCCAGTAGCACCAGAATCAGCATTAGCACCAGCACCAACATCTGAGCCCAATGCAACTTGCGCCTGGTGTGCGCTTTGTGCCCACCTAACCCGAGTGAGTGATACGTCGCCACAAATGATCTGATCAGTGGTGCTCATCTGATAATGAAGGTGGTACAACAGTTTAAGTGCTTGCGTTTTAAACAGTGCGCACTCGCACTAACATCATTCCCATAAATGTACAGGTTCGTAGTGTTTGAAATGGCGAAGTCCTTTTCCTCTCCCTCAGTTCTTGTGCCCGTTGTAGAGACCGAATGCCATCTCACGACGAAAGTGATTATTACTATTAGCAGTGCCGAAATTAGCCTGGTCGATGGAGCCTTTTGCAAGATGTATCGCACGATGACCGATAGCTAGCACGCTACCAACCTTCGCCAGCGCCTCGGCTAAGAAGCGAATTCACTGATATTCTAGTTGCTCTTGGCACTGGCAGACAGCTTTTCTGGGTGTGGGAATGAACTGATAGCGGTGTGAGGTAGAGAAAGAAAAAAGGCCTGTCCGGACCTGAAAGTCCTTTTCCTCTGTGCGAGGATATGAGTGGGAATGAAAAGCAAGAGGTGACTTAATGCATGCATATGCTAGTCATCATTCCAAATATCCACTCCCAACGTCACCAGTCAAGTCGCATCGAAGAAAAGCAGAAGATACTCTTAGAATGTCTTTGGTTTTCGTGTGGGCACCTTAAAATTAGGACTTCGATTGAGTTTTCTTGCTAGAAACATATAACAAGGGAACTTGGACATTGCAATTTAAGCAAAAGATGCGATTGTGGCGGTATCGCATGTCATACTACAGCGTGGTCCTTATGATCGCACACGTGTACCCTGAACCCACTCACCGCACAAATCATCACTCTGGTTGGCGTCTGCATAAGTCAGTTAAACTTTGCGATGCTTAGTGATGCACGTGAAACTTGGTGAGCTATTAGCCTTGAAAAGTTATGAAGACAGTCAAAGGAAGGCCACTTGCATCAATGTCATTTTAATAGCCGAGTTCTTGCGCCTGAACGCTTCCGAGTGCGGGATTTGGATCCTTGAGGTGATAGCACATACCTCATGGACAGGTGTCGAGCCCATTTGAGGTGCCTCAACACGACAAGCACCATTGCTGGTAAATCTGCGAGTTGAATTCCAGATCTTTTGGACTGACGATTCAACCGGCAATTGGGGCAGCACATGTGCAGCCTCGATCGGTTTGGACTAAATGCGCTTCGTTGGTATGGAGGTAGTTTTACTGAAAGGGATGGCAATCGCCTCGAGACCAGAGGCTAAGGAGAGCAGGTGTTCATGCTTGACCAGATTGGCGTGTTCTAGACTTCCAACTAACTAGTTTTTCAAATGAAAGTTACATTTTCCCCTAAAGTGTACGCAGTTGTGCGAGACTTGTGTGCAAAGTAATGCACAGAGACGTGCCTCAGCTGCTTTTACCACTTTTGATCCATAGTGGCTGGTGTACCTAAGGCCTGAGGAGCAGGAACAATCAACAAGACTATTGCTGGAATGCATTGAAAGGGCAAGGAGGCATCTCAACTATGAAATGCCAACTTCTCACGGGACTTGCTTTCGTAAATGCTCTTACTTGAGCGCATAATGCCAGCAATTTTCTCAATGGTGTTTGCAGATTGGGAGGCAATTGCCTTTTCAAGAATAGCAATGTTGCCGGATAAAATGCCGTTCATTTAGTTTTCTAACTGACTGACTGACTGACTGACTGACTGACTGGCCTACTCTAAACGCATTGAGGAAATTTTCACCGTGAGGATAGACAGCTGCCAAAGTAGGAGTGAGGCATGGGAGACTGAACAGAGGAAAAGGAAAAGGGATGGATTGAGGGAAGGAATGGGTGAATGGAAATATGGGTTAACAAAACAGCATGCATTCTCACACGAATCACCTCACATTTCTTGCACCATATCCGACATCCTTGCATGTAGGCATTTTAATCTAAGGCAATGCAATGTGTGTCTGTGGCCCTTAATAGCATTGCCTATGCACCAACAATAACGCTGGCCCTAAGTCGACCTCCCTATAAAGCGTACATTGGTTCAGAGCCTGTGAGAGTGAGGGAGATTACCTGATGGACTAAATGTTGGCAAAATTGTGCAGGTAGGAGGCGGCGACGGTTTAGTGAATGACATACTGCGTCGAGCGTTGCGGAAGCATCACCTTTAAGTTGACGTCAAGAGGACTGCAGGTAATTTGGCGATGACAGATAGATATTGGCTGTCAACCACAGATTGCCTTAGATTTGATCTTTGCGGCCTGCAATCGTGAGGTCGTATTCATGCCAATGGGGTGAAGTAAGCCCTCTTTATGAGGACAGGCGTCGAGTCAATCAAATTGCAAGTAAGCATTGATAAATCTGTGCGCACCAAACAGAAACGTGTGGGAATTGAGAGCCTCCACATGGGAGAATGATTCGAATGAAAGGCTAAAGTAGGTGCGTTGGCATCACTGATGAAAGTGAAAGAAATCCTGCTTCCACTCAGTGAGTGTCGTGGGCACTTGGGTTGCTAATTTGCACTTTCCTAATTTTCACTCGCCAGCGGTCTATTAAGAGGCAGGCGACGATGATGAAGCTGACGACTGTGCACACCGCCAGTGAGTGCAGTCATCCACACCAACAGCCACAGGTGTCAATGGAGGCTGGATCCCTTCTATTTCCACTCTTTCCTTCCTTCATTCCTTCATTCCTTACTTCATTCATTCATTCATTCATTCCTGCATTCAGTCGTTCATTGCCAAGAAAGTGGACAACAATCCTGGTTGTTCTTTCGTCCGTACACCTCCTCCCGAGCACTGTCCACTAATGCGTAGAAGTGTTAGGGGCTCACTGCCGTGGCGGCATGTGAAGCCACGGAAGCCGAGGCGCTAGTGTTGGCGAATGTGTGGTAAAGCAAAGCAGCAACTGCTCCAAAGGCCATTCTCTTGAAGCAGAGAGTCTAAAGCCAGTTCGGAAGCCATGCATAAACAAGGAAATCAAGCATCGCGCATTCGCCCACGGGGAAGGAACTATACGCACTAGTGGAGAAATAATTTGCAATCTTCTAAGCACTGAAGTGCAGGCAAGTGGCTGTGATCGGGTTTTGTCCGTTTTCACTGCATGTCCATTTGCATGCTCCAATACCGAACTGAACAACTGCAGTCACAAGTAGAATGCGTCTCGATGATGCAGGTGTAGGCCACCAAAGCCCACCTCCTGCAACACTATTGGCATCTAAGTTCAGGCAGCAACAACCGTCACACATTTGTAGGTTCGAGACCAAGATGCCCATCTACACTCTTCCTCTCATTCGCTCAGAGTGCTTTGGGTGAGGATGCGGTTGAGTGACTTGTTACTGAGAAGAAGCAGCAGTTCTCTCAAGTTGCATAGCAAACTCCGACCGCTTCGACACTACACCTTCAGTCCAATGGCAATGCCTCCCAATTTCCAATTACCAATCACCAACTCCTCATTCCCGATTCTCATTTCATTGTCTGAAAGCGGAAGTGTGTGCCTGCCACCAAACATGCACTTTTGAGCTCATTCTCTCAGGAGGAGCATATCACTTACTCCGCACGTTGCTCGAAATCCACACAGCCATTGTAGAGGGGTGAACTGAGGGACGGTGTTATTGCCTGTGGGAAAGCAGTGCTGTTAAGGGCCACAGACACACATTCCAATGTCTACTCTTAAAATGCCTATCTCACATTGCTTTCTCTCCTTCACTCTCTCTCTTGCAGAGCAGGTGATTAGGCAATGACATAGCACGACGAGCATTGCATGAGCGCTGCCATCAACTTAGCTTGTCTTTTCCCAACGAGGCTGCAGGCGGAATGACAGGGATGGGCCGAACTCAGCACATTGCAGACATCGGACTGCCTTTCAGTCAGCACTGCTTCAACTCAACGCGTTGCACGGCATTCGCCATCTCAGTTGGGAATGCAATCCGCTCACTGCTGTCTTACCAATCGCAGCACTGGCATCACAACGTCTCCAACCCACTCATCGTTCTTTACCACGTCACTAAGTGCCGCTTTGGAAAACAGGGAGAGGTGAGTGCTGAAATGAATGCGAGAAATCAGCAGCGTGGCCTTCCCTTGTCAAACAGAAGCGCTATGCGAAACGGCGGAATGCGTTTGTTCTGGTCTTCATTGACCTATTCTTAAAATCAGAGGCCTTCTTTCACTGTAATAGGCTGCACTAGGCAATCTCTAAGACCCCACGATCAGTACTGCTTCCAACGCGTTCCACACGACTCGCAGGTCAACGCAAACCCAAAGCGGACCGCGCCCTTTAACACGCTCACAATGGGGTGCATGCTAAACTACCTCGAACTGCTGCAGCACACGACATATGGATTAGCGCACATTCACACTCGTATGCCTCGCAACAACGACAATGGGATGTGTGTTGGAGCACCGCAAGTAATGTCGGAAGCGAGGTGGGCGACTGCGTGACACAAACCACCACACCACGTATGCAGCCGTGAGTAAGTAGAGAGATGGAGCAAATGTAGCTGCATGCAGTAGTCGTGCGTCACGCTGCCTACTATTTCAAGTCGTTTAAATTTAGCTTGTGCGTGTCTCTATTAATGGCCAGACGACGATGCTAGAGCTCGCTTCTCCGCGCAGGCACAGCGAAGAGAGCGAGGTGGAATGCGCATATTTGGAGAACTTTGGTATCACTCATGTGTTCACACCAAGCCACACTTCCATTTAGTGCGCGTGCAGTCTGGTTACTAATTTGCACCCGGTTTACTTTACTCCATTCGGCGCTATTGCGATGTTCTACTCTATTCTATTTTTATCCATTCTATTTATAGGCAGCCAATGGCGCCACAGTCCGCGCGTCTATATAACGGTGGCGAATACTGTGCTTCGCATCAACGGCCACAGCCACAGCCACAGCCACAGCTACAGCTACAGCTACAGCCACAGCCGCAGTTACAGCCACGGTCACGGGTACAGGCGCAGGCACTAACACAGGCACAGGGACAGAGACAGACACAGGCACAGTTACAGCTAGAGGTAGAGGCAGAGGTGTTTGCAGAGGAAGCTGGCGATGGACAAGTGGACTGTAGAGCACGAAACGACGCCAACGGTGCAGGACTGCACTCCTGTGCACGATGAAGCCGACTATCCCGAGCTGATGCAGGACCAACTGTGGACGCGTGTAGACTGGCATCACTCAACCGAGGTGAAGGACTCTGCGCCATCTGAGTCATTTGCGTCTCACGCACACGGTGCATGAGAACCTCCGAGGACTGGACGCTATTGACAACCTCTCCTCCCCATGCACATGTCAGCTCTCACCATTGTGAATACACCATTTGTACCTTGCATTCCTTCTTCCCCTTCTTGTTGTCCCTCGTCAGCATGGCATTGGCGCTGCAGCAACACCACTGATCAGATCATCCGTGGCGACGTATCACTCACTCGGGTTAGGTGGGCACTAAGCGCGCATTAGGGGCAAGTTGCATTGACCTCTGTCCTTTGTTGTCTAGCGTGCCCCACTCGGAACATGTTGTGGGCATGCATTCTCACACGAAACACCTCGCATTTCTTGCATTCCGTCCAACGTCTTCGAGCAATGCCTTACCTGCGTGGAGTTGAAGGCATGGCCAACTCGAAGCACTACCTGCCAGAAGGGTGTGCAGTCGTTGGGACTGCAAGCATCAGCCTGATTCGCCTTGCAGTTGTGCAGTCCTTAGCATGCTCTTCATGGCTTCTTTGCCCTCCTACGATGTGCCACTGCTGCCCTCGTGGAGACATTAAAATCTTAGCTGATTAGAAGACAGGTGTTCATTGAAGTGTCTTTTTTGACAGAAGACTGCATTCGCGATGCCATGTAGTGTTGATGCACTCAAAATAGAAGCGTATGAGGCAGGTGTGGCTGAGGTTGAGCACGTTGCTGGGGAGTGCTTGGAGAAGACTCCTTAAGAAAATCTTTTCCAACTCCAGTGCAAGCGATGCTTAAGACTCCAGTCAAATATGACTTCCTCCTTCGCGGTAATCAGCAGTAACGACATGTTAGTTCAACTGACGGCTCCTAATCATGCCACTTTATCTGCTGCTCATGACCCTCCATGTTCTATGCCCTAAGGTGACCCCACGTTTACACCCATTCGTCTAGTCGCGCTTCTTTTCCTTCTTCTACATCGAATCCACCACACCCTGATAGGAGACTGGAAGTGGTCTAGGATAGGCCACTGACTTGACAGCACCGAAGCCCATGGAGAACTTTCATGGAAGCCGGATAAACGTGACCATACTACTCGCGATTACCCCTGAGGCAACAACTTTCATTGCACTAAGGAATCTTTGCATTTCCTAGGCCTACAATGGCCCCCCTTTTGGCGGCACCAACAGTTGCTAGGAGCTTCAAGCTAGAGGCTCTGGCAACCTTCGCTCACTCCCAAACCACTCAACGCTGACTAGTATTGCGCTGCTCATAGCGCCTTGGACACATTCGCAAGATCTCCAAGTTGTTCGAAGTTGTTGAGGCGTGCATGACAACTGCACGTCTCCTAGGCAAGAGACGGGCGAGAAGAAATTGCATTACACTCGCATTGGTCTGCTGAACGCTGCGTAGCTAGCCGTGCACGTTGGACCCATTTGTCGACCTCTCCCTCCTTGCCCACGGTACGCATTGCATCCATTCATCCGCCCATCATCCACTACCTTCCTTCACTCCGATTCCTTTGCAAATCGCAAACTAACGCCAGCTGCCTTTAGCATATGTTCCTATTAAACACCACGGACAGCACTGTCTGGCGTAATGTAGACGCGTGGGCTGCAGCCCCATTGCTTGCCTATTGATAGAATGGATAAGACTAGAATCGGGTTGAATGGAATAGAAGAGATTAGCGTCGCATGGAATGGCGTAGAACAGACCTAGCAAAAGTGGAATGAAACAGAATGGAAAGTAGTAGTCAGGCTACACGCGCACCAAGTAGAAGTGGGACTGAGGCTGAACGCATCAGTGCTACCAGTTCGTCCCGCCGCCAACCTACACCGTAGTGTGGTAGTGCGCCGTTGTTGTTGTCGATTGCTGCTGTGAAGACCACCTCTCCATCGCCTGCGTGCTTTTCCGTGTTAAAGTGCGTCCACCCACCTGCGGCATTAAATAGAAGTGGCACCAACGTTCTCCTAACAGCCACACCTTCGCTTTTGCATTGCACAGCAGTTGCAACTACTGGATCCGAGGGATGGAGAAGGGCTGCTCAGTGCAAAGACCTCGTGGCGACATTTCTCGTCCCAATTCGTTGGCAATAGTTGTGCTGCATTTTCTCTTTGAACCAGCAATAGAGTGCAGGAAGGCGCGTGGCACATGCATTGAGATGGTGTGCGCTGTTCTGTTTGTTCTACTCCGTCTGCCTTGCCTCACGCCGCCTAAGTGCCACAAGTCTCTGTGACAGTGGGCCCTAGTTGCGGCATCCCAAAGAGAAATGCAGCATTGAGACACTGCTGAAGGCGTAAATTGGCCGGAATTGGGAATGGCTGGCGCGAATGCATTGCAATATCTGCTTCGTTGTCTTCGCTGCAGCAAATACACCTTCGTCACAAATGACAGCTAAATCGTGGTGCATTTGTCGGGTGGCCTTAACTTCTACGCGCAAGTTAGTCAGCGCAGCACTTGGAGGTGGTGATACTGAGCATTTACTTTGCTGGAATGCTTGGTGATTGAAGTGAATGGGATTACGTGGTCTGGTGTGGTCATCATCCAGATAACTCGGTGCATCCTCCCTCGTTGCATCGTGCACACCACAGCCATCGTGTCATATGAGGAGGCGAAGTAGCGGTGGAGGGAAAGATGGAAGTGACTGTGCAGAGAGTAGGAGGGACTTTGGCAGCGCAAGTGTTTCGGTGGCGACGTGGTGAACCTGGATGTGTGCAGCATTAGAACATGGACTGGCTGCGGCGCAGTGAGATGCAAGCAAGCAAGCAAGCAAGCAAGCTTGTTGAGCCAAAACCGGTGACCCTCCACACTGCCAAATACGCAATTCAACAGGCACATGAATCCCTCCATTTCATTGGAGCGAAGAATTGCGCTGCAGACATTGGGCTGTGAGTTGAGCATGGAGGAGGTGTTGCTTTTGCACAAAGGTGGCCTAACTGCTGCAACATCTTGCAGGTCTTATTGTAGACCTTGCTCTTCTCTTGCTTGCAAGTGAAGAGTGGAGCAGAGTTGTCTTTTGCAAGATGCGCCAATTTCCTTGGCGTCTTGCATTACACGCCTGATTCTGCCAAGCAACTTGTGTTCCTGCCTTAGCGGAACAGGGAAGTAAGGCGCGCTCACTACGTCGACAGCGACCTGTGGGCTTCCGGATGAAGGCGGTATCATGCATTGCTCAGAATGTGACGCCAAAGTGCTTGCTTTATGGATTGCGATAGGAACTAAAGCAGTCAATCCACCCTGCTGGTTAATGAAAATTGGGGAACAAGTTAGGCGACTGTGGCTTCCCAGCAATTTCCACCTGACCGATGGGAGTGGGTGCGATGCTCTGGCATTCCATATCCACACACGCTGCTACCAGACGAGGAGTAGAGCTTCCTTCAGCATGGCAAGAATCCTGCTCTATCTTTGCCTACAGCACTCACGTATGTAAACATACAAGGCAGTGCAAGACAGGTCAAGACTAACTAATGCAGCGTTGTGCAGCGAGCAGTGTGCAGTGCGTGAGCGAAGTAGTTAGCCATATGCCATCAATCAATTTACACAACTATTCTCTCTCGGTTCACCCACCATTGATGCTACCGCAGTGGCTAATGGTCCACAACGTCTCATTCAAGCGTTTGCATGGAGTATACATTGCCTGTACCAGGCAAGCCGAGGAGTGCCACAACACCGACTTCTTCAACGCAGTCACAAGTGGAGTGACATGTGCCATGTGCAGCCGCAAACTGCACATGGCACCTACACTCGCACCCTCCCACCTATGAGGGCAGCATCTCACAGCAGCCCAAGCCACATTCGATTTGCCACCTTTGAAGTCCACACGCGGAAGGTGGAGCAGACCTGCAAGTCTCCCAAGTCATGGCTCAACCCATCATCTCGCATCTGTTTGAAGAGGACAAACGAATGCCTTCGTTGCAGACTTCCGCACCCAGCAAGACGCCAAACAAACATGTGTTTTGTGCATATCTTCAACGTGGCAAATGCATTCGCTTCTTAGGTGGACGCAGGTGTGGTGCTGAGGACACCACCCGCGTGGCACACTTCAGTGCGCGGAAGCCGACTTGCTCTTTCCACCGCAGTTTCTCCTTCTCACCTCAACAACAAGGCAGACATACACGAGGAGGGATTGCAGGCATGCACAAATCAGGCCCATCAGTCCTGCTAAGCGTTGATGGCACTATCTCACCGTCTGATGCACTGACGCCTTGCACACTGTGCAAAGTACACAATTTGCCGCTCTGTAGAGAGAGGTTTGAAGTAGTCGGGAAGTATTTCTTTTTTACTGAGTAGTCATAGTTAAGTAGACCGACTGTGGGTCTGCTCAGGTGCCGCCTTCCTCAGAGAAGTGCAATTGATTGCCCTCTTACTGGCGCATCCAGCCCGACTAGCATTCTCAGCTGCATTTACACGTCCTTAGGTGAAGCCTTCGCAACCGCACAACTTCCCGGTGGCAGTCATAGGCGCTGTGTGGAGGATGTTTTGTGCATTGCCGCCACCAGGGAAGGTTGGATGGACATATTGAGGCATTGTCTGAACAATGTGAAGCCTGCACGCACTTCCCTTCATCGCATTAGAGTGCTTCAGAATGCACGATGTGAAATCGTGTGAACGGCATGCTTTCTGCTGTCCGCTGTCATTTGCGCACCCATGTGGACTCCTCATCACTAGCCGAATGGAAGCCAACATCCATGGGCGATAGGAGGCAGAGAGAAGGTGTATGTCAGAGACTGATGTGCCTCATCGGCATGCTTTGCTGGTTGGGTGGCATCATTTCCTCCACCATCCATCATAGCGAACTTTGCCTCCTGCATGGAAGCTGATTTGAGGAAGAGATGCGAAGTGTGCTACCTCACCACCACCTTGCGGTGAATTGTAAAGGCCATTACCGCTGAGTCGAAAATGTGAATGATTGGCACTTGCTTGGAGTGCACGAGTCTGCAATGGAAAAGCCCGCAGTGGAATAGTGCTCAGTCAGCGTATATCTGCTGCTTAGTTCTGTGAGCACACCACCCATTCACCACATCGTTTGCCAGGGATGCTCGAAACTGATACCTTCGATGCGATTTGCTGCGCGCTTTCTTCCCTCCAACACCCTCCTTGCAACAAGTACAGCACAGCTAGTACCGATGGCAGAATTGAAAGTGTTTAGAAGAGCACCTCAACCAAAGGTGCTTCCGACGAAGTCAAACGCAGCGGTTAACAATGACGTCTTCGTGTTTGACGCATTCGTCTAAGCATGTGCACACCTCCTCACACCAAAATTGCCTGTAGGCACGGCTTCCCATTTTTGACGCACAGAATGCCTTTAAGGTCTACGATGGTGTCCAGTACGACCGCCTCACCGTCGTCTGCATTTGAGTGCCAGCATTGACTGCCGCAACGTGCTGTCGGTCACCGAGAACGACTATGCTTTGGTCTGCACCGACATTTGCACCACGGATGTGGACATCTGGAAGTGGAATGGAGCACCTCGAACCAGTCGGTGAGTGCACATTCAGTGCTGGTCTGAGGTGGTGACCACGATGCAAAGGAGCTGCTGCATCGTGAGAGCTGTTTGGTACACTTGGGTGTTTGCGCCACTGTCCTCCTCTCTCCATGTCACGTCTGCACCCACAAGAGGCACATCGTGGGAAGGCAAAGAAGCCATTGCTCAAAGGCGTTAGACGTAATGCAAGAAGTGTGAGGCTTCGTGTGAAAATGCACCACTACTACACATTTGCCAACACTAGCGCCTCGGCTTCCGTGGCTTCACATGCCGCCACGGGAGTGAGCCCCTAACACTTCTACGCATTAGTGGACAGTGCTCGGGAGGAGGTGTACGGACGAAAGAACAACCAGGATTGTTGTCCACTTTCTTGGCAATGAACGACTGAATGCAGGAATGAATGAATGAATGAATGAAGTAAGGAATGAAGGAATGAAGGAAGGAAAGAGTGGAAATAGAAGGGATCCAGCCTCCATTGACACCTGTGGCTGTTGGTGTGGATGACTGCACTCACTGGCGGTGTGCACAGTCGTCAGCTTCATCATCGTCGCCTGCCTCTTAATAGACCGCTGGCGAGTGAAAATTAGGAAAGTGCAAATTAGCAACCCAAGTGCCCACGACACTCACTGAGTGGAAGCAGGATTTCTTTCACTTTCATCAGTGATGCCAACGCACCTACTTTAGCCTTTCATTCGAATCATTCTCCCATGTGGAGGCTCTCAATTCCCCACACGTTTCTGTTTGGTGCGCACAGATTTATCAATGCTTACTTGCAATTTGATTGACTCGACGCCTGTCCTCATAAAGAGGGCTTACTTCACCCCATTGGCATGAATACGACCTCACGATTGCAGGCCGCAAAGATCAAATCTAAGGCAATCTGTGGTTGACAGCCAATATCTATCTGTCATCGCCAAATTACCTGCAGTCCTCTTGACGTCAACTTAAAGGTGATGCTTCCGCAACGCTCGACGCAGTATGTCATTCACTAAACCGTCGCCGCCTCCTACCTGCACAATTTTGCCAACATTTAGTCCATCAGGTAATCTCCTCACTCTCACAGGCTCTGAACCAATGTACGCTTTATAGGGAGGTCGACTTAGGGCCAGCGTTATTGTTGGTGCATAGGCAATGCTATTAAGGGCCACAGACACACATTGCATTGCCTTAGATTAAAATGCCTACATGCAAGGATGTCGGATATGGTGCAAGAAATGCGAGGAGATTCGTGTGAGAATGCATGCCCACAACATGTTCCGAGTGGGGCACGCTAGACAACAAAGGACAGAGGTCAATGCAACTTGCCCCTAATGCGCGCTTAGTGCCCACCTAACCCGAGTGAGTGATACGTCGCCACGGATGATCTGATCAGTGGTGCTCATCTGATAATGAAGGTGGTACAACAGTTTAAGTGCTTGCGTTTTAAACAGTGCGCACTCGCACTAACATCATTCCCATAAATGTACAGGTTCGTAGTGTTTGAAATGGCGAAGTCCTTTTCCTCTCCCTCAGTTCTTGTGCCCGTTGTAGAGACCGAATGCCATCTCACGACGAAAGTGATTATTACTATTAGCAGTGCCGAAATTAGCCTGGTCGATGGAGCCTTTTGCAAGATGTATCGCACGATGACCGATAGCTAGCACGCTACCAACCTTCGCCAGCGCCTCGGCTAAGAAGCGAATTCACTGATATTCTAGTTGCTCTTGGCACTGGCAGACAGCTTTTCTGGGTGTGGGAATGAACTGATAGCGGTGTGAGGTAGAGAAAGAAAAAGGCCTGTCCGGACCTGAAAGTCCTTTTCCTCTGTGCGAGGATATGAGTGGGAATGAAAAGCAAGAGGTGACTTAATGCATGCATATGCTAGTCATCATTCCAAATATCCACTCCCAACGTCACCAGTCAAGTCGCATCGAAGAAAAGCAGAAGATACTCTTAGAATGTCTTTGGTTTTCGTGTGGGCACCTTAAAATTAGGACTTCGATTGAGTTTTCTTGCTAGAAACATATAACAAGGGAACTTGGACATTGCAATTTAAGCAAAAGATGCGATTGTGGCGGTATCGCATGTCATACTACAGCGTGGTCCTTATGATCGCACACGTGTACCCTGAACCCACTCACCGCACAAATCATCACTCTGGTTGGCGTCTGCATAAGTCAGTTAAACTTTGCGATGCTTAGTGATGCACGTGAAACTTGGTGAGCTATTAGCCTTGAAAAGTTATGAAGACACTCACCTTCCGTAATCTTTGTGTCAATGGAGATGGATGGATGGATGGATGGATGGATGGATGGATGGATGGATGGCTGATCTGCCCTTCTGCCTCACTGTAATCTCAAGTCCTCAGACGATTTTCGCAATAGTGGACTTGAAAGGGCAAACACAAGAATTTTTTTAGTAAATTGCGCACATCTGTATCTTAGTTCATTCGACGAGGTCTAGCCTCTACCACGATGAAATACGGCTGCATTGATATCCTCTAAAGCATCAGGTCATCAGGACATCAGAACATCAATTGTCTGGTCCTTCTTGGGGCAATGTTTCCTTAATCGTGTGGTGGAGAATTTGGAACAATTCAATTCAGTCCAACTCTGCAACACACTTGGCCGGCCCCTTTTGTCTGTGCGGCTCAGGCACCACATTTTGGTGACAGGTACTTCGCTCCATGCTAAATCGTTCAGCAATCGATCAGGCCTTCCATGGACACAAATAATAGACGTGGTCAATCTCATTGCGAGTGATGTGGACAAGTATAACACAATTCTGAAATCACTATGCAATCTATGTGCAAGATCGGCTAACTTACCACGGGGCCAGAGCCAGTTAGTGGTTGTGGATGCAAGTTTCAGGCCCTCACAAGTGCGGTTGTTGGAAAAATTTGGTTTAATTTTCATCGCCATTTAAGCGATGGCGCAGATCTCCCAGTTCACACACCTGAGCTCTGAATGCGGTTTGCATGCAGGCGATACGAGAAAGGTAGAAAAGGTTGTAAGAAGAGTAGAATAGGTGCGTGGAGACTAGTGAATTGAGATATCTAGTTTCCCCTTCGAAGAAGCTGTATTCTCTTTACCCACCAAACTCGCATGGGGACAGATGGTGCAATTGTGCTTAAAGAAAGGCTTTGGGATTCTTGTAGGAAGCAGAACATGGAAGTTAACTAAATCAGTCAAGGCCTGTAATGCTAAGGCAAGTGGAAGGCATGCTTGCCCGACGTAATTTGGGCACAAAAGCACTTTGGAAATTCCCATACCTGTCTGTCTGCCTGCCTGCCTGTCTCCCTGTTGAGAAACGCGTAGAATTGCCGATTATGCAGTGAAATTGCTCCCAACTGCCTCTTTTGCTGCCGTAATGCAACGAAGAGGATGGAATCCAGAGGCCATGGAACCGAATGTGAATATCCCTGGTACCTCAGCAATGCGACACTAAGGAATGCAAGATTGGCGCCTAAGGCGAAAAAATCGCGGCTGCCTTCAACTGGAGATCTTGACTTCATTTCCTTGAAGCTGAATTTACACATCCAAATCTGCCTTATCGTGTGCCCATGTAAGTGCATTTTGTGCTCTTAAAACAATAGTTCATGCTGAGGCACTATTGGCAAATCAAGGGGAAATGACAACTGGCAGCGCATTACAATCCAGCACATCGCACTAGTAAACCTACAAAGTCGTCTAATCGAAATAAATGTGCCCTGCTCAACCTCGGTTTTCATTTAGCATTGCGAGGCTCCACAGAAGTCTTCTGTTCACAAACACCGTGTTTGGGCATTCAGAGTTTGTAGGTGAGGCCAGAAGCAGCCTAGCGAATTCTCCTTGAAGAGTTGTGTCCAAGCAAAACCCATAAAGGTATAGACCTAGGTGCTGTGCATAACAAGGGCGACCACCAAGTACCTCTGTGAGCAGAGAATTCCTTTCATTTGAATAATCACTTGCTCTGTTAAAATAGCGTTAAAGAAGAAGGCGATGGGCACGAAAAGAAGATGAGAGTAGAAAGAAACTCTTGCCTACCACTCTCCGTTCATGGTTATGTACCCTTTCAGTACGCATCACCAAAACTATTAAAGGAAATAATGAGACACTTCTCGTGTGCTATCTGTCAATGGAATCGTGTGGCATTTGAGCACCCCATGCCCTCCATGAGGATGAACGGAATATGGGGCGCGTAAATGAGAATAAAAACGGGCACAGGAGCTGCACCATTTATCGGAACTAATTATCAGTTTAGGCAACTCTTAATACAACAATTGATGACGTGTGCTGCACTTGGGGCGGAGGTGAGCAAACCCATCTCCGAATGATTAATAAAGCTAAATGTCTCGTCCACGCGCCATTGCGAATACGATGCTCACCCTCCCCTTGGCGCTCTTACATGATTGCTTTCAATGAAAGCGGCATTCATAAGGCACATGTTCGTCATCCACTGTAGATCATTTCATAGCACTATTCCCAAACGTCTCACATCCATACACCTATTCAAATAGTGACTGAGTTGTTTTTGGCAGAGTCGCCAGCATTCGGCCCTGACGACCGTTTGTCACGTCGACAACAATGGAGTCCACAAAGCAGTAGGGAAGCTATTAACTTAATGAAGTGGGGAGCTTTGGTAAAGCAGGTGGGATACCTCACGACGAAATATATGAGCTTGACAAAGCAACGTAATTTGGGAATTAGTTTCAGCACTTTCCTTTTGAGGGTTTCAGCTCTTCCAAGTAGAAAGAGTACAGGCAATCTATGACCGGATAACCTTGTTGTCAAGAGGAAGTCCAAATTGCGGTCGGTCTAGAATCCGCGTTCGAATTCACAATCAAATAAGCACTAAACTTTGATAATAGAAACGGAATACCCTAACAGAGAACCCAGTCGTCTTAGCAAAGTCCTGGTGGTGAGCTCCGTCCAAAAGTAAAAGGAGTAGCAGTGAATGTCCATCGTCCACCCTATTCTCACCCTTCTAAAAAGCACAAGCAGTCTTCACTCCTTCATGCCCACATTTTGTCGAATTGGTTGGATCCAACACGAAGTCACCTCATCACCTGCTTCTCCAGTTTGGTATCCATCACGTCCGCATTGCTCCATATTGCACAATGCTCCTCGCCGACTGCAGTTCACATGCTGCTTACCACCTTCAGGTACATATATCAAGAAGGGTGATTTGCGATTGCACACTTTGCTCAATCCCGGCTCTGTGTTCTATCTGGGAGTAGAGCCTAGTATGAAACTGTGTTTTAAGTTTATTTCACCGCTGAAAAAGGAATGAAGTCTCATTTCTTATAGGTGAGTGATCTCTTACAACACGCATAGAGTGATAGTCATTTGCAAAACAGCAAACTCTGCGGAACAAAGGCCTCTGGTTTCCAGCCCTCTGCCTCCCTCAGAGGCATTAAGGTCTAACTATCAGCCAAGAGAATGCACCTCGACGCCCTCATTCGCCACTTCTACTGAAGTACTATACGGATAATAAGAAATTCCTCCACGACAGAGATTGGAAATCGGTCGCTTCCCGGCCTAAAGAGAGCAACTCTACCTGGATAGCTGAATCTGAAAACAAACGTAAAACATAAACCAAAGCACCGCCCCCTCCCCCGCCTCTCCCCGCCTCCCCGCCCCAAGTGCATTAGGAGCACGTCTCTCCGTTAAAGGCTGTAATACACGACGCTCACAAAGACCACGGAAACGAATCCCAGCGCAGATAACTACCAACCTCCGTGGGCGACGGGACCTTGCGGACCACGTGGAGTCCACCAGTACCAAGGCGCCTCTGCAAGGCCTTTCCATCATTCCACGCCTTCCTTACCCTCAACTCGACAACTGCTTCCTTACTATTTCACGGAGCCCATTTCACCATCATTCACCCCTCGTTGGAAGGAACCAATTCGCAAAGGATCAGACTCAAATCGCCTACCTTGCTTTTGGTGGACACTGGTGAGAACCTCACCACGACGGATCTCAAGCCTATTCTTACACTCGTGTACCCCGCCCGCAGCACCACGTCCACCTTCCGTACTTACCTTGAACACCACCCATACTTCCGCCCACACAAGTATTCAGAAGTACTAACCCTTCATCTGCCCCGCGGGTACGTGCACACAAAACCACCCGATACCTTCGAAACGGTATTACCCACCTACCCGCATTCCAGACCCCACTTCAGTAGCCGTCTAATTATTTTGCGTGGTCCAACTCAACGACACACTAGCAGCCTACTCACCACATCGTCTATGCCACCCTCCTTTCTTGTCCCCCTCCCCCGCAAACTTAACTGGCCAAGCGCTGGTAAGGGAAGAAGTCCCAACAATAGCAAAAAGGCCCAAACGCAAGAAGGGAAAGAATGGATAAATGGTGACAACCCAGTCAAGGCAACGCAGTAAAATGAGAAAATAATGGAGACGGCTAGATGAAATATGGTGTCGCTAGACCTCTAGGAATCTCACGTAGATATTGCATCAAGAGCTCTATTGAAAAAGTCCTAAACGAAAGAGGGAACAGGTAGAATAAGTAGGAGAAATACAATCCGAAAACCAGCATAAGCCCAAATAGAAGGAAAATGGAGAAGGCATATTTAGGATCACCACTTACAAGCAACAGTTAGACAAAAACCAAGGCAATGAGCCACCGATCGCCAGAATCCCACAGCTTTCACATCGCTCGTGCTGCATTCAACTAACTTTACAAGTCAAATCCCAGGCTTAGCAGATTACAAAGGACTAAAATAAGCAGACAAAAAGGAGAAAAGTGAGGAATAAATCTGCCGTGAGAAGTGCTTTTCGCCGACATGGCTCTCTCTGTTGCGTTGTTTTCGACGCCTCGTTTAGCCAACATCAACTTACCAACCTTGTTTTCAGTAAGACAGCCATCCATCAAATAAAAAAAGGTCCCCCAAATTGGGAATTCCCATTCTAGGAGCATCTTCTGCTTTTCACCGATGCGACTTGACTTGTGACGTTGGGAGTGGACATTTGGAATGATGACTAGCATATGCATGCATTAAGTCACCTCTTGCTTTTCATTCCCACTCATATCCTCGCACAGAGGAAAAGGACTTTCAGGTCCGGACAGGCCTTTTTCTTTCTCTACCTCACACCGCTATCAGTTCATTCCCACACCCAGAAAAGCTGTCTGCCAGTGCCAAGAGCAACTAGAATATCAGTGAATTCGCTTCTTAGCCGAGGCGCTGGCGAAGGTTGGTAGCGTGCTAGTTATCGGTCATCGTGCGATACATCTTGCAAAAGGCTCCATCGACCAGGCTAATTTCGGCGTGAGGCAAGGCAGACGGAGTAGAACAAACAGAACAGCGCACACCATCTCAATGCATGTGCCACGCGCCTTCCTGCACTCTATTGCTGGTTCAAAGAGAAAATGCAGCACAACTATTGCCAACGAATTGGGACGAGAAATGTCGCCACGAGGTCTTTGCACTGAGCAGCCCTTCTCCATCCCTCGGATCCAGTAGTTGCAACTGCTGTGCAATGCAAAAGCGAAGGTGTGGCTGTTAGGAGAACGTTGGTGCCACTTCTATTTAATGCCGCAGGTGGGTGGACGCACTTTAACACGGAAAAGCACGCAGGCGATGGAGAGGTGGTCTTCACAGCAGCAATCGACAACAACAACGGCGCACTACCACACTACGGTGTAGGTTGGCGGCGGGACGAACTGGTAGCACTGATGCGTTCAGCCTCAGTCCCACTTCTACTTGGTGCGCGTGTAGCCTGACTACTACTTTCCATTCTGTTTCATTCCACTTTTGCTAGGTCTGTTCTACGCCATTCCATGCGACGCTAATCTCTTCTATTCCATTCAACCCGATTCTAGTCTTATCCATTCTATCAATAGGCAAGCAATGGGGCTGCAGCCCACGCGTCTACATTACGCCAGACAGTGCTGTCCGTGGTGTTTAATAGGAACATATGCTAAAGGCAGCTGGCGTTAGTTTGCGATTTGCAAAGGAATCGGAGTGAAGGAAGGTAGTGGATGATGGGCGGATGAATGGATGCAATGCGTACCGTGGGCAAGGAGGAGAGGTCGACAAATGGGTCCAACGTGCACGGCTAGCTACGCAGCGTTCAGCAGACCAATGCGAGTGTAATGCAATTTCTTCTCGCCCGTCTCTTGCCTAGGAGACGTGCAGTTGTCATGCACGCCTCAACAACTTCGAACAACTTGGAGATCTTGCGAATGTGTCCAAGGCGCTATGAGCAGCGCAATACTAGTCAGCGTTGAGTGGTTTGGGAGTGAGCAAAGGTTGCCAGAGCCTCTAGCTTGAAGCTCCTAGCAACTGTTGGTGCCGCCAAAAGGGGGGCCATTGTAGGCCTAGGAAATGCAAAGATTCCTTAGTGCAATGAAAGTTGTTGCCTCAGGGGTAATCGCGAGTAGTATGGTCACGTTTATCCGGCTTCCATGAAAGTTCTCCATGGGCTTCGGTGCTGTCAAGTCAGTGGCCTATCCTAGACCACTTCCAGTCTCCTATCAGGGTGTGGTGGATTCGATGTAGAAGAAGGAAAAGAAGCGCGACTAGACGAATGGGTGTAAACGTGGGGTCACCTTAGGGCATAGAACATGGAGGGTCATGAGCAGCAGATAAAGTGGCATGATTAGGAGCCGTCAGTTGAACTAACATGTCGTTACTGCTGATTACCGCGAAGGAGGAAGTCATATTTGACTGGAGTCTTAAGCATCGCTTGCACTGGAGTTGGAAAAGATTTTCTTAAGGAGTCTTCTCCAAGCACTCCCCAGCAACGTGCTCAACCTCAGCCACACCTGCCTCATACGCTTCTATTTTGAGTGCATCAACACTACATGGCATCGCGAATGCAGTCTTCTGTCAAAAAAGACACTTCAATGAACACCTGTCTTCTAATCAGCTAAGATTTTAATGTCTCCACGAGGGCAGCAGTGGCACATCGTAGGAGGGCAAAGAAGCCATGAAGAGCATGCTAAGGACTGCACAACTGCAAGGCGAATCAGGCTGATGCTTGCAGTCCCAACGACTGCACACCCTACTGGCAGGTAGTGCTTCGAGTTGGCCATGCCTTCAACTCCACGCAGGTAAGGCATTGCTCGAAGACGTTGGACGGAATGCAAGAAATGCGAGGTGTTTCGTGTGAGAATGCATGCCCACAACATGTTCCGAGTGGGGCACGCTAGACAACAAAGGACAGAGGTCAATGCAACTTGCCCCTAATGCGCGCTTAGTGCCCACCTAACCCGAGTGAGTGATACGTCGCCACGGATGATCTGATCAGTGGTGTTGCTGCAGCGCCAATGCCATGCTGACGAGGGACAACAAGAAGGGGAAGAAGGAATGCAAGGTACAAATGGTGTATTCACAATGGTGAGAGCTGACATGTGCATGGGGAGGAGAGGTTGTCAATAGCGTCCAGTCCTCGGAGGTTCTCATGCACCGTGTGCGTGAGACGCAAATGACTCAGATGGCGCAGAGTCCTTCACCTCGGTTGAGTGATGCCAGTCTACACGCGTCCACAGTTGGTCCTGCATCAGCTCGGGATAGTCGGCTTCATCGTGCACAGGAGTGCAGTCCTGCACCGTTGGCGTCGTTTCGTGCTCTACAGTCCACTTGTCCATCGCCAGCTTCCTCTGCAAACACCTCTGCCTCTACCTCTAGCTGTAACTGTGCCTGTGTCTGTCTCTGTCCCTGTGCCTGTGTTAGTGCCTGCGCCTGTACCCGTGACCGTGGCTGTAACTGCGGCTGTGGCTGTAGCTGTAGCTGTAGCTGTGGCTGTGGCTGTGGCTGTGGCCGTTGATGCGAAGCACAGTATTCGCCACCGTTATATAGACGCGCGGACTGTGGCGCCATTGGCTGCCTATAAATAGAATGGATAAAAATAGAATAGAGTAGAACATCGCAATAGCGCCGAATGGAGTAGAATAGGCCTATTAAAGCGGAAGTAAACCGGGTGCAAATTAGTAACCAGACTGCACGCGCACTAAATGGAAGTGTGGCTTGGTGTGAACACATGAGTGATACCAAAGTTCTCCAAATATGCGCATTCCACCTCGCTCTCTTCGCTGTGCCTGCGCGGAGAAGCGAGCTCTAGCATCGTCGTCTGGCCATTAATAGAGACACGCACAAGCTAAATTTAAACGACTTGAAATAGTAGGCAGCGTGACGCACGACTACTGCATGCAGCTACATTTGCTCCATCTCTCTACTTACTCACGGCTGCATACGTGGTGTGGTGGTTTGTGTCACGCAGTCGCCCACCTCGCTTCCGACATTACTTGCGGTGCTCCAACACACATCCCATTGTCGTTGTTGCGAGGCATACGAGTGTGAATGTGCGCTAATCCATATGTCGTGTGCTGCAGCAGTTCGAGGTAGTTTAGCATGCACCCCATTGTGAGCGTGTTAAAGGGCGCGGTCCGCTTTGGGTTTGCGTTGACCTGCGAGTCGTGTGGAACGCGTTGGAAGCAGTACTGATCGTGGGGTCTTAGAGATTGCCTAGTGCAGCCTATTACAGTGAAAGAAGGCCTCTGATTTTAAGAATAGGTCAATGAAGACCAGAACAAACGCATTCCGCCGTTTCGCATAGCGCTTCTGTTTGACAAGGGAAGGCCACGCTGCTGATTTCTCGCATTCATTTCAGCACTCACCTCTCCCTGTTTTCCAAAGCGGCACTTAGTGACGTGGTAAAGAACGATGAGTGGGTTGGAGACGTTGTGATGCCAGTGCTGCGATTGGTAAGACAGCAGTGAGCGGATTGCATTCCCAACTGAGATGGCGAATGCCGTGCAACGCGTTGAGTTGAAGCAGTGCTGACTGAAAGGCAGTCCGATGTCTGCAATGTGCTGAGTTCGGCCCATCCCTGTCATTCCGCCTGCAGCCTCGTTGGGAAAAGACAAGCTAAGTTGATGGCAGCGCTCATGCAATGCTCGTCGTGCTATGTCATTGCCTAATCACCTGCTCTGCAAGAGAGAGAGAGTGAAGGAGAGAAAGCAATGTGAGATAGGCATTTTAAGAGTAGACATTGGAATGTGTGTCTGTGGCCCTTAACAGCACTGCTTTCCCACAGGCAATAACACCGTCCCTCAGTTCACCCCTCTACAATGGCTGTGTGGATTTCGAGCAACGTGCGGAGTAAGTGATATGCTCCTCCTGAGAGAATGAGCTCAAAAGTGCATGTTTGGTGGCAGGCACACACTTCCGCTTTCAGACAATGAAATGAGAATCGGGAATGAGGAGTTGGTGATTGGTAATTGGAAATTGGGAGGCATTGCCATTGGACTGAAGGTGTAGTGTCGAAGCGGTCGGAGTTTGCTATGCAACTTGAGAGAACTGCTGCTTCTTCTCAGTAACAAGTCACTCAACCGCATCCTCACCCAAAGCACTCTGAGCGAATGAGAGGAAGAGTGTAGATGGGCATCTTGGTCTCGAACCTACAAATGTGTGACGGTTGTTGCTGCCTGAACTTAGATGCCAATAGTGTTGCAGGAGGTGGGCTTTGGTGGCCTACACCTGCATCATCGAGACGCATTCTACTTGTGACTGCAGTTGTTCAGTTCGGTATTGGAGCATGCAAATGGACATGCAGTGAAAACGGACAAAACCCGATCACAGCCACTTGCCTGCACTTCAGTGCTTAGAAGATTGCAAATTATTTCTCCACTAGTGCGTATAGTTCCTTCCCCGTGGGCGAATGCGCGATGCTTGATTTCCTTGTTTATGCATGGCTTCCGAACTGGCTTTAGACTCTCTGCTTCAAGAGAATGGCCTTTGGAGCAGTTGCTGCTTTGCTTTACCACACATTCGCCAACACTAGCGCCTCGGCTTCCGTGGCTTCACATGCCGCCACGGGAGTGAGCCCCTAACACTTCTACGCATTAGTGGACAGTGCTCGGGAGGAGGTGTACGGACGAAAGAACAACCAGGATTGTTGTCCACTTTCTTGGCAATGAACGACTGAATGCAGGAATGAATGAATGAATGAATGAAGTAAGGAATGAAGGAATGAAGGAAGGAAAGAGTGGAAATAGAAGGGATCCAGCCTCCATTGACACCTGTGGCTGTTGGTGTGGATGACTGCACTCACTGGCGGTGTGCACAGTCGTCAGCTTCATCATCGTCGCCTGCCTCTTAATAGACCGCTGGCGAGTGAAAATTAGGAAAGTGCAAATTAGCAACCCAAGTGCCCACGACACTCACTGAGTGGAAGCAGGATTTCTTTCACTTTCATCAGTGATGCCAACGCACCTACTTTAGCCTTTCATTCGAATCATTCTCCCATGTGGAGGCTCTCAATTCCCCACACGTTTCTGTTTGGTGCGCACAGATTTATCAATGCTTACTTGCAATTTGATTGACTCGACGCCTGTCCTCATAAAGAGGGCTTACTTCACCCCATTGGCATGAATACGACCTCACGATTGCAGGCCGCAAAGATCAAATCTAAGGCAATCTGTGGTTGACAGCCAATATCTATCTGTCATCGCCAAATTACCTGCAGTCCTCTTGACGTCAACTTAAAGGTGATGCTTCCGCAACGCTCGACGCAGTATGTCATTCACTAAACCGTCGCCGCCTCCTACCTGCACAATTTTGCCAACATTTAGTCCATCAGGTAATCTCCCTCACTCTCACAGGCTCTGAACCAATGTACGCTTTATAGGGAGGTCGACTTAGGGCCAGCGTTATTGTTGGTGCATAGGCAATGCTATTAAGGGCCACAGACACACATTGCATTGCCTTAGATTAAAATGCCTACATGCAAGGATGTCGGATATGGTGCAAGAAATGCGAGGTGATTCGTGTGAGAATGCATGCCCACAACATGTTCCGAGTGGGGCACGCTAGACAACAAAGGACAGAGGTCAATGCAACTTGCCCCTAATGCGCGCTTAGTGCCCACCTAACCCGAGTGAGTGATACGTCGCCACGGATGATCTGATCAGTGGTGTTGCTGCAGCGCCAATGCCATGCTGACGAGGGACAACAAGAAGGGGAAGAAGGAATGCAAGGTACAAATGGTGTATTCACAATGGTGAGAGCTGACATGTGCATGGGGAGGAGAGGTTGTCAATAGCGTCCAGTCCTCGGAGGTTCTCATGCACCGTGTGCGTGAGACGCAAATGACTCAGATGGCGCAGAGTCCTTCACCTCGGTTGAGTGATGCCAGTCTACACGCGTCCACAGTTGGTCCTGCATCAGCTCGGGATAGTCGGCTTCATCGTGCACAGGAGTGCAGTCCTGCACCGTTGGCGTCGTTTCGTGCTCTACAGTCCACTTGTCCATCGCCAGCTTCCTCTGCAAACACCTCTGCCTCTACCTCTAGCTGTAACTGTGCCTGTGTCTGTCTCTGTCCCTGTGCCTGTGTTAGTGCCTGCGCCTGTACCCGTGACCGTGGCTGTAACTGCGGCTGTGGCTGTAGCTGTAGCTGTAGCTGTGGCTGTGGCTGTGGCTGTGGCCGTTGATGCGAAGCACAGTATTCGCCACCGTTATATAGACGCGCGGACTGTGGCGCCATTGGCTGCCTATAAATAGAATGGATAAAAATAGAATAGAGTAGAACATCGCAATAGCGCCGAATGGAGTAGAATAGGCCTATGAAAGCGGAAGTAAACCGGGTGCAAATTAGTAACCAGACTGCACGCGCACTAAATGGAAGTGTGGCTTGGTGTGAACACATGAGTGATACCAAAGTTCTCCAAATATGCGCATTCCACCTCGCTCTCTTCGCTGTGCCTGCGTGGAGGAGCGAGCTCCAGCATCGTGGTCAACGCCAACACTGACACCGACACCGCCAGTAGCACCAGAATCAGCATTGGCACCAGCACCAACATCTGAGTCCAATGCAACTTGCGCCTGGTGTGCGCTTTGTGCCCACCTAACCCGAGTGAGTGATACGTCGCCACAAATGATCTGATCAGTGGTGCTCATCTGATAATGAAGGTGGTACAACAGTTTAAGTGCTTGCGTTTTAAACAGTGCGCACTCGCACTAACATCATTCCCATAAATGTACAGGTTCGTAGTGTTTGAAATGGCGAAGTCCTTTTCCTCTCCCTCAGTTCTTGTGCCCGTTGTAGAGACCGAATGCCATCTCACGACGAAAGTGATTATTACTATTAGCAGTGCCGAAATTAGCCTGGTCGATGGAGCCTTTTGCAAGATGTATCGCACGATGACCGATAGCTAGCACGCTACCAACCTTCGCCAGCGCCTCGGCTAAGAAGCGAATTCACTGATATTCTAGTTGCTCTTGGCACTGGCAGACAGCTTTTCTGGGTGTGGGAATGAACTGATAGCGGTGTGAGGTAGAGAAAGAAAAAGGCCTGTCCGGACCTGAAAGTCCTTTTCCTCTGTGCGAGGATATGAGTGGGAATGAAAAGCAAGAGGTGACTTAATGCATGCATATGCTAGTCATCATTCCAAATGTCCACTCCCAACGTCACAAGTCAAGTCGCATCGGTGAAAAGCAGAAGATGCTCCTAGAATGGGAATTCCCAATTTGGGGGACCTTTTTTTATTTGATGGATGGCTGTCTTACTGAAAACAAGGTTGGTAAGTTGATGTTGGCTAAACGAGGCGTCGAAAACAACGCAACAGAGAGAGCCATGTCGGCGAAAAGCACTTCTCACGGCAGATTTATTCCTCACTTTTCTCCTTTTTTGTCTGCTTATTTTAGTCCTTTGTAATCTGCTAAGCCTGGGATTTGACTTGTAAAGTTAGTTGAATGCAGCACGAGCGATGTGAAAGCTGTGGGATTCTGGCGATCGGTGGCTCATTGCCTTGGTTTTTTGTCTGACTGTTGCTTGTAAGTGGTGATCCTAAATATGCCTTCTCCATTTTCCTTCTATTTGGGCTTATGCTGGTTTTCGGATTGTATTTCTCCTACTTATTCTACCTGTTCCCTCTTTCGTTTAGGACTTTTTCAATAGAGCTCTTGATGCAATATCTACGTGAGATTCCTAGAGGTCTAGCGACACCATATTTCATCTAGCCGTCTCCATTATTTTCTCATTTTACTGCGTTGCCTTGACTGGGTTGTCACCATTTATCCATTCTTTCCCTTCTTGCGTTTGGGCCTTTTTGCTATTGTTGGGACTTCTTCCCCTTACCAGCGCTTGACCAGTTAAGTTTGCGGGGGAGGGGGACAAGAAAGGAGGGTGGCATAGACGATGTGGTGAGTAGGCTGCTAGTGTGTCGTTGAGTTGGACCACGCAAAATAATTAGACGGCTACTGAAGTGGGGTCTGGAATGCGGGTAGGTGGGTAATACCGTTTCGAAGGTATCGGGTGGTTTTGTGTGCACGTACCCGCGGGGCAGATGAAGGGTTAGTACTTCTGAATACTTGTGTGGGCGGAAGTATGGGTGGTGTTCAAGGTAAGTACGGAAGGTGGACGTGGTGCTGCGGGCGGGGTACACGAGTGTAAGAATAGGCTTGAGATCCGTCGTGGTGAGGTTCTCACCAGTGTCCACCAAAAGCAAGGTAGGCGATTTGAGTCTGATCCTTTGCGAATTGGTTCCTTCCAACGAGGGGGTGAATGATGGTGAAATGGGCTCCGTGAAATAGTAAGGAAGCAGTTGTCGAGTTGAGGGTAAGGAAGGCGTGGAATGATGGAAAGGCCTTGCAGAGGCGCCTTGGTACTGGTGGACTCCACGTGGTCCGCAAGGTCCCGTCGCCCACGGAGGTTGGTAGTTATCTGCGCTGGGATTCGTTTCCGTGGTCTTTGTGAGCGTCGTGTATTACAGCCTTTAACGGAGAGACGTGCTCCTAATGCACTTGGGGCGGGGAGGCGGGGAGAGGCGGGGGAGGGGGCGGTGCTTTGGTTTATGTTTTACGTTTGTTTTCAGATTCAGCTATCCAGGTAGAGTTGCTCTCTTTAGGCCGGGAAGCGACCGATTTCCAATCTCTGTCGTGGAGGAATTTCTTATTATCCGTATAGTACTTCAGTAGAAGTGGCGAATGAGGGGCGTCGAGGTGCATTCTCTTGGCTGATAGTTAGACCTTAATGCCTCTGAGGGAGGCAGAGGGCTGGAAACCAGAGGCCTTTGTTCCGCAGAGTTTGCTGTTTTGCAAATGACTATCACTCTATGCGTGTTGTAAGAGATCACTCACCTATAAGAAATGAGACTTCATTCCTTTTTCAGCGGTGAAATAAACTTAAAACACAGTTTCATACTAGGCTCTACTCCCAGATAGAACACAGAGCCGGGATTGAGCAAAGTGTGCAATCGCAAATCACCCTTCTTGATATATGTACCTGAAGGTGGTAAGCAGCATGTGAACTGCAGTCGGCGAGGAGCATTGTGCAATATGGAGCAATGCGGACGTGATGGATACCAAACTGGAGAAGCAGGTGATGAGGTGACTTCGTGTTGGATCCAACCAATTCGACAAAATGTGGGCATGAAGGAGTGAAGACTGCTTGTGCTTTTTAGAAGGGTGAGAATAGGGTGGACGATGGACATTCACTGCTACTCCTTTTACTTTTGGACGGAGCTCACCACCAGGACTTTGCTAAGACGACTGGGTTCTCTGTTAGGGTATTCCGTTTCTATTATCAAAGTTTAGTGCTTATTTGATTGTGAATTCGAACGCGGATTCTAGACCGACCGCAATTTGGACTTCCTCTTGACAACAAGGTTATCCGGTCATAGATTGCCTGTACTCTTTCTACTTGGAAGAGCTGAAACCCTCAAAAGGAAAGTGCTGAAACTAATTCCCAAATTACGTTGCTTTGTCAAGCTCATATATTTCGTCGTGAGGTATCCCACCTGCTTTACCAAAGCTCCCCACTTCATTAAGTTAATAGCTTCCCTACTGCTTTGTGGACTCCATTGTTGTCGACGTGACAAACGGTCGTCAGGGCCGAATGCTGGCGACTCTGCCAAAAACAACTCAGTCACTATTTGAATAGGTGTATGGATGTGAGACGTTTGGGAATAGTGCTATGAAATGATCTACAGTGGATGACGAACATGTGCCTTATGAATGCCGCTTTCATTGAAAGCAATCATGTAAGAGCGCCAAGGGGAGGGTGAGCATCGTATTCGCAATGGCGCGTGGACGAGACATTTAGCTTTATTAATCATTCGGAGATGGGTTTGCTCACCTCCGCCCCAAGTGCAGCACACGTCATCAATTGTTGTATTAAGAGTTGCCTAAACTGATAATTAGTTCCGATAAATGGTGCAGCTCCTGTGCCCATTTTTATTCTCATTTACGCGCCCCATATTCCGTTCATCCTCATGGAGGGCATGGGGTGCTCAAATGCCACACGATTCCATTGACAGATAGCACACGAGAAGTGTCTCATTATTTCCTTTAATAGTTTTGGTGATGCGTACTGAAAGGGTACATAACCATGAACGGAGAGTGGTAGGCAAGAGTTTCTTTCTACTCTCATCTTCTTTTCGTGCCCATCGCCTTCTTCTTTAACGCTATTTTAACAGAGCAAGTGATTATTCAAATGAAAGGAATTCTCTGCTCACAGAGGTACTTGGTGGTCGCCCTTGTTATGCACAGCACCTAGGTCTATACCTTTATGGGTTTTGCTTGGACACAACTCTTCAAGGAGAATTCGCTAGGCTGCTTCTGGCCTCACCTACAAACTCTGAATGCCCAAACACGGTGTTTGTGAACAGAAGACTTCTGTGGAGCCTCGCAATGCTAAATGAAAACCGAGGTTGAGCAGGGCACATTTATTTCGATTAGACGACTTTGTAGGTTTACTAGTGCGATGTGCTGGATTGTAATGCGCTGCCAGTTGTCATTTCCCCTTGATTTGCCAATAGTGCCTCAGCATGAACTATTGTTTTAAGAGCACAAAATGCACTTACATGGGCACACGATAAGGCAGATTTGGATGTGTAAATTCAGCTTCAAGGAAATGAAGTCAAGATCTCCAGTTGAAGGCAGCCGCGATTTTTTCGCCTTAGGCGCCAATCTTGCATTCCTTAGTGTCGCATTGCTGAGGTACCAGGGATATTCACATTCGGTTCCATGGCCTCTGGATTCCATCCTCTTCGTTGCATTACGGCAGCAAAAGAGGCAGTTGGGAGCAATTTCACTGCATAATCGGCAATTCTACGCGTTTCTCAACAGGGAGACAGGCAGGCAGGCAGACAGACAGGTATGGGAATTTCCAAAGTGCTTTTGTGCCCAAATTACGTCGGGCAAGCATGCCTTCCACTTGCCTTAGCATTACAGGCCTTGACTGATTTAGTTAACTTCCATGTTCTGCTTCCTACAAGAATCCCAAAGCCTTTCTTTAAGCACAATTGCACCATCTGTCCCCATGCGAGTTTGGTGGGTAAAGAGAATACAGCTTCTTCGAAGGGGAAACTAGATATCTCAATTCACTAGTCTCCACGCACCTATTCTACTCTTCTTACAACCTTTTCTACCTTTCTCGTATCGCCTGCATGCAAACCGCATTCAGAGCTCAGGTGTGTGAACTGGGAGATCTGCGCCATCGCTTAAATGGCGATGAAAATTAAACCAAATTTTTCCAACAACCGCACTTGTGAGGGCCTGAAACTTGCATCCACAACCACTAACTGGCTCTGGCCCCGTGGTAAGTTAGCCGATCTTGCACATAGATTGCATAGTGATTTCAGAATTGTGTTATACTTGTCCACATCACTCGCAATGAGATTGACCACGTCTATTATTTGTGTCCATGGAAGGCCTGATCGATTGCTGAACGATTTAGCATGGAGCGAAGTACCTGTCACCAAAATGTGGTGCCTGAGCCGCACAGACAAAAGGGGCCGGCCAAGTGTGTTGCAGAGTTGGACTGAATTGAATTGTTCCAAATTCTCCACCACACGATTAAGGAAACATTGCCCCAAGAAGGACCAGACAATTGATGTTCTGATGTCCTGATGACCTGATGCTTTAGAGGATATCAATGCAGCCGTATTTCATCGTGGTAGAGGCTAGACCTCGTCGAATGAACTAAGATACAGATGTGCGCAATTTACTAAAAAAATTCTTGTGTTTGCCCTTTCAAGTCCACTATTGCGAAAATCGTCTGAGGACTTGAGATTACAGTGAGGCAGAAGGGCAGATCAGCCATCCATCCATCCATCCATCACCGTTGACACAAAGATTACGGAAGGTGAGTGTCTTCATAACTTTTCAAGGCTAATAGCTCACCAAGTTTCACGTGCATCACTAAGCATCGCAAAGTTTAACTGACTTATGCAGACGCCAACCAGAGTGATGATTTGTGCGGTGAGTGGGTTCAGGGTACACGTGTGCGATCATAAGGACCACGCTGTAGTATGACATGCGATACCGCCACAATCGCATCTTTTGCTTAAATTGCAATGTCCAAGTTCCCTTGTTATATGTTTCTAGCAAGAAAACTCAATCGAAGTCCTAATTTTAAGGTGCCCACACGAAAACCAAAGACATTCTAAGAGTATCTTCTGCTTTTCTTCGATGCGACTTGACTGGTGACGTTGGGAGTGGATATTTGGAATGATGACTAGCATATGCATGCATTAAGTCACCTCTTGCTTTTCATTCCCACTCATATCCTCGCACAGAGGAAAAGGACTTTCAGGTCCGGACAGGCCTTTTTTCTTTCTCTACCTCACACCGCTATCAGTTCATTCCCACACCCAGAAAAGCTGTCTGCCAGTGCCAAGAGCAACTAGAATATCAGTGAATTCGCTTCTTAGCCGAGGCGCTGGCGAAGGTTGGTAGCGTGCTAGCTATCGGTCATCGTGCGATACATCTTGCAAAAGGCTCCATCGACCAGGCTAATTTCGGCACTGCTAATAGTAATAATCACTTTCGTCGTGAGATGGCATTCGGTCTCTACAACGGGCACAAGAACTGAGGGAGAGGAAAAGGACTTCGCCATTTCAAACACTACGAACCTGTACATTTATGGGAATGATGTTAGTGCGAGTGCGCACTGTTTAAAACGCAAGCACTTAAACTGTTGTACCACCTTCATTATCAGATGAGCACCACTGATCAGATCATCCGTGGCGACGTATCACTCACTCGGGTTAGGTGGGCACAAAGCGCACACCAGGCGCAAGTTGCATTGGGCTCAGATGTTGGTGCTGGTGCTAATGCTGATTCTGGTGCTACTGGCGGTGTCGGTGTCAGTGTTGGCGTTGACCACGATGCTGGAGCTCGCTCCTCCACGCAGGCACAGCGAAGAGAGCGAGGTGGAATGCGCATGTTTGGAGAACTTTGATATCACTCATGTGTTCACACCAAGCCACACTTCCATTTAGTGCGCGTGCAGTCTGGTTACTAATTTGCACCCGGTTTACTTCCGCTTTCATAGGCCTATTCTACTCCATTCGGCGCTATTGCGATGTTCTACTCTATTCTATTTTTATCCATTCTATTTATAGGCAGCCAATGGCGCCACAGTCCGCGCGTCTATATAACGGTGGCGAATACTGTGCTTCGCATCAACGGCCACAGCCACAGCCACAGCTACAGCTACAGCTACAGCCACAGCCGCAGTTACAGCCACGGTCACGGGTACAGGCGCAGGCACTAACACAGGCACAGGGACAGAGACAGACACAGGCACAGTTACAGCTAGAGGTAGAGGCAGAGGTGTTTGCAGAGGAAGCTGGCGATGGACAAGTGGACTGTAGAGCACGAAACGACGCCAACGGTGCAGGACTGCACTCCTGTGCACGATGAAGCCGACTATCCCGAGCTGATGCAGGACCAACTGTGGACGCGTGTAGACTGGCATCACTCAACCGAGGTGAAGGACTCTGCGCCATCTGAGTCATTTGCGTCTCACGCACACGGTGCATGAGAACCTCCGAGGACTGGACGCTATTGACAACCTCTCCTCCCCATGCACATGTCAGCTCTCACCATTGTGAATACACCATTTGTACCTTGCATTCCTTCTTCCCCTTCTTGTTGTCCCTCGTCAGCATGGCATTGGCGCTGCAGCAACACCACTGATCAGATCATCCGTGGCGACGTATCACTCACTCGGGTTAGGTGGGCACTAAGCGCGCATTAGGGGCAAGTTGCATTGACCTCTGTCCTTTGTTGTCTAGCGTGCCCCACTCGGAACATGTTGTGGGCATGCATTCTCACACGAATCACCTCACATTTCTTGCACCATATCCGACATCCTTGCATGTAGGCATTTTAATCTAAGGCAATGCAATGTGTGTCTGTGGCCCTTAATAGCATTGCCTATGCACCAACAATAACGCTGGCCCTAAGTCGACCTCCCTATAAAGCGTACATTGGTTCAGAGCCTGTGAGAGTGAGGGAGATTACCTGATGGACTAAATGTTGGCAAAATTGTGCAGGTAGGAGGCGGCGACGGTTTAGTGAATGACATACTGCGTCGAGCGTTGCGGAAGCATCACCTTTAAGTTGACGTCAAGAGGACTGCAGGTAATTTGGCGATGACAGATAGATATTGGCTGTCAACCACAGATTGCCTTAGATTTGATCTTTGCGGCCTGCAATCGTGAGGTCGTATTCATGCCAATGGGGTGAAGTAAGCCCTCTTTATGAGGACAGGCGTCGAGTCAATCAAATTGCAAGTAAGCATTGATAAATCTGTGCGCACCAAACAGAAACGTGTGGGGAATTGAGAGCCTCCACATGGGAGAATGATTCGAATGAAAGGCTAAAGTAGGTGCGTTGGCATCACTGATGAAAGTGAAAGAAATCCTGCTTCCACTCAGTGAGTGTCGTGGGCACTTGGGTTGCTAATTTGCACTTTCCTAATTTTCACTCGCCAGCGGTCTATTAAGAGGCAGGCGACGATGATGAAGCTGACGACTGTGCACACCGCCAGTGAGTGCAGTCATCCACACCAACAGCCACAGGTGTCAATGGAGGCTGGATCCCTTCTATTTCCACTCTTTCCTTCCTTCATTCCTTCATTCCTTACTTCATTCATTCATTCATTCATTCCTGCATTCAGTCGTTCATTGCCAAGAAAGTGGACAACAATCCTGGTTGTTCTTTCGTCCGTACACCTCCTCCCGAGCACTGTCCACTAATGCGTAGAAGTGTTAGGGGCTCACTGCCGTGGCGGCATGTGAAGCCACGGAAGCCGAGGCGCTAGTGTTGGCGAATGTGTGGTAAAGCAAAGCAGCAACTGCTCCAAAGGCCATTCTCTTGAAGCAGAGAGTCTAAAGCCAGTTCGGAAGCCATGCATAAACAAGGAAATCAAGCATCGCGCATTCGCCCACGGGGAAGGAACTATACGCACTAGTGGAGAAATAATTTGCAATCTTCTAAGCACTGAAGTGCAGGCAAGTGGCTGTGATCGGGTTTTGTCCGTTTTCACTGCATGTCCATTTGCATGCTCCAATACCGAACTGAACAACTGCAGTCACAAGTAGAATGCGTCTCGATGATGCAGGTGTAGGCCACCAAAGCCCACCTCCTGCAACACTATTGGCATCTAAGTTCAGGCAGCAACAACCGTCACACATTTGTAGGTTCGAGACCAAGATGCCCATCTACACTCTTCCTCTCATTCGCTCAGAGTGCTTTGGGTGAGGATGCGGTTGAGTGACTTGTTACTGAGAAGAAGCAGCAGTTCTCTCAAGTTGCATAGCAAACTCCGACCGCTTCGACACTACACCTTCAGTCCAATGGCAATGCCTCCCAATTTCCAATTACCAATCACCAACTCCTCATTCCCGATTCTCATTTCATTGTCTGAAAGCGGAAGTGTGTGCCTGCCACCAAACATGCACTTTTGAGCTCATTCTCTCAGGAGGAGCATATCACTTACTCCGCACGTTGCTCGAAATCCACACAGCCATTGTAGAGGGGTGAACTGAGGGACGGTGTTATTGCCTGTGGGAAAGCAGTGCTGTTAAGGGCCACAGACACACATTCCAATGTCTACTCTTAAAATGCCTATCTCACATTGCTTTCTCTCCTTCACTCTCTCTCTCTTGCAGAGCAGGTGATTAGGCAATGACATAGCACGACGAGCATTGCATGAGCGCTGCCATCAACTTAGCTTGTCTTTTCCCAACGAGGCTGCAGGCGGAATGACAGGGATGGGCCGAACTCAGCACATTGCAGACATCGGACTGCCTTTCAGTCAGCACTGCTTCAACTCAACGCGTTGCACGGCATTCGCCATCTCAGTTGGGAATGCAATCCGCTCACTGCTGTCTTACCAATCGCAGCACTGGCATCACAACGTCTCCAACCCACTCATCGTTCTTTACCACGTCACTAAGTGCCGCTTTGGAAAACAGGGAGAGGTGAGTGCTGAAATGAATGCGAGAAATCAGCAGCGTGGCCTTCCCTTGTCAAACAGAAGCGCTATGCGAAACGGCGGAATGCGTTTGTTCTGGTCTTCATTGACCTATTCTTAAAATCAGAGGCCTTCTTTCACTGTAATAGGCTGCACTAGGCAATCTCTAAGACCCCACGATCAGTACTGCTTCCAACGCGTTCCACACGACTCGCAGGTCAACGCAAACCCAAAGCGGACCGCGCCCTTTAACACGCTCACAATGGGGTGCATGCTAAACTACCTCGAACTGCTGCAGCACACGACATATGGATTAGCGCACATTCACACTCGTATGCCTCGCAACAACGACAATGGGATGTGTGTTGGAGCACCGCAAGTAATGTCGGAAGCGAGGTGGGCGACTGCGTGACACAAACCACCACACCACGTATGCAGCCGTGAGTAAGTAGAGAGATGGAGCAAATGTAGCTGCATGCAGTAGTCGTGCGTCACGCTGCCTACTATTTCAAGTCGTTTAAATTTAGCTTGTGCGTGTCTCTATTAATGGCCAGACGACGATGCTAGAGCTCGCTTCTCCGCGCAGGCACAGCGAAGAGAGCGAGGTGGAATGCGCATATTTGGAGAACTTTGGTATCACTCATGTGTTCACACCAAGCCACACTTCCATTTAGTGCGCGTGCAGTCTGGTTACTAATTTGCACCCGGTTTACTTCCGCTTTAATAGGCCTATTCTACTCCATTCGGCGCTATTGCGATGTTCTACTCTATTCTATTTTTATCCATTCTATTTATAGGCAGCCAATGGCGCCACAGTCCGCGCGTCTATATAACGGTGGCGAATACTGTGCTTCGCATCAACGGCCACAGCCACAGCCACAGCCACAGCTACAGCTACAGCTACAGCCACAGCCGCAGTTACAGCCACGGTCACGGGTACAGGCGCAGGCACTAACACAGGCACAGGGACAGAGACAGACACAGGCACAGTTACAGCTAGAGGTAGAGGCAGAGGTGTTTGCAGAGGAAGCTGGCGATGGACAAGTGGACTGTAGAGCACGAAACGACGCCAACGGTGCAGGACTGCACTCCTGTGCACGATGAAGCCGACTATCCCGAGCTGATGCAGGACCAACTGTGGACGCGTGTAGACTGGCATCACTCAACCGAGGTGAAGGACTCTGCGCCATCTGAGTCATTTGCGTCTCACGCACACGGTGCATGAGAACCTCCGAGGACTGGACGCTATTGACAACCTCTCCTCCCCATGCACATGTCAGCTCTCACCATTGTGAATACACCATTTGTACCTTGCATTCCTTCTTCCCCTTCTTGTTGTCCCTCGTCAGCATGGCATTGGCGCTGCAGCAACACCACTGATCAGATCATCCGTGGCGACGTATCACTCACTCGGGTTAGGTGGGCACTAAGCGCGCATTAGGGGCAAGTTGCATTGACCTCTGTCCTTTGTTGTCTAGCGTGCCCCACTCGGAACATGTTGTGGGCATGCATTCTCACACGAAACACCTCGCATTTCTTGCATTCCGTCCAACGTCTTCGAGCAATGCCTTACCTGCGTGGAGTTGAAGGCATGGCCAACTCGAAGCACTACCTGCCAGTAGGGTGTGCAGTCGTTGGGACTGCAAGCATCAGCCTGATTCGCCTTGCAGTTGTGCAGTCCTTAGCATGCTCTTCATGGCTTCTTTGCCCTCCTACGATGTGCCACTGCTGCCCTCGTGGAGACATTAAAATCTTAGCTGATTAGAAGACAGGTGTTCATTGAAGTGTCTTTTTTGACAGAAGACTGCATTCGCGATGCCATGTAGTGTTGATGCACTCAAAATAGAAGCGTATGAGGCAGGTGTGGCTGAGGTTGAGCACGTTGCTGGGGAGTGCTTGGAGAAGACTCCTTAAGAAAATCTTTTCCAACTCCAGTGCAAGCGATGCTTAAGACTCCAGTCAAATATGACTTCCTCCTTCGCGGTAATCAGCAGTAACGACATGTTAGTTCAACTGACGGCTCCTAATCATGCCACTTTATCTGCTGCTCATGACCCTCCATGTTCTATGCCCTAAGGTGACCCCACGTTTACACCCATTCGTCTAGTCGCGCTTCTTTTCCTTCTTCTACATCGAATCCACCACACCCTGATAGGAGACTGGAAGTGGTCTAGGATAGGCCACTGACTTGACAGCACCGAAGCCCATGGAGAACTTTCATGGAAGCCGGATAAACGTGACCATACTACTCGCGATTACCCCTGAGGCAACAACTTTCATTGCACTAAGGAATCTTTGCATTTCCTAGGCCTACAATGGCCCCCCTTTTGGCGGCACCAACAGTTGCTAGGAGCTTCAAGCTAGAGGCTCTGGCAACCTTTGCTCACTCCCAAACCACTCAACGCTGACTAGTATTGCGCTGCTCATAGCGCCTTGGACACATTCGCAAGATCTCCAAGTTGTTCGAAGTTGTTGAGGCGTGCATGACAACTGCACGTCTCCTAGGCAAGAGACGGGCGAGAAGAAATTGCATTACACTCGCATTGGTCTGCTGAACGCTGCGTAGCTAGCCGTGCACGTTGGACCCATTTGTCGACCTCTCCCTCCTTGCCCACGGTACGCATTGCATCCATTCATCCGCCCATCATCCACTACCTTCCTTCACTCCGATTCCTTTGCAAATCGCAAACTAACGCCAGCTGCCTTTAGCATATGTTCCTATTAAACACCACGGACAGCACTGTCTGGCGTAATGTAGACGCGTGGGCTGCAGCCCCATTGCTTGCCTATTGATAGAATGGATAAGACTAGAATCGGGTTGAATGGAATAGAAGAGATTAGCGTCGCATGGAATGGCGTAGAACAGACCTAGCAAAAGTGGAATGAAACAGAATGGAAAGTAGTAGTCAGGCTACACGCGCACCAAGTAGAAGTGGGACTGAGGCTGAACGCATCAGTGCTACCAGTTCGTCCCGCCGCCAACCTACACCGTAGTGTGGTAGTGCGCCGTTGTTGTTGTCGATTGCTGCTGTGAAGACCACCTCTCCATCGCCTGCGTGCTTTTCCGTGTTAAAGTGCGTCCACCCACCTGCGGCATTAAATAGAAGTGGCACCAACGTTCTCCTAACAGCCACACCTTCGCTTTTGCATTGCACAGCAGTTGCAACTACTGGATCCGAGGGATGGAGAAGGGCTGCTCAGTGCAAAGACCTCGTGGCGACATTTCTCGTCCCAATTCGTTGGCAATAGTTGTGCTGCATTTTCTCTTTGAACCAGCAATAGAGTGCAGGAAGGCGCGTGGCACATGCATTGAGATGGTGTGCGCTGTTCTGTTTGTTCTACTCCGTCTGCCTTGCCGCACGCCGAAATTAGCCTGGTCGATGGAGCCTTTTGCAAGATGTATCGCACGATGACCGATAACTAGCACGCTACCAACCTTCGCCAGCGCCTCGGCTAAGAAGCGAATTCACTGATATTCTAGTTGCTCTTGGCACTGGCAGACAGCTTTTCTGGGTGTGGGAATGAACTGATAGCGGTGTGAGGTAGAGAAAGAAAAAGGCCTGTCCGGACCTGAAAGTCCTTTTCCTCTGTGCGAGGATATGAGTGGGAATGAAAAGCAAGAGGTGACTTAATGCATGCATATGCTAGTCATCATTCCAAATATCCACTCCCAACGTCACCAGTCAAGTCGCATCGAAGAAAAGCAGAAGATACTCTTAGAATGTCTTTGGTTTTCGTGTGGGCACCTTAAAATTAGGACTTCGATTGAGTTTTCTTGCTAGAAACATATAACAAGGGAACTTGGACATTGCAATTTAAGCAAAAGATGCGATTGTGGCGGTATCGCATGTCATACTACAGCGTGGTCCTTATGATCGCACACGTGTACCCTGAACCCACTCACCGCACAAATCATCACTCTGGTTGGCGTCTGCATAAGTCAGTTAAACTTTGCGATGCTTAGTGATGCACGTGAAACTTGGTGAGCTATTAGCCTTGAAAAGTTATGAAGACACTCACCTTCCGTAATCTTTGTGTCAACGGTGATGGATGGATGGATGGATGGCTGATCTGCCCTTCTGCCTCACTGTAATCTCAAGTCCTCAGACGATTTTCGCAATAGTGGACTTGAAAGGGCAAACACAAGAATTTTTTTAGTAAATTGCGCACATCTGTATCTTAGTTCATTCGACGAGGTCTAGCCTCTACCACGATGAAATACGGCTGCATTGATATCCTCTAAAGCATCAGGTCATCAGGACATCAGAACATCAATTGTCTGGTCCTTCTTGGGGCAATGTTTCCTTAATCGTGTGGTGGAGAATTTGGAACAATTCAATTCAGTCCAACTCTGCAACACACTTGGCCGGCCCCTTTTGTCTGTGCGGCTCAGGCACCACATTTTGGTGACAGGTACTTCGCTCCATGCTAAATCGTTCAGCAATCGATCAGGCCTTCCATGGACACAAATAATAGACGTGGTCAATCTCATTGCGAGTGATGTGGACAAGTATAACACAATTCTGAAATCACTATGCAATCTATGTGCAAGATCGGCTAACTTACCACGGGGCCAGAGCCAGTTAGTGGTTGTGGATGCAAGTTTCAGGCCCTCACAAGTGCGGTTGTTGGAAAAATTTGGTTTAATTTTCATCGCCATTTAAGCGATGGCGCAGATCTCCCAGTTCACACACCTGAGCTCTGAATGCGGTTTGCATGCAGGCGATACGAGAAAGGTAGAAAAGGTTGTAAGAAGAGTAGAATAGGTGCGTGGAGACTAGTGAATTGAGATATCTAGTTTCCCCTTCGAAGAAGCTGTATTCTCTTTACCCACCAAACTCGCATGGGGACAGATGGTGCAATTGTGCTTAAAGAAAGGCTTTGGGATTCTTGTAGGAAGCAGAACATGGAAGTTAACTAAATCAGTCAAGGCCTGTAATGCTAAGGCAAGTGGAAGGCATGCTTGCCCGACGTAATTTGGGCACAAAAGCACTTTGGAAATTCCCATACCTGTCTGTCTGCCTGCCTGCCTGTCTCCCTGTTGAGAAACGCGTAGAATTGCCGATTATGCAGTGAAATTGCTCCCAACTGCCTCTTTTGCTGCCGTAATGCAACGAAGAGGATGGAATCCAGAGGCCATGGAACCGAATGTGAATATCCCTGGTACCTCAGCAATGCGACACTAAGGAATGCAAGATTGGCGCCTAAGGCGAAAAAATCGCGGCTGCCTTCAACTGGAGATCTTGACTTCATTTCCTTGAAGCTGAATTTACACATCCAAATCTGCCTTATCGTGTGCCCATGTAAGTGCATTTTGTGCTCTTAAAACAATAGTTCATGCTGAGGCACTATTGGCAAATCAAGGGGAAATGACAACTGGCAGCGCATTACAATCCAGCACATCGCACTAGTAAACCTACAAAGTCGTCTAATCGAAATAAATGTGCCCTGCTCAACCTCGGTTTTCATTTAGCATTGCGAGGCTCCACAGAAGTCTTCTGTTCACAAACACCGTGTTTGGGCATTCAGAGTTTGTAGGTGAGGCCAGAAGCAGCCTAGCGAATTCTCCTTGAAGAGTTGTGTCCAAGCAAAACCCATAAAGGTATAGACCTAGGTGCTGTGCATAACAAGGGCGACCACCAAGTACCTCTGTGAGCAGAGAATTCCTTTCATTTGAATAATCACTTGCTCTGTTAAAATAGCGTTAAAGAAGAAGGCGATGGGCACGAAAAGAAGATGAGAGTAGAAAGAAACTCTTGCCTACCACTCTCCGTTCATGGTTATGTACCCTTTCAGTACGCATCACCAAAACTATTAAAGGAAATAATGAGACACTTCTCGTGTGCTATCTGTCAATGGAATCGTGTGGCATTTGAGCACCCCATGCCCTCCATGAGGATGAACGGAATATGGGGCGCGTAAATGAGAATAAAAACGGGCACAGGAGCTGCACCATTTATCGGAACTAATTATCAGTTTAGGCAACTCTTAATACAACAATTGATGACGTGTGCTGCACTTGGGGCGGAGGTGAGCAAACCCATCTCCGAATGATTAATAAAGCTAAATGTCTCGTCCACGCGCCATTGCGAATACGATGCTCACCCTCCCCTTGGCGCTCTTACATGATTGCTTTCAATGAAAGCGGCATTCATAAGGCACATGTTCGTCATCCACTGTAGATCATTTCATAGCACTATTCCCAAACGTCTCACATCCATACACCTATTCAAATAGTGACTGAGTTGTTTTTGGCAGAGTCGCCAGCATTCGGCCCTGACGACCGTTTGTCACGTCGACAACAATGGAGTCCACAAAGCAGTAGGGAAGCTATTAACTTAATGAAGTGGGGAGCTTTGGTAAAGCAGGTGGGATACCTCACGACGAAATATATGAGCTTGACAAAGCAACGTAATTTGGGAATTAGTTTCAGCACTTTCCTTTTGAGGGTTTCAGCTCTTCCAAGTAGAAAGAGTACAGGCAATCTATGACCGGATAACCTTGTTGTCAAGAGGAAGTCCAAATTGCGGTCGGTCTAGAATCCGCGTTCGAATTCACAATCAAATAAGCACTAAACTTTGATAATAGAAACGGAATACCCTAACAGAGAACCCAGTCGTCTTAGCAAAGTCCTGGTGGTGAGCTCCGTCCAAAAGTAAAAGGAGTAGCAGTGAATGTCCATCGTCCACCCTATTCTCACCCTTCTAAAAAGCACAAGCAGTCTTCACTCCTTCATGCCCACATTTTGTCGAATTGGTTGGATCCAACACGAAGTCACCTCATCACCTGCTTCTCCAGTTTGGTATCCATCACGTCCGCATTGCTCCATATTGCACAATGCTCCTCGCCGACTGCAGTTCACATGCTGCTTACCACCTTCAGGTACATATATCAAGAAGGGTGATTTGCGATTGCACACTTTGCTCAATCCCGGCTCTGTGTTCTATCTGGGAGTAGAGCCTAGTATGAAACTGTGTTTTAAGTTTATTTCACCGCTGAAAAAGGAATGAAGTCTCATTTCTTATAGGTGAGTGATCTCTTACAACACGCATAGAGTGATAGTCATTTGCAAAACAGCAAACTCTGCGGAACAAAGGCCTCTGGTTTCCAGCCCTCTGCCTCCCTCAGAGGCATTAAGGTCTAACTATCAGCCAAGAGAATGCACCTCGACGCCCCTCATTCGCCACTTCTACTGAAGTACTATACGGATAATAAGAAATTCCTCCACGACAGAGATTGGAAATCGGTCGCTTCCCGGCCTAAAGAGAGCAACTCTACCTGGATAGCTGAATCTGAAAACAAACGTAAAACATAAACCAAAGCACCGCCCCCTCCCCCGCCTCTCCCCGCCTCCCCGCCCCAAGTGCATTAGGAGCACGTCTCTCCGTTAAAGGCTGTAATACACGACGCTCACAAAGACCACGGAAACGAATCCCAGCGCAGATAACTACCAACCTCCGTGGGCGACGGGACCTTGCGGACCACGTGGAGTCCACCAGTACCAAGGCGCCTCTGCAAGGCCTTTCCATCATTCCACGCCTTCCTTACCCTCAACTCGACAACTGCTTCCTTACTATTTCACGGAGCCCATTTCACCATCATTCACCCCCTCGTTGGAAGGAACCAATTCGCAAAGGATCAGACTCAAATCGCCTACCTTGCTTTTGGTGGACACTGGTGAGAACCTCACCACGACGGATCTCAAGCCTATTCTTACACTCGTGTACCCCGCCCGCAGCACCACGTCCACCTTCCGTACTTACCTTGAACACCACCCATACTTCCGCCCACACAAGTATTCAGAAGTACTAACCCTTCATCTGCCCCGCGGGTACGTGCACACAAAACCACCCGATACCTTCGAAACGGTATTACCCACCTACCCGCATTCCAGACCCCACTTCAGTAGCCGTCTAATTATTTTGCGTGGTCCAACTCAACGACACACTAGCAGCCTACTCACCACATCGTCTATGCCACCCTCCTTTCTTGTCCCCCTCCCCCGCAAACTTAACTGGCCAAGCGCTGGTAAGGGGAAGAAGTCCCAACAATAGCAAAAAGGCCCAAACGCAAGAAGGGAAAGAATGGATAAATGGTGACAACCCAGTCAAGGCAACGCAGTAAAATGAGAAAATAATGGAGACGGCTAGATGAAATATGGTGTCGCTAGACCTCTAGGAATCTCACGTAGATATTGCATCAAGAGCTCTATTGAAAAAGTCCTAAACGAAAGAGGGAACAGGTAGAATAAGTAGGAGAAATACAATCCGAAAACCAGCATAAGCCCAAATAGAAGGAAAATGGAGAAGGCATATTTAGGATCACCACTTACAAGCAACAGTTAGACAAAAACCAAGGCAATGAGCCACCGATCGCCAGAATCCCACAGCTTTCACATCGCTCGTGCTGCATTCAACTAACTTTACAAGTCAAATCCCAGGCTTAGCAGATTACAAAGGACTGAAATAAGCAGACAAAAAAGGAGAAAAGTGAGGAATAAATCTGCCGTGAGAAGTGCTTTTCGCCGACACGGCTCTCTCTGCTGCGTTGTTTTCGACGCCTCGTTTAGCCAACATCAAGTACTAACCTTGTTTCCAGTAAGACAGCCTTCCATCAAATAATAAAAGGTCCCCCAAATCACGCTTCAGTCCTGAAAATATGGAATTTATGACTACTTTTGAGAAGGCGACAATCCATGCAGACTATCACTTCACCTACACAATGAAGGCTACTTACACGTCGCGTTTCAACTTCCCTGTCTTGTTTTAAATTAAATTTTGCAAAAGTGTAGCATCACATAATCCCTATAGAATGATGCTTTCATTACAGCAAACCCATGAGGCAAAAACAAAAAAAATTGCAAACATAGACTCTAACGACCATATCCGATTAGCTTAGATGGAATCCAAGGAAGTTATTTCTTTCAGCTCGAGAACTTACGCTTATTAGACTTAAACAATTCAACCGCTTACTCAAAAATACGAACCTCTTCCGTACTTCAAAATCGAGCCGAGACTCGTCTCCAGCAATTACTGCAGATACACAGAGGAACGCACTCGCACCTATTGCAAATTACAAAAGTTGAAAGTTAAGTGCATGGAAAGGATAGCTCTACATTTATCTCCATCTCACAAAAGTGCCAAGACTACTCTCATTTCTAATCCAATATCTGGCACACGAAAATGCAAAAATTGTTTCCATAAGAGCCCTATACCGCAAAAGGCTAACCAGTAGTCGGCTATCGTTTATGCATGGAACCTTTAGGTTTCCAAACTCGCACCAGAATGAAATCATCTCACGACAGGTACTCATGGAGACTTGACATTTTCTGAAGCAAAATTTTAATGCAACCACCTCAGTCGCAGTGAAGGAATGACCTCTTGCAAAAAGATGAAAATATGGCGTGGTTCTAACAAAAAACGCACGATCCCGGCAACTGTACGCATAATGTGCTGGGAAAAAACGAGACGCCTTCGAAAAAAAATAATGTTGGCATTTGTAACAATGTCACGTCGACCTACTTTGTGAGGATGGCCACCGACATCAAATTATGTAAAGCTTACCATGCGTCATCTTGCAATGTCCGGGATGTGCACCGAGTGGATGCAACGGTTTACACTTCTACATATATAGGCAGAGGTAAAATGATGAGGAACTGCAGCAGAGAAGCAACCCATGCATCTTAGAAGTGTGAGTACCGAGCCGAGGAACTGAGCCTACATCTAATAAATGATAAGATGGGCTAGATCGGTCTACAACCTTTAATAGGGTTTAAGCAGGGTCAATTAAATATTTAATGTGCTTCATCTTTGAGCGCAATTAAAGGCTATAATCCTAATCGAAATTCGCAGAATAATTCAGTTGCTGTTTCGTGTGAATTGTACATCCTAAACGATGGATATCATCTGTGTATGTATTTATTGCTAGTGCAAACAGGTCCCAAGTTTGAGTCGTTCTTAAATCTGGTTTAACTTAATTTCATGCCCTTCAAATCATTTTTGCATGTGTATTTTAAATGCGGTATACATTTATTTCAGCTACACTGCTTTCGCACGTAATAATGCCTCAACTTAGTCGGATGGAGCTTTTTTCCTCTGATTGTTTCGTTCGAAGTTATCACATGGTCTAGTAAACTTGTGCGCAGTTTATTTTAATTCTCTTCTTATGCGAGTTTAATGAATCATTTTCCAGCATTACAAGTATTTGTTGCCTCGGAAATGAAGTCGTGATGTTTCTTCTCCTTTTCCATTAGTTGATGTGTTATGTATTTCCGTGTAGCAATTGGATTCCATTATTTTTACCTCAAGAAATAAAATTTGATCTACGTAATTTAGATTATTCATGGTTACAATGGTAATAAGGCAGAAAATAACTCTCAATCTCTTTTGTACACTTGCGTAGCTGTCTTGAGTCTCAAAACCTAAAAATACAACAAATACTTGTGTGTAGCATGTCACCATTTATCTACTTCAGTCATGCTATTCTAATTATTTTGGTGTTTTGGTGGCTGTGCTCCATTAACCACTTTATTCACCCATGTGGAGGCTGTGGCTGGTATGGATGGGCTCACCAAACTGCTTCTACCGAAATTCATTTTTTGTTGAATTGTTCACTAAAAACGTAAGGCTTCTTTAACCTTTAGCATTTGTATGGTTCAAATCAGTGAGGCCTCTGATGAACTGCGTTAGTTTGCTTAATTTGCTCAGTATTGTTGAAACATTCTCTATTTCCTGTGAGTATTTGGTTGAATGATTTGTCCTTCAAAGCACTCTGTTTTCGCGATGCAAGCACAACTGAGTGGTAACTTCTCAATGCACAAGACAGCAATCCTGAGGGGAGGTACAGTTATTCCAATTCAAACCGCTCATGCTTGTCGGGATTGGTGAACCTTTCCAACACCCCTAAAATATCCTACACCAGAGAGCTGAAACAGTCAACCCACTGATATGCCAAGGGAAGGCAGTTGTGCAAAAGTTTATGTCAATATCACTTTATAATGCTTAATGTTTAAAGCTATCTGAATGAGCCAAAGCTAGTTTTAAATCGTCCGCCTTTTTAGAACTTTAAGCCTATTTCCAGCTGACAAAAATAAGAAGGTTTTGAGAAATGGGATTTGTTTTATCCATTGAGACTTGATTCGCAAATAGCACTTGTTGTTTCTTTGTATTAACTTTGCCTGCTTGAGGCCATTTGACGCCATAACAGGATGCTGGCTTGAGTGTCGCTGAGGGCTTGCCATAGCTGTGGCACTATTTGTAGTCGAAGCCAAACTCAAGCCTGTGTAGCTTTTGTAATCAGACGCGACATCTTACAAGGTGTTCTAAACAACAATACAGTGTGGATTGTAATGTGTGCCTCCTTGCCATCAGGATAAAAACTTGCCTCCAATTCCAGTTTTATGCACTTATTTGCTTCTAGCGGCATAACCTACTAGACAGTGAGTTGATGTGTGCCTCTGGCGCTCAAATAGGCAGTTGATGGATGGCTTGGGGATAATTAGCAGTGAATTCTCCCGCTTTAGAAGCAGTGAATGAGGCTGCAAGAACGGTTTCTCCTCAAGGTATGATTTTAAGCACAGAGTTGCAGTCATAAAGCATGCAAAATAAGTTAAGAACTATAGATTAGTAGTAAAAGTCTGTCGTCTTTTGATGCGTGCACAGGCATTTTGACGAAATGCACCTGCATAGCGGCATTCGCCCGTTTTCCTCGCTCACGCGTATCGTTGCCGATGTTGTTTTCCTAGCACCCACTGGATACGAATTATTATAAAACGGATTAACGACTTAATCAAATTGTTCGACTCCCATTTTAGCAGTAACTTCGACTGTCGCGTTTTAACCAACTGCTTTCAACCCACCTCAGGAGGGTTCGCAAAAGAAGGGAAACTCAACATATGTTTGTTGGAAATGAAGAAGAAAAGGCAAAGTGCTCATTGGAGGTTACCGCGATAGTAGAGTAACGTCCGACCACCAACGTTTGGTGAGGCTGCATGTACACAATCGTATGTATTTACAAATTGCATCAAGTCTCTGAAGTGCTGCTAAAATCCCCTTTTGGAGGTCAAATCAACCTAATTCTAACTATTCTCATGTAGACGTTTTCGTGCTTATGTTCCTCCTCCACAGAATAGGAAAATTAAGTAGTCAGCACGTTGAGAAGAGTTACGAAGGTATTGAGAGGGCCAGCGCCGTGGCATCAAAATCACAGTGGACGTTTTGAATTCCTCATTGACAACAGCCCAGTCTGGCTCAGTTACTCTTACAAGGGCTTCTGTTCGTGATACCTAGAACTGTGCGAGGTGAGATGCAGTGCAATCTCAGACGCCCGCTTTCTTCAATGTCTTCATTCTCCACTTCTCTGTAATTTCAGCATCTCACACCCTTTCCAGTCTATGCACCCAATTTGCAAATCGTTGCACACCTCTGCTGTGTTTCTTCTGGTTCAGACCCAAATAATTGGCTCACATTTACTAAGTCCCACTACGTATGTGGTTGGCCTTCCAATTATTTTTTCAGTGTATTTGCTCCATTGGTTGGAATCTTTTACCTAACTACCCTCAAAATGAGGCTGAAAAACCATGGAGCAAAGTGTGCTGCTAAACCCAACCGCCACGAAGTTATAAGGCAAGAGATCTTTTTACCAGTAGCCATGGCATTCGTGCAGCGGTGAGGAGTTGAAAGCCTAACTGAGATGTTGGAGACCGAGGAGTACCTCGTGATTGTGCGTGCAAACGAACATCAATGCTTGCCACTTTACCTAGATCTGTATCGGTCTTGAAGTCGTTCGTTGTGACCTCCATAATTGTTTTTCCGCATCAGTTTGGACACCGCAAAAGCCTTTATGCGACGACGCTACCCCACAGTGAAGGAACTTTCGAAAGTAATGGTGGATGAGCATTTCCTGAATCTAGGTAAAGCCCATCTTTTGCAGCATTCTTAAGAAATGCACCACAAGAAATCATCTGCCAAACGTGGCTTAAAGCATTGCGATGCCTTTTATATGTCAATAGTAAGTGCTTTTAACGACCATAATCCAAATTACTGACATGACAACGATCAGAGTGGTAGTAGAATCCTAGTGAGATTGTCACCTGTTTCTATTAGGCAGTAGTGGATCTGCTGGCAGAAACGGGACATTGATAGTCTCTAGGTTTTTGTTAAAAATAACGAATTTTTACATAGAAGATGCGCCCACCAATGAAAAGAGGACGACGAAAACTGACGACAATATTTGTGTTGTGATTTCACATAAAATTGTGACAAAAAATGAGGGAAACAAAAGACAGTTTTCAATCTATCAAATGAATCAAGGTTTTCACAACTCTTGGATTTCACTAACCATAAGTTTGTCACAACCATTGAAACTTCACATTCACACACACACTTACTTAAGGTGGGAGGGGCATGTCTACTGTTCGTCTAGACTAGAGTTTTGTCCACTGTTCACTTCACTTCCCCTTTCCATTTTCAGATATGGTAAGAAGAACGTCAGCGTCTTTTGCCTCCCCCGCCTCCAAATCATTATCCTTGCCCATTTCTTCCACCTTCTCCTCCTCCTGCTCCGTGTTCTGCACACTGGCCGCCTCCTTATCGACCGAACAGGTGGTTAAAAATTCAATCTCCTTCGTCACGTCTGTTTCCTTTCCACCGCTTATAATTCGGCATCCATTCACTGGTGCTTGCGTCTCCCGACCCATACATCCAAGAAAGTCTCGTCGTCCCTCTAGTTTTCCAGCCAACCACAGTCGGTGCATTAGATATGAGACCGCAGTGCTCACTGTCAGACTACCTAACATTGCGATCGTCTTAACTGGTGCACGTTGTAATCCTGCTTCATAATCGTAGCCAGGGTAGTAGAAAAGCACCGGCAAGCCAAACGCCTTTTCACCCGAGGTTAGGCGCAAAAATAAGCCTAAATGATACAAAATTACAGTCCTGATTTCTTGACTCAGCAATTTAGCTTGGCAAGAGGAGACTTACCAACAAGGAAGCCAGTGAAAGAGCCATAAGTGTTGGTGAAGGGGATAAAAAGGACTGAAATGAGTTGAGGAAAGAGAATGACATAGACAAGATCGGAGGAGAGAAACCACAGATCGTAGATGGATTCGATCATGATGCCGAGAAGACAAGCAAGACTCCCGACAGCAAGGATGCTGCATTTCATTGCTAAGAGAATGCAACGCTCGGAGGCGGAGGCAAACATGGGTTTCACCACATTATGGGCAAACATTGAAGCGGCAGAAAAGACGGAGGAATCGGCGGAAGACATGACGGCAGCCGAAACAGCCCCAAGACCGACAAACGAAATTGCTGGAGGACAGAGGTACTGAAGTACCAAAGGTAGCACCAGCTTCCTCTCCGATGGGATTATGATGTTGTCCACCGTACCCTTGTATTCAGTCGCCGACCAGTCTGTACTGGCGGCAACCGCTCCGATTAAAATCGATGGAATGGCCATGATTAGGCAACCTAGTGATGCCATATAGCTGAGCATTTGAGCTCCACGAGCTGTTCGTGCAGAGAGGACTCGCTGGAAGTAAACCTGCCAAGGGATGCCACCGAGGATGAGCATCAATAGGTTGTCGACATACTGCGCTGCGTCGTTAGCTGACAATGAGCCGATCCAGCGTGTTGAATTGATTGCGATTGAATGCACGGCTTGGTGTGTCATCGCAAATGGAATCGATAGCCACTTTAAAGAAAGAATGTGATTTGCAGCTTACTGAAGAACTAGCAAGTAAAATTCTGCAGTGGGTCGAAGACCAATCGGATTACTTCTTGGCTAATAGGCGGAAAGCAGTTTCGACACAGTTCTGCCGGGTCGATCTGGACCATCTTCCTAGCACTACCCCATCAATGAGGGTAATTTATTTAAAATGACTTCCGTTTGTGGTTCCTGCTTCTCCAGTAAGCGCCTCATGCATAATCTTCTGTAAATACAAGTAGCTATCACCAGTCCGTGTTTTGCCTAGTAGTACTCGTTCAGAATCAGCATCTCCCATTACCATATGGTGCTTCACGCACGCACTCACCACTACTGAGGTTCAGTGTCTCCAATGCGGTGTCTAAAGAAGTCTGTGTTGCTACACGCGGGGGATTAGTTGGTACCCATTGAGGAAAATCTGCCATGCACCATCATCCAATTTTAACACTGTGATTTCAAGTGTCTTTTGGACTCAAAAGCTCTCCCAGGGGTGTTGATATCTGTGTTTTACAACTAGCTTACCAGACCAACGAAAATGCAGAAGAGTTGAACTACATCGGTGTAGGCGACGGAGTAGAGGCCTCCAAACAATGTGTAGAGCATGGCAATGCACGCTGACACGATGACAGAAACGGTGCCGTTGATACCAATCACTACGGCTATTGTGGCACCTATCCAATTTCAAAAGAAAGCAATTTTATGGGAATCTTTCAAAGCACTGAAGTGTAAAGAGTAGTAAATGAAGTAGCCTACCCAGAGCGGCAAGAATAGCAGCAGACCAAAAGATTTCACCTAAAAGGGCTGGAATGAAAAGGAGGCCACACATGCGCTTGCCGTACTTTGCTTGCAATGGATCCAACATTGTCACGTATCCCAAAGAGCGCATCTTGTTGGCAAAGAACATCCCACCTATATTTGATGCATATGGTCAAAAATGGAGTTATGTAAATGACGTTTCTGGCGGCTTGAAGTTGAGTATATCTACTGACGCTCTGCTTTGCATGCGCAAGTAACATGCAAGTTATTCTTATTTTAAATAAGGCCTTCATTTATTTGATAGTTTTGGTAGTTACTGGTGCAAAATTACATCATCATCAGCAGCATCACTCATCTCACCATTGTCTGCACAAATGTGGGTCAATCGGTGCCAATCACTGCCACATTGGTGTGAAGCGGATTAATAGCGCTGTCAACTTACCAATCACTAGGCTGAGGGCATAGCCGATGGGAGCTTGACAGAGGAGGAGACCTTGTAGGGGATCGTAGACCGCCTCCGCCGTACCGTTGATGTATCCTCCACCCACCCACGTAGCTTAAGTGCAACAGTCGGAAAGGGAATGACCTCACTTAGTTATGGCAAGGGTACTGTTTTAACCATTTTGATGTTATCAGTGGGTAAAATTGAACGCATTTATCAAAAACGTCGTCCCAGGTGGCTAAAGTGAGCCACCCTTGTGCTATCTTTATCTTTTTGTATGATAAAGGCTTTTTAGTGAGACAAAAGTTATTATCAAGTATGGTTAAGGTGAGACGATTAACACCATTGCAACTTTTTCTTCGTAGAAAAGGTTAAACTGTGCTTTGTTATAACTTGATGACAAAACGGCCGGAGTTGTTAATGGGACAATCGGGTTTGGTCAAATTTCGGGTTCATCACTGATATACATAGCTATATCATCTCCAAATTGCAAAAAGGTTCACAGCATAATAGCTTGAGTGATCACGGTTTCTGGACGGTGGCGTAAGCAATCGCATCCTCGTCCTCTCCATCAAACAGTGGAGACACTGATAATCGTGTTTTAACACCTTTTCGTGAAAAAACACATGTCATTTTTAAGCACTTATAACAAGTAGTCACCCTTTGGAGACTGAAAACTGGTATAGAATAGTCTAAGATAGTAACCGCGTAAGATGCTGTTTTGTCTTTATCTGATGCAGTGGAGATGGCACAGCATGAATAAAGAACACTGACCAGTCATTGTAAAGACGCCTACAAAGAGACCGATGTCTCTGCCTGCCAGCATAACATCCTCTGAATCGGTCATTCCGCCCTCCACCGCCGGTGTGTCAGTACTCTGCGGATTTCGGGTTGCCGAGGAGGGTTTCTTTGACTTTCGTGCCGCCCAAATCCCCACACCGAGGATAAAGAGGTAGAAGCAGATGATGCCAACTACTCCTGGGATGTTCACTGACACCATTTTGCGTCACCTTTTTGGGATTCCCGATTTGGCTGGTTCTCGTCTGCTAGATCAAGAACGTTGAGCAAATACGAGTAGATGAAATTGCGTAACTTCTTGTGAAGAGAGTCTAAGAAGTGCCATTTGTCCTTCAACCGATGGGTACTTTAGGATAAAAGTGACAATTCCAATTTTGGGAAGGAGAATCAGAATTAAGTGGTACGGTGATAAAAAGTAAAAAGTGTGCCCCATCATGCGTACCTACAGCCCGACAGATGTGCAAACACAACCCTCCCCAGTGAGTGTATGCACCGAACGCCAAGCGGTAATGGACGATGTTGACTGTGAACGGGAAAGAATCTGCAAAAAGCGAACTGGTACCTATTGTTACCTACAGAAAACTTGAAGCACAGCACAGCAGAGTGCAGAGTTGGGAATCTTAGCGACCTGGGTAATGAGGCACCCAGATAAAGTGGTGAGAAGTTAGAGCGGTGTACACGCTTAGGAAGCTGTCACACATCCGCCGATGCGGTGCGTTTGCGCTGCACAGCGCAGCAATCGTAGCTATGAGAATCCAGACAGCAGCCGCAAGATTGCTGGTGGATAAGTGACGCATCGGCCGACACCCTCTTGCATTGTGAATTCGCACAGGGGACAAATTTTGCAATAATTTAGGAAGATTAGCAATTTGGAACTTATACTACACCTTAGGAAGTCGCTCACTCACTCACTCACGTATCACTGCTTGTATTAAACATGATGGTGGCTTGAATAAAGGAAAATTGGAGGAAGCGCATGTCACAGTACCAAGATGAAATAATGACTCACTACTACGGCGTTCATGCACGTAAATAGCCCCATTTGACAAGTCTTGCCAAGTTGAAGCAGGCCATCTCAGATTCAAGCAAAATAACGAGTCAAGTAGTCCAGTCTACGAATTTGGAGCGCATTTAAACACTTTGGGACTTATATCCTAGTTAGCGTCACAACATGCAGCCAACTCCTCTCAACGGAGTTAATCAGCGACTCCTTCTTCTGATGGGCAGCAAAGCGCCACTGGATCTGTTTTAGGACACAATGGCATGTTACTAAGCTGCTTCGTGAATTCAAAGAATTTAATACCACTGATAAAACCTACTGATTCACAACTCTCTAAATTGCTGGGATTCGATTAGTCGCACTGAAAGGCGCACACAGGTAAACAAACAGTTTCAATGACAAAAAAATAATTTTATTCTAGTAGGTGGGATTCTTTAAGAGCCATGAATGGCATCACTAATATCCCTTTATTCATCTCCTCATCATCGAAGGAATTAAAACGTGTTGCGTTTCTTTCAGTCATCTATATTTAACACCTCCAATGAAACGCTAAACCATCTTATTGCTACGACTCAGGACATGCGTGTATCATGCACCAGTTCCATTTTATGCACATCACATGATCTCTCACTAGCTGGCACAAATAAAGCACAAATTCGTCGTATTATCAGCCTGCCAGTCGATTAACAAAGGCGATGATCTTTGATAGGAGACAAAATCAGGAATAAAACACAAACACAAGAGACCACACACACACACTACGGGAAAAAATCTGAATGGAAGGAGGAGGACAACTCACCAATCCAAGCAGTCACTGATGCCCGTCTAACGTGGAAGTCCAGACAACGGCATTTTTATGCTCAGAATTGTGGTGAGTATGACAGACACCAATAGGAATGCAATACCTACAAAAGGCGTGACATCTCGCTAGACAGCACCGTTTGACGTCCCCCATTGGTCGTCATGATTTGTGTTGTAGGGCGAGCTCAAGCGAACATAAAAAAGGGTTCATTTTAGGTTTTTACAGACCAGTCGTAATTACAAAATTAGTGGTGGTCCATTGAACAAAATAATCTGATTTGACTAACGCAGTAGTTTGCACACACATCTCAGTTTTCACTTCCCATCATCACACTATTAAGACATCCTGTCCATTTTCAGGTGCTCCATCCGTTAATATTGAATCTTTCTTCGAAGTTGCGTGCCTAAATGGCCTTCAAGAGTAAGCGAAATCTGTCCAAATTAACAGTGATACCAACTTTTTTGGCTGAGAAACATAACTTCAATAACAAAGAGAACACGTCAGTCACAGACAACTGACAGCGCTGTCCAATCCACCTCAATTTAATTAAGTTTCACGGTTTATGAAACTGAGTTTAACTTGGAGCGACAGCTAGACGACTTTTAAAATGCCAGTACACTACGAACAGGGCTTGAGTAGTCGCAGGGTCCGCATTGAAAAACATGCAACGAGATGTCTCGGTGTAAGTGCTCTCAGTGTGAGACAAAGATTTGGTTAAGACTTGCAATCGCCTCAAAACATCACCGCATCTTGTGCTGTGCAATTCACCTGAGGCCTTCACGATGCAGAAGCAGCATCAAAATTGCTTGTCTTCTTGCCTGAATAGAAGGGCCTTGCATAAATTCTCCGCCTTTATCAGTGGTCGCCTGCGTATCAGCCGAGGGCTTCGTGGCAAATGAATTGAAGGCATTTTCACGTGGGCATTAAGAACGACTCACCAAGGAAGAAGGAACTTTTCAAACGCCTTGATTCGGCTATCACACCATGATTAGGAGTTGACCTGACCTTGCGAGTATTGACAAGGAGAGGCTTATCAAAGTGTTGTGTCTCATTAGAGCACATAAATATGTAACACAATACAAACATTTTAGCTTTAGATCTAACAGCTACTTGTCTCTACAAAATCTCAATGCTTCCCACTTCCAAATAAGCGGAATCTGCTCATGGGAATAAGCAAACAAAAGATGTCGTTATTACTATTTGAAAGTGTTTCCTTTTTTGACAACTTTGATATGCATCAATTTGTATTTAATATTTTTTGTTTGTCAAAGAATCGGGCGTTTCAGCGAAAGCAGTAAGCCCTCGAGTAGGTGGACCTTGGACGCATTTTTTGGCAGTCAGCAAGTGAATGATCCGGCCTGCAGCAAACTAGCCACACACAATCCAAGTAGTGAGTTAATCCCATGAGTGTCCCCAACCAAAACATTGCAGTGATGTTAGAAAATTGTAATAATAAAAAACAATACCACCAGACAATTAGTCTGCAACCTAGGAAGAGCACAGGGAAGGCATGAGAAGCATTCACGTGATTGGTCATTAAGTCCATTTTTCGTCACTTGGTAGGGTGTGGCATTTTGGCAAAAACTTCAATTTCTGGGGCGTCAATTTCAATGTCTGATTCGCGTCACCAGTCTTGTTAAAAATTGTGACGCTTTAGATGGAAGGGGTGACGGGGGGTGGAGGGGGAGGATACGTGTCATGCATGCAAATAAACGTATTTGACACGTCATGCCAGCTCGAACATGTCAATGCGGCGGGGCCTCCTAAAAACCTGCAAATGATAGCGGTCATCCAACGGAAAGCGCAAAATGTTTTATCCCCACAAGGGGATAAGGTGGGAACATATAAGTTGACATAAAAAGTTAGTGCTTTTCGCATTTGTTTCTTGGTTAACAAACAGTGAGTCGGTCTATCAATTATTTTCCAAACAGACATTTTTCCACTGCCTTGGTTGGCTGCACTCACTTTACGGCAAGGTTTCTGCATTCATTAAGGTGGTCATTCTGAAATTTGATCTATTTTCCCGTCGAAAACATTGCACGCATTTATGAACTGCAGATTTGAATTGAATAGCCCAATCTTCCTACGCTCTAGGGACTAAAATAAAGCCGGCATCGCTGGCAAGCACTTTTGAAATCCTTGGATGTTAACATTACCCTCCCATGCACATTTCTCGCGAGGGTGAAGCCTGTCTTGATCCGTTTTTTCGTCAGCATTACCCTTTTTTCCACTATAAATCACATTCGCTTACACTGCAAGGCAGCCTTCCTTGAGAATTTTTATGCGTCAATTGCAGTTGCCTCGAGGTGTCCAAATTACTGGCGGTTAAGTTTAGTCCTTTTGCCCATTTTGGCGATAAGAGTAAACCGCACTTAAGCACTTGTCCATTAAGCTTCTGCAAAAATAAATTCCTCGCTATGAAATAAGTGTTGAGGTCGTTCTTTTTACCTCCAAGGTGTGTAAGTTGTGTTTTGAAGGTCAACTTGGGAAGCAATCGTAGCCAACTGCCAAGATTGGCAAGCAAAAAGGAAGGACTTCGGTCTGGTCCTTAAGTCTCCCTCTACTTTGAAGATTACTTTTTGTCAATTGGAAACAATACGCCCACATTACCAGGAAATTAAGGTGGTGAAAATTTTGCTTTTGAAAAATAAAAAAATTCAACAAAATCTTCAACTAGGTATGTCTGCCTTTGCAAAATAATTGACAGCATTCCTTAAGGGAAAAGGTTTATGAATGGACACATTCTCTTTCCTTGAGGTCTGACAGCACCGGAATGGAACCAGTCAACTCGCCTTAGCGCTAAGGCCGATTTATGCAACGCAACTAAAAGCGTCATTAATCATGGAGTACAGGCGGTGGGCTTACGGCCATGATGCAAGAGGAGCCTTTATATTTTAGCATAAATAGCACTTAACCTGGACAGGTGCAAGGTACTGTGAAAAGGGAGAAGGAGATGCACAAAGTGGCCTTCAAATTCACCACAACATTACACTACTTACGATTTGAGTACGGCCTAAACGCAAGCCCAGACGACTGCTTTGCCCAAGTCAGCCGAAAGGAAACGCACATCGCATCGCCAACACAACGGTGGTGGCCAATGAGGGCACCTCAGCCCAGCTCAGAGGACGAATCAAATTGCGCCTGGAGAGGTTTAATCGAAGTCAGATATGAGTGAACGAACGAGAAAGGGAGGCAAGACAGGCATCTGAGACTCACTTGAAATCAGCGTGCACCATCGCGACTCAAAATACTGCCAATGGAGTAGGGCGTTTTGGGGTGGAGAAAAAGTGGAGGCAAAATGTCCACGCCTCACTAAAGACTCCGTTGGAGAAGAAACTTATTCAAGGTTACTTTGGTGCATTGATTGGTGTGTCCTAATTTGTTTACAGCCTGAAAAAAACTGCTTTTCAGGCGTGAATCCTTATTTGTATCCTCTATGCTAGTGGCCGAAGTGCATCAAGAAAGGGTTACTTATGTTATTTTATATGAATTCTGCCTATCTTCGCAAAATAGCCTTCTGCTGCTCCAGATAAAGCCGCCTTCCTATCGATATTATGCCCAATACCTACACTTAAAGCTGTCCGTTTGGTTACTTTTGTGTTGCTAAAGCAACTGATCTCTAAGTTCATTCGTAAAATTACTTTTAATTTGTTTAGTAGTGAATCAAACGCAAACATTTTCACCTCAACTAAGCACTCACTTGTATGATCGTCATCAGGCTGTTGTGCTATGGATATTCGTTCTACGATGGTGTTCTATCCTGATCCGACCGCAATAAGACAGCTTCAGTGGCGGCCTGAGGAAGAAATCTAAAAAAAATGAGCAACATTGTGTGGCAATATTTTCCACAGCACTGGTGAATGCCTTTAAGTAGATGATGGGTGAAATACTTCGTAACCTACTTTTTTGTAGAAAAAAAGAAGCAACTTCCTACCCCAGACTCTCCATTTAGTAACAATTCTAGTAAAGACTTAGGGATGTCACGGGGGTCACAAACACGACCGTTCATTTAGCATTTCTTCGAATGCAGAGCTGAGAGGACCGATAATATTTGGCTGAGAAAATCGGCCTTAAAAAGTAAAAGTATTGTCTGCCATGAATGCCAATGCCGTGGGAATTTAACTGCAAGGGTAAGGTCAGCTCCAGGCTAGGATGAAAAGAATTGTAGCACCTTGGGGTCATACCACTGGATTTGGCCCAAACAATCACTACTTCATGTTTAACTTTCGTCTGATTTTTTTCCTTGTAGAATAAAATGACCTTAATAACCGCGATTTACCAATGCAAGATCCTGAGACATTCCTAGGGGAGAATGCACAACAGCAGGGCTTGGGGTTACTGGCATGGCTGGAGGCTGTGACCGAAACCCAAAGCGCCCCTGTCGTCGAAACCGAGTTAAACAACAACGGCATTAAAATTATCGCTTTTGTTATTTGGAAATAACTATGTCGCACCGGCATCACAGCATTGCCAGATGCAGTGGGAGGGAAACAAAGTGAATTCAGACACCAAAGTCAATTAGGGTAGAAATATTGTTTCTTGTATTCATTTAGGATGCTTACGCGCAGATTTAATTTGGCGTAAAAATTCCACTAACCTCTCTAAACCAATGGCCTTGACAGTGGCTCTGATTCTGTCGATCTCTCAGTCAGATCAGTCAGTCTAAAAGGCCTTAAATCGCCTCAATCATCGACAGGCATGGGAAAGAATGAGACTACTAGGGGAAAGGCACTTGCGAAATAAGCCAGAAGCTGGTGGGGATTGACGGAGTCACAATGGTTTCGATTGGCCTTGACCTTGCAGGTATGCCTGTAAGTGGTACTAATCAATCAGGGTAACTGAAGGGGAGCGCAAGTCTCTGGTATGCACAGGACTTAGGCTATAGGAATTAAAGCTCCTGAGAAATCCCAGCGAATTCTTTGGATGAATTTCATACTCGGCACGTGTACTACTTGCAAAGAAAATAAGTAATACGGCTTATTCTAGAGTGATGTACCAAATCACTGCTTGTATTTACGTCAAATACTTCGTGGTGTTGGATTCTCCATGTTTCTATGCGTCGAACCAGTCAATGTAAAAACAAATGCTTGTTTTAACCCCCTCAACTTGCATATCAAAATTTTTGCGATTTTCCAGTTATGTTTTGATTTGCATTGTTTACCTTCCTAAGCACTATGTCTTCTGGCTATTCGTACCTCCCGTAGAATCAAACAAGGCCACAAATAAACCGGTTAAGAAGAAGTTTGGATCAGCGTTACTGCATTTGATCCCAATTTTTTCTACCTTCCTGATTAAAACTCCGTTATACAGTAGGCGAGATTACGAGGTCTCGAGTCTCCACCAGGGTGTGGAGCTCTGAATGTAGACGACTTCAGCATGAAAAAAGTTGGCAACTGACCATCGTTATTCGGAAGTTTGACAACCCACATTTGCTTCAACTGTCTGACATTCACAAACGGCCTTGAACACTTCGGGAGACTATAGTGCAGTATTTAAAAAGGCGCTTTCAGCTTCTGGCGTCATCGCCTCGAGCAAATTATTCTGGCATTACGCAAAGAAATGCTCCGAACCTGAAACCAAGTATCGTGTAGCGCTCAGGTCACCCTTTTAGACGTCGGAGGTAAACATATGCTGGGGTGGTGAACTTTCTTACAATGAGACGTATAAATGTGGATGTGAAAAGACTTTATTTGTGTTTTTTTCAAGCTTCTTTTCTTAAAATTAGTACATAATCGTTGGGAAGATTTCTCAGTCCTGGAGACCTGCTCAAATTCTGCTTCAAACAGACGAGTTAGTCGCCTTGAAGCGGAAAGGATACCTGTTCCAACAGACGCAGTCCCTTGCTTTTCAAGCAGCCATTATTCTGCCAAGCATAGAGTGGGAGTTTCGCTTAGTAGGGACACCAACGCCATCGGTTAGGATGAGGGGATGAGGTCGAGAAAGATTACACAAAATCAGACAGATGACAACCCACGAGACGTTAATCTGCTGACATCAATTTTGTTAATTTAAATAATGAAAAAAAACATCAACTCATACAAATTTTGAAATGGGAGAAGTCATCAGAAAGTCTAACGATGATGTATCCTTCTACAATGGCAAAAAGTACCTAATGCGACTTTACCAATGCCGCGGTATACCGCTGGAAGTAATTCTACCGCGACTGAGTATTTTGACACGAAATGTTGCACAAAGGCAGACTTTCACGCAAAACAAAAGCAACGTTTTCACAAGAAAACGGAAACATGGTGAAAGGTTCAGATTGAGAGAGAAAGACCGAAAGAGATCTAGCTCTTAACTACCACCATAAACTGAGTCGACAGCCATTATGGACTGCAATTTCTGTGTTGAAGGGGCCTGGATCCTACCAAGCTCCCAAGCCATTCATCAATAGACATGACGCCAGGCACGGAGAGGGAGCGAAAAATGCATAAATTTGGGTCCACCCACCGGTAAGTGATGTAGATTACGCGCAGCCATGGCAACTGAGTGGCCTTGTCCTTTAAAATGATTACCAGTCGAAATAAAGTACATCTTTGGGGAAGTGAACGAGTCGCCATAAGTTTGAGCGCTTGACCAGAGAGACTACCAACGATGACGACTGTTGAGTTAAAAAGTTAAATGCCTGAGCTATCAATAGACGAGGGCAAAGCCCTTTTTGCTTAAGTTTCCACTGCGTAATTTGGTTATTAGCTGAACAAAAAAACCAAAACAGGGCAAAACCCTTAAATTCCTTGGTTGGACTCGTATCCTCCAAAGGAATTCATAATCCGAACAAAGCCTTAGACGAGTATCATTTTGACTATGCAAGTAATAACATCCTACTGGGTGCTGGGCAAAAGGAAATCAATTTCCTTGAAACAAGAACTCGCAATTCTCAAAACAAACCCAACTCCCCACACGAATAAAACACGTTTTTTTTTTACTTTCATCGAAGAATAACAACATTTATTGTGACAAATGGTAGCGACCCCAGGTGGATGGTTTGCTTCTCCTTCCCAAATCGATGATCTCGAATTGTTCAAGCGGCGAACTTAGAAGCCAAAAGTAGGTCTGAAGGCCAGTTGAAGGAGTCGTTGCCACAAATGAATAAAAGCAGTCCTTCTCACGATGAGATAGCTCAACAGTTAATCACAAACTGCACAAAGAAGAGGGATTCCAGAAAAATGGAAAATGACAGGGATATCAAATAGACTCAGGAATCTGGGGTGGCATCAATGGAGGGCGATGGTGTAGGTACTTCAGGCCCACCGGCAGCCGAAGCGGAGGAGGATTTGGGAGGAGGACGCGGTTTGCCCACCTTTGCACCGGGCTTACGACCACCCTTCCCCTTGTTCTTCAGTGCTTCCAACCGTTCCTGAGCTCTGGCCTGAGCTGCTGCGTGTGCTGCTTCTCGAGCTAAAAGAAAAGACCCAAAATTATTTACCTTTACTAATTAAAGACCTGGGGAGCCTCCATAGAGACCCTCCAAGTTATTCAAAAATCTCTAGTATGAAGGCAGATTTTCAAATAAACACCAAACTGGAGCACTAAATATAGAGGCAAAATACCAAAAGCACAACTCCATTCTATCATCGTAGAATGGAGTTGCAAGAGAGTTAAGCCTCAGGGAACAGTACGCATAATTAGAGACCTAGTAGTTGGTTAGAACATTTGATTCATCTTCGAGAAGGCTAACACATGTGAGACTGAGAATTTTTTTATAGGACCGAAAACAACCTGGTGATTAAAAGCATGGATGCACAAACAGGTTCTTGGATAAGTCATTATCGAAATTATGCTGCATGCAAGTGCCGTGCAACAGCTTCGGGGACCTCGACAGTTGGTAATGCTTAACCGGAAATAATTAAACTATTTTCACCTGGCATGACTTTCGTGGCTATGGGCCATCACCTTTGTACACAATGGACTGCTATAATTGGAAGATACAAATGCGTTCCCTTTGCAATGATATCAATTTATCCAACAAAAAAAAGACGGTCATGCAAAGGAGCTCCCGCTACTCTCCTTCATTTATCATAAAGCAATGTACAAATTTGCATAGCACAGTAGCAAACTGGGTTAAAGTAATCCAAAAAGTGCCGTCTTTCCATTGCAGTTACAGAGAAAGTACAGCTTGTTCCAGTTACAAAGTACAAATGAGTTGGTCTTGGTTTTTGAAGAAAAAAATATTTAGCAAAGTTCGAAACAGTGCACATTCTGCGGTATCAATTCATTGTTTGTACAATGGAAGACGAGGTGAATGATTAGCTCACCCTCCCACTCCATCTCGAGAAAGGATTTGTTAAGGCAATTTATTTTTCTTTCAAACTCGAGTACAAAATTGGCAAGAGAATGGAAAGTCACTAAACTATCGGTCTTGACAGCAATGCGACTGGGGTAAACCGACCGACCAAGGAAATGGCCAAATAAGGAAGCAGTCAAAATGGATCGCCGGTCTTCAAGTAAAGGTCACCAAAATCAGCATTCAGAGGAGCAAGTTTACTTTCCGTCCAACAGAAGGAAAGAGGAAGCTTCAGAAGCTACATCAGCATTGCAAAAAAGCGACAGAGGGAGAAAGAAGTTGCTTCCAATCAGGAGAGGACAAAAACTAGGTTCTTTTGATTGGCAACGGCTGCATGCACTTGAAGCCTGGTGCCTATCATATCCAGCTACTATTTTTGCTAAACAATAAAAAGTTTGCCTTTTGGTTCCTTTTTTATCAACCTGATGGCAACTCATGTATGGCAAAAGAAGCTCAATTGACCAACATCAAGATAGGACCATGAGGTTCGCAATGAAATCACCTTTGAATTAATAATGCCCAAAAAAGGCTATAATTCATTTAGCGACCTAGCCACCGTGATTCGGCCTGACGAAAAAGACAACGAGCATTGAAGCAATTCCCCACAAAAGGCTTGCCTTTCCAGCACCCTGGTCGAAGCTCAGGCTGCCCACATGGTATGCGAGACGACTTACGGCGCCAATTGGATCCACATCCTCTCTGCTGAGGGAGAATCCCTTGCTCAATCAGCATTCAAATAATGCACACAAAACATGTAAATCCAAATCTGCCTGCACTCAACCCAACCTACTCCTAAACTTGGGGAAAGAGCAGAAGCTATTTCCCTTATTAATGCTCCTAGAAATGATAAACAATAAACCAAATGACTAATCACTATGATCTGAAAGTGCCTTTGGAATAGGAAAAAGATCAGGAGCGGAGTCCACTGCTCTGGTAGGGGCACGCTGTGACCTAAACAACAGCTCAAAGTTCAGCAACGACATTAATCATTACCCACAAAATAAGATACGTCGAATGGGCCGACACAAAGAAACACTTCCCACTGAGCCTGTGTTCGTGATGTCTTTTTTGTTAATGAGGGGAAAGTGCTTTCTCCCTCCCACTCAAGTGTCTATTTCTAGCCCTTCTGTCCGCCCACGTGGACGGAACGGCAGAGCACATTTTTCTCACTCAGTCTAGCGACTCACCGTGCCAATGAGAGACGCTTGGCTTAATCAAAACAACGCCCATGTCTCCAGATCCGCCACCCTACTCTTCCAAATTAAGTAACACCAAGTAAAGAAATGTATCAAAAGCAATCCCCAAGCCCTTAAGGGCACAGTATTAATGCAAGCTCTATTGTTACTTAGGCTAATAAAATGATAAGTAACCCGGTAGAGAGACAATGAGCACGTCGTGCTACGATGTTTGGAGAAAAAATATAAAAATACGCCATCCTCGAGATCTTACGCGCCAAACTCGACTATTTTGAACTCGAAAGCTTCGATCGGAACGATTCTGTTCCACGCAACTGAAAACAGTTGTTAATAAAAGACAGCGTTACATCAATGAAAACTATGAATGGTCGATAAGGAAATGCGGAGACTTGCTTTCGTAAAGAAACGCTCAAGATAATAGTGGTCAAGGGATACTACGAGTAATAAGTGGCAGAAACGAGAGCTGCAACGATTCCATCAGCTATTCTGACTTTACCAAGTCAACCCTGAAGAAGGACCCTTGCAGCACCCAAGGCTTAGTTGAGATTAAAGCGACTCATTAAACGACCTTTGCTAAAAAAAATGAAAACTCAATTTCCCATGGAAAGCAACACGCAAAAGCTAATGAGGGAATTTTTGCGCTGTTGACAAATCATTCTCTCACCTAATCAAACTTCACCGCGGCAATCACCAAGTGACACTTAAAAAAGTGTCGCAAAGGCAATCCATCAGAATTGGAAGCATCCAGAATGTGCATTTTTAACCAAATAAGTAGCCCATCCCAAAGGGTTTCGCGCAAAGAAGTGTGAAAGGATGCAGTCTCGTTTATACAAGGAGAGAAATGTGGTTTTGAATTTTCGAACGTTGTTGGCAAGAAAAGAGGCATTCAAATTAGGAACTGTTAACCCGCAAGGTCAGTATACCACAAACATACAATTCCATTCCTATTCAAAACAAAACTTTGTTTCGGGCTGGGGCTACAAGTGGAAACACAAAAGCATCGAAAGTAGGTAGCTTTCTTTCCTGCCCCGGATAAACTAAGCGTTAACATGTAATTACGTGACGAAACAAAAAGTGCCAAAAAGGCCTGAATCAATGAGGATAAAATTCCGTCCTTGATGTCCCAAGTTCGGCAGCCCAGAAGAGTCCATAGTTCTTAAGGCAAGTAAGTGCAAAAATAAGGGAAAACCTTCCATCCTCAGAGTGGAAAGTTGAGAATGAGCATGACCATCTTTTGGTTGAAAATCGGAGCAATTAAGTCACAGAAGCATTATTTAACCATGAGGGTGAATGAATTCAGGTTGGACGCATGAGAACCGACAGTGACAGTTGAGTAGTTCCATTTTTCACTTACAGAATGATAATTAAATTTAACTCAAAAAATGAAGGGAAAGGGGAATAGCATGTTTGTTTAAAATAACAGTAAAATGAAAAGAGGGACAGGAAAGAAGTGGGTGCTCCAAGGACGAGTTACTTGAAATGAAACGCATAGATAGGGGACACCAGGTTAGTTTAAACCACAGGCCGAGGAGGATCAATCATTAAAGTGACAAAAAATTGAATTAATAGGTAACTGACACAAAATCTACATGATCTCCGCTGAACTCAGGCAAGATTGATCATAAAAACTGCATACATAACCGAAGTCATGAAAACGAAACATTTCAACGCCTGCAAACGGGTTTTTATAGCTTTTGGAAAAGATGATGTGCATAGCATCTTCACTTATCTGGGAGGAAAGTGAGAAAAAGGATTGGGGATAACGCTCACAACTGAAATGCTGAAAGTTACTTCAAAAAACCGTTTATTAAAATAAAGTCCTATAAGCGAACTGGTAGGGAAAGAAAATGTCATAATCCACGGAGTGTGCCCTCGGAAATTGCAGACCCCAAAATAGTAAAAGGTATTATGAATCACTGCACACAAAGATGTCAAAAGTTCTGGTTTACCCGAAGACAAACGTACAACCTGGTACAAAAACAGCGGCAATTCGAAGGCTGGTGGCCATAAAGCAACAAATAAAGCAGTTCGTCTCAGAATTCAGAGTTGTACAAGAAGCTTCTGCCCATGACAGAAAACAATAATTTTTACATCAATTAATATTGAATCGCAGAGAACGAGTCATACAAAACGATGATGCATTACAATCCTCGTTTAGGCTGAAATCAAGCCAAACTAAAGTAAAAAAAGAAATAGTAGCCCCTCACCTTTCTTCTCCTCCTCCCACTTCTTATCTCGCGGCTCCCGCCGCCTGCGAACAAGCTTAAGGCGGACCAAATCTCGTTCAAGGTCCATTTTTGGTTTCAAAGCTAGTGGATCCATGGCGGAATCGCTAAAAAGGAGAAGGTGATGACAAGACAGTCTGATGAACCAAAACCTTTTGCCACCAGTGACTGGAATGGTTCAAAAAGCCACAATTGAATAAACTGCACGATTTACAGAAATATACTCACATTAATATTCATCGAATAACCAATGAAACACAAATCATTTGGAATAGATGTCAAGAGCCGACCCAACAACCACACCATGACATACGAAAAAATACGCAATCCCTAGCAAACCTTTCAGTGTGACTGTCAGTAATAAGTAAAAAACTGTAAATTTCGAGAATTTTTCTACAGGGTTAAACGAATAAAACAAAACTCCACCTACCGTTCCTTTCGAGATAGGGGAGCATCGTCCCGGTTAGCAGGTTTGCCAGTCCGATTGGGGTTATGTGTCGTAATTAAGTAAGAGACACCATTATGCTTGATGACCTCAGCCTCTTCTTCTTCCTCCTCCTCATCATCATCGTCAGAGGAACTGGGAGGAGCAACTGCTTCAGCTTCAGCCTGATTAACAAGGAAGAAATGGCTGCTCAAATAAATTTGAGTAGAAATGTCATAACTCTCAAGGAATAGAAGGAAAATGAAAATAGAGATGGTCTAAATCGACTCTACTTTTTGGCAAAGATTTCTAACATCTTGGTGTTTAATTTAGATCCACTAATAAGGAGAAATACTTTCACTACAGAAGGACCAGGCAGATATGCGAAGCAGTAGCTAAACGAAATTCCTGTTACAGCCCATAAGTCTAAAGTTGGGAACTATTTTATGCTTGGTGTTTAGTAACGATTTAATGACTTCACTGCAGTGAAAAGTGATGACTTGGTGAACATCGTAGCTCGATAATGGCCCTGATAATCACATGGCGAGTACCCACGACGAAATAATAGCGTCATAATGGCTCATTAATCAGTACATCGAGAAAATGTGGGTTGCACTAACCTGCTCCGAGCTTACGCGAAAAAGAAAATCGGTGTGAGACTCCACAGTGGAACAAACCTCTACCCTGCGTTGGCACGCCTTACACACCAAAGCTACGTTAATAAATTATAGTAAGAGAGGGAACAGTGGCCGTTCTCCATAATGCAATTTTCATTAAACATCGCATCCAGTGAACCATGATTTTTACGAAACCTAATAACAATGCAATGAATTAGTGAAAAAGCAAGATAAACGAGGCCATCATACGCAAGTTACTCAATAATTTTGAGTGAAATCTACTACTCGTATCACAGACCTGGCGACAGAAATAAACAAATAGACAACCATATAAATAGGAATGAAAGAGACCTGTGTAAAGGTCTGAAATTCCAAAGGCTAGGAAATTTTGCAGTAAGAGCACTGACTGTTGCCACAACTTGTCTTCCCTAATTCAATCATCCTCGGACAGGATGGTGAATAAAAAGAGGAAGATCTGAAATGACGTAGATGTATGAATAGAGAATGACGCTACAAAACGAGACCCATGGGAATGAGAAGAAAAAGGCAAGCAGTTAGGATCGTTGGGAAAGACCATCGAACCATGGCCAGAAAAGTTCCAAGACCAAGATGATACCTAGAAGACACTCAAGATATGTTTCAAGATATTTTTAAATAGTAACCAGTCGCAACTGTTTATTAACCATCTTATTTGAACACTATTTCCCACAAAATTTGGCAAGTTCAGTGTCAAACCTACCTAACAAACGAAATCGCAAATAACTGGACAAACAAAGGTCATCTATAGGATACACTGAGATAATCATGAATTTACACGCCAAATGGTGAGCTTCGTTCAATACGACAAAAGGTGCCAACAGCTCTTGAAGATTTCAAAGAATCACTTTCGTGACATTATACGCTACATCATAGAAACTAAATAAAGGATCCATAACCAAAGGATTCCCGCAGATATCAACAAAATCAGCTCTATGAATTAATTTTAAATATTACCGAAAATTCATCGCCATTAACAGATAAACCAGAAACAAATATAATGTAGTTCCGCTGCTTTTCCCTGGGTATCTGACTGGAGACACTTAAATGTTTCAATTAGGCACCACAAAATACTTCATCAAGAAATGCTACGTACCTCCTGATGCATAAGTTCGTCTGGGTTAGTGAATGCATGACCACCCCCACGTTTCGGCTTCCTATCTGAGGAATGAAAAAATAACTTCAAAGTCAGATTCAGCTGAGAGCATTACGCATGCAAAGGCACGTAATAACTTCAGAAGCATTCGCCGAAAAGTAGCAAATTTTGATTCGCAAATATACACAAGCTCACTCACTAGACATGTTACGCAACCTGCACACACCTGAAATTAGGGCGCAAGAACGCCAGTTTAAACGCGATGGCCCGGACCGAATGATATAAACAAACGGAAAATTCTTTTTCCAAAAGAGTATCCCTTAATTTGTAACAAACCCTAGGAATTCTTTTTGTTTCATTAAATTGGTTGCATTTATTGCTAAGATGTCTTTAAATTTTTTTTGCAATCGCTTTCCCTGAAAATCTGTTGTGTAATGATTTACCATACATTGCAAATCTTAGCACTGACTTTTGCAAATATTGTCATTTTTGTAGCCACAGTGTGTAATTAAACATTGACTTGGACTGTTTTAAATTCCTTTAATTTTTTTCTCATTACACATTCAGGTTTACACAGGCTGTCTTAACTATTCTTCCATTCGAACCTCAGTTTCTAATTTAAATTCCTGATTATTTACACAAGGTACGCAAGTAAGAAATGTATACTTATAAAGTTTTTAGAATTTTTTAAAGATTTGGCGAGTCTAGCGTTTGCCGTCCTAAGGTAACTCGAAGTGGCCTTCGCATTAATGCGACTGATCCAACTAGTTGACTTTCAGCGAAATATGTCATAGACATACACATTCCACTGTTTGGAACTAATTGGATTAGATTATGGCTGAGACCTCAAATCACATTTTCCTTTGAACCTTATCCTCCTTGAACCGGCTTAAGTTTATTTTCTTCATGTTTCCACTGGCTTTGCTGTAGCGTTCCCAGACCTTCTTGACCTCTAGGCTGCTGGCAGCCCACACGCTAACGGCAATATGGCCACCCACTTGACCGCAACCGAAACCGATAAACAAGGCATTGCAGTTGCGCCATTAAGATAGACATTTTTTTCAAACTGAGTAGTCAACGTTTTAACCTGGGGTATTTTGGTGTTTTTTGTCAAACTATTTTATTTCTTTTCATCACTTAAGCCTCTTATTTTTAATAACTGCTAACCAAATTATTTGTTTGCATTTTTTATTATGTCAAATCTTCATAATCACATAAGCAAAGCATTCATTCCAGTATGCCAGATATTGTCTCCGGTCTTTTCTTCGGTCAGCATGTGCTATAAATATTTTTTATAACCTCACTGGAGGCCCTGGCGACGAAAGGCATGGCGGGTAGCCTTGTAGCAGAGCAGAAGTATAGCTTGTAAAGCTTGATGAGCTCGCCTAGATAAAGGTTACTCGTATCGAGGCATCAGACCATTGCATTGGCCCTTTCTTCTAAGCCACCCATCCTAGCCTCTTCTTGAAAGATCTTCCATGACAACCGATGCAATATGGCCGGTGCTTAAATACCGTTAAAAATAATCTGGAAAAGCTGTCTTTAATCTTTTGTGTAGATTGGTACACACATTCATAAGCGCTAGCAGCTGTCCCACATCAGGTCCTTCCGCCGTGTCAATAGATATTCTTAAGGACATCTCACCAGAAGCAAAATAATGCGGTTAAATACAGGTCACAAGGTGACTCCACAAGTTTACTACTCAGGACTTATTTCTTACCCCCACTTGACTCGCATTTTATTCTTCCTGCTTGGATCCCATTTTTGAGCGTTGAGATGTGTAGGAGTCAGACTTTTTCCCCAACAAGTTGGTGTCTTAATTTTGGTACTGTTTGTGGCTCTGTAGAGAGGGCTTTTAAAGAACTTAGGTTTGGTGTCGCTTCAGCCTGTAATGCCGTTGCATGGTAATGCTTTAGTGTACTGGCGTGCAAGGGATATCGAGGTCTTGTTCAAAGTTGACTCATTTTAGCACATTTAGAGTGGTTTGAATGGCCTTGACACATGTATACAGAGTGGGTCTCAGCATCATGTCCGTGTATGAGAGGAATCCTAAGGACCATCAGGTGCATTGAATTGCCAAAAGCAGCCCCATAGACCATTCAAAGGGCAGATTTTTTAGGCGTCGTAGATATCTGTGTTTGATGACCACCTTGCGGATCAAAGGATTGAGGTGACTGTCAAAGGCATACTCATTTTAATCCTTTTATTTCGCATCTTTGCGGCTTCATTAAGTAATAGACAATAGAAACCAGAGTCTCTCGCCACCGATCTCAATGTAGTTTTGGAGCTTCCAGATACCAAGCTCCAAGCATTGGAGTTCCAATGGCCCCAAACCTGTGCTTCATATGACATTCGGCCCAAATTTTCAAATCATTTATGCTCCAAGAAAGAACAACAATGCTTGGAAAAGCATAAGTACAAGTTCCAGTGACGATGAATTACGTGGCATCTAACCCAGTACAAAGATAACTCGTGGCCTTTGTTGGCCACCGTTCGCAAACCAAAGTGAGAAACAACGCCATCGTCTGGTAAATGAAACCAGATTTGCGTGACTATGTGGTGTTTTGAGTCAATTTAAGTTGCTAACTTATTTTAACAGGCAGTGAACTGCTCCAGTCGGCCGACTCCAAATGGTCTCTAGAACATTACGTTACCGACTGCAGGAGTGTGCAAATTACCCTACTGGGGAATTGTTTATGTCTATTTTATTGGCAGGATTTATTTATAAGGTTGGAGTTACTGGGCAGCTATCTAAAATGATAAGATATTCGGCACAAATTAAAGTGAGTTCCTATCAATTTGCAGTGCTGCCTATATTTCGGTGGATTGTTGGCAAGGATGGAATGCGTAGAACGGCATTTTACACAAGCAGGGAATAAAATGGAACGTAAAATGAAGGATACTTTTAATTTCAAAAAATATTTTAATTGTATACAGCTTCAGCGCTAAGACGTCCACAGTTTCAGCTCATTTTCTAAGAGCTCAAAATGATGGCATCGTTTTTTCACGTACTCTCTCTCCGAATAACACATGTCAGGTGGGGATGCGATCTCAGTGTAGTGATGACAACGTGAGGATCAGTCAGTTACTGACACCAATGATCAACATGCACGTTCATTCTCATTCTTCTCTCCAGCCGCTGGTCACGTGTACTTGGACGGTATCGCCTCAAAGTACTTAGGAGCTCGATGAGGTCCAGTCAATACCAACGTACAAACTCTTCACAGGGGTTTTGACATGCTTTTTCTGTTGACCACATCTTTGGTGTCCACTACGTCTTCTATCAGAACATGGTTGGCGCCTTCAGGTTCAAGTCACTCACCGGTCTTTCTTTCAGACGAAGAAATCCTGCGAATGGAAATTAATTCCTTTTCGCAATGTCCACGACAATGAGATCACCCTGGATGCCAGTGTAATATTGTACCTGATCCCTTCTTTCAATGTAGTCTTTATTGTGATCTTTTAAACATAAAATCTTATTTATTTCTGGCCAAATAGAATTCACATAAATAAACAGTTTGACCATGGGAAGTGTTCACGACAAAAACGACTTAATTAATCATGATTCTTTGTTTGGAAGGCTGGTGCATTCAGTGCTTGTGGACGTCACCGTATTGGTATTGTAGCGGGTCGAAATTCCATTCTTGCAATGGCCTGGAGACTATGCTCACCCGAAGAAGGCAATATGGTCACTCAAGTGACCAAAACCGACAGCCAAACAAAGCATTGCATAAACGGTAAACTCAGGTGATCTCGCACCTTCAAAACATCTTCACAACACTTCATTAAAATGGGCTATAGGTTTGATTTTAAGAAAGAACCTGTGAAACATTTTAGTCTCCGTATCTGTTTACCAGACTCGATAGGACTCCTTTGATGAAGCGTAGAATAATAAAGAAGTAAGATCAAAATTTAATTAGAGCTAAAATTGTTTTTTTGGTATTTGGCTATTTGTGGACAGACGTTTGCTTAAGCACATGGCTGTAGCCTCTCAGCTTATACACCGTCTTGTTCCCAATCTGTAATTACAAACCTCCTAATGTAACCCTAGCCGTAAAATCTGCGCTAACATCACTTGATCATACTCATGGTAGCGAAATTTCACAAGAGCGGTAAATTATTTAGGCATGGAATGGCCCCAAGACTACCAACGGGACTGGGTTTACTGGCATGAACCTGAGGCCAGCTGGTACCCACGAAGTACAGTGATGCTGCTTCGATGTGGCCCCGTTACCGAAACTGAGAGCTAAATAAACATCCACTGCACCATCTTCACTCACTCAGCTTTTGAATTTTATTACTAAATCTCACCTTCATCAACCTCCCACGCCAACCATCACAAAGTAATCTACGCTAACTGTACTAATCATCGTACTGCTCAGAATCAGGAAGACGCTTGACTGCGATACTGATCTCTCTGGCTACTTGCACTGGATCTGGGGTTCACCTATGTACTAAAATTGGATTTCAGGACGTAGAAACACTGACTCAAGAGTAGAATAATGTACCCAAAGTCAAAAATGAACACCGTTTCGCAAAAATGAGACTTTGCTTTCGTTCCGAGTTATCGAAGGCTCTTATATCTAATACGCTACTTGCAACGCTTCAGTTGGTAATAGCAATCTTGCAGATCACGGTACTGGGGTAGTTGCCGAAGATGGATATCGCTTTTGGCCCTTCCTCCTGGATCCGTCACTGATTTACTCCGTTCTCACCAAATGCCATTCTTCTGTCACACAAATGTTTTCTGCTCAGCGGTGGAGATCAGAAGAAAATTCCTTTAGGATGGATTTCACATTCCATCGCCACTAATGTGGTACTTCAAGAGAATAAAAAAGCGCAGCACTACTGCAGAATGCGTGTTACTAACACTCATTGGGAACCAGGGGTATTGACATTGCTTGAAGGTCATTCAACTCGACCAAGGTACAATAAAATGGAACCAAATTGGTCTTTTTACCAAAACCGAAAGTTAAACAAATAGCCAAGCAGTGTATTGCCCCCTTAGCTTGAAAATGAGGCAATGGCTTCATTGCATATGCTAAAGACCCCAAAACTTTTCAGTCATGGTTAAAGTGAATAGGCTCACTCAATGCACCATCATATGTTTTGGTCTAATAGGCCATTCAAATGAAAAATTAACTTACCGAAGAATTTCTGGTCTGGATTGTGGTCACTTAAGTGACAGCATTGCCTTTCTCGGGTAAGCATAGCCTCTAGACCATTCCAACAGCTCTAACTCTCTCTCCTTTCTAGAATATGCATATTCTGTCTCAGTGCTATGCCTTCTTTTGCCTTTAAGGAAGTCTCAGACTGTTGCATTGATGATAACGGAAAGCAGACCCGACTTCATGGGACTTCTATTCTGATGCATGCTGCTCGTGACAAACTGGAGGTGCGAAAGAGGTGCATGTGCTATGGGTGGGCGAATCCCTAATATCCCATAAAATAAGGGCTGATAATGACATCTGTCTTCGACATTCACTCCATCTCCGTATTCTGCAAGAAGGCTCTTTACAACTGAAGCGATACTAGTCGCAAAAGCAGCAGGGTTAGTTTTGTCCAGAGGATTTCCATAAAAAAACCTGTTTTTAAGGAGATCGGTGTTTCAACCTCTCGGCGTGGACACAGTGTCGGTCGGCGGAACTCCTTGCGCTTCTCCCGACTGAACGAGACTCCAGATGCTGTGGAGCAGCCAGGAGGGGTGGGTGACGTTGTGGTGGGCACCTCGTCAGTTGCGTTCGAATTTCGGTAAAATGGCACTGTTAGCTCGTGGTTGTTGCTTGCAGCACCGATTGCCGTGTGGTGGCTAACGTGAGAGATTTACAAGGGAAGCGTTGAGAACGATGCTTCAATGAAGAGAGGGGCTATGCAATGCTGCGTTTGTTTACCTGATGGTTTCGGTGACTTGGGCGGCCAAATTGTACTATCTGAGTGAGCATGACATTCAGACCAAATCAAAGCTAGAAATCTCCTTTTCTTTTCTGGGTATGTATGCTGTTCTAGTAGTGTGCCTTCTCTCACCTTTAAGGTGGTCTTGGAACCCTACAATAAGCAAGAATTGTAGGTATACGAAATTGCTTTAAATCTCGCAAATTCCACTTCTGCTCAGAGGCATGTTGGTGGCATCCAAAACCTTCCCCACGTTCGCAATACATATCCATCCAAAAAACTTGGCTTTGCGTTAATTTTATCACCTACGCCGTGGCAACGTGAATGCAACTGAATAATTCAAATATGGCCTCTCTTTGCAGTCAAGGGACGGCAGGTAAGGAAGTTGTTTGTAAAGGAGCTTCGCGCTAAAAGTTCATGACTTCCTACCTCATGCATAGCATATGCTCCAGTTACTTTTGGGTGAAGCTCTATGTAATTATGGAAGAACGGTAGACACAAATCATGTTGCCAATACCTGTACTCATTGCAAAACATTTTTCACTATTTTGAGAGGTTTCTATCCCCTTTTTTATTCATTTTGTTGTTGGGCATTCAATTTGCACTGGTATTATAACTGTGGCTACCGAAATTCCTTGCATAGTTAGAGGCTCTGCTATTGTAAGTCGCTAGCACAAATGTTGCTTCCATTCAGTGAGTTATGAAAAGAATTGTAAAGTCATTGGAATCTGACTTAGTAATCACTCGAATCTGCTTGCTCCTCACAGACACCAAGTTGGCACTCAAAGTTGTTTCTTTGCGATTGTTGGTCTGATAGGCGATTAAGTTTAGCCGAAAAGGAAAGAATTCATACGTAGGGCGCCATGACACCGGCACAAAGACACATTTTCTGCATCCCACAGCCATTTTAGGCTGGACTTACTACTCCTAGATGTTGCACAGACTGTGCTTTGCTATAATTACATCTTATCAGTAGTATATGTTGTTTCGAGGGTTTTCGCGACGAGGGTGAAATTTGTACTGCAGGCGTCTCAACCTTTCCATGCAAAAATTGTGAAATTACTCCCATTCCTTTCCACTCATGGCTTGATTGCAACAATTCGCATAATACCGCCGATTTTTTTACCACAATGAACTAGAAAGAGTAGATTGAGACAACACCAGCGCCAGCACTTCTCCGGGTCAGGAGCAAAGTTGGCCAGCAACTCTGTGGGCCCTCTAAAGAAGCTCTTTTCGGTGCTTCAAGTTACCCTCCCAGTTTGATGAGCCAAAAGGTGACATTGAGAATTGACGTTTTACTCAGTAACCTGCATCTCTAAAATCTTTTTTCAAAAAGTGTCTTTTTGAAATTGGAAAATTTTGTCTCTTAAGGTTTGCTACCATTTATCAGTTTGAGTATTTACAAACTAGTAAGGTAAAAGTATGCCTACCAAATAAACGTGTAGGATTTCCCACCTTATGATTGGTAGTCGTCTCCTCAAGGTCCACTTACCCTCAAAGATGAATTCAGTTTCATCTTACACCATGGGTTCCAAAAATAGGTCTTAAGGAGTGCATTTTCCCTTTCCCATCATTTTATTATTTGACTCTCAACCAGGGCCAGCTAGTAACATTTAAGTCCTGGTCTCTGGGATCATGGTAGTCATGATCCGTGGCAGTTATTAGTCGACCCTAAGCGAGCAAATTACATTGTTGATCTTGAAAACTAGGAGGGCAAAATGTGTTGGAAGAGGCTTTTATTGTGATTAGTGGGGGTAAATTGTTAATGGCTGGAGTGAACTCGCTCTAGAGTCAGCCAAAAACGTCACTTTGCAGCCCTCTACCATATTTGCACAAAGACGTAGGAAAAAAACCGAATGATTGTTAAATCCGAGATTGACAGCTGAGGAGTGACGATGAGGGAGCTCTATGTAAAAAAGCCATGCGAGCATGCCAAAGTGACCTCAACCTTAAGACAAATGAGGTTATAAATGGGAAGCATTCGCTTTTGGTATCGCCTCACATTCCCATCGACTCAACTCGATTTATTAACGGCGTCGGGATCAGGAGCATCCTTGCCTTGATGGGGAACCAATATTCCGCCATCTTTATTGGCTGCCTCCCACAGAACAAATGCAAAATGTATAGTTCTAATGAAGGAGACTCCGTAACACACCAATAAATATAATTATTAGTGCGAGTTTTTCCCCTCCTCGGGTTCAGTTTCGGCCCTAAAGTGTTCCGTTTGCGTCTGTGGCTTCCAGACTGCTGTACGTCCGGGTTGACTTGGATGGATGGTAATAATTTTAATCCTACCAATGATTTTATTTTATGTTCAAATTACAGCAATCACTTTATGCTGCGGAATGAACTGGGTTGGTGGGATAAAACTAAAGCTGTTTGAAGATTCGAGGTGCTTGCAATTTAGGAGAGCAACTGTCCTGCAACACCTGATGTGGCTATTTCGAAGGAAATGCGTAGCTAATATTAGACAGTTTCGAGCAGTTTTTGCGCCATGCAGAAACGCTTCAGAGATTATTAGGCTCGTTCATGAAGTGTGTTTTGGGCAATAGCTAAGAGAAAACATTTGCAGAAAGCATAGGACCAACCAGTAGTTTAATGGGTAATCAAACTCCTCACATTACGACTACGTCTCATTGGATCGTTAATGTGGTTCTAGCCAGAAAAGTCCGGAAGCTTTTCAAAATGGAAGTGTGCAAGTAATAACAGCAACAATCACCTCCATTACCACATTTTTCCTCCCCGTTGCATTCTGCTGTGCATGTAAAGCCCGAAAAGATGTGGTAAACATTCCGGGGAATAAAATCCAACATAAAAACTAGGGGGCTAGAGGACTCCTGTGCCCACGCTTCTCCAAATTCCCTCTGAGTCGGTTTCCCAACATGCTGTGTGAAGTTCTGCATAGCCTTCCAGGAATGCAACTTGTCTCAACCGATTAATTAATTTCCATTGTTCCCACTTTCGAGGTGTGTCTCAATAAAATTGCAGCTACTATTTGGCCTTTAAACAGTAGAGAACCTCAAGTTAACGACTCCATCTGCACTGCATCGTGCACTCAGAAGGAATAGTCTTTGCTGAATGCTGTAGCCACATCATTACGATTATAGAATAGCTCAACAGTTAATGGCTTGTGGATAGCCAACCGGAGAATCTGTCGTTCGGCTAGCTTTGTAACATTTTGTAAAGGCGCTTCGTATCATGAGTGGATCAGTCCGTGTTTTTGCATAATCTGTGATAGAAAATGTGGAGCATTTATCAGACATACGTTTAGTCGTTAATGCATGTGGATGGGACTCATTTGTTTAGTAGCTTCTATAACTATTTAGTCGTGGTGTAGATGTCTTTTTTTCCTCATCACTCACCTAAAGCCTGACAGAGATTTCCTTCTCAACACATTAATCCCCTATTACTTTGCATTAATGACACTTGGTTCCTTGTTATGACCATAGACAGGTGCTCTCTTCTCCCACACACGATGCATTCCTTAGGGTGATTCACGTCCTGGACCGCATTATACGAGGCATTTCTGGATGGTAGGCTGATTCTCTGATGCGCATTCTCCAAGCCTGCTACAAGAAATGCACGAAAGTGAAGTTAGCCCTAATTCGTGAGGTGGACCAGCTCGATTTGCATTGCCAGCATTTAAGGGAATTCACTGTAGAGGGTACCGTACGCATGAACTGTGCCTTATTTACACACCTTAATGCTTGTAATAAAACCACTTGCAATTAATTCACAGGTCCTTCCAAATCAAAAACGTCTGGTGAGTGATGCGAGGACCGGGTATGGACGCTAAAGAGCCCAGGAACCAAAAAGCCATCTGAATAGTCATTTCAATTGAGGCATTTATAATGGAAAAAAACTGTAATTAAAAGCTTTATACAGTAGGTAATATTTTTTAAAGGAACGGATTGAAGAAAAATAACCTGCACTACGCAAAATTTAATTTCCCATTTTGACTAATGGAGCTGTTCCGCCTTTATTGTTTTGGTCTCGGTCGGGGTGGTCTGTCGTCGTCATTGCCACCCATTCCGCTCATAAAACCACAGCTACAACTCCCCTAGTGAGGACGCCAGTGCTGCAGCTTCACCACTTCGTATCTCCCGAGCATAAGAAAGCTAGGCTTATATTGCACTGAAATAAATTACAACTTCCTTTTGCATTTCTTTCAGAGGTAAACCGTGTCCAAAACTTTGCTACTATGCTATAGAATTCGACCACCAATGTAGGCAAGCTAGAAGCTTTTAGTGGATACACGCAAGTCTTCGCAAAAAAGAACACTCACGTAAGATACTTATTTGGAAGTTAAAAAGTTGTAGCACCTCCGACCATTAACAGTAAAACCTGGCACTAAAAATTGTTTAAAATGTGATTATATGGCTTGACATATCCCATTTATTTCGTCCTTTTCTCTCTCTCCTCTTTCTTCTTTTCCTCTTGCTTGTGGGAAGATAAATAGAACAATGGAGGAGTGCGGAAGGAAGGGAGATGGAAGTAGTCATTATGTAAAATAAGTATTGGGTCGTGAATGGCGCTGTGTAGGATGGAAGTCGAGGTGCGTCATTTTTCGGCCATTTGGCGTTGCACACGGAGCATCATCTTCAACTCGTCGATGTAAATTTTCCCATCCCTGTCAGCATCCCAGTCCGTTAAGATGGCGTCCTTGATGCAGCGCAAGTCCTCGTCGTCGTAGTCCTATCGTTGTGTAAAAGGAGTAGAAAAAGGGGTTAGGTAGAGTAAGATTAGTAATACGGAGTTTTTTTGCGCTTTACGGACACCACAGGAAGTGGTATTGAGATCCCGATCTCAGTAGCGTGAGTGTTAGTACGTGAACTGAGCAATAAGTTGAGTGCTGAGGCTTTTTTGTAATGCAGTAGAATGCTCAATCAATCAGTAATGAGACAGATAAATAGTGTCAACGCTGTCAGTGACACTCCTGGCCTAGGCAGCGGTTCTACCGAGCCAATACAAAGTCCAGTTCCTCGAGCCTGCAGCTCTGATTGATGCACAACTTGGGTAAGTCGTACTTAAAGGCCGATTTTAAGGAGAAAAATAGCTTTAATTGCCAACACCAAGGCTCCCTGGATCTCACCAACATCTGTGATAAAAGCTGAGGAAGCCACTTCTTTCTAGGACCAAAATAAGTATTAAAATGGAGTGGACATGGGAATTTATCACCAGCGCCACCAGATAAAGTGGATCAAACAAGCATTTAATTGCAGGTAATTCGGTTTGATCTTAACCTTTATCGCAAAATGACTGGAATCTTTTATGCGTTTTTGCCGACAGGCTTATAAAGTGATGTACAACCGCCTCATTTCAAATGTCCTCGCGCTATTGCCTGTACTTCTGTTCTAGTTTGAATTTGATAGCACAAAAACTGCTCAAAAGTCATCGATGACAGCTTGGAGCAGCCCACTTTGACAAGGGGAGCAATTTGGTTCTCCTAAGTGTGTGGCACTAAATCAAAGTGGCAAGCACCTGCAAAGGACTACTGAATTGATTGAGAATCATTAAAAAAAGCCATTTGAAGGTGCACCAATTTCGGCCAGCATCAGCTTCCACACACAAGGATTTGCATTTACAAGTTGAGAGTGCGACCTTCAGAATGAAAGTGTGGAAGTGGGATATCCTGGCTCAAAACATTGTTAAGTCCCAACACTTTCCATTTTAAGACCAGTTTTGCCAATAAAGGGTGCTATGCTTGAAAAATTGTAGAATAATCGCTTTCTTAGTCTGAGAGTTTATTAGTAGCCGGAGAATGATGGTAGGTGTGGAGGGAAGGTGCCAGACATAACGCCGAGATCCTCACAGCGAAGGTGTTTTTAAACTCCCGAGATTTAAAATCTTAAGCTGCTTAAATAGAATTGCCACCTTGTAGGGCACGCCACCAGTCCCTCCGTTGACCGAAGATGGTAGCTTTTCATTTCCTACTTGCCACTGGTGACCCTTCGATAGAAGTCTTAGAGAAGCTCCAGACCCAAGAGTGGGTTATTTGTCCACAAAACTAGGAAAGCATCACAATCAAGGGCCTATTTAAGGAAAATTTGCGATGTATTTTAGGTGGAAAAGGTTCCTTGCACATTTATTTTCCGTCACAGTTTTGCAACGAATTAAAGCGAAGGCTAAACAGGCAAAGCGCTGTCCCAGCCGAAAGAAAGCCACATCGTCACGGCAGAGGGAGCTTCGTGCAAAAATGCTTTTTGCGCTTTCTTGGGTTTGCAAGGGCAAACTGAGTACAGAAATTTTTTCGAAATGAGTAAAGAAAAACAACTTTTAAGTTGGCCGTGCTGACATTTGCCACAGTAAGCGTTACTGAATTTAGAAAAAAAATGCAAAAAATTCGTCTGAGTGAGAATTTGCATGTGACCACTCTACAGAATAGCCTCAATACTGAGAGAGCATCTAAAGTGTGTTTGTGCACAAAATCATGTGACCAGAATTTACTAGCTTTTCTCCAGTACAGCTCTTTTGGCTACTTTTGTGTCTTGACATGCAGAGAATTGTAAAAGTCATGTGACTGCTTGCACAAATCAGAAAGTCCAAATAAGCTGTGCTCTCTCTCTCTCTCTGGGGCATTAAATCGCCATCTTTCCCTGTTACCGCCGTTCCCTGTAGCGCTAGATGTGGATTCATGTGTGAAGCCTATTTGTTGTGCGGTGGTGAAACAACCCACCGCTCAAGGGTGAACTGAGAGGTGTGATCCTGGTCACCCAAAAACATGCATCCTGCAAGGGAGGGAAGACAATCAGCCTCTAACTGTAACAAAGAATTACGTGGTAAGAAGGGATTTCTGTCGTGCTTATGGTGAACGATGTGGAGACATGGGCAACGGATTTGTGACAGCTGTCAAGCAAATATGTCCTGCTCACATGCGTTGAACAACAGCGCCAAACTCCCTACTTTTTTGTCATGGACGTTATAAAAATACTAACCGACTGAATTATGATACAGAGCGCTTTTACATCTTGTTTCAAAGCTCTCTTTGAAACAAGATCCATCCTATGATTTAAATGGCCCCGTTACTTCATTCCCTTACGATTACGCCTTTGAGTGTGCCCTTCCCTGTGAATGGAATCGTTCACAAAGGTCCTTTTCAGCCTGAAGCTCAAACAGCTGTTGCACTTACATTTGTCTCAAATGTAGAAAACAAGGAAAGGTTTGGATGAGGAATGGCGATTTGGAGTCCACTCATTTTTGCCCCACGTACTCCCTCAGTGCCGTCCCACGAGGAACTGTTGTTCGCATACACTCGACCATTGAATTAGACAGCCGAATGATGACATGTATAAGGGAATAAAACTGACTTGTCCAAGTCCAAAGTTGAACCAAGCCTAATTTATCTTATCGTTATTAAGGTAAACAACACGAGGTGAATAGAATCGCATGTTCATGCGACGCAATTGTTTGGATAAACTTTCCAGGTGATGGGCGGTCTGATTCCACCAGCCTCGAGCCCGAGTGAGTGCCAACGCTTCCTTACATAAAACTTTTGGCGATCTACAAAGCCCTACCTCTCATGCTACCCAATATGCCTTTCTCTAGCCAACCTTCTTGTATCACGGTTCCGTAACTGAACGTGGAGGTGGAGAGTAATAAAATACATCCTTGTCAAAACCTTTAATTTTAGATAAGCGGTGGAGCTTTCATCAGTTATCGCTACTCAGGTGAGGCGTAGAAACAATGTGTAACAGTTTAAGGCCCAGATGACTGGCATTCGTGGCTGGCTTTATTTAACACTGAAAATAAGCGAACTAAACCAATTTTTTGAAGGGGGAGTACTTTACGAAATCCTCTCGTGGTCCCTGTGGACACTGCGTTTTATTTCAAACTTAAAAGCGACACTTTATTTCACCCCCACAGTGCTTTAAGAATACAGTGAATAAAGCCTGAGGGACGCCCGTACCCATCTAGGGGAATCGTAACCGAGTCAACTTTTACCATAAGGAGGCCAAAAGGTGTTGGATTGATGCTCATGGCTTGAGGACGATCAGGTTGTTTGGATTTGAGTGGAAATAATGCTGCCTTACCTATTGTTCGTCCTGGTGGTAACTTTTTCCTTCATCGTAGCAAAGTTTGATGTATCGAGCGAAAAAGTCCTTACTAAATAGACTCAACAATGCCATTCATTACAAACCCAAATAAAATCAATGCTTTGGTTTCTTTTCAAGTTTTCATTGAACACTGCGCTCTCTATTATTTGCTCAAAACCTCCGTAAAGGAAGATTTTTCCGTCACGCTCCAGCTTTGGATAAAAAATTTGAAGGCGGTTTCATCTAGACCCACATAGCCCAATGGTTGTGGCCCTTCCTTCTGTGCCTACAGGTAGAGAAGTGGAGGGTTTGTTGACCCAAGCACTCTCCTACACCAGCAGAGCATATTCTGCTCAAGTGTTGTGTCGTCTTTCAGCACAAGAGTAGTCTCAGGAACGCTCACAGGGTCAAACTGGAAAATGTGCCAGATTTCTACTACAAAAAAATTGTTCAGGCCTTGTGAGTTGTTTTCTTGCTTAGGTGTCAATCAAACTGCTTGCTGAAGGTTGGACCGAAATGTCTTGCTGTTGACGTTTCACGGAACAATGGAGTTCCGTTTAAAAGGCGCGCATTGTAATTTGATAAAATTCCAAACTAACACCCATCACTTCAGCGCCTTACTTACGCGATATAGCCTTGACTTGGAAGTGGGACAAAAAGTGACTTGGATAAATGGCAAACATTGAGTGGTTTATAAATTTCACCTTCATTACTTATTTATTAGTTAATTTGGAAGCAATGACTTTATTCTAAGGAGAGGCAACAGGTGTCACTGTTTTAGTCTCTCATCCAGCGCATTTAAGTGCTTTCTTTCATCTGCCTGCCGACCGCAGGGATTTGCGGAGTTGCCTGCGCAGTTCATCAATAATACATTCAAGGTAGCTAAAGGAATTGGGTCTCCACAACTCCACGACTCACTGACCATTTGTCTCGATATGTGTCCCTGGGCTGATCACCGTTGCCCTATGGTCGTGGAGGCGGACGGTACCTAATTAAGCGACTGGGTAAACAAGTCCCACCTTCAGGCTAAATTGAAATTATGAACAGTTTTAAGGCGGAGAATTGTGTGCCCTAATCACTTGTCGCCGCAGGCTGACAACAAAGTACTCTAGTCGCCAATATGCGCTCAGATTTTACCACCAACTTAATAATTTATCTCCTTTCTTGGTGTTAAGGCATGAAGTGCTTAAAAATAACTGCATGAAAAGCGCTTCTATAAAAAAAGAACTTTTAAGACCTGTGTGTTGAGTAGATGGGCTTTTAGGAAAAATACGCGTCGTAAATTTGACTTTGAGAGGTATTTCCAGTAGCTACTTCGAAGCATTACATTTTCAATGGTCATCATTGAGAAAGTGAGCTGCTAAGGGGAAAAAAGGGAGAGATTTCATGCAAAGAGGTTGGGAAGTATAATAACAACCTGATGCCTAGGGAATGCTTGGACTTTCAATAAATGCCTCAATCTGCCCATCGCTTGAAACATGCGACTTACAGGAGGTTGTTTTGTTCGCAGCTTTCAAAACCACACAGTTTGCATCACCATTCCTGTCAGTGGACTGCACCGCTTTTTGGAGGCAAAAGCCCAAGACTCGATTTACCGGTTATTCATGCACAGAAGAAATAGGCCCCCGGGCATCAAGTGGCAAAATTAGGCCCCTTCAAGGTGAAAACTGTGCCAAGGCTGAAAATTTGTACCTCCGGCGGTCGGCACCACCTTAATTCTTACCATGCAGCACAAGATTCCATTTCATTCTTTTCTACTTCCCAGAACATACGGCTAGGCGATCCACAAAAAGTAGACGCGTCTATGGCAAATTGTTCATTGAACAGTGCAATGACTTTTCATTTCTCAACAGCTCAACGCAGTTTTTACAGCCAAGCTCTGTCGTTTCATAAAAGCGATTCCCACGTACCTGTTTGTGAATTAGTGCGTATAGAGCAAAGCAAAATTTAAGCCTTTTGTCTGAGCTGCGCAAAATTGGAGTCTGTGTTCTAATCAGCTCCTGCCTTTGGACTTGCAGAATTCAGCGAGGGAGGGCGCTGGCCAAATTACTGCCTTGAAAGATAATGCCTCGTTGAGGCTACCTAGCCTCAATCAAAAGCCAGGTTCTTTCATTTTCTTCAAAAATGACGGATTTCAAAATACCCATAGGATCGTACCACTGTAATCAGCCATTTTATCTACCTATATTCCTGATGGTCGTCTTTGAACCCAATGTTTGACAGTGACAGGCGTGCTGATAAGGGTAGGTTATGAAAGTTTTATGGAAAAAGAGGATTTTTAGAGCAAAAATAGCTCACTTCCTGCGTAAGGTCGAGAAGATCTTTGAAGAACGCTAACAGCTCCTCGTCCTGCATGTAGCCATTATGGTCCTAAAATAAAAAGCGAGTGTTTTGCTATTGTTGAACTTTCTAAATTGGCGGTAGCTTCTTTAAGGTGATTCATGAAGGAGTACCAGTAGCAACAGTCTGGTAAAGTACTTGCTTTACTTTTTTCCTCAAAATTGCAATAATGCTTGAAGACCGGCTCAAACTAAATCGCCTAGCCGTAGGACACTGCTTCATCGCTTTTACAATCTCGGGTCAGGTTATGGGTTGATTAAACAGGGACAGGAAGGGTTCTGGGCGTTGAATAACCTCCATGAAACGGGAAATAAGTTTACAACCCCTGAAATCATCCTTTGGCTGAGGTGGCGAGTAGCTCATTACCATTTTGAGAGACCAGGAGGAGCTCGCTATTTTAGGCTCCACGTCCTCACCCATAAAAAGTGTCCTCCAAGCTGCTGTTGCCTACAATTATTAACGGCTTCTAGGCAGGTCCGCCACCTGTGCGCTGGGTATTCTTCACAAGACGGAATTATCCCATGCTACTGGATAAAGCGCTACCACGGTAGCATAACTTGAACAGCTCCTTTATAAAAAGATCAATTACTAAATTTAATAAGAAATTCACACCCATTTTTAGCTTTCAGGTGCCAGATGTACTCGCTGTTAGTTTATGGCTTGACACACCTAAGACTTCTGCCTTCCGGCACAGAGGCACTTCCTTCCCTGTCAATTGATATTCCAGCAAACTTCGCAGAGTATTAGTTAGCGTACTTTTCAACACAGCATTTGGAGAAGAAAGAGCTAGTCTGCATCACCACTTAAAGCCACCATTAAATGCGGTTTAAAATATTACTAGGTGTAAACATAGGTTGAAAGGATCTGGGTCGAGAGGATTGTCGCCTCTGTACCCAAACCTCTACGGCGCAGCTTCTGCCCTCCTCACCATTTGTTTTCCTCATTACTATGCTTTGCTGTCACTCATATTTCTTTGCTCTGTGAAGCTCAGAGTTTTAAACAGCTGCAGCGAAGTAAGTTGGTGTGGAAAGCTCCAGCATTCTTCATGGGCAGATAAATGACGCACTCAATCAAGTGATGCGGAGTTGGAGATTAGAGGGGATTAGGCATTACGCAGGCGAAGAGGGGCGCTTGGGGAGGGGAAGGGATTTACCTCATCGTAGTAGCTGAAAACTCGATCAATATCATCGTCGGTTATCTTTCCAGGACTCTTAAAAAAGGGTCTTTTGAGAAAGTTTTCCTTCACTGGAATCAATCTAAAATGAGTGGACAAAAGTTCACTTTAGAATTTTTGTTTATAGCAAAACTTGTGAAAGCCCTGTTTACAAGTGAAGTGGAGAGGAAAGAGGAGGTTTTGTTAGTGTGTGAACCGTTAAGCAAGAATTGATAAACTTAACTAATAACAGGCAACTTGACGTCCCTCGAGCCCTTCAACTGGTCTGTGCACAAAATTTTATGGCTGAAAGGCTAAAAACTACAATGAATTATCAAAAGTAGAGTTTTTTTGGGAGCTTGATTTTCAAAGGAGCTGAGCAGAGGAATGAAGCTTGCATTGCCATGAAATCAAGTTATCAGAAGTCCTACTACCAATGCAGAGTGACATTTAACTTGATGAGTTACCTTGCCATTTCACTGAGCTGTAGTTTTCTGTCCTTGTTCTTGTCGAATATTCGCAGCTAAAGCCAACCAAGAAAAGAAGATGAACCTCTGTACAAAAAAAGAACTCTTAATTTTGTCCTCAGTGGGGACGAAAAAACGCACAATATTGTCGGTGTATTCAATGAGTTTGTCCTCCGAAATGGTATTGCCCTTCGGTGAATGCTTGAACAATTCCTTGAGGAAGTCCTTCAATGCACCAGAAAGGAGTGGTTTGAGGTGAGGTAAATTTGTTGCAAGTGAAAGGTAAGGTGGGAAGTGAAAAGCAAAAATACAACCTTCAGTTCATCGGCCTCAATATAACCGCTTTTGTCTTTGTCAAAAATCTTCCACACCTGAAAGTAAGTAAGACAATTGGGTCACTCATCTGCGACATGTGCCAGCGGAGTGCGGTGTGCTTGAACCGGCTTGGCAAATAACACAGGTACTGCATAAGTGTCAGGTGTTTGACAACTTTACTGGGAAGTTCAAGCAAGAAACAGTAGAGGTTGGGTTAACCGATTCGCTATACTCCAGGAGATTAAGTCTGTAAAAGCCCTCAGCAAATTTCTGAGCTGAACTGATTACAATTAAAATGGAGCCAATTGTATGCTCCAACGCCTCAACTTTTACTTCTCATGTCGGGAACTTCAAAGACTGCATTTGCAGAGTTTAGGGGAGGCGGAAAAATTGCCAACTGCCCACCGCTTTGAATGTGGTCTGGCAAAGTACTTTGAGTAGCCGCACTTTAGTGGAAGGTCTTTGAAACAAAACTGCTAGCCACTGAAAGCCTTGCCTTACTCGATGTTTTATAGAACTCGGCTAATTTAACCTCCTATTATGAGCCTTTGTGCACTGTTAAATCAAAATTTTGTCCGTATTTTAGAAATTTCACTTCCTCTTTATGCGGATTTACTTTCTTTTTCTGCATATCTCTCTAAGACACGATTAGACTGGAGATGGGAATAAACTCGACCTTATCGAGCCTTACTTGAATGAAATTGCTCTCTCTAAAGCCTTTGACATTTGTCAGATGTCTGCTCAGTGCGTCAGTTCCTCGGATGCGGTTAATCGAAAGGACGCTATAGACTAAACTTGTGTACTCCACCATTAGCCCGTCTATCTACGCCCTCTCCTACTTCACCAGTTCCGGTGAAGCCGCCAGAACCGAAGAAGTTAGCATTATCCATACCAATCTCTAAGGCTAAATCTGACCATTTTATTTCAGGTTTGAGAAGTGGTTTAGGAGCTGTAAAGTCTTTTCAAACAGATTATAAAAAGGTAATGTGAAACTGCATCCAAATAAGGCCAGTTTTAGTGAAGAAAGGGATTTTTTATGCCCTCCAGTAGACTAGTAAGTCGGTTTACTCGGGTAGTGATAACTGAGGCAAACAGTGACAATTTCGGGTGCCTGTATTAGATATTCGCCCAAGATTTTGTCCAAGATAGAGAAAGAGGTTGTGATTTGACTACTGCCTTGTCCATTCCTTTGTTCACAGAGAAGAATAACTTAAAGTCCATTCTGTTGTGATCATTCAGAGTTCCTTTTATTCGTGTAAAATTTCAAAACCACCCGCAATTCCAGGGAGCTTAAGTCGCTTGGCTGATTATTTTTCCCTCCCAAGTTTCCCAATCCCTGCGATCTTTAATGAGGCCTTGGTTTGATCATTTCCATGCCTTTCTTTTGTCATCTCGCAACCTCCTGCATGTCAGTAGGTTTGAAGGGCTTAATACCCTTTTCATTACAGGCCGTGGTGGATAGGTAAACGCTTTGTTAGCCCCTTAATGTAGGAGAGAACATAAGAAGGCCAAAAATTGCTGCTCACTCGCATAAAATCCACACTGGATTGGACGAATTGCTCACGGAAAAAGAGGAAAATGAACTCCTCCTCTGTCGGCAAGAGTTGAGCCAGCTAAAGCACAGAAAAACAGGCTTTATTGTTGGCTGCCGTTCATACTTGACGGCAGATTAAGTGCTCCCGGCGGTTCCTCCCTCTGGTCGTGTAGGCGCGTATGTCTATTTGCGTAAAGCAGATGACAACAACTTTTAAAAAATGCGAAAGCACTTCTTGTGAAGTGCATTTTACAATTTACCGCCCCATTTTACGGGCGTTCTGCACTGCTGGAAGATGCTAAACAAAGAGAGGCTCCACTGTCCCCTTTGATGCAAAAAATGTCCACTCGGTTTATAAAACTAAACGAAATCCCAGCAAAAGTGCTGTCAAAAAGGGTGTCAAATTATCTCTAAATACGACCCTTTTCATTCTTTTTTCTCAGATGATTTGGCGGCAGTGCATGGCCGAGATTTTGGAGGAGAATGTAAACCGTCAAAGGCGACTTTAGTGTGTTTGGAAAACAGAGGCAAAAATTCATTGCGAAATGTCATTTGGTTACTTGTTGGTGGTAGGAAACATTTCCAAGCATTGGGACAATTAAAGAGGCAATCGACAGATGTGGAGCCACTTCAAATGGCTCCATTAAAGGCCAGCAACATCTCACCTCAGCTGTTTACCTTTCAGAAGAATTCTGCCTGATATGCTTACTTTGAGAATACGCCTTCCCTTCTCACAGATAGGAGTAAGCAGCAGCACAAAGCCTCTTCATCCTCAGTCAGGCAAAGCAGATACGTCCCGAACTATGTTAGATGTCCAACTTTTCAAACAAAAGCAGTCCTTTTTCGCACACTCAGGTTTTTGCTTCCTCCAAACAATTACCGGTGATAGAAAGGTTCCCGTATTGGAATTAAGCCTTTTACGGCAACTACATCACATCTGCTATTGTTGAAGGTAACATGAACTCATTGTTTCAAGACAGTTTCACTATCAGTCAACTAACAAAACTTTGGCTTTTTATTCATCTGGAAGGTACGTCGCCTCGGAAAACAGGGAGCACTCCACACCCACAAGTAGTCCTATGCGCTACAGCATTGTCTTGCTGCCTTGCGTAACGAGGTTGGCTACCACTTCTACGAGGCGTTGTTCTTGACCAACTCGCTGACACAACATGAGACTCCTTCCAAATGAAGCAAATCCTTCCTACCTATTAACCAGGCAGTCGTTCTCGATTGTGACAATTGTCTTTCCCATCACCGTGAACCTGACTCAATTGCGAAATGATGTGATCACCTTAACTTTAAGAGAGGAAAAGTAGGACACTTAGGGCGTCAAATAAAAAGCTCTTTTGTTTTGTCCCTACACAAGGAAAGTGTAATTATGTGAAAAAAATGTTACGAACCGCCTAGTTAATATGTCAAGCGAACAGACAGCATTACCTCAGCGATGTCGATCCGATCATCGTCGTTTTTGTCCAGGCTTTCACGCAGTTCACCTATCAACTGGGCAATTTCCTCATCAAGCATGTGCTGAAATAGTTTGGAAGGGAAAAAGTTTATCCTTAAAGCTGTAAAAATTGCAAGAAATAAAAAAACACTTTTAGTCAGTTTGTACGGTTTTTATAAAGATGGCAAAAAGTAGGACGATATTATTTGACGCTTGACAAGAGTGGGGAGTAGATTTGCCTGTTTCAATTCATCGGGAACAATCGCGTCGAGAAGCTCCGAGAAGAATAGATGCATTTCATCGCCTTCAATAAATCCGTTTCCTGAAAATAAAAGTTCCCATTTATTTTCCTTTAGTAGTAGGCTTCTCTTTCTTGGCTTTTTATGCCCCTTAGGATTTCATTACCCACTCTGACCTGCTCCTTCATAAATCTTAAGACATTCACGGGCGTGAAGAGGTGCATTCCTGTGAAAGACTGATTTTAACCATGGTTCTACGCCTTTTTGGTAGTCATTTACTTGTAATATATATATTTTTTTTGAGAAGCAGACCGAAAGCTGCGTCAGGTTAGTTGAGTTGCCATTTCTACTCTCGCACTTCGGTATATTTAATTTGTGGTCATTTTTACACCGTTGCACCATTTTTTTGTCTCATCTGTCAATGTTTCCACCACACTTCACCGAACATTTCGGTATTCCCATGTGGTAGAAAGAACTTTTGTCTAAAATTTCCACAATGCTCAAGCTGACACAACAGGCTTGGCGGGATGATGGAAGTCAAAGAGACGTGAGCAATCAAGAGTATTTGCGAAAGCCCACGCCGTGACCATCGGTGAGCCTTGGAGTCGCTCTTGGTGCGTGTCACAGTCAAAGGGCGAATTTGCGTCCAAAGTAAATGACCACATCCGTATACACACAATTATTCACGGGAGGAAGTATCGAGGGAGGAGCTAAACGAACTCTTGAACAAAACCTGAGGCGTCACATATATGTGTCGCACTTTCACTGTCGGCTTCTGATGAGTTCACACATCAATTTACTAGTCACGACAGGGCAGAATAAACGAAGGTTGTTTTTTTACTTGTTGACAGGTTAGCTTTGCATGAAGCGCATCTCCTGCTGACTGTGGAAGTGAACTTTCGCCGAAGGCAGAGCCTCGTAATAAATGTGCTAGTGGAGTGGAGACAGAATGCATTCTTTCGTGAAACACGCCTGCAAAGAAGTTTACATTTTCGCACCAAAACACTCCAAGTGATTTACGTGAAGTGTTTCACGGGGATGTAAATTAGAAATACAGGTTCATTTGACTTTCTTCGATACTCTGACAAGACTATTGCTTACTCAAGGTAATTCATTATAAAGTGCGGTTCCCTGAGCGGTTTGATAAAGTGGTTCGCACCGAAGTCAAGTCGACTCGGCTCTGCTACCTGATGGAAGTTAAAATGAAAGGCGTTTGCAAGCCAAAAATTTATTTATCATTAACCTAACTGAAAAGGATCGGTCAAAAACCAACTGAGAATTGGAAAAAAAGACGTATGGGGCGTATCAAATGCATTATCCTTCCATATTCTCCCTAATTGGGAGGGAGATTTAATAAGGGAAATTTGGGTAATTAAAAAAGAGTGCAAAATTTTCCCGTCCCACGTTCACTCACGTGGGATGATCGGTCGGTCGGTCGGTCGGTCGGTGCCGAGTTGCCACGGTTCCCTGGTCATGGCACCTTTGCCATCAGCAACCAACCAGATCCAGCTCATATTTCTGCAGCGTTTTGAGACGGAGGTAGCCTTTTAATCCGCACTAAACGCCTCAAGTTGGAATGCTTGCGAATGAACTGACTGAATGCCTTACCTCCTAGTTCTGTCTTCCTAGGCCCCAAATTCAGGAGTGGAAGCACACAACTTAATGCAAGAATTACCTCTAGACTCATATCGCTAAGGGCGGTGGTTAGTTACAGAAGATTGCAAGTGTTTGAGTATAACGCCATTGCAAATATGAACATAGAACCACGAGCTCAGCACAAAAAGACGCATTTCAAGCCGCAGTTCAATTAAAGTGAGGACAAATTTCAACTCCCGGACATTCAATTTACATTAAAAAATCAGATTTTGAAAGTAAATACCTTTACTAAACAAGGTCGTTCATTAAAAAGTGAGATTCAAAAGGAAGCAATTAGGGCAACTTCGCTTGATTAGGAGGGAACAGAGCTGGAACCATCTTGTCTAATGCTTCTACACATAAAATCCAATCACATGCATTTCTGTTTCAGCTTTCGGGAAAAAAGAGTCTCCTTGTCATTTATTGCGAAAAGTAAGGCCAATCGGGCGGAGACAAGACCAAACACCTTGACCGAAAATATACCTCGTTTGGCGTTGGGTGGTTTTTGGCAGGACAGCGATTAAAGCACGAAGTTAACTTTCACTTCCCAATGAATGCGCAGTGACAGCTACTTGTCAGGGCACTGGACATTCTTCGCTAAAAACCTGGAAACTGGCGAAACGATGGTGAATGCTGAATAGAGCAGGTTAAATTGTGTGATTTGGGTGTATGCCAGCTTTTAATTAACCGGGACATCTCCTGAGTGCTTTAAAAAAAACGAGGAGTGCACAAAAAAACAAAGGCAGGAACCTCCTCCACCCAGTCATTGCGTTTCACCGCAAGGATATTAAACGTGGTAGATAAAGGCAGTGGTGATTCAAAATGATGGGGAAACTTTATGAAGGGGCAGGAGAAGAACTTACGGAGGACTCACTTTATTTTAAAAGGTCTCGCTTAATGAATATAATTAGAGTCAGCTAAATTCTTCAAGAGTACAGTATTACTGTGGTGTATCCAATGCTCACCATCTCTGTCGTAGCGAAGCCATACATCAGCAAATTGTTCAGCCGAGACGTGGCGAAATTTGAGCTCTTTCTCGTCGAAGAAGTCCTTCAGTAGGTTCCGCTGTTGTGTGTGTGGTGTGCACTCGTTTAGTAGAGGCTCGCTGGCTGCCATGTTGGCGGTGGATATGTCGCTACACTGGCTCTTACGATTCTTCACTCTCCGCTTTCCAGGTTGGCTTGCCCGCCCGCCCACCAGCCTGTCTCGTCCGCTCTCTTCCAAACGCTCGCATGTGAGCACACGCACGCACTTACGCGCGCTAGCGCTTCATTTGGGGCGCGGTTACGCATCCACTGTTGCTCATACGCTTAAAATGGCTTAGGTTGTCAATACTTCGATGGTGTACAAGTAAAGGTGGCATCTCTGAATTCACCAATGACCAATTATGACAGATTTTGTTTGAGAGTAACTGAAATGCTATTGGTTTTTATTCTACTTTGCCAGATTAATGGACTTATCCTAGGCTAAAATTAAAATAGCATAACCGATGCTGCATGGAAAACGTTTGTAAGCGCGGCTGACTCGCCCAAGACTGCCTACCATCAATGCATTTTGGCGCATTGGAATCCTGAATTAACCTTGGCTTCCTAGCACACTTGCTCTTCAGCTCCTCTGTGTTCGACGAAAGTGAACGCCTACCTTAGTCCAACCTTTGGAAATCCCTCACATTCAGCAATGCTTACCTTCGTCTCACTGCAAGCTGTGCAGTCCCTGAATAAGGTCCAGAATAAGGCTACGGCCCTGAGTGGCGCTGATTAGGAAGCGAAGGGCTAACTTTAACCAGCTACACCTCGCGCCGGTATTTGGAGAAAAACCTTCTGCTGGCGTGCGATAGGATTGAAGGTCCATGCGAAGAGACCCAGGACTTTGGTGAAAGAGGGAATTGTGAAGAGTGGAAGGTCTGAGGGGCATCCAATTGAAAGGAATCTAGTGTCACACATTCGGTCAATTTGGGCAAACCAGCCCATCACATTTGGTCCCTTTGCAAAGTGCAGTGCTTTCAAACCGTCACTGTGTGTCAAGGAAGTGGCCTTAAAAATTCCTCCCAACTGGTCCACCCTCCTATATTCCAAAAGCTATTTTTCTAATAATTTCGAAATTTCTTGAATTTTCCCACCTTATCCGCCTCCAGAAGACTGTAAATTAAACACTTTTCCCACTCCTCCTTCTAAGGTCCATTGGGTGATTTATCACTTTTTTCGCTAATTTTCCTTGCTAACAGGACAACTACTTCAGCCACACTTAACAGCGTGTTTGTGGTGTGAAAACTATGTTTTTTTCCTCTAAGATAGGTGGGTGGAGAAATTTTTTGGCTTAGAGTAAGGGCTCTACAATTCTCTCTCTCATCAGATGATAGGGGAGAATAGTAAGGTAAGTTATGTGGCACGTGGACAATAAATTTTACTCTCGGTGGTCATTGTCCGACCTCATTCCTATGGCGGGCTTTGATTGTTACATTGTGACAGTGGCGTGGCCAACTCCATTAAGCGCACCCAAAATGAACCGCCTACAATGTCGGTATCAGCCTCCAGCCTCCGCATGAAATAAAATTAAGTGCTTTAAAAACCATTCAAGGTCATCCACCTTTTCTTGTCTGATACTTCCTGCAGTCGTACTATGGATAGTGAAAATCCACTAGCTGCTCCTGTTTAATGCGCTGTGGCTAAAACAGTTTCCCGTCAAAAATGGAGCTCATTGTTGTGCCCGTGGACCAATTTCTACCTGCGATAATTGGCCTGTCTATGCTCTTTGTGACGCAGGGCTGGTAATTACACCTTTCTTTTCTCTAGCCAATCTGCTGCGAAGCAAATCAGCGGTCACGGTTCAAGTAAAGCCCTTTGAATCTTTTCATTGCCTTTTCAAACTCAACCACCTTGAATTCAATATCCACTCATCGTGGGTTTAAGTGCTGCTGGAAAGCCTTGTTTAAAACAACCACCACTAGCTCCAGTCAGGAAATTGCACCATTTAATGCGCAAGAATTATCCTGAGGAAACAGTTTAAAATCCTTCTCCCTTTTGACATGTCACGCCAAGCAAATTAACACGAGGTTTTCTTTGGAAATGGTAAAAAGCAGACAAGAAGAAAACATCCACACCATAACGTTTGCCTTACAGGGTAGTTGGGTGAGAGGTTTTAGGACGGCCATAAAATTATTAAATGGAAATGGACTTGTTGACTGGCAAAATTAGTAATTTGGTCGTCTAAGAAATGAAAGAAGAGTGGCTCTTAGAGGACATTCCTTTTTGAATGCTTACTTGGGCGAATCCTTTCGAAAATTGGGTGCACCATTCAGTTAGCAAATGTGCCGCCCCAATTTACAAATTCTTCTAGGCATAAATGAGGGCGGTTTAGGGTTAAAAGTCTCAAGCATCACCATTTATTGAAGGTTACCAAATTTTAGACTTTTTTTGGAGGGGGGGCGGTGGAGGGGAAAGAGGGTATTTTTTGGACCCTCTTGTTTAAATAACGATGGCTTTGAAAGCAAAAGCGTCAAATACGCTGCCGAATTTCATTTCATAAATGTGGAAACCATCTTGCACCAATTTTGTCTTCTGTTTATTCAGCCAGGGTCAGCCTTCGATCTCAATGGAAAATTGATAATCCATCTGGAGGTTTTTGCTGTTTCTCACAATTTTTTTTCCTTCACTAATTCCCCTATCTTCCCTCCGCCTTTAACCATCCAGCCTCAATGGCAATAGGGAGGAGATCCATGCAATTCACCCTAATCACGTAAACTAATGGACTTTTCGATCTCCTCCAAGGGAATCATCCAACGCATCTAATAATTGAAGACAGTTATGGGCCTGTTGGAATTAACGAGAGAAATCACGACAGATGGGAAATCTGCGCAGAATATTATCTTTTTTCGCGTGGACGGTTTAAAAAGCAGACCGTGTTGTTGACGGTGCTCTAAGCAGGAGGAGGAGGAGGAGGAGGAGGAGGAGGAGGAGGAGGAGGAGGAGGAGGAGGAGGAGGAGGAGGAGGAGGAGGAGGAGGAGGAGGAGGGAGGAGGAGGAGGAGGAGGAGGAGGAGGAGGAGGAGGAGGAGGAGGAGGAGGAGGAGGAGGAGGAGGAGGAGGAGGAGGAGGAGGAGGAGGAGGAGGAGGAGGAGGAGGAGGAGGAGGAGGAGGAGGAGGAGGAGGAGGAGGAGGAGGAGGAGGAGGAGGAGGAGGAGGGAGGAGGAGGAGGAGGAGGAGGAGGAGGAGGAGGAGGAGGAGGAGGAGGAGGAGGAGGAGGAGGAGGAGGAGGAGGAGGAGGAGGAGGAGGAGGGAGGAGGAGGAGGAGGAGGAGGAGGAGGAGGAGGAGGAGGAGGAGGAGGAGGAGGAGGAGGAGGAGGAGGAGGAGGAGGAGGAGGAGGAGGAGGAGGAGGAGGAGGAGGAGGAGGAGGAGGAGGAGGAGGAGGAGGAGGAGGAGGAGGAGGAGGAGGAGGGTCAATGCATCTGTTTACGTGTAAGTTGAATTGAGCAGACTTTCCGATTTACAAGATTTTGTCCACCTAATCTCAATGCTACGGCGTCACAACAACTCATCGACTCGTTTGCATTATTAACTACTGACGTTTTACCTCTACTCATAAATTCCAGCATATTCGTTAGTTTTTCTTATGATTTTGTCTAATTTGTTTTCTTCTGCTTCCAACCGATGCATACCCTTTACTTTTCTTACCTGAAATCACCGGAGAACTGAATACAACAAGAAATATTTCGTCACTTTTCAAAGTATTCTACCCACAGATATGGCAGCTTTGATAATAGGACTGATGATAATGATAACAATAATAATTTTCGTCCCTTTTATGCTTAAGCCATTTTGTATTGCCTTTGATTGGACAATAAAAGGAACCGAATTGACCGCGCGCCTATTCTACCGCCTACATCTTATTTGCACAAACAATAAAAGGTTGGAAATGCCTTTGACGTCCTTTGAAAAGGTAAAGGAAGGCATACCTTTCTAAAACCATCATAGAGAAGGCTTTCTCATTCTGCTTCATTACGTAGTACTCCAACATGCTGTTTCCCTCTTTTTGCTTAAAATTTTTTGACTGAGAGACAGTCCCGATTGGATTAAGACACTTTCAGGAGGCAAAAATACGTAACTTTAAAGTTAAACTCCAGCGGCGATCATTGAACTTCCTCCCTAAAGAGTGCCCAATCTCGTGCGGGAGAATAATCTCCCACCTTCACACTTGTTTAATCCTCTCTGACATGCAAAAGTCTTTTTCTGTGAAGTTTTGAGTCACCTTTTATATTCAAGAGAATCCAAAGGCAGGATTGTCTTCAACCGGTTTTTCTATGAGTGAACTGCAATTGTGTTGATCCCTCAGTCAGACGGCTGCGTCTATGTCCGTCTGCCTGGATAGTGGACAACCTTGAGGGCGGTCTCTTGCCCAATCGCAGTCACGTCCATCTAAATGACCCTGCGGTGATTATTAGCGTCCAGGAGACCTACTGGTCTGGGACGCGACGCTCTGGATTGTCCGAAAGCTGGTCACACAATCAACAATGTTTTCAAACCTCTAGAGAGCTCCAATACTTACTCTAAATACTCACCAATAACCTTGGCAACGGCAATTTGTTTAAAAGTGGTAGTTTAAATGCGTTACAGAAATTGGACAAAGTTGAACGCAAACAGATACTTCAGCAAATAAAAAAATGAGTATCAAACAAGATCGCTTGTCGCTTTCTCATGAAATAGATATAAATGGCCATTCCTAGAAGTTGGTTCCAATGTATTTAAAATTATTCAGTCTAATAAATTTGAGCTGGACCACGATTTTAGTCCTTGGTTTTGTGAGTACCTGGCAGTTTCGACCTATCGAAGGCGGGGAGTTATTCCTCGAATGGTTCACGGAACAAGAGCACAATTTACAGCCTCTCCCTTTGTCGGCCTACTTAGTCACCTCTCTTGTTTCATTTTTTCTACGAGAAATGCGAAATACTTATTTTATCCTTCGCATTAACTAGGTGTTTGCGCATAAATGCCGCAGTGCCTTCACATCGGACCCGGAGGGCGCTTTGCCTTTCAACACTTCTTTTGGGTTTGGTAGATTTGGCTTCAGTAACTCTTATGTTGTCAGTTCTCACAGGCTCACTTTTGCAAGGCATTTTCCTTCCTCAATCACGTCTATAGCCATAGAAGTTAGGGTCATTCCCATCCAAATCACATTCACTTGTGGAGTGGTTTATAACCGGCACAAAGAAGTAGCAGCTGGATACACGCATGAATGACTGAATGACTTAATGCCCAGGCTTCAAGATACTCCATGGAAGTCCTGGAAATGGAAGAGCCTGTGTGGTCGAGCACACATTTAAACAGGCACACTTTTATTGTCACACAGTCACAAAGTGGAGGTCAGATTTGCGCTGTTGGTGAATTGATGCCTTACCTTTGAATGCTTGGAAAATCGGGATAAATGGCGCATATTTAATGCCATCTCTACTGAGTTTTATAGTAGAATGGACTAATCTAAGCCCATCAAGCTGAGCGCAATTTGTCCAAGTCACTTGTAGCTAGAATCCCTTCATTTTATAAAAATTGGAAGAAAAATTCGCCTAAAGACTCTACTGTCTTTGGGTAAATTTCCACTCCTCAATTTAATGCAGTTGTGATGAAACTCCCACTGGCATGGGCTAAAAAATGACTTATTAAGTGCAGTCGCCCTCATTTTCAAGAACCAAAGCGGACGCACGGGCCCGACTTCTCGACGAGGGTGTCACCGGACCGTGGCCTAATTATGCCCATGGAAAACAGTTGTCGGACTGTTGAAAGGCATGACATGTACAGAGTACCACACCATGGGAGGATTGAAAAAGAGACTCAGTCAAGTGAAGCTATAGGGCAAAAGATTACTCTTATGCATCATGATGGGCAGTCAGGCCTTTGCAAACCATTGATGCAGAAGAATGGAGAGGGCGAGGCATAAAATTCGTTGTACTAGCGGTTTGGCTACATTTTAAGGCAAGTAGAGCCGTCAAGTGGATAAAAGTAGATTTTTCTTAGGTTGCATTAATTCTACAAGCCCTTTTTCTTCAGAGGCTTAAGTGGAACAACCTTAATAAAACTTTGAAGGCGATCACTTATGTTTCAACGAAGTTTTTTCCTGGTAAATTTGGGGTCAGCATTTCCTTACATTGGCTCCACTTTAAGCGGATATTCTCGGTTCTCCTTAGCCTCAGGTTTGGTGTCCTTATAGTTCAAAGCATCCGCTGCACGTTGAAACTTCACCGCAAAGTTTTAAAAAGGATGTAATTAAGCTCTTGGACCACGCGAGAGACTTTCAGTCTCGGCAAAACTCGGTCGTTTCACCGGTAGTGCGCCACAATTTCCTCATATCATCCTATGTGCACTTGCTTCGGTATCCAGCCTGTTTACCAGTGGAAGAGAGACCTGCGCATTCCATCCAGGTTTCCAGTATGTCGCTTCGTCCAATCGCCTCGGATTTGTTCGCCTCAACGGATTTCACTGACCACATTGTGATCGGGATAACATAAATTCCACTAGTTATGCCAGGTACTCGTGATGGCGTGGTGAATTTGCGGCAAAGACATGTTTGCAAACCCACTCAGTCAATTTTTAACTTTGATACAGCGGCGTTATGAATTTTCTCATTAAAAAAAACTAGACAGATTGCGTCGTTAAATTTTTCTGATGGTCACTTCTAAGGTGCGAATTCGCGATACCGATGGGAGAAGTAAAAACTCTGCTGCACGCGCAAAGCTCAACCAAGGAAATGAATTACGAGTGTGGAGAAAATCGTCATTTAGAGGAGCTTTGTTGGTCTGGTATGATTGAGGTTGATGATGTGACCAAAAAGAATGCGAGCTTTTACAGACAAGTTGGAACTAGGCAGCTTCAAGCTGCGCTGGTGTGACTCGTAGAAGTATCAAATTCCGACTTGTTTACCTCCTGCTAGATGACTTACCATTGTAGTTGATAAGAAAGCCTAGATAAGGGGATTTTTGTTAAAAATCGTTCATGCACTAACCCTTCAAGGTGTACGAGAAGTAGATATGCCCTGCTGTTGGTAAATACGCAATAGTCCAATCACCACACTGTCACGCCTCCCTCCCAATACTTTTGTCGTAGGACGTTCAGGGAAAATGAACCACAAAATGGGTAAAAATTTTGTTTCACCTGCAGAATCTGCAAAGACGACTATACGCTATGAAGCGCAGACCTCCTGGAGGCCAAACAATGTTGGTGGCCAGGATGCACCCATTCAGTACCAAGTAGCTTGCATGGGCACAGAGTAGGCTGGTCTTTCCGAACCTGAGCAAGTCCCTATCCTGGCATAAATGGAGCAAGATGTAAGACCTCAAAATACGTAATGGCAAGTTGGGTTCCCCTATAACACGAATTGATGAGGCGATCGTAAGTTTTTTGATAAGAAAGCGGCTCGGTGATTGTCACAACATCACATTTCGAATAAAGCAGGCAGTCGTGAAATGGATTTGTGATGAAGATGAGGCCAACGGAAATAGAACCTAGGAAGAGGAAGGAGCTAAGGAAAGTACAAAAATGGCTGTCATCGAGTGGCCGGAGAAACGAATGGAGTGCCTCGTACAAATGCGTTTATGCGCTAAAGAGACGATTTTGAGAAATAATTTCGCAAATTAAAATTTTATCTGTGGGAAGCTACTTTAAGCTCACGTAGGTACTAACGCAATTGAATTGGAAATTACATTCACGTAGGCGGCTTAATGGCCATTGCGACAGTAGGTTGGGCGATCCCCTTTGGTTTGGCCATTTTCGTGATGTTGCGGCGATCTACCTGAGCCAGTAAATTGCTACGAAATCTTCTGTCACAATGACGCGACTTAGACATATTTGACCTATAACAGAGCCGAAGCTGCTAGCTTGGCTCTGAGGTCAGGCAAGCAGCTTGGTGAAGTTACAGTGGCGAAGTAGCAAAGAAGTTCTGATACTGAAGTTGGGTGTTCGCCGCATTACACAGCCATCTCCTCTGTTCAGCATTGTTCACGGATCTACCCTTGATCACCTCACCGCTCTACCCATCTCAACATAATCGGTGCTGTGAGAAAAGTATCCACAAGCCAATCCTGACATTTTCATCGAATTTCCATACCAAGGAGAAGAAATTTGACCTTCTAATTTGGTGACTAGACCTGAGAATGAGGGAATGTGATGGCTATCACACGCGCTGAAAGCCAATTATAGGAACACCAGTCCAAAAGCCAAGCTATGTAACAAAGGACGGGTTTTAATATATTTCCATAAGGGTGTGGCAGCGCATATGCTCCTCCTTGTTACGTTTTCTTTCACTTCATTGCTACTCAGCCGCATCTATCCGGATTTTGTTCAACTGGCAGAGTAGTTGAGGGGGCATACTTTTGAAACATTCCTACAGATACGGTAGACAGACCTGACAATAGCGAGACTGGCTGCTGACTTTGTTATTGGCCCCTCGGCTTGGGGTCGCCATCTATTTCCTCACTTACTCTGCACTTCTTCCGTCTCGCTAAGGTTTATCATTTAGCAGTGGAAATCGGGACAAATATCCTTTAAAATTGGATCTACTTTCCGTCAGCACTGAGGCAGCCGTATGAGACGCTCTGTAAGGCAATGGAATACATATAATTCTATGCAGTTGGGGCTATCCCATCCGCTGATTGTACAATGGTAGTGTACCAAAGTAACCCCTCTATCATAACCGCAAATTAAACAAACAACCAACGTCGCGAAAAAAACAAAAAGAGTAGACTTACGAAACCAAAATGCACGAAAAATGAAATGCTACCTTAATGTACTACTTAAAAGCACTACGAATGTAAAAATGCTTCTCTCACTGGTTAGCTTACTAGTCATAGCCTTAGCATAATCTTTTAGAAACCCTGAGTGTCACAAAACATGTCATGTTTTGCCATTTTAAAGAGTGCTATCTGATCGGAGGTTTCTTTTTTAAGATTTGGTTAGTAAAGAAGCAGGATTATCAGTAGCAACGATTGCGTTCATTCTGCTTCTGCAATACTTTCTGTTTACCGTGGCAAATCATTTGACTTTGGTGGGCACATTTGAAACTTTTAACGAGGGGAGACAGGAAGCTTCCCAAAGTTCGGTAAAGGAAACTCGTAACTCTCCGCATTGATGCTTGTTGCAGAATCAAAGTAAAATACCATCTTCCAAATCATCTTTGCGAAAGCCAGACTTATGTAGTATTTGAGAAAAAACAACCCAATTAATGTGGATTTAATGTATCCAGCCATTTCTCTAAACCAAGTTTTAGTCCTAGACTATTTTTGCTCCGTTTCAGACGAAATATAACAGCTATGAGCCGCTTTGTTTGAATGTGCCGCCCAACCTGAAACCCCCCGACGCATGGAATTGACTGCGAACCAGCAGGCCTCTTTCCTCTCCTTCAGTCCATCCATGCGTTATTTTTGGAGTCGTACCAATCCAATCTTATCAGATAAATGACTACAGAATGAGGGCATTGAGGCGCTTACATACCTCCCCCACACCCCCACGTCGGTAAAATTCCCAATTCCCATTCGGAAAAGGGGAAATTTTTAGGCAACAATTCAGTTCAAATACAGCATTAAAGCGATTTTTCGGGATAAATGAAAGGGTAGATGTGCGACCTTGGGCTAACCGACTGTTGTTCCTTGAATGTGGCAGGCACACTATTCTGACAGTCACCGCACTAATAGCCTTCCAGCTTTTGAGGCGAACGTCGACCGACCACACACTGTTTGTGATCAGCCATCTCTCCTGTCAAGCATTTGTATGAATAAATGAGGCTGCACACAACTTTCGTTTAAGGAGGTAAATTCATCGTGGAGAAAAAAAGTGAATTTAAATTAGCTAATTTAATCTCAGAAATCAGATTTGTTAATGCTCCGCTGGGTAATGGCCCTTCTTTCAATTTGCCAGATAATTAAAGTACATACATTCAGTTTGCATTTGATGGACCATTTGAAGGGTGCCCGTTGCCGAAAGTGGGGAAAATGCTGTGGAGGAATTCGTGTTGTTGACTTACGGAAGGGCTGGTGGCCTCCTGGCATGACCACGAGGTCGTGCCGGCTAGTGGAAGCACGAAGTCAGGGCGCCAAGTACCAGTAAAATTCGAAAAGACAAACTGAAATAATAGCTAAAGCAACATAACATTTAGAAGGGAATATCCGCCCTGTTTTTTAAGCCCATACATCACAGTACTTGGACATTTAAAGATTGCATCGCAAAGACCGCTTTATAACCCACCTCCGTTATAATGAAGTGGCATTGTGTTAATGCGTAGATAATCTCTATTTTAATTAATAGCAACGGTTGCAATCTAAGGCGCTGTTACAAAATCAGACAATCTCCACAGCCCCGACAATACGTCGTCATGGCTAGATCCCTGTTGCTATGCAGTAGACGTTACATGCGGTTGGTATTGGCAACCAACTGTATCACAACCTCTGTCTCTTGTGCGAAGAGTTATTAAGACCTAACTTTCCATCAGGAAACAACAAATTTCCTCGGTTTGTTTCTTGCTTCAAAAGAAATGTACTGAAACAAACTACGCATCTAAAAACGCTGAGTAAAGAGGAGTTTTCTGGAAATTTTGAGGCTCCCATACAGCTTTCGAAGGCACCTTAAATAGCGAAGGCAAAGACATGACCTAGCAGGGAGGTATGATAAAGAATAAGCATATTTTGAAATTATGGAGGGGCATAAATTGGATTCCAAGGGTCGGAAGTTGAATTATTTGTCGACTTACTACTAAGGCAACACTTTGTTTTGCTTGACTGCCAATTGAGGTCACCTAATCAGCCATATTGTCCTGTCTGAGTGGGACTGGCCCTCGGGGCATGCCGGCTGCCCCAGTGTTATGCCTTCGCTTGCCTTCAAGGAAGTCGTGCAACGCTACACCAACGGCAGCGTAAAGCGGACCCCACTTCATAGGATTCCCATCCCAACCTCCACCGCTTGCGACAAACCAGAGGTGCGAAAGAAGTGCACGTGCTACGGATGGGAGAACCTCCCACACATCATGACAGAAGTGCTGTCAACTACGTCTGCCCTACCCACCACCTACCACCCACCGCCTACCGCCTACCACCCACCGCCTACCGCCTACCACCTACCACCTGCCTCATTCCCGTGTTCTGCAAGCAGGAAAGCTGCTACCAACTGAGGCGACACTAGCCGTGAACCACCTGAACTACTTTCGTCTCGGGGATTTCCTTCATATCCCCACCCAAGGCGACCGCTGCTCTAAGGTCTCCCCATGAACACACTGTCGGTCGGCCGAACACCTTGCACTGAACTCATTCTCCAAACCGGACCAACCTGCAGATGCTGTGGAGTAGACAAGAGGAATCAGTGACGTTATGCTTACCGAGGGGAGCATCGGCAACGGCTATGCAATACTTTGTTTGTTTGGCCGCCGATTAAGGATGAATATACATATTCTCCCTCACTGCTATGCATTCTTTTGCCTTCAAGCAATTATCAAGGCGCTACAGTTACTCTGGCACTTAAGAAGCGCCTGTAGGGTATAGTTCGGGATAAAATTCTTCATCCTGAATAAAATTGCAAGTTTTCGGAGACCAATGTCCATCAATTCTTCGGAATTTTAGTATTTTCTTAAAAATCGCCTCAAATTTGATTTTTTTGCGAGAACGTTTGCAAAAACTACCTTTGCAGAGCCTTTACAGGCGTCATCACCTCAGACGTGAGACTTGCGGCTTTTTTGTAAACCTTAAGCCTGAGTTGCTGAGCCTCCCATTGTCTGTAGCCTTGTTTGTTCGCAAAAAGCTTCACGACTACACCCTGTCCTCCTAACTCGCTATAAATTTACTTGCTTGGGCAGGTTTATTCGCTCCATGGTCCATGGGACGCAGTGCTCAGTCAAAGTAAAAGTGAATTTGTTTTCTGTTTGCATTTCCGCAGGTACTGCAATTGAGTCATTTTAGCGAATGCAACAAAGTATGCTTGCCAAAATATTAGCCAGTCGTCATAGCACCTCTTGTTTTCATTGACCCTTTGACCTAATTCTTTAATCGTAACTATTCACTCGGAGACAAAGGCCTAACTAAAATGCGATTACAGAATTTGGGCAGAAGATTAAAACTCGGCGCTAAGAGAGACTCCATTAATCTCTCCTCCAATTTTTGCAGACCTAAAATGGAGTTTTGTGCAGAATAGGATACCTACTATAATACTTTTTTAGTTGGTTAGAGCTGCTGGAGTAGCCATATTGTCCCGTCCAGATGGGGCTATCAAAATCCCTGTCGGTTGGACATGTACATATTCTGTCCTAGTGTTATACCTTCTTTTGTCTTCAAGAAAGTTCTAGGAAGCTAAGATTTTCCATTAGATCACGGCAGCATTGTGACATTTCTTTTTTGCACAATTTATTTCAAGCGGAATTCAAGCATATGCTTTTCAGTATTTGACCGCATCTGCACATATACTCGCTTGAGGAGTACATTGCAAGAGACATAAGTGATACAACTTCAGCAAACTAAGATAAGTAAGCACATCAAAAAATTGTCAAAAAATCAGTTAGAGATCTTAAAGATTCCGCCAAAAATTAACTGATTCATTAGACCTTCAACAAGAGCCGATGACCTAAGCAATGTTCCTGCAGAGGTTTTAAGCTAGGCAGGTAGTATATAACGGGATGCATTTTTGTGTGCATCCTACTGATAATGATTGGCATCATTCTGCGTGATTTTTAGCAAACGCGCCATTACTTACAAGAAATGATAGATTACATTAAGCAATTAGATAATATCATAAATTTCTGAACAAATAAGTTTGATAAAAAATTTGCAAAAGCTATAGGAATCATAATAAATACCCACAGGTTCTTAACCCTGAAATTTGCACGTTAGGACATCAGCTTTAGTCTTTTGTTTGTTTTAACGAAGAAACCTGATTCTTATAAGTGACCTTAAGCGAAGCGGTCAGATTTGTGCTAATTCACCTGAATGAGTTAGAGATGGCTGTGAACAACGCTTACTTTAAGTCGATTTCCGGCCTTATTAAACTATGCATATGCATAGTTTTGTTTATTACTCTCATTTGCGCATGTGTTTTTTGTGTGTCCTATCGGATTTTCTTCCTTCTGGTTTCCATATTTGGTTTTATATGTGAATTGGCGTTATATTTATGCTACCTCCTTAGTCTCACGGGAAAAATCAGTCTCAATTGGCCGTTCGTAGTAAGTTTCATTTTAATTACTTGCTAAACAGTTTTTGTTGCTCTTTACGAAATAATTGGAGTCCTTCTGTATTGCATTAATTTTGAGTTGTATTCTTGTGCGTATGCTATCTAAACCAAGCATCTTATATTTGATTATAGGATTTTATCACAGCGACGGTAATGACGGCTCTCTCCTTTATCAACTTTTGCGTTGCTTGCAGTGGGGCTTCTCGTGGGTTTCCACAGGACGCTGCTTCCGCAGTAGGTTTTTGCTAAGATTCCCGCTCTCCTAGAATTTTGGTTTTTCAACATGGTATTTTGTGTGATTTTAGTTCTTTTGGCTTGTGGAGCTAATCTTATTATGTGTGGACTGCTACTACTGTTACCGTGCCTGGAAAGGTGGTTCTCATGGCCCTGCTGCTGCCACGAATGTCGGTCCCGCTTTTGTCGCAGAACCGGCGCCGACCAGCATGCCTTCCTACCCCAGCTATCCGCCAAATAACGTCCAGGAAGGGAACATTTATGCAAACTAGAGGTAGATAATCTCAGTCTCTTTGCCGTTAACAACCTATAATAGCATGATACGAATGAAGCTGCGTTGTTATAGTTTATCTTACAGTTTTCGAAGTTTCCCTGTAATGTAAATCGACTGAAAATATTGCTTTGAAAATTGGTTTGGAATCCTTTGGTATAGTGTTTTGTCAAAAAATTTATTAAAGGTAGCCAAGTTCAAGTATACGAAACTTTTAAAATGACTTTTCAATCCCAAATGGCCTTCATTTAACTCTTCAATGAATTTCAGATGATTTTCTACATCACTGTCTAAATTACTGCCAAATGCTGACCCGATCACACAATTTCTTAGATTAAAAACCACTTAGGAATCACAAGTGAACTTTACTTTATTTTTTGACGAACTGCAATATAGCAATGCGTTTTCAAAGCATATTGAAGCTAAGTCTTCCGGTTTTAAGCAAGGGGCACTTCGAAGATACAGTTAATTTGAATTCATCCAATAAGTTGGGTTTGTATTTGCATTTCTGGGTGATTGAGCTACTAAAATGCAAGCTAATGAAGTGTCCTTGTTAGTTATTTGCTTGCTTTCTGAGGGAAATTTTTCCAGGTTGCTTTCCTTCAACATTGATGCATGGAAAACCGGTCAATTACTTCATTATCTAATACTTTATTCCACTTTTCGGTTTTTGTGCAGTTCAGTAAATAAACATGGAGAGGAGTGACTTAGTTCAGCTGCTACTTTCCAACCGTCATCAAATTGGCTACTTCTGTGATACAATCCTCAAATTTATAATTATTCTTAGGCTTAAAATGCGATGACCAAGGACAACTCAAATTTTGCCCTTGCAAGTGCTAGTTTTAGTCAGGTTGGCAGCTTTTTGCCAATGCTTTGAAAAGTCTCATCACTGTCTGGTATCGAGCTGAGTCTTTATGAGAGATGCGAAAATGGGGTGATCCACTTCAAATTAGGCATTAATTTTAGACCTGCGCCGCATCCAAATCTGCCCGGCGCCAAGAAAGTAAACTGCACCACAAAACAAATCACACTGTGTCACACACAAACTCATTCCCATTGGGGGGAATGAATGGACCGAATTTATCACAAACACGTCTTTTGCCCCTGTAAGTGTGGCTTGACTTTATGAGGAAAGAAGGCAAACTTTTGTCGGAGAGTAGAAGATTCTAGTGTTACAATGGATGTCGGTGGATTGCTTTGTCTTTAGTGGCTAGTTACGTGGTGGTGGATCATGCAAATCGAATCAAAATAAATGTCCCTTTGGGTGAGCAAACGTTTGGCTAAGTTATCTCGTGATTGTCACATCTCGTGCCCCTGCCCATAGCAAAGGTAAACCAGAGGACAGCAGCGTTTTTATGGCGCATATATATGCAGAGTGAGTGTCAGAAGAAAGAAGGAGGACGCTCAAGTAGTTGCATATGAAGCAAACTAAAGGTGTTTAATTGAGTGATAACAAAATGGCTTAAACCGAGAACCTTTAGTCGTGATTTATTACAAGTTGACAGGCAATAAACCGCGAGGATGGCTGTCTTGGGATGGTTTTGCGGATCTGAAGAGCTGAACAGCTACAGGTAGAGGGAGGAAACATAAACATCTCCAAAATTATGCGCCCCGAGAGGACAGAAAGTGTGTTTCACTTCCTACAGCTTTATGCAAATGGGCTCGATTTCAACGACGCGTTAATGCAGTGTCGCCATTTTTTTAGGTTCTACACTAAAAAACTCCTCCTTGTTTCCCTCATTTTTCCATCTACCATTTCATCCAACACCATGTGTGAGGATGTGCTTCGAAGTGAATTTGTAGATGATTCTATGAGTGAGGAGAATCCGCCTTTTCTATCCTTCACACGAGACTAGTGGTACCTTCAGTGAGTTGGCTCAAGGCGGCTGTCAGTCTCGGAAGGGTTTGAAGTAGTTTGATTTTTATCGGCTGTAGCACCGATTTTCGGCTATCCTGTGGGTAGTCATGGTTAGGCACACGGCATAATGCCTTGAGGGTGTGCTTTTTAAGAGGCTATTGGCAAATCAGCAAACCATCAGGCAGGCAGACACGTTGGATCATGACTTGTGGGTGTGCTCTTAGCGCATTTCTGAATGAGTGTGTGTGTGTGTGCAGTCTGGAGACGAAGGGTCGTACATATGTAATTAACATGGCGCCGTCATGCCGTTGGGTCTTGATTGCTACACAGCTCACAGGGTTTTGTGTGGAGCATGAGAAAGAAGGCCCATCTGGGGTATTGAGCCGTTTGGGCTTTCGTGTCAACCACGAGGTACCACTGGGATTTTGCATTCTGCGATAAGCCGTAGACAGAAGGTGTGCTTCAAGCATCCGGGCTCTGGGGTGTGTTGACACATTTCAAATTTTGAAGTCCTAAGGGTCAACACTTTCTACTTTTTGCTTAGAAGGACCCCAAACTTAATAGCTGGAGCTGGCAAGCCTCCTTGTTGCTTTCCAATGGGACCTCTTTTGCTTCATTACATGATTTGCTTTCGACAGTTTCGACAAAATATTGTCCTTATCTCTTACCATGATTTTCACTCCAAGTTGCGCTTTTTTAATTTTTTTTTCGTGTTTGTAAAAAAATTCACACGCACGCACCTGCATCCAGGTTCGTTGAAATAAAAGCTGGTTCTATTCATTAAGGAGTGAATGCAGGTGTATGATTTTCTTTTTTACATAATTTTCTCAAGGAATATGATTTCTTGATAAAGTAGACCCAAAATGTCTCCTGGTAAAAGTTTTGACAAAACTGAGCTAACACGACATGCAAATCGCTTATGAATTTGACAATGGGAGGAGTAATGCCTTCGGTGAGTTCCCTACGAATGCATCATCGTCACCTCGCTTTTCCTTTTTCTTTGCTCGAGTGTTTGTTTTGCAGGTAAAAGTGTGTGTAATAAGTCCTTTTTTTTGTCCCCTTATAGACTGATCAAAAATGCAGACTACTGACTGTTCCAAGTGGAGCAGAACCTTTTACTGGGAAAATGAACTAAGGCGTCGATGCAACCTTCTCCCTTCTTTTGTACAACCAAGCCATTCACCATGCAACCACCACTGTCAGTAAGACAAATTTCCCCTCCTCAGTTTATGTCAAAAACAAAGGACTTTAAGAATTATAGGGATGTTAGCTCAATTGAGGGAGGTGTCCGCTTACAAACACCTGAGGCAGAGTTTTGAAATTGGTGTCATTATTCGGAGACCTCTTTTAAGTGAATTAGAGGAGAGGAAGGAGCAGCTCTCCCTCTAAGGTAGGATCCTGGGTGATGGAACGTGACTGCGAATAGTTTTATGCGAAAGAAGTGAGATTTAAGCGAGGGTATAGGCTTGAATGCATCCATTTGGGAAAGATAACACCCTGTTTAGTGTTGTATTTGTCTTAAGGCGACTAAACTGCCTTTGGTTGGTGTGACAACTCCTAGCTTGAATCAGAGATGCGTTTTCCCCGGCTAGCCACCAGTTTTACCCTGGACACAAGTCTCCAGGATTAATGCAGCTTCCAGAATGCCATAGCGAGCTTTCTTTTGAATGCACTCCTTTGAAAAGAAAACCATAATTCAATTCATCTGGAGCAGAAACCTATCATCGCAGAGAAAAAATTACTTCTCACAACCTAGTGCTTATAGTGTGCGCCATAAAAATGCAATTCTCATTTCGTGCATTTTGCGCAACCGCCTTTAAGATGTGCAATGTAATTATCCCATCTTTACAATCGCAGATCACATGACAAACTAGTCATCGAGCTCGGAAAATGTGTCACAATCACTTGTGAATTGCACATCATCTGATGGGAGGAGTGTGTTTAGCGCTTTTATTAGAAACGATTACGGTAGTGCTTATGAGATCACCAGAGCACTCCAGCCAAATTTAATCCCTAATAATTCGTGGAAAATTAGTCAGATTTTGGAGTTTCAGTGAGGCGAGGCGAATAGCGATATTCGTTGGTGAAGGATTCTTGCCACCTTAAATGCCTCGGAAGGATTAGCACCTTTGCGACTTCACTACCCCGGTCCCGAGGCCAAGGCATGCAGTAATGCGGCTCAAAAGCCAAAACAAGGCCAATTTTCCCCACTTTGAGGTCACATAATCCATCTGAAGGGGATTGTGCAATGGGAGGTGAAAAACTGAATTCCCTCATTCTCAATGGCCATTCAATTATTTGCAAAAAGGTGGCAATGAATCCTCATACACTTGATTGCATGAGTGGCATGAGGCACTAACTCGATAATGCAACCATTTGGTGATAGACAGGAATACTAGCTGGTCCATTTTTTTCGAAAAAATTTCACCCTCTGATGTCACATTTGGTGGAAGGAGATCGCTTTCCTTGCACCGAGTTTGCACTATAAGCACTGGAGGAAGGCCGGATCAGGGATGAAAAAGCGTCTTTGAAGTTGGACACCATGGTGGAAAGTAGACAGGTTGATGGAACTCGTGCACCACCAGTCTGGAATGATAGTTCCAGCGAAAGTGCTTGTGTTGCTCAACTGCCAACAAAAGCTTTCCTTCCTCCCTCAAATACGGCTGTAAGCACCGGGCTCTCACATTAAGATGCCACCCAGGCTTAAAGGCTTGCAAGTATAAAATTTTGCTGCCAATTTCTCTCCCAAAGAATTGCGAATTTTATCCAGTTGGTTTCTGCAATTGCGTTAGTAATAGCTAAAGAAGCATTTTCAAAGCCGGAGCATTATAAATGTGTCACTGTAGGCGCGACGATGATGAATGGTACAAGTGTGTGATACTGTGTTTGCTTAGGCGGCTAACAACTTAAGCGCTTTGATCGCCTCGGCTTACACCTTCACTCTGTGGTGTGATTTTCGGGCTCTGGTAGCACCCTCTAGTTAGTCTGTACGTCAGTAATGTACACGCCTTTGAGTTTGCAACCGTAAGGACGTTTGAGGCAGGCGAACTTGATGTCCGTCGTGGCCTTAACAGGACAACCCGGTGAAGGGCATCCGTCTTCAGACCTCTTTTAGCCCCAGACGTCACGGGGGGAGGGGAGGGGAGGGGACTGGAGCCACAGCGTGAGACCACTTGACTGCTGGTTGGTTCACTGGGAGATGACGAGTGCCGCTCGTTTAGAGCCTCTTTCAACAAATCCATATTGTCACAATGAGTGTTTCAACTCCTATTATTCAAGCCAATATCGGTGTTAACTCGTAAGCTGGCTGTTTAGTGTGAGATAAACCTAAGCGCGATTACCAGTTTCTGTGCTCTCTCCTTAAGAAAGTTCGGGCGCATCACATTATTCCCATACTTCCTTCAAATGACTATCAAATGCCATTATGAAGCGATATCTGGGAGATTAACTTCTTTGGAAAGTGGTTCCCTTCCCATGCGAATTACTTGAATTCTGGGACCCAAAGGTGTGGGGATTGGAAAAGCTCTAAGAGGCACGTGTCAAGCACAAAAAATAAATTAAGATCCACGAGGCCAACTGAGAAGTTTTGATTTTAAGTTGTCTCATGCATTCATCCAATACAAAAAAGGTATTCACTCTAACACTCCTCTTTTTTTACCTAAAAGTACCTTTTAAGCAGGCGTTTTGAAAGAGTGAAGGAGGTAATGTAAATTGAACCATTTAAAACAACAAAAGTTTTGCATTTGGCACTTTTTTTCGAAAAACCGGGAACTTAAATGCAAACTCCCCACGCTGTTCATTGGGTTCTTTCCCCAACTCCTCACATTTTAGGGGCAAGATGATAGAATGCAAAGCAATTTCCTTAGTGTGTAAATTTATGGCTCAACAATTGAGTGTTTGTGTTTTTTTCATATCAAAAAGCAACCATTAATGACCTTTTAATTGCTCCAATATGATGAAACCTTCGTCACAGTGGGGAAAAGCAGCCGAAGAATTGGTTCTAAAGCTGTAAAATTGGAAGAAAAATTCAATTGGCAGCAACTGGTCCATCTGACTTGACTGATTGGAGTCTTTTCCTATTAAAAATGGCTCATACATTTGGCACCCTCAGCTTGGCGTTGGAGGCATGATCTAGCAGGTCTATTTTTAAGCCAGCATTACACACTTGCGTGTTGAGCCTAAGTGATCCTTCATCTGGAATATTTTGTACTTAGCTATACGCTTGACAATAAATGTCACTCTTTGACAAAAGTCCATTCAACCAACCCACTTGGCTGTTTGCTCTCCTCCTTTGCTCCATCATCCAGCAAATCATCGCTCTCTCTCTCTCTGTGTGTGTGTGTGTGTGTAGCTGCCCATCACTTAGCATGAAAATGAGGGATTTTGCAAAATAATGAAATTATTTTGAGGAAGCATTAGAGTCATTCTCCCTCTCTTTTCTCCTTTTCTTTCTCCTCAGGGGTCAAGAACGACTTGTCGGGCGCGAGTTTGGTCCACTTTACACATCTAGGCTTGCCTGATGGTGTAGCAATAGCTTCTATAATTACTCATCCTTTCCAATTCTCATAGAGCTTTAATAAGTTTGGACAAGCGTAGCCAGGGCAGGTTTGTTTAAAACGTCAGACGTCAAAAACATGTGCCAACAAACTCCTAATGGACTTTCGTAAAAAAACGAATTGCTCCCAGAGATGCCTTAAATTGACTTTCAATGCCTACAATCCATTACTAGTGCTTAAGTGAGTAAACCTCCTTATTAGACACTTCCAGGAAAGTGGAACATTAAAAATTATTTGGTTAGGACCACTTTGGTTAAACTCTGCCCTGTCAAGTGATGTGTGCGGACCCATGGATCCATCCTGAAGAGTGTGCATCTAGGGAGCATTATGATGCAACAAAGTTTTTTGCAAACCGACATTGACTTGCCGGCTTTCAGCTCATGGATGAGCAGCAGATCCTTTTTGTGTCCATTCCGCCTTGAGGGTGACTAAAAGGGCTAAAAATCAAGATATGACCTGTCAGTCGGGTTTGAGAACGATTTTTGAGGTGCCACCACCTTTGTGACATCCGAAGCAGAAGATTGGCCATGCAGTCAACTTTGGCCAACACTTAATAAACAATAACCAAAGCTGTACCCTCAGTCGACAGAGACGATGTCACAGGACTGGAGGTGAAGACCGAAGCTACCTTCTGCAATTGTATGCCTTACAACGGCTTCAGCGACGACATAAGGAGGAATGAAACGCATTTTTCAGTTTTAAAAACAAATTTTGAAATGAAACTTTTCCAGTCAAATAATTTTACCCTTTCTTTCAGTTTACAATGAGAATGGTCCTAAATTGTTAATAAAGTTGACAAATTGGAGTTACGCCAATGCCTCCTTTGGTCCTCAAGCACTTGTCTGAATGGTAATCGTCTTGCAGATTACTTAACCGTGTCTTTTTCCTTGCCGTAAATACAGCCTCCTACTGAAGTCGTCCGATTTTCTCTTAAAGCTATGACAATGAGATATGACATTTCAGTGGATGCTAGAGTCTTTCCCCTTGTAAGTGAGCCACCAGGCAGTAAATTATTGTTCTTTCTAGGCACTGAAGGCTCACTGAACCATGACTTTAAGTTAGTAATGACCTCGTCATTCTGGTGCTCTGTTTATTTCTTAAGACCCAGAGCATGTGCAATGTGCGACTAGTTGCCAAGTCACTCTAGTCCACGTCGCCTTCAGTCAGCATGCCACAGTACGTCCAACGCGTGTTTCTAGTTTAAAACTGCCATCTTGCTTACAGTAATGCGTTGCATGGTTGACATTTAATTCCAATACAGGGTACTGTAGCGTCCTGAGGCTTCCTTGAAGGCATAAGAAGGCCTAACACTAGGGTAGAATATATATACTCAACCAACAGAGGGATCTGAGCGGCTGCCGTGGCCCAAAGGCCAGCCCATCCAGACAGGATGACGGGGGCGCTCAAGTGGCCTCAACCGGCAGTCAAACAAACAAAGTATTGCATAGCCGTTGCCGATGCTCCCCTCGGTAAGCCTCCTGCGTCAGCCATCACAACGTCATCGGTGTCGGAAGAAACACCCACCAGCTAATCGTGCCAGACATAGAAATCCCAGCTCAACTGAGGAGATGCTTGAGCACAACGTCACTGATTCCTCTTGTCTACTCCACAGCATCTGCAGGTTGGTCCGGTTTGGAGAATGAGTTCAGTGCAAGGTGTTCGGCCGACCGACAGTGTGTTCATGGGGAGACCTTAGAGCAGCGGACGCCTTGGGTGGGGATATGAAGGAAATCCCCGAGACGAAAGTAGTTCAGGTGGTTCACGGCTAGTGTCGCCTCAGTTGGTAGCAGCTTTCCTGCTTGCAGAACACGGGAATGAGGCAGGTGGTAGGTGGTAGGCGGTAGGCGGTGGGTGGTAGGCGGTAGGCGGTGGGTGGTAGGTGGTGGGTAGGGCAGACGTAGTTGACAGCACTTCTGTCATGATGTGTGGGAGGTTCTCCCATCCGTAGCACGTGCACTTCTTTCGCACCTCTGGTTTGTCGCAAGCGGTGGAGGTTGGGATGGGAATCCTATGAAGTGGGGTCCGCTTTACGCTGCCGTTGGTGTAGCGTTGCACGACTTCCTTGAAGGCAAGCGAAGGCATAACACTGGGGCAGCTGGCATGCCCTGAGGGCCAACCCTATCCAGAGAGGACGAACACAGCCCATTGTGTCTTCGTCTTGTGGGCCACCCTCTAGGCCGAGTGCTCTGCCCTTAATCATTTTTAGGGCAAATAACAGACGATTTTTTGAGAATCTTGATGCTTACAGAACAGTTTATATACCGTGAAATTGCTTTAAAATAGCTGTTTCTGCTAGGCTAAAGAATGCAAGCGTCCATTTCTCATGCAACTTTTTTTGTGAACGGCACAAAACATATTCAGTAGAAGTTCATTAATGCCAAGCTTGCTATCCTCCCAAAAGCCAGCAGTTCTCACAGTAATGACTTACCGCCTTCTCCATTCGTTTTTTAAACCACAATTAAAGTTGGAATAAGTCGCCCAGTTCCTTGTTAAAGCTGCATTGAGGGAGTCTGAGGTATTTCGAGGTACAAATGCTCACTACAGCTTTAAATCAAACTACTTAAAGTAAAAAGGAAACTCGTCGAGCCTCCTCACAAATTCGTCTGGCATGTTACAGATATTGCTGTGTTGTATGATCTCACAAAACCCTCAAATCCCCATCGATAACTGTCAAAGAAACGAAAAATTTGCGCAAAACTGTGTCTGTAAAATGTTTTTCCCACCAACTCGACTTTATCCTAATATAAGTCAACAGTTTTTTGCTTCTGGCACACTGGTTAGACTCTGCTGGCACGTAGTCGTTGCCTTGGTGATGATCTACACTCTACAGGATTTGGGACACGTGACAACTCACTGCTGTCAGGAGGGAAGCCTTCATATTTCACTTTAATCACGTTAACTGCCGTATCGGTGACCAGAAACGAGCATTTTGACGCCTCCGATACGCCAAACTTTGTTCACTCAAAATGCTAAAGGTCTTTATGCCTATTTGTGTTACAAAACAGTCCTATGGGCAGCAATTGCGTTGTAGAGCCATTCAGCTATCTTCAGATCTTCTAATAAGTCTTCTTGTGGAAGAAAGAAACAAGGCAGCACCAAGTGCTGCTGACAGCATTCTTCTATGACAATGCGACTCCACCGAGCCGAGGAGTGATAGCGATCTCCAGGGAAGCCTGTTATTCTGGCTGATTGGAAAACCATAATACATCAAACCTTATTAATGTAAAATTCCTTCCAAATTGGTAAAATATGGCAGTGGATTTGAGTTAACGCAAGAAGTGAGATTGGATAGAGGAGCACTTAGCTCCGCCTTTAAAGGAACGTAAATATTTCGCGTCCCTATAGCTTATCCAGAAATCTTCTTTATGGGGAAATGAACGGTGGTCACTCTTCCATTTGATGGCATTCTCTGTCAAGGCGTAACCGAAATTCAGTATTCGTTGAAGTTAACTCAGTCTCGAAGTAATTGGCTGCTGACCTTTAACCTCTTGTGGAGTGACCTCGATCGCCCCTATTGTAAAACACAAAGTGCAATCAAGCCGTAAAGGCACTTCAAAAGCATGATCTCAATCCTCTGACGTGTTGCAGAAGCCTTTTTTGCACAACAATAGCCAGTTAGCATGCAATCGCAATGGTCGCAAAAGTACATCACCCGTAAACTTTGCCTTAACTCTTTCCGCCTACCTAAAATGCATAAAGGCCTTGCAACGTGAGAAAGAAATTATTTTTGCATCGTCACAGTCCTCATTTCACATGCCAGGGGCTTCCAAACGGTTGCATTGCGTGAACCTTGCAAGATGTCTAGAAATGCCTTACTCGTGTCATTGGGTCGAATGAAGCGATCCGTGAAAGAAATAGAAAAGTATATCAGGAGATTAAACTAGCATTTGAAGAGTAAATTGACATAATTTAAGGTATTAACCTGCTCAACATGCTTTACATAGCCCTTGCTTCAGTCCTAGTGGAGGCGAAAGACCAAAGCAATCATTGAAGGCGATCATCAGGGCAGATCTTGGACTACACTTCGAAAGGCTTTCGTGGCATAAGTAAGCGCAGAAAGGATGCAAGCGCGTTTGGCCGGTGAAGGTGCAGTAGGAGAGCTACAAAGCGCCTTCTGTGATGATATCCCACTAAAATTTTTTGTTTCTTTTTCATAAATAATGACAACGCTATAACCCAAAGCCGTCCTCTACACATGCTTCAAAGAAAACAATGCATTTGGTGATTGCGTGCACAACAGCGGTCTGATGGTCCATTAGAGGTGACTGTTAAACACTCCCAAGGGAGCTATTTAATTTGTACTTGTCACAGGATATGCGTTTGCTACAGCTGTCGCTTCATTCTTCCCTGAGCGACAATCCCTTCAAATCTATGGCAGTAGAGGCGAAAGCCGCTTCCAATGTCTGGTGATTTTCTAAGCAAAAATCTACCTCTCTTTTCCCCCTTTTCACTTAAAGGTAAGTGAAGAAGGAATAGTCCTTTGAAGTAAATAGCCCTGCAAAATCATGGAAGGTGTTCTGTAAGCACCGGGAAGTCTTTGTCAAAGGCATAACCTTAACAGACGCGGTGGCAGGCAGTGTGCGTGGCACTTTTGGAACTGCTGAGGGCCGAAGTCCGGTTCTGCTGCTGTTGGTCAAAGCAGGTGACCCGGCAGCAGCATTAGCATGTTTGTAAAACGGCTTTTGACCACAAAGAGCTCAAAAAATATGCATGAGGGGCTTTGAGCTCAACTGCACAGAAATAGGGCATTCATGCGAATGGCAGTCCCATTCACTCTCGACTCAAGGCCCTGGTGATCACCAAATCTAGTGCTTTTTAAATTTATCATTTGAATAGGTCCCAGTACGTGGAATTGTAGAAATGCTTGCTTTAAGGCTGTGTGCTTTGGTTTGAGTGGTCCACTGAGGCTCAAGTTCAATTGCTGTCGATTGTGCCAACCACGCAGAGCAGTGGCTGCGACGTTGTCTTGATGAATGGTGTGACTGTAGTGCGTAGATTGCTTGGTTGACTCACAGTTTCCAGCACTTTGTCTCTGCCAAATGGGCTCGACTTTGATCCAAGGTAGTAGGCCTCAGCAATTCTTCGTACTCGAGCAGCATGCAGTCTTTTGTCTTTGGGGAGGTCTTCCAAATCTGCACTGACATTGGCAAAAAGCGAACCCCATCTTGAAGGACAGTTATCCCAATGTATACTTTGAAATGGGAAAATGTGTCACGACTCCTAAAAGATGGCATCTTCCCTCGGCAACTATCGCGGTCCCGTAGTCTGCGACCCATCGTGTCTGCATGACGATGCCAATCATGTTAAATAGCGACACCTCCTCCGTTTCCGCACTGGTCACGTAAAATCTGCATTGATGTGGCTGGACAGCTTCAGAATGAGAATAATTTGGCAATGAGCGGAACAAGCGATACCCTACCTCCACCTGGCCTTTGTAAATTGACTCTACCTTACGGTCAGGATTCCCTCGACTCGCTAAGGACAGGTATGACGACGGTATATTTCCCCGTTCATAACTTCTGTGCCCACAGGGAATAAGATCATACATCCAGTAGATTACCTAAGAGGAATCCATGATAGTGTGATAGCTGGAGCATAAAATGCGTAGGGATGGCTGGCGTGGGGAATTTGTTTAGTTAGTTAGTTAGTTAGGATCTCTGTCACTTCTCCTTCGAAGGGTAGGGCGTCTTCCAGCCCATGCCAAAAGTACCAAGTCCTTGGTAACGCCAAAATATGCATTCGGATCGAGCATTGTACCACTGTCCAACTTCCAAAAAAATTTTTTAATCATTACAGTGGCATTCGTAAAAGTTGCTTCAAACTCACTGATCATTTCAATAATTGGTCCAATTTTGTGCTTGACTGTAGAACCTGGAAGTTTTGGTCATCTTTTTGCTGTCACAGGGGATAGCTTTTGTTACTTTTTGAAGATAGTGACTCTGCTTCACCTATTCCGCCTTTGATAGGCTTAAGCAGCGGCTAAACCGTCCAATTACTCGACTCTCCCCGGTGGGCTCTTGTGAACACGCCATGTCCTACCAAACCACCAAACGGCAGGACAGACACACATTTCCATCATCACCATCGAATTATCGAAGTCACTGTAAGAGGAGTCAAATAAGACGAAGTCGGTGCATTTCACACGGTTGACGTCTTTAGCATCATCTACTCCAGGCTGAATGACGGGTACATGTGAGGTAATAGAAATTAGGGATAACCTGTTAGCTTTTAAAAATACAGACAGGATTTGGGATTTATGCAAAATCTTCAAATAAATCAGCTGTCTGCATGCTAAGAATTTGCATGGGAGCCTGTTAGCATCCAAAAGAGTAGATATTTTGCCGTGTCACCTGTCAAAAGTTAGCTGGGGACAAACACTATGTAAGGACGAGGAGACATCAAAGCGAGGTCACCTTCACTCAAGGGGAACTGGGAATTATGCAATGTTCACTGCGGTGCTTCGGTGGCAGATTAAAACAAACATTTAATCCAACTACAAGAAGGTTGACTGTTTAGTTCTACTGGAGGTTCAATTAGCAACTTGGCTCTAAATCGGATCTTTGAATGTTTTTTTAAGTAACCTAACCATGCTACCCCATAATAAGCTGTAAATAATAACCTAGTTTATTAAAAGTAGTTGAAAGCGAATTTGATATGACTCATGTGGCTTAAATATAACCTTCTCTGCGTGAAACAAAAGCGAAAGACCAGTTGACTAGATGACGCCGGTGATTGTTAAAAAAAACCCACTAAATTAAAACTTGCCTACTTTTATAAAATAAAGTAGAGTTAATAAATTGCGTGCAAATTCTAAACAAATGGCTAAGAGGCAATACAGGTGCCGCCCTTATTATCCAGTAAATTGGCAAAAATGAACCTGACATGGAAGTGCAACCCTCATCTGACGTTTGTCATATGCTTGAGAATGACAGAAAATAGCTAGAAAAGGCATTAGTGTAATAGTTTCATTTCCCCTCACTAAAATGCTGTTATCGGTGGATGTATCCGTCGTGTTCTCAAAGTTGAAGGTCATTGTGCCATACTGACACGGTTGGAGGTCAATTCTTTCTTCGATTATGCAAAATATTTGAGACACAGGAAGAAGGTGAGTGTGGGAGAACTTTGTAAGATGACTGTTTTATTTATGAATGTCAAAAGTTTGAGTTGTCTGAGTAAAATCGGGTTTCAGAGAGTAACTTCTTCCCTATGCTGAAAATATAGCATTTAGCATAGGAGCCAGAACTCCCTCATAATGATACTGCATAAAGCATGACTCCGTCAACGCCTTCTTTTACACAGGACTCCAAGTTTAGGAGGATATGGTGGTGCCGCTCTCAGCACCTCATCTGTGGGATTCTTGACCGTGTTCGTGCACCAGTGGTTGCCGGTCTATGGCGCTTGGAACGCCTGAGCGACCCATCATCTGTAAGCATACACATCACATGTGAAAATTTTGAAGAGCAAACACACCCTGGGGATCAAGAATAACTTATGTTTATTGCCACTCTATCGCTCTGCTGGTGTAACTGGGCCTCTACAATGGCGAATGGGAAAGTTTTAGTAGTCTAAACTAAATCCACGTTCTAAAAGGCCATTTTTAACCATTCCTCATGTCAAACCGTTGGTTTTATGCGAAATTTTTGTTGAAAAAGACGTACAATTAATAAAAATACAGAATTACTATATGCTTCTTTAAAAAATAGACTCGTCAATTATTAAGAAACTTTCACACCCCGCGGTACACAGTTCCCCTTATGCATTCCTTCGTTTTTTTTGCAAAAATTTCTTCCATCAACCTCATTTTTATAAGGCTTTAAGAAACCGTATTTCGTTACCGGTTAAGTTACTGAAGAACTCCACCCTTTGTGTCATCAGCAGAAATTTCACCAAAGGCGTAATGGCACGGATTGGCTCGGGGCATCGGTTTCAATTTGCTAAGGTGGAACACTTGAAGAGCGGGTGACGCTTGTTGACAGTGAAAGGCGATCGTGGATACCGAAAAGCCGCGGCCTGAAGATGATATTCTTCACTCACCAGTGTTACCCACCCATGCCGTCCTAACCGCCTTCCCTTACTCTGATGCAACAATTTCCTGGTAAATGTGTCATTCGCTTGTGTGTTGCAGACATGGATGTAAGCTGGTTCTCATAATCCAACATTTGAAGCTTGAAACAAGAATTAAATGAGTATTTGTGCCACGCCCGATTCATGGGATGTATAGGCTGTGGTGCTGCTCTCTAATTTGGCAACAAAAGCAATGCTGGAATTACTTATCGAAACGTGGTTAAGTCTTACGTATAACTCAAAAAAATACTCGCTCCTTCCTTAAGTATGAAATATTACACGATGGTCAGGTTAATTTAACCCTTAGACTTATACAAGCCATTACACTGTTACTTTACATCCTTAAGATTTAAAACTACTTAATTCGTTTATCAGTAGGCAATCTAAAATTAAGATGTTATAAATATGTTAAATTTACCTCACTTCATTTACACCCTTTGCCACTTACTTGAGCATTAAAGTCCAGTTGTAAAAATGTTTGGTTTTGTTTGGATTTATTAACCTTTTAACTATTTGTAGAGGGCCATTTCAGCTCCATCACAGAGAGGTGAAGGAAGGCGGTTACTCAGTAGGTCAAAGGGCAAAATAAAAATATTTTTAAGATATTCCAGGTAATCTAAGAGCATTCTACAATTCTTTCCTTATTAAATTAAACAGAGAATGATAGACCGTTTTGTCGAGCTTCTGGAGCTATGCCTTTTTAAACCTCGAGTGAGAAAGAGGACACAAAAAAAATAGTTAAATGCTATAGACCAGTGCAATTATACCACAACATAACTTAGCCAAATACCTTTGAATGACCCACTATTTCCGTTTCACTCTCAAGCTATCAAAGCATCCAATGCTCGGACGCCAATCATTAGTTAATTTTCTCTCTGTCTGTGGATTCCTCATAGGTGCTAAGCTGTGGTTACTTCAAGCTCCAAATAAGAGCTGTTACTTATTATTCTTCCAAAAGAATATTCAGACAAGCTCTTATTATTACTTATTGTTTTACTATTTTTTTATTAATTTCCTTAGTTAAGAAGATATCAAAAGGAAATAAGTTGGTCCTAGCATACTCGCTCCACGAAAAACAAATATCTACTGCCATGACGATCAGTGTTTGAAATTTTCAAAAGGGTGGTTGCTGATGACAAGGGCGTTACAATTGGCAAGAAGTGGTTCAAAGTCTCTCAAGTTGCTTTGGTGGTTTGGATAGCAGATGGAATGGTTTCTGGCACACCCTTTGTAGCATCGCCGATTGTTCAGTCAGCTGCAAGCCAACTCCTTTGTTTCATCAGTGGTGGTGTACTTCACTCAAACTTGTTATTATCTCTCCTCTTATTCCTTTGCATAATTTCCAGAAGTTACTTTCAGAACGGTATACTTAGAAATATTTTGTATTTTTTTGTGAGCCACGATCGAAAATTGAATATTTTTGTTCCCGGAATATCTGTTCCGCACCACATGAAAGTAGAATCATCACTCTTATCTAAACTAGGCCTGAAACGCTTTTACTAGGCCAAATAGCTTGTGTTTTAGTTTTCTTTACTTACCCTTTTTCCTCGCAAGAAAGAAGCTATTACCTACATGTCCTGGAACCAAGTTTAACCAAAAAAATTAAAAATCTGTTTATAAGGCTTACTACTGGGAAGGCAAGAAATACAATACACAGGTCTTCAGTAAAATGACTCGTTGGTGATTCAACGGGATTGAGCTCCTGCCTGCTTTATTCTGATTGGTCCTGCTCCTGTCCAATCAGGAGCCAAGCATCCCTTCTCTACTGTCAAGTACGAGAAACAAATCTTGTGGGTCTTTATTAGCACTTGTAAGCATTTATTTTAATATTTCTCAATCTTATAAACTGTTTCTCTATATTAAAACCACTACAAAGAGTACATTACTGTAGGACACATTTTATTTGCGTAAATCTTTTATAGACACGAAAAAGTGCTGCACGATTTATAAAACAGGTGATGTCTAACTCGCGGAAGCCAAAGAAAGTCGTCACTTTCTTCCTTTCTACTGCAATACAACCTTATGTGTTTGCATATTTGATTTTCTTTTATTACAATTTCTTTTCTTTCTACGCGTGCAAGTCGCACCCCTAACCTTTTTGTTATAGTCACCTGAAGGGACGGTTTTTGGTGTCCTAGATCCAAGAACCAAGACGCATGAAAGGTGAACCATAACAGAATCAGCCTGCTAGGGTGCCTTTGTTCGCATAAAAACGATTCAGATGTTTTACCAATGCTAATCGAGGATTAATCTCAAAGTTCTCTAAAGATTTGTATTTTGGCTCACCTTCCCACTCTTCCTCCCGATTGACTCAAACCAAGCCTGGATTTACTTTATTTATGCAGACTTGAAGGCCAAGGTCAATCGGGTACTATAAATTTGAGTCACTGAAGATGGTTTACACTTAGCAGGCAGTCTCTACTCATTTACGGCCACCAATCCGGTGGCCTGGTAATAGAAACCTCTGAACTAAAGTCGTCGAGTTCTGTGAAATTCAGGCAACTTGCATAAACGAACCCCGAGCTGCCAAAATTGGTTGCAGGGAATGCACCAATATATGGTAGTTTTGAAAGGACCTAAAAGGTGATTCTTTAATTAATTTTCCAACCCTTCTGTAACTGCCCATTTAGATAAGCTTGGCACCGACTACCAACACTTTGTAGGAGGCTATCCAGGTTTCAGCAGTCCTGTGAGTTCCTCTCTTGCACACATTCTTTCATTCTTTTACCTTTTTATGATCACAACTAATTTTCACGCGTAAATGTGTAGCCTGCTGCAGACATCCTTAGTAAAGGTACATCAAATCCAGTAACCCCTCAAAAAGAAAGCTATGGCAGTTATAGGGAGGTTTTCCAGGCCTCTTCGGCATCCTTGGTCTTGATTGCTGTCACGGCGAGGGGCGCTCTGTGACAATGACAATAAAGCGCGGTCCATATGCTTGTGCAGCAATGGCAACATGGAAGTATGGGGATCCAGTGGCGAACGTCAGGAATTGGTAAAAGGAAGATGTCAGTGGATATTTCAGTCAAGTATGTTCAACCGTAAAGTGTTAATTATAGACTCCTGCGGTAAAGTAGCAGCTATCTCTTGGCATCCCCTCCCGTCCATGGCATGTCTATCAGAGGGTCTTTGAGCACCATCCAGGTGACTTCAGTAATTTGCTTATCATTTCATATAATCCAACTTGTAGCTCCATGGTGTGTCATCCTGATTCGTTAATTTTTACATTTCATCCCCAACAAATGCATCGCACAATTAACCATTATTACCTCAAATGATTAACCGAGTACTTTCTTTTGCACAACCGGATTAACGCTGGCGCCAATCAAGAGGACCTCAAGAATACAACCTGTACGGTGCTCTGGATTGGCTCGCATTGCGTGACATGAATGAGCGACCGCAAATGTGGTCCACTTCACATTCAAAAGCAGGCAACTTTTGGAAGGCCTGCAACAATTTCATTGGTAAACTCGCCACTTTCTCAACTCTGATAGTCTGTGTTGAGCTAAGTAGTGTGGGTGTGACGCAGACAGGTGGCTCTGATCGAACATTGCCCTGCTGCGTTTGACAGCTTGACAGGCAAACCTTCACGCGGTCGCGGCTCCAATGTACTGCGTGCAAGAAGATGAAGAAAATTTGTTAAAAAAATTGTGGCTTGATAAAGCTTAAAATTTGTCAGAAAGAATGACCCTCCCCTCGGTCTCTTTTTAAATTTTTTTTTTCAAAAATCATTCATCAATGCGTCAGTTCCCGTGATGCCTGCTTTTTGACTTCAGCCTTATTACCGGCTAAATTGGCACAGAAATTTTAGCCCCAAATGTCATGTTTTTGCCTTGAAATTCTAGGCTTCAAAGTGTTGCTTGTGTTTGTCATGAAAATGCCTGCATCAAGCCCTCACCGTCGGCTGGGGAAATTTTCGACTGTTTACCTCAACACTCAAATGTTGGATCGAAAATTTGCCCCTTGCGGACAGTTGGAGCGTAAAAGCGGCCAAATTTGTTACTCATTCTCTTTACATCTGATCCATTGTTCCATTTAAAATGCAAACAGTTTGCTCCATTAAGTGCTACATATTGCCAACATGAAGAGACCCAAAAGTCGGGAACAGAGGAACAATAACGGTGCAGCCAAGTGATATGGAAGGTGAATGAAGGCAAAAAAGTAGCAGAATCAACACTTATTGCCCCTATATTGTACAAATTTAGAGAAAACGTTGTCGTAGCAAATCTTTTCCCCGTCTAATAATAGTGCGACTAATGCATGGATGTGTGACAATGGGCCGGCGATGCGATGGAATAGGAATCCGTATTCTGGGGCGGACCGAGTCTCTGCGAGTTAGCGAAGTGCCCGCCTATCAGGAACATGGCCAAACTTAATGCGCTTCCCTTTGCAGTATTTGCGTTAGAAATTTACAACTCTTATTTTACGTATTGAGCATTTTAAAGCCGTGGCTGCTGATTGAGTCGATACAGGAAAACGTAAACGCATTGCTTAAGTCATTGCTGGGATGAATTTACTGATACCTCAGAAGGAAAGCTCAACTCCGCTCGTTGCATCGAGCAAATATACCGAACAATGAGTTTTGAATGGACCACGCAGCAATGTGACGCGCATTAAGCCCAGAACCCCATGTTTTAGCAGATTTTTTCCCAATCTCTTCTATTTGGTGACTACTTAAATAAGAACTTCAAGAGATGGATAAGTTTACTACTTGCTTTGCGGTAGTTAAAGCTAAACTACTCATATTTTACAACCTCCGCATCCATTTCATAACTGAAACATGGGAGCCACTCTACTGCTTCACCTTAGGAATGTTGCGCAATCGCCTACTCACTTGGTGAAAGTGGTGGGCGAATTGAAAGGACTGCAATCAGTTGGTGATTCAAATACAGGTTAGTCATGCACCAACCGGAAGAATTTGATTGAATTAGTAAATGCACCAATTGTGAGCTTGAGAGACGAATTTTAAAGCTACTTGAAATTTACAGCACCTACGTAAGCAGCCCTCGGAAGGTGGGCCAATAAGCAGCTTGAATGCAGTGAACCAACCGAAGTGTGCGAGATGCTTGAGCCCTGAGGCATAAAAGACGGCTCAATAATATTGCGTCGATTTTACAGTTACAATGAGGCGCATCATTTTGGTCCTCCTTGCCTTCATCTGCTCCACATACTGCAAAAACAAGGTGCTATTCATCTCCTTCGATGGCTTCCGACACGACTACCTCGACATGGCTGAAAAGGCGGGCAGAAACATATCTGCCTTCAAGCAAGTGCGTGAGTCCGGCTTCCAAGCTGAGGTGCAGAATGTGATGATAACACTGACATTCCCTTCACACTATGCGATGGCCACAGGTCGCAATGTGGAGAATCATGGTCTGGTGGGCAACAATTTCTATGATCCTGCGCTGAATAAATCATATAGCTACAAGAGTTCGGCAAATAATTTACAGTCGGAATGGTTTGAATATGGTGGTGCGGAACCACTTTGGGCCACAAATGAACGACATGGTGGTAGAAGCTGCGTCTTCCAGTGGGTCGGCAGTGAAGCCAGAGTTCATGGCAAAATGGCCTTCGCTACCTCCGGCGTCTATAACGAAGATAACACGTTAGATTATCGCATTGACAGAATCATGGACTGGTTTTCACGTGACGAGTTCAATCTGGCCATGATGTACTACAATCAACCCGATAGCAACGGCCATAGGTACGGACCCAATTCAACGCAGGTAATGGATGCTGTGGAGGAGGACAACTATGCTGTCGCCAAACTTCTGCAGCGGATAGATGGAACACCTTCACTCAAGGGCAAAGTCAACATCGTCATTTCCTCTGATCATGGAATGACGTATGTGGACCCAGAATCAACAGTTATTAATCTATACGAAAGTCTGTCAGAAATAAGCCAAGATATTATTCAAGACAACTCTCCTGCAACCCTCGGCTTGTGGACCAAAAATGAGTCAAGTACTCCATCTGAATACCTATTTACGTTGCTTAACTATACCGAGCATCTTACTGCATACTACAAAGAAGATATTCCGGACAGATACCACTTCAAGAGGAATCCAAGAATTCCGCCCGTCTTCGCGGTCGCAGACAATGGATGGCTAATCAGCACACAGAAAAAGCCGTACAGCAATTTGTGTATGTTCACATCTCACGTATTCCTCACCATCGTTTAGTTATCCATCACTGCCACGGTCACATTTACACTTTAATTCCCTTGCCTTGACTTTGATTCACCCGCAACAGATGGAATGCACGGCTACGACAATGAGGAACCCGACATGCACCCCTTCATGGTGGCAATGGGTCCGGACATTGCACACTTCACGGAACGACAGCACTTCCACCAGATTGACCTCTATCCCTACATCTGTGCACTGCTGGGACTGGACAAGCCGAACAGAATCGACGGACTGATCGACCGAGTGGTGCCGTTCTTGAAGGAGAAGCCAAGTGAGGGGTACCTCGAACAATTCCGTCTCTACGCATCTGGCACACTCACTCACTAGCACGTCTAACCACACTTGAAGTCTCCATTTCATTAATAAACATTTGCTCACTTTTTAGTTTAGTCTTTTCTCTTTATTTTCGGTGATCGGGACCGAAAAAAATTCAGAGTTAAGTACTCCTAAAACCACCACTTAACCAACACTCCACCCACTTGGTTATTCCCACGAGATTTATGGTATTTCTCTAATCTCACAGATCATCAACTCTAGTCATTCGTAGTCCTTTGAAAACACTCGGAATTTTCGTACCTCCATTCATATCTCCGGCTACGGCCAATTGCAGTAACCGAGATGGGGACGGGTGTATCACTCTGCTGGCAACGTGTAAAATTTTCGAAGTACTCACCAATCCGTTTGCTTAACTGTGGATTGAATTTAACGCGGGTGTGGTGAGCACACCCATCAACTTCACTGTGCTTACAAGTTCGATGACGCACACCTCTTAGCTCTTTCCCGCCCGATTAGATCAAATTAAAAGCCACACCCTTTGAATATGATCTGGTGGATGCCCTCCTACAGGTGAACAGGACACAAAACTGGTGACTTCGACATGGTGCTTATGAACCCGAAAATCGCACAACTTGTATTGCCTGAAGGGATTGTCTTGTCCAGCAGGCTAGACAATGGAGTAAAAGTCTTTCTTAAAAAAAACAGACAATGGACTCCTCTACCTCTTCATTGCATGCAATGGCAAAAAGAGCTTGAATTTTGGTCCCAATTCATAAAGAAATTGCAAGTTTTACGTCTTACACCGTTCGTTTTATTGGCCGACGTGGGACCAATAGTAAGTGTAATGATATGCAGCAATGACGACCAACGTCTACAGATTCCAGCGGTCCTTAATCAGCTCTGTCTACAAATTGCGGACCGCTGTCGCATTGGTGCTGCGGCCCCTAGCTTAGCTGGCTGGCAGCCTTAAGGTTGATCCACAGAAGAAGCTAGCAGTGTTGCCAAAGCGTAGCATAGAAAGTGCGATTATGGGATCGGCAAAGAAACGAAAAAAAGTTGAAAGCGGCTACGGTTTTTAACAGCGGGTAAAGCAACAAAATGGATTCTGATGGATCCACTTAAAATTTGAGGAAATTTATCCCAAGTTGTTTACTGGGCACTGCTTTAAAACCATGATTTAAAAAGTTTTTTTCATTGGTATAATGAGTTATAGCAAAGTTAAGAGAAATGGCAAGTGTAATCTCAGTAAAAAAAGGCTCTGATCTATGGGGGCAAAAATCTTAAGTGTCAACTGGATTGTTAAGTAGTTAAGCAAAAAAATGACGATTGACATAAACCAGAATTATCGTGTCATGCATCGCTTCAGCATTTTACGCCTTATTTTATTAAGATTTTCTTTCAATTTGGGTTTAATACATCCTATAATTTATTATATTACACTTCCTTTTGAAATCACATCCTTACACACACACACACACCCATGTGAACTTGATGCATTCATCCATTCACCAACAATAGCGCTGTCTGATTGGTCAAACTGAATGACAAGTGGAATTACAAATTTATAAAAGCAGCAGTACTGAGCACCTTGACAACTGGCAGCGAAAAATGCAGCTTCTTGTGACATTCTTGCTCCTCCTCTGTAGCACATGCTACTCACAAAAAGTTATTTTGATCTCCCTTGATGGCTTTCGACACGATTACATCGAATATGCCCTTAAAAATGGCAAGAATGTTTCCGCCTTCCAAAAAATCGCCAGTCAGGGCTTTCGTGGAATGCAAGTTCAGAATGTGATGGTTACACTCACATTCCCATCACACTTTACTCTCGCTACCGGACGCACTGTTGAACACCATGGTCTAGTGGGCAACACATTCTGGGACCCTACTACTGAAGAAAACTATAAATACACCGATAGCAAGAAGAATCTTCAGCCTCAGTGGTTCACAATGAATAATAATGAACAACTATGGTTGACCAATCAACGGAATGGTGGGAAGAGTGGCGTCGTCTATTGGCCAAGCAGCGACTCTCGCATGTACGGCGAAATGGAGTACGTCAACTTCGGTCTCTACAGCAGCCTACCAAGCATCAGGTTCCGGGTGGATCGAGTCATGGATTGGATCACGAAGCCCGATGTCAACCTGGTTATGATGTACTTCAATGAGCCGGACTCAAGTGGACACAAGCATGGGCCTGATTCCAAAGAAGTTCTTGCCGCACTGGAAAAGGTGAACGATGGCATTGCTTACCTGCTGCAAAGAATCGAGCAATCGGATGACTTTGACGAGCCACCGAACATCATCGTCACAAGTGACCACGGCATGACAAGAGTCAACCACACCAAAATTGTCAATGTCAGTGCAGTTCTGTCTCCGCATGAGTATCGCTTTGGCGTTGATGGTTCGCCGGCCACATTGGGTGTATGGCCACTGCCAAGTGGTTAGTTTGGATCGACCTTTTTTCCTTTAAATTGTACTTGTATCTGCTAAACTATTAATAGCTTTGAACTGGTTTAGGTCCATCGGAGGATGCGTTATACGAAAGATTAAAAAAGCTTCCAAATTGCGACGTCTACAAAAAAGCTGACATTCCCGATAATTATCACTTTAAGAACAATTCGCGAATCGCGCCAATTGTTGTCCTTCCGCACATTGGATGGATGGTTCAAACTAATGCTTCCGATCCGTATAAGGACACTCTTAGTAAGTTCTTCGCTTATTTATGAAAGCTTGTTTGCCACCCATTGTCATGATCCAATAGACAACATCCGGTCTGCCGCACTACAGATGGCATGCACGGCTACAACAACTCCGAACCCGACATGCATCCCTTCATCGTTGCCATGGGACCGGGTATACGAAATCTGGGCGAGGTTCCAGTCTTCTACCAGGTCGACGTCTACGCTCTCGTCTGTCTCCTCTTGAATATCTACAAGCCCAACGTGGTCGACAGTGATGTGTACCGTGTGGCTCCCTTCATCAAGCACCTGCCTTCCATGGATGTGTTGAGGCAGTTCGACCGATACGCCAAGGGATTGGATCCCTTCAGTGGTGCATCCACGATGCTCACAGGTGAGGAGCGCTTGCACTCTCAGTGTCTCACATCATGTCACTGCCGAGGTGACGACGTGCACTCGTCCCAACTTTGTTCCACTTTTCGTTCCCTTTTAGGCAACGTCTTCCTGATGCTCCTCCTTGTTTTGGCAGCGCAACTGTTTCTTCGCCATTGATGTGACAAAAAAACTCTTCCTCCAATATATTTCTACTAGATATTTGTTTTTATTCTTGACTTTTTAAAATCTTTTGTGGATGCCCCACCACCTGTGTAATGACTTCCAGCTGAGTCTATAAAAATAAAAAAAAATTATTTTAAATCTTCCTGCACTCTGGTGAAAGTAACATACTCCTATTTGACGTTTAGTTTTCTTGTTTTGTAAAGCAAAAGAAGTGCGTTTAAAGCCACTCTGGCGTTTATGTAGGATGTTGTAGACAAAGATTTTACGACTTCCACACTTGAGAGTTGGTTTGCAAATGCATAAAATGGAAGATGAACAAAAGTTGACCTCTTTACACAATCTGAAAGGCAATTGCACGACTTGATCGCCATTTCAGGAGGACGGCAAAGGTGTGTCAAGTGCGAGTTTAAAGGGAATTGGGACGACAAAGTTCAGGGGGCGTGGCCTCCAATTTGGCTACTCCAGCAGCCGAGATAAGCTTCAACACAGCCCGATTTACCCAACTAACCGTGATGGAATTCCATGGCTCTAAGAAGTGCCAGTTGCATTAAGCATGCAACTGCTACACTAACGCTAAAAGTAAAAAACAACGGCTTTGTACTGGAACAGAATTAATGGCCTGAATTTGCCATGTTGAAAAACCACAGATAAATTAGATTTGAAAGGTGACTTTATGAAAGAGAGAGAATGAGCCACAGAAGGAGATGGTATGGGACAAGGGGGAGAAAAAGAAAGCCAACTAACTCGCCAGCAGTAAATAGTAATTAGTTTCCGGATATTAAAACACTGAGCAAAAGAGGAATTTATGGTTTATTAACAACTAAAGCGCCATTTTACAGTCCAGCAAGTGTCAGTGGGTGAGTGTGCCAGAGGCGTAGAGACGGAATTGTTCGAGGTACTCCTCACTCGGCTTCTCCTTCAAGAACGGCACCACTCGGTCGATCAGTCCGTCGATTTTGTTCGGCTTGTCCAGTCCCAGCAGTGCACAGATGTAGGGATAGAGGTCAATCTGGTGGAAGTGCTGTCGTTCCGTGAAGTGTGCAATGTCCGGACCCATTGCCACCATGAAGGGGTGCATGTCGGGTTCCTCATTGTCGTAGCCGTGCATTCCATCTGTTGCAGGTAAAAATCAAAGTCAAGAAAAAGGTAAGAAATGGAAGGGTTGCTACAACTTGGAATGAGCAAGAAGTAGTCATACATAAGTTGGAGTATCCGCCCTCCCGGCTACTGATTAGCCACCCATTTTCTGCAATCGCATAGACTGGCGCAATTCTTGGATTCCTCTTGAAATGGTATCTATCCGGAATATCATCCTTGTAGTATACATTAAGATGTGAGATGTTCTTAAGTCGTCTATATATTTCTTCATTTGTAATCACATTTGTTTTATTAGTGCGCAAACCGAGAGTTGCAGGAGAGGTGTCTAAAATCATGGCTTTCATTTCGTTTTTAAATGGAGTGTATAGGTCAAGTACTCTTGATTCTGGGTCCACATACGTCATTCCATGATCAGAGGAAATGACGATGTTGACTTTGCCCTTGAGTGAAGGTGTTCCATCTATCCGCTGCAGAAGTTTGGCGACGGCATAGTTGTCCTCCTCCACAGCATCCAACACCTGCGTTGAATTGGGTCCGTACCTATGGCCGTTGCTATCGGGTTGATTGTAGTACATCATGGCCAGATTGAACTCGTCACGTGAAAACCAGTCCATGATTCTGTCAATGCGATAATCTAACGTGTTATCTTCGTTATAGACGCCGGAGGTAGCGAAGGCCATTTTGCCATGAACTCTGGCTTCACTGCCGACCCACTGGAAGACGCAGCTTCTACCACCATGTCGTTCATTTGTGGCCCAAAGTGGTTCCGCACCACCATATTCAAACCAATGCGATTGCACATTTTTTTCTGTTCTCTTATAGTTATATTTTCTATCCGTTGCAGGATCGTAGAAATTGTTGCCCACCAGACCATGATTCTCCACATTGCGACCTGTGGCCATCGCATAGTGTGAAGGGAATGTCAGTGTTATCATCACATTCTGCACCACAGCTTGGAAGCCGGACTCACGCACTTGCTTGAAGGCAGATATGTTTCTGCCCGCCTTTTCAGCCATGTCGAGGTAGTCGTGTCGGAAGCCATCGAAGGAGATGAATAGCACCTTATTTGCGCAGTATGCAGAATAGGTGAATGTAAGCAGGAGTGTTAGCTGTCTCAATAGCATGTGCCTTTCCATTTTGCCGGTAAAGTCGACCCATCTCCTAAATTCTTCCCTTATATACATGCGTCTCGTTACCTTGGCGCCACTTCAGTGGCTCTGAATATCTCGCCTTTGCATTGGTGCATGTGCTCAGGTGTGGTTCGGCTCACTCAATCGTTAGGCCTCTCCTCCATAATTGCAAATATTTTTAAGCTTTTTTTGTCTTTATAAATACCTATTCTTAACTACAGCAATGAATAAAATGAGTCGACCTTTACGGAAAAATTGGACACACCGTAATTGCTTACTAAAAATATGTATTTTTAGCTTAATTGTCTTAAAATTTTGAGACCTTTATAGTGCAAACTAAAAAGATGTCTTACTTTCGAGCATAAATCTATTAGCTTCTAAAAATAAAATTTGTTATTCACTGTTTATTGTTCCGCACTGCTGCTGAAGTCCTATAAGTAGCATAACACATGTTTGTGTAAGGACAGCAGGAACCAATGGCGGCTCCTCGAATGCTAAGAATGCAGGTCTGCGGAGGGGCATAATTTTTTTTGCTGTAATAGTACAATTATCGCACATGAATCGTAGTTCAGTGCCTTCAAGTGCAATTTGATATAACAGGGTCTTCTTTGTGTTTGCGTCGTCATATGATCCGCACCACCCTAGGCAAAGAACTTCCAGCAGTCTTAAAACAGAAGGAATAGTTGAAAAACTGAAATAACAGTTTAACACTTATGATTATTCAATAAAAAGTAAACTGTGAGGGCTTCGACTCATCCTTATCATTGTAACTCATAAAAACATATTTGCGCCTAAGTTGTGCCACTAAAGACGGCGAGGGCAAAATAAGGGGTAGAATAAAATGATTATAATTTTGTCTATTTTGAACACTTTGGAAAGGAATTCAACACACCCGGGATATTACAATGCGTCGGTATAAAGCTGCCGTCTATATCTTTTGACTGAATGGAAGCGATAAACCAGCCTTCAGGCAAATGCGTGCTGCCTGTTTCCACGCTGAGGTGCAGTGTAAGGGTAGCATTGACCCTCTCCTTACACCATGCCATGACCACAGGTCGCAATGTGAAGAATCATGGTTTGGTGGGCAGCAGCTTTCACCATCCCACTTTGCAGGACTCCTGTAGCTATAGGACTTCGGCAAATAGTATTGAATCATTATGCCTCGAATACGCAAGTGTGGGAGTGCAGCAGGTTACAATTGAGCGATGTGCAGACAGAAGCCCTGTCCTCCAGCGGGTTGGCGGTGAGGCCGTTGTTTATGTCAACGTGACTGTCGACATCTCCGACAGCATTAATGGGGATGACACTCTAGAATACTTAACGAGTGGAACGAGTTATGAATATCTGGATATCGAGTGACGAGTTTGATTTGACCTCTGGTGGCAATGCTCTCCTGGGGTGGTGGATGCTGGCGAGAAAGACAACGAGGTCATCGTCTATCTGCTGCGGGGGATACAGAGCAGACGCCTTCGCTCAAGGCAAGCCTTAGCATCATCATCACCACCACCACCATCATCATCATCATTTACCATGATCATGGAAGGACATATGCAAACACAACTACAACTTTAATTAATCTTTGTGCAGCTTTCAGAAGACAAACCACACCCACAAGCAAAATACTTCAAGGGAAGTGCTTGTCTGGCACTCCTTTAGTCGTCTTTAATGCCCACTTCACACACAGAGGGTCATCACATCCACCTCTACAAGGTAATGACCAACTGCAGCGCTCACCTAACATTTACGCCACTTACGAGGTCGTTTCGCCATCACCTGAGTGACTTCAAGGCTTGGTTTCCATTTTCTAGCACATCTCCACGTCTCACCTTGCATCGATCCTGTTCACCCTTTTTCTTCGCCGATGCGTCAGTGCGTCATGACACAGCCAACCCGCTTCACATCAGCCTTCAGCAAGACAATGTGCAGGTCTGCATCGAAAGGAAGAAACTATTATGCCTGTGGTGAAATCGGACGATGCTGAGCACCGTCATGGTAAAAAACAATCAAGGCGATTGGCATAATTTGCTTTTCCGGGCAGTGAGTGCAATTGTGAGTGTGGGAATTGGCAACTCATTCAACTTCTCTCACTGTTGCACCGAAAACGGTGCAGCGAATTACGTGAGGTGGTGTGCTTCTGACCGGTGGGTGTGAGCACACAAAATGCCTCAGTACGTGTGTCAGTCTGCCAAACATGTCTCTATGCCGCCTCGACCCAAGTACATTACGCACGCATAAAAGGCGAGCACATTTTTGCCAAACAAACGCATAATAAGCACAACTTATCTCCTCCTCCCTCTCATCCTCCACCCGCTAGGAGTGATGCCAGTCATTCTGGAGTGCAGCTTCATTCTGCCGGTGCTGTGCATCCCATCATCCAATGAATCCCCATTTCTGCCTACAATGCTCACCTCACACGACTGCACTGAGGGAGCACCACAGTGCTGACTCAGAAACCACCACTGTAGCACCACACTTTGTACTTCCTGCCGGACACCTTGGACCCTGTTATCATGCACTGCCATCGCTTCCCAACGCTCGCAGGAGGTGGAGGAGGAGGAGGCAGAGGAGGAGAAGGAGAAAACGAGGATTGCTGGATCCTTGTGAAGAGTTGATACAACTCCTCCATTGTTTATCACAAGAGTCGATTGCGCAGATGAAAAGAAACTGCCCTTTTACACGCGTGTTGGAGCATCAAAGCTTGCGAATCGAGGTGTATGCTTTTGTTTTAAGCCGGCTCCTTCGTGTCACCTAGGTTGGTGCTCCACATTTCGCCGACCTCATGTGGCACAAGTGGTAGGCAAAGGGGGCAGGGGTGAGATGCAGCCCACGGCTGTAGGCAGGATTGCAGAATTGGTGGGATTGGCAAGTGCGCTTGTAGAGGCAGCTTTGCTGTGCCAGGCATTTTCCTCCTCGTCCACAAATGGATGCGGGGACATGTCACGCCTTCTCCTCTCTCGAGGCAGTAGCACCGTTGCAGTATCAAAAGTCCCTCACAATGCACAACGACTAACCACCACCATCTCCACGATGGCACGGTAGCACCTCCGTGAAATCAAAATAAATGCTCTTCAGAGTGGACCACATCCATGCAAATGGATGGTGGAAGAGGAGACTTTCAATCACGAATGATGCAAACTGTCTATTACTTTGTTATGCACGAGGTGGAGGTTTGCGTGGAGAGGAACTGCCTCTACGGCTGTGCTGGCACATTCATATTGCCTGGTCATGGATCTCCTGGAATAAGCCTCCGACTTCAGCGAATTCAACATGGAACAGTGACACGGTGCTAACTTGCATGAGCTGAGCGACCTATCGCAATCACTGGGACAGAAAACTTCGCAATACGCAATCACAGTGCGAGTGACTCTCTTCTGCGGTCTCTCGGCATTTGGCATCGTCTTGCCGGCTGCACAGTTTCGCCTTTACATTCTCACCCACCGGTTTAGACACACGAAACTGAGTTGTTAGGTGGAGATAGTGAGCTTCATCAACTCCCACCACTTCGCTAGCCACATTATTGAAGGGAAAGACGAAGGAGAAGAAGAACGGTTCGATGATGGTGCATTTTAGACCGAGGTCCGCACCGAGCAATGCCACGTCGTAGATGCGTTTGCGTCTCAACAATCACTCGTGCATTTTCTAACCACTAAATGCGACAAAGTGCCACAAAATATCACAAGTTCGTGGTTTACTCTTACCCTTAGGATGACAGTTGGCAGTCTCCTCGCCAAAGATAGCTTTGTACAATGAAATCACCATCCACTTGCTGTTGCTGTTGTTGCGCAAGGCGTTTAACAAGGCTCCTTCGCTGCGCGTCGTCTGCAGACCTCAGTTCTCGAGTCACTTGCACGGTGCAAGCATGTAGATGCAAGTTCCTCGTGAGAACCCACTGCCAAGGGCTTCTCGAGGCACCTTCCAGTTCTTCACCACGGAATCCGACTGGCGTCCTCACACCCTCGTCACCTGCTTCGACGCTTTCCATTGACCAACTTGTTGAAGCACCGCCCGACTGCTGAAGGTCACTGACTGACTGACTAACTAACTAACTACCCAACCAACTAATCCAGTCCTTTTAACATTCCTCATTCAATTCTTCAGCTTACTGACCATACTTCAACCGAACTTCACAAATCGCAGCTGCTGGCATTTCACTGCTTTCAAGTATTGCCTACCAGTGAAAACCGGTTGTCCTTTTGCACAACTCTCCTCTTTTAACTGCCCTCAACGCCAGCTGTCCTCCTCCCTTCAAACATGTCAAACGCTCAACTGGCGCAAGATTTGGGGGCGGCATGACTTCAAACGCGACTCCAGTGGTTCTGCATAGCATCTTGTTCACTCCAAACTCCGCCTCCTCGGCATCGTGGGTGCGACAACGCCACCGATGTGCACCAATGCAGCAGACAGCGCAGCACACGTCCACTGGAGGTAATCGTTGACTGGCCAGCCAATGCGATGCTGTGCAAGCGAGGCCTTGAAGCCAAACATTGCAAGACCGCATTCCGCAAAGCCTTGACACGCCGAAGCTGCTGAAAGGAAGGCAAAAGATGCACAAGCTGGCATTCACATACCCAACCATTTCTTCTCAATGCATATTTGTCTTTGGTTCACTGGAATTTGAAAGGCACACGGTTATGCGGTCCATTTCTGGCCTTAAAGTTTACTTACCCACCATTAAAGACAGTCATCAGTGTTAGATAAAGTTCCGTTTTTCTACCAGGTTGACGTCTACGCTCTCGTCTGTTTCCTCTTGAATATCTACAAGCCCAACGTGGTCGACAGTGATGTGTACCGTGTGGCTCCCTTCATCAAGCACCTGCCTTCCATGGATGTGTTGAGGCAGTTCGACCGATACGCCAAGCGATTGGATCCTCTCAGTGGTGCATCCACGATGCTCACAGGTGAGGAGCGCTTGCACTCTCAGTGTCTCACATCATGTCACTGCCGAGGTGACGACGTGCACTCGTCCCAACTTTGTTCCACTTTTCGTTCCCTTTTAGGCAACGTCTTCCTGATGCTTGCCCTTGTGTTGGCTCTGCATTTAATTCCGTTCCATTTAAGTGCCCGGAAAAAACTTTACATATTTGTCTTTAAATAGCATTTTTCAAATTTTTTTAAAGAAATTTTATTGTTATTGAAATGACATCTGAGTAATGGGCACTCGTAGTATCAAAAGTCTTGTCAGAAACGATCCTAAATGCTTTGATTTACGAAAGTAATGCTTATTATTTAGCATAGGTTTCTTAGGTAGAAAATTAGTGCAACTAAATGGCTGAGATGGAGTTGTCACTGTGGGGTGCTATAAGGCAGACAGGTAGACAGCAGACGAAAACATTACGGTGGGGCGTAATAGTTAATTCATTGGCGTGGTTAAGGTGTGTCAAGTACGAGGATGAAGAGAGGTGCAACGTCAAAGTTCAAATGAAGTGGTCTCCACTTTGATTCTTCTCATAGGCTGAGGACTGAGGGGGTTTGCGTCATCACAGCTGACAACCTCCAACCCGACTTGACAGCAATCAACTTATCTACACAATGCACTTTCATGAAGCACAGTCCTGCCGCCAAATTCGCGGTGGTACACACCCATAATAATACTGCATTTTTATTGAAAGGAAAAAAATCTGCTAAAATTTGTATGCGAGTCGAATTAACGACGCGGAATTTGCAGCAGCCTAAAGGAAGGTGTTTTGATGAAAAAAGTTGCAACTCAAAAATTGCACGGAAGAAGGGAACCCTACAGACCCCTTCCTCAAAATAAACTAATTTTAGAGCTCGAAATTTTTGCATAAAAGCAACATAAAAAATTGGTAGTTTATTATTGAGTGGACTGTCAGTAAAAATAATGCTATATGTGTTAATGATTAAGTGTGCCAGAGGCGTAGAGACGGAATTGTTCGAGGTACTCCTCACTCGGCTTCTCCTTCAAGAACGGCACCACTCGGTCGATCAGTCCGTCGATTTTGTTCGGCTTGTCCAGTCCCAGCAGTGCACAGATGTAGGGATAGAGGTCAATCTGGTGGAAGTGCTGTCGTTCCGTGAAGTGTGCAATGTCCGGACCCATTGCCACCATGAAGGGGTGCATGTCGGGTTCCTCATTGTCGTAGCCGTGCATTCCATCTGTTGCAGGTAAAAATCAAAGTCAAGAAAAAGGTAAGAAATGGAAGGGTTGCTACAACTTGGAATGAGCAAGAAGTAGACATACATAAATTGGAGTATCCGTCTTCTCGGGTACTGATAAGCCATCCATTGTCCGCGATGGCGAAGACTGGCGGGATTCTTGGATTCCTCTTGAAATTGTATCTATCTGGAATATCCTCCTTGTAGTAGACATTCAGATGGGCAATATCTTTGATCAGCTGATACGCTTCTTCAACTGAAGCCTTTTTACTCATATTCCTTATTCCAAGGGTCGCTGGGGATGTGTCAAGCATGAGGTATCTACTAATGTTTTTCAACGGAGTGTATAGGTCGATTACTGTTGATTTCGGGTTCACATACGTCATTCCATGATCAGAGGAAATGACGATGTTGACTTTGCCCTTGAGTGAAGGCGTTCCATCTATCCGCTGCAGCAGGTAGGCAATGGCATAGTTGTCCTCCTCCACAGCATCCAACACCTGCGTTGAATTGGGTCCGAACGTATGGCCGTTGCTATCGGGTTGGTTGTAGTACATCATGGCCAGATTGAACTCGTCACGTGATAGCCAGTCCATGATTCTGTCAATGCGGTATTCTAAAGTGTTATCTTTGTTATAGAGGCCGGAGGTAGCAAAGGCCATTTTGCCATGAACTCTGGCTTCACTGCCGACCCACTGGAAGACGCAGCTTCTACCACCATGTCGTTCATTTGTGGCCCAAAGTGGTTCCGCACCACCATATTCAAACCATACGGATTCCATGTTTCTCTCCGATTTCTTATAGTTGTATTTTTTGCCCTGTTCAACATCATAGAAATTGTTGCCCACCAGACCATGATTCTCCACATTGCGACCTGTGGCCATCGCATAGTGTGAAGGGAATGTCAGTGTTATCATCACATTCTGCACCACAGCTTGGAAGCCGGACTCACGCACTTGCTTGAAGGCAGATATGTTTCTGCCCGCCTTTTCAGCCATGTCGAGGTAGTCGTGTCGGAAGCCATCGAAGGAAATGAAAATCACCTTGTTCTTGCAGCACACGCAGCAGAGGAATGCAAAGAGGAGTAGAAGTCGACCTACTATTACATGATCTGGCATTTTTACAGATAATGTTACGCCATGTTAAAGATTTCCTCCTTTATACTTGTGAGGCATTATGGTAGTGCCACCTCACTGGTCCTACTAATCACGCCCTTGCACTGATGCAACTGCTTAGGTGTGGTTCTCTTCAATCAGTTCTTGTCTTTCTCTAACACCGCCAACGTCGTACTTTTGGGCTTTCCAAAGTCGTCTTCTTTAAGATGCGATGCTGGAAATTTGGGGCGAATACGAACGCTGTTCTAGCACGCACAAATAAACCCAAATGCCTTTTACGAACCCTACACAATGACTCGTAAAATAAACCGCTCACACTTCCCATCTCCTCTCACCGCATTCTGAGGACTTTAAGTATGCTTGTGAGTAGTAAAGTAGGGCAATGAAGTTAGGCAGTGGCGATGGTGGCGAGACGTGAGCTTTTGCGCACCCATCGGTTGCATTCATGTGATTGGGTCAGGGCAATCGTTGCTGCGCGTTGCTACTGACATTGCACAAGTAGCATGGAATGCTTTTAGCCCAGTTCATTGAGGGTAAGGGCGAGGGAGAGGGACATGTTGGCGAATGCTGGGAGTGCAGGCTCAGCTACCTGGAATCATTTAACCGCATTTCTTCAACACTTTCCCTTCCACTAGAGCACTATTGCTACGTACGCGTAGGATGCCAACTCAGGCGCTAATATTTGAGCATCGGAAGTTTATTCTGCTCCAGCAGTAGGGCAGATGCGCACTGTCCAAGTGAAGGAGTTAGATTCGCGGGTCATAGAGAAGGACCAATCGAGTATGCACACTGTGTCTGTTTTTAATTGTGAGTTTATTCAATTTAGACAAAGAAATTTTCTCTTTAAATCCTTCTGAATTTTTTATTAACTTTGGTAATTATAGTGCATTTTTATCCATGCGATCTAACTGTGAGCGTTGCCAAAACCCTAAAAATTTTTACATGATTGCAATTCTTAGCTAGAGTTAAGCACCTCAGACACTGAAAAAAATCTCACAATATCTCAGATTTCAGTATTTGAAACATCCATTCGCTGACACCTTATTTAAGTAGTTTTCTCACTCCGGTTTGTAGGTGATAAGAGAGATAGGTTGTGCGAGTTTTAATTTTTTTGCTCCAGTACACATCGTCTGTGTCAATAAAGGAAGCGAAGGAAATTCCATGAAACAATTTCATCTCGTAAGCTTTAACTGATAGCAGAAGATTTGGCTATGTTTAAATAAGATTCTACTGACAATCAATCAGTAGCGTGTGGAGGAATGTTTTAAAGACAATTCAAAGGAAAGTTAACGGACGCTTTTTTTGGTATCCTGTTGATTAGGGAAAAGATGGTGAATTAATGTCTTTTATGATACCATTGCGATCGGTTGTGAGAGAAAAGTAGAACGAAGTGCCTCCAATTTTTGTTCAACTTAATCTCAACTGACTTACCATTACAAATGGACCTGGCAAGCAACCAATTTCGGCCCATTTTAGACTATAAAACCCCAACTAGACAGAAACCTAGGCAAGCGGCGAAAATTGTGAGGATTAATAATACGCTTATACATTTATCCATCTAATAATGTAATTTCATTTATCATGTTTTCATCCTCCTCCTCCAACTCATAATACTTCCGCCTCCCTGTTTGACTGAAATACACGCCAATCCGTTTATCTACTCAGCCATTTATTCCGCCGGTTTCAATTTATTAATTCAGTCATGCCCTCGTTCCCAATGCATTCACTCAGTCGTGCTCAAATCGTTCATTCATTCGTCAATTGAACTCTCACCTGATTGGATACTTTGAAGCACAGATGGCACCGCCAATTATAAAATCAGCGGTATCACGAGACGATTTCATTTCTAAGGCGAAATGCAGCTTCTTGTGACATTCTTGCTCCTCCTCTGTAGCACATGCTACTCACAAAAAGTTATTTTGATCTCCCTTGATGGCTTTCGACACGATTACATCGAATATGCCCTTAAAAATGGCAAGAATGTTTCCGCCTTCCAAAAATCGCCAGTCAGGGCTTTCGTGGAATGCAAGTTCAGAATGTGATGGTTACACTCACATTCCCATCACACTTTACTCTCGCTACCGGACGCACTGTTGAACACCATGGTCTAATGGGTAATACCTTCTACGATCCTGATCTTAAAGACAACTACAAATACACTGATGTCGAGAAGAATTTTGAGGCTAAATGGTTCACAATGAATAACAATGAGCAGATATGGTTGACCAATCAACGGAATGGTGGGAAGAGTGGCATCTTTTATTGGCCAAGCAGCGACTCTCGCATGTACGGCGAAATGGAGTACGTCAACTTCGGTCTCTACAGCAGCCTACCAAGCATCAGGTTCCGGGTGGATCGAGTCATGGATTGGATCACGAAGCCCGATGTCAACCTGGTTATGATGTACTTCAATGAGCCGGACTCAGTTGGACACAGGTATGGGCCTGATTCCAAAGAAGTTCTTGCCGCACTGGAAAAGGTGAACGATGGCATTGCTTACCTGCTGCAAAGAATCGAGCAATCGGATGACTTTGACGAGCCACCGAACATCATCGTCACAAGTGACCACGGCATGACAAGAGTCAGCCGTACCAAAGTTGTCAATGTCAGTGCAGTTCTGTCTCCGCATGAGTATCTCTTTGGCGTTGATGGTTCGCCGGCCACATTGGGTGTGTGGCCAAAACCAGACGGTAATTTGGTGGTTATCTTTTATTTTTTGCGCCTTCCTTACATCCACTTACCTAATGGCATTTTCGAACAGGCACCGGTTTAACAGTGGAAGAAATGTATAGCAAACTTAAAAAGCTTCCAAATTGTGACGTCTACCTTAAAGAGAACATCCCTAGTGAATACCAATTTAAGAACAATTCTCGAGTCGCCCCAATTGTTGTCTTTCCGCACATTGGATGGATGGTTCAAACTCATCCCTCAAAACCATACGACAATAAGCTCAGTAAGTCTTCTGTTAGTTGATGGAAGTTTGATTGTCGCACATTATCGTGATGCGACGGGCAATACTCGGTCTGCCGCACTACAGATGGCATGCACGGCTACAACAACTCCGAACCCGACATGCATCCCTTCATCGTTGCCATGGGACCGGGTATACGAAATCTGGGCGAGGTTCCAGTCTTCTACCAGGTCGACGTCTACGCTCTCGTCTGTCTCCTCTTGAATATCTACAAGCCCAACGTGGTCGACAGTGATGTGTACCGTGTGGCTCCCTTCATCAAGCACCTGCCTTCCATGGATGTGTTGAGGCAGTTCGACCGATACGCCAAGGGATTGGATCCCTTCAGTGGTGCATCCACGATGCTCACAGGTGAGGAGCGCTTGCACTCTCAGTGTCTCACATCATGTCACTGCCGAGGTGACGACGTGCACTCGTCCCAACTTTGTTCCACTTTTCGTTCCCTTTTAGGCAACGTCTTCCTGATGCTCCTCCTTGTTTTGGCGGTGCGATTATTCCTCCATCAGTGATAGAGCCTTACCACTTTCAAATGAATATTCCTTTTTCCACATATAACATAATGCGTTTGTACAAAGTAATTGAAATGTCATTTCTTCTCTTCTTAGTGCATTTTGTGATAAAATTCTGTTATTGGAACCTGGAGCGGTGTCAGCCACTCTTATATGGTCGGCCACCACCAATTCCTTCAACACCGCCTCCTTTCTACCTGCTTTACTCATGAGTCATTTCCTCCTTGGTCAAACTGGACCATTTAGTTTTGAGGACTGTAGACAATCCTTTGATGGAATACAAGTCTTAACTTTCTTGCAGCTAGTATGCGCCGTGGTAAAGTGGACTAGACGTGGCATCACGCTTGTGTCACCCTCAAATGCTGCAGAGGTCTTAGTGATCCACTTTTTGGGGGTGTGATATTGGGATTGATCAACCGCAGAGAAACAAAGGTCTCAGGATTGAATGCCTTTGACCTTTGGAGCATATCTTATGCTGGGTGGAGTAGACACACTTGTATAAACCTTTTTAAAACTTTAACAATCAATCTGTTTAGTACTGAGGGAATTCGTCCCAGTGCTCACCGAGTGATGCACCTGTTCCCCTCATAGAACCATGCCGTTTACATGGCTGAATGAACGTCTTTTCACTCAACCACAACTGTTGACTTGAAAGCATGCATTATTGCAAAAATATTGCAAAGAAACTCAAAATCATTCACATACAAAGTTGCATTCCTCACAAACTGCAACAGAGCAGGGTCGGTGGTGCGAAAAGTTAGAGAACCTTTGCTAATCTGGAAACTAATTTTGAATAGCTAGACAAAGAAGCGCATTGCGAGGCAGTAGTTAGTAGCTTTGTATGTCGTAGTTGTTAACCATTACAAGCAACAGAGGGTGGATATAAGCAAACATGAGTAGTTATTCATTAATGATATATATGGTTTCTACTAGTGATGGGCGAGTTGGGTTTCAATGCGCCAGATGCGTAGAGGCGGAATTGTTCGAGGTACTCCTCACTCGGCTTCTCCTTCAAGAACGGCACCACACGATCGATCAGTCCGTCGATTCTGTTCGGCTTGTCCAGTCCCAGCAGTGCACAGATGTAGGGATAGAGGTCAACCTGGTGGAAGTGCTGTCGTTCCGTGAAGTGTGCAATGTCCGGACCCATTGCCACCATGAAGGGGTGCATGTCGGGTTCCTCATTGTCGTAGCCGTGCATTCCATCTGTTGCGGGTGAATCAAAGTCAAGGCAAGGGAATTAAAGTGTAAATGTGACCGTGGCAGTGATGGATAACTAAACGATGGTGAGGAATACGTGAGATGTGAACATACACAAATTGCTGTACGGCTTTTTCTGTGTGCTGATTAGCCATCCATTGTCTGCAACCGCGAAGACTGGTGCAATTCTCAAGTTCTTTTGATAGTTGTATCTCTGCGGAATATTGCTTTTGTAGTATACACTAAGATGTTCGATGCCATTAATGCGATTAAATAGGTCTTCGCTTGAAATTTTGGATTTCTTTTTGGTCCACAAACCGAGAGTTGCTGAGGAACTATCAAAAATGACGTACTGGCTTACATCTTTCAATGGCTTGTATAAATCAATGACTTTGTTACTTGTATCAACCCTTGTCATTCCATGATCAGAAGAAATGACAATGTTTACTCTGTCCCTAAGCGAAGGTGTCTGCTCTAGTCTCTGAAGTAGATAGGCAAGAGCCTCGTTAATTTCTTCCACTTTATCCATCACCTCATTAGATTCGGGCCCGTATCTGTGGCCATCACTATCGGGTTGGTTGTAGTACATCATGGCCAGAGTGAACTCTTCATGCGATATCCAATCCATGATTCGATCGACACGATATCGCAGAGGGTTTTGCTTATTATAGAGGCCGGAGGTGGCAAAAGCCATTTTGTTGTGAACTCGCGCTTCACTACCGACCCACTGGAAGACACAGCTTCTGCCTCCGTGTCTCTCGTTTGTGGACCACAGCGGTTCCGCGTCGCCATATTCGAACCACTCTGATTCCATATTTCTTTCCGGTTTCTTGTATGAGAATGATTTCTGTAAATCAGGATCGTAGAACTTATTTCCCACTAGACCATGATTCTCCACATAGCGTCCTGTCGCCATGGTGTAGTGTGAAGGGAATGTCAGTGTTATCATCACATTCTGCACCACAGCTTGGAAGCCGGACTCACGCACTTGCTTGAAGGCAGATATGTTTCTGCCCGCCTTTTCAGCCATGTCGAGGTAGTCGTGTCGGAAGCCATCGAAGGAGATGAATAGCACCTTATTTGCGCAGTATGCAGAGTAGGTTAGTATAAGGAGAAGCAGACACTGACCCCAAATTGCACACCTCATCGTAGTTGCCAATGATGGCACAATACTGTAAAAGTTTCTTTCATACTCCATGCTTAGATGCCATTAAGCCCGCTGATTGGCTCACCACCATCATGCTCCTCATTGGATTACATTTTCCCGCTGACTTCTAAATACCCGTTCCGCGCAAATGATTGGCACAGTTGCTTATTTAAACAAACTTCTTAATTCTGCGCATCACTCTGCTGTGTTCAATAACACTCTGTGTTATTAATTCAAAAGACTCTATTGCCATTCCTCTAAGTATCTTCTCATTTTTGCCAATAAGGCGGAAATCTTCTGTGTCATTCCATAGATGGAGCTTGTTTTTGCTTAAACTAAAAATATGCGACAGACGGGCTGTTGTAGAATGGATTTGAAGATCATAGCATAAATGGAAACGTTAACATGGTTCAATAAGGTTCTGAACTTTGATCTTTCCATGAGAGTCTTGCTGAAGTGGTCCCTCAACAGGGGAGGGTGGAGGTGAAGTTGCTGACACAGGAGAATCTGGATTTGATGAGAGTGTCTCACAGCTTGGCTAGTCTGCCGTTCATTTTCCGGTTCCCTGGTCCGATTAAAGAACAAATCTGTGCTTTCCTCATCCTCAAAGCGAATTTGTCTTAGATTTGGCGTCGACAATGATTCAGCCTTTTCTTGTAACAATCTAATCAGTAACCACCGCATTAAGGCGAAAGGCTTTGAACCAAACCACACGAAGAAGGTGACGCAAAGTTCATGCAAACCCCAAAATCTTGCCCCATTTGCAAGAAAAAAAACAGTTGACAGTTCAGGGTTGTCAAAAGCGAAGCACAACACCAAGGAACATGCTTTTCCATTAGTGAGTAAGAGTTTTGAAATACTGGAGGCACGATGACTACATTGCTCAATTTTCGCACAAAATATCACCAATACAGTGCTGTTAGCATCACTAACTGCGAGGAGACTACTTTAAAAGTTTAAGGCGACCAGATCAAATAGTGACCTTAAACACTCGGGTTGTCCTTCAACAGGACAGTCTGTGCGTGTTGTTGAGATTGTAAAAACATCCATTTGACACTTTGAGAAGCTCTCTTCAGCGCCTAGCAACAAACGATTGACATTTTTAAAGCCATTTCTACAAAGCCGAAGTCTACTGCTAATTTTGCAACGAAGAGAGTTTGTTGGGTGGATTGTAAACTAACAGCAGCAACAAATGGGTGCTGATTTCTTCAAACAAAACTCTCTCCACCGATGCGGCCCTTCAGATTCGTATAAGGACTAATAAAAATTTCTGTTTGATTGTTGAGAATTAAACGCATCTACAATGTGTCACCGTTTAGTGGTTGTATAGGGGGCTACCAGGCGAAAATGAGGTAATTTTTCTAGTCCTATAAATGCCGAATGTCTTAATCCACTACGATTTTACTCCAAACTACAAATACCAAATAAAAACGACGCGCAGCACTGAAGCCGCCCATGCAGAGTTGGCTTTTGTCCTTTAATGCCACCGTTAGGCTGGAAAGCAACCAAAGAATGACCGGAAAAATTAACTTAGGCAGAAAAGGTTGGTTGCCTTATCTAACACCGATGACTGTCTTTAATGGTGGGTAAGTAAACTTTAAGGCCAGAAATGGACCCCATAACCGTGTGCCTTTCAAATTCCAGTGAACCAAAGACAAATATGCATTGAGAAGAAATGGTTGGGTATGTGAATGCCAGCTTGTGCATCTTTTGCCTTCCTTTCAGCAGCTTCGGCGTGTCAAGGCTTTGCGGAATGCGGTCTTGCAATGTTTGGCTTCAAGGCCTCGCTTGCACAGCATCGCATTGGCTGGCCAGTCAACGATCACCTCCAGTGGACGTGTGCTGCGCTGTCTGCTGCATTGGTGCACATCGGTGGCGTTGTCGCACCCACGATGCCGAGGAGGCGGAGTTTGGAGTGAACAAGATGCTATGCAGAACCACTGGAGTCGCGTTTGAAGTCATGCCGCCCCCAAATCTTGCGCCAGTTGAGCGTTTGACATGTTTGAAGGGAGGAAGACAGCTGGCGTTGAGGGCAGTTAAAAGAGGAGAGTTGCGCAAAAGGACAACCGGTTTTCACTGGTAGGCAATACTTGAAAGCAGTGAAATGCCAGCAGCTGCGATTTGTGAAGTTCGGTTGAAGTATGGTCAGTAAGCTGAAGAATTGAATGGGGAATGTTAAAAGGACTGGATTAGTTGGTTGGGTAGTTAGTTAGTTAGTCAGTCAGTCAGTGACCTTCAGCAGTCGGGCGGTGCTTCAACAAGTTGGTCAATGGAAAGCGTCGAAGCAGGTGACGAGGGTGTGAGGACGCCAGTCGGATTCCGTGGTGAAGAACTGGAAGGTGCCTCGAGAAGCCCTTGGCAGTGGGTTCTCACGAGGAACTTGCATCTACATGCTTGCACCGTGCAAGTGACTCGAGAACTGAGGTCTGCAGACGACGCGCAGCGAAGGAGCCTTGTTAAACGCCTTGCGCAACAACAGCAACAGCAAGTGGATGGTGATTTTTATTGTACAAAGCTATCTTTGGCGAGGAGACTGCCAACTGTCATCCTAAGGGTAAGAGTAAACCACGAACTTGTGATATTTTGTGGCACTTTGTCGCATTTAGTGGTTAGAAAATGCACGAGTGATTGTTGAGACGCAAACGCATCTACGACGTGGCATTGCTCGGTGCGGACCTCGGTCTAAAATGCACCATCATCGAACCGTTCTTCTTCTCCTTCGTCTTTCCCTTCAATAATGTGGCTAGCGAAGTGGTGGGAGTTGATGAAGCTCACTATCTCCACCTAACAACTCAGTTTCGTGTGTCTAAACCGGTGGGTGAGAATGTAAAGGCGAAACTGTGCAGCCGGCAAGACGATGCCAAATGCCGAGAGACCGCAGAAGAGAGTCACTCGCACTGTGATTGCGTATTGCGAAGTTTTCTGTCCCAGTGATTGCGATAGGTCGCTCAGCTCATGCAAGTTAGCACCGTGTCACTGTTCCATGTTGAATTCGCTGAAGTCGGAGGCTTATTCCAGGAGATCCATGACCAGGCAATATGAATGTGCCAGCACAGCCGTAGAGGCAGTTCCTCTCCACGCAAACCTCCACCTCGTGCATAACAAAGTAATAGACAGTTTGCATCATTCGTGATTGAAAGTCTCCTCTTCCACCATCCATTTGCATGGATGTGGTCCACTCTGAAGAGCATTTATTTTGATTTCACGGAGGTGCTACCGTGCCATCGTGGAGATGGTGGTGGTTAGTCGTTGTGCATTGTGAGGGACTTTTGATACTGCAACGGTGCTACTGCCTCGAGAGAGGAGAAGGCGTGACATGTCCCCGCATCCATTTGTGGACGAGGAGGAAAATGCCTGGCACAGCAAAGCTGCCTCTACAAGCGCACTTGCCAATCCCACCAATTCTGCAATCCTGCCTACAGCCGTGGGCTGCATCTCACCCCTGCCCCCTTTGCCTACCACTTGTGCCACATGAGGTCGGCGAAATGTGGAGCACCAACCTAGGTGACACGAAGGAGCCGGCTTAAAACAAAAGCATACACCTCGATTCGCAAGCTTTGATGCTCCAACACGCGTGTAAAAGGGCAGTTTCTTTTCATCTGCGCAATCGACTCTTGTGATAAACAATGGAGGAGTTGTATCAACTCTTCACAAGGATCCAGCAATCCTCGTTTTCTCCTTCTCCTCCTCTGCCTCCTCCTCCTCCACCTCCTGCGAGCGTTGGGAAGCGATGGCAGTGCATGATAACAGGGTCCAAGGTGTCCGGCAGGAAGTACAAAGTGTGGTGCTACAGTGGTGGTTTCTGAGTCAGCACTGTGGTGCTCCCTCAGTGCAGTCGTGTGAGGTGAGCATTGTAGGCAGAAATGGGGATTCATTGGATGATGGGATGCACAGCACCGGCAGAATGAAGCTGCACTCCAGAATGACTGGCGTCACTCCTAGCTGACAAGGTTGAGGAGATTGGTTTTGTTTACTGGGTTTTTTGTAATTATTTTCTGAACTTTAATGCCTAAATTGATTACTCGGGTTGCTACCGCTTAAGTGCGTGCCTATTAGCGTGGTAGAGGCTGTAGAAAACACACTCGCACCTTATGATTCACCGCCAAGTTTCAGGCTGAGAGAGTGGGAGAAGTCGCTAGAATTTTGCTGCCTTAATTTTGCAACTAACTTATTTAGCTTTGTGCAATTTTCATCATGGCATCGCAAGGAGGTTTCGCCGTTTCGCTTCATGCTTGCACGGGGTGATGTGAAGCGGGCCGTTTGTGTGATCCCACATTAATGCTTGAGGACTGTGGAAAGGCCCTGCCTCACCCTGCCACGCAGAAGAGCAGCCACTCCAGATTTTCGAGACATTCCCTCTTCGTCATCCTTCTATGTCTTGGATTATTACTCCACTCGGATCTGTTCAAGTGGAACAAAACTGCAAAGGAAGCATTGAGGCGTCTCGCAACTTAAAGCCTTTGTAGGGAATAAGGTGAATGATACTATACGCCGCAGAGGGCAAAATGTGATTCCTGGAGCGTCTTAAAAAAAGAAGTAAACACCCGTAGCCAAATTACTGCGTCCGCCTAGATTATGGCCAACTGACTGTGAGGTCAGCTCCGAAGTTAGAGATTAGGCGATGCAAATTGGTTGAACAACCCTCTGTGCGTGAATAGGCGATGTTGGAGGAAATTCAGGAGGGTCAGTCGCCCCTACTGCATGTCTGTGCGAAGAAGTGCCAGATTTGATGCCAGGATTGGTTTGTTGCTTTTAAAGAACTGAAATGAGGTGAAGTATTGACAACCAAAGTGAATCCCGCGTAACGCGAACTAAACGATAGAAATTAGAGAACAGCAGAATCGCAGAACGTGCACGCCTTACTTGCATTTGGAGGGTAAAAATGTCACTCGGCGCTTCCACACGACCTTAAAGACAATATTTCAAGGTAGCTTTGACTTGTGCATCCGAGTTCCCCACCAGAGGGCAGCACGCTGCTCTCCCTACGATTAACCATAAAACACGAAATGTGATTTTTATTATTTATTTAAGAAACCAACAATTATGACGGAAGGCTAGTAAAGTGTGCGCGCGCGATATACACGTTGAAGCCGAGGAACAGGAGGAGAGTCGAGAAAGGAAAAGTCATCCACTTTTGGGTATGCGTTTATTTACATTCCGAAGTACTGAACTTGCGGGGACTGGAGGTCGACGAGAAAACCCCTATGGATGAAAAAATAATCGATCATTATGACAAGGGTGATGGACGAGGCGAAGCAAAATCATGCCCCACGGTCAAATGAGGAAGCGGGCAAACAAGGAGGCATAAGTTGTCAAACAAGTGACTATCCGTCATCAAGCTGTCGACATCATGTTTTGCGTGAAAACGAAAACTCAGTTGCCAATTCCCTCGCATTGTCGGTATGTTAACCAGCAGCTGTGGTGGATGACACGTTCGTATCAAAATGGTGGAAGAGGATTACACAGTCGTCATGGTTAACAAACACTTGAGCCTTGGAATACAGTCCGGACGGCACTACGATTCGGTGGAGGGAATGTATCCAGAGATGTCATCTCTGCATCTTAGAAACTCGTCCATCCTAGAATTAACTTCGTTAGTAAAGATTCTCGTTCAAGAGTTCCTCGATATTGCAATTCCGAATGGGGAGGTGATGGCTTATGGACGACTTCTGTGAAGCAGTGTGGCACGAACCCGGACTGGAACTAAAGCAACAGACGATGGTGATTGGCTGGAAGGCAGCAAGATCGACCTCCCTGGAACCACAAATAGCCGATAAACCGTTATGGGGACAGGGAAACGGACAGACAGACACAGACAGGAGAGCGGGGCGTAATTGGCACCGCGTAGACACAGCAATTTGATCCAACTTTAAGCAGACTGAACTGAGCAACGCTACCACAGATAGCAGTTTTGCCATAAACACTCAACTACCAAAAGTACCGAGCTCCATCAGTTTAAAAGAGGAGAAAAGGGGTAGACCAGATCCTCATGTCTTAATTTCTCTTAACAGCTTTGATAGGCAGGGTGCAATGCTTGTTTTCGTTTATCCCACTTCTCCCTAAGGAAACAATCCAAAAATCCAAAGAGGCGATCATCACTGAACGTCAAGACAGCGCATTTAGCTGGTGTATTTAAATTCCCTCATCTCGACTACTCAAGGAAGTGAGTCACGTGGAGGCTGGACCGGACCGTTTAATAGCGCCCACCAGCTACTCCCTGTCCGTGTCCAGCCAATAAGCCCCCATCACAATATGATTCAACTGCCGGTTGTTTACGAAGGTGGAGAAGGAAAAAGCCTCGACGGCGTGGTTAAAAGTAACCAACAAGAGTAGCACCGCGAATGGCGCCCAAAAGACCAGAGTCGTGCAATACTCAGGCTATTTAAAAATGGCCTCGCAGGTGGGACACAGGAGGGCAGTTTTGTTGAAAGTGGTCGCGGACGACTGAAATTAAAATGAACGCGCTTATCAATGACAACCTTAGTGCATGAAAAAAGCCGCCGAACTCCGACATTTCAACGCATAGTGAACCAGTATACCCTGCCAACCTTCGAGGCAGTACGTAGAATGTGGTGATGCGAGGATGTTAGGTCTAAAATACAGAATTACTCATCTTTAGGTTAGTGAGTCGCAATGCAACCGGGTAGACTACGGTCCCTTTCAACTTGTCGGGGTTGGTTAAAAACAAAGCACCCGATATTACGCAGGTGTTGCAGAAAATGCGTTCAACTAGAATCACGCTAACTCGCAAGCTCTTAAAATTACCTTGGTGTAAATTTCACCTCGGTTAATCGGTGATATCACCCTAACCTGACGGAAAATCAGTTTTAACAGCGAGTTAACTCGTACTGGCTGAAAATCCTTAAAAATGGGCATTACTAAGTGCCTTCTCGTGAAGCGACTAACTACCCTCTGGTGGTGTTTTTCACCTGGTAAACCTACGGTCTAGACTCAACTGGGAGAGCAGCCGTTGTTCCAGTTTCATAAGTTACTTGTAAAGAGCAAACAGGACAATATGCACTAACTTCCTCAAGAACTAGTCGTAGGGACGCATACTACTTATTATACCAGTAGTAAACATTTATCAGAAATCTAACGAACGTTATGCGCCACCTCACTTGACATATTTCGGCAGTCTCAGAATCAAATGCCAGCAACGGTATATGAACTGTTGATCTAGATCTAACTACCTTTAAGCATATCCAACTTGACTATTTTATAAAAGCCCCAGTTTTCTCAGTCTAGACATTTCAAGACTCAACTCCCAGTCTTCAAAACTAGCTCTGGCGTCACCAGTTAAAGCACACAAGAAACATTTGCTGAAGTTTCGGTAAGACACTTCCAAACTCTACATACCGCTCCTGGACGAATTTGGGCTCTTCGCCAACGCTGCACAAAACACATAATAGCTTCAAGGAATGTTAACCGGTAAGTACTTGAAAATTTCGCTTTATCAGTGAATTCAGCTTTTCACAGATATGTGATGCTGCTTTTGATATTTAAGTAGTGTGGCAGCAACTGTCCATACATGAGCCATGTTCCTTAAAACAAAAGGCCACAAGTTCCTATCCAATTCCAAAGGTTCACAGATTGCACGAACGGGGAGATGGTGGACGACTAATGTTCAATTTCCGCTTTAGACATTCAAGGCAGAGTAACAAATATGAAACTATTAAAAAAGCAAACTACAAGGCGCCTCGGCCACTTCCCAATCTGATTAGCGAGCCTCACAACCGTTTTAAAAGTTTATTTATGACAATTTGGAAAGGCATTTATCGCCTTCGTATGCTGTAGTTTACTGCAAGATTAACTTAAAATCATTGCCTGGATTGGTCGTTAATTTACTCAAGAATTAAGAACAGGCGTTGACAATAAAGCACTAGAAATATGAGAAAATACAAGCCTAGAAAGCATTGCACCAATGCGCATCTTATATTTTCCATGAGTAGTTACCTAGGTAACTCACGCACACCTCCAGGAAGCTTTAAGACTGTTTATAATTTTACCCTGTCCAAAGATGCTCCTGCCCAAGCTGGCTTATTTATTTGCGAAAAGGTTAATTTACGCTACCAAAGCCTTGAATTACCAGTATTTCCTTTCAAATACTCTCGACATCCAGGTACGAGAGCGGGTCTACTAAAGCTCCTACAAGTAGCGACCTCAGCGTTAACTTTTAGTTGGAGAAAACAACCAGCAAATCGCATTAGAATGGAGCCGATGGTGGGGAAGCCGTCAAAAAAGCAGTTCCTGATACTGGCAATACTTAGGTACAAACTGGGAAGTTGGAAAGCCCCCTCAAAGCTCTCCACCTAATTACGCCTACTGAGCTAACAAGTGGTGGAAGATGACTTAACAAGACAAAAGACGATGCTGCACCGATGGCCATTTACCAGTGACGAATAAGGAAATCTTAGAGGCTGCATAGAGCGCGCAAAAAGGTTGCCTCATATACTACTGTGGGCAATGAGTAACATTACGTGTATCGTGTATCGGTTCTCAGAGAGCCACATGTTCAGCCTAAGCATGCTTCAACTCAAAAAAAAGCGCATCAGAAGGTCGGCAACTTGCAGCTCTGTCTATTGACGCTAAAATAACTTTTCCGCTATTTGCATAACAGATTTTTGTATCTGAGCCCAGTTTTGTGTTTCAGATTAATTAGCCATCAAATGGAAAACTGGCAGAGATGAGACATTCAAATAGTCGTCAATCCCCATGGTCGATTAGTGCCTACCTCGTGTAATCCACTGAAACACGAGGACATCACCGGGTTCAGGCTAGTTTGTCAATTGTCATTATTCTTGCATTTGTAAAATTTTAACCGCACTTAACAAACGCACTTTGCATGACCCAAATTCCTGATAAACAATGCGTCAAGACTCAAGCACTGCAACGGCCCCGCGATTAACAAGTGAAGGGCAAACACGCAGCACTTGGTCAGTTTGGCCAGTCGATTGTTTGCAGCTTTTATAGTACACATTAGCATTTCAATCCTCCACGCCAGGCATCACACCATACAGTCTACCATAAATCAAAAAATGCACAAAGTCCATCCATCAAAATACTACCAATCCTTTTGCCCAAACTGGATTTTAGGCATCTGCAAAGTTAGAGGTAGTAAAATTCATTGAAAGTCGACCATTTTCATGACCCATTAGCCAAGTCAATTGCCTGTTACAAATATTAAGAAGGGTTGACAGTTGCCTTCAATCAACGCCAAGGACCAGTTTATTAGCGCCTCAATGCTTAAAACTAGCAATTAACTGCGTATTAGAATCGGTTGTGGGAACCCTGGTGGTAAGTGAATTCAGCCTGTTGGTAAAACTACGAAAGGATGTCATAATGCATGTATCGACATCGTGCATCCACACCCCAGCGTTTTCATGTTAAGCACATACCAACCGCGTAGAGCCCAAAGCAAGACGTTCATGCAGCAACCCTCAACCCTTCCGCAAATCCAAATAAGTAATGAATGCCGCACCAATCCCCATATGATAACACTGAATTAGCTGCTCAACGATACCTCCTCGCAGGTTTCAATGTAACACTTTTCGACGAGATTAGATTTGAAACAAGTACAGTTAGCCAAAACCATCTTCGCATTCACCGCCGATTTCGAGAAACACATTCACAACTTGTAAAGTGCTTGAAGTTAACTCAATGTCGGGAAATACTGCTCACAGATATTAATGCCCCTAAGCCCACTACACGGATAGGAGGGAGATAGGTACATATCAGTGCGGATCCCCGAGCCAGTGAGTAAATGAAAAGGTAAATCGAATAGGTGACCGTGCCCAACCCCACCGGTGGTGTCAGGGCCAATGGCAAATGCACACCACCTAGCTTCAGTCGACACTAGCACTTCCTTAAGAGTGACATGAAAGCGTCCGAGGGGGAGAGGAAACTTGCTTAATTCCTGCATCCCGACGACCAATGCCGCGAATTTGAGACACTAATCGACTCACACAAAGCAAGTACCGTGAGCTTTGCTAAGCTCAACAAGTCCTTGTTACCTGACCTGAGAGACAACCAAGTACACTACCTTCCACACGCTTTTTAGGCAAAACTAGTTAAGAGCACAAGACAGCGCAGTACACGATCAAGGCAGAATAATGGGACAGTGACAGCCACGCACGTAACATAAACACCTCCAATCCATCTACAGTTAATGGCTACATGAGGAAGGCCCACATTAGCGTTGTCACGCTCACACAAATTGTATTAGTTGGTACGAAGGCCCCTCAGTAAACCTACTGCTGTTTCAAGATTTAAGTAGACTTGGTCAGCTAAATCCAAATTAAGTTGGCACGTTTGACAGCAGCACGTCCACCTGATGGATAGCCCAACTTGCGGGTATATTTTAAAGTCAAACTATTCAGAACTTCAGGCTAGATACGTTCAACATCCACAAAATAACAATCTACGAAGAACCATCGTGGTACAGTAAGGGATCTCCTATGCAAAAAAACACTAACTTTTTAGCATCTCCCTTTAGTTACTGGCAAAGATAGTGATGATAAAAAGCATTAAAAACGACGCTCTCACGACTCAGTTGATTTACCTGGTTACCGTAGACGACGTAGTTTGAAACATTAACAATAGCTGACTTGATCTCTCGTTCAAATCGTTCAGCACATTTAAATGCTCAAAACCGTTAGTATCTCAAAGCCGCGGATGCTAAAAACTAAGCTATGAACTAAAAATTGCGCTACAAATGTTCACAGACGCCTTGGCAGCAGAGGCGCTTATGCGCGGTAACCTTTGCTGGTAGAGCTACAAATGGGTTCCACGAAACATCGGCCATGCTGACACCTCACCCACGTGTCACTCAGAGCCCATCGCAGGACCCTCGCGACGCACTACCCAAACAACCCCTGGTGCAATAAATAACGAAAGCAGTGCCATAAACTTGCAATGATATCGACACAGAGACCCTAAAGTAGCCTCCTTTAGAAGCATGAGCAGATTCTAACCCTCCATTTGTAGGAAAGAGGAAAGGTTAAGTTTGGAACGAGTTTGACCAAACGAAATTGCTAGCGTTCATCAGCGACTTTGAGATGTATTCATGATTTTTAAAAGAACCGGTAATGCCCACCGGTCCAATACTGTCCTTACTGGGATTAAGGTAAAGGACAAATGCAGCATCCCAGTCGGCGCCAACAATGTCAGAGAGGGCATGTTTACCCCTTGTATTCTTGCAGCCAATGAGGTAAATCGGGCACAAATCGACCTCCGCAATTCCTCATTACCTGACCCTAACGGGGAAAGTGGGAATAAGCAACTACGCTTTCGACAGTTAGCAGTCCCAAAGTGGCGCAATACATAAACGAGCCAGAAAATAGCACATTGCATTAACCACACATACCATATACCTACTTAGATTCGCGTCAGCTTTCTACCTAAATAAGAAAGCTCACATTAACATTTCACTTCCTCTGTGAATTGGCGTTGCCGCGCCAAGTATTAATTGCATTAGCTGGAGCAAAGATCCCTTCAGGAGCCCTACTACTATTTTGACTTAAGTAGAATTGGTCAGAGGGGTCAAAATAAAGTCGGCATTTTGGAAGGCAGCACGTCCACCTGACCGCTAATCCAACCTTTGAGCGCATTTTCGAGGAATAAAGTGGTCAGAGGCCCATCTTGCTAGGTGCTTTCAACATCCATTAAATATTGTAGTCCACAAAGGCCCAAAGTAGTACACCGTGACAGAGATATTAAAACTTTTTGCGCAAAAAACTTTGATTTCTCTGAAGCCGATTCTAGCGTTTTTCAGTCAGGCACTCGCAGATGGTGATGTTAAAACGCATTAAAAACAACCACTTAAGCATCCCAGTAGTCAATTTAGCTATCACCTGACTTGATTTTCGTCGGAGTTATTCAGCACATTTCAATGCTCAAAACTCAGTATCTCAAAAACACAGGAGCACTAAAGCCGGACTAAGAAGTGACCTCGCGCAAATGCTTACGGGGACCTTGGTAACAAACGGGTCCATAGGCATTAACCCCAAGTGAAAGGCCCCGGGACGATACCACAAGCTCCATGTTAACACCCCACATTTTTCAGCATCTCCCACTTCAGGGCATAATAGGCACTTAAGAGCTAACGCAAGATGTTTCCATTGTACCATACTGATACTCTCTAATGCACTAAACAATGAAAGGAGTATACACCAACTCTCAGCGATGCCGAGCCAGCCAACTAAAAATAGTCCTGTTAAGAAGCGATAGTGGATTAAATTGCTCGAATTTCATTAAAAGGAAAGGCTTAGATTTAAAACAAGCATTAAAATAAAAGGCTTTAGCTTCTGCCGTTAATTTCGCAAGACATGGTTATGAATTTTACTCAACTCTAATAAAAGAAGTTTACACAACCAGCAATACCCTCCAGACCGACTACGCGTGAGGGAGCGCGAATAGGCACGCACGCCAAACAAGCGGGTAAATTTAAACGCAAATTGGACAGGCGACTGTGTCAAACTACCTCATAGGCCCGATGTTGCCCTTGCCAGGATTAAGGCTGGTGGAAAATGCAATCTCCCGCCTTCAGTGCACACTAACGCCAAATAACGCGTGTTTACCCTCTGAATTCTCACAGCCAATGAAGCAAATCAGGTACAAATTGACCTCCGCAATTCCATATTACCTGACCCAATGGGGGAAAGTGATAAACAAACGTCCACATCTTCCTCCCTTACGTATTGGGGACAGAAGACGACTTAACAGCTCAAGGTCACGCAGTACATGATCGGACCAAAAAACAGTCGTAACCGCGCACACCATGTAACTACTTTAATTTACATCAATTCCCTACCCAGATAAGAAACTCATATTAAAAGTCCACTCCATTCGCGAAATAGCGTTGCCGCATCACGTATTAACTTCGCTAGTTAATGCAAAAGCCCCTTCAGCGAATTTACTACTGTTTCGAAATTTAAGCAGACTTGGCCAGCTAAATCCATGTAAAGTTGGCACGTTTGACAGCAGCACGTCCACCTGACTGATAGCCCAATCAGTGGACGTATTTTAAGATACTGGCCTGCCGGACCTTTGGGTCAAATAGCTTCAACATTGACGCAATAGCACGTAAGATACGAAGAACTAAAGTAGTACACATTGTTTGAGGTATTAAGAAATCTTTTACACATTTTCTTTCAGTGAGGTACTCACGAAGGTGGTGATAGCAAAGTACATTAAGACCGACCACAACTTACTAGCCGACCCAACCGATTGTCGTAAGCAATATAATTAACGTTAAGAAATTGCGTGGCTTGATTTGCCCTTGAATTGTTCAACGCACTTTTATGTTCCAAACCTTCAGTGGCCCAAAAACAGACTGGACTAAGAGTTGCATTCACATTATAAATAATTTCCATGACCTTGACAGCAAACGCGTCCACCCGCAGTAACCTTTGCTGGCCAACCTACCAAAGGGTACCACAGTACTCAATACTTGCATCAACTTTACACTTTTATGTTTATCTTAATTGAAGGTATGACCATAACTTAGGAACCAGTGTAAAGGGTTTCTTGTCACTTGCTCTTTGATGAAATAGCAAACGGAATTACTACCAACAATATCGACAATATCGAGGGAGCAACTCGAAAGTGGCATTGGCTAAAGGTGCGAGTGAATTCCAACACTTCGATTAGATTAGAGGAAGATCAAATCTGGAACAAGCGAATACCCAGAATTGCATCAGCATATATCATCCATTCTGCAAAACATTTACGATTTCTAGGATGCCTAGCTTTAATTCAACTCTAGAAAATAATTCCCCCACAGCTAACAACGTCACCTAGACCTAATGCGCATGGGCAGCGATTGCTAGTGGAGAAGCCCAAAATAGTAGACAAATCTAGTGGCCGGATTTATCGACCTCGGAGCCCAACATGACCATTATTTGGATTAAGGTCAAGCATAAATACAGCCACCCGCCTTCGGTCGTCACTAGCATTTCGCAAACAATGACACATCAAAGGGCGCTTGTTTACCCGTTGAATTCTCATAGCGTACAAAAATTACTACGGCCCTTGCCGGTATCCACAATTCCTTAATACCCAGTCTAGAAGAGGGGGAATATACAACTACGCTCTCTCCCTACACACCTTTGGAGAGGAGGAAGGGGAATCAATTAGCAGGCTAAGGCCGTACAGTACACGTTCAAGCCAAAAAAATGACAATGTGGGAATCGCAAGGACACTCAAATTTGTATCAAGTTCGTACCTACATAAAAAAGAGCACATTAAAAGTTCGGTCCATCTGCGAGTTGGCGCTGCCACCGCGCGCCAATCGTATCGCTTGACGCAAAGCCCCCTACAAAGCTACTACTATTGTAGGATTTAAGTAGGCTCGATCAGGTAATTAAAATAGTTAGTGTGCTCAATCCAATCAATAATCCAACACGTGAATGTATTTTCAGTTACTAGTCTTCCAAACCTTCAGGCAACGAGGGGTCGTATGTCGAAGAAGCACCAATTTTTCCAAAAGACCGATTTTAGCGTTCTCGAATCGACAGATTCAGCTTGTCACCAAAAATGATACAATTAACAACGAGTACCTGCACCACTAGGCTCATCGACAAAAATACCAACTTCTAAGAGGCTTGTGGATTAACCAGGCCGCTCGACGCATATACAGTGTCATGGGTAAGCTCGCGCCCAGATTTCATCAGAATTTTAACGTAATTCCACTTGTTTCCAACACAGTCAGGCACTTGGGAGGCCATTAAAATGCCAAAAACACCACTTATAATAAAGCACAGCACAAGAGGACTCTACCCACTAGACAGGAACCTTTTATTCATGTCAGTCTAAGAAATATCGCTAAACAGACTAGACCGCTGCGCTCTATGGGCACTTGTTTCCAGGTTTCGGATAGGTTATTGAAATCAAGTGCCATGCCCTCCTTTCTCTGTACTTCAGTGGGAATCCACTGGACTGCCTAAAATGGAGAGCCGTGAAGCTAAAAACGCCCATGCTAGTTACTGCCACAGCGACTTCACATGCTGCAAAGCCAAAAAAGAGACTAAAGTGCCTCACTCAGGGGAGCCCCCCAATCCAACATGTACTATACTGCTAGGGCACATTAGCTTCAACCGAGGTTTCGGTTTTCGTAGCTTCACACCAGTTCAATCACACCTAGGTGATGTTAACAAAGGCCTGGCCGAATACTACGAAAATTAGAACAGATGTCAAAGATAGTCAACCATGAATTGTTGTATGAACTCAAAGAAGCGCAACAATACAAGGATAGCTCATTATTTCGAACCAACCTTTAACATAAAATTGCCTGGCCAACACTTTCTACACGATGTTGCCCGCTTGCCAAATTGCACAATCAAACCACCAAAGGACAGCCTTAGGGCAAAATTCATTGTACTTTTAGTATCGCGGTTAAGGCATAACACCTTCCACAAAGCTGAAGCGCCTGGCACTCCCCACGCTGCTTCTGAAATTTAACTGCAAGCATGGACTGCGAAATAGGCACCGTCGGAGCCACAAAAATGCGACCTATCGAATCCTGTCAGAGACGTTCGTGTAAAGCCAAGGCCAACGAATATGACGGTGGATTGCACAGAAATAGTTTGCTGGGCTTGAAGCCCATATTAAGTGATACAAAGTGAAAAACTTAACTCATCTGAACGCCTTCCAAATTTATAATTTAGATATTAAAACATCTCCAAATAGTTACCCCGAAAATCACCACTAGGCAGCCCAACCCGGCGAAACCGAGCCCAATTGCGGGGAATCTGCACAATGCCTCAACTACGCAAGCAAATCAGGGTGAGGCCTCCTCGCGGATTATTAAACTTTCCTTGGAAGAGACAACCAAGTCCCTGGTTGCAACAGCAGTCTAATTACACCAAACGGCAGAACACATTAATAACTGGCCAGCGCATGCCTACCGCACCAGAGGTCCAGCTTCACGAGCAACTGAGATCACAACTACGTTATTAAGTGCCACTATGTCACTTGATGAAGTAACCATTTACTAAATTGAACACCCTATTGGTGCCATGGAAACAAACCGCGAGATCGGTAGAGCCGTGCCCTGGATGGAGATGATGTCCAAGCGCGACCCCCTATCCATGCATTTTGCAAGTGAAAGCAGTAAGGTTTTGCGGCAAACAACTAGTAGCGTTTCTAATATCAACCTTAAGTGCTCGGCCTTGCAAAACCACAGCTTTTCGTAAAATATAGAAATCGTTAAACGGAGTCTGCGCACGTTGTATCCGCTCGCAGCTCTACATGGAACCGAGTCTAGTAAGTGTAAACTCGAGCCCCTTGAGAAAGGAGTAAGCAGAGCCCGAAAAAGCACAAGTCAGAGCGGCAATCTATGCAACATTACCAACCGTGTAAACCATGTGACTTACGCAGTACCCCATGACTAAAAAACACCATCCAAAAAGAGCAGCAGAATTAATGGATGACCGAAACCCCGTTACTTTGCCAGCACATAGGCCCAAAAACCACACTTACTGGAACGGATCTCAACAAATGGAAAACGCAAATCCAGTAATGGGCCAACTATCACACGCTTGAATAGACCGCTTGGTATCAAGATTTTCCTAACCCTGCCCCATTACGCCAACCAGTAGGGGATGGGGAGTAACAACAGACCACAGTGCCCGCTAGGGCACACTCAAACGGCAATTGCAGTCGCATCCAACGAATAAACTGGCAGTCTTACTTGTATCAACACTTCCGAGGCGTCATCCAGTATTGTTAAAAAGAACTTGGGCGACAAAGCCGATCACACCCTATTGATATATGAACTATCAAAATATGCATTTGCACCAGAGTAACAACCTCTATCTTCCACTTTTCAAATGCAGTTCAAACACGGGAATTGAGTATCGCGTATGCTCCATAACACACCACTTTACGGATTCGCAGGCTTTTCAATTGATAAATTCGTTTGACTGGAATAAGCTCCAAATTTGTTGAATTCAGCTTAGTAAGAATACAAGTACGGCTGTTTTCACAATCCTCGCCTCCAAGAAACGCCCCTCGCAGTAATTACCGAACCTCCACATTCGTAATTCAGAACGACTAAAAGACTAATCGCCGAAGCTAACCAAATGTCCGCCTCCGCGGTGGAGCTGCCAGCTGATCTGTGTTCAATTGCAGATCACTCGTAGTCAAATCACCACATACGCCAATGGGTTAGAAAAAAAGACTCGAGGGTAGTGGAGGAACTAGGCTGCGACAACACCGACCAGACGTAGTTTGGGCCCTTCATTATAGCCACCACATGAAATGCGTACATAGCGTAGCTAACTCCAAGTACACACCTCGATGCATCCTTAATTGACCAAGCCATTTTGGACCCCAGGTGCGTCCTTAAAGGCAACTTCATGCATCCACCCTACTGGCACTCAAGCTTGCGTCGAACAGGCCCTTGGGGTAGCAAAAAGCAGACTGGCAACCCCGTGGAGAGTACCACTCTTGCACTTTCACAGCATCAACGCGTCTTGGCATGGCAAATTAAAAATACAATAGATCCATTTTACCTCCTGTTTTGGGATCATATAAGCTACTGCATTACAGGTACCCTCGATGTGAACCAAGTAAGGAACTGCGGGGTCTGCACGGCGTAAAATAGTCGAACTGCTACGATAGCCTCGACAAGTAACTTTGAAATCGCCTTAGCATTGGTTAACGGAGTTAATAAGATAACAGAAAATCTATCCAATAAAAGCCAGTCGTGCTGACATTAAATTCAGTTTCCTAAAACGCCGTAAACTCCTAGGACAAAAGCCTACTCCTTGTTTTACAGTCCTACTTTTATCAAAAACAATATATATACATTAAACGCCGACAAATACCATCAGTGTGCAGCTTACATTTCAGGGCTGCTTTCATTTTGTAAATGCTGTTTTCCCGCGTGTATATTCGGACATCAGGATTGGAATCGACCAGATGTTAACTCGGCGACATTCACACAAACAGATGGGAAGGGTGTTGGATGTGTGCATTCGCTCGCCGCAAATTTCCTTTATGCACACAATCACACAAATAGACAAAAAGGCGCGCACTAAAATCAAATAACGACGTTAGGAGTACTCCCTTCCTGACAGAACAATGAAGCAGTTAAACGAAGGATCAGCGCAACCTTAGCATTGAACATAGGCTATTGAGCGTCATACCGAGTTCGAGTCTGCGTCTCACGATCCAAAGACAGATAGACCACCAAGCCATGACAAGCTAAGACCTCATTCTAAAACTACGCTCGCATAATTTAGCTTCAACTCCAAGCATCAATTTATGGACAACCGCGTCAAACCAGCAAACAAGTCCAGCATTTCATAGCTGGGGCAACCCCCGCCCATACTAGGTAAATTAACTCACGCAAGGAAACGGATTCAAGCACAGAACCCGACTTCCTTTGTAACAAGACTGATGGGGGGTGATGTAGCACGTTCTGCACTATGATCTGTAAGAATCAAATAAGTCGCCTGAAGACATAGAGAACAAAGTCGCCTAATTTTGCCCCAACCACAAGCAAATGCACGGTCGACGCTAACTGCATGCCCGACGTAAAGGAAAGATGACACATGGAATAGCAAAAAACTGAACTGTAAAAGGCCCATACTGCGTAGTTCTTGCACACACTTGCATAGAAATGCAATATCGCAATTCAGGAAGGGTATCCAATCTATCGAAAAAGCAACGGCAAACGCCGGGTCGGGCTGAACTTTAGTTACCCATACACCTAGCTCAGAACGCTGCTAACAGTAAATAGAACAAATGAGCAGTCTAATCTCCAAGACTAAGCCCATACTTGAAGGACAGATGGCGACATTTGGTGCACGGCTGCCATTTCACTGGCATGACGGAGCCACAACTGGATTTTTGACTGCTGGTATAAGGGATCAAAACATGCAACACAAAAGCGCCACCACACTCTAGAGCAGCTTCCTATCCCAGACCGAAACCATAAATGCGCCAATGTCAGTCAGACGTGGTAGCATTGCTAAATGACCCCCACTGCAGAGTGTCTCGTGCCGCAAACGCACAATTACGGGGAACATTGGCGCTCCGAAGTAAACCCCAAATTGTGCTAACCCCGAATTTCAAGTGTACCCACAGAGACACCCTGCATCACAAGTATTTTTGTAAGAAAACTATTTAATGAAATGGGTCAAGTAATTCAAACGATTCAGTCAGATAAAGCGTGTCCTTCGCATAAAAAATAATTTCAAACACAGAACGCGCATGCAAACTCTACACTTATTTACACCAAGACATGGCTTAAACTAAATATAGGCTAATAAAATCAAATCTTACCGGGATGAATAGATCAACACACCTAAAAGAGAAGGAAAAACAACTTCGGAGTCTTCTACTGTTGATGAATACGAACAGAGAGGCTCTTGTTGAAGAGCCGGAACATGTTCGTTTCATGCGCTGCCCGCTCTGCATCCCCAAAGCAGCCAAAAGAGATAAGTGCCTCTCCCATCTGATTGCCACGGTGGTCACGACGGAAACGAAGCGAACCCGGGAGGGGACGGAACGGCCGAAAGACGTCCAGCACCGCATTAGGAGGGCAGTTGGGTGGGAGGTTGGAGATGTGCACGTTAACAGACATTGGAGGGCCGAGTCGACGGAACTGCGGTGGTGGCGGACCAGGCGGTGGAAAGGGTGGTCTAGGATGCGCTCCCCTTGGTGGCCCAGAAAGGGGTGATTGAGGATGATGGTAGCGAGGAGCACTCGACCTAGGCTCGCTGCGATCGCTATCAATGGTTTGCGCTTTTGCTTGGCTCTCAACGTCCTGTAGCTTCTGTTCAAATTCCGACTTTGATATGGCACGCATGCAGAGATTCCTATGCACTTTCTTGAGATCACTCTCAGCAGCCGAGAAATCACGCAGAGCCGTCTTGCAACTATCCTCGTTAATGAAATCAATCACGGCGGCCCGACTACTCGACAGAAGATGAATAGAATCGCCCGGAATGAATACGCTGGGGAAGATTTTAGAGATCTCGAAGATTGTCATATTCCGCGAGAAACCGTAAATAAAGCAGCAAGTCTTCGCAGCTGTCGGAGATTCTGAATTTGTCAATTTGGCCACGGCATCCGCCTGTTTCGACTGACATTTGGCCACCGAATGAACAAACTGCATGTTAGAAATCGCCATGAGCTTCACGTTTTGCGCCTGATTCCGACTAAAAGGTCGCGGCGGCGCGCCCAGAAGGATATCCAAGTCACGCGCGGAAGGAAGGCGAACCAGGGCGACAGAGGAACCTCGAGGTCCACCCTGTACGATCTTAACATTCTCTTCGGTGAGCCCTGGTACACCCAAAAAATTAACAATATCTCTCTCGGTAACATCGCTCGGGATTTCAGAGATTTCGATGCATCCTTCACTGTAGTAGTTCGGCTTTATGGAGGCCCTTGGCGGTATTCTGTCAAGGAGAGCCGGAGGGCACCTACTCTGGAAGTTGCTGTCGGTAACTTTGAAGTACTCTTCCGCAGAGGAGTTGACCACCTGAACCTTAGCGCCACGGAAAACGTTACCATCGCATGCCAGAGCCCGATGATGCGATTGAGGGCAGGTTAGCATACAGTAAACGTTCCCAGTGTATCTTTTTATAGCGTCCTCCTCGACCCTGATACCAAACTTGGGGACAATATTCACACCACGGAGAAAATCAAAAACACTTTTCACCGTAACATCCGTGGGGCGCATAGAAACTTTTACAACGAAGTCCATGCACGGCACCTCTGAGCTTTGAGGCTGACTGTCATCCTGTCGGTGACGTTTGTAGGGAGCTACATCGGCGCCAGAAGGATCAGGATGACCCGGTCTCTTGCCAAACTGATGATCCTCATCTCTAAGCCAAGGCGGTCTAACCGAGAAATCACGTTCGCCGTTTGGAAACATAGGGCCGTTTTCACGATAGTAGCTCGATTCGCAATAATGCATACCACCTTCATAACCATTACCATAGCCGTAGTAACCATCTCCCATTGGTGGTGGTGGCCTATCCTCGTAACCTCCCTTGTAGCCACTGTATCTATCAACGCCCCCTTCGTGAGACGGTAAGAACCCATCGCTCTCCTGATGGTCTGCAGGTCTCGGTGGCCCACTCTGTTCCTTATTGTAACTACTGTATCTCGACTGAACCCCATCGTGATCGCTGCCCCATGTCTCAGGACGATCGTAGCCGTGATTATAGGTGCCATCTGGATGGGGTTCAAGCCCTTTCTCGGGAATCTGAGGGGTTTGCGATGGCTGTCCATATGATCCTCCAGCAGAAGCAATGCTGGACGGACCAGAGGGACGAGCATAGGACTGAGGAGGGGCTGAAATCGTATGAGGAGACGGATTATACTGATCAGGAAGTCTTGCAGCAGTTTCTTGAACAGCAGGAGTCTGTTGCGATGCCATTATCACAGAACAGCGAGCTGTGTCTATGACAGACTGCATTTCAGCCTTACTGCTGAGAAACAAGCGGATTTGAGCGGAGTTGATATACTGATGATCTAAAAGCATCGCCTTTCGAGCATCCTCATCGGTAGCAAAGGCTATAAATGCATCACCTTTTTCCCCGCCGACAATATGCACGCCTCCCTCGGGGATATTTAAACCACCAAAAAAGCGACGAATATTCGACGCATTCGCCGTCATCGGCAAATTCTGCAGACGAATTATGACAGAAGTCATCTGAAAGAGCAACTTTAAAACCCAACCCACGAACCTCAAGCGACAAGCCCAAGTATCGAAACTCAAGTGGGTTGAAACAAACAGTTCAAATCAGTTCGTTTACAAAGTCGATTTTCCGAAGTCAATAGTGAGCAATTCGCAACAGAATGTAACGCTATCAGGGCGATTTCCCATTACTTGTAGCTACGCATTGAATTAAATATTAAAATTAGTAAAAAGAAGTTCGACGCAAATAAGCCCTGCTTTGCATTCTAACTAGTCAGGCGAATTTTTGGTGAGCGCTGTACATGTGTGGCACCTTCTACTTGCGATTGCATGGATGTCGAAGGAGATCGTCTGCCAACTTTGCATGAGTTCATTTTTTTTTTCCATGCCGAGGAAATTTTATGGCTCCAACTTAGTCTCTACCACCTTTAAATTAAGGTGCTTCTTTCCTTGAGATTTCAACTGAGTCGCCACATCCCGTCATTTTGGTTAATAAAGTTGGCAGTTTCGAGCTTTCGTCTAGTGGAATTTTCGCCTCTTTAAAGCAAGTAATTCATTGCAGCAAAGTGTAGGGATAAGAAGACAACGCAATGTAAGCATTGCTTCGAGACACACTGAAGCCTAACTAAAATGAATTAGTTACCAGCTTTCTTCATATGTGTCGCCAACGCTATGTCAGCTTCGTGTTTCTCACAATCGTTAGCATCCATCGTGGTTTAAGGCATGCAAACGGATAATTTTGAAACGGCGAAAAAGCAGCCATTTACTTTTCAACAGGTCCACAAATCGTACATGCGATTAATCCTGCGTCTTATGCTCATTGCAAGATCGGGGTGTGTTCTGCACAGGTGAAAATGTGACATTGGCAAAGCACCACCATCGATGCAATGAGCGATCTGTTTGGATTTCCATTATTAGAGCTGGTCAAGCTCAATTTACATTAGGTTGTCTACTTCGATCCACCTTTGTGAGGTTGGAAGAGGGAATTTGCCCCCTTTTAACACCAGTCTTGACAGGTGGATTTGTTTGAGGCGTCTGTGGAGATGTTCCACGTCGTTGACTCGGTCACCTAGGGGTAAGGTGTCATAAACGAGCATTTCGTGGTCAACTACAGGGATGCAGACCACCCAAACATGCATGTCTCTGTGCCAACCAACCTCACAGCATCACTCTTTTTCTGTGCCGAATGATTTGCCAACTTATTCTCGCATTCCATCGGTTCGCGTTGCAAATTAAGGCATTACTTACCAACGACTGAGGCGTTATTTCTTTTTACTTCATTCCAGTGAAATACCTGACTGTGTACCTGTGTTCCGCATCCATAGACATCGTCGCGCTCACCTCAATCTGCCACTTTGACCCAGTGGTGCAAGTGAGGAGGAATTGTGTATAAAAGAGGAGGTAGATGCAACACAAAGTGAGTTTACGCCGCCACTGCACTGAGATGACCATAACTGCGCTTCTGACTCTCCTGCTGCTCTGTGTTGCCTACGCCAGTCAAGGTGAGTCAACACCTCGCGTCTTATCCTGCCTCCCCGTCCATCGAGTGAAGTGTTACTTAGACTCACCACTCGTGATCCACGCAATGATATTGCGGTGGCTTTAACGCGTGATGAACAGAAAGTCGTAAGTAACTCGGAGTGGATGCAGTAAGTTTAAACTGCGAGGGAGTTTGGCTACATCCGTTGAAGTTTTTTGAGCAAACATGGCCAGTGGTCAGTTAAGCTTAAGACGTGTGTTTGTTTTTCAGGCGAGGAGGACATTTGCAGTCTACCGATCGAGACGGGGTTATGCCTAGCCCACTTCGAAAAATGGGGTTTCGATTCCACAAAAGGCCGCTGTGTCCGTTTCACCTACGGCGGTTGCGGAGGCAACAGGAATCGGTTCGATACCAGGAAAGAATGCAGAAAAGCTTGCGTTAAAAAATGTAAGGAAGTGAAGCAATAATTTTTGCTGATCAAAGTGATCAAAGTAATAAATGTTTCTGTGGTGTTGTAGCCCTGTCTTTTGTACAACTCTAGCAACCCTAACGGTGCAGCGGTTGAACCTGGTGGTGTAGATCCGACGTCCAGCAGGTGGCAGCTCAGCACTGCTGGAGGTAGCTTGAAGTACCAATTACTCTAGGCGGGATGTAATGCGGACTCAAAAGTCAATTAGAATCAACCTCCTCAATTATCCTGACCAAAAGAAACAAAAAGGATGCGCAAAATCATTAGAGACTGCTGGTAGAATGCAATTGTTTACTCGATGCTTAGCATTCTACAAAAGTTGACTGGTCTAGCGTTGGGCAAAGAAGCAGGGAACCGGTGGATAATAAGTGGTATCCATAGAGATGTAGACATGTAGAGCTTGCTCTCCATGGGCAAAACAACTTTTCTTCAGGAACTGTAAGTGAAACTCAAATGCATGCATGCATGCCTTCATTCATTCATTCATTCATTCATTCATTCATTCATTCATTCATTCATTCATTCATTCATTCATTCATTCATTCATTCATTCATTCATTCATTCATTCATTCATTCATTCATTCATTCATTCATTCACTTCCGATCGGAGTGAGGAGTCATGTGCTGCGAAAGCAGTGTCGCACTCCCAAGGCATTTGTAGTGTTGCATCTGCTCTTGTTCCTGCACAGTCCATCACTTACTCCTCACATGGCTCTACGATATAAACTTACTCATTGCCCATCTTCCCTTCCAACCAATCACAGAGTTGAAGGTGGAGGCTAAAATTGTGACTCGAGCACCTTTGACTGGGCCAAGTTAGTGGTGAGGGTGCAGGATGTTGGCAAAGCCCACAGCTTTCATCTGCATCAGCAGTACCTTTGCTCTAGCCCAAATGGTAGGCAACATTTGCGACGGTGGAGTTCAAGCAGCTGTCGTCAGGATGGTGGTCACGATATTGGCTGATTGACCTCAGAGCCGGTAATCTGGAAGAAAACCAACAAATGCGCTAGACATCGCTTAGACCTCGTCGATGAAGAAGGGATTTCTATGGTGAGGGAGGGCTTATAGTCGTCGCCGAATGAGTCTGCATTAAACACATTGAAATGCGTTATCTCCAGACTAGAACCACTCCAGCACCCTTGTTTGGCCCACTCCACCCAAAAGGCATCAACCAGAAAACTTTGTTCAAAGCTCTTGCTGAAAATAAACAAGGCATTTTACGGGCGAAAATTGTCATAGGATTTGCAAGCCAAGAGCAGTTTTATTTGTAAAATCATCGCGGGCGACCCAGTGGGGTATACACCGCCAATGCAAGTACCCAATTATCTTATCACTGTCATTAGTAGGCTTAACCTCTGTTCAAGGCTCTGCAATGGACGGACCACCACCCTTGTCACACGCCGTCATTTGCGGTCCCATATCGCTCAACTCTTGCTCCACTTCCCACCTCCAACTCTGCTATGCAGCACAACTCAGTTGTCAGTAGTATCCACCGTCGAGGAATGCTGCAACGTCAACTACCCAAATTGCCGGTTTGATTGACAGGAGCGATTACGTCCAACAAGGCCATGCAAATCATCGTGAATGTTTGAATAGGCATCTCATCGAATGACGTTGCAGGACTTGGGTATGTTGACAGCGGTAGTTCAGTCCACCTGCATTGGTACAGCCTTGAATGAGGTGGAGGGGAGCTCCTGGCGTAAATAAAGGCTCCTAAGGCCAGAATATGTAAACATTGAAAAGGGTACATCGTTGGCCTCAACGCGCACAGCCAAAACAGTTTAGCAATTCAACTTCAAACGTTGAGAGGATTGGGCCAACTTTGTGTCGCCGAGGTCGGCTGTGGTCTCCTCTCTGATATCACTAATACCGCTTATTATGCCTATCCTACTCGTTTCTGCTAACCCACAGCATACTTATGGCCAATGATAGGTAAAGTTCGAGTGAATTTTGGTGCAAATCTTGGTAAAAGTGCCGTCAACCGACCAAAGCCTAAATTCACCTTCCAAGTCGCATGCAAATAGTGTGCATCGGATGGAAAAGAAAAACGCACAACATTGGCTTGACATTATGGTGACAGTACACAGGGACGAGCATCACGATGTTTCCACTCGATGTCGCCTGCTGTTACGAGTGGTGTCATCGTAGAAGTGTCGATGCACTGGAGAACTTCACAGAATTCTTAGAATGGGGAGGAATTTAGAAACTTAGTGATGACATTCAGATTGATTCCACAGAACTGACTCTTGTCAATTAATAGAGGCAGGAAAGGATCGACACTGCGAAGGCTCTGGCGGGCTTGGATGCATGGAACTGCTTCGACAACCACTGCAGCCAAGGGAATGCGGTATGCACGAGCTGACTTGAAGCAGTTGCAGTTGAGGAATGTAAACATGAATATCTGAAGGGGTACCAGGTGGATCGGTAGAGGATGGATGATGATCCCACCTACTGTCTTTCCTTATTACCTATCTATGTGTAATTCAGATGACCTTAACGCCCACTTTTCCCTTCTCCACTTCGATTAGCTTCAATTACAACATCTACTCTGCCTGTGCAGCAGTTTATTGCACATAATTTCAACACTGCAATGTGTATCCTTCATCGGCGCTAGCGCGTGGTAACTGCGCTTACTATGACCTGCCTCCTTGGCCCAACAAACAAGCTCGAACGGTTTGTGTATATAAGCAGAGAGAGAGAGAGAGAGAGGGGGGAGGGAGGGAGGGAGGGCGTGTTTGCACAAATTCATCTGACAGCACCACCAGGTCGCGATGATTAGGACCGTCCTGCTGGCTCTCATGATACTTTGTGTTGCCGGCCTCGAGAGAGGTAAGCAAACAATTTTCTTGTATCCTGCCACTCTTTAGCAAGCACCGTGTCTCATGATAGAGTGAGGTCCTCCTCTCCTGTCAGCTCTAGTGCGTCTAAATTCTACCAAAGTTGACAAACTTGCAGTTGTGTTGGTGCAAAGTGGTTGCTCTGGAGCACTAGACTCTTATTACTGAAGGCTAGTCAGTGGGAAACATTTGCGGTTTGGCGTTGACAAGCTGGAAGTCATCTTTCCACGGAGAAAGGCTTTGATACTACGGAGGGTATGCGGTAGATCCAAGTAGTGGGAGGAGTTGCCCTGGGTTGATTAAGTTATTTGATACCCTAGGACTTTGTTGTTCGCCGTCCGCTTTCATGGACCCGTTGGTGTTGAGGATACGCCTCTACTACCACTGAAAAAGGCATCTCATGGTGTTAACTTTACAGTAGCTCTGAAGGGGCTGTTTGACTTTCAGGCAACAGAGATATCTGCAGCCAACCGATCGTGAGTGGAAATGGCAAAGCTCGTATCAGTGCCTGGGCCTACGACCCTTCACGGGGTTGCTGTGTCCACTTCTTCTACAGAGGTAGCGGAGGCAATGCCAACCGGTTTCAAACACTGAAGAAATGCAGACGTGCCTGTGGCAATGTTTTCAACAAGTAGAAGGAATTCACACCTCTCTAATTAAGAGATAACTTGATCAATATAAATACATAAATATGTGTATAATAAGTTAATCAGGTAAACTTTGATGTGGTGACACCTCTCTGTCCCCAGAACAGTTCTAGTGGATAGGAAGGTGGAGTCAAGTGGGGTCGGGATGTCGAAGGAGCCTGACAAAGTGGTTTTGTTCCAGACTGGCACTTAGGTAGTGCACTAGGGACGGCAGGCACATGGCTTCGTGTCCCACGGCAGCGCTTGTTCCCTACCTCATTTGTTGGATGTGTTTGTAGTATGGGAGTTCAGTCGAGTGCCTAAGGCAGGGTGCAGTCTGTGCACGGAAGTCGAGTAGAACTGAGCGAAGGCGATTTTTTGATTATCTGGCTCAAACTACACAAAGTATTTGCAGAAAGTACATTACTCCAGTGATTGTAGCATTCGCTTTTCCCTGCCTGTTTCTAAAAGGCCCATCAAAGCTGACTGCTCTCATCCACAACTTGTGAGGTGGCAAAGAAGTCAGTCTCACTTAGTCGATACCTTTTGTGCATTTCCCAGTGGTGAGAATGTTTCACAAGATTGGTCAAAGTGGTCGCCAGTCCTCCTCCTCTCGCTCTTACTCTAACACCGCAAACACCTCGATGCTTGAAGCTAATAAAGAAGAATGCCATTAAGTCCCACCTCATTGTAGTCTTAATCATAGTTGATGCACTTTGTCCCGTCGAAAACGCTACAAGTCAAAATGAGCCACGGGAAGCCACGTTTATAGCTGCTGTAAAATATAAGTAATTAGGGACCTGCTCACCCAGACAAGGCCGTATCCAAAAACGTCTAACCCGAGTAATTACGAATTAAACTACTGAAGGCTATTTGAGTGGAACCATCACCCCGAGTGTTTCCTCTGAACCAGTTTGGTCTGGAGACAGGAGTAATTACATCATCCTTGCTGTTAACATGCATTCCCACTCACCCATTCAGTGTCTTTTCCCCCCAATGCTTTAAGCTCAGTTCTCCACACAACTGGAGAGCTTTGTCGACACACAGAGGTGCGTGTCACTTAGGCTACAGTGAGAGGTGATTTGGAGAGCTTTCCACTGGCATGAGACAATAATAAATGCAATCCATGCACTCAGACATATTTTCTATCCTTTCTTTTTGGTCGTAGAAACAACTTGGTCTTGCGCTGCTCGCTACATGCTCCAACACCGCATCCAACGTCACCGTTACCGGTCCGGCTTTGCTTTGCCTTGCCCTTTTTTGAGGACATGTGTAAGAGGACACTGTGCTACACTGAATCCTCTACCCTCATCTATGACCGCAAGTGAGGGGAACAATCAGCTTAGAGTTCAACGCCCACCCCCTACCCTACGCAAGTGTTACCAGCATATCCCTTTCGAATTTTGACCCTTGAGGCGGTTTAATCGCTAAACCCGAACAGACTGCTTCAGAATTGTTGTAACTTGCCAATAGCAACGCGGCAGTTTTCTATCACCGCCATAATTTGATCATCGGCAGCGACCAAGTGATGCAAGATCTGCAGTTGATTCCCTCTAGCGTGACTAAATGCCATCATTGCTGCATTCGCCTCTCCTTTTAAGCCTCAACAATTCAACGGAATGCCTTGAGCTGACAGGTGACACCTGCCGTTGTCTACCTTAGGGGTAAACAACAATAAATGGATGCGACTTGGTCCCGCTTATGGCTGCATCCTTGAAAGTCGACATCGAACATTTCTTGTGCAACTACAACCATATTGCACCAGATGCCGTTAACTGGAAACGTTCCACTGAATTGAGAGAAGAGGTTTCCACAGTGCATGTAAGGTCTGCAGTAATGTCCTGCCAACTTTTCTATTCTCAACTACTTCCCTCATTCACCTACGCATACGAACATTTGGACTGTAGTTATAAAGCTTTCAAACAACTTGTCAAGCATTATGCGGCATGCGTTGAAGGCAGTGGAGGTTGAAGAAGAAGCAAATTCACACTGCATGCCACAGTACTGCCACAGCACCACGTAACGTCGGTGGAGAGGATTAAGCTACTGTGACATTTCCATTGACAGATCTGGTGGCTAATCGAGTTCACGACCAAAACTAGAGGGTGAGTTTGTGCGAACTTACCGCAGAAGACTGGATAGCTTGAGGATCGCGATATTTTTAGCTCAGCACGAAAACCTACTACCAAGGCAAGATCACGTTTCAGCATTGTCCTCCACGAAAACCCCAGTTGTCATGAGACTCCCTTTTTCTTACCAAATTGCTGAAAACCTCAGTATTTCCCTCGTGGTGCCCCACAAGCCTACGCGAGTAGCTCTGTTGCCAAATAATCTTTTTGTCACCATCAACATCCAACTTCTGCACAAAATTTGTGCACCAAAAATTAGGCTCAAAAGGTAACACATACACCAAACGAGTCCACAACACAGTGCAGTCAATGGTCGAGTCCACTTTAAGTGAATTCAGCCCTCGTGTATCGCACCTTCAACTTGTTTAACACCTCACCATGGAACCTCACACAGCCTCACAGAAGCCTCACAGAAGCCTCCTTGCTGGATCCATGTGCTTCAACATATTCACTCAAATTATCAGCCTTGCACGGCTCCACTTCATGTTGTACCACACCGGTCCAACTCACCTCACCTCACTTCACCTCACCTCACCTCACCTCACCTCACCTCGCTGCATTGCACCGCGTTGCACTTCGCCTTTCCATGCATGAGGGCACACCACCAAATACACCGCACCAAGTGGGGTGCCACAAGACAATTGCTGTTATGCCATGACTAAAGGTGAGGCTTTGAAGCCAACCTCCAGTTGCGTCTGCCTCCTGTGCTAACCGCATTGAGCGAGCTTAAGGCAACCCACAAAGGCACCCAAATTACCCCTTACGTTTGACAGTGATGGCAGCGACTCAGTGGCTGCTGCAGAGGAATTAACTACTGCTAAACAGATATGTCTGCGGATCTGTGTGGCGTGCCACCAACCATCAACCGCCTCTGTGACGCGCGAACAGGTCGAAATCGACGGGTACTGTGCAGGACACCATGCTTTGCCTACCCAGCATGTGCAACAGTCATCCATCGCACGTGTTCCGTCCCTTGTAAGTCACACTGGTAACACGAGGCCTCCCACGGTGACCGTGGGGACAATGCGACTGGCGAAGGTGTGCTAGCATGAATTGGTACCAAGTGACATGGGTGTCCATGGATAAGGCAGCTAGCCACGGTTAATGGATCCGCTTTGGTCACCCACACGTCTTCTCCGATAGGCGGCATCACTCCCAAACACTACACAGGCTTATTTACCAGCAGATCCGCACATTCGAAAGTCCAATAAATCGCCGCGATGCCTCAGTTAGGTGTCGACACACCTCACTGCTTGACAGGAAAGGGCAGGACAGGACAGGACAGGACAGGCTTATTGGTGATGTGTGGATGGTGTTAAGAGGCCTACCCTGGTCCCACACTCACCAGTCAAATGCAGCTATTTCATTACTTCAAAAAGTGGTGCTATCAAGTGGACATAGCTTGGGTAGTGAGCCAACGCCTTGTTCCTTTTCCGACCACCAGGCCACCTCGTCAGTAAGCCAGCCAACCAACCCAACCAATCAACCAACTAACCAACCAACCATTCAGCCACCCAATTTACCAGAAAGACCAACGCTTCAATGGGCAGTGGAACACCAAACACCGTCAACAACCACCCCCTCTCATGAGACGTGTGCATTCAATCATCGCTGTAATGCGCTAAAGCTCCACCAGCATTCAAACAATTTGGGATGGTGTCTGAGCTGTAGGAGGACAACATTCTATGCAGCAGGTGATGTGAGACTAGCTGACGCTCGCCTCCGTTTGTTGCACTGAATTGACTCCAAAGTACCTCCTTCATTCTGTCCGTTGTTCAAGTAGGAACAGATCGTGTGTTCTGTTTAAGCACGACTTGAGAGGCAGATGCGTTGGTGGCCTTGGCTCCACACAAAGCAGAACTTTCATCAGCGATGCAGCTGCTCCACACTGCAAGCCATGAAGACCATGGACGACTCCAGCGAGTTAGTCACGCACAGGTAAGTGTGCACAGCTGCAGCCTTAGTGACGAGCCTCACAAACACCCACCACCCAACCATGCATGCTTCCATTGTGCAGCCTTCCAGAGACGATCCACACTACCAGCGCCACTGTTCAAAGCGATCCGCACTGCCTCAGTCCACACCCTTTAAGCACCACAACAGCACTCGTTGTTGGCAATCGATCTGTGAGGCAAGTTGCAGACAGAGATGGAGGAGACTGGGTGGTGAACTAGAAGTTCGCAATCTTCCCATTTCCTCCTCTCTGGCAACTGGGATTGAGACACTCCCTTTTTGAAGCCGACTTTACCCGCCTCATTCATTGTGCAAAAGTCAGATATTGTTTTTGCAACAGTTGTCTTAGGTTAGCATTGCGATGTGCATCCGCGACTATGACGGGGTCGTAGAGGGCACACTTACCGAGGTCTGTCCTTGCCATGGTGGCCTCTGAATGAGCGCGTATATAAAGGAGGGTGATGCGATGGCGACTGCACCATCACACCGCCATGGCAAGGATCGCTCTCACCTTCCTCATGGTTCTCTGTGCTATCTGCTTCAGCCAAGGTGAGTCAACCCCAACACCCTCTCAACATGCCATTGCGTCTTGCAAATCCGCCATCAAGTGAAGAGGCCACTGCACCACCTCTCACTAGTCACCAGTCACCAATCACGAGTAGACTTCAAGTGTTACGTCTTGGCAGTATGTTGTTAACGACGACGGGGAGGGAGAAGGAGAAGGAGAAGGAGAAGGAGAAGGCGGGGGAGAAGGAGAGGGGAAGATGCTAGGGTTAGAAGTTGAAAGAGTCCATCCATATTTGCTTAGGTTCTCTGCATCTATAACGGTGGTCTCTTCAATGCTCCCACCTCCAGCCTTTGCTCATCAACAACTCTGCTTGCATTTTAGGCAAAGTGGATGTCTGCAAGCTGCCAATGAATGCCGGAATCTGCAACTTCGCCTACAAAGTGTGGGCTTTTAATGCCACCGCAAATCGTTGTGTCAGTTTCTACTACACCGGTTGTGGCGGTAACGCAAATCGGTTCGCAACTTGGCTGGGCTGCATGTATACTTGTCGCAAAGACCTAAAAGACAAGCTGCAGTTAGTCGCTCAAAAAATGAAAGAAGGAAAATTGAAGAGAGCGTGATTCTCTCTCGCTGATAATACTAGCAAAAGTAGGTGAATAAATAAAGAGATAAACCTGGAGAAAACAAAATGCGTCTTGACTTTGCCAATCTGGTAGAGGTGATGGCACACAGTTAGTTGGCGCTTCCATGTGCGGGGACACGGGGTGGGGGGATGCATTCAAGAGCGAATGCCTCATTTCCAATGGCATGCAGCTGCGGGTGCTATCACACCCTTCCTCCCTCTGCGTGGCATAAGAGGTGGCAATTCTGCCAATTCTGCAGTTGCTGCAGCTGCTGAATGAGGATGAGGCAAGAGCAGTAGGAGCTGCGGGAGTGCGTTAAGGCCAAAATATGCATCGAATGCCCTACACTCAGTTGAATCCATCAACCGCAGGGCGTTGAAGGGCGCTAAAAGGCGCTTCTTCAATGCTGCCTTTACTACCACCCTTTTGGTTTGCGTGCCAGGCAAAGAGGAATGCCAGTGGTCGTGTCCACGCCAATTCGCACAATGGGATTTGCATACCGCAGTGGAGCACAGTAGGCCGTTGTTGTGTGCGCTTCAGCTGCCGCAGGTGCGATGACAATGAAAAGCGCTTGAAAAGAAGGAAGGAGAGCAGATGCGCCTACGGTAGCATGGCGAGAGAAGAGGAGGAGCCAATGCTACTGCTAGGCGCATCAATTGGCAGCTTTTACAGTGCAAACACTTCACTTAGTCACTCAGTGCTAATCGAGTGTGCACCAATTCGTTGCACAACTTCCTGCCTCTTCCAATCCCGTGCCGGTTTTGTGGAGCTGGCACTTTCCTGCCCCACGCACTGTCCCAGCACGCAGAGGGTCGCACTCAAATGCAACTAGCACGGCAAAGCAGGCCGGTAGGTCGCCTCCGATAGACACATCACGCAGTAACTGACGTGTTGGAGTGGTGCCGAGTAAGCGGAAGGAGGCGGGAGAGAACGCACTCACCACTAAATTTTGCAAGGCTGTTGGAAGTGCTGATACCATCCAAACCCCAACTGGTTGCTCCAACTAGGCCGTCTCGCATACTCTGATGCAGAGTGAAGCATGGCGGAACACACCTGTCTGGTTACTTTCACCAAACTCATTGACCGCGAGTTGTTGCAGGTGGAGAGAGCACTTCTTCAACTGCTGCAGGACAGCCCCTTCCGCACTCACTCTTGAAGCCCACCAAAGCATGTTCATTTGCACTGTCAACATACACAATGCTTTGAGGTTTTCGCAAGAAAGAGGTGCAGCCTTACGTAGTTGATGTCTCTTATGGAAACCGAAGAGCCCATCAATGAGGAGGTGGACAAAGCATTGCGATTGGTTAGAGGATCACGCAAGGCTGGACGAATGAATCTCGCCCACTTACTTCTACCCATGGAATTGCGGTCACGCATTGCAGTCTGCAGACACAGTAGTTGGAAAGGGATGTGCAGCGGTGATTGAGGCCTCCTTGACTGGTGCCAGGGCCGTAGTGAGAATGGCAGAGTTGCCTTCCATGCTCGTTGGAGGCGCGTGGAGTTTTTAATGAATTTCACCGTGTCTGCGTTCTTGCCTGCCTAGGAAGTAAACTCTATGACGACGGATATCATGCAGCCGATACTAGGATGACTACTGCCAAGTCGCCAACTTGTTTGAAGCCGTTGTGACCTAGACTTACAACATTATTATCATGCATCACGCATCGAGCATCGGGTATCGGGCGTCGGGCGTCGGGCGTCGGGTATCAAGCATTGGACATTGGACATTTGGCAACAGGCAACAGGCGACAGGCGTCAGGCCCAGGCAGCTCGACAGCCAACGACGACGCCTTCCCAGTCACCACACCACGGTGGAATGCTCGGTGGAACGCTGATTAGGGCCCATGGTGTAGGAGGTGAGGGAGTCACCTGATTTGCACGAAGCGCGTGGCGTTTACTAGCAGGATTGCTTAAATTGCGGCTTCTACTTCGACGGTGTCATGTGCATGTTCCCTATCCACTTCTGGCAAAACTAATGCACCACATCTTTCCCTACTAGTTTGCAGCAACCTCACCTGTGTTTCCAATGATTCTAGCGCCTCCCTAACCACACCAGACTTGAGAGAGAGCCAAAATTTCGGCTAAAATGCAAACGACTCAGCCCACTGATTCGCATAAAAGTAGCACCATCTTTCGAAGCGTCAAATGCTAAGTGAAGTTGTGGTGTAGCCAACTTGACCGCCCATGGACACCAAAGCACCTGTTCGCACACTTGTCCACCACCATCTCATCCCTTATCATCCCAGCACCTATGCACGACCATTTGGTTCTGCTAAAGTCATGCATCCGTCCACACAAAGAGGTTGGGAATTGGCCTTATTGGAGGCACATCAACAACATATGCACAGTCTGTTCATTGGACGTTTTGGCGTGGTTATCGGCTGCATTCATGCGCCTGCACCACAGAGTTGACTACGCAGTTGGCACAAAGAACATCATGACTAGCTCAACACAGTCTGTCCACAATCAACAGATCGCCAACGGGAGTGAACTCGTCTAAGCTGTGCATGCTTGCATTCGCAAGAGCCTTTGTTTTACGCTTCCCCAATGCTTCCATCTGTTGTACTGTGGGCTCGACTTATTCACATTTCACAAGAGTGCCAGTCCAATGTGCTAGTCGAGGCACTCACAAGCGATCCTGTCACAGACGTCCTCGTGCCGCCTGCACCATCAGTTCAACTGCATCACTACTGCTGTCAAGCCAGAATCACAAGTCGACAACGCATTCATTCTACCTGCTTCTGCTCCATCCCTCCATTCCTCCATCCCTCCATCCTTCCATCCTTCCATCCTTCCATCGTTGCAGCGTTGCAGCGTTGCAGCTTTACTAAAAGGCGTCTGTTTGTGGCACGAGCAAACCAGTCTTCGACATGCCCATCGCACTCGCCTCGAACGGGAGGAGTTGTCTCACAATCACCAGTTTGTCATCCACTCGCACTACTTTACTTGCTTCAGTGGGTAGAGCTGGCGAAACATCGACTCGCACTTCGCCTCATTGAGCCATATTGCCAATCTCCAATCACGGCTGCCAGCAAGGGAAATGCGAAGCACAAATGAGAGAAAAGCAGCCTTAGCGCACGTCACGAAATGCAAACAGGAGGCAAGGAAATAATGATGGCAACACTTGAAAGCGTTTCGGGGACTCTTCTCTCCTCCGGCCAATGCAAATCGTGTACTCGCTGCAAAGCGTTGCATGTTGTGTGCTGTTCGTCAACACTTTTCACTCGGAGAGGTGACTTTTTGGAAAAAGGAGGAGGAGGGGGGGGGTGGAAGAAAAGGGCAGTATCACCTGCAAAATGTGCAGCAGAAGTGATTAGTGGGTGGCGCTCAGTGTAAGGCATTGCCAGAGTCGTATTCTACTGTTTTGCAGTAAAAAGGCATTTGATGTTCTAATTTTGACTGCTGGTCCTACCTCCCTCTCCACCTACCTCCCCTCCTTCCTTCCTTCCTTCCTTCCTTCCTTCCTTTCTCCATTCCTTCTTCCCTCCCTCTCTCCCTCCCTTCCACCGCACTGCAAGTGTCTTTATGTTGCGCAGTCGTCGGTTAGCCACCTGCTTATCTCACAACAGTGTGAGTGTTAATGTGATCGAATCAAAGCATTTGTTCATCTCCCCAATCATTGTTCACTTCGCAGGTAGGAGATGGCATTGTTGAATACTCACTGACACATCAACACATCAACACATTAACACAGAACACTGCAAGAATGGAGGCTTTGTGAGGCGACTGGCTGAGGGAGAGGCGGAGAGAGCGAGAGTTCCTGCCACGGCCTTAGATACAGACAGGGAGGGGTGATCACAGCCTCACCTCAACTCGATGCAGAAGCGTGGAGGTGAACTAGTGGTGGGAAGGATGTGTGGACTGGTGAGGCGCCTGATAAATCTCTTTGTGTTGTCAGGGCATGTGCTAGTTACCTCGATGAGAATCTCGACGGTGCTGGTTGAGTAGTGAGAAGAAGTGCGCCCTCCACTTTTGCTTTGCATTGGGATGATGGATAAGGCAAGACTAATTCGGAGGAAGGCAGGCATGAAAGAACGAGGAGCAATCATGGGGTAAGGGAACATGTAGGGAAACAGAGTAGGAGGAGAAGACCAAGATGTTGCCGCGTTGACGTTGTTCCGAGAAACGAGTGCAGCCTTCTCATGCTACTGTCAGTCACAGTCGACAAGCAGTTTTTATTATTGGGAAGCACAGTTTGGCAAAGAAAGAGATGAATGGAACTTTTCACCGCGCTGCAACATTTCCCAGTGTCGAAGCGTTCGATTGACTCGGAAGGTGGGCACGGAAATGGCCCACCGCGTGCGGCCTCGTGGTGCTCCAGCACAGTGGCATAGGAAGCCTGAGATAAACGCAAGGGCAACTAACTACACTGCCACGTGTTTTCGTGCGTCAGGTAATCTGCTCGCTACTCTTTCGCTCTTCCCGGCTCCGTGGACGACGTCGGCATCCTGGTGTTAGTTGCATGGAAGTGTTTGCTGCACCAAAGGACTCGGAAGGAGGGTCAGCAGTGCAGAAGTACTTGTGGTGAAGCTTCAGACAGGAGGCAGAACTAGCATTCCTCTGGTCAAAGGGGCAAAGCACCAACTGTCTGCCATTCAACCCCTGTCATTTGCACATCTTCCCTGTCCCCTCATCTGCGCGTTGCCTGCCACCACATCTGTGTTCACTTGGGCAACTCTGCAGGGCAGCGTCAGTCATCCACCTAGATGGAACAGCGATACCGAAGCATTTGAACAGGGTGCTTTAGAGTCCGACAGGAGGCGAAAGGTTCATCCGTGGTGCAACAATGAAGCGGATACTTTGCCTCATGGGCCTCGAAAGCCTCAGGTGTGCACCACCACTGCGTTGCTCGTGGATTGGTGCAAGCGCCTGTCTTTTGAAACCTCAATAACAAATTACTCCACACACTCTGCACAGCCTTGAGCACCACCGAAGCCTTTCCACTTGGTAAAAACACTCTCACACACACTTACCTACCCACCCACCCACGCAGAAACTCCCACTTGTATCGCCTCACTTCACATGGCATTGGATCACTTCTCCCCACCACTTCATGCACACACGAGAGCACGTGCAACAGCACACGCGAAGCACCATTACCTAATTCACTGCAATGATACTGCGTAGACGGCTTCAGCCCGTCACTCCAACCGTGTCTCCAACCCAATTGCCTTCCATGCCTACGCGTACAGAGCAAGCGAACATGTCCTCGTGACAGCAGATTGTGGGCTCAAGTCATGCCCAGGCATGATGCATGCCACAGTGTTGACATGACGAATTTGACACAAGAAGTGCCTTGAAGGGATGCGCGCACGCACCAGTCGTTTCAGTCCGGAGACGACTGAAGATGGCAAGATGGCAAGCGATGGGAGGGAGAAGAGGGCAACGACCTCCTCAGTTAAACAACGTCGTGTCTGCCACAAGTGTAAGCAATTGTGCGAGTAAACGAAAGAGACGAGGTGCAGACAATGCATGAAGAAAATCCGGTTGTAGTGCTGGTGTGACAATGCGCACGCCAAAATGCCATCCGCCCACGCAAACAACTCCTCGTCCAATCACATTCATTGCAACACGCCTTTGCAGTGACAAGGTGCTCAGCCCATGGTCCAAGGCGAAATGGCATCACCTAATGTGCAGCTTCTTTCCTTCTCACTGATAGAACACGAACAGTGCCTTGCCAGGCTACATCGCAGAGCTCCGTCTTTCACTCACCACCCCCTCCTCCATATCGACACAAGCCACTTCGCTATGCCACGATTCATGGCAGCAGGAGACGCAACATAATGTGAAGCCAACCAACCTTGTCTGCACCGACCGGCACAATGACTTCAGGTCGATTTCGTTCTCGCTTCTCGGGTTCCAAACACTGCACCACTTTCGTCAACATCATCAACAGTGATGGCTGTTTTCGGTGTGGTGTCCCCAAGTAGTGAAATGTCTCGCAACTCAACGTGGCCAGGTTGGGTTATGCAACGGTAAAGTAAAGCATTCGTGCTTTGGTGATCCTACCTGCCGCAATGTGGAAGGCTGGGTATTCGTGCAAAGTCATCATCCCTTGCTTCACCATTTAATGCAGCCTATGCGCTTTATTTGCCCCAACTAACCACCTCGCACAGCTACTCCATCCGCGTGACTAGCTTTGTGGTGCTGAGGTCCGCCTCATGATGGACCACCGTGTGGCATCTTCCAGGCTGCTAGGTGTGGACACAAGCTGCCGAGTTCATGCAGGTCACTCCGGCGTGGACCGCATGAATTCCATCACCAGACCATGGCCTACAGATTGATATCTCGGAGGTTGCAGAGATCGCCAACCACTGAAGACGACTTCGCCAATTTCCTGCACTCGTCACGACTCAAGCCGAGGAAGTCCTCGTCAGGACAACACCTTAAACTTCTCCCGCATGTCAGGATGATGGGGAGGATGAGCAGATGGCTGCATGAATAAATGAATGAGGGAATGAAGGAAGTGACACGAAATGAATGGATGGGTGGATGGATGTGAGACAAAGGAATGCAATTGAAGATGACAGGTGGAGTAGTTTTCACGGGTTGAACGCACGCGTTAGGTGAAGATCAGAGCACCAAGCAGTGGGTGGATGAAATCCCTTGCCATCGATGCTTGCATTACTGAAGGCGAACAATGACCCCTCACTCATGCTTGTGCCACTACACTTTCATAGGGAAATAACTGTAAGCAGCTCTTTCTGTCCCTCCCAATGCAACCGCACCAGACGCATTCCTTGTCCACTCCATAAGACTGAGTGACAACAATCAGCATCACCGTGTTCTGAGCAGTCTTGAGAAAGGAAGACAGGATGGAGCGTGCCACATGCCACGTCATCACAATGCTCCATAGATGCAGGGTGGGTTGCATCCACAGGTTCATTCACACACTCCTTACTGCGTTTGGCTAGAATAACTGAGGAAGTCTCTGTCGTAGTGTGCTAGTCTGCGCCCCTCCCCATGTAAGTGAGCGAGTGGGCGAGTGTGTTGGAAAATTCATGACTCCAGCACTTCCATCAGCCTCCCACTCTGCTGCAGTGACCCAGGCCTTTCGCTTGTAATGAGACAAACTCCCTTCACCCTCTGCATCTCTTCCAGAATGTCAATTGCTGCGCTTCGAGGATCAATCAGCCATCCCCATTGCTTGCCGCGTCACCACAGACGCATTCCACTAAATTCCCCACTTGCCAGAATTGGGCAAGTGACTCACACACACTCACACACACGGACAGACAGACAGACAGACAGACAGACAGACAGACAGACAGACAGACAGACAGATAGATAGATAGATAGATAGATAGATAGATAGAAACTTTTGATAAAGCTAGGTTTATTGCATTCACACCGATTGACTGTAGTGCATTTCGCCAGCTACCATTTGTTTGAAGAGAAGTTAGTTCTTCTGCGTTCCTGGCTCTCTAACACAGGCACGCCTACAATCCTCCTTCGTATTGAATTGGTTGTCGTTGCCTCTGCAACCACCGTAGACGAATCGTTCACACCGACCTGAGGTAGCATTGAAGCCCCACACTTTGAAACCTGCTCGACAGGGTCCTGTGACGATCGGTAGGCTGCAGATGTCCTCTTTCTCACCTAAATGGCAAACAAACCTCACCATTTCATCCTCTCTGTCTTATTCTGCAATCAAGACTACGACTACTTGCGAGGAAAACGCTAGCATCTATTGCAAATGCCAAAATGCCTCGGGCAGTATCTGGTGCCTTGATTAGGTCATAAGTTAAAAGTTAATGGCCATTTAGGTGAACTTCTGACCAGAGAGAAATGAATACTTCTTCTTGAGGTGTGAAGACTCCACACAAGCGCGCTCGCATTCCGCTTTATCCTCGAACCGGTTCTCGTTGCCACCGCAGCCACCGTAGATGAAACTCTCACATCGACCGCTTGTGGGATTATAGCCCCACACTCTAAAGTGAGCTAGACAGGGTCCGCTTCTCAATGGCAGACTGCACACATCCTCTTCGCCTAAAACGCAATCAGGTTGCATCTGGTTCACCTAAGCCGTGTAGAGATGTTGCACACTTCTAAGCCCACGATTCCATGAGCGTAGGGGGGGGGAAGGGGATGGAGCGAAGTGAGGTGGGGTGGGGTTGGGAAGGGGCAATACTGAGAGAGGCACCGGCACGAATGCAAAGCACCCTTAGGTCATGTTCCCAACGCCTCCTAGAGCATGCTACCACACCGTTGGGCTTGTCTGGTGCGCCCGAAGCACACTCCACTCAGTTTATGATAGAGAAGGATAAGGCGGAGAGGAAGGACACACGAAAAGTTCTTCACTTGCCTTGACTGAGGCTGCCAACATCAAGTAGCAGGAGAGCTAGAAGCGCGACCATTGTCCACACCGACTCGACTAGTGTTGCGGTCAATGCATGTCAATGCACGCGTCCCTTTTATGCACGCCATCCTCCAGCGATTGCGCGATCGGGTCAAGTAAACACTTGCAAATGCCAATCACAAGGTGACAAGTAGGACATTTGCTCGCCTCTGTACACCAATGTTTGGTGTGATGGTTGCATCGAAGTGGACTCGGAGGGCGGGTATCACCTCTGTCATTGTATCCGTGGAAGAAGTGTGCATCTTTATTCGTGGAAAGTTGAGCGGCACCAAGCACATCTCCGCGATGGTCTAAAACAAGCGCTTTTGCCAACCAGTAGCCTATTAGTGACTTTCACTCGTTCCCTCGTTGTTGAACGATAGACCTTACTGATTGGCTAAGTGGTTGGATGACCGGCTTACTGGTGCATCGGCAAAACGACACCCAACACTCCCTTCACACGTGTCCAACTCTCTCGACGAGAAGTCCAGGTAGAACTGACAGTGCTGACAGTGCTCTCAGCATCTACCACCACATCCCCGCAGCATAGTCCACACTGCACCACATCAAACGATGAGACAGAATGAGTCATGATCGACTGTGCGAGAGGTCGAAGCAATTTGCATCCATCTACGAAGTAAAGTGCAAAAAGTATCCTCCAAGTGGCAAACCTCGTGAATGAACGATGGCAGCGTAGCGTTTGGAGAAGATTTAGCCTACGGCAGCAGCAAGCAATGCAAAGTAAACAGAAGTGGTGCTTAGTGGGTGAAGGATCAGCCACTAGATGGGCTTTGCAGGTCTGTTGCAAGTAGAAGTGTGAGAAGGCAAGTATTGACAAAGGTGAGATTTGGCATGAACTCAGCTGAAACCATTCGGTTGAGTCGCATTGTCAACACAGTTGCACTCAAATGCATCCTGCTACCAATGGGACTTGGAAGGCCTTGCCAAAGCTGGCCCCCACCCCTTCCCCACCCTCCTCTTCATCCAGTTGGTGAGTAAACATTTGGCATCACAGCAGCCCTCGACAGTGGACATTACTGTTGACAAGGCTGGATTGAGTAACAAACTTGGTGTAAGTGTGCAAGGCTAATATGTGGAGGCATGCTGGTTGGAGGTGTAGAAGGAGGGCCAAGTGGATGATGGGTGAGGGATGCACACGGATGGGTGGAGCCTCCATCGTTGCCTCAGAATGCTCGATAGCATAGACCAGTCGGCAGACCAGCCAGCAGAGCTTTGCATACAAACATCATTCATCGACTGCCTCGCATGAGTGGCTGCACGATTTATGACAGTCAAGTGAGGCCCTGCATTGCTCAGCCAACAAGATGCTACCCCATATGCTTTCTCGTTTTTGTTCCACAGCCTTGAATGGAACCCTAGGCTAACACAAGTAAGCCCACAATCAAGCCTGCACAACAACTAGTTGTTGCACTTTTCCCTGAAAAGGCATAACTGTTACATTGTGACATGTGTACCTCACTGTGGTTAGGGCGTGGAGACTCCCGCTCCACTTCTATGATCTGATCAAACAAACACGGGCTGATTGCGTACATAAAGGGAAGAGTGCTCGTACGCAGGACCAGTTGACTGCACCGTCGCATCGTCATGATCGTGCTTCCACTTCTTGCTCTTGTACTGCTCTGTGCTGCCAGTCTCGGTCAAGGTAGATGAACAGCTTCTTTTCGCATTTTCCTCTTCCTGTTCTTGCTTTGTTTTAGCACATCGCTATAGAAGTAGGTGTCCATTGAACTCACAAATTACCACTGACTTTCAGACATGGTAGCCCGGGTTTAGCTTCCTTTGCTGCTCCATATATATACTTAACCCTACACCAATCAGGCCTTTAATCATATTACGCTTGTAGTGAATTTAAAGCAGTTTTACCTTATTGGTGGACTAGCTTCGTATCCCAATTCTTTTATCAATTTGTTACTTTTAACTCTCTACGGTCCTCTCCTGTCCTTGTGGACGTGGGATGGGAAAGGATTTGTGATGCTCACTACCCTTGGTGAATGATCTACTGACATCTTAATGAGTCTAGTGGCCGAAACCACTGGGCTCAGGTCAGCACGGCTCTGTCACCACACCCAGTATTGGTGCTAATATGGACCGACTAGGTATTCTTCCTTTTGGCGTTTATCATCAGAAAGCTTAAATGGAACAATTTGTCCGCATGTGACCCATCACAAAGCAAGAAGATGTGAATAACGGAAGATTTCGTGGCAAGTCCAAATTGTAACAGAATTTAACAACATTTGATTCCGCTCTTCAGATCCACAATGACGGTTTGTTTAAAGACTGCCTACTTCCACCCGATCACGGGTACCTTAATAGTACTACGTCAGATTTTGCTAAATTTTAGCACAATTATGGCACTTACATGGTAATAGTGAATTGATGGTGATAAAATTTGTGTGGCTTTTAGACAAAGTGGATGTTTGCAACCTCCCCCTAGAAGTGGGACCCTGTCGATCGCGCATTCGGGTGTGGGGCTATGATCCCAAAACAAATCGATGTGTGAATTTCGTCTACAGCGGTTGTGGAGGCAACAGGAATCGCTTCTACCATCGCAGCTCCTGCGAACGCATCTGCGTTAAGTCTCCACAGTCAAAGAAGAACTAACTCCTCTCTGATCGAGGAGCATCTCAAAAAAATGCATGCCTTTCCACTGTTACCGATTAAATGAACCTCAATTTACCATAGTCTCCCCTCCTCTCCCCATTAGATAAAACCATTAATAGTGGTATTCATCTGTCCCTTTTTGAAGCTCAGCGGATGTGCGGGTTCACGAATAGTTTAAAATAAACGAGTTTTCTGTAACCTTTTATGCTGAAGTAAAAGGAGGAGGTGCCTCGAGCCCTGGTTTAAGAAAAATACGGAATTAAAATAATGCGCTTTGATTTTTCCATTTCAACTACATCTAAAAAGTTGTTTTCTCCAACCATTTTTATAGCTACCAGATTCTCACTTAAACCGACATAACTAAATGCAAGCTTATTCGCTTGCGTGCTGCCTAAATGAATGGAGCAGAAGCTCTATTGTATAAAAGCGGTTCAGTCGACAGGTAGAGGTTTGAGCTCACTTCGAGGCTTCAAAGTAGGGCGAAATCTTTAGAGTTATGTACTACGACATAGCGATTACTTTGTAGACCTCAACGCGCTACAATGTACCGATGGATATGCGCTTCGGTAAGGCAAGTAATGGGGAGGTGATGGAACAAGCAGAAGGGAGTCGACTATTTTTAATGCAATAATGCAAGCTCTTTAATTTTTCCCACAGAAAACAAAGAGACAGAGTGAACTGCAGTGATGATGACTTGACGGAGACTGGCAGCACAGAGCAGTACAAGAGCAAGAAGTGGAAGCACGATCATGACGATGCGACGGTGCAGTCAACTGGTCCTGCGTACGAGCACTCTTCCCTTTATGTACGCAATCAGCCCGTGTTTGTTTGATCAGATCATAGAAGTGGAGCGGGGAGTCTCCACGCCCTAACCACAGTGAGGTACACATGTCACAATGTAACAGTTATGCCTTTTCAGGGAAAAGTGCAACAACTAGTTGTTGTGCAGGCTTGATTGTGGGCTTACTTGTGTTAGCCTAGGGTTCCATTCAAGGCTGTGGAACAAAAACGAGAAAGCATATGGGGTAGCATCTTGTTGGCTGAGCAATGCAGGGCCTCACTTGACTGTCATAAATCGTGCAGCCACTCATGCGAGGCAGTCGATGAATGATGTTTGTATGCAAAGCTCTGCTGGCTGGTCTGCCGACTGGTCTATGCTATCGAGCATTCTGAGGCAACGATGGAGGCTCCACCCATCCGTGTGCATCCCTCACCCATCATCCACTTGGCCCTCCTTCTACACCTCCAACCAGCATGCCTCCACATATTAGCCTTGCACACTTACACCAAGTTTGTTACTCAATCCAGCCTTGTCAACAGTAATGTCCACTGTCGAGGGCTGCTGTGATGCCAAATGTTTACTCACCAACTGGATGAAGAGGAGGGTGGGGAAGGGGTGGGGGCCAGCTTTGGCAAGGCCTTCCAAGTCCCATTGGTAGCAGGATGCATTTGAGTGCAACTGTGTTGACAATGCGACTCAACCGAATGGTTTCAGCTGAGTTCATGCCAAATCTCACCTTTGTCAATACTTGCCTTCTCACACTTCTACTTGCAACAGACCTGCAAAGCCCATCTAGTGGCTGATCCTTCACCCACTAAGTACCACTTCTGTTTACTTTGCATTGCTTGCTGCTGCCGTAGGCTAAATCTTCTCCAAACGCTACGCTGCCATCGTTCATTCACGAGGTTTGCCACTTGGAGGATACTTTTTGCACTTTACTTCGTAGATGGATGCAAATTGCTTCGACCTCTCGCACAGTCGATCATGACTCATTCTGTCTCATCGTTTGATGTGGTGCAGTGTGGACTATGCTGCGGGGATGTGGTGGTAGATGCTGAGAGCACTGTCAGCACTGTCAGTTCTACCTGGACTTCTCGTCGAGAGAGTTGGACACGTGTGAAGGGAGTGTTGGGTGTCGTTTTGCCGATGCACCAGTAAGCCGGTCATCCAACCACTTAGCCAATCAGTAAGGTCTATCGTTCAACAACGAGGGAACGAGTGAAAGTCACTAATAGGCTACTGGTTGGCAAAAGCGCTTGTTTTAGACCATCGCGGAGATGTGCTTGGTGCCGCTCAACTTTCCACGAATAAAGATGCACACTTCTTCCACGGATACAATGACAGAGGTGATACCCGCCCTCCGAGTCCACTTCGATGCAACCATCACACCAAACATTGGTGTACAGAGGCGAGCAAATGTCCTACTTGTCACCTTGTGATTGGCATTTGCAAGTGTTTACTTGACCCGATCGCGCAATCGCTGGAGGATGGCGTGCATAAAAGGGACGCGTGCATTGACATGCATTGACCGCAACACTAGTCGAGTCGGTGTGGACAATGGTCGCGCTTCTAGCTCTCCTGCTACTTGATGTTGGCAGCCTCAGTCAAGGCAAGTGAAGAACTTTTCGTGTGTCCTTCCTCTCCGCCTTATCCTTCTCTATCATAAACTGAGTGGAGTGTGCTTCGGGCGCACCAGACAAGCCCAACGGTGTGGTAGCATGCTCTAGGAGGCGTTGGGAACATGACCTAAGGGTGCTTTGCATTCGTGCCGGTGCCTCTCTCAGTATTGCCCCTTCCCAACCCCACCCCACCTCACTTCGCTCCATCCCCTTCCCCCTACGCTCATGGAATCGTGGGCTTAGAAGTGTGCAACATCTCTACACGGCTTAGGTGAACCAGATGCAACCTGATTGCGTTTTAGGCGAAGAGGATGTGTGCAGTCTGCCATTGAGAAGCGGACCCTGTCTAGCTCACTTTAGAGTGTGGGGCTATAATCCCACAAGCGGTCGATGTGAGAGTTTCATCTACGGTGGCTGCGGTGGCAACGAGAACCGGTTCGAGGATAAAGCGGAATGCGAGCGCGCTTGTGTGGAGTCTTCACACCTCAAGAAGAAGTATTCATTTCTCTCTGGTCAGAAGTTCACCTAAATGGCCATTAACTTTTAACTTATGACCTAATCAAGGCACCAGATACTGCCCGAGGCATTTTGGCATTTGCAATAGATGCTAGCGTTTTCCTCGCAAGTAGTCGTAGTCTTGATTGCAGAATAAGACAGAGAGGATGAAATGGTGAGGTTTGTTTGCCATTTAGGTGAGAAAGAGGACATCTGCAGCCTACCGATCGTCACAGGACCCTGTCGAGCAGGTTTCAAAGTGTGGGGCTTCAATGCTACCTCAGGTCGGTGTGAACGATTCGTCTACGGTGGTTGCAGAGGCAACGACAACCAATTCAATACGAAGGAGGATTGTAGGCGTGCCTGTGTTAGAGAGCCAGGAACGCAGAAGAACTAACTTCTCTTCAAACAAATGGTAGCTGGCGAAATGCACTACAGTCAATCGGTGTGAATGCAATAAACCTAGCTTTATCAAAAGTTTCTATCTATCTATCTATCTATCTATCTATCTATCTATCTATCTATCTGTCTGTCTGTCTGTCTGTCTGTCTGTCTGTCTGTCTGTCTGTCCGTGTGTGTGAGTGTGTGTGAGTCACTTGCCCAATTCTGGCAAGTGGGGAATTTAGTGGAATGCGTCTGTGGTGACGCGGCAAGCAATGGGGATGGCTGATTGATCCTCGAAGCGCAGCAATTGACATTCTGGAAGAGATGCAGAGGGTGAAGGGAGTTTGTCTCATTACAAGCGAAAGGCCTGGGTCACTGCAGCAGAGTGGGAGGCTGATGGAAGTGCTGGAGTCATGAATTTTCCAACACACTCGCCCACTCGCTCACTTACATGGGGAGGGGCGCAGACTAGCACACTACGACAGAGACTTCCTCAGTTATTCTAGCCAAACGCAGTAAGGAGTGTGTGAATGAACCTGTGGATGCAACCCACCCTGCATCTATGGAGCATTGTGATGACGTGGCATGTGGCACGCTCCATCCTGTCTTCCTTTCTCAAGACTGCTCAGAACACGGTGATGCTGATTGTTGTCACTCAGTCTTATGGAGTGGACAAGGAATGCGTCTGGTGCGGTTGCATTGGGAGGGACAGAAAGAGCTGCTTACAGTTATTTCCCCTATGAAAGTGTAGTGGCACAAGCATGAGTGAGGGGTCATTGTTCGCCTTCAGTAATGCAAGCATCGATGGCAAGGGATTTCATCCACCCACTGCTTGGTGCTCTGATCTTCACCTAACGCGTGCGTTCAACCCGTGAAAACTACTCCACCTGTCATCTTCAATTGCATTCCTTTGTCTCACATCCATCCACCCATCCATTCATTTCGTGTCACTTCCTTCATTCCCTCATTCATTTATTCATGCAGCCATCTGCTCATCCTCCCCATCATCCTGACATGCGGGAGAAGTTTAAGGTGTTGTCCTGACGAGGACTTCCTCGGCTTGAGTCGTGACGAGTGCAGGAAATTGGCGAAGTCGTCTTCAGTGGTTGGCGATCTCTGCAACCTCCGAGATATCAATCTGTAGGCCATGGTCTGGTGATGGAATTCATGCGGTCCACGCCGGAGTGACCTGCATGAACTCGGCAGCTTGTGTCCACACCTAGCAGCCTGGAAGATGCCACACGGTGGTCCATCATGAGGCGGACCTCAGCACCACAAAGCTAGTCACGCGGATGGAGTAGCTGTGCGAGGTGGTTAGTTGGGGCAAATAAAGCGCATAGGCTGCATTAAATGGTGAAGCAAGGGATGATGACTTTGCACGAATACCCAGCCTTCCACATTGCGGCAGGTAGGATCACCAAAGCACGAATGCTTTACTTTACCGTTGCATAACCCAACCTGGCCACGTTGAGTTGCGAGACATTTCACTACTTGGGGACACCACACCGAAAACAGCCATCACTGTTGATGATGTTGACGAAAGTGGTGCAGTGTTTGGAACCCGAGAAGCGAGAACGAAATCGACCTGAAGTCATTGTGCCGGTCGGTGCAGACAAGGTTGGTTGGCTTCACATTATGTTGCGTCTCCTGCTGCCATGAATCGTGGCATAGCGAAGTGGCTTGTGTCGATATGGAGGAGGGGTGGTGAGTGAAAGACGGAGCTCTGCGATGTAGCCTGGCAAGGCACTGTTCGTGTTCTATCAGTGAGAAGGAAAGAAGCTGCACATTAGGTGATGCCATTTCGCCTTGGACCATGGGCTGAGCACCTTGTCACTGCAAAGGCGTGTTGCAATGAATGTGATTGGACGAGGAGTTGTTTGCGTGGGCGGATGGCATTTTGGCGTGCGCATTGTCACACCAGCACTACAACCGGATTTTCTTCATGCATTGTCTGCACCTCGTCTCTTTCGTTTACTCGCACAATTGCTTACACTTGTGGCAGACACGACGTTGTTTAACTGAGGAGGTCGTTGCCCTCTTCTCCCTCCCATCGCTTGCCATCTTGCCATCTTCAGTCGTCTCCGGACTGAAACGACTGGTGCGTGCGCGCATCCCTTCAAGGCACTTCTTGTGTCAAATTCGTCATGTCAACACTGTGGCATGCATCATGCCTGGGCATGACTTGAGCCCACAATCTGCTGTCACGAGGACATGTTCGCTTGCTCTGTACGCGTAGGCATGGAAGGCAATTGGGTTGGAGACACGGTTGGAGTGACGGGCTGAAGCCGTCTACGCAGTATCATTGCAGTGAATTAGGTAATGGTGCTTCGCGTGTGCTGTTGCACGTGCTCTCGTGTGTGCATGAAGTGGTGGGGAGAAGTGATCCAATGCCATGTGAAGTGAGGCGATACAAGTGGGAGTTTCTGCGTGGGTGGGTGGGTAGGTAAGTGTGTGTGAGAGTGTTTTTACCAAGTGGAAAGGCTTCGGTGGTGCTCAAGGCTGTGCAGAGTGTGTGGAGTAATTTGTTATTGAGGTTTCAAAAGACAGGCGCTTGCACCAATCCACGAGCAACGCAGTGGTGGTGCACACCTGAGGCTTTCGAGGCCCATGAGGCAAAGTATCCGCTTCATTGTTGCACCACGGATGAACCTTTCGCCTCCTGTCGGACTCTAAAGCACCCTGTTCAAATGCTTCGGTATCGCTGTTCCATCTAGGTGGATGACTGACGCTGCCCTGCAGAGTTGCCCAAGTGAACACAGATGTGGTGGCAGGCAACGCGCAGATGAGGGGACAGGGAAGATGTGCAAATGACAGGGGTTGAATGGCAGACAGTTGGTGCTTTGCCCCTTTGACCAGAGGAATGCTAGTTCTGCCTCCTGTCTGAAGCTTCACCACAAGTACTTCTGCACTGCTGACCCTCCTTCCGAGTCCTTTGGTGCAGCAAACACTTCCATGCAACTAACACCAGGATGCCGACGTCGTCCACGGAGCCGGGAAGAGCGAAAGAGTAGCGAGCAGATTACCTGACGCACGAAAACACGTGGCAGTGTAGTTAGTTGCCCTTGCGTTTATCTCAGGCTTCCTATGCCACTGTGCTGGAGCACCACGAGGCCGCACGCGGTGGGCCATTTCCGTGCCCACCTTCCGAGTCAATCGAACGCTTCGACACTGGGAAATGTTGCAGCGCGGTGAAAAGTTCCATTCATCTCTTTCTTTGCCAAACTGTGCTTCCCAATAATAAAAACTGCTTGTCGACTGTGACTGACAGTAGCATGAGAAGGCTGCACTCGTTTCTCGGAACAACGTCAACGCGGCAACATCTTGGTCTTCTCCTCCTACTCTGTTTCCCTACATGTTCCCTTACCCCATGATTGCTCCTCGTTCTTTCATGCCTGCCTTCCTCCGAATTAGTCTTGCCTTATCCATCATCCCAATGCAAAGCAAAAGTGGAGGGCGCACTTCTTCTCACTACTCAACCAGCACCGTCGAGATTCTCATCGAGGTAACTAGCACATGCCCTGACAACACAAAGAGATTTATCAGGCGCCTCACCAGTCCACACATCCTTCCCACCACTAGTTCACCTCCACGCTTCTGCATCGAGTTGAGGTGAGGCTGTGATCACCCCCTCCCTGTCTGTATCTAAGGCCGTGGCAGGGAACTCTCGCTCTCTCCGCCTCTCCCTCAGCCAGTCGCCTCACAAAGCCTCCATTCTTGCAGTGTTCTGTGTTAATGTGTTGATGTGTTGATGTGTCAGTGAGTATTCAACAATGCCATCTCCTACCTGCGAAGTGAACAATGATTGGGGAGATGAACAAATGCTTTGATTCGATCACATTAACACTCACACTGTTGTGAGATAAGCAGGTGGCTAACCGACGACTGCGCAACATAAAGACACTTGCAGTGCGGTGGAAGGGAGGGAGAGAGGGAGGGAAGAAGGAATGGAGAAAGGAAGGAAGGAAGGAAGGAAGGAAGGAAGGAAGGAGGGGAGGTAGGTGGAGAGGGAGGTAGGACCAGCAGTCAAAATTAGAACATCAAATGCCTTTTTACTGCAAAACAGTAGAATACGACTCTGGCAATGCCTTACACTGAGCGCCACCCACTAATCACTTCTGCTGCACATTTTGCAGGTGATACTGCCCTTTTCTTCCACCCCCTCCTCCTCCTTTTTCCAAAAGTCACCTCTCCGAGTGAAAAGTGTTGACGAACAGCACACAACATGCAACGCTTTGCAGCGAGTACACGATTTGCATTGGCCGGAGGAGAGAAGAGTCCCCGAAACGCTTTCAAGTGTTGCCATCATTATTTCCTTGCCTCCTGTTTGCATTTCGTGACGTGCGCTAAGGCTGCTTTTCTCTCATTTGTGCTTCGCATTTCCCTTGCTGGCAGCCGTGATTGGAGATTGGCAATATGGCTCAATGAGGCGAAGTGCGAGTCGATGTTTCGCCAGCTCTACCCACTGAAGCAAGTAAAGTAGTGCGAGTGGATGACAAACTGGTGATTGTGAGACAACTCCTCCCGTTCGAGGCGAGTGCGATGGGCATGTCGAAGACTGGTTTGCTCGTGCCACAAACAGACGCCTTTTAGTAAAGCTGCAACGCTGCAACGCTGCAACGATGGAAGGATGGAAGGATGGAAGGATGGAGGGATGGAGGAATGGAGGGATGGAGCAGAAGCAGGTAGAATGAATGCGTTGTCGACTTGTGATTCTGGCTTGACAGCAGTAGTGATGCAGTTGAACTGATGGTGCAGGCGGCACGAGGACGTCTGTGACAGGATCGCTTGTGAGTGCCTCGACTAGCACATTGGACTGGCACTCTTGTGAAATGTGAATAAGTCGAGCCCACAGTACAACAGATGGAAGCATTGGGGAAGCGTAAAACAAAGGCTCTTGCGAATGCAAGCATGCACAGCTTAGACGAGTTCACTCCCGTTGGCGATCTGTTGATTGTGGACAGACTGTGTTGAGCTAGTCATGATGTTCTTTGTGCCAACTGCGTAGTCAACTCTGTGGTGCAGGCGCATGAATGCAGCCGATAACCACGCCAAAACGTCCAATGAACAGACTGTGCATATGTTGTTGATGTGCCTCCAATAAGGCCAATTCCCAACCTCTTTGTGTGGACGGATGCATGACTTTAGCAGAACCAAATGGTCGTGCATAGGTGCTGGGATGATAAGGGATGAGATGGTGGTGGACAAGTGTGCGAACAGGTGCTTTGGTGTCCATGGGCGGTCAAGTTGGCTACACCACAACTTCACTTAGCATTTGACGCTTCGAAAGATGGTGCTACTTTTATGCGAATCAGTGGGCTGAGTCGTTTGCATTTTAGCCGAAATTTTGGCTCTCTCTCAAGTCTGGTGTGGTTAGGGAGGCGCTAGAATCATTGGAAACACAGGTGAGGTTGCTGCAAACTAGTAGGGAAAGATGTGGTGCATTAGTTTTGCCAGAAGTGGATAGGGAACATGCACATGACACCGTCGAAGTAGAAGCCGCAATTTAAGCAATCCTGCTAGTAAACGCCACGCGCTTCGTGCAAATCAGGTGACTCCCTCACCTCCTACACCATGGGCCCTAATCAGCGTTCCACCGAGCATTCCACCGTGGTGTGGTGACTGGGAAGGCGTCGTCGTTGGCTGTCGAGCTGCCTGGGCCTGACGCCTGTCGCCTGTTGCCTGTTGCCAAATGTCCAATGTCCAATGCTTGATACCCGACGCCCGACGCCCGACGCCCGATACCCGATGCTCGATGCGTGATGCATGATAATAATGTTGTAAGTCTAGGTCACAACGGCTTCAAACAAGTTGGCGACTTGGCAGTAGTCATCCTAGTATCGGCTGCATGATATCCGTCGTCATAGAGTTTACTTCCTAGGCAGGCAAGAACGCAGACACGGTGAAATTCATTAAAAACTCCACGCGCCTCCAACGAGCATGGAAGGCAACTCTGCCATTCTCACTACGGCCCTGGCACCAGTCAAGGAGGCCTCAATCACCGCTGCACATCCCTTTCCAACTACTGTGTCTGCAGACTGCAATGCGTGACCGCAATTCCATGGGTAGAAGTAAGTGGGCGAGATTCATTCGTCCAGCCTTGCGTGATCCTCTAACCAATCGCAATGCTTTGTCCACCTCCTCATTGATGGGCTCTTCGGTTTCCATAAGAGACATCAACTACGTAAGGCTGCACCTCTTTCTTGCGAAAACCTCAAAGCATTGTGTATGTTGACAGTGCAAATGAACATGCTTTGGTGGGCTTCAAGAGTGAGTGCGGAAGGGGCTGTCCTGCAGCAGTTGAAGAAGTGCTCTCTCCACCTGCAACAACTCGCGGTCAATGAGTTTGGTGAAAGTAACCAGACAGGTGTGTTCCGCCATGCTTCACTCTGCATCAGAGTATGCGAGACGGCCTAGTTGGAGCAACCAGTTGGGGTTTGGATGGTATCAGCACTTCCAACAGCCTTGCAAAATTTAGTGGTGAGTGCGTTCTCTCCCGCCTCCTTCCGCTTACTCGGCACCACTCCAACACGTCAGTTACTGCGTGATGTGTCTATCGGAGGCGACCTACCGGCCTGCTTTGCCGTGCTAGTTGCATTTGAGTGCGACCCTCTGCGTGCTGGGACAGTGCGTGGGGCAGGAAAGTGCCAGCTCCACAAAACCGGCACGGGATTGGAAGAGGCAGGAAGTTGTGCAACGAATTGGTGCACACTCGATTAGCACTGAGTGACTAAGTGAAGTGTTTGCACTGTAAAAGCTGCCAATTGATGCGCCTAGCAGTAGCATTGGCTCCTCCTCTTCTCTCGCCATGCTACCGTAGGCGCATCTGCTCTCCTTCCTTCTTTTCAAGCGCTTTTCATTGTCATCGCACCTGCGGCAGCTGAAGCGCACACAACAACGGCCTACTGTGCTCCACTGCGGTATGCAAATCCCATTGTGCGAATTGGCGTGGACACGACCACTGGCATTCCTCTTTGCCTGGCACGCAAACCAAAAGGGTGGTAGTAAAGGCAGCATTGAAGAAGCGCCTTTTAGCGCCCTTCAACGCCCTGCGGTTGATGGATTCAACTGAGTGTAGGGCATTCGATGCATATTTTGGCCTTAACGCACTCCCGCAGCTCCTACTGCTCTTGCCTCATCCTCATTCAGCAGCTGCAGCAACTGCAGAATTGGCAGAATTGCCACCTCTTATGCCACGCAGAGGGAGGAAGGGTGTGATAGCACCCGCAGCTGCATGCCATTGGAAATGAGGCATTCGCTCTTGAATGCATCCCCCCACCCCGTGTCCCCGCACATGGAAGCGCCAACTAACTGTGTGCCATCACCTCTACCAGATTGGCAAAGTCAAGACGCATTTTGTTTTCTCCAGGTTTATCTCTTTATTTATTCACCTACTTTTGCTAGTATTATCAGCGAGAGAGAATCACGCTCTCTTCAATTTTCCTTCTTTCATTTTTTGAGCGACTAACTGCAGCTTGTCTTTTAGGTCTTTGCGACAAGTATACATGCAGCCCAGCCAAGTTGCGAACCGATTTGCGTTACCGCCACAACCGGTGTAGTAGAAACTGACACAACGATTTGCGGTGGCATTAAAAGCCCACACTTTGTAGGCGAAGTTGCAGATTCCGGCATTCATTGGCAGCTTGCAGACATCCACTTTGCCTAAAATGCAAGCAGAGTTGTTGATGAGCAAAGGCTGGAGGTGGGAGCATTGAAGAGACCACCGTTATAGATGCAGAGAACCTAAGCAAATATGGATGGACTCTTTCAACTTCTAACCCTAGCATCTTCCCCCTCTCCTTCTCCCCCGCCTTCTCCTTCTCCTTCTCCTTCTCCTTCTCCCTCCCCGTCGTCGTTAACAACATACTGCCAAGACGTAACACTTGAAGTCTACTCGTGATTGGTGACTGGTGACTAGTGAGAGGTGGTGCAGTGGCCTCTTCACTTGATGGCGGATTTGCAAGACGCAATGGCATGTTGAGAGGGTGTTGGGGTTGACTCACCTTGGCTGAAGCAGATAGCACAGAGAACCATGAGGAAGGTGAGAGCGATCCTTGCCATGGCGGTGTGATGGTGCAGTCGCCATCGCATCACCCTCCTTTATATACGCGCTCATTCAGAGGCCACCATGGCAAGGACAGACCTCGGTAAGTGTGCCCTCTACGACCCCGTCATAGTCGCGGATGCACATCGCAATGCTAACCTAAGACAACTGTTGCAAAAACAATATCTGACTTTTGCACAATGAATGAGGCGGGTAAAGTCGGCTTCAAAAAGGGAGTGTCTCAATCCCAGTTGCCAGAGAGGAGGAAATGGGAAGATTGCGAACTTCTAGTTCACCACCCAGTCTCCTCCATCTCTGTCTGCAACTTGCCTCACAGATCGATTGCCAACAACGAGTGCTGTTGTGGTGCTTAAAGGGTGTGGACTGAGGCAGTGCGGATCGCTTTGAACAGTGGCGCTGGTAGTGTGGATCGTCTCTGGAAGGCTGCACAATGGAAGCATGCATGGTTGGGTGGTGGGTGTTTGTGAGGCTCGTCACTAAGGCTGCAGCTGTGCACACTTACCTGTGCGTGACTAACTCGCTGGAGTCGTCCATGGTCTTCATGGCTTGCAGTGTGGAGCAGCTGCATCGCTGATGAAAGTTCTGCTTTGTGTGGAGCCAAGGCCACCAACGCATCTGCCTCTCAAGTCGTGCTTAAACAGAACACACGATCTGTTCCTACTTGAACAACGGACAGAATGAAGGAGGTACTTTGGAGTCAATTCAGTGCAACAAACGGAGGCGAGCGTCAGCTAGTCTCACATCACCTGCTGCATAGAATGTTGTCCTCCTACAGCTCAGACACCATCCCAAATTGTTTGAATGCTGGTGGAGCTTTAGCGCATTACAGCGATGATTGAATGCACACGTCTCATGAGAGGGGTGGTTGTTGACGGTGTTTGGTGTTCCACTGCCCATTGAAGCGTTGGTCTTTCTGGTAAATTGGGTGGCTGAATGGTTGGTTGGTTAGTTGGTTGATTGGTTGGGTTGGTTGGCTGGCTTACTGACGAGGTGGCCTGGTGGTCGGAAAAGGAACAAGGCGTTGGCTCACTACCCAAGCTATGTCCACTTGATAGCACCACTTTTTGAAGTAATGAAATAGCTGCATTTGACTGGTGAGTGTGGGACCAGGGTAGGCCTCTTAACACCATCCACACATCACCAATAAGCCTGTCCTGTCCTGTCCTGTCCTGCCCTTTCCTGTCAAGCAGTGAGGTGTGTCGACACCTAACTGAGGCATCGCGGCGATTTATTGGACTTTCGAATGTGCGGATCTGCTGGTAAATAAGCCTGTGTAGTGTTTGGGAGTGATGCCGCCTATCGGAGAAGACGTGTGGGTGACCAAAGCGGATCCATTAACCGTGGCTAGCTGCCTTATCCATGGACACCCATGTCACTTGGTACCAATTCATGCTAGCACACCTTCGCCAGTCGCATTGTCCCCACGGTCACCGTGGGAGGCCTCGTGTTACCAGTGTGACTTACAAGGGACGGAACACGTGCGATGGATGACTGTTGCACATGCTGGGTAGGCAAAGCATGGTGTCCTGCACAGTACCCGTCGATTTCGACCTGTTCGCGCGTCACAGAGGCGGTTGATGGTTGGTGGCACGCCACACAGATCCGCAGACATATCTGTTTAGCAGTAGTTAATTCCTCTGCAGCAGCCACTGAGTCGCTGCCATCACTGTCAAACGTAAGGGGTAATTTGGGTGCCTTTGTGGGTTGCCTTAAGCTCGCTCAATGCGGTTAGCACAGGAGGCAGACGCAACTGGAGGTTGGCTTCAAAGCCTCACCTTTAGTCATGGCATAACAGCAATTGTCCTGTGGCACCCCACTTGGTGCGGTGTATTTGGTGGTGTGCCCTCATGCATGGAAAGGCGAAGTGCAACGCGGTGCAATGCAGCGAGGTGAGGTGAGGTGAGGTGAGGTGAGGTGAAGTGAGGTGAGGTGAGTTGGACCGGTGTGGTACAACATGAAGTGGAGCCGTGCAAGGCTGATAATTTGAGTGAATATGTTGAAGCACATGGATCCAGCAAGGAGGCTTCTGTGAGGCTTCTGTGAGGCTGTGTGAGGTTCCATGGTGAGGTGTTAAACAAGTTGAAGGTGCGATACACGAGGGCTGAATTCACTTAAAGTGGACTCGACCATTGACTGCACTGTGTTGTGGACTCGTTTGGTGTATGTGTTACCTTTTGAGCCTAATTTTTGGTGCACAAATTTTGTGCAGAAGTTGGATGTTGATGGTGACAAAAAGATTATTTGGCAACAGAGCTACTCGCGTAGGCTTGTGGGGCACCACGAGGGAAATACTGAGGTTTTCAGCAATTTGGTAAGAAAAAGGGGAGTCTCATGACAACTGGGGTTTTCGTGGAGGACAATGCTGAAACGTGATCTTGCCTTGGTAGTAGGTTTTCGTGCTGAGCTAAAAATATCGCGATCCTCAAGCTATCCAGTCTTCTGCGGTAAGTTCGCACAAACTCACCCTCTAGTTTTGGTCGTGAACTCGATTAGCCACCAGATCTGTCAATGGAAATGTCACAGTAGCTTAATCCTCTCCACCGACGTTACGTGGTGCTGTGGCAGTACTGTGGCATGCAGTGTGAATTTGCTTCTTCTTCAACCTCCACTGCCTTCAACGCATGCCGCATAATGCTTGACAAGTTGTTTGAAAGCTTTATAACTACAGTCCAAATGTTCGTATGCGTAGGTGAATGAGGGAAGTAGTTGAGAATAGAAAAGTTGGCAGGACATTACTGCAGACCTTACATGCACTGTGGAAACCTCTTCTCTCAATTCAGTGGAACGTTTCCAGTTAACGGCATCTGGTGCAATATGGTTGTAGTTGCACAAGAAATGTTCGATGTCGACTTTCAAGGATGCAGCCATAAGCGGGACCAAGTCGCATCCATTTATTGTTGTTTACCCCTAAGGTAGACAACGGCAGGTGTCACCTGTCAGCTCAAGGCATTCCGTTGAATTGTTGAGGCTTAAAAGGAGAGGCGAATGCAGCAATGATGGCATTTAGTCACGCTAGAGGGAATCAACTGCAGATCTTGCATCACTTGGTCGCTGCCGATGATCAAATTATGGCGGTGATAGAAAACTGCCGCGTTGCTATTGGCAAGTTACAACAATTCTGAAGCAGTCTGTTCGGGTTTAGCGATTAAACCGCCTCAAGGGTCAAAATTCGAAAGGGATATGCTGGTAACACTTGCGTAGGGTAGGGGGTGGGCGTTGAACTCTAAGCTGATTGTTCCCCTCACTTGCGGTCATAGATGAGGGTAGAGGATTCAGTGTAGCACAGTGTCCTCTTACACATGTCCTCAAAAAAGGGCAAGGCAAAGCAAAGCCGGACCGGTAACGGTGACGTTGGATGCGGTGTTGGAGCATGTAGCGAGCAGCGCAAGACCAAGTTGTTTCTACGACCAAAAAGAAAGGATAGAAAATATGTCTGAGTGCATGGATTGCATTTATTATTGTCTCATGCCAGTGGAAAGCTCTCCAAATCACCTCTCACTGTAGCCTAAGTGACACGCACCTCTGTGTGTCGACAAAGCTCTCCAGTTGTGTGGAGAACTGAGCTTAAAGCATTGGGGGGAAAAGACACTGAATGGGTGAGTGGGAATGCATGTTAACAGCAAGGATGATGTAATTACTCCTGTCTCCAGACCAAACTGGTTCAGAGGAAACACTCGGGGTGATGGTTCCACTCAAATAGCCTTCAGTAGTTTAATTCGTAATTACTCGGGTTAGACGTTTTTGGATACGGCCTTGTCTGGGTGAGCAGGTCCCTAATTACTTATATTTTACAGCAGCTATAAACGTGGCTTCCCGTGGCTCATTTTGACTTGTAGCGTTTTCGACGGGACAAAGTGCATCAACTATGATTAAGACTACAATGAGGTGGGACTTAATGGCATTCTTCTTTATTAGCTTCAAGCATCGAGGTGTTTGCGGTGTTAGAGTAAGAGCGAGAGGAGGAGGACTGGCGACCACTTTGACCAATCTTGTGAAACATTCTCACCACTGGGAAATGCACAAAAGGTATCGACTAAGTGAGACTGACTTCTTTGCCACCTCACAAGTTGTGGATGAGAGCAGTCAGCTTTGATGGGCCTTTTAGAAACAGGCAGGGAAAAGCGAATGCTACAATCACTGGAGTAATGTACTTTCTGCAAATACTTTGTGTAGTTTGAGCCAGATAATCAAAAAAATCGCCTTCGCTCAGTTCTACTCGACTTCCGTGCACAGACTGCACCCTGCCTTAGGCACTCGACTGAACTCCCATACTACAAACACATCCAACAAATGAGGTAGGGAACAAGCGCTGCCGTGGGACACGAAGCCATGTGCCTGCCGTCCCTAGTGCACTACCTAAGTGCCAGTCTGGAACAAAACCACTTTGTCAGGCTCCTTCGACATCCCGACCCCACTTGACTCCACCTTCCTATCCACTAGAACTGTTCTGGGGACAGAGAGGTGTCACCACATCAAAGTTTACCTGATTAACTTATTATACACATATTTATGTATTTATATTGATCAAGTTATCTCTTAATTAGAGAGGTGTGAATTCCTTCTACTTGTTGAAAACATTGCCACAGGCACGTCTGCATTTCTTCAGTGTTTGAAACCGGTTGGCATTGCCTCCGCTACCTCTGTAGAAGAAGTGGACACAGCAACCCCGTGAAGGGTCGTAGGCCCAGGCACTGATACGAGCTTTGCCATTTCCACTCACGATCGGTTGGCTGCAGATATCTCTGTTGCCTGAAAGTCAAACAGCCCCCTTCAGAGCTACTGTAAAGTTAACACCATGAGATGCCTTTTTCAGTGGTAGTAGAGGCGTATCCTCAACACCAACGGGTCCATGAAAGCGGACGGCGAACAACAAAGTCCTAGGGTATCAAATAACTTAATCAACCCAGGGCAACTCCTCCCACTACTTGGATCTACCGCATACCCTCCGTAGTATCAAAGCCTTTCTCCGTGGAAAGATGACTTCCAGCTTGTCAACGCCAAACCGCAAATGTTTCCCACTGACTAGCCTTCAGTAATAAGAGTCTAGTGCTCCAGAGCAACCACTTTGCACCAACACAACTGCAAGTTTGTCAACTTTGGTAGAATTTAGACGCACTAGAGCTGACAGGAGAGGAGGACCTCACTCTATCATGAGACACGGTGCTTGCTAAAGAGTGGCAGGATACAAGAAAATTGTTTGCTTACCTCTCTCGAGGCCGGCAACACAAAGTATCATGAGAGCCAGCAGGACGGTCCTAATCATCGCGACCTGGTGGTGCTGTCAGATGAATTTGTGCAAACACGCCCTCCCTCCCTCCCTCCCCCTCTCTCTCTCTCTCTCTCTGCTTATATACACAAACCGTTCGAGCTTGTTTGTTGGGCCAAGGAGGCAGGTCATAGTAAGCGCAGTTACCACGCGCTAGCGCCGATGAAGGATACACATTGCAGTGTTGAAATTATGTGCAATAAACTGCTGCACAGGCAGAGTAGATGTTGTAATTGAAGCTAATCGAAGTGGAGAAGGGAAAAGTGGGCGTTAAGGTCATCTGAATTACACATAGATAGGTAATAAGGAAAGACAGTAGGTGGGATCATCATCCATCCTCTACCGATCCACCTGGTACCCCTTCAGATATTCATGTTTACATTCCTCAACTGCAACTGCTTCAAGTCAGCTCGTGCATACCGCATTCCCTTGGCTGCAGTGGTTGTCGAAGCAGTTCCATGCATCCAAGCCCGCCAGAGCCTTCGCAGTGTCGATCCTTTCCTGCCTCTATTAATTGACAAGAGTCAGTTCTGTGGAATCAATCTGAATGTCATCACTAAGTTTCTAAATTCCTCCCCATTCTAAGAATTCTGTGAAGTTCTCCAGTGCATCGACACTTCTACGATGACACCACTCGTAACAGCAGGCGACATCGAGTGGAAACATCGTGATGCTCGTCCCTGTGTACTGTCACCATAATGTCAAGCCAATGTTGTGCGTTTTTCTTTTCCATCCGATGCACACTATTTGCATGCGACTTGGAAGGTGAATTTAGGCTTTGGTCGGTTGACGGCACTTTTACCAAGATTTGCACCAAAATTCACTCGAACTTTACCTATCATTGGCCATAAGTATGCTGTGGGTTAGCAGAAACGAGTAGGATAGGCATAATAAGCGGTATTAGTGATATCAGAGAGGAGACCACAGCCGACCTCGGCGACACAAAGTTGGCCCAATCCTCTCAACGTTTGAAGTTGAATTGCTAAACTGTTTTGGCTGTGCGCGTTGAGGCCAACGATGTACCCTTTTCAATGTTTACATATTCTGGCCTTAGGAGCCTTTATTTACGCCAGGAGCTCCCCTCCACCTCATTCAAGGCTGTACCAATGCAGGTGGACTGAACTACCGCTGTCAACATACCCAAGTCCTGCAACGTCATTCGATGAGATGCCTATTCAAACATTCACGATGATTTGCATGGCCTTGTTGGACGTAATCGCTCCTGTCAATCAAACCGGCAATTTGGGTAGTTGACGTTGCAGCATTCCTCGACGGTGGATACTACTGACAACTGAGTTGTGCTGCATAGCAGAGTTGGAGGTGGGAAGTGGAGCAAGAGTTGAGCGATATGGGACCGCAAATGACGGCGTGTGACAAGGGTGGTGGTCCGTCCATTGCAGAGCCTTGAACAGAGGTTAAGCCTACTAATGACAGTGATAAGATAATTGGGTACTTGCATTGGCGGTGTATACCCCACTGGGTCGCCCGCGATGATTTTACAAATAAAACTGCTCTTGGCTTGCAAATCCTATGACAATTTTCGCCCGTAAAATGCCTTGTTTATTTTCAGCAAGAGCTTTGAACAAAGTTTTCTGGTTGATGCCTTTTGGGTGGAGTGGGCCAAACAAGGGTGCTGGAGTGGTTCTAGTCTGGAGATAACGCATTTCAATGTGTTTAATGCAGACTCATTCGGCGACGACTATAAGCCCTCCCTCACCATAGAAATCCCTTCTTCATCGACGAGGTCTAAGCGATGTCTAGCGCATTTGTTGGTTTTCTTCCAGATTACCGGCTCTGAGGTCAATCAGCCAATATCGTGACCACCATCCTGACGACAGCTGCTTGAACTCCACCGTCGCAAATGTTGCCTACCATTTGGGCTAGAGCAAAGGTACTGCTGATGCAGATGAAAGCTGTGGGCTTTGCCAACATCCTGCACCCTCACCACTAACTTGGCCCAGTCAAAGGTGCTCGAGTCACAATTTTAGCCTCCACCTTCAACTCTGTGATTGGTTGGAAGGGAAGATGGGCAATGAGTAAGTTTATATCGTAGAGCCATGTGAGGAGTAAGTGATGGACTGTGCAGGAACAAGAGCAGATGCAACACTACAAATGCCTTGGGAGTGCGACACTGCTTTCGCAGCACATGACTCCTCACTCCGATCGGAAGTGAATGAATGAATGAATGAATGAATGAATGAATGAATGAATGAATGAATGAATGAATGAATGAATGAATGAATGAATGAATGAATGAATGAATGAATGAATGAATGAATGAATGAAGGCATGCATGCATGCATTTGAGTTTCACTTACAGTTCCTGAAGAAAAGTTGTTTTGCCCATGGAGAGCAAGCTCTACATGTCTACATCTCTATGGATACCACTTATTATCCACCGGTTCCCTGCTTCTTTGCCCAACGCTAGACCAGTCAACTTTTGTAGAATGCTAAGCATCGAGTAAACAATTGCATTCTACCAGCAGTCTCTAATGATTTTGCGCATCCTTTTTGTTTCTTTTGGTCAGGATAATTGAGGAGGTTGATTCTAATTGACTTTTGAGTCCGCATTACATCCCGCCTAGAGTAATTGGTACTTCAAGCTACCTCCAGCAGTGCTGAGCTGCCACCTGCTGGACGTCGGATCTACACCACCAGGTTCAACCGCTGCACCGTTAGGGTTGCTAGAGTTGTACAAAAGACAGGGCTACAACACCACAGAAACATTTATTACTTTGATCACTTTGATCAGCAAAAATTATTGCTTCACTTCCTTACATTTTTTAACGCAAGCTTTTCTGCATTCTTTCCTGGTATCGAACCGATTCCTGTTGCCTCCGCAACCGCCGTAGGTGAAACGGACACAGCGGCCTTTTGTGGAATCGAAACCCCATTTTTCGAAGTGGGCTAGGCATAACCCCGTCTCGATCGGTAGACTGCAAATGTCCTCCTCGCCTGAAAAACAAACACACGTCTTAAGCTTAACTGACCACTGGCCATGTTTGCTCAAAAAACTTCAACGGATGTAGCCAAACTCCCTCGCAGTTTAAACTTACTGCATCCACTCCGAGTTACTTACGACTTTCTGTTCATCACGCGTTAAAGCCACCGCAATATCATTGCGTGGATCACGAGTGGTGAGTCTAAGTAACACTTCACTCGATGGACGGGGAGGCAGGATAAGACGCGAGGTGTTGACTCACCTTGACTGGCGTAGGCAACACAGAGCAGCAGGAGAGTCAGAAGCGCAGTTATGGTCATCTCAGTGCAGTGGCGGCGTAAACTCACTTTGTGTTGCATCTACCTCCTCTTTTATACACAATTCCTCCTCACTTGCACCACTGGGTCAAAGTGGCAGATTGAGGTGAGCGCGACGATGTCTATGGATGCGGAACACAGGTACACAGTCAGGTATTTCACTGGAATGAAGTAAAAAGAAATAACGCCTCAGTCGTTGGTAAGTAATGCCTTAATTTGCAACGCGAACCGATGGAATGCGAGAATAAGTTGGCAAATCATTCGGCACAGAAAAAGAGTGATGCTGTGAGGTTGGTTGGCACAGAGACATGCATGTTTGGGTGGTCTGCATCCCTGTAGTTGACCACGAAATGCTCGTTTATGACACCTTACCCCTAGGTGACCGAGTCAACGACGTGGAACATCTCCACAGACGCCTCAAACAAATCCACCTGTCAAGACTGGTGTTAAAAGGGGGCAAATTCCCTCTTCCAACCTCACAAAGGTGGATCGAAGTAGACAACCTAATGTAAATTGAGCTTGACCAGCTCTAATAATGGAAATCCAAACAGATCGCTCATTGCATCGATGGTGGTGCTTTGCCAATGTCACATTTTCACCTGTGCAGAACACACCCCGATCTTGCAATGAGCATAAGACGCAGGATTAATCGCATGTACGATTTGTGGACCTGTTGAAAAGTAAATGGCTGCTTTTTCGCCGTTTCAAAATTATCCGTTTGCATGCCTTAAACCACGATGGATGCTAACGATTGTGAGAAACACGAAGCTGACATAGCGTTGGCGACACATATGAAGAAAGCTGGTAACTAATTCATTTTAGTTAGGCTTCAGTGTGTCTCGAAGCAATGCTTACATTGCGTTGTCTTCTTATCCCTACACTTTGCTGCAATGAATTACTTGCTTTAAAGAGGCGAAAATTCCACTAGACGAAAGCTCGAAACTGCCAACTTTATTAACCAAAATGACGGGATGTGGCGACTCAGTTGAAATCTCAAGGAAAGAAGCACCTTAATTTAAAGGTGGTAGAGACTAAGTTGGAGCCATAAAATTTCCTCGGCATGGAAAAAAATGAACTCATGCAAAGTTGGCAGACGATCTCCCTTCGACATCCATGCAATCGCAAGTAGAAGGTGCCACACATGTACAGCGCTCACCAAAAATTCGCCTGACTAGTTAGAATGCAAAGCAGGGCTTATTTGCGTCGAACTTCTTTTTACTAATTTTAATATTTAATTCAATGCGTAGCTACAAGTAATGGGAAATCGCCCTGATAGCGTTACATTCTGTTGCGAATTGCTCACTATTGACTTCGGAAAATCGACTTTGTAAACGAACTGATTTGAACTGTTTGTTTCAACCCACTTGAGTTTCGATACTTGGGCTTGTCGCTTGAGGTTCGTGGGTTGGGTTTTAAAGTTGCTCTTTCAGATGACTTCTGTCATAATTCGTCTGCAGAATTTGCCGATGACGGCGAATGCGTCGAATATTCGTCGCTTTTTTGGTGGTTTAAATATCCCCGAGGGAGGCGTGCATATTGTCGGCGGGGAAAAAGGTGATGCATTTATAGCCTTTGCTACCGATGAGGATGCTCGAAAGGCGATGCTTTTAGATCATCAGTATATCAACTCCGCTCAAATCCGCTTGTTTCTCAGCAGTAAGGCTGAAATGCAGTCTGTCATAGACACAGCTCGCTGTTCTGTGATAATGGCATCGCAACAGACTCCTGCTGTTCAAGAAACTGCTGCAAGACTTCCTGATCAGTATAATCCGTCGCCTTATACGATTTTAGCCCCTCCTCAGTCCTAAGCTCGTCCCTCTGATCCGTCTAGCATTGGTTCTGCTGGGGGATCATATGGACAGCCATCGCAAACCCCTCAGATTCCCGAGAAAGGGCTTGAACCCCATCCAGATGGCACCTATAATCACGGTTACGATCGTCCTGAGACATGGGGCAGCGATCACGATGGGGTTCAGTCGAGATACAGTTGTTGCGATAAGGAACTACGCAAAATATGCACTGCTTCTTTTGCATGAAATCTTGATGGAGGCGTGGAAAGCCTTACGATCGCTTACTTTGTTTTTATTATTTACAGCGTCATAATGCATCATTACTTTTAAACATTTGCAAGGTTCTCGTTTAAAATACAAATTAAACAATTTTATTTAACAGACTGAGGTAGAAGTTGTGTTGCAGTCATCATTACTACTTACTTTTTAGTCCAAACCGTGTTTCTTTGCTTGAAGACGGCCAATGCTGTGCCAAAACTCATTCAAGAAGTAATCATGTCCAACTAGGTATATTTTAAGGGGCTATGTAGAGCCAACCGCTTCTGCGTCTTTACTGTTACATCGATGCGCTTGTGTTAACATTTCCTACGGCCTTTTTGTTTAAATGTGGCAAGATTTTGTCGATTTTTTGCGCTCAGCTTCTCTCTTTAAAGGTTATGGTGGTCGTGGCTCCGGAAACTAAACTCAGCTGCGTTGATTTCCATGATCCGAGAAACTACACCAGTGAAAATGGATCCACACGGCCGTTAAATTGTTTTACCGGTTGGATGGCATCTCCTTGTCATTTACAGCGTCCTTAACTGCCATCGCTGTACAGAACACGTTATCAAGGGAGCATGGAGTAGTGATGATACCTTTGACCCAAAACCTCTCTAAAACGGCGACAAAGTGTAAATAGCACTTGTCACTTAGCAGTCACTCGTGAGTGTTCTAAACCTCAGATGGAATACTCTCATCGAGTAATCAAACCATCAAGTTGACAATGAGCAACCTCATCAGCTTCCACTTGCTGTTGGTGTTGTATAGTCCTCTCATTCAACCCCTTGAGCCAGTTATACTTTAGAATTATGCTGGAGATGTCCTTTTTGCTGGTAGCGGTCAAGTGCCTGTTTCTTTTTCCTACAACACCTGTCCAGAGGAGAATGCAGAGCCTTCAGAGCAAAGATGCCCATTAGAAGCATACACTTTGCACCGATGTCGGCACAGTCATCACACTGAGTGTCATGGCGGTTAGTATGCGACTGCTTTGGTAGAGGATGGCATTATTCCACATCATTCAATGCCCCGCACACTTGCTCACCCGTTCATTGCTCCGTTCCATCATTCCATCCATCCATTCATCTCTCCCTTCTTTAATCTGTCTTCCCATCCACCCACCGCCCAATTTACTTCTCCATTCTCAAACCGCAATTTCTCCCCTTCTGGTTGTTTTGTTCTTTGCAATGAGGCAGCTGCATCAGCTCTAAAAATGCTACCTTTAAACAGACGCATTCTTCAAATCATGCACTTAAAATTGGCTGATGGGCTTCCAACACCTACAAACTGTAAACACTGAGATGCGAGCAGATGCTCAGTTCGCCATTGTGGTTGCTACACAGCGAATCTTGCTGGTTCTCCTCAAAGACAAAAGAAGGCAAAACACTGGGGCAAAATGCATGCAAATAACAAACAGAGGGACCGGCGCCGCCGGCGTGGGCCAAAGGCCAGCCCCTGCCGGAGAGGACAAAATGGCCACTTGAGTGGCCTTAACCGGCAGTCAACCAAACAAAACATTGCAGATGTCATGCGATACGCCCAAAAAGTTGGCTTTTTAATGAAACCTACGCAACTTTCGTTCCCTTCTTAGTTTGCAGAAAGCTTGAGGGGCGTTGCGAGATGCCCGTATAGAAAACCGAATAAAAGAATCTCCTTTGGAACTTGTCAAGCAGGCCATTTCTTTAAAAAATAAGCAGCAGCTCCTTTAGCTTTGAGCCAATTATCCTCTTTGAGGTAAAGCCTTGCAACTTCGTCTGGTACGCTCAGGAAGTTTTTATTGTTGAAGAAAATCATAAATCTACGGTAACTAGGATGCTGGACTTGCAGTGTGGTTAAAAGGATTTCTGCTTCCTTGGGTGAGTACGAACGGCATTGAAACCTCCTCTGCACAGCTGCTTGTTGATGTTTGTACTTCCGGGTTGTAAATCACCTGCTAATCAAACTGGCTGAGACGCACAATTGAAATTGAAACGTGGAATTGGACGCTTCGACAACTGTGGCGGTCCATATATTGACATGCAAAATGGAAGCCTCGGAAGCATGAGTAAAAGGCGAATGATGCATGGGGCATTCAAGCGTGATCACCTATTGCCGCCAGTACTTGTCACTCCCTACCACGCACGAAACAAAACACCCAATCGTCAGCAAGGGCCATCAAATACATCATGAAATTGAGTTAAGGGAGAGTCAAACAAGTGCGCATTCTTTTGTAGTATCGTTTAGATGACTGAAGACCAGATTTCAGGTGAAGAAAGCCAAACAACCGTTAAGTAAGTAAGTGGTGCCCCTGTGGTGGAAAAGAGCACCGAAGTAACTCACTTTATGCATTACATATTTGTTCCCTTCAAATGCAGGCTGTGAACATCCACCCATTGTAACGCATTCTTAATAGGCGTCTATACTACTCACAGAAAGCATTAGTAAATCGTGGAACCACCCAGATTGTCCTTACCCTCCTCCACTTCACAAAAAATCTCGTCATTATCAAGAGCGATGTAAAAGTAACATTTTTGTTATCCGCTACATGAATAATTACTTGATTTATTCGCAGGCCTTCCTGATCCACTGTTTCTGCAATTTCTTTGCTTTATAGAAGGAGAAATCATGACAGCAACTTTAAAAACGTTACCTCAAAAATAATTGAATTGTATATCCGCTGACCAATCATTCACATCTGTTTGTAATCTCAACATGTTGGACTTCTTAAGCCTTTAGGATGGGAATAGAGGAGGTGAGGGGTGAAGGAGCTTGAGGGAAGCTATATCCTGATTGAAATAATCATACGCTAGTCTTGTCTTAATTCTCATTCCACTTCTGCTACTCAAATAAACTCTTTCACATCTTCACTGCGTCCAGATGCAAAATCATGATGTACCGCTACTCTGTAAAGTTATTAGACCGCCTGAAGTCATGGAAATTTTGCCCTTCTCTGCCTCTGAGTATGTATTATAAGTCACCTCCAGTTGTTAAAAAGGGCCTCATATTGCTCACACTACCAACAGCCTCGAACAATGCATTGCCCTTCCAATAGAGCAGCGGATTGCCATTGGCTACCTGCCGAGTGCAAACCAACCAATCAGACTGCTCTGTTCTAATGGCGGCGCTTGAATTAATCCCGTTAGAATTGCAGATGGTACAACATGATGTTTCTACGGCGAAATATAGACAATAGACGAAACTACCAAAGTCCAATATCCTTTTGACAAAATTGTACCTTGTGCTGTTGGGTCACTTCGTATGCACCCATTCTAACAAGCAATGAAGTAGTGCACATAGCCATCTGCATGGCGCTATAATACTTAAGTAGTTCTGTTTTAGCAGTCACTATGCCTCCAATTTAGGTGACAAAGGCAATGACACTGGCAACTCCCTCGTAAATACTCTTGGAACAGCTTGGTAGAATTTGCACAGTGCAGATGAGGCAGCCATTGTGCTCCAAGTCATTTATTCTTTCAGTGGCACTTTTGATTGGCAGTTTGAAGTCCACTTCAAGGCTTCCTGGTAGAGCCAATCAAAGTAAACATTTCATCACCATTAATCCTAATAATGGAGATTTCGCTGTATGGCTTTACATGGTGCAATAAAATGTTGTGCAAGGCAAGCTCGTGTGGGATGAATTAGGGCAATACAAGGTAAATTAGATTCGGTGAATAAGTACAAGCATTTAGGACTTTCCTAAAGGACCGTATCTAACAAAATGCAAGGTTTAATGGATAACAGATGCCTTTAGTAAAATTTCCTGTCTCATAATTGAAACACGTCAAACGTCTGATCTTGTGCAGCTGTTCCATCCACAGAACAAGCTGTTGAAGCTACTGCTAAACCCTTGTTTGGCAACCTACTGATCACAATATCCCAGCTACGGCTTAGACTCTATCGGTTGCAAGTCACAAGCTTAAACATTTTACATGGAAGTTGATGTTGATTGCGGCAACTTTAGGGGCGAAGTAGATTGACTGACGTGTCAACATGAAATGGATATCAAAGGAGTGTAAGCAGGGGGAGAGAAAAGCTGAGCAAATGAGTGAGCCTAGTAGATGCTTAAGTTGGGGTAGAAAGAAAGTGACATAATCTCTCCCGACAGCCTCATCAATGCGGTTTTGCTCCAAACCCCTCTTCCCATTCACCAACCCTTCAGCTCCGCTAATCGTCAGAATTTTACAACGGATTAAAAACCCTTGTTCAAGTTGGTAAAAGGCGAAAGGATGTTGATAACTCCGAATTTATTTAAGTAGTAGTAGCTGTTACCATGAAGAATGCATATATAATGAGTTGTACTTCCTGTGGTGAAGATTTACTTCTTTTTAATGCAATAGCGTTTGCAATCCCTCTTATGCTTGAAGCGATTTGCATTACCTCCGCAGCCGGTGTAGAAGAAACGCTCACAACGGTTCTTTTTAGGGTTGTATGCGTAGGACTTGATGTGACTCTTGCATAGCCCTTTGTCCATTGGCAAAGTGCAGATGTTTACCTTACCTAAAAGTCAACCAAATCACATTAGGCTAGCCTGGTGTTCAAGGATCCTCGACCAGAGCCGTGGTAAACTTCGGTAGGCATGGGTGGAGTCAGCAGTACCTCTAGTGCTCGCCCATTAAAAGAGCTTAATGGCAGAGATCTAGGATTTTCCATCTAAAGGTATTGAAGCAGTGTCTAGTCTGCCAGAAAGATCTAATTAGGCCTGAGGATGCCTGTTAGCCACTGCATCAGTCTGTTGGCAGGTCAATCACCGAAGTTGGTTGTACAGGAAATTTGTAGAAGACAGAACCCAGCAATAAAAGAAGGAGACTGGCTTGAAACTATCTTCACATAAGACTGGTAGTTTTTCTTTATGCCTGACTAATCCAACGTACACCCGACTCGAGGGATGTATGGTAAAGAGCAATGCAAAGGCCGATCACTTACCCTGACTAAAGCAGGTAACACAAAGTACAACAAGAGCAAAAAGAATGAGCTTGTTCATCGTGAATTGGCAGTTTAGTAGACTGACGCTGTGTGAAAGCACCCTTTCCTTTATACTCGCGATCCACGAGTGCTTGTCTGATTGGATTACAGCAATAGGCCCCATTAAGTGGCGCATCTGGGCTCAAGTCGTGAATACGGCTATGATTCACTGGGCTGAAATGCAGCGGTGATGTGGAAAAGTACTATCACTTTTGATACAAGCTTGAATTGCCGTCTTGTGTAATTGCAACGGAAGTCTTTGTTTAGGTCGTGAGCAGTACAAAGGGAAGGCAAATGAGGGAGAGTATGCAGGGCTTCAAATAGAGTAGAGCAAATGAATATTTATAGCACAGAGGATATAAAAAATGACTGTTCTTGGCCTTCGTAGGCTATGTAAATTGCTTTCCGCATCCAGTCAGTTGTGATACACTCAACACACCCGTGTTCATGAACTTGCAATTACAAATGATCGGTCTCCGCCCTCAGGCTTGTACATCTACAATGGTTGCTGCGGTGATTTTTATCTTAACGAGGTCCACGAAGTTTAACCCATGTGTGTGTGTGCGCGCTTCCAGGCTAATGATAAAACTTCCTCTCCTTCCCCAAGTCAAGGAGATACTCCAGTGCAACAATACAAGTATGACCCTCCTTTGTAGGTATACTGCAAGTACCTTGGCGGGACAATGGAAGTAATTGCAATTCTTTTTCAACCGCCAAAATAAGTTTTACCACAAAATGAGGGCTTAATCGCCTTACATGGTTTGACAGGCAGTGAACGCCTCCAAATTCCCTCTCCTCCGCTCAGCTAACCAGGCGCGGGAGCAACTCATACGGTGTGGAGGTAAGTTAATCGCATTAGGCAGGATGCACTTGAGTGATTCAGAAAAACACCCATTAAATGCGCATTTGTGTGTTCACTCGGTTGTTTAACGGTACCGTGCAAATGCACCTCTTATGTTAGTTGGGCCTAAATAGAAAATTTAATTTATGAGGCTTCCTCAACAGGCTGGGCGCTTGTTGCTTCAGTGGTGATTTCCTAGTTGGTATGGGAGAGGCATTGTGCTTAGGCGTTATAATCTACAAAGATAAGGCAGTGAGCAGATTTGCTCAAGTTTGGATGTGATTTTGGCATCTTCAGCTCAGCAATACATTGTAGCACACCTATTCTTCCTCCGTTGGGGAATAAGCGCCGAGTCTAAGTGTGAAAGAGGAATGCGGCTGGAGAGGTTTAGTTTTTTTTGGTACGCAACAACCAAAGCTAAATTGGCTAACGTACAGCAACAAGGGTTTCAGAGGCAATACCTTGTCATCGTCAAGTTTGTCACCTATTTAAATGAGTCCAGTTCAGGGACAAAAGCATTTGCATCTCCTCTGCAGTCAACTTGGCACAGGAATTGCGCTGCCGCTTTTTTGCTCTACCTTGCTTTGTTTACACAGTCAAATGAAAGTCATGGTAGTCACGAAGAGATCGACATCAAGGCCTTCTACACTAAACCCATCACTAGTTGGGTCGCAGACTAATGGTGAAAGGGCCAGATAACGTCCCAATTGATGTGAGCCGCGTGTCTTTAAGGGACCAGCAATTGCTACTAACATCTACATCTACTATTTTCAAACATCTTATGAGATATTGCAACTAACCGCGTCAGTGATAAACTTGGAAATCAACAACTTAACACATTACCTAGGGGATGAGAACACGGGTGGACACCTTCTAGGCAGAGACTTTTCCCCTCAGCTGCCCGCAGTGCGTGGCAAAGCATCAGTACGGTAGACGAACGCTTAAAATGCACTGACGACAAGCCGACGTTGACTGTTTGATAAGGAAATGTGCCAACGGTGTCTCCATCGACTATAGGCTCTAATGCTATCAACGCCTAATCTTTGCATGATCTAGAAAGTGAATAGGTGAGTGCTTGGGTGATACTCGCACTCAATCTTTCAAGAGTGTGTACATGGAAAGTTACAGGGTGATCAAGGTCACTTGCAAGATTTTCTGCGGTGCACTGATGATCACCCGCTTTCCACCTTGAAAATTGGCGTAAATTATGTCATTCATTTAAAAATTCTGCAAAATCTTGCCTAAGAGTTTCTTGCTTCTGCGTTGTGTGGTTCCAACGTGAAGCATTCCATTGTTCTGTAACATCGGTGGTCTTGAATACCCGCTGCGTCATTATGCGGTTCTCCGGAAGCTCAATAATCCTGATTGCTTCGCCTGCTCTCCTTGAATATCGTGCCAGCACCTCACTATGTACTGGATGTTGTTCCAGGGACTGTATTTTGACGTTTTATTCGCAAGATCTCTCTGTTGCACTGGAATGGAATGGTGAGCAACTGGAGGGGCAATGACAGTTGGAAATTATGCTATCAATTGTCTGTATTTTACCTTATGCTACATGCAAATTATTTACAAGATTTCTGGGACTATTTTACTACCCTGATGTATTTAACATCCTAACAAACTGATTGTCTCTTATCTAGGGGGAAAAAAGAATACAAATTTAAGGTAAATGTGTCAATCATTCCACTGATCAGCAGTACACGCAATTGCTGTACAATGCTGACAGCTCGATTTTGTCACCAAAACAACGCCAAGTTTTCATTCATTGACGAAATGTGTCTTCAAACTCCACCCTTTGTGGTGAGCAACACCGACGCCTTGAGTAACCGTGTAAGATGTGAAAGCTTTCAAGTCTTACAAAACATTTTGATGATGAAAAAAATTCACACGGGCCAGAAAACTCCTAATTGCATTGCGAGAAGAAAAGTTTCGATGATTAACAATGTCACTAGGCTAATTTGCATACACTAAAGTATGCAATCGAGTAAAGTGTCTAATTCAAGTTAAACAGATTGATGTACTGTGGTTTGGTTTGGTGTACAGTGTCCAACTCTCCCTCTGTTTCAGGCAGGCGGGAATGCGGCCTAAGCTCCACGACACCGACACAAGCCTCGGCATCGCCATCCCAACTTCATGACCGCTCATTCCCACGCACACTGCCCACCTCATCCAACTGCTGATTTGGGGCACAAAACACGCTTCACTCCACCCCAACTGTTGATGCTGTCCTCCCAAGTGACTCCCCCCAAAGGCCACTCCCAACCCAGTGAATATGAAGCAGGGATGATTGTCAATGCGTCTTATGCTGCTGTGCCTCACCACCACCACGAACGCTCCCCTGTTCATGACTTCAACCTCCATCCACATAAAATCCCCAAAGTAGAGGCAACCAACAATGAGGCATCAATCACTGCCATGCCACTTCCCTCGTGCGTGTTTGTGTGTGCACTCGTTAATTGTTGATCTCCGAACGACAATGCAATGCACCCTCCTCCGTCATGATGGTGTGTGCACCAACCCACATCTCGCACCTCGTTAGCCGCTCAGTCGCCTTTTTAATTACCGCGTCCCAATCTCAAGTGATGCATCTAAAAGTAAAGTAAAGTAAAGTAAAGTAAAGCAGAGCAAAGCAAAGCAAAGTAAGGCAAACCACTTGTCATTGCACTCAGGTCAATCACGAATTGTAAAATTACCACACACCCAAGCTCGAGCCCCATTCCTTCCCATTTCTCCCCATTTCTCCCCATTCCTTCCCATTCCTCTGAGGTCATACTACGACTGTGCGTCTCGACGGACCTCCGATCCAACCACAGTGTCATACACACACGTTTGGCATAGAGGGAGTGACGTTTGCACTCATCTCCTCCTCATGTTGGGATGAGGTGTGTGAGGGTGGAAAGTGAGTATTGCATTGCTTTGTGCAACCAGGACTGTCGTCATTGGAGATGCCAAGATCCCTCCTCAACGCCTGACACATCCGTTTTCTCGTCTTTCCCTCATGCTTTGCATTACACTTGACGCTACGGTTGTGCATGAGGCACGGAATCGACACACACACACACACACGTGGAGTCATCCATGGTCAATGTTGCACCTCTACTCCGTTCCAAAAGCCAACTCAATGCATCGACAGGAACTCTGCACACGGATGACGAGGCGATTAGTCTTAGCATCTTCTCTGCTAGGTTCCATGAAGGAGAGGTGAATGCTGCCTGGCTGCCTGGCTGGCTGGCAGGTAGGTGGGCATACAAACACTCCACTGCTGTGCAACTGCCATCAATCCCACTTCACCTTTCCACACTAAACCATACATTTCTGCATCAAAACACACCTGCCTGAAGTGTACAGTTATTTAACTTGCCGCGAGACAAAACTACGTTGTGTCACAGGTCAATGCTTCTCAAGTCGAAAGCTGCACAGGACCACTTACCAACCCTCCCTACTGACACACATCGGCCCTGCCTCTGCCTCCGCCTCTGTTTCTGCTTCTGCTTCTGCAGGCCTCCCCAGACACTCCAATCACCACTCCCATTTGTGTGTGTGTGTGTGTGTGTATGTGTGTGTGAACAAATCTTGTTTTGCACAAAAATTTAATAGAGAATCCTCCTCTTGAAAGCAGTGACACGAGCAGTTGGTGATGGGGATGGAGGGCACAAAACTGCTGTGCTTCATCCTTTTGTCACTTTTCCATGCGACAATGAAAGTGGTAATTGAAAAAGTTGGCATTAATAGCAAGCTCTGCGTCATAGTCTTTCTATTCTCCAGTAAAAATGCAGTGATGCTTAAAAGGCACTTCCCGGTTCTCCAAATTGCTTTAAATGTCCTTGGCAGACCCATAGTGCGAAAATTATGTAAGCCATGAGGCCAAAAATTGTAGGATCAACACTGCAACACCTTCATCACCTCAACAGTACTATGGACCTTGAGAAACGTCAATCGAATCGGCGTTACACCCAACCTCCCCTCCGACCAATCAGAAGAAGGCACTTAAGTTAAGTTGATGATTAATGCAGTGTGCTTGCCTTGAGGTTTTATTTGCTGCGAATTTGCATTTAGCCACCTTCTCTTAATCTGTCACTCCCTACAATGTGTGGTGTAATAATTAAACCAAATTTTATTTGCTTTCCCCAGGTCGTTGCATCAAGAAAAAATTCCTTATTGAGGCTCCACTGGGCGGAGTAGTGGCGAAGGCGGTCGATTCCTGTTAGTTACAACAAAAAAATGAAACATCGTTTTAAAGTTACGTATTTTACATAAAATTCGTTAAAATCAACCGAGGAACATTAAAAGTAAAACCAAATTTTTTCCCTTTTATTCGTCTTGCATAAATTCTTCCCGATGCACATTTTTTAAGAATTCTGTCTACTGACTTAATAGAGGCTATTCATGAGAAGAATGGTTCACTTTCTTTCTAAATTGTCGTCGAGAGTTCAGGGCTTTCCTTGACATCCCATAAAGTGAGGAATGAAAGTTGGAAAACCTTAAAGAATTGTTTATTTCTTTCCTGATTTTTACCCTCTTTACCACCGGCCGTTCAATGCTTCTTTCATTCGGTCAGCAACCTTGTGAGCCAATTCTCAATTGGTAAGATGATATAAAAACACTCAGTTTTATTCGTGAATGAGGTGATTCCGCTCGTCGTTCATTGTTACTTCGTAATCACCTAAAAGACGCAAAGTGAGATAAAGCTTTAGAAGGAGGAGAGTGAATGCGCACGTATCTCTTGTCCTCCTCCACTCCGCCTTTAACCATTTTTTAGTGGAATCGAAGTGATTTGAAACACGAAGTAGGGAGTGAGAACGCTGTATCACATGCCCTTCCACATTGTCCAGAGCAGCATCTCCTTCCACTCACTCGATGATGCAGACCAGACCGACTTGTCAATCTCCTGTCAGCCAATTGAACTGACGTTGTCTTGAAATTGCACATGATGCTTCACATCAGGTGGGAGGTGGAGAGGAGTCGCATCCTTCCCCAAGTGTCTACTGCTGATGTGCGAGGGTTTAGCACACATTGAGGATGAAGAATGCCGTACATCTCTCTCTCCAACCGCAAAGCCATGATGAAAAAGCAAATCAAAGGAAATCTGCTCAACTTTGGGACAAAGGTGTGGAATAGGGAAGCGATAACAAATCATGCTAACACAGTGGAGGAATCTATAGGTAAAAGGGTAAAACCCTGAAACGTAGCCAAATCGGGGAAAATTAAGGGGCCAATGGTTAGGAAGGCATCATCAAAGTGGATGTGGAAAGGCTTCACAAAAGGCAAGGCGACGCGGCTTTTACCAACACGAACTTCGGGCTTGAGAGTAATGGAGCTCTTACCTTGAATTATTATGATATCATCATTGGAGAAGACGAGGGAACAAATGCAAGAGCAACTGAAAAGCGTAAAATCAAGTGCCAGGCTCTCACTTCGAAAGTGAAGAAAAGGTAGGAAGTAGAAGTTAGTCAAGTCCATCGCATAATTGACAAGACTGTTGTGTGGAGAACACTCAAATCCTACAAATGGAAGATGCACTGCCATGCTCCTTCATGAGGTTAGACAATCCGCTCAGCCCCAAGGTGTAGCCAATGACGAGTCCCAAACTTCTGTGAAGCTCTCTTAAAACAGACTCAACTTTTCCATCAAAGGCACTTTGTGTCCTTTTGATGAGTAGAAAAAGCGTCGAGTGCAGTTTGCCCAAATTTTCGCGCACAACTTCTGCTTGGAAGCGAGTACATCACACAAAGTCAGTTGAAGTTAGCCATTTGGAGGGAGGAGACACCACCACCACCACCACCACCACCAAATGATGGCGTGATAAATGTCCACTCGATAACTGCAGGAAAATCATTCCTTGTCTCCTAATCCAAGGTATGTATAAAAAGGAGTCTGTTAAGTACAGAAAGCACTGTTTCGAGTCTCGACCTCTCATTGTTGCTCACTAATTCTATCATTAGTCACGGGTTGTTGATCTTTCGGTGACAAGAGCGATGGCAAGGGAATGCGTTTCGGGTAAATTCAATGGTTTCTAGGGTCCACTTTACTTTGGCGGCGTGAGAACCTCCGCCGCAAGAGGGACCCGAGCCTAACGGTAATTGTTGAATGCAAAACTACCCTTCTTAGGGAGCAATAAAAACAGCTTGTGCCGCCTCCAAAAAATCGTCAATCAGTCCTCTGACGGAATATCAAAACGCTCCAATCGGTAAGTGATGGAAACGCCGTTGTGTTCTCATGCATCTGGTTCTCGGCCTGTTTCATTCCAGCAATCCAAACGGGTACTTCTTCATTTCCATTTGCATTGAGCGCATTACCAACGAATTGAAAGAAGGTGGCGCTTCATTTACTCCTTCAATGAGCATTTGAGCCAAATTTTGCAATGCTTCGACCTCTACTGTTTTGAAGTGTACCATAACTGCGTAAAACTTCATATACCTCTTGTCAACTGATTAGAAAAACCCGACTGAAGGTGACTCCCAATCGGACAGTTTGCAACAGCACAAAAGTTATGTGTCTTGGTAGAGCGGTGGCGAATCCATGCAAGTAATGCCTTGATCAGCGGCAATTCAAGACGGTAATGCAAACCAGCACGGATACACACGAATAACCATAGCAAGTTTGGAGGCGCAAACAACCAAGCGTTAGACGCAGTTCTTAGATTATCCACCAATTTTGCAGGTGGCACGGTTCCATGCGCCTTGTCGGGCTCCTGCTAATGGGGACATGCAGAAGCGTTCGCAAGCTGACCGCTCCACTTTCTCGACAGACTTTTTGCTCTCCTTTTATCTTATAAATTTGCGAGATACGTCCTGTTCGCCAGTACCTTACCACTTCCACTGCTGCTTCAAAACAGGCTTATGTGGATGGACGACTGCGTAGAAGGGCGTCTACTGTAAAGACCTGTGCATCCAAATCAGACGAGGTGATCGCAAACCTGACATTTGCACTTTGGCTTTCCGTTCCCCTATGACCTGCTCGATCCACATCGACACAAATGAAGAAATGAGAACTCACAGTTACTTTGCTTTAGTTACTGCCTAACTCTGTCAACTTCTTTTCCTTCTTTGCTGCTTTAAAATCAGCGCTTCATCTTTTCGGCCATTGAAGGTTTTGGCAGCGTCTTGGTAGCATCTTCCCCGTCTCAGTACAGGTGGCCCAAATCGCCAATGAAGAGGGTAATTATGTTGCTTCAAAAAAGACATAAAATGATATTTTTCGGTGAAAATGTATTGTTTTGGGAACTGCCAAAGAGGTTATTCGCAATTTGGACTTAATATGCAATAAAAAGGCTGATGTGGGCGATCATTCAGGAGCCGCACTTATATTGACAGTCATGAAATCACTGTGTGTCACCGAGGCAGCCATTTGTCGCGAGGTCACACTTTCTACTTAGTTGGAGGGAATGGAATGAAGCACCCTTGGGCGACACGCATTCGCCAAAAGCAATTGCTAGGTTTTATAAGTTTGGGCCATCTAGATTCTTCAAAGTGCTTTAAAGTTTCTTTAACAATCCACTCTTTTTAAATTCTTGTACAAAGGACACTGATGATGGATAGAATTGCAAAGCTCAACAGCTCCGTCGCTTCCAGTAGCATCATAATCTCAGTCAAATTGACTTTCGTGGGCTCAGTTGTAGGTGTAGTGTCTTCTGTTTTGAAAAACAAACTGAAAGGCAAGCACTCGAGTGCATCGAGGTTCAAGTAGAATGCTAAAAAGTTCCCATCGGTCAAATCGGGGCAAACCGTACTTGAAATGTTTCTGACTCGATGGTTTTCCTTTGAAGCGTTCACTTATTTAACTTGAGTACACAGTTTTCGAAGATTTTGGGGTTAGTTTAGTAGTGTATGATAAAACAAGGGTATTAAAAGGTTACTTAATTGTTGGGATTTCAGTCTCAATTATAAAAATTTGGTGGGGGAATAATTCAGATGCCTCGGAAGTAACTGACAAATAGTACTAATAGCACTGACCATAAGTAGTGAGTGCATTTCCAACTCCGCCATTTAGTTTCCAGCCGCTGCTGAGAACCTCTTCTGCAAAGATCGCACAGATGTGGCAGAAAGCACCTCTGCTTGGGCCCACACCGTGCCGAAGGTCCTCATCGAGAGATTCTGTCCTCGGATAGCGCTGTATGGATGGAAGGTGGTCTAAATTCGATAACTACGGCAGGGGCATTATAGCGAATGAGAGAACGATGAACTGCAAATCCGTAACCACAAAACACTTAAAGCAACCGTTCTCCCATCAATTCCATCTAACCCCTTTGGATGCCTTCCTTGCATTAGTAGGAGGAGGATTTAAATTAAAGCTGAGTGAAGGGAATGTCTATCCTCCACATCCGGACCTCATTAAGTGAGTCATTCTATTTTACAGGCACCATGGATGACTCCACGTGTGTGTGTGTGTGTGTGTGTCGATTCCGTGCCTCATGCACAACCGTAGCGTCAAGTGTAATGCAAAGCATGAGGGAAAGACGAGAAAACGGATGTGTCAGGCGTTGAGGAGGGATCTTGGCATCTCCAATGACGACAGTCCTGGTTGCACAAAGCAATGCAATACTCACTTTCCACCCTCACACACCTCATCCCAACATGAGGAGGAGATGAGTGCAAACGTCACTCCCTCTATGCCAAACGTGTGTGTATGACACTGTGGTTGGATCGGAGGTCCGTCGAGACGCACAGTCGTAGTATGACCTCAGAGGAATGGGAAGGAATGGGGAGAAATGGGGAGAAATGGGAAGGAATGGGGCTCGAGCTTGGGTGTGTGGTAATTTTACAATTCGTGATTGACCTGAGTGCAATGACAAGTGGTTTGCCTTACTTTGCTTTGCTTTGCTCTGCTTTACTTTACTTTACTTTACTTTACTTTTAGATGCATCACTTGAGATTGGGACGCGGTAATTAAAAAGGCGACTGAGCGGCTAACGAGGTGCGAGATGTGGGTTGGTGCACACACCATCATGACGGAGGAGGGTGCATTGCATTGTCGTTCGGAGATCAACAATTAACGAGTGCACACACAAACACGCACGAGGGAAGTGGCATGGCAGTGATTGATGCCTCATTGTTGGTTGCCTCTACTTTGGGGATTTTATGTGGATGGAGGTTGAAGTCATGAACAGGGGAGCGTTCGTGGTGGTGGTGAGGCACAGCAGCATAAGACGCATTGACAATCATCCCTGCTTCATATTCACTGGGTTGGGAGTGGCCTTTGGGGGGAGTCACTTGGGAGGACAGCATCAACAGTTGGGGTGGAGTGAAGCGTGTTTTGTGCCCCAAATCAGCAGTTGGATGAGGTGGGCAGTGTGCGTGGGAATGAGCGGTCATGAAGTTGGGATGGCGATGCCGAGGCTTGTGTCGGTGTCGTGGAGCTTAGGCCGCATTCCCGCCTGCCTGAAACAGAGGGAGAGTTGGACACTGTACACCAAACCAAACCACAGTACATCAATCTGTTTAACTTGACTGTAGCACTACAAATGAGTGAACAGTTTTAGTACTGCTAAGCTGCCAAGTGGTTTAATGCCATAGAAGGCTCGAGGTTGCTTGCAGCTTAAGCAATCCCACTAAACATAACATGCCATTGTTCCTCAATTATGTCATCGATGACCCAATCTTAGCCATAAGCCAGGCAATTATTGGCGCTTTGACCCGACCTTGTCTGTTTAGGGGGTTATCCGCAGATTAGATTTAAGTATCTAGCACTATTTTTCGTCTGGTGCCACTTTTAATGTATTGTCAGCAATGCCTTACCCCTATCACTACAAAATTCTATCCGTCATTTTTTGCCGTCAACTCAAACCAAGAATGCTCTTCGCTGTCACCAATGTGGCCACATGCAAAATGCAATAGGGCTTAGATCCAATAGCATGGCCTAGACCTGGTTTCATTAGCAAATATTTGACCAAATAAGGAGGGCAGTGCAGCAGCGAATTAATAATGAACTGAATATATGCTTTGAAAACAGGTATTTAAGAGGTTTGCGACGAATGTGGTTAAGTTAATTAAAAAATCTACGCATATGGGTATGGAGTGGAACAATATTTCAGTGATAAAATTGAGAATAGACTTGTAATGAATGCAAATAAAGCTCACGCAGAAACGTATTAGGTTTTCAGCAAGTGACTATAAAAGTTAAAAATGGAAGTCGAGTTGTGAAATAATTTAAATAGCGGGAAGAACTTATGGCTGCAAGTTGTGTTAGTGCTAAGAGTTGCAGAATTAAATATACACAACTCATACAGTTATATACTAGTAAATTAAAACCGCACAATAAATCTTTTTAAATGCAGATATCTTTTGCCATTTCGTCGAAATTTTCTTATGTATTCAGGCAAGATCCACTTAATTTTTCCTTTTAAAGCTAAAAATTTGGTAAATTTATATTTTTAGTTTTTTTGCATATACTTGTTGTACGTGATTTTGCTTTTATCGTTATTAGTGCTCTAAGAGCGAATATATTTGTTCGAACGGATGTTGCAAGGCGCGTACTTCGCTCGCTCGGTTCGGGCTATTTGCTTCTTAGTTTTGGATAGGATGGGTTCTTGTGAGATATTTTCATAATCACATGTCCAAAATGCAATTTCTATATCTTGCGGAAATTTTAGCTCACAATAACAAATACATTTGGTTTATGGCTTTTTGTGTATTTTAGTTCCATAGGTGAATTTATGCATATGTTTAGTCCGAGCTCAATTTTTTTGTTAGACGTATTTCTACATGCAGTCCATTAGCAACTCTATCTGTTCATGTTTCCCTAGGTTACTTTGTTTTAAGCTACCTAGCCTTGCTATTTCTATTTGGGCCTCTCTGTTTCACACGCCAATAACGATCTGCCCGAACCTTTTGTCTTTGTTGCCCCTGATGTTCTTCATCAATACACTATTAGTCAAGACTTTTAAGGGTTTGCGGTGCGAAGCTTTGCTTTTTTCTACTTTAGCAAAAAGTAATTCATTTGCTGTCTTTCAGTGACGTTCGCTACCCACCAGAATCTGGCATGAGACAAGTGAATGCATGGATGACGAAATTCAAGCCATATGGGAGAAGCTGGGGATGTTCTGATAACTGTTTTTTCCTGTATCAGTTGGCAACTGTACACTGTCAAGTTATCCTTCGATCAGAGAGGAGTTAGAGCTTCTTCTTTTTCTTCTTTTGTTGTTTGTAATATTTAACACAGGCGAGTAGGCAATTTATTTTATATTTGAAACGGTTTGGATTGCCTCCGCAACCAGTATAGATGAAACGCACACAACGATCGGCTGCAGAATTATAGCCGTACGATTTGACGTATCCTCGACACTGACCTCCCTCGATTGGTAGGCTGCAGATATCCTCTTCACCTAGAAGCCAAGAAAATTTCATCATATCCACTTAAGCTATGCGGATGACCAATCCTAGTTGAGCTAGACCTCAGCATGCATGGAGGCAGGTGCTGTTATGTTACAAAAGAATCTAAACGATAAGATACGAGTTTTCTCACATTTTGGGTTTGATGCGCGACTTTTACACCGTTTGCTACCTCTGCTTTACCGTTTATAACATTGCACCGAGGTGTGTCCTGTATCTACTCCAGGAGTTTTCACCGAAAGGACAATCGACTAATCTGTCAGCAGCATCTAATAAGTTGACGGTGCTTATTATTCTTCAACCGAGGCAAGTAATTCATTAGGTTGTGTGTGCATGATTCATCGAGATAGGTAAGTATCTCGACCTGCTTTCACAGGCATTAAAAGAGCGTAGATAGTAGGGTGTGGGGGGTGATACACGTAGAATGGGGGCTGGGCGGTGAAAGTACTCTACGATTGCAGCAGTGTTGCGTTGAAGGCATTAAGAGCGGTCGCATTGGCAAGAGGCGGCACAGATGAGTAATAACACTGGAGAACAGTTGCACTAGATCTCGACCAGACTCGAATGGATCTGATTTACACATCACTCGGTAGAGTTGTGGTGAAGAGAAGCGAACAGGAAGAATACATAGGTGAGCTGTTTACTTACCTTGACTGAGACTGGCAACCCAAAGCAGTATGAGAGCTAGCGGAACGATCCTGGCCATCGAGATCTAGTGCTGTGATCACCTGGCTCTGTGTAGAAGCGCCATTCTGGTTATTTACGCGATTCACGAGTGCTTATTCGATTGGATCAAGGTAATAGGCTTCACCATGTGCTGTCTCTTGGGCCTGGTCATGATAACGTATGCAAATCACAAGATTAAGAGAAAGTATTTTTGAAAGTGTTGTTCTACTCGATGTAACTTAAAGGTCGTCCTGTCGTTTTCTAACAACCTCTTTCGAGGCCAGCTTTTGTGTGTACAATAGCCTTACTGTTCGGGACAGGTCAGTGAAAGCTCTTCTCCGTTCAGAGGCAAATAAGGCTCCTTCGTATTATAGTCGGAGGGCCACTCTTGCGGACACATTTCGGATGTCTTGATCGAATAACAGAAAGAACTCAAACCTCCCATCAAGTGGAAAGGTTGCTTCCAAATCCCCCACAGCATACAAGCACCGAGTATTTCTTTGAGTGTTGCCGAAAGATAATTTTATGAATATGCAGTGTGATGCGAGGTATGGTGTTGGTCAAGTATTGTGGAGCGCAGTGCCACTATGTGCTGTAATGTGCAGTGCATCGCCAACCTTTTCCTTCACTTGGAATGAGGGGAGATGGGAGAGACGGATGCAAAGCTCATGAGGTTTATCTGCTTTAGTGGGATACAAACTCATAAATTAGTCAAATAATTGCGCCATATTAAGCTGCAAAATACCATATTTGACTGCTGAATCGTGCATCGACTACGCGTAGATTGTGGCTTCAAGGTCGCTGAAATGGCCTCTAGTACGAGATCAGGTGCTAAGAAGGCATGCTAGGGGGAGTGGTAACCTCGTGAGTACCCGAAGAAGCGTAAGATAGAGCCTTCCGGATTGCAAGTTAACACGTTTCGGGATTGGTGGTTCATGGCTATGCGGACAGTTGAGCGTAGTGTTTCCCATTAAGGTTAAGTGCTAGTTTCGAGCAGTCTTCCTGCTGTATACTTGGCCATTAGAGTGGGAACTTAATGGCTTATGAATGTGGAGCTTGATAAATGATAGTCAAAGTTACAGAATGTTAATGCGTAATAGCTAATGGAAGTGTATTTGATTATCAAGGGGTGTTTCAATCACTGCTGCCGCTAATTCATATGCCTGGGGGGAGCTGGAGCACGAGGCTGGTGGCAGCAGTGTTCAACGCAGTTTCAGTTCTCTGACTCTCTTCGAAGACATTAAATCGATGAGTGTCGCTGCCAGACCATCATCAACCAACTGATCCTCTCGTGAACATCGTATATTATATTGTTACATTTCCACGATTCCGATCTATTACCATGTATCACAATGGCAGGCAAATAGTAGGCCAGCAACATTCTATAGAGTGGATCGGTCTACTGATTTAGAGCAATCACCGCACAAGACTGCATAGTAAAGCGAATGGAAAGAACGGAGAGGGCGCGAGAAATGTTGTACGCTTATTTAGACTGAAGTAGAAAACAGAATGTAGCATGGGAATTAGAACTGTGATGATCGTCAGAGTGACCGGGTCGTGTGATCAATTGGCTCTGTGTGGATCCGAGCCTCCCTTCGCATCCACAATCAAAGAAGGCTATATTGAGTGCAGTTTCTTGGCCCTAGTTTCGACAAGGATTTGCATCGGAGTGTATAAGTAGATATCATTACCCAAGACATCGCGCTTTTCTAGGCCCTCTTCAGCGCTTCCAAGCCTTTCCTTTGTTTTTTCATAAGGCATCAATTCAATAAGGTTAATTTTCCAAAAAAAACTTCAGACCAACATCTTTTGATGGGCATCGGAAAGAGAATTCTATGACCATTGAGAGGTTTCTACGCTTAGACACAATCTTGGTTAGGAAAACTGTAAAATTCGGCTGCAATTAACTGGAAGTCACCATATTACCACTTCCAAGAACTGCTGTCGATGCAGTGAGGGATTTAAGTTGTTGGCGGTTCACGAAACCAAATATTTGCATCTCTCTAGGTCAACCGTTCCCCCCCTCCCCTCCTCCCCGGGACTATCCAACCAATGAAAGTGCTTCGGCTTTCTAGTTGTGTATAAATAAATTCTACTTCTCGTCAGAAATTGCCAAGTGATGGTACAATGCCAGAAGGGGAGAATTCAATTACATAGGAAAAAACATGAAAAAATGTAACTTCTCCACATTCGCTTTTGTGCATCCAGTGGAAATGTTAGCCTTTAATCAGAATGGAGTCATGTATTCTTGCTATTCTTCTGTTAAGGGCAACATTTAAACAAGTGAATAAACATTTTAGTCTGGATTTGAAACGATTTGCATTGCCTCCGCAACTGCTGTAGTAGAAGCGTACACAATGACCAGATGAGATATTGAAGGCCCACAATTGTATACGAGCGCTGCAGTTTCCAACCACAATCGGTAGGTTGCAGACATTTTTGTCGCCTGAAATTCAAAAAAGTGCACTGTATTGTGTTGGAGATTGGCAACTTTTGGCTGTACCGGCAGAATACTTGCAAATGCATGGAATGGGACGGGCTTAGCGTCGTGGATTCAAAGATCCATTCAAGTGTATTTAAAGCCTTCCTTTATAGCACTTGCCACTTCCACTTCTGCTAAGTTTGCCCTAGAAGCCACCAACAGCATGACAAGTGACAAGTATGTCAATAGCATCAAACAACTTGAGTCTGGTAATCAGTTTTTAGTTGTCAACACGTCATTTGTACCCCATGCTACTGCCACAAGGAGAAAATTCGAAAACAAGGAGGAAGGCCTACAATTTCAAGGCGACAATGTTGCATTAAAAGGACAGGAGGCTGACTTCTCTCTCTTATAATTAGATGACAGTGGTGTCTGGAGACTGGGAAGTCCAGTGAGAAGAGGATCTTTACTTACCTTTAAGGAGGCCGGTAGCGCAAAGCAGGATGAGAGCTGGAAGAACGATTGTGGTCATCGTAATCTAGTGGTGTGGTCATCTGGCTTTGTGCAAGTAGCCATGCGTACTTATTCGATTGGATCAAGACAATGGGCCTTGACTCGTGCTGTTGTGCTAATGGATGCATCATGTCACAAGGCTAAATGAAAGTATTGTAGGAGAAAGTGCAATCACTTCAGATGCAGGTTGAATGAGCCTTTGCCCTCGGCGTTTAATTTGAGCTATAGCAATCCTGCAGAGAGTATTTCCTCTGTGGAACTAAGTCCCCTCGAACACCTCATTCCGCACTGCAGTGAAGGAACTGAGTGTGGGAGAGGCGACACTCCTTTACCCGATGAAGGCAACTGTGGAAGACGGTTTCTCTCAGTTCCACTCTATATTACAGCCTTTCACAAGCTACTAACTGGAGTTCCTTAGCATCAACACGTTAATCAGCATCCAACAGTGCTATGAAACATCCAAAATTTTTCATGGGTTGTAATGGAAAGTGCTTCTTTCCCGCCTTTTAGCCATTGGGGCTAACCAACTAATTGATAGAAGCCCACTACTAGTAGCAATCCACCAAGGAAACGCTTTGGCACCTTCATATTCAATTTATTTGCATGACATGGAAACAATACATCTTTGGGTAATCCTTTAACCAGAGAAAGTTTTAATTCTCCTTTTTCTTCCTCCTCTTGGGTGGGGGATCTATGCAAGCCCGTTTGCATATCGACATGGTTCTAAACCGATTCTCGTTGCCTCCGCAACCACCGTACATGAAACGTACACAGCGACCCGCTGAGGCATCGTAGGCCCACGATTCAATGTTTGATCCACAACTTCCTGGCTCAATCGGTAGCTGGCAAAAACTGCTTTTGCCTGGAATCAAAGAAAAGTGCATTTAAGTAGTAAAGAATGTCAACCAGGGGTGTGTTGAAGTCGAACCAACTTCGGTAGTACCAGATGCATTAAAGAAGGGATGTTATAGATCCAAAGGTGTCATCTACCCAAGCGCTTCTCCTTCGCCTACTCCAGAAGTCATAATCGAAATGTCAAGTGACCAGTCTCTCAATAAACTCTAGAAGCTTGGGCCTTCACTGCAGCTGTCAACACGCCATCCACTTAGACTAAGTGAGCATTTCATGCCACTTTCACGAGGAAGAATGCAGAGAGTAGAGCATAGAGAGTCGAAAATAGAAGGTGGCATTACTCTTTCAAGGTAGCAGTACTGCATTGAAACGAGAAGTCTGACATCTCTTTAGTCTAGGGCTGGACTGGATTTGGGGGTGAAAATTGGTAGATCCAAGGGACCCATCGCTTGATGGAGGTACAACGGTAGGTAAGGAATGGAAGGACAGGGTGCAAGAGTGGTTTTCTACTCACCTTGAATAAGGCTGACAAAACAAAGGAAAATGAAGGTGAGAAGAGCGAGCTTGGCCATCGCCATCTAGTGATGTAGTCAACTGGCTCGACGTGAAAGCCGCCATCGCGTTATATCCGCAATTCACGAGTGCTTGCATCATTGGTTGGAGAAAAGCAGGCTTCAAGGAGTGCTGCCTCTCGATAGTATTCGTGATAATGGATGCAAGTCACAAGGTTAGAGAAAGTGCTTTGCAGAGAAGTACAATCATGTCGGATGTAGACTTGAGAGTCGTTTTATTGAATGATCTCTATAGTCTCCTTACGAGGCTGTGAATTATACGGAGAGAGAACATGGACGGGTAGATTGCCTTGGCAAAAGAATGCAAGGTTCCAACATGTTTGGCATACCAAAATCGAAAAAGTGACCTTTGTGGTAGTTTTGTTTTGAAAAAGACAAATGAGAAACGCCATCAATCTCCCTCAGTTAGTCACTTGGAGTTACCTTGGACTTTCGACTGAAACCAGATGAATGCGATCCTCCATAATCCCATCAGCCCACGGCTGTTGCGTTGGCATTTAAAGTCGATTCAAGTACCTCAGTCAGACCGATCAGGAGAGACTAAAGTACGTACGCCACTGTTCAAGGACTTGACATCTCTGTTGTCTCGTGTTCTCGGCTTTGCAAGGCAAACTGCAAAGAAATTTCACTCCTACTTTTTTAAAATCCTTTCACTTTTTGTTTTGAACTGGAATCATCAACTTTGGACTAGGCACTTCAGCAGGCGGCTTCCAGCCATTGGTCAAAGGTGATTGTTTCTGAACAGGTGACAGTCGTCTCCACCAGGCCTAGCATCACATGAACAACCACAGCCATCTCCAAGAATTGCACACATCTGTGTTGAAGAGATATGCATCTCTCGACTGCCAACTAGACTTGAAGCCTCCCACAGATCCGCCATCCCTGTACCTCACTAGGTTGGTTGCTAGTCTCCCACTTCTTCAGCACTTTCGAGGTAAGGTAATTCTTCATCGTTCGCCTTACTAAATTGTCAGAAGCAGCTGGAACACTAAGATGGTGGCATTGTCGAAGGATTTATCCGACGCAACAAAACGATCACTGACACAGCTGCTTCCAGGAGGGCGCAAGGATGTGCAGATCGGTCGGTCATTCCGTAGACGAGGGTCTACTTTGGAGAGCTGTAGAGCTAAGCATGCGTATCCCTCCTAGTCAAAGTGGCATGCCTTTGTCCACCAGTATTTTGCAGCATTGACTTCTCGTCTACACCGGCAGTGCGTAGTGGGTGGGAAGCTGACTTACATTCCTTGAAGACCTACTCGTTCGGCATGAAATATGACTAAGTTGAACTAAAAGAAAACCTGTTTAAAGGAAGTGGATGAAGCTTGCTCATGGCATTTTGTCACCAGTAAACGGTCCCTTTCCTATTCCATCTCCCGTCACGACTATTGAAAACAAAGACACCTCGGACACCCTCTTTTGTGCCGCAGACAATTCTCAGTTTTTGTTTTTTCTTCCACTTTCTTCTTGTCCCACTTCCAACATGAAGAACATCACTGGCGTCTAAAAAAATACTTGTGGAAGATCATCGGTTCTTCAATGAAATGCATGCTTTCGAGCTCTGGTCGTTGAGCGTAATGAGGACGTTGATGAGGCCGATGGTGTCAGTGTTTACTTGTCCAGGGATTCGTTCCAGAACTGTGTCGCTTGATCATGATGGATCTGGTGTACACCATCGTCAATTTCATTGAAGCAGTGACTGGGAGTGAATTTTTGGCACACAATGGCCGGTGAAATTGTGAGGCCTCGGTCAGGGAGTGGATTGTCAAGCATTTGAATGATACCCACCACCCACTAGGCTTGAACAAAACGACAGGAAGCATGTTGGCAATTCCAAATTCCCTTTATTTGTATGCATACATTTTTCACCTTTCGCCATTTCTTTTGCATTGGAAGGGCTTCTTCCGCTTCCTCTTGCGTCCCTTTCTCTTTTTGTAATTACTAACACAGGCGCTCATGCATTTTATTCTATACCGAAAGCGGTTTGCATTGCCTCCACAACCGCCGTAGATGAAGGGCACGCAGGTGGTGGATGCATTGTCATAGCCCCAAGCTCGACTATAGACTTCGCAATCGCCTCTTTCTATTGGCAGCTTGCATCTATCCTTTACCCCTGAAAGTCCACAAAATCCACCGTGATCACTGACGTCGGGTGTGTTGAAAATCATTAATAGCTAGAGGTGCAGTCCACAGAGACATCAGGCTTACAACCTGTCACCAAAGCAACAAGTAACTGGTCTGAGTCTGCTGAGCTGAGGCTGCTGGTTGAGACAATCAGGTTTCACAAGGAGGAATGTGGAGTGAATGTGCCATTTCAAGGTGGTATTGGAGTATTGGAAGGGTTGCAAGTACGTGTGGATGCATGAATATGGACTCGAGTGGTGAATGATCAGTCTACTTGTCACTTCCCTCGACAGAGGTAGTGGACACAGGCAAATAGAACGTGAGAAAAGGTTCCTTACTTACCTTGGCTAAGGCTGACAACACAAAGCAGGATGAGAGGTGGAAGAGCGATCGTGGTCATCGCGATCTAGCGATGTGCTAAGGCATCCAGCTTGTCGCATTCACAATTCACGTGTGCTTATTTGATTGGATCAGGAAGCTGTGCCACAATGAGTGCTGTTGCTAGGCCCTTCATGCAACCCACAAGGTCAAATAAAGTACTTTACAATAAGGTACAAATAAGCGAGATTTAAATGATAGCCAAAAACCCTCCGTCAAGGCCGCAGGCGAGGAAAGGAGAAAAAAGGCTCGGTATGACGTATGTGTACGTCTGATGAGGTGGCAGTTGTCATTTTTATCCATCCAATTGTCTGTTTCGCCTACTTCAACGCACTTCTAGAAGATTATAGCGGGAGCAACTGCACAGAGGCTTGAGTTACTGAAGTTCTATGGATAGCAGCACATTTGGATGGACAGGTGAACGGATGTGGAAGAGAGAAATGGAAAGAAGGGTTGGATGCGGAAGCTGGTGGTGAGACTTCACTTCCATCTCTGCAGATTACGGTGTATTTGTCCAGGCTTAGATAAAATTGACTACCTCGAGACCAATGAATCCCTAATTCATGCCCCAGTTGGAGAAGACGGCATGGATAGAACGTCTATGCTCTCTTCAACGGTGTTGTGTTTTGCATCCTCTGGCATTGGAAAAAGGCTGAACGACTTCAATAAATTGATAGAGTAAGAGTTTGCTGACATCTCAAATATGCACGCACATCTTCATTTAGGACTGAGGACCTAGCACTTCCTCCGGATTAAACACTCATGCTGAGGAGGTAGAACATGCATGCTGGAAAAGTCGATAAATGAATAAGTGGATGTATCTGGGGTGGATGGATGTGGTATGGACGGATGGAGGGAAAGACGGATGCCAGAGTGAACGGATGTATGAATGATTATGGCATGGATGGTGAGGATCCTGAGGCACGGGATTCAAAATTACATTTAAAGATCAGAAGAAAAAGACGCTTCCGGATGAATAAGTTGATGTCGGACGAGTAGAAGATGGATCCATGGTTGAAGGAGTGAATGAAGGAATTGACGCATGAGTCGAATGGATGGATGAATGGATAGATGGAAACGAAGTGGATGGTGAGTGATGAATTGACGAATAGACAGAAGGGTGGAGGGATGAATCCACGGATTACTGAATAGTTGGATAGGTAAGCTAATGGCTGATTGCAGGGCGGTTGATGGATAAAAATGTTTATGATATGGATGGATGGTGTAGATCCTGAGGCATCCTCTAAATATCATTGAATTTTGATTGATTGAAAAGCAATGCAACCCCCCTCCACAAATGCAGCACAGTTAGACCCACAGGTCTTTATCAGTCACCCTTAGAGGGGATTACCTACTCTCAAGGCTGTTTCCCTCCAACTCCCCAATCCCCATCTACTTTGACCCCAACATCTCCAGCACTCATTTTACCGTCTGGCCGGTCATCAAACCCTCTCAAAGAAGCACTTGAAGGCGGCAGTTCCGACTTCCTAGTAAATATTAGCTTAACTCAACACCTTGAATTGTGAACCGAGGACGAGATAGAAGTTAAAGCGGCACCAAATATGTCAATCCGAGTCGGGTAGTTGGGCACAGCAGGCGAGAAGGAGGTAAATAAAAATGTCCAAAAATCGTCTGCTTCTAGGTACCTACAAAATTCAACAACAATGGCAGATCTTAGTCGGGCAGCAGTCAACTTCAAAGGCCTCCACGTGCAACTTACTTGAGAATGGGGATGAGCCGCGTGAACACTATCGCCAAAGGGGAGACGAACCACTGCAAAGGGAAAGCACCAACTTAAGTGTCATTCCAGTTGTCAAGGTGTGCCGTGGACGATGGAGATGGCGATTGCGATAAATAGGCATGAAATAGTTAAATGGTGGAAAGATTTACTGCTTCAACTTAGAACAGTCAGACTGAAGGAAGGAAACAGGGAAGCTTACTCACTTGTGTGCTTGAAACGATTGTACTGGCTACTTCAATGGAGAAGGACAGCAACACATTTGGTGCGGAATTTCGAGGTGGTCAGTCTGCAGCTCGTGGTGCACGCTAATTGATGCAAAAGTAATTTGAAAGTCAGCTGACTGTGGTGCATGGGACTTCCACGTGCTTTAGAGTGCTTTCTATGGGACAAACATTCCAGAGAAAGTAGGTGGTATTCGAGAAGTTTTTGCCTTCGATGACCCAATTCAAGTTCAATGGACACTTTACTCGATGGAAATCCGGTGAAGAGAAAGGAGAGGACTAACAGGAATCCGCTGTAGACAAACCAAAGTGGCATGACCATTGCAGTCCAGTAGTGGGAACACCTGTCCTCCCTTGCCGATCCTCCCGCACATTACCGTTTTGGGGGTGAAGACAACAGACAGTCTCTGGGTCCCATCCATAATGAGGAAAGTGCCTGTCACAAGGTTGAAATGATATGAAGTGTTTTGCACAAGACTTCACTTAAGTGAAGGCAAAGTTATGGCGCCTTGATTCTTCCTTTCTCCATCATTTCTGCATCCTTTACTCCATCCGTCACCGACAAGGTGGAGAGAGGAAACGGTGGTAATGAGGTCTTCTGGTATTCTTATCGTTTACTGACATTGACAATCGCCCAAAGATGATAGTCTTCAACAGTGATTAACGACTGAATGCGAGTGGAACAGATTTCAAGGTTTCATGACGACGTTTTTAATCAGTAGTGCTGATGTCACAACCATTTTCATGGCCTTTTTCTCCCTTGCCTCCTTAATGCCTTTCAACTTAGACAGATGTCCGCGAGGCGCGACTGACAGCCTCCCCAGTCAGGACTGGGTATGCTGCGCCGAGGCTTCAAAGTCGTAGCCAGTAGCACGCGTCTGATTATTGATAGCTATGGGCCATAATGGGGCAACAGGAGATATGAGGTGATCACCTTCGATTGGAGAAATGGTATCTCACAAACAGATTTACAGTCTTGTTAAGGGTGCCGAGTGGGATTGCGCCCGCAATTTGTTAAAGTAGTGCTGGCGTAGGTCACCCTTTACGAGTTATGCAATGAAACAACAACCTTGCGATATTATGTTGCAACTTCGTCCCAACGATCAACTTCATCACCATTGGGGAGGACGAACAAGCTTTTCTAACTGACAAGCGGCCAATGGTGTTTCCAAGGCGTGAAAGTGAGACTAGTTTAGGAACGAGTATCCTGATGGGTTGGCTCGCTGCTCGCTACCCAGAAGACGCTTTCGTCCACAGGGAGACTGGAGGGAGCAAATTTGTTGAATTGACTGCAGAACAGCCCGTGGTGAAGGCTAGAAGACGCAATTGTGCCTCACCTTCGGGTGCCAGAGGTAACGATGGTGGAGATGTGTTAAATTAGAACACTACTGCGTCAACCGACTCATTACCTCATCGCTGCTACCTCCCTGTAGTTTTCAGCCCCCGATATTGCTCCGCTCCACTGGGAATTCTCTTAGCCGTACAACCCATCACCCTACATCAGTTCATTCAAAGAGGCTACATGTTGTCGGAGAACATCGACCTCGTTCCTCAAGCCACAAGCCTATTCATAATTTCACTCACTGCTGTTTATTGTCATTCGCGCCTCGTTTCCGCGACCCTATGGCTATAAAAAGGCGCCTACTGATAACATTGCGATTCCAGCTTCTCCAGAGCCTCTACATCCAAGCGTGCAAAATAAGTTACGCCTGTGGAGGCCATTTTCCGGTGTGGTGCGTGATAGCATATGTAATTCGGCAATTAGTTCGCCGTATCAATTATGGGTAAAGGAAAGCCCGCTACTCAGCATCGAAGGCTCGTGGGTATCCGCGCGGGTGCGTACTGGAGGCCATCCGTGTGGGTAAAATATCTAAACCCGTGACGAAAGAAGCAAACGCTACAAAGGGCTCCATATTTTCATACAGCGTTGGAGAAAACGGCTCAAACTAATGCAACAAGAAATGCACTGCAAGCCAAAATCCATCAACTGACAACAAAGTAGCAGTGCTTAATGTAAATTTACGGATGTTTTTTTATTTACGAACTTTTTTACTATATTGGAAACAAATATAAATCCTTGATACAGAAGGCATTGCAGAACGCACGCAGATCATAATATAAACAAAATTAACTCTGCTTTCTGGAATAGCAGTAACTTGGAGACAAACGTAGCTTCTGTTCTTAACTAAGCACATGCTTTATAAAGGGAGGGAGAGAGCAGCATAATAATGGTAGCAATGCATAACAGAGAGGTAGCTTTAAGCTGTGGCTGACACAAGAATATCACGGGAAACATAGCCTGTCTGTCGTCTTCGTTGGTTGTAAATGCTGCGAGTTGCTGACTGGCCAAAAGTCTCAATATTAAGCTGGCGTTCAAGGCGGGCATGAGACATGGTACCAGTATTACCAGATCGGTTGGATCCTCCTTGTCCACGGTTTCTATCTTGACTGAGACGGCCACGCTCACCTTTTCCACTGCCTACTGGCCCCCGGGGACCACCCTCGGATCGGCTTATCTGATCAAAGAAACACTTTTCCCGAACGTAGAACTCACCCCTATGGTTTGATTGATTTCAATGTTAAAGCATTTCTCAAAACATTATTAACGATCACAGATTAAGCTAATTTTTACCTTGACAAACTCTGAATACCGTCACTATTTGCAGTAGATTCTGCCCCGGTATTTGCAATACCTGTAGAGGAGTCTCCCGATGCTCCGCTGTCAGATGTCTTGCCGTTGTAAGTAGGAGCATTTCCACTTGAGAGGCTGCCAACTTGTCTGTCACCCGAGCTTGGAGTATTTTGCCCATCTACACACTCGGAATTCAAATTTATCTTAGCAAGCTCCACTTTAAGCTCTTCATTGGCAGTTTCAAAGTCATATGGTTTGCTACAATCGACCTCTATAAGGAAGAAAACGGATAACAAATAGTGTCTTGCATAGATACGAATCAGGATTTGAATTGAAAAAAACTGGAAAAATACCCGAATCACCTCCTTGGTTTGAAACTCCACGAGTGGGTCCATTTCTACGTTCAAAATTTCGCCTTCTTCCACCACTGCGTGGTCCTTTAAAGTTTGATTGCGGTATTATATTTAGACCGTTCGATCGGTACAAAGACGTTAAATCGGGGGGTAAATACAAAAGCAAACCACCATTTCTGGTAGGTTGCGTATAAGGCGCTCTGCTTCTAGTATTACGAGGACCGGGTCCGCGAGTGAAACGGTTATCGATTGGTGCCTCCCGGATTGGAACAGAGAACCGGCCACGAGTAGAAACTGATGCTGGAACTGCAGCTGTATTATAGACTATGTAGGCCTGACGCGAAGCCTCGGTATTCCTATTACGGCGAGGATTGCCTGTCGGTGGTAAAGGTTTACGATTAGGCCTTCTTTCCCTATTGTTGTCCTGAGTTTGGTTGTTTATGGCTGCTGCACTGTCACGACTTACGATCTGAATTTTGACGGTGATTAGTGAAAACACAGGGCGGAAATTAGCAGAACCAAAATATATTTTCAAAACACTTACCGCAGGCTTAGCAGGTGAAGTATTCTTCTCAGCACTACTGGCTTCTTTAACTGCAGTATCCCCGATTTCACTATTCACCTTCGCCTCATTAAGTACCGATATTTTCTTGATATTTGTCAGCCAAAAGGTAATTGACTCAAAATGAGTGCCAATTGAAGGGAATTTGGGTGCTTCACCTTTATCTGCGGAAGGTTCAGTAGCTTGACCATCTTTCCCCATAAACTTCACATTTTTGAGTGTGACGGTCATATCGGTTGAGTTAAAGGCAATAACAACGCCTTCATACTTGTACTGCACACTTGTCACGAGGCGCACAGTTGAACCCATGGTAATTGTGCTGAATTGTGATTGTCGTCGAAGTTCCCTCTCCATAGTGAGCCACGAAAAAGACGCACGCCTTTCCCTTCAAATGTATCAGAGTAGATTCTGGAGATCCTCACTAGTTCTGCTGCTTACCTCTAGCACGAACCGTGTGATTAAGCACTCTAACCGCGTTTGCCTCCACCGCTTGCGCGACTGCTCGAGTTCAAATCTCTATCGATAACAGCTCACTAATCAATAAATCGATAGGGCGCATATGTCGCGATCTAATTGGTCGACGTGAGTTAGCCTTGTCGGCTTGAGCAGATGAGCGCGACTCAGCACCCGAGGCTTGCTCGCAGGGGCAAAATCTAAATGATACTTACATTTTCGAGGGCAAAAACTGGCAATATTCTCCTGGAAAAGTCCGTTTCAAGCCACCACTAGATTGCCCTTTGACAGAGCTGTAGACCTACTGTACGGATAACGTGATAATGGGGACTTGATGAGCCCCTCAAGAAAATAGGAGCTGTCTCACCAACAAAGTGGATAGTGAGCACCCTAACCTAGCGATGCATAATTTCTGCAAGTGTCGTTCGAACAGTACCAAAAGCCCCACCCTGAAATAGCTTCCCACACGCACCCCAAGAGGAATAGTGGGATAAATAGGGCCTCCACAGCCTCTCTTTTTATTAAAGAGGGCCAACAGGGCCTCATCCTATGCCCGCCAAAGTTACCAGGTAGTTTATAATGAGACCCAAGCCTAGGGATAAGTGGGCCTGGGAGGAGAGACATTCAGTCGACCAATTCCATCGTTTGCCACTTAACCACAAGCCCACAAAACACCACAATACACTGCATTATGTGGACTTCACAAAACCAATTATATACAAACAGTAAAGTCACAGGATTCGATTAAGACCGAGCACCTGTCAACTGGGTAACCATTGCTTCAAAGAGGTCACGGGCTCGTGAGCAGAGGTGGCCCTGGGAATCGAGGTCGGTGGTGAGTGCCAGCAAATGGGAGGACGGGAAGGAGGCTTTATCCGCAGTAAAGGCAGAACCCGGACGACCGCAGTAGACTGCGAAAACCTCGAGTATACGGTGCTTGTCATCATTTTCCTTCTTGATGCGCTTTATGTCCGAAGGTGCGCCGAAGGCAGAATGGGAGATGTCAAGCGCCACCATTACGGCTGTAAAGAAGAGGCATAACACACCTGATGTAAGATGTAAGTTCACTCTGAGTAAGTAAAATGGGAGATTAAGGAAAGTGAATGGGCTTACGCCGCGAGTCAGGATCGATTTCAGAGCTGCAAACTGCCACTATAGAGGCCTGAAGAGGAATTGAAGTCGATAGAAGAGCCAGAGAAAGAGCATTAATGCAGGCTGCCATGGTATTTGGATGTCCCGACACTCCAGAAATGATTTGAACACGAACAGCGAACTAAATTAGAGGCGAACGACGGAAGGGAGGCAAGTAATTTCAAATAGGTAGGAAATTGTGAAGTTGGTTTGCAAAATGAATGGAGATAAAACTTGTCCGAGTCATAACGGACATTTTGGCCTAAATTTACGCAATATTTAACCACAAAACTAGGGAACGAGGTACAAAACACAAAAACACCAGACAATAAGAACCCTGAAAACTAACCTGGTTTCTTGGATACACTTTAACATCAATCAACCTTTCCAAAAAATTCTGGAGGTAAAACTCCATATCACTTTCAAAAGGAGTGTGAAGACCGGATACGGGCAGGACTGAGACATCAATGTAAGCTCGATGTGTTAATTCATTCGTCATACTGGCTTCCTTGGGACCGTAAACCGAAGCCATTACGTGAGCGCCCCCAAAAGCCCAAGAGGATGACCCAGTCGCATTGCAGTCAGAACCTAACTCGACGAAAAGATTTGACACCTCCATTCCAAATCAACACGCCTCCAAAGAGGCAAGAGACATTCACGTCGACGCGCTTGACCTTGAGAATTATGTAGAATCATGCCAACTATAAAGGTTTTACAGTAGAGGAATATAAAGTTAAATCTGCGACGCATCCGCTCGCTACGTAGCTTTGGTGGCTTTTATTAAGTCATACTACTGCTGATTCCATATGGTGGGGACTCAAGTGATTTCCTTATATAACAGTGGAGAAATTGTTTGAAATGTAAATTTTCTTTCCATGATACGTTAACCATTTCAGTGGCGTCACCCGATGTCATCACCCTCGCGAGTATTAAATTAGTGCTTAAAGCCAAAACAACCAATTCCAGGCCAAAAATCATTACAAATGTTCGAAAGAAAGTAAAATTTTCTTGTTCACACACCTGTTTTCAAAAAACGGCCGCCTCTACCTTATGTTATACGGAGTAGCCAATCAGAGGGGCAAATGACGCGGTGCTAATTCAAAAGTTTGTTTGGTTATGTTCCGCTCGGCCTTTAATGCGGGGGGTGGGAATTCCGATCCCCATAACATTCACAAAAAGATTTTGCAGGCTGCTAAGAGGTCAGGTGTCATATCTCTAAGTGGTCGTGGACTTTCCTACGGTAACACTGGATGCGTTTTCTGATTTGTTGTGATTTTTGTTTTCGTCTCCATTCCCTGCATAGAAATGCACTTTTTGCAGAAAAACCCGCTTTTACATTCCACTTTTTTTGCTAGTGAACATTGCTCGAAATGCTCCAAAATTCGTTTTCTTTTTTCTTCATGTGCTGAATATTTTGAGTTGTGTTACAAATTTTATTTCGTTTAACTAACTAGGCTCATTTGTAGCAATTTGTATTGAGTTCTATTTTTTACGACATTCAACTGCGGTTCATTTTCAAGCATAAAAACAATCTGCTGGCTTACTATTTTAGTTCCTCCTGTTATCTGGACGTTGAACAAGATCGCCGCAGAAGAGAAGCCCATTAGCTTCGAATCTGCCGGTGATGACGATGTTAAATGGTGGGAGGCTGAACCCATCACTAGGCTCGATTTGTTTGGTAATTCAATAAAGGAACTGCCCGGAGACGGTATTACTCAGCTAGACAGTCTCGTAAATATTGATGTGAGCCATTCCTTTAAGGTCATGTGACCGTATTCGTTTATTCTAAGTCGTTAGAACGAGCATTACTTAGTTAATGCTAGTGTTTGCTGTTTTTTTCCAACTCGCCTACCAAATTTAGAGTATTTGGGACCTGGAAGTCTGGGTGGTCTGAACAGAAATCACTTTTTCGCATCTTGGAAGTGGGTTGCAAGATGCGTTTATTCACTCCTCTTTGCTTGAGAGCGGAAACACAAATTTACCAATCAGGCTTTTGTCGTATAGATGTCGTGACACCAAGTTTTACACGTTGCTCTGAATATTTATCAAATTGATCCCTTTGGATAACTGCATTAAGATATGACAGGAGGGCTGAAGGAATCTAAGCCAAAATAGTATGATAGGGGATCACTTATTCAGATGCAATCTCTGAATCTTTAAATGCGATGGTCTATTTTCACGCTTATGCGGTTCATAAATTTGGCTTGAAAGTTGAGGATTTAAACTTATTATGCTTCTCGAACACTTTATTAACATGTTGCCACATGATGCCATGTCTTCTCGGCTACTGTTAACTCATTTGAAAGAACGTGGGCGGCTGAGTATTTTTCTTTTTTCACTGCTTACTGCAGATTCGAGACAATGAATTAGTCGGTTTGCCTGAGGAACTAGCAGCATTGGTGAATTTGAAGCAATTCCTACTAAGGTGAGTTAGAGACTGTCTTCTGCTCTATTTTTTACGGTAATGTGAGGTTTTATGACATTTGGTAGGTTCACTTTTGCGCAAATATGTTTCTTTTGCGCTGTGTTTATTCGCAATCTGTCGAGACTACCATTTATGTCCAGTCCATACGTTTACTGCCAACTGTGGATAATGTGTGTTGTGTTGGATAAGATTGAATGATGTTTATAACGATAAATTACTCCACTTTATTCGTTTGTCTCGTAATCAAGGTTTGGGTACACTGAATTATTCAGTCTTCTTAAGTTAAGCTTATCACTTCAATCATATCGGCTTGACCATGTCTTAGTTATTTTGTTTTGGCATAGCTTTCTCACTTCCAGTCCTTTACGTTTTCACTGCCAAAGTTCGTATCAGGTGAAGCGATCACTGTAGCCCTCAAAAGCCGTTTCTTTAAGATATGATTATTTCCAGACAAGACTTATTCAGTCTGTATGGGGCATATGATTTGATGCATAACAAGTGCCACACATGTGACGCTAGTGGAAAACTCGTTAAAATAAGGGGCAATTAGGATTTTGTCTTTGTAGCTGTATCGCAGCCCTCATAAGCTGCTGCTTCATGTTGGCACGTAATCTATACACAACTTATGCTATTTGCATCGCATGCAAGATACAAATACGACGTTTAGAACCACTCAAGAAAGCAGGTCTTGTCGCCCGCATGATGACATTACGCATGAAAGTCGAGGAGTTTGTGTTTCTTTAATCCTCAGCATGGTTATGTGAGTCCTGCAAATACCTGTCATCATCCGGGAAGTAAAAATCCTGATTCTCTGAACTGGTTTTGATTGATCAAGCTTTTTGGGAGACGAGCTGTCAAAAATGAAAGTGAATCTAGGTTCCTTACCTCGTTCAGGTTAGACTGCTCGTTTCCTCTTCAAATTGCATCCTGTGATTTAATGGACAAGCAGCCATTAATGGTTATTAAATTCTGTCACTTTCAATTTTAATTTTAGACCTTAGCAGCTATTCAAATGCTGCCTGAACCAGGTTTGTTTAGAGTGGTCTGCTTCTTATAGACATTATTTTGTGATTTCACTTGTAAGATGCGCATTTTCTATCAACTTACCTTCACACCTTGCATTGGGATGCTCGTCTAAAGTATTTCCAAGTTCTTTCTACCTAAGATACAACTTGAGCATATTTTTGTGAAAAATTGATGCACAGTTGTGGGGATGCAGTGGCGGATACAAAAATGTAGTTTCAACTCCTCCACGAACGTCTTAAAACTCGTGAGACTTTCCGTGTAGCTGCTTCTGGCTAACCTCCATAAAAGGCGTGGTTATCGTTTTCAGACTCGTAATCTCAACGTGAGGCTAGCCACAAGTGACGTCTTCTTTTGTATTATAGCCGAATGCATTTTATTGGTCGTGAATCAACTGTATTTTCTGTAGTTTAGTTTGTTTTAACTAGAACGGCGTGTGGATCTTGCGCTGGTCTGCTTGGCACACCCTCCACTAGGGAGCACGGCCAGAAAGGATGTAATCTGTTAACATTTGTATTACTCCAAAGCTAAAAGCCTATCTTTTTCCAAAGCCAGCGTTATCCCCTACCTGTTTTATTGTTTTAAATCTTACCAATCCGATCGCACTGCGATTCAATGGTGCAGTCACTTTCATCCCAAACTGGTACATGACACGCCGCATTTGTGCGAATGTGTTCATCACCTTCATACAGTAACGATTGGATCAAGCATCACCCTTCCTGAAAGGTGGAGTATCCAAGTTGTCCTGAGAGACGTGGCAGAGCTCATAAATTCACCATTGAATTCGGTAAAGAACATAATTGAGAGTTGGCAATAAACCTCCAAGAGATGGAAACATTTGTTGCCCTACTGGGCTCCTTATGCCTAAGACACTTCACTGAGGTCGCAGCGATAAATCGTTTGATCTCTTATTCTCATTAGTCGTGTTTATCTCTAATTCTTTGATAGTGTTTGTGCGTAATTTACCATGAATAAGGTAAGTTTTTGCGAATAACCGTGTTAGTTAGCGGGATTACACTGAGTGACGGATTGAGGAGGCGTAACGTTAACTTATCCTCACTATTATAGACAAATTGTATTTACTTAAAGACAAGCGCTAAGATTTCGTTGCTACTCCAATGCAGCAGTGAGCTGGAACCTATTGAACCCCTGTTTATGCAAGAGAATGCCTGTGGATATTAGGCTTCAATGAAATCCCGCACGGCACTTTAAATTCAAAAAGTATGCAGATTGTTTTGTTTTGAGTCTTCCTCCATTCTGTTTTTCCTTGATTGGAAAGGATTTACTGGAATGGAGGTTTGCCATTTATCAGCAGGTCACCGATACTGCTGTAGAAGAGAGAGCATTGCTGTGTTAGGGGAAGTTCATACACCGCTATGCAAGGTAGTGGGGAACGGCGGAGACGTGTGTCCGTTTGAACCAGCCAGATATCTCTTGTGAATGCAAGTAACAAACACAAGCTCGTAGGTGTCTGGGATAGGCTTTGAATGTGGTTTGTGCAGTGGTGGGACGATCGTCCTCTCAGTGGTAAGGCATTAGACGGATGCAGACACCTCCCAGATGGGTGTACTCACACCACTTTGCAGATAATCCAGTTGTGCTTCTTCTTGATTCACAATCCCAGAAATAATTCCTGTGGGAGTTTATTCAGCGCATTGAATATTCAAATTCGGAATGCCTGATATGATCGTGATAGATGTATGGGGTACTTGTGTGCAGTGATCGAAATTGTATGGGTGTTCTGAACACTTTGGAGGGCTAACTCTATGCGCCAAGAGAAATGAACGACTTTCAGCACCGAAACCTTGCTGGTGTGATAGTAAAATGCTGGAGGGAAGAAATGTCTATATTTGTTATGCAGTTGCTGAGGCTATCACTTACCTCAAAAGTACCTTATGGATCAGGAGCCGCCTACAGTGCCTTCGCTTCTGGTTATGTGCAAAGCATTTAATTATGGTTCTCACTTTCCATTCCTTGCTTCCTGAAAGCTCAAACCGAATCGTCACTCTGCCCGAAGCCTTCACACAGTTGACGGCTCTAGTACTGTTGGATTTAGCGCACAACCGTCTCACCGCATTACCCAATGATATGAGCAATCTCATGGCGCTGGAAAAACTCGTACGTTTCGTTGATACCTCCATTTCTTTGCTCACATTCAACTGTTTGATAACCATCCTACAGACGATTTAGCTTGTAGTGCGATGTGTACTTACATTTGACTATTTTTCTTCTGCTATTTTCTCAATGAAGATCTCTTCATTCCCTACTTATTGTTCTTGGTCGCCTTTTATGGCTCCTTTAAAAGCGACGTGTAGGTGGGGCTTTATCTAGCTCTTATTGTACGGTTGTTGGTGTTGCTCATTCCTCCACAAAATCTTTGCACGAAATCACAAAGTAGAGTGAATTCTAACCCACATACTTTGGTTAAACCATCTAAAAATGCGTTTTTTTCTGACGTCAATCAAGAAATAGCTTTTAACTGTTCAAGTTGTCCGTCCCGCAGACCCAGTCGTAGAAACTACCTATTGTCAAAGCATTTGCTGTGAAAACTATTGCTTAGATTTAAACCTTGGCGTCAGTATTTCTGTTTTGTACAGCTACCTTTGCTGGTATCCATTGGCACTTCTCTTTTCTCTTATTGCTGCCACTGTTCAAGGACGTCTCAGACAACCAGTTGAGCCAACTTCCATCCCATCTACCTCCTGCACTGACCAGTCTGAATCTCAGCAAAAATCGGTTAATTCGTTTCCCTCAAGGGTGGATCCAATCGTGTCTGGGTGCGTTTGCGAATTCCATCTCCTACTTTACTTCTGTTTTTTTTAAATGGTACGGATGAGGCAGGCTCCATTTAAAACTCGATGATTCAGCTTCTAAAACAGGCAGTGGGGCAGACAGTGGCACGAAGATAGGGAAGAAATGTTTGGGTAAAGAAAACCGAGGTGAATGTGTATCTTTGGCAAATATGTCCAAAATACGACCTTTTAACCACAGAAGCCATTTATTATTTAAACATTCCCTCCAGTGGTCATCTCATACTTGTGGCGTAGCATCAACTTAATCATTCAAATTTTTTAGTTGTTTTCTTTCAAAACGAAAACCTATTTCAAAGCACCAAATTTCTTACTTCCCGTTTTGTCTGTACTTCCTTCTCTCCCTGTTTGTCTAGTTTTACGTGAATTCAATGCTTCCGATAATGACCTCGAAGATGTCGGACTCACCGAGGAGCCAAAGTTGCCCACGCTAACCATCCTAACTCTTCACAAAAACCATCTCTCTGCAATACCCCTACTCAGGGCTTTTCCACGCCTCAAAGACGTAGCTCTTGGTGACAACCGAATCACTTCTTTCAATCTGGAGCATCTCCAAGGTCTTCTTGAGTTAGCCACCCTTGAGCTCAGTCGAAATCGCATTTCAGTTGTACCGGACGGCATCCCAAAGGTTCTGCCTGCTCTAACTCGATTGGACCTCTCCAGTAACGAAATCAAGAGGTGGAGCAAACGATGTCTTATGATGTCTCCATAAGTAGAATTTTAATACTTTATTTTTGTGCGATTTCAGCATTCCAACTGAACTGGGTTTTATGGAGTCTCTAAATGTACTGGCCCTCAATGCCAATCCCATTCGAAGCCTCGGAAAAGGTGTCATGAATTCAGGAACAGAGGCTGTAAAAGCATTGCTAAGGGAGCGTCATGGGCCGGAGAACGTTCAGGAGCCCAAAAAAGGGCCTTTGCCAGCTGTCTGTGACGATGAGACGGTTGTGTCTGCAAACCTCTACGCGCATCTACGGGCTGTGGCCATGGGGTCAGGCGTTCTTGATTGGGGGCAACGAGGGAAAAAGCAGACCGGTGGATATCGTTTTGGCGCGCCTACAAAAGACGAGAATGGGGAACTGCCTCCGCTGGATGACCAGGAGGTGTGGAAAGCAGTAGCTCTCAAGGGATGTAAATCGGACGCCGTGGTAAAGAAGTTGTTCCTCTCAAATCGAGGGATTGAAGCCTTTCCAATGGGGTGAGTGAGCGTTTGCATTTTTATCTTAGCATTGTACAGTTTCTGGAAAGCTTATCCCTCATATGATTCACATCATCCCATGGGTACCATAAATAAATTCAGTTTTACCTCTGCTCTTATAGGGCGCAAGGTCTGAAACTTGTCAAAACTGTTCTTTTTCAATGCCGTTTAATTATTTTCCTGGCCTAATATTGGTTCATATGTTGATAGCATAAGAAGGTGCTTGAGACTGTTAGTCTTAATTGTACTTTTGTGGTCCGACTATGGCATCGATGAGCTGTGGAACTCGGGCACATTCCTTTCATTACCCATAGAATTATGGCATTTCGGGACTCCCTGATAGTTTTGGATCTTTCTCACAACAAACTCTCACGACTTCCAGATGAAATTAACTGGCTTTCAAGGTTGGAAGAACTCAACCTAAGGTAAGTCCACACAGCCATGTATTTGGGTTCCCTACTGAAGTACCTCAGTAGCAAAAAATACATTCTTTTCTTACAGTACCAATGCACTCACTTCGCTTCCTATGAGTCTTTCTAAACTTTCAACACTGGCGACACTCGTTTTGGATTTCAATCCAGGACTGGGACCTGAATTGCCCTCAGAAATCCTCTTTGTTGACCCGCTTTGCCGGAGTCTGCAAGAAATATCGGCTTGTGGATGTCGATTGACACGTTTGCCATCAGCTTCGACTATTTCTGTTGACCGGATGCCGCATTTGCAAACGTTGAATGTCGCCGACAATGATATAGCAGCTCTTGAACCGGAGCTGGGCCTTTGTACACAGATTCAGTGAGTTGGCGTGAATTGCCTACTTATTAAATTTAAGTAGACTTCGTTTATTAATAATCTATGTCGTATTGCACCAGTAGAACTCGCGACATTTTCATCCATTCTGGAGGGATTAGTATTGCTGTAACATTGTTACAATATATTTTTCCCATCCATAAATTGTGACTGTCATCTACGTCAAAATAGAGACTCCAAAGGGGTGGATATTTTGCATGTTCTTTGATATAGAGTGATGCCAATTTCATGCATCTGTTGAAATCCTTATCCAGTACTTGGAAATCGCTTTCAGCGTGGAATTATCTTAAGACAGCCTGCTCCACCTCATCGTTGGAGCCTCGTTAGCGATTATTTCCGGATTCCCGAGTGACTGTAAAGGTCATTTCACACATTTGGCGATGTGTTGTTTGCCGTTCACGGGCTAAATGCACGTTGACAGGCTTGATTGTTGGGCCATGACCGTCAGAATCAGCACTGAGAGACGTACTCACGACCACTTACGAGAGGCTTAGTGTATTCAAGCGTCGCACATTTGGGCGTCCTATCACCGCATCGGGTTGTGCAGGTTTTTCCATAAATAGTCTTCCCTCCAACAGCCTTACACGTTGTTTGGTATTTTTTTGGCAGTTTTCAATGGCGCATAGTAAAGTGCTTTTTTAAACTCACAAAACCTCTTGTTTTATATTGTCATTTCGACGAGGCTGCCCCAAGTCTGGCGTAAATAAATTTGCTTGCATTATAAAAGTAGGTGGAGGCCTTTCTTCGTTTGAATACAAAACAGTTTAATTGAAATAGAAGTCCATGTAACCTGCTTTTAATAGCCGTTCTTTGATAAAAAAAAGTAATGGCCCACTATTTCCACTCAACTTCATTGAGCTCCTTTGGAGAGCAGGTAGTTGTCGGGGTCCACCCACGCACGAGCCCACTTACTAGTTGGACATGTTTTCACTCAGGGCGATTAGTCTAACCTCGTCTCGACAGTATTTGATAGTGGCGTGATGATGTGATCATACACACTTGCCTAAGGGAACGTTTTATCACATATCGGCTGATTTGCTCTTCTGTATCCAAAATCGGGCCCTGCCGCTCATCCACGACGTCGATCCCGATTGAGGAAATGCCAGCGCTCTCCTGAAGCTGAGCCAGTCCAAGCAACGCTCATTGAAAGACCGACAGAAGAGGTCCCCATGCGAAGTTGGCGTTTTAGTTGGCAGGACTGGGTCGTCCGTAGTGCAAATGCCGAACAAACATGTCCCGATAATTATGTTTGACCTGTGGCACATTTCAAACAAACATGGGGCCATTTGTCGGTTTGATCTGGAAGTGTAGCCTGTTTGTGTAAAAAACCTGGATTAACTGTTTTCTGTCTGACAAACCGGTAATCAAATCCCTCTAACGATCGGAACACACGCGCTGACTATGTTAAGAAGAAACGTCTGCATCTTAATCCCTTATTAACAAATACAGAACAATCTTTACTGCTTACTTTTTGTGTGCAGCTCGCAGCCATTTTGAGATGACATCAGAAAGGGGGTTCTGAACAGGATTCAACAAGGCTCCGTGACGACTCTCCAAACTCAAGAGCTGGAATGACAACATCTGGTGATGAATTTGAAACGCGATGAGACTTTAACGAGACAAGGGGTCACATGTTGCGAATCCAAGCAAGAAGTTTTTTGATCTGCAAAAGGTGCAGTGACTGACATTTCGCGGCGTTTTTGTGCATCCAGTAAATGTTGGTTTTTTGACATGCTCCTGCATCGGTTCCAGGGAAGTAGGTTGCCGCAGTGAAAGTCGTTGAGACGCAAGTGGCTGTCAAACACCGACTGAATTGCACGACTCGGGAGCGATCAAAGAAACACTCATGCAAATTGCTGGCGGGAAGCCTGTTTGCCTTTAACTAGGCATAGCTGCGAACGTAGTCGCAGTCTTCCATAAGACGTGGAAGTGAGATGGGCCGTAGGCAAAGCGCTAGAATAAGTGGATGGCCCCTAGCGCTTGTAGTGAATCAATGCGAATTCCTGGTGCATTAGATTGTACAGTTGATTTGGTTGGTATGTCGGTAACTGGAACTCTTTGCCCTTCGAAAAACCTCGGCTATTACCACCCGAGGTTGGAGTGCGGGGAATGACTGGGGCCCCTGAGTGGACAGGGCCGCGGTCGTTGCCTCCACATAGTGGGCAGGCACCAGAGGTGTTTGCACAAAGCTTTGCACTATGCCCGAAATTTGAGGTGACGTTTTTTTTTCCGAACCTGGGAATAAATTTGGGACAGTGATAGTTCTTATTGAGAATGAATTTGGACGATTTTGAGAAGTTGGTTTCCTAACAGATCTACAGACCACCTTTGAAATGCATCAAGGGCTTATTTCAGCACGATCTGCTTACCTCTGAGGTCAAGACTGCTGCTTCTGTTACGCTGACTTGAATGCCTATCTAGATGGTGTGATTGTGATGGGCTCATATTAACATTACTTGTTTAAGAAGTTGCTTGTGATCCTCCTTCCATTGGGTCGACACTGTCAGCATGCCGATGGGACAACAACCGATCCACTTGGTCGCTCCGCTAATTGGCATTTTTCGACCTTTGATCCTTCTTCCCATTAGTTGACTAAAGAGAAATGTCTCTATCCTCTTTCCTTTAATAATATCTTGCACTTTATTTGTAATCCTCACTCCTTCCCTCTCTCACTTCTTGCTCCTTCAGAAACCTGCATGTGACCGGCAACACTTTCCGAATCCCACGACCTGCGATTGTTGCCAAGGGGACAGCGGCAATTTTGGAGTACTTGAGATCAAGGATCGCTGAATAGGCTACAATTCCTTTCTTTTCTTTCTCGCTTCCGTTTTTTTCCAACTGAAGAAACATTGGTTTAGTATATTATATCTCTTTGAGAGTGTATTAGCATTATTAAATTTTTTGGGAAAACGACGATATCTACGACTTTCTGTCGGTATGGGTTTGTTGTGAGTTTCTTGCTTTGTGCATTTCGCAAACTTGGCTTGCTGTTCGCACCGATGCCGTTGGCAGTAGTAAATGGCTGGTGTGTCGTACGGTCACTCCTACTGCTCAGCATCAATATCGTGCATCAATTCTGTCAACAGAGTGTAAAAATGTCATTCGGAGGGCAGCAGTTTGGTTTCACCCTCCTCCATTCTGTCTTCCAGTCCTTCTGCAGGATAAGTAATGCGTCGCGATTAGCCGTTGAGAACATCAAAATGAAGTTGCCTTCGAGGTATTTGACCTTGTCCTCTAGATTGTGACAGAGCAACTCTTTCGGCACTTTGTTTACATTCGGTGGAGAAGCTAAGTGGTAGAAGGTAGGATGCTCTCATGCTTTTTTCTTTAAAAAAGGATTGACGGCCTGGTAACTGGACCAATTGCGTTGGTTTCTTTATTGTGCGAGATGTGCTTTTTTTGTGAGTGAGCCTAAGATCTGCACGTCTAAGATGCAAACCTAAAATATCAAATGAGCTATTTTCGCTACGAATGGCCACAGTGTGTGTGTGTCATATTCACAATGGAAATAATCAGAGAGACAACAACTTCGTTACAGAGGTATTTGCTTTGTAGTTACCGCCATAGCGGAATGATACACTTTGTTCTACCTGGCATCGACTAATCAGGAGAATCAACTGAGATCGCCAATCTCAGTTCAAAATGGATGATTTGTATTGCTGACATCCTCGGCAAAATCCACCACTCAAGGCTTATCCGTGGTATCTACCAGCAACCCGCCTTTAACCAGTTCCATTGCCACAAGTTTGGTGGAGGTGAGGTTATGGATCTCCTTTCCCTTGGTAAAATTTGCTTCAAACTTTATGCACAGAAGGTAGACATGGTGCAATTGTCGGTTTTTTAGGCAGTAAAATAAATGCTCAAGGTTTTCGTGCTGTGTCAATCGTAAAAACTCACCAGACACGTCTCCAATCCGGCTTCATTTGTAGTCTTCTTATGAAAAGGATTATTTCTGGATGAAAAAAACACCGCTGTTTACTTCTTGTGCGCCGGTTTGGCGTGTGGTTTTTGGCGCGGGAGAAATGTGCCAATTGCCTGAAGGGAGTGTGAAATGAAGACTGATGTTTTTCTTCGGTGTGGATGTCAGGGCAACTATTGACTGGAGACAGAGGGTTAGATGGTTTTGTGGAATATTAAACAGAAGTTTGTGCATTTCTCCAGTTCTTACAAGTCGTTGCGTCGTAGATGATGGAACAGAGTGTCGTTATTTATTGCCTTGGCTTCCAACCGCTAGGATCCAAAGACTTCCTTGGTGAATTCCACCACTAGAGAGGATCCCTCATCATCTGCTATACTCAATAAGGCTGTTGGGCTAATTTCCATGTGCATAAGACTCTTCTCCCTTTTTATGCAAGGCTCTACCACCTATAATTGGCTAGTCGACCACTCTTGACCATTTGGCTCCTGGAGCTTCGTCGGTAGGATTACCAACATGTTAATGTCTACCGTAGTTGCGGGCTGGGGACACTTGGGAGATGCATGCTTGTCCATTAAAAGTCTACTAGGGTAGTAAGATAGTGGAACCAGGTTGCTCTTTAAAAAATGCCACTTCAGATTAGGCACCTATCGATCCACTTTGCCCGGGCTACACACTACTTATTTCTCCAGAGGTAGTGTTACGGGATTTGAAGACTTGGCATGGCGTCGAGATTGCTCCTCATGCAACGTCCAAGCGAACGCTTTCACTTTTATTTCCCTTCCTCATCAGTTAGTCTTGCTTCCAAAAGCGTGGAATTGTTATTCAAGCAGTTCATCACCAAGGACGATATTACGTATTCAAGGGTTATTTTCAGTCGTCGAAGTTATACACAGTAATTGTTGCCATTACTCGAGTAACTATTTTTCTTACTGTACTTCGTCGGAAAGGCAACAGCATTTTAGATGTCGCATCGAAACCTACAAGGCACTTTGTCGTCGCCGTTGCTCTCGCCGATAAGATGGTCTCAAAGGAATTCGGGGAGGTGGGGGGGAAGGGGTTTGTGTCAAACTAGGACTTGAGCTAGCCAAGGTAATGAGGCAGGTTTAAAGTGCTACAGGCTGGTACAACTACTTCACACCCTATTTGTGAATGCTTGCATTGACATTCTTGATATGCGCTGATCGAGCGTCCCAGATGTCAAGTATTTACAAGACTGACTACTGCGTTGTGGTTCAAGGTTATTCAAAGTGTCAAATTCTTTAATTTTTAAATAGTTAAGTATACCTTAGTTTCCCATTGGGCCTCGAATCCTCCAGGAAACTTTGCTCATCGCTATGCGTCGTCCATGGGCATGAAAGCCCTGCAACCACTACGCTCGGCTACTACTACGATGTGCTGGACCGCCATGGTAGGTCGCTTTTCCATAGCTACCTGAATTCCACTTCCAACTTTATTTGAGCGTCGCTGACAGTTCGTACGATCGTGCAAATGCCGTCAGTCCAGCGTAGCTAGATCCCCGCCCGAGTGACATGACCCAGTACTGAGGGAAGTAGTCCGTCAGTCAGTACCAAAAAATGAACCAAGGCCATTTTTAATGATGCTAAATTTTTACAAGTATAAACAAACCTTCAGTCACCATATTTTTCCAGTGCATATTGTGATGAGAATGAAGAGTAGTGTAATTTTTCTTTTCTTGTGTTTTGAAACAACTAAATTCCAATCCGTTAGAGAAAGGGATTGGTGCCTGCAAACGAGAACCGATTAGCGGTAGGGGCAGAGGTGATGATGTCCGTCACTTGAGCTTGGCCAGCTAATGTGTGCCAGGTCGGGTCGTACTTGGCGAGTTGTTGGGAGCCCAATGGTGCCGGTTGATTCATCAGTCCGAGGAAGGATTGTTGGACGGTTGGAAGTGACTTGGTGAAGCGTGGAGGAAGGATGGCAAAATGGTGTTAATAAGACGAGGAAGTAGATTTAAAGCATTGAAAGGCGGGTAAACAAAGTGGCTTACCATTCCTGTTTCCCAGTCAAAAGAAGGCTTTCCCATGGATGCTATCGGAGTGATGTCATTCGCATTTACGTTGCTATTGCCAAAAATGTTCCCTGCCTTGGGTGGTGGAGCTAAATTTGAATTATAAATTGAAATTAATCTTCGCACGCACTCCAAACCAAGTGCACAGCAGACACATCAATGTTTCCTACAATCGGTAGCTTTACTATCACCATCTGTCACACATTTGTGACGCGTGTTTTTCTTTGATCAGACAAAGTTTCCATGGCAGGGGAAATGAAATTTTGAGAAACCGTATGGATGGAAGAAGTTTCTGGTCTGGAAGTAAGTAGATTACGTACTCTTTGGCTGGAAAGGTCGGAAGCAGAACACATCTGTTGGAAGCTCTGGAGAAAGCTTTCCCTTTGAGGCGGATTCTGAGAGGACCGAGGTGTTTAAAGAGTACGTTTCTTCCAATTCAAGAATTTGATCACACTGCCGTTCTTTCACTACCTTTAATCTTTCATTATCGAGGGCGTTTAACAGCCACAGCACCTTAAGAGCAACAGAACGCTGTTCCTTTGGTATGACATACGAAGAGGTTTTACGAACTCTGAAGCGACAACTACTGCACTAATCTGCGAGAGCGACAGACGTTTCGGGCAAACTTCTTTGCTCCATCATCTCCAGCACTAAAAATTTTGGAATCCGCCCCCTAAGTGGTAGAGAAGGAGGGGTAGTGACGCGAGCAACGGGCTAGAATCTGTTCAAAAAGCAGTGCAAATCTCCTTTCAGCAACTGGAAGGCCAAGAACCCGTTATATGACGCAAACCCTAGCATCCCGTGGCACAGCGTCGACGCACTTCATGGGTGTGGTCCTAATATTGAGCAATCGGCGATATCTCTAGGCATTGAAGCAGAACAGGACCGAGAAATTGCATTTTATAATCATTTAATAAAAAATCTGATGTCAGTATTTCATGAAAACACAAACAGCCTCACTTAAAAACACTTTGAAGTGTGTTAACTAATTTATACTCCAGGGCAGTGTCAATCAGCCGAGTTCGTGTCTACTGAACTGTAACTTTTGCAGTTCCATTTGGAAATAAATCAACTGCTAAATGTAACAAAGCGCAGGGAGATCAAAGTATGTCATTTCAAGGGTCTTACGCCACTTCGCCAAATCACAAATTGAGAGGCTGAAATTTGACTCAGTGACAGGCATTCCCTTGATCAGAGTTTTCTGGTTAGATAAGCCCTATCAGTCTATCTGTGACCTTGACGGAAGAATGGAAGATCCCGACGTGACCCAGGGGGGCCTGATGGACTCATTAAGTCCGAAGACTCACGTTTTTGAATGCTGCAGATGTTGTCCAGATCCACCAAATCTCGATGATTGCCAAGCATACTTGAGAGTTGTGAATCCGTCTTTTCTGTGGCAGTGGAGGATTTTGCGGCAACGAGGGCATTACCAATCGCTGGAACAGCGGGAGCACCAAGAGTGGCAGCAGGAACGGCTGGAGCTCTTTCCCTCGCCAGACTTTCAAAGTATTCATCAGCTGAGGTCTTATGCACGTGCAGTGTAGAGGAGGACAAAGGTGGCAGCGTTTTGCCAGGCACAAGGTCTCCTCCAAAATTGTCAAGCGGTGATCTATTTGCTGGTGTGGTACGATTCAGTGGATCTAAAATTGGTAGCGACCCCATGCACAACCGTTTTGCCAGCGAAAAGTAGTACTTGTCATGCATATCAAATTTGGTGACAATCTGACACCCCCCGGTCTCTGATCCCACAAACCTATGAGGTGTCAATCGATGTGGTAGACAAGCGAACTTAAGATACCTAACCCTTGAAGTCAGGACAATTGTTTTTTTGTGTTTTGAAGAAGCAGTGCCTGTGATCTGAGCGATAACTAAAAGTCCCCAGTTCTGATGCCTTTGACAAGAACTGCAATCAAACAGTATTCGGTTGTTAAGCTAAAGTTCATTCTCACAACTAATTTTTGATGGAGGCTCCTGAAAATTACGCTTCTTTTCTTTTGAAGCAATTCACTCGAGAATATTTGAGCTGACTTGTGTGTGTGTGTGTGTGACCTGACTTCATCAAAATGACTTTTCACAGCGTCATAAAAAGATCGTAAATTTATAACTGAAAAAAAACATCGGAGCTGCTAAACCCCATCGCAAGCGTCTCTTTCTTGGTCTTAGTGAGGCAAGCAACGGAGACCAAGGCAGTGTCTTGCATTGTGAGAGTCCACCCCATCACTTATGGAACTAATTGTCAAGCTCTGTGTCATCATGGCTCCTTTTAGAGCTCTAAATTGGAATAATTGACGCAACAAAGACGTCAAGGCGAATGTCCTCTGTGCCTACGTGTACAAGGAGGTTGGAGGTGGAGGACTTGTCAATTTTAACAAAAGCAAAAGTGTTGTAGACATCAAGAGGAGCTGATGACGCGTCTTCCAGCAAGAGGCTGCGTGACCCGACAGGTGTTGGCCAAAAAAAACTTTCTTGTTCTTTTTATCACTATCTCAGCCTTCTTAAACTGCAATGCAAAGAATCCGTTGACGTCTACTACCGCTAGGATGGTCGCAGCCTTTTGAGAGGACGACAGCATCCTCCTCTGAAGGGTATTATGCCCAATTCCCGCTAGAAATCAGGCAGTATCAATCAAGCCAATGAGATGGCAATTACACGTGTTGGCACACTCATTTTTGCCGCTCCACACGTAAGTCATTCGCTCTCTTTCTCTGTCCTTCTCTTGCCAGGCACACGACCTCAGACGTGGGTCGATTCATGCAAAGGACTGAAAACACACCATCTTCGTTCACACTTCTCCACAAGAATGCCACCTACCACCGATCTGCTTTTATATTTGCAAATCAATGCTCCATTTTACAAACCATCTTTGTTCTTGCCGAGGTGGTTAATGAACACGCGGCTCATGCTGGCATGACTACAGCTGCTCTGACGACGCTCCGTCAAAACCTCTTATCCAACCGCCTTAACCTCACCTCAGCTGGTTCCGCTCTCGTAGCAGGTAATTTAATTTAATTAGTACTAGAAGGAACCCTTCAAACCAAATCACTCGTCAACTTAATTTAAATGTTTATTCTTGAGTTTGATGGACCAGCACCCAGGCAAACACTTCGCTACTTGACATCTCAACGTGCCAGTGACGCAGTGTTTACTTTATGAGGATATTTTTCGGCTACTTAAGTTAAATGCTACATAGTTGCCGTTCCATGAAAAAAGAGGGGTTTATGAGCAAATTCACTCGCTTTCACCACAGGTAGAGGGCATTGCACCATTATCTAGCATCACCCTTATCCCAGACCTCTGTACCACACGTTGTGTAATTCCCAGTTATAAAATGCCCGCTTCAAAAGAGCTGGTAGTCTTGACAACGCTTGACGCTTTTCTACCTAGCGTATAATTGGAAAAGAACTTTCCACCAATGAAAACTCCTTATTTCTTTCGCTTAAAAGTAGTCAAAGCCAACCATTGGCATTTCCATGTACGAGACGCTGAAATCCATGAAAGTAGTGTGAAATGCTTTCCTATTCTTGGACCGAAAAAGTGAGCCGTGTGATGCTACTCACATAACAGTAATGGCGGTTGCCTTCGCCGAATGTGATAAAGCTGCTCGTAACTGTTGCATCAGCATCCAGTGTGAAAGGGGAAAAGGTGAAATAATAAAGCAATAAAATAAGGTACAGAAAACGCTAAAACGCACCAAAATCGAGTCCGTTCAAATCGGCTAAGGTGTCACTTTTTTGCGAACCCATCGAGGCATTTAACAGAGGGATTTTCGATGAATCCATACTCAATTTATCCACTGCAGGTGGAGCAGGATCTGTAAAAATAGAAGGAACCGCCGGTTTATGGGAGGTGTGAGCTGAGCAAGGCGAACCAGTTGAGGCTGCCAGTTGCCTAATTCCTTGAAATACTTCCACAAAGCTAGAAAGTTGGATGTGGGTAAAGCGACTTGCTTGTTTCTCCCATTACCTAGTGCCATGTGTTACAGCGTCTTACAGAAGTCAGATGATGCAGGGCAAGGATGGATTACAATGGCACCTAATGGAGCTAAACCGTTTGAACACCACCTTTCAAAACAACCTCATCACAGTTTAGACACATTCACAAAGTCTCCCAAAGCCATGCCATTGTTATTGGCACACATTTAAATGTTCCCACTTTGGTTGAGCCTTAAACCGCGTGTTTTGATAAAATGATGGGTTTCCTTAATGGATTGCAGAGAATAAAAGAGCCCACGCTCTCGTCTCAAGGCCGACCGACGTTCAAGTGGATCTCCTATTCACCGTAGAAAAAGAGCGAATAAGTCACGCCATAAGAAACAGTGAAATCACAATTACATCTTCGTGGCTACTTTAATCATATGGGGCTAAGATTTACCTTAAAAGAGCCTAACGTGGCTCGAGAAAAGACATTTTGCGAAAGTCAACCTATAAACAAAGTATTTAACTTAAAGGTCCAACACATTTCCAGGCCTTTTGAAACTCAGCGCATTCTAGGCAGCTTTCGCCACCACCCACGGTTTTATTTTGTACAATAATGCCTCCAATTGGTCCCTGACGTTGGATGCTGGTACAGTGAGTGCAAAGTCTCAAATTGCGTAGACCAAACGATGCAAAATTCTTACCTGTGACGACCCTAACCGTTAAATCCGCATTAATGAGACACGTCGAGCGGGAGAGAGGTAAAAGGACAGCTATCAAGTAGAAGCCTGTGTGAATAAAAGTCTACACACACAGGTGCGCATTTTAAAGGGAGTCACTATGCACCAAGAGGACACTGCATCAAAAGGAACAATTGAGTAGGACACAAACTCACCAGTCAAACTGGAGGAGGGGGTGCAGAGATCAGAGACGGATAAGCTGGAGAAGCGTTTGAATCGCATCTCCAACCATGAATTGAATTTTCCCGACTTGGTAGGCTCATCGTCGAGGCAAAGCAAGTCCTCGCACTTCGTCTGAACGAGGAGACAACGGGTGATGGGTTGAATGACTATGCATAGCTAATCGAGGAAGACGGTGGTGTGGCGGCTTAAAGTCATTCAAAGTACCCTCTTGATAGTGGGGAGTGTGAGATTATTCATGTGACTGTGCACCGGATGCATACCATTTTGAATAAATGACACAAATTGGCATACACATCAGTTGCAAAATAAGGAGTGGTAAAACTAAAGCAACAAGCCCTCCTCATTATCGAGATCTGTAGAACTCCTATCCTTATGTTGATAAAAAATCCGCACTGCTAGTTAAAGGTAAATCCAAGCTCATCAGCGCATATAATCATTTTGAAGTAAGAAATAAGTATTTAGCAGTTTATTGCTTTAAATTAAAGGCGCTTTTTATAATGTGTAGGCTTTTGAAATATTTTTTCACAAAAGGAAGAATGCGATCAAGTGACATTTTTCCTTTAGAAATCTAAAATCTAAATTGGGTAGTTCTTCATTAACCTTGAATCAACAGTGACTAACCATCTTGGACTGAAAAATGTGGTCATTTCATGCAAAAATTCTTTTTTAAAAACTTTCCATTATTTTAATTCCGGTCAAATGAATGGTAAAACGCTACCAGCTATGTTATCATTAAGTGCTTTTAGATGGGAACAAAGTCCACAAAAATAAGACCATTGTTACAAGGGTACCACTTTCAATTAGGTTGTACACAATCTCATGAGCGGAGTGAGCTATCCCTCCTGTTGGATACTCTTCAAGATTCAAGCCTACATACCCAATGCAAATAAAAACGGAACTCACGCTGTTAGACTTTTGTGCACTTTCCAGAAGTGTGGGTTTGGTGTCCAAGTCAGATTTTGACGCAGAATTATCGAAGGAGTTTTGAAGGCTGAGAGCCATTGCCATTCTAATATGTTCGCGCTCTTCTGCTTCTGTGCGAGCTACGTACTCATCGGAAGGATTATAGACCGATCGAGAACGAAGTCTACAATCGAGATTGTTGTCTCTGTCTAGGTAAACAGAAGTGTGTTAACAAAAGATTACTGGATTGTAAATGCATAAATTTCAACTTAAGGCCCCCCATACCTTTTGAACGACTCGCTCTCACGGTCTGACGTTCTTGTTTAAGAAGGCTTTCGTCTTTCAGAAGAGCTGCTACACGTTGGGATTTTTCTCTGATGAGAAATCCAGCATTAGAATTTTGATCATATGAATATACAAAGTCACAGAGAGTCAGAATTTGCGGAAGTTGGCTACGACATTCTTTAATAAACTAAAATGAAAGGAAAATTTTATGTCGCGATCTTCACTGTGTATATTCATAAAATGCCACTCACATAGAGTACATATGGAGAACATATGGATCGCATAAACTTACGCGTAAACTCCCGTACTGTAAGCATGCCTCAATAACAACGAGTGCTTTATAGATGTGTCGCCAGTTTTTGCATTTGTCGTTCAGACGCTTCCATATCATGCCTACAGTATCAGCATAGAGAGATGGTTTTATTGTCATGTCTGCAATTTGTAAAAGAAGTTCTGGACTAGGCATGGAGGAATCGTTGGACGTAGCTTCCCTAACCAAGAGTTCAGCGCGCGAGTAATGTCCAACAGAATTTTTTATTCTTCGTCGAATGGGCATATTCTGGAAAATTACATGCGCTCTGCTTCTAAAATGTACAATGGTCTGAGGTCAGAAAACTATAGCATTCAATAAGTTTAAACAATAAACGCGAAAGTAAACACCTGCATGAAGCAACAACGTGACTTGTGCTAGAATAAAGCCTTTATTTTTTCATTACCTAGATGCTGATAGCTAGAACGGTTTACACAATTTCAATTTTATTGACTTTACACCGAAACAAAACAAGGTGTCTCACTACTGCAGCACCTTGGTGCTTTTCTTGGGGTCGTGTGAGAGTGATGATAAAAACCTTTACGACTTATAAATGCTTTAACTATCTTCTGATATAGAACGGAGTTTACTTCACAGAAAAGAGGTGAAATCTAAAGGCATATGGATCAACATGGTATCAAAGTGTCTGAACCATCGAATGGCATTAACCTACATTTTAAATGACCAGGCAATTGACAGCATCTTCATTAATAGCTTTTAAATTGGCGTTATAGTGGGAATTTTTGCAGCCAAATAACGAACATATCGACCACCCTGCAACTCCAAAAGGTCAGCTGCTCCCCAACTTTCTGTCTCTTTCTAAGTCAGAACGACACCGCCACTCCATCACAATAGCATCCAATTCTTCCCCTCCGTAAATCAATATCAGTTTAATTAATTTCATTTACAGCACTGAAAAGAAAAGAAAGAAAAGAGGACAACTCAGTCTTGTAGGCCTATCACAGAAACGATAAAAGGGAAAAACAATAGGGATCAGTGTAAGAAAGTTAGAGTTCGAGAGAGTTGCTGCGGAGGGGAGTAAGAAGTGTTGAAAGGGTTGAAAGGCTCTCAGATCGGGACAAGCACGACCCAGAACAGCTGAAGGACGGTTGAAATCGTAGATACGCCACCAGCCCTGGTGGCAGTCCCAGGTGATCCAGTGTAGCGTCAGCGAAACACTATAACATCATTGGCGAAGGAATACCAGTATTGCAGACATTTCTTACATTAAAAATAGGGCTGAAAAACAAATTGTAAAAAAACTTGTTTTAACTGTATTAATCCTTACCTGTCTAATCTTCTGCCTCGCAATCGCTTGTAGGGTAGGAGGGGGTTCGAGTTGGTAGACAAAAACCATTTCCTGCAGTTTTCGACGTCCTGGGCTAATATTCCCAGTATCGACTGGAGCTGACTTGCCAGTGGGATGTATCTCTTCCTCAGCCCACACATTTGTCTCCCAGTCTCCTTCCGTCCAAATAGCGGAGAGCTAAAAGTAATTTACCAGTTGTTTCATAACGCTGTTAATTGGTCCCACATAATAACAGGATTATAAAGTAGTTGTATCGGCTCCTTCCACGGGAGAAGTGGGCCGCAATCACAATCCCAATGAGGGAAGCTTAGGGTTTGGAACTAATTCACTGAATGAGAATGTAGATCAGAGCACATCAAGGAACCTTTAAATTTAAAGAAAAAATTAGCAATGACAAACTCCCAAATCTTGAGAAATTATTCAACGGACCTTTTAAAAGGCTTAATAACTACAAACTACCTTCATTAAATCATTTCTGCACATCTCAGGGAGTAAGTTAGAATAAAGCAAAATGCACAGCAGCATTTCTTACATGGCTACTGCCGGGTCGATTTTGCACCGTGCCCGCAGTCATGGCCGCTGAATCAGGGGTGTTGAGAGTGTTTACTCGCCTCCTTCTTGGTGTTCCCCCACTGTTCTCCATCTCCGTCACACCCCTTCTTCCTCCTCTGTACCTTCGTTTCACTCCGCTGCTACCACCCCAAACGCCAACGGCAGCTAAGGCAATTAGTGCTAGTCGAGCGCCACATCTACTCATTATGGGCATATAGTTGGTTGGACAAGTATGCAGAGGGCAGAGCGGGCGATCGAAGCGAATTACCCGAAGTGTATCTAAATTGTCGCTATGAAAGACGGTGAGGAAGAGTGGAGTGTATCCTGGGGGTGGAGGAGGAGGCTGAGAGGTGAAAGGTCCTACTTCACCAACACCACCCTCCCCTGTACTCCAATGGCGCTTGAGTAATAAAATTTAATACACTCGTTGAGTTAAATAAATCGCTATTTAGATACTCTTTTAAGTAGTATTTTACTTGCTGAGACAGATCTGGACTAGTTCCGGGTCCTGATACGGCCTCACTGGAGCCTTGACAGAAATTGTTGAAAAGCAGGGCCTGGGCCAACGATCCACACCTGCATGTCGACGTAGTTGTCACAACCGCAAAAATGAGATGACCAGCAGGAGAGTAGAAGACTTTGAGAATATTTATTCCACTCCCCAATCGTCTGTCCGTTCGCTGCTCTTGTAAAAGTGAGTCTATGAAAGGGCAGTAATAGTTGTACTTAATTTTATCAGTAGATCGCACTCCGTGATTCTTAAAGTCATTATTAAAAGGATGGCTGGTTAGTTAATTTTTAAGGCACCTTAGAAACAGTTTCAGTATATTGAATTTATAGATACTTCATCACCTGCCTCAGAGAAGGAATAGTAAACCCCTTTTAGGGGGTTATGAATCAGTCATCAGCTTATGGTACCCATCAAAAAATTTAGTGCCTACACATTTTGGCATTTTTATAGCAACTCTCACTGTCAGTATGAAACACCTAGATTCTCAAACCAAACAAAATTCACCACAAAATACCGAGAGGTTTTTCAGAGGTTTGGCATTTCCCGAATGTTGATTCTCTCAGGAGGAATAGAGGTGAGAGCTTGCCATCTGCGTGTACTTTTCAAGATTAGCATTTACAGTAGGTATCGAATAAATGTCTGTCAAAGTACAACTTGTAAAAGCATGACTGCTTGGTAAAATTAACCGGTGCTTAATAGCTCCTATAGATGTAGCGTGGGAGAAAATGCACCAAATCCCACCTGTCAACGTCTGCTAACCATGAAATTTTGTTTCACGATTTGCACTAGCACTGCCCCTGAGGATCTCCCCCTAAAGCAAGAGTCAGCTGCAACCCACAGTGGAAAGGTAAACACAACTCTTCCCAAGAAAGATGAAAGCGAAATACTATGAGTAGCACCTATTACCGCATCAAATATATCAGCGAAAATACATAAGGGCGTTTAATGTCCTCCCGAGCCAAAGCCAAACGTAACACCACGTTTTTTGACGATACAACTGCATTCACCTTGGCAGCCTATCAGAAGATTTAATAGCCGCACATTTTTATGGCTAGATTTCATTTCGTTTTTTATGATAACAGCAAATTTTCTAAACGCTCATTAAATTTTTCCAAGCGAAGCCATTTGGACCATCGAATGACCTTGTTGAAATATGTTTTACCGCAGTCAGTAAATTGAACGCATACGAAACTGCCCCCACGTTCTAGTGACCACCACTCTAAGGAGGTAAAGAGAAGCAGCAACATGTTCATGACAAAAAAACAAAAAGCAACTACAGCACTCACTCATTTAGCTTTTGAGGGATGTTTTGTTGCCCCTGATTTCCCAGGCAGCATCTGCTGTCACAGGCAAGCTTTCTGATCGCAACTCCTACCCGAGACCCTCAATTTTGTAGTGTAAATTTAGCTCTGATAATTTGCTCTATTATTCCGCTAGTTTTGATAAAAATCGAAACCCACCTGTCAAATAATTATCCAGTGTTCATTCATTCCAAGTCTGAGAAAGGCAAAAACATACTTGCTATTTGTGCTATAAGAGATCTTATTTTTCCTTAAAAAAGTTTTAAACATTTACATGTTTAATGTTAACTCTTTTCAGTAAAAAAGTCCAAGAAGTTTTGTTCACAGAGCTAAACATTCATTGCAATCTTTTTGGCCATTAAAAAGGTTCACTTTTAGCAATAAATGAGGCGTCGAGTTCATAAAAAATTAGATCCTTTTCATGAGAGTAGAGCCTAAATACAATAGACACTAATTAAACTTTTAGCATAAACTTTCCCCCAATTGTGAAATTTCGAGGCTTTGGGGAGACTAATTTACCGGTTAAGTTAATGTCCACGAAGAACACACACTTGCTTGTCCACCAGGTGTCTGCTCATCCAAAAAGTTTGCCCACCAGCTGTCCGATTTTGTGGCCAGCTGAGTGCCTATAGTTCCACCTTAAGACAGACTCTCCACTCGTTAGGGTTTTGGGACAATCTTTGAACGATATGAAGAGGGTAAAGGCTTGGTAAGAAGTTAGGCATGAAATTAATTACCACTTATAAACTACAAAAATAAAGTAGGGGTACAAAACTCCTGGACAGAGAACGTCGCCCCAAAAGAAACAGCAGTTAATGGAAGTCAAAACGCTAAGGTTAGAGGCATTCTGAAGGCGCTTCAATATCATTGTTTTCCATATCCCTCCATTCCGTTATGCTTATGACCTCACAGAGGAAAAGCAATAAAAGTGTCATGGAGCAATGAAAATTGTACAAGAAAAAAGGGAAAATTGTTTTTACCCAGCCCCACGTCCATCAGTTTGACAATACATCTGTCTACCATCTTAGCCACCCACCTACCCTTGTGTTTGATCGCGTGTCCGCAAATTTGTCTTCCTATGCACTTGTCAGTTCATTTACCCCCTTGTCTGTATGCTTTTCCAGAAACCGCATAAAACTGGCAAATTGGCCATCGGTCCATCCATTCTCACACTCACCAGGTAATCCGCCAAAGTCTCGCGTCTTCGCGATCCTCTGCCAGGAGGGGAGTCGCACAAGGGACAGACACGGTGCCTGCGCTTCAAAGAAGCCCTCACCCAGTGAAAATCTTCGATGATAACGCTGCAACAGGGGGTGGCCCTTGTCCTGTTGTGTCTGCACAAAATGCACGTTGGCAAGGAGGATGCGCGAATTCTCAAATCGTGGATCAAAGTCAAAAAGAATGGCACTGGGACAATTGTAACCACCAAAAGCGCGAACAGGCTCCGGTGTCTCCCCGCCTCGTCCTCGCAGATCCGTTCGAATTGACTCGGTGTCGTCTTCAAAGCCGGCGAAACTTGACGTGGGAGTGTTGACGTGATTCAGCCGAAGTGTATCGGTCGTCAAGGGCAGCTCAGTGATTAGTTCGCGAGTTCGGAGGCTGTAGAGCTGGAATTAAATGAAGGATTCTACTACAATCGCTAAAGTGGTTGGGATTACATTTTTAGTAAAGATTACAAGCAACAAAGACAGATGCCTAGCGGAGTTAATAAGTGGCTAGAAATTATCCGCGTTGTATCAGCCTAACGCAAAGAATAACGGCCTCCAAAGGAGGCGATCTATACGTCCACCACTTCAAATCCCACAAAATGCATTTTAACCAAAAGAAAATTCGTGATCTTATTATCCAAAAGTTGTATAGAACAAATCATTCAATTTAAACAGTAAAAGACCAAGTCACACCGACCGCTTTTCCGCTCTCCGCAAGCACCGCGGCACGTGACGAACAAAGGTCGAGGTAGTGCTGATGATATTTTTTGCTGTTTCGTGTACCTACCGATAGAAACACGACGACTCCTTGTCCCATAGGTCGTCACCGTCACATCTGCGCTATGACTTTTCTCTAGTATAAACATTTGTCAAATTAACGACTAGTTTACATGTTTTGCGAATAAATTGCACAGGGAAAAAAATGAGAGTGTCACGCTACAGTTGGGTGGTACCCTTTCTAAACAAACCTCAAAGTTTTTTACGAAGGTAATGGAGGGTAGAATATCCGGTTTCCGTTAATTCTCGTCAAAATATTTTCAAGCAGTACTAAAGCGCCTACTTGTCTCAAGATTTTGGGACGGAATCATTACTACTCAACCTGTTCGCTGGAGCGAGCCTAAGAGAAAACTCAAGCACCATAACTAGAATCTCTTTTTTTCTAAAAAAATAACGCTGAAGTAAAGTAACGCTAGCTATTTTCGGGATTAATTTAGCACATTCGAAGTGGTAATTTTAATGAGAAAGTTCGGAAGCTGTTTATCTGTTCCAAGTCCCACCAATCTGTTTGTGGCGTATAACCAGGCGCAAACAGTTACCGTAAACTGATAAGGAACACATGAAACAAGCATCGAAAAACTGGACTTGGGAAAAAAACCATCCAGAAGTTCCATGTAGCAGCGGCATAGAATGCTCTAACCGATGCTTGAAGGTTTAAAGGCTCGAAAATAAATCCTTTAATAAACAAAATGCTTTGAAGGATGTAATTTATTCTGTTGCCCGCAAAATTCCCTTTACAGTTTAGAGCTGAGTGAATTTTAAAATGGGCTAAGTTTGGCACGGGCTCCTTCACAACTGCAGTAAGCAAGAAGTTTCGTGCTAGGGCAGCGGGATTTCTATCTACCAGAAGAATTTGGAAAAGGAGCATACAATTTATAGTCCTTGTGTTCTGCTCCTTTGCGTTTTTTTACACTTCCTTTTTTAGTTAAACCGGAAATTAAGTTAAGATGGAGAATTTGCTGCAAGTGAGCAATGCCAAGCATGCTATTGGCCAACGGAAAGCCAATAACAGAATAAGGGGAAGTGGTCCACCAATCAACCCGCGGAGTCCAGGTTAGTTATTTATTTAATTTTTGCTTATGTGACAAATGCGTCAAATAATTGAGAATTACTCACTCTCAGGAAGTCGTATAAACGGGCAAAAAATCCATTCGATGTTCCAATGGTCTAGGTGGTTTTTATGGATTAGCAGCAAGGAAATTACCTTGTCATGGTAGGATTAAGGTTATTGGTCGATGAGAAACCAATGTCAGAACGACTGGAGGTTAAGCACCAATGAAAATACAACAATTAACAATCTACAATTTCTTGATGCTAATATGAAAGAAGTGAGGCAGTTGGGTCTGCAAGGGGGTGAAAAATTGAAGGATATAAGGTTTGAGATAATCTCCCTTTCGCGCTAATACGTATTTTCCAAAACAAGAAATCTGTTTTCCTTAAAACTCTCTCGCCTTTTCCAGCAGCAAAAATGGTACTAAAAGGGGGTAAAATTACGTACTTAGAAGTTCTTTAAAAACAACTTTTAGAACGCACATTCCCCTTCGAGTGCTTGTCTTTCTACTTCAGCCCATCAAGCAGCAGCGCTAGCAATGACAAGTGAAAATGAGCGAAGTAAAATATGCTGAACACTCTATCAAACCACAAACAAATCACGGTGTTCTGCAATTTCGCCAATGGATGCCGTTAGTGGTGAGATGAAAAAATGAGGGGAAGAGAATGATAGAGGAAGTGCAAGGTGGAAGGATAAAAGGTTTGAAAGGTTTCTCCTTTTAAACCGGAGAAAATGCATGCTGGCGTCACTATCTTCGCCTTATTCCAAATCCGAGAGCGTATCACATAAAGGAGGAAACTGGTAAAAATCGGTTTACAAAACCAAGGTCGATGAGTCCAAGGCTGAGTGACGGTCAGGTTCTAGACAGGCAGCTAAACGAATGGAGAAGTGAAACGATATGGGCTTAACGATTCAATAGGCTTGAATTGATAGTTTGGCAAATAAGGTGATTAACGGATGCCTCAAAGAAGGACGAGCTAAGGATGTGAGGAATGAGAGAAAGGGCAGGTGAAAGGCATCAACAAATGTACATTCTGTTTATGATACATGCGCTCCATCCATCCCCCCTAAGTTTCCCACCACTCTCTCCCCTTCCTCCCCTCCTCCATCATTAAAAGCGGACAGTGGTAATCAAAAGACCCCTGCTTGCAGTACCTCGGGAATGGAGAAAGTCTTTACGGCAGAATCAACAGCGAACTTAGCAAACGTGCCTCATAGACATAAAATTATAAATTTTTTGCTTATTAATCCGTGTCCTTCCTACAAGAGAACAAAAAACGCATCTCTGCTTGTGTCAATTGGGTTGGCTTTATCGCATAACTGGATGGAGGAAAATTTAACAGTGCAAAAGTTTTGCGGTTAAATCGGTGTTAACTTGAACAGGGCTTTGGTCTTTGACTGTTGAGAGGGCGCTCATCAAAACTCCACTTTTGCGCGGCCCCAGTAGTAGCAATGATTAAATTACATCTCCAACTTTATAGGCAGTCAAACACTTGAAAAACACCATAAATCATGCCTAGTCAAGCACTAGGTGGGTAAATAATTATGCTCAACAATAAATTGCGTTTTCTCGCCATGAAAAAGGCGAACTTTATGTCGTACAGAGGAGCTCAGGGATTTGAGTTGTGTATGTGTGTGTGTGTGTGGGTGCGTACCAAATATAAGACTTTTCCAACGGAGGAAAGTGCTGCCATTTCAGGGGCCTATTATGCTCAACTAACGCCCGTCAAACCCCCATCATTTGGTAAGCTATGCCATTATAATAGCATATGCCTTAAAGTGGGAATAAACGTGTGACAAACTGTGTAAGTGAGGTGTTAAAGGTATACTACTACGTGTCGATTGTGAGATTGGCCAAGCACTTGCAATTTGGCAGGCGATTTGGCCATCAAGTAGAGGTTGGCCGTGTGTCGCCTGGGGAACAAGACGGAGCTGAGATCGTGGGCTAGATAAAACTATGGCTGATAGCTATCGCCAGAGGGTTCATAAATTGTGAGCAGTTTGTCTCAAAAAGTAAATAGAATAGGGAATCTTCGATGGGCGAATAGAATAGATGGATGGGTGGGCGGGTGGGTCAGATGGAATAATCCCCTTTGGAAAGTCTCCAGGCGAATAGCTGATTGACGGAATCTTGGAAAGAATGATGGATATAAAGCTTGCCATCGATAAATTAGCAAGCTAAGTGAAACGATTAAAGGCAAGTTGAATAAGCAAATCTATCCGCAACATCAATCAACTAAGATGGGCTTTTTATCCTGTAAAAGTGACTCCTCATCAGCAGATGAGTCTTTACAGTCAATAAGTAATCAGGATAGAAAGCGATGACGGCTATTGCATTTCAGTAGTATCTAACGCTCTCACCTTCTGTAGACTTTGACCATTCAGCGGGGCACAGACGTGTCTATACTGAATTGCGTGGGTCATATTTCCTACTGGCTTCGTCAGAAGGTAAAAAAGACGTATGAATTACAAAAACAGTGCACATTTAAGCGATGTTTTTTACTTCTTCAGCAATTATTAACCTCTCTGTCCACCTCTTCAAATATTCAATCTACTGCCTCCGCCCTATCCATCAAAATTCTGTCTGTCTCACTTCCTCGGCCACACCCATTCATCAATCCAGGCTAAGCCCACGTAAAAATTCACCCCTCCGACGGTCTACATGCTATCCGTCTGTCCTTTCTGGCTATCTCTTCCCTTGATTCCGGCCTGGTTGTGTCTGCTTTTAGGACGCACCTGAGGCGGCGCCGATAAGCATCCCGCCAGCCCTCTTGTGAGATGGTGCCTCCTTTTCATCTTATTCCCCCCTCTCTTCACATTTAGAAAATTTCATTAATCTGCCTGGCATCATTTCTTGCTCCTCACCTCCCTTTCCACTCTTCTTGTCATCTTCAATGCTGTCATTTAGTAGATCGGGTCGGAAAAACAGTGGTGTTTAGAAACTAAGGGAAGTCCTTAATGCCTATTTAACGAAAAAATGTGATGGAACTAAGTGCGTTGAGATTTAATTGAGATTTTGTTGCAGCAATTGTCATTGAAAATATTATCTTGTCATCGACGGAGAGAAAATTTCAGACTTGTTAGTTAATCCTTACTTTTTGATATACCTCGTTGTGATTATGTGCTGTGAGATGTTGAGCAGTGGTACAAAAAGCAGCTTAAAATGATCTGCCCTACGAATCACGGATGGAAGATCGCCTCGTCCCATATAGAGCACTTGGAGGTAATGGAGGAGTGGAAAAAATCACGTCAAATAATAAACTTAAACGATAAAATCCATTGATGAGGGAGGCGTTGCGTCTCCGAAGCCTCTCATTCCCTTCCAGAGACAACACGGGTATTGCTGGTAGCACCACTGATGCAACACTCTTCCGCATAAACAGGAATAGTTGAGGAAATTGATAACCCATCAACGGATGCTAGGCAACTTTACCCGTTTCTTTTCCGGTTCCACCTTGAAAATGTCTGTGGGGTAGCTGGCTTGTGGTGCGAAAGGGCAGGGAGGCCGTGCTCTAGAGACAGAATTGTTCCACTGTTGTAGGAGCAACAACTGTTCCATGCAGCATCAAACACCTCTAGGGTAGTTTAATGAAAAACCCATCCTTTTCAGGAATAGGAAAGTGGTCTTAGTCGCAGTGCAAAGCCCAACCGCGAAAATTAACTGTCTATGGGGGAGTGATGGAGGTGCCGCCTCATCTTCATGCTTCACCATTCACCATTATTCTTGGACTGCAACAATCAGATGAGAAGGATTAGCATCAACCTCGTGGTCCAAGGGAAAAGGACTCTTCCTTCAAGAACCTCCTTGTAAAAGACCGCATCAATCTGTCCATTTACTTAAAACCCCTAACTACACAAGTCTAACTGATCGCCGAGGAGGAGGCAAACCTAGAGTTTCCGCTGAAGGATCGTATTAATTACTAAACCTTCTCTAATTTCGTTTATGCCTTCGCCGCCAAAAGATACTTCAGGTCTAAAATGCAGCATTTCAGTGTTAGCTTTCTCTCGCATTCTCCCAGGTTAGTAGGCGGCTTCAAAGAATGCCTAGGAATTGGGACATGCACCTTTCCCAACCTTATTTCCATGTAAATTATAGCACGCGGCTATTGGAATAGACCCACCTCTTGAAAGCTAAGGAATCGAGTTACAGCCAGGCTGGAGACAAGCACTTGCCTCTCCATAAAACTCGGAGTCTGTAACCTCCACCACCCGCCCCCACCCTCCCCAAAGTTACGCAACGTTCAAAGCCCTCCTCTAGCCAGCCTTCTCGAACTTGAAAGACCAAGGCGAGAGGGAGACAGAGAGCATGGAGGTTTCAGTCAAAACGCCCCATTTTTAATGAGCAATGCAATTGGCACTAAACATGGCAAAAGTGTTCGCCGTATGCACCCCAGAGAGGAGAAAGCTTCACGTCACCTCAACGCATTCAGCCTTCAATTTCACCGAGGTATGAGGTGTTTAAAAATGTTAACTTTTTAGGAAGGGAAATAGGGGAAACCTGTAATGCCTCATCGACCCTAAATGAAATTGTAACGAATGCTTTTCCGCTGGCCCACATTTTGACACCACGCATTAGAGAAGGATACACATCGTCGAGCTAAAGTCGAGGAAGAGGGACTGTTTACAACTGCAACATTAAAAAGAAGCGCTCTTATTTACCAGAAAATAAAACTCAATGCATCCAAAACCGTGACTATTTCTCGGTACGGCAACTTCAACTGTCCGTTTCATTGTGATGGAGTACCAAAGTGCCGTTGAGAAGTTTTTACCCTCCTAATGGGACTAAATTCAAACCCTCGGAAAGCAGCAAAGCAAACCCAACATGCATTAACGCCAGACCTTTGGGAGGCAGGGGATCAAGAGGGTGAGGAGGAGGAGGGAGGAGAAATGTATGCCAGTTTGGTAGTCTGTTGGTAAAAGCATGGCAAAGTGCCGAACTGTGCCAGGGGTTTCGAGCACTCATGCAGTGGGTTAAAAGGATTACTTAAAAATGGCCTCCTCTCTCATGCATTTGGCTGTTGTTGATGGTGTTGGTTTTGCTTGGAAAAAAGAAAAGTGCAAGTGTTGCACGACCAAAAGGTGGGAGCCCTCACCAATTCCCCGGTGCAAACATTTCCACATCGCTGCTGCACAGCATCCCAAAGCGGGAAATAAAAATTGCTTCCTTAGGGAAAGTCCTATTACTGGAACCTGGACTAATGACAGGCTGTTTTCCTCCACGAGGCTACAGGGAAAGGAGGAGGAGGAGGAGGAGGAGGAGGAGGAGGAGGAGGAAAGCGAAATCTCGATTCTCTTTACGCCTCCGGCTAGCTATGAAACCGCAAAAAAGCGGGAATCGAGTCTCTCACCGGTTGGGACAAAAATGGCTTATTCACCATAGCCACATAAAGTCATTTCGGAGGCTTTTAGTTTCACTGAAGTTCGCCTCCCATGTCTGCCCTCTTCCCCTCCTCCGTGGCGATAGAATCTAAAAATTCTCGCCCTTTTTGGCCAAAATATGTTTAGGAGACGGAGGGAAAAAAAGATAAAGGGAGAAAAAGACTAGACAAAGATTAATTTTACTGATTAGTCTCATTTTTTCGCCTTGTTACCTCTTCTTCCCATTGAACGTCTTAATTAGAGAAGTGGTCCTCGTCTATTAGCCACTGACTGCAATACCTGTTCCTAATTCAAATTGAACTGTTTTGAAAGCAAAACAAAAACGGACTTGGATGAGCAAAGAGGAGGGCGTTTTCTTTTGGTTAGTCACAATCTCCTCCTCCTTTTGTGCATCTGCCAGCTTGGGCGCAGCACGATCTGTCCCTTACCTCTCTCACTTTCAGGTGTAACCTCAACGTTCCACATCGGTGGTGATGCCATCGGATAGGCTCTTCAACTGCTCTCCTCCCCAAAGGCTAGATGGATGAATTTGATGCTGCTCAAAAAGTATTGCAGAAGAAGTAAATTTGCTATGCATAAGTACACCTGCAGGAGTAGAGCTGAGAAAACCAGAAAATTGCCACAAAACTGGGGATTAAGTTATGAGACAGAAGGGGAGACAATCCAAGTGGTCGACTGGACAGTGGCAGAATTATGGTAAAGACGAAAAAGTGAAGCCAGTGGATGAAGCCTTTTTTAATGGAAAAGCGATTAGCTCCTGAAATGCGATCGCTTCAGAACAGTGACCAGAATTGAAGACAGCAATTGGAATGATGGTGGAGGACGACTTCAACGTCTCTCCGCATGTTGTGAGCAAACACCCGCCTAACCTTCGAAGCACGCATTCCACGGGACAGGCACCAAAACAAGCACACGAACAGTGATGACAACGCGCTGACAGGTTTTATTTCATCTCCCATCAATGTGATTGGTGATTCGCCGTCACTCCCGTTCGGGTAATTGTTGGTCTCTCAACCAATAGAAGAAATGCCCCAGGAAACACTTACACTAATAAGCCCATGCCCTCAAGATTCGCGCGTTCCTTTGACACCATGTAACCAGTAAGGGGCTGTAAAAAAGCCTCCTCGAGCGCCTGTCGCGAGGAGGGAGCCCGAATGGGGCTTTTTTCCCAGAACCAGGGGCTCCAACAGAACTTTACTTCTTCAGATTTTGTAAAAAAAAGTTCAAAGTATTTTGCATGGAATACTTTCGTACGCTCGTTTTTGAAACCACAACACTTCTTGCGCTCGCCTTATTTTTCAATAAAGGCATAAAATTATCTGACCTGATGATAGCTATTGTTTTGAAACGCAGAGACGACACGATCCCCACCTCTCCACCACAAGCACAAAGAGTAGCTTTTAAATTTGGTCAGGGTGCCACCATTGATCGTACGCACCTGAGCAAAGCGATTGGGCTTCTGGGTAATCAGGGCTATCTCGTATGCCCTCATCCTCGAAGGAAGGCAGTGGAAAAAATCCTTTCCTCCACTTTTTATGGGAATCAAAGAGTTGGAAGCTGATCCATTAGGATAGTAGTCCTGCATAACTTGACTTCACCAACTCTGAACATACCATTGCCTTCAAAGGTAGCTTGAAATGCTAAATCTCAAATCCTCTGTTATTAGGACTACAAGGCCTTTACGAAGTACACAGCTTGAAAGCAAACTGGCCACTGAAAGCCGCTTTGTGTATTTATTTGACTTACACTCAAACGCCAATAGCTGTGGGCTAACGTTCCCTAGCAGAGTGAGTTAAAAACAAGTGTCGTTTACTTAATGTCACACGGTATTTCACTATTGAGAGAGCGCGTAATCAAATCGCTCGAACTTATGGTCGAATGAAGCAATTTTAAGTGCAGCGAGTAAATCGCCTCAATGAGTAAATATAAACTGTTTACCAATTAGCCTCATCAAGGATCCACCTCAAAGCAAATTCCGTGCGTCAGAGTGCGTGGAAACGCGCGAAATTATAGTTTTGTCAGCAGTACACATCAATGCCAGCGATGCCAGCGGATCCCAGCAATCTCATTGGTGCGCATACTCCAACCGATTTGACGTTGACTATTCACCGACCAATGGAACCAACCCTACCATTAACTGACAATTTGTTTGCACCGATTTTGTAGCATTTCTCAACACTTACTTGAGATAGTTTGGAAAGTTCGTCCATGCACTGGAAGCCCAAAAAACAGCTTCTATTGTGCGCAGTTTTGGTGGGAAAAAACTCCTTCAGTGCAAAAAGTTTCCCCTACACTCCATCCTAAATTTGGAGTGAGCAAAAATAGAAGTTGATTTAGACTTCTTTGAGCAGTTCACCCAGTTGGTGCAGACGCGTTTTTGCACCTCTACAGATTGCATGCCTGGGGATGAAGAGGAGCCCTCGAAGTCACACGACTACATAACAGTAGATTGGATACGCTTCTTTCCATAAGGTTTCCCATATCCCAATTTTAATTACAGAGTTGGAAGGCTCCTCTTGTGAGGGAAAAAAGTCCACCTCCTCTATTTCATCCCTCCTCGGAGTGTAGTTTTGCCTCGGACAGGTTAACTTGAACACAAATTAACAGATTTTCTGCTTGTCAAAAGGGGGCAGACACATTCTTTCCCATGCTAAATTTTTGCACAATTTACTGAAGAGTCTAATGACTTTTTTGTTAATTAATTTTGAAAAAAGACAGGTAACTCTGTTACCCCCCACTTCCCACCAGATTGGTGATTGGTCGATTAATAGCATAAGCACACCCTAGCAAAAAAATTGATTTTGGGCCTACGATAACAGATCGAAGGACAAAAAAGGTACCACCACTACACCCAGTGGACAGTCGTACAGTCTACTCTCGCCTCCATCAGGGCTTGTGATAACGTGCTGAAAGTAGTTGAATAAACTCGGTCTAGGGAGAAGTGAGAATGGAATCCGCCTTTTGGACTACCATGGGAGCGCAGATTCAATTGAGGATTTCAGTAAATAAAACAGAGCCGCATTTTACAGCCCAGGAAGGGAATAGGATGAGCATGGTGGGGAAGGCATGCGGCAGGGTATTCGGACGTGGCAGCCACCCTGACTATCGCCACGTGAGGTAACGAGATCCCCTTAACTCTTGTCCTTACTTCCCCCTCTTTCTGGCAGTTTGCTAGGCAGAAGGGAAAGAGGGGCGAGAAACAATAGCCAAGATGTCGTTTAGGTCATAACATTCCCAATTAAGAGACTCATTCAGAACCGATGAAAAAAGCACAAATTTTATGCAGAAATTCAACAGCTTCTCTCGTGTAAAAAGGCATGGGACAACCCTTCCAATTGACACATTAAGTGATTTCAACATGCCTCCGTGGGTCCTACTGCTACCCGAGGAATTGTCTTCTCGTCAAATCCAAAAAGTCCCTTTGCATTCAGAAAAATGTTTTTTTTGTTTTGCTTTGAGGTAAAAGAAGTGACGAACCTTCCGTCCTGAGGCAAAAAAAATATAAGGCAGGAGAGAGGGAAGGAGGGATTGAAAACATCGCGATTATATTTAACCGTGACAGCCAAATGACTCCTCCCTGCTTTGTTTTGCGGGAAAAATCAGTAAAATCAAGTTAACATAGCTTCTTTGTGGAATAGAAATGACAAATCGAAGCCATAACTCTAGGCAATGAGGGAGAGAGGGCAGATTTGGATCTAATTGGACGATCCAAGAGAAATATCGAAACCGGCATTGCTTCACCGACGATGACAAGTGATGAAATTTGCTAGGGGAAAGGCGAAACAATGAGTTCATTGTTAGCAAACCCATTTTAGAGGAGCACTTGATGTAATTGCCACGGCTGAAGAACCTTCAATTCTCCAACCAACGGATCTCCTACTACCAATCTCCAAAGGACAGGTATGAAGTGCGAGCAAGAGGGAGATTTATCAGGCCACCTCAGTTCGATATTTCGTAAATATGTTTCTTATTTAGAAAACTCGTTTACGCTATCTTTTGTAGCATATGGTTGTGTGAATGTATCATTTGGGCGCGAGGCAGTAAATAAGTACGAACCGCATGGCGGATCAGACGCCATCGGCGTCCCAAACACGAGGAGGAAACGTGCTTCTACCCCCGCATAAGCGTGAGACCTCTTCCTCTTTCCAAGAGTGAAGAAGAAAACTTTCTACGCCAACTAAAAGTTTGCTCGTTGCCTAACAAATCATTTGGCAAATTAAGTGACTCCCATGCGACTTCTTAAAGCACAGAAATTATGGAGTACAGTTTGACCTCTCTACGAGTAGCACCAGGTCACAAAAAGTGAATCATTTGTCTGTCCTCACAGTGGGGAAAAAGTATGCGCTAGGGTGTCTCTCATTCCATGAGAGCAGGATCGCCAACTGCTGACAATGCCAGAGGCAAGACTATCCATCGAGGTCAAACTCAAGGACTCTCGATTTGCCAATGAATTAAAAAGCACCGAATTGGCATTAAAAGCGAAAAATGAAAACTCGCTGGTGTGTGAGAGAAAAATGCATACCAGACATTTTGAATTTTCCTATTCTTCAGCTCCCTTTTCCTTTCAAACTTTTCAGCAAAGCGAATAAACTCTCCTTGCCTACAGTAGCCTGGTGAAGAGATAGCTACATACCTGAATAGCGTTTCTTTTTAAAATGAAGAAAAAATTACAGTATGGATGGATGTGCAAGTATGCTTCGGCCCTTAAGTCGCCTGGATTCCGGGGTCGGTGTAGAAGCACACGCAATTGCGATTTATGGGATAGGCCTTTAAAATACCTCTATTTAAGATGGTCCTGGGTGATATATGGGCATACTGGACTAGTCTTGTGACTGAAAAGGCAAAGGAGAGGAAAAATCCCGGTACACCCATAATTTATAAAGCCCTAGACCACCCCAACACCACGTGTCGCTCTATGGCCAGCCTTCCTAAAGCTAGCATTCCATATAAGCAGTTAAATGGCAAGACGGTGAAAATATTACACTTGTAGCACAAGATCTCATGGTGGGGGAGGGAGTTAATAACCACCGAATCGACTTATACCTTTGAGTGGTCAAGACGCCGCTTCTATCGCTCCAGCCCTGCAATCTGATTGGCTATCCTTCAATACATAACTTCAGCGACGCGGAAGTGGACTTTTGTTCACTCTTTATTTATTTTTTTTTTAAATGCAAAGTTTACTACACAGTTTTTTGCTTCTAATTTCTCAAAAAAGGAAAAAAACAACAAAGTTGCACATTACCTTTACCGGTGATGAAGAGGACCTGAGGTTCGACAAGCCGCCCCTTTGCTTTGCAGCACAATCGTCAGGCTAACCTAGTGGTAGCTCAAACCTCCCGCTCTCAAGACTATGGCTTAGTATGACTTTAAGGGAGAGGAGTGGGGAAAAAGCACAGTAAAAGGTCGAATTCGAGCACCAACGCCAGCCAAAAGTCCCATTTTCCTCAAAATTCCATGAGAGATCACTAAGAAAGCACACCATCTACCTAACAGCGGTCAAAACTGCGGAGGCATCAAAGGGAAAATAAAGAGGTGGGAGAGTATGAATTGGGGGAAAGGGAAACACAAAATAAGCCGTAAAATCTACGAGGTGGCACGACTTGTTTTGTGTGTGCGTGTACACATAGAGTTGAGGCATAAATAATTAAATGTGTGAGCAGTTAAGAAGGCAGAAAACAAAGACGGTGAGCCTCAAAATTGGCACCTCGTTCCGAGCTAAACCAGTTCTACCTCGTTTCTTAGCTATCAATCAGTAAAAGACACTTGGAAATTAACCAACTACTGGACCGGATTCCTCAAAAGTAGAAATTGCAAGCAATGTTCTTTCCATTGAAGTGGCATCTTTATTCTTGCACAACGAATTCGTTCATAACAAGGTAAAAACGTGGAGACAGGCCGAAGGCCTTTCAGAATTCAATAATTTCAGAGCTTTTATTAATTATTCATCTTAGGGTAGATAGAAGCATCATGACAAGCTTACTGTCCTTCTTTAGCCACCAAGTGCCAGATGTAAAAAAAGGGATCCAAAGCCGGTGACAATTGCTTAAAAAGGTAGGCTGAATAAGGGTGGTAAAGCATAAAAAAGTACAAGGTTTTGCGACGCTTTTGGTAAAAACTAGAGCACTGCTGAATGAGTCAAGTAAGCTACGCAACCAGTCCGCAAGCTAGAAGGAATAAGGAAAATCAGAAGCTGCAAAATCGAATACGACTTTGGTTGCATAGGTCGAACGAGAAAAAGCAGCCTAATTTCTTGAGATTTTTGCTAGACTCATATTTTTGCCCTACGTTCAAATGGAAGTGAAGCTAATGACACGACTAAACAGGAGGTAAAATTAGAAAAAAACGTTTTAAGCTGCTTTGAACAACAAATTCTAATAAACGACGAAATTCTTCAACAGGCAGCCAAATGGGATGTGCTCTAAAAACTATGGAATTAATTACCGGAGCAAAATAAGAAGCCTGATCAAAAAAGGGAGGATTTAATTTACATAGACCACTTGCTTCAAATGCACGACTGTCTGCTTGAATGTTTTTTACTTCAGATGGCAGTGCTACCTAATTACCGCCCAAAAATGGCGTAATATAAGAATAAAGCCTTTCAAACATAAATATACAAGGGAAGCTGAACACACGAACCTGCAGAGTAGTGACACGGCTGATCCGTGACCACGGCAACCGGATGAGACAGAGAGACGAGTCGGGAGAAATGCGCGCGGCAACGGAGTCCGGTGAATATTTTACAGACTGACGACCAAAGGTGCCCAAAAACTTATGAATTTGAAGATCTACGATGCCGAACTGGGTTATGAGGTTCCTCGCCAGGTGGACGATTGCCAAGCCGCTGCGAGTGCACAAAATTGATTTAAAATGAAGATTTTGCACGGAAGACAAATGTGCTGGTATGTGATTGTATTCAAAATGCTCCGCAAGTTTAGAATATTTGTTTTGCTTGTGAAAAGAAAATGTTCCTCGACGTTTACTCAAATTGACGATGTTTTGCTTGCTCAAACAAAAGGAATTAGTGCATTCTGTAGGCTTGCTATATGGACACTCAATCGTGTTGTCAGCAAAGTTGTAGAAAGCTAAAGAGATCAAGCTCATTATTTGTTTTACCACTATATTTCTTCCTCCAGGCCTCCAACGAACAACTGTGTACAAGCGTCCATGGTCGTCCAGTCACTCGGGAGCATGGTTGCAAAAGATGATCTATATGACGTTGTGACTCAGCAAGTTTGCTTTCTTCAACGCCCATTTTAAATGCTGGAAATCAGGCCTTACAGAAATCGAAGCATGGGAGAACTATGGGTATCCTCGCACCTTTGAATGGTGCATAAATTACGAACTTAATAAAATAGAGCGACAAAACAAACAGTGAAAACGATAATGACCCAACGCATATTAATTAGAATCCTTGCAAGTTATGCTACATATCTTGCATAGTCAGAAGCGATACTTCGAAATGGATATTAGTGGGTCATAAAATGATTACACAGGTCACAACTGCAGGATATGACATAAAAATATGCATCCTTACTTTGCTTGGCAGCCGATACATTAGCAATGTCTTTACGGGATTGCAAATGTTGTGTTAATTTTTTAAATTTTTTTAAATGACTTTGACGTCGTCTTGCACTTGCTCAGTGTAAGAACCAACATCCTACCTGGAACTTGATTTTATCTTGTCTTTATTGCAAACTCTCTTCTCTGTGCCTAAACTAGGTGCGCAATGAATGAAATCTCTTTGAAGTCCTTCTGTGTTACAATTTTGGCGGCACAAGTCTAATTGAATATCGCAGAACAGATTGTCGTCCATACGTCCATTAAGTGATGCTTCCTTCAAAATGCTAACTTGATGTCTTGACCTAGTTTTCTTTTTTCCTTTGTAATATGTTTGCTTGAATGAGCATATTTTATTCTTTATTTGTGTGCGGTTTGCATCACATATATATATATATTCATTGAGGCATTTTCCTTTGGTAAATGTGTCCCTACTTCTGTGCCGGCTGTCTACTGATCTTGTCTACTGCAGCGTATTTCGCCTAGCTTTTTACTCCTGCAGACAGTGGTAACTTGGTATAAGCGTGTCTCGACGCACTGCAAACTACACGGCGTATGCATTCAAAAAGCAATGCCAAATGGCTCTAAAAATGATACTATTCAATTTTGTTAGTTCCCGGGGGAAGTTTATGCCAATGCTTTCATTCTCTAATAGCTTTGTACATATTACTAAGGCTTGGTGAGGAGCCGCGCTGTATCAATCTGTTGAACTCGCTGCCATTCTAGTCTTGCCGAAAAAATGAGCATTGGCGCTATTCCTACGGCGATGATTCCTCCGGCTGCTCCTGGTGTACCAGGACATACGGCCGCTATGCCAGCAACAGCACCCATCCTACCTCCAAATCACACGATTTACATTAATAACCTTAATGAAAAGATTAAAACGGATGAGTTAAAGAAATCACTTTATGCCGTTTTCGTTCAGTTTGGACAGATTCTCGACATCATTACGGGTAAGTTAGCTTCGAGGAATTGGGGCTGTGATATTTCTGAGGTTTAATCGGGAAGTAACTTAGTATTATTCCTCCATAGGTAAGTCTGTAAAGATGCGGGGTCAGGCATTTGTTGTCTTCTCTGAAATCAGCTCTGCTCGCAGCGCCCTCGAAGCAATGCGTGGTTTCCCACTTTACGAGAAGCCTATGTGCATAAATTTTGCTCGCACTACCTCTGATATCATCGCCAAACGTGAAGGGACCTACGTTGAGCGTCCTAAGCGTCAACCACCGCCGCCTCCACTTCCACCGCCAACACAACAGCAAAATTCAACAATCGATGCAGCTGCATTGATTGGCGGTGGCAGTGCACGTGCTATCCGTCGTCGGCAACAGCGTCTAGCTGCTGCTCAAGCAGCTGCTCTGGCAGCAGAAAACGGAAGTTCAACGGCTGGCGGCACTTCCACATCACCACAGACATCGTCAACGTCTGCACCACAGTCTCATCCACCGCCTATAAACCCGGCCACCATTCCAGATCAGCCGCCGAACAAGATCCTCTTTCTCACCAACCTTCCGGAGGACGCGAACGAAGCCATGTTGGGCATGCTTTTCGCGCCATTCGTCGGTTTTCGGGAGATCAGGATGGTTCCCTCTCGTCACGACATTGCCTTCGTAGAGTTCTCCAGTGAAACTGAAGCTGCTACGGCCAAGCATGGTCTTCAGGGCTTCAACATTCGCCCGGGTCACCCGCTGCGAATCACTTTTGCAAAGAAGTGATTGTTTCTCACTGTGTGTCCCCATCTTACTGCTAATAAAGTGTTCTCTTTTTAATTGCCTCTTTCGTTTCGTACTCCAGAAGATTCTGCTGCTTCTCAGATTACGTTTACAGTCATTTTTAAGGTGATGGACATTCGGCCAAATCACACTCTCTACGTCAACAATCTGAACGATAAGTTGAAGAAGGCGGACTTGAAGAGGGCTCTTTACTACCTCTTCTCACCCTACGGACGTGTTTTGGAGATAATCGCGATGAAGACGCCGAAAATGCGAGGACAAGCTTTTATCATCTTCCAGGCTATCACCTCGGCTACGACGGCGTTGAGGGTGCTACAAGGATTCCAACTTTTTGACAAGGTGAATCGCCCCCTTCTAAATGACCTATTTCTAACTCGTTGCAAAGGTGGACAGTTAAAGCTATCAAACAATTTTGGTGAACTTGTAAGTGTTGCTCAACAGTAGAGGCGATTAATAAATCGGTGAATCAGATGCCATTCTAGTGTCACTTTCGAATATATCTGTGCGAATCCGGCACGAATCCTTAGAGTTAAATGATGCCTAATTTTTCAACTCTCCGTCGACCCTCAACAGGAATCTTATTGTATGTAAAACAAGTCAGTTCAGATTTGCCAAACCTCATTTTATCATCTGGCTTGAAACGATTCCTTAAGCTCACATTATGTTTTTGAATGGAAGTATATTTCGTGGTTTCCTGGGTCACTTTGTCCTTCGATAGCTGTCATCAAATCTTACCTTGTCCCCTCCACGCAGCCGATGCGGATTCAGTACGCACGAAAGAACTCGACACAGATTGAGGTGTTGCAGGGTGTGAATGCAGAGACCCAGAAGAAGAAGGAGGAGGAGAGGGAGAAACGACGTCGAAGGAAGCTGGCTCAGCGACAGGCCGCTGCTGCTGCTGCTGCCGCTGCAGCTGGTGGTGCTGGTGCTGTTGTGAACGGACAAGTAGGGGTATGCTATTCACTTATTCAAAACTCACTCGACAATTTATTGATGTTCCACTTTTTTGTCCACTTTGGTTTTCTTCTCGAGTTCCATTTGCCGAATCGATGGGATCTTTGGTGTTCTGTTTCGTAAGATAGTCTTTTTAAAATGTAGATATTCTTGAGCTACAGTAGCAGACCTGTAATCGAGTCGAAGGTGGCTTTGTTAATTTTCTATGAATAGCGTTTATTCCTTTTTGAACAAAGACTGCGTTCAGGATACAATTTTCCCATAATATGCGGTTAGAGCTCGGTCATGGTGTTGGAAAGGGATTGTGTCTGTTTTGCAAACTCAGGGCACCTTGGACGGTTCATACACGATCGCTGTGAGTGTGGGATAGTCGCGAGACTGAGACACGAAAGTAAAGGGGTTATGGTGGGGACCCTTTTAATGAAGCTGGTTATTTTTCATCGACTCACTTTCCTGGCCGCCTTATTCCCAGCGCCGTGCCGGTGGAGGAGAATTGAAGGATGTGCCGACCATCTGCAGGACAGAATTAAGTCTTGCCTTCTGCCCCAATACCGGAACGTCTTCAGGGTGCCCTACCTGCAAGCAACCTAGCAGTCGATGTATTTGTTTTTCAGGCTGACGGCGAAGTCGACACCGAGCCGCCGAATCGTGTGCTCTTTGTCAGTAACCTACCTGAGGAGACCACTGATGCAATGCTGACGATGCTCTTTAACCAGTTCAGTGGTTTTAAGGAGGCTCGTCGAGCCGTGGGTGGAATCGGTTTTGTGGAGTACGAGACGGAGGCCCAGGCGACGGCCGCTAAGGTGACTTACCACGGTTTCAAACTGACGCGTACTCATGCCATCAGCGTCACCTACGCCAAGCACTGATGTTGGTCCATTATTGGGTTGTAATAACTCTGCCTTTATGTACAGTACCGTGTATGAATTTTTTATGCTATAAATGGGCTCTTTTCCTGCTCTTACAGTGTCCTTGAAGGTACTTCAGACGTATGAATTATAGTTATTGCATACAGAAATCGATTGGTGGATCACAGGGAATCTCAGCATTTCCCATGTTCCGCCGTCGTATTTGTGCCTTCATTTTGCTGCAAACCTAACATTGGCCTTTTTTCCATCCGCCTTGACGACTGTAAGTTCGTATCTAGTGTGGGCCACCATCTATTTGGAGGACTTGGTCAATCATGTAATAGGTTTTATTTCCTATCTATACTTGGCTTGTATGTGTGTTTTTGACTTGAGAATGCTGATTCCAGTGGTGGACATTAATTTCTGACATGCGAATTGAGTGTGGATCGTGGGTGCTTGAGTCAGCGTGGGGCGTTTAGTTTGGATGTGTCTTTACACATATCGTTACTGCTTTCCGCTTTTGACACCTCTATTCGTTTTGGAATCTCTTGAGTTGCTTGTCAACGAGAGCAAAGCCACCAAATTCCAACTTGCAGATGATGTGGCCACAGCCAGCTTAGTAATACCACATTTGAGTGACGTGAGCTTTGCAAGCACGGCGTTTAGCAAGTATTACAATAGTGGTGCTTTCCGGTTTATCGATACAGTAGATCCCTTGAATTTTCCGCTTGATCCATTGAATTCCTGGCTGGCACGATCCATCCACTTTCTGTGTGTAGTGATAGCTCTTGTCTAGTGTCTAGGTGTTGATCCGGGAGCTCCTTCCTGATGATAACTTGGCTGGCGGGCAGTCTAAAGTCATTGGGACATTTTTGACTTATCTGAATGTATCTTGGAAGCTTATTGCTTGCCAACTGAGTTATGATATTTGGTTAGAACATGTTTTCTTGGTTCTCCCAACTGATGCGGGTGACGACAGATCATTGTTCTTAGCAGATCTTGGCTTCCATCCTGGCGTGATTGGTCACTGGCTCTGGATGGTGCGCTCTGCCATCCTCACCACGTCAGTTTTGATCTAGTCGCCAACATTTTCGATAATCCCCTTTGCGGGGGTTGTGCGTCTTTTGTTCATTTTTTTACGCAGTCATCTGTTCGCTCATCCCGTTTACATCAATCTTGCACCCATTTATCTACCCATCCACTCCGTTCCTACCCATACATCCTGAATCCATTTACCCAGCTATTCTTCCATCATTTTTCCAACCGTTATTCATCTTTCTGTCCCATCGAAACGGAAATGGAGCCGAGGTCAGGGGTTACCTCGTTCATTCATTCATGTCTCCTCACTTTTTAATCAATTTTTCATAACTTCGACTTCAAATTTACATATTTAAAAGGGGACCCTTGCGTGTTTCCCTCTCCCCTGTTGAGTTAGCTAAAGTTCCCGGGTGAAATCAACAGGTGGGAGAGAAAGCCGAATTCGGCCTCCTCTGCATTTTCGTTGATGTGCGTCGAGGTTGACTGCTAAGCGCCTCCTTTGTCAGCGTCACATATCGTACCAAGAAGGGCATCTCTTGGCTTTTGAGGAACAGCTGAATCGGTGGCACGATTGGGTAGTGAGTCACTTGAGCCTTTGTGGGTCTGTTGACCTTCCAATAGCCTCTTTTTAAAAGCACTCACGTTGTCTTGTCATTCGGTTAATTTTTTACCCATCTTGGACTCTCCAGCAGGTGGAATTTGAACGAAGAACACTTACAGGAGGCGTTTAAGTCAAGCCCAGGACTCTGCGAGTCCGGCAACTGGAGCTTTTGAAGAGTGAATATCAATGTTATTCAGGGTTCGGTACGCTGGCAACTGGGGGATCCGCGTACGTGCGGATATTTTTTCTCATCCCTGAACTATCCGCCTCTGCAACCATCACATGCCAGGTCTTGGGAGAGGTGCTTCAACTTCGCGTCCCATTTCTCCTCTATTAACGTCTTGACGCTACATACGTTGTCTTCATATGAATTCAATGTGGCAGCAACGAAATATCACAGAAAGTTGTACGTTTCACTTATTTTCTTCATAGAACATCTTTTCACGATTCGAAGTTGCGTAGATTTTGCAACTTCTCCCCACACGCCATCCTTCCGACTCTTCGCAGCTTTTCCCGTCGGTCACCTCCTCGGTGGAAGCATGGGCCTGTTCTTTTGCAGCGTTTACAATGTGCAAACATTTGAATGCAATATCACAATGTCTCCTCCCCCGTTAATTACGTTTTTGATGGAAATATTCACATTTCCCGATCCCATAATTTCCACTTTCACATACAGACTTGCAATTGGAAGTGTACTGATTTGCATTTAAGTAGGGTGTGTTGACATTGCTTGGTGCTACACATTTTAATCCACGGCGCTAGAAATAGCGGTTCAAAAGCGGATGCTAGCATAGAGCTGATATAATTGGGGTCTCGCTCCATCGACATGGTGGCCTATTTCACTTACTACTATCCTTTTTAAGCATTATTCCAGTTTCATGGATTTTGCGTTTCACTTCGCTTAGACAGTATAATGCTGGCTCTATTTTGCGGGTCTTAAATCTCCCCCGAGTCTGGTACACTTAAAAATTTTAATTGACATAAACCGTCACACCTCTCCCACACTGTCTATGACGTGAATCGAGCCAAATTCTCTGCGTATCTTTCAGTTTTGCAATCGGTGAGTGAGACTGAGCACAGCACTATCGATGTAGATAACGCTAGTCTTGAGATGCCGCTTGGCTCGGTGAGGTGTATTATCGCCTCCCCAATTGTTTCAGTTGTTCTTTCAACTAATCTTAAGCCTTCTCAGTAATTGGCGAAGCATCTCTTTGGTCTTTTGGAAATGTAATGCCTAGGTTTGAGCCTGTCATTGACTAACTTTCTTGTCTGTTTCCATCTGCCTTGTTTGAGGAGAAAATTAATTCATATCTCAAGATTTACCGCCTTCTACCCTGAGATAAATCTGTCGGACAAGAAAAAGTTGGAACACAACAAAATTATTGTAGTCGTAAATGCATTAATTAGGTTTGCCTCTCTCTCGCTCCCTCTCTTCATCTCTGTGTCTCTCTCTTACACTGTCGGCACCCTTTTGAAGTTGAACTTTAAAATATCTACAGCGTTGCGAAACTTTCATCCGGTAGTACCCAAATAACTACAAAGCCAATTCATTTATTAGTCAGAGGCGGATAACTTTGAAGTGTTGTGATGAAGTTGGGAACATTATGTCTTTACGTCGCTTACCGTTTGTGGGGCAATTGGGGTTTTAAATAAACCTCTTATTGCTTGAATACCAAAGCAGGAAAGTTTTTTAAAATAACCGATTCAAATGCTGTACCCACAAAGAGAGGGTGTGAGAGCCTTGAAAGTAGGTTGAGTAGCTCTAAAGCACCACTAGGGCTTCACTTTTGTTTTTCTCCTCAAAGGCTCCTTGTTTAAACTTCTTAATAGATTGATTGAAAGGAGCACATTCTTTTCCCAATTAAAAGTGACTTTTAAGGCATGAAAAATTACCTTTACGAAAGTTTGTGTTGTGTCGCTTCTGTTCATTTTAATTATGACACATCCCCGTAGTCTTACTTCGCAGCTAAATTTAAGGACTCTTTCTTACTGATGTAGGCTATTACGGCTTTGGAGATCAACTGAGATACTGCCAAGTAAAAAACTGGAGAGTGTATGCTAGTTTTAGATGTGATTTACGATATTCAAATGCTGTAGCATTCTCATCAATACGTTTGTCTTCGAGCAGTGATTGCGGTGATTGAAACACAACGCAATTATGACAGGCACAGTCCATAAGGAGTAAGTATGGCTTTGATCTATTGCTTTGATTGCTTTATTTGGAATGTTTGGTCAAGGGCATCCCATCCTACCCCACACAAGCCTGTATTACTTTGTCTCCCTCGACAGCCATAACATTGCTAAATCCCGATCTCAGAAGCATGTATTAATTGTGTTGCACGTCAATACCACCAGAACTTGTTGGCTCTTTTGTGGTTGTACCACAGGCTGCGCATTGTTCAAGGTTCTGGCAGAAATGTGGAGGTGGGAGAGATTGGTGAGGCGCTGGCAACAGATGTGCGCGTAATTGTCTCTATTAATCATAACACTTATTTCAGTGTCCTATTGTTGAGCATCAGTGTGGCCAAGCGTGTCATTATCGCTCACTATTGTATCGTGGTGTGCTGTGTTTGAAGTCTGTTGTGGATGAGTTACTTAAATGGCGTTATACGTCTTCATTCTGGTTGACAGGGAAGGCGGTGAGTCGCAGTACTGTGCAACCTGCACATACTCGTTAACTCCAACGTTTGTCATCTGGTTCAAAGTGTCGCGTGTCTGGATTGGATTGTGTTGGGTTGGAATTGGTTTCGTCAGAATGAAATAGGCTGCTCTATGTTTTACTGAACAAAAGCAGTGGCGGCTAGAACCGCCTACTGCTGTGGTTTCCGTCCTCTCGGACGGATAGCGATAGTAAAGTTCTGTATTACTTGGGGGCCAAGTATTGCAATTTTTGTTTTTTTTTGCGCGTAATACTGTCGTAGTAACGTAGGCATTCCATCGATCCAATCATCCACAGTTCATTAGGTCATTTTGATTCCTGTTTACTCTGTTAGGATCTCACTCCACCTCCACACCGTGTTACCTGTTCCCCTATAATGTGTATGCTTCCTGTGTTTACGAGTGGACCACCAGCTTGAATTTTCAGCAGTGGATTTATTTTCAAAGCTCAAACAATTTTACTGTCAAGATTTATCTGCTCTCCTTCTTTTGAGACAGTACAGCCTCCGGATATCGGACCTCAAATCGCAAAGCTTACCCGTGAGATCATTTATTCTGTATAGTGAAAGGTGAATACACCCTTATTTTCGTCAAAAAATTGTAGATGGGATCGAAGCGACACTTGGGAAGACAAAATTTTGTTTCTTTTGTGGGCATCAAATCATGAAAACTCTGTCAACGGTATTTGGTGGCATCCACGTGGCGTCGAACTAATCGAGTGTGAGAGGGACATTGATGCTACGCTTAGTCAGCGCACGTCTTGCGTATGCTTTAGTCCAGGCTTCCACGAATAAACGCCTTGGGTACACCTTTCAAAGGAGGTCTATGACTATGACTGGTGTGCCGTTTGACAGGTCCATTCTAGGTCTCATATTTCGCTGCTCTTCCACTAAGTTGTCCTTCTGATAACGTTGAGGTCCAGAGGGAGGAGAATTTTTTATGATTATTTTATACCCATTTCATTACTTAATTCCCTCATTTCCAAAGTGGTGCTTTCCTGTTACTCCACTCAAGTTTGACGGGGTGATGCGTGTCTAAGGTGGCAGCACACCAACGCCATGGCGGTCCTCTGTATTTTCGTTCAGCTCACACTGATTTACTTCAATATGACTTCATGGAGCAGATCTACCCTTTGGTGACCCAAACATTTCAACAAGAAATTAGTTTTTTTCTTAACTCTGCAAGTGCGCTTGATTGCGCTTCTTGCACTTCCGCTCGGTGGTACCGCCTTTGGGCTCTGCAGTCCGACTGCATGCCAGGGGCTTACTTTGCTCTCAAAATTAACTTTTTTTAAAATATTTAGAAATTACGATCTTCCAATCCAGCCAGGCAGGATGTAGCTGACGACACATAAAAATAACAGAGTTGAATTTCAAGTTTGATCCTATTTACCCAGGGTGAGGCCTCATTCCTAGCAAGGGTGGCTTAATTTTCCGGGAGGAATTTTGGCAAACGTTTTACAACCACTTTAAACCATCAATGCTCTGCTCGGTTTTTCTTAGGAAGGAAGAAGACTGCTGCCAAGGGTATGGCGAACCTTATGACGGTGTTTCACACATCCCCTTATCACTAAAAGAGGACGCAATCACTGAGCCAAGCAAAAAAGAGGCAGAAAATTTGCATTAGCCGTCTAAAAGCGCTTATCATTGAAACAAGACGTGGAAAGTGAAATGTAACTGCCCATAATTAGCATAATCCTAGGGGACGAGAAGGAGGGCTTTGATTAATTCACCCCTCCACTCCCCCCCCCAAACAGTGTTGTTGATGTTGTTTGTGTTCCTTCTTTTAATTTCTTTCTCAGTTAATGGCGACCTCCGTTTTCACCTTGGTTTCTCTTTGGATGGCCCTTAATACCAGTAGCGAAAGCTGAAAATTGCATTCTCTGTCTACGTCAAACCAAAACAAAAAAATAATTGCGTATGTGCTCACGCTTGTCAATCCAACCCACTGTTTTTGTTGTCATTGTGGTTCCCTTTGAACAGTTGAGCATTTGGGATCCCACGCCTAAGCCCTTTCATTTGCTGGGCGACGCGATAAGCTGAAGAGTGTTTAATGACAGCCTCAACGTTGTTTTGCGTTGGCTTTCGCGGTGGAGAGGAGTTTAGAGTGAGGCACTTTGTCTGCACGGCCACCATTGCACCTTCCTTCAGCCCACTATCCCATTCACAGTGTTCTGTAAATGGAAGCCGACCTACGAAGTGGTCCATTGTTTTTCTCTTCAGCTTCAAATTTCATAGCCTTGATGGGGGTTGGGGGTTCGTCCTCTCCTCAGGGGTTTCTCAAGTTTTGCTATTCATCTATACTGACTGGTTTTCGCCTGAAGGGGCATTCAGTAGTGCCCTTTGGCAGGCATTTACCTGTTTTCAACAAAACATATCCCCGAATTTAAAGCGTTTTTCTGTCATCATTGTACGTGTTTATAGTCACCCGTTGTCTATGGTTTCATAAAGTTGTGTATCTCAAACGGATTGGTTGAAGGTGCTTTGATAGGTTTAGGTCTATTTCAGCCTAAAACAAAAGGTTTCTCCTTGTTACGGCCTTGACCTGCAGAGCCTTTAAGAGAAATTAGGCCTCCGTGAACTTTAGCTGGCAATTTTCCGTTAGCGCCATGCTAATGAGCACAGCAGACTAGTCGATAGTGCAGCCAGCTAGGCAAATTTTTGAGCTAAGACCTGTAACAGACCTTTCTGCCTGCATAAAATTCCCTCCAACCATCAAGAAGGCATGTTTAATCATCTTTAAGCTGGTCCAAACCGGCTGACGAAGTCTGTCGTAAACCATCCAGCTGGTGCAACTGCTCAACTCGATTCTCACCGCTCTCTTCAACGTAATTTGAGCTATCGTCCGTGAGGGCAGAAGATATATGGATACCTCCTTCTGACACTCATGAGGGCTTGTTGTGCCAGAACCTTTTAATACTTACAATTCACGATACTCTGCCGGCACAACAGACCCTGTTGACCATCTGCTGTGCTCCACTGCAGCCATCGGCGTCGCAGCTCCTTGCTTCGCTCTAGAAGAAAAAAAAATTCAACTTTGGCAAAAAAGCTCGGATCGCAGCCGGATAGTATTTTAGTGTGCTCTGAATTTAGACAGCGGTGAGAGGCTCCCATAGGTGTGAAAAACTGTTGCACAGCCAATCATCTAACCGATGGTGGGAAGTAGTTGTCATAGAAGTTGGTGGAGACAGAAAAAATGTATCTTCCCAAAAAATGAAGGCCTTTACTTTTTTCATGTTCTTGGGAGAACAGCTCCTAATGGAAGTGTCTATATCGAGAGGATTGGGACGAGGAAGATGTTGCTTATTGACTGCTTGTCATATGTATGTTGCGGTATTTTAAAGCCTGCCTTTTTTCATCCATCACTTGGTACCCGCATAGCTGGATGGACTCTCGAATAGCTCGGAGTTCCTCAAGCCGGTATTGGCGTCTCTCAAGGGAAGGCGCGAGAACAAGGCACTCGACCACTCAACTGAGCTTGGTTTGTGTTGCTGACGCAGAACTCAGGCTATGAAGCAGATCATGCGTAAGTTATGTGTCTGTCTCCGTTCCATGCGTGATATGACCTCACTCCAGCCCCTAAGGTCAGGTGGCGGCGCCAGGCCTCTAAGCCGTAGACCACTTAACACAATCCACCGAGAGGGGGAAGAATAATTTGGAAGTAGACCATTATGAGTAGTTTGAGGGAGTACGTCTCAAATTGGGTAGCACGTTGGGACGTTTCCTATTCAATGGCTGGCGGAGAAGGCGTTGATATGAATCACCAGTGATCAGGCGCATTAATGCCTGTTTGCCCTTATCTACCCAAGTCTATGGCCTAGAGGTGAAACCACGGATGTCTTTTTTGATTTATAAGCGCTCGAAAATCCAAGGCCAACGTTTTTTTCTTTCCTACCTCCTTCTAAATACCCACTCGCATTGTGAGATCTGCGATCCACACTGGCCAAGTCAAGTCCACTTACCGCTCACAAATCACGGTTCCCACGATCATTGAAACCTGTTCTCAGATCTTGTAAATTCACCGAGTTATGTCAAAAAAAAATATGAGAAGTATAGTCAACTTAGTAGTCCTTTATAGTGGGGCTTTTAGTTTGTTTTCTCACAACTGTTTTCGAAAGGCAGCCGAATGAATTGAACCTTTGTGGATGAATGTTTATGGCATTGCTTGGCCTTTTTTACGGCTTTGTATGTGACAAGTTGATTGTTTGTTTGGCCACGCGAACTCTTCTGTCTTTGTTGTTTGTAATGGCGACCATCAGCATGACCTTTGGGGCCATTGCCAAAAGCTGCTTATGCCTCAACTTAATAAGTAGTATCTTCTCCCCATACTGCTATTCAAACTTTTCGTCGTCTTAGAAGAATGAATTAGTGAGGAGAACATGAATGTCTTCAAGTGACTGCTTGTCCGCACTACCAATAAAACGCACACAAGTATTGTCAAGCCTGAATATTTTCTTGTTGTCACTTATTTACTAATATTTTGTTAAAAGAAATTTTTCCTTCCAGTGAATGGTGAAGCTTTCCTCTACACGTCAACAGGAAGTGGTGATAAGTATCGCAGACTCATGTTCATTGACGCGTTTCTGAGGGTATTTAGGGGTGAGACAGCGGTTCTCCAAGCACTTGAGTAGGAGAACGACTTGGTGTGGTCCTACTTGACGGCACTTACCTGGGTTGATGTGCCTTTTTCACCATAACGGAAAGCTTTGATACAGGTGTTCTGGTGACTACCTAAAGTCAGTGCTAGGACTAGGCTCAATGAGGTAATGGGAAACTGTACCTCTGTCAACTAATCCTATCTGAGGGGACTTTATGAGGTGATGGTCGTCGAGATGTGTGACTTTTTGATATGAAAGTGTCGCCCCATTTTCTGCTAACTTCTCAGCTCTTCTGAGCAGTCGCAGATCTCGTGGCCCATTGGGAGATAAGTGTATATGCATGCAACGATGGAAAGTATAACCTTCCAGTGCTCTTGTAATACGTGGTGGTAGTCAGGTTAAACCGAGGTTTTGAGCTTCTGCAATGAAGAGGGATGTGGGGTTGGGGAAAGAGATTTAGGCTTGGCATAATTTTTCTCCACGCCGGTACACTTACCGCAGCGACTGGTTAATGTCCTTAAGGCTTCGAGATTAAGAGATTGGAAAGCATGCTTAAAGTAAAATGAAGGGTAATTGGTTTACTTGCGAAGTTGATCACATTAGGACTCTCATCTTCTTGCCAGACCTCTCAGCATCAGTCACTCAATCCAGACTCCGGTAGTGTAGCAGAATCGAGTCATTTATTCAGTTGTTGCACGATACACGTGTGGAAGGAGGCTGTTCACTGAGAAGTTATGTCCATCCACATTCGCATCTCAATCTAGCAACAGGTGGTGGAAGTGTCAGTGAGTGTCGAGGTCCTGATTGGGTCACCTACGGCATCGAATGGGGCTGCTCTTGCTACTCACGACTTGTTTAGCACCAAACACGACACAGAAGATTCATTTTGTAGGAAGGTGAGTCAGGAATGCTGGTATTAATGTCATGAACTTCCCGATCTACAGATAGTTAGCACACTGACAAATACGCTTTGGCTTGAAGGCAGACTGTGCGTCCACAAGGACACTCAAGAAGTGAAGCATACTGTTCATGCCTCCGCATTGGTACACTTACCTCAGCTTCTGCCCACCGCCTCCAAGGCACCCATAGCGGAGGGTTTGTCAGTGCGCCCAGACTCCTCCATGGTAAACTGTTTTAAACGCAGTCGGTGCTCGCCGTGAGGCAACTTATCGTAGGTGTACAATCATCGTTCCTCCTCTGCGAAGTGGGTGCAGGTACTGCCAGGTTGACCACTCACAAGCACGAGGAGGTGGCAGCTCCGGCTAAAATAACCTCACCAGAGGCCATTCGGTCAATAAAAAACACATTCACTTAATTTCAGTGAAACGGTTAGGCAGAATGACAACTGTTTCTTTCTAGTGCGTTTATTTTCAGAAGTTGAGAAAGGAACTTTGCGCAAAATTGGCAAAATGTTCCCTAGAAATGGTGGTATTCTTTCGTTATCGTTGCCACTGTTGTTCGATTACAGGTATTATTAAAGTCGTGTGATTCATGTCCACTGTTGCTCACAGTTTTTCAGATATAAGTCAACTCCAATGTAAGTCTGCTTTTTTATTAGATACTTTGCAACTTGCTCCTTTCTCACTTGATATGTCGATATTGCTACACTCCAGCTGCCCCCGAATCAGACACTTTGAAAAGAGTAGTTCGAGAACGTCTGGTTGCAGGGCTTCCACATAAACATCAGTACAGATTATCCGTGGAAACAGAAATGAAGTCAGTTGCAGGAATTATAATTCAGGAATGAGACACTGAGGAACTCTATTAGTCGTCCGAAAAAAGAAGGTAGTTGAGGATTTGGTTCAGAGTCTTAAGTAGCCAAAGCTTCTATAGTTTATACTGCATAGTAAATATGAGGGCTAGATCATATCATCGCTAAATAAGGGTTGAGGCAGCTTTAAAACACAACATTTCTCGAGGTCGGTATACACTCGTGCGATTGGTTACTGGGTGACCAATAGTATTGAAGTCGCAAAGAATTAGCCTATCAGAAATGCCAAAAGAATTCAAATCAGACGGAAGAAAAATTCGGCGACAGGTTTGTTTACTCAAACATACGTGAGACTTTGGTAAACGGGAGGTGTGAGTCGACGATTTCCCACGAAATTCCCACCCCACCCGCCATTTCTGGGAACGTTTGATATCGAAAGCAAGACTTTGAATGCTTCATTGCCTCATGCGGCATAGTTTGAGTGAAGAGGAGTCTGAGGGAGTAAGGAGTGGATGAATGGGGGTTTTTAGAATAAAAAACATCTGCTGAGGCGATTGATGGATGTTTAAAATAGTCTTCGCTTTATTCAAATGGTTGAGTGTGCCGTTTACGCACCCAAATTTGCCTTAAGTTTCCTCTACACATTTGTGAACACTCACTTACAGACTGCGATCTTCGTGATCGGTGAGCAATGTTAATTTTCAAATATTTTGCAGCTAAATTGGAAATTGTGTGTAACAGCAACAGTATCTGGCATAAAGGACAATTCGAGCTTTGCCTGTAATGCCTCCTCCACTGTTTAAAAGCTCACGCTTTATGTACACATGGAAAAGTGAACATCAACTTTGGCCATGGGCTGATTTGCCTGCCTATGCCTCACCTAAGCGAATCCATCATCCTCTCCGTCTTCTAGCTCCGTTTAAATCTTATGACCTCCTGGTCGCGCTCATAACCCTTGCTTATCTAATCCTAAACTGCGTAAGCTCCAGCCAACCCGCCAGCCTAGCTTCGCTGTCCTTTCATATCACTGTCTCATATTACGGCTCCAGAGGATGCTCCTTAACATTTCAACGCCGCGTCTCACGCCTGTTGAATCCCCATTTCTCCATACAAAAGTGAGATCAAAATTAATCTTTCGGCTTCTCCCTTTCGAACATGTGTGATTGAGGCCCAAATAACCACTTGATTACACTGCCTCTCCACTTGACAATTCTGCCCACAATTTCCCATCCACGCCTCATTCCCTTTTCCCTCTCTCTCAAATCCCAATTCACCAAACTCATTCCCCGTACTGCATCGAGGATAATGTCCATTTATCCTTAAAAGACTAGTAAGCTTATGCATTTTAAGGGGAAATTGTTTAATTTAACCTCTAATTACAGAATGCTTTTTAGTTCACCAGGAATCGCACATTTGATGTTAAACTCTCTTAGAGGTGGGAGTTGATGGAAGTGTCGTGCAAAGTTATTGTTGCGCGTTTAATGTTTTCTTCAGCTACTGATGGTTTTAGTTTTTGCTGAGATGAGCAAATTTGCTTCCCTCACTCCCTTCCACGTTGCATAAACTTATCCCATTTCTCTGATTGGTCGACCCAATTTTGACCTTTATGCTATTGGTCGCTGGGTGACCAATCACTCGGGTAGATATTTAACTTGTGGATTGAATTATTCTGATGATGCCGCTCTTCTAATTTAATGATATTGAAACTTCTTCCTCATACAAATACGAAGCTGAAGAAACAGTTAGGGCAATTATGTTCACCTGAAGTTCTTGTCCAAACATTTAGTTGTTCCCCCATCTTTATCAAAAGCTTGTCTGGCGTCTTCAGTGCCTTTCCTTAGTTAGTTTTATCACGGTAATTGTAACATGAGCCAACTTTATGGTTGCAAATCTGCCCATTTCCATAGTTACGCATGGACAAAGTCTATGCGGTTTTATACCTTTGTAAACGCATGCATATTGAATTTTCATGCGGCCCATTCTGGTCTCTGTCACTACCCTTTCAGGTCTTCTGTGACCTGTAAATATAACGACTTCAAAATGTTTTATTTGGGAGTAACTCTAAATAGATGCTCGGTGTTCTGTTGTGTTGCTGTGTTGAAACAACGAAAAAGTGTTTTCGGTCGATCAAATGTTCTTCGGTGGGGATTTTGGCCGCGGCTCCCTCATGAACACTTACAAATGGAAAAAGATGACTACCGACGAGCAACCCATCAGCCTTTCATAGTTGAAGAAGACTCTGGAGGAATGGTTCAAGTAGACAGATAAATTTTTCATCGTGGTGGAAGCCTCATAAATTGTGAATAGAAACTGATGTAAGCGTAGCAGTGTAAAGTGGAACTGTGGGGAAGAACAAAGAGTTTTCTTTAATTCGCTGCTATTTTTTACTTACAATCCGTCCTCGAACCATATGATGGCTTCTGAGTTGAGGCATTCAGGGGATACACAACTTCCTTGGTTTCAGTTGCCGTGGGTAACAGGAGCGACCCTACAGGACGCTGTTGGTGACAACATAGTTTCGCACAAGCATTGGATCGGTTTAATCACCAAAGATGAAGAAATGATTGAGTAGTAATTGACGTCTGCATGTTAGAGGAACTGAGTGGAAGGTGTGCTAAGTATGAAAAGATGTCTGGAATTCTTGAATTTCGATCTAATTCGCAAGTTAATCCAACTGGTTGGGTATCCACTACTTTGATGATGTGAATGTAATACACCCTCGGAAACTTGGAGGTGTTTGGCACGTTTGAGTGGGGTGAATCTTTCATTCATTACTCCTTGAAGCGTGGGCTTTTAACATCCATACATCTACGCCTAACCCATCAGTCTATTAATCCTCCAGTTAGACCCACTCCTCGCCCAAATCCTGACAATGTCACATTGACGTTCTCCCGTTTAATGGGCAACAAGTTGACGCATTTTGAGGGAACCTGACCTTCTTAATTGTCAAATTTCAAGCGCTGCCTAGACAAATCACTCCAAAAGTTGTTTAAACTTCATATTATACTTAGGTATATTTTCGTTTATGCGATTGATAAAACACCTCTCCTTAATCCATCGTATAACTTTCACCATTTGGAGAGTTTCCCGCTCTCTGACATGCACTTCAGTCCGCCGTGCCGGTTGAGGAGAGGTACCCCGGCGTTGTCGTCAATCCTTCTGGTGTGCACCTCAAGGTAGTTTGCCAAGTCACTTCTAGTGGCACATAAATTTCACTACGAGTATGTGGTGATCCTGAGTCAGGCTTTAGCTCGCGTTAAAGCACTATCCATAGTATACTCCGCTCCTCACATTAACTGACGTCACGGATTCACTGACCTCCAAGTACTTAATCTTCGCCTTCTCAAAGGACTGGAGGACTACTGGAAGGGCAGAGGGCGAACCCAGTTTCGGGCTTTATTCTTTCCTTAAAAGTTTACAAATGCAAATGGCAGCTTTTCACGAAAAAAAGAGGTCTATTTCACGTAGATGAGGAACCTTCGGTCCCTCATCCTGTTTCTTAACCGGCGTTTGATTTGGCAATGTAATGAAGGGCGAGTGAATTCAACTATTCCCAAGAGTTAACCAAACTGGTGAAGTGAACTCTTTCATACCCCTGCCATTGGTTGCCACCTCAAGTGTTAGACAGCATATTCACATTTGAGGCGTAAATGTACTCAATAAACCGTCTCTCTCAAAGGCGTTGAATACGCTCTAGTCCACCTCTTGAACTCACTGCCATCGTCCTCACTTTCTCCTTAGGCGACAGCATCCCATGATGGCAATCTATGCTACAGGAGAAAGTTACCAGAACCGGGACATGATCAGTGATTGGTTGATCTGACGATGTGGTATCAGAGTAATTTTTAACCCAGGCACCGTCCGAATTCGCCCTCCACTAAAGTCCTCTTTTCGAAATTGGCTAAAGAGGAATGCACAGCATCCACCTAGTGTAACTAGTAAGTGGCTTTCCTGCTCGGTTCAGACAAATTTTTACACTTTGCTAGCTTTTCAAACACCCCGAGAGAGGCGGAAGAAAGGTAGAATTAGTATTGTCATCTGTACAATGTCTATAAAGAATTTGATAGCCAAAAGATGGGTGAGTTGTTTAACAGAAAAGAAGGCGGGGGAAGTATCAGACTACTGGCTGGGATGGCGTCTGATCTAATCATCATCACCAATCCGGAATTTGGGAGCGCTGCCTTTGCCCGATTTAGCCGGGTAGTCCCGTGGTGGAAGTTGAGCTTCATCTCGCGTACTGCTCAGAGTTGTTGAGGCTGTTTGCACACGAGTGGGTTGCGTTGCAACACGGTTTAGAGCCGTATTTTCTGCTGTCTGTTGGGCTCGCCTTCTCTCCAACTCATTGTCTTCATCATCTTCAACCCTACTTCTATCGTTGTTTACCCTGGATCTGTGTTTTCTGAGTCTCAGTAGCCTTGACGCCTTTATTTTGGATCGTAGTACACTGAAGAACTCCTTTTCAAAATCTTCCTGCCCTCCCTTTTCTATCACAAACGATTTTCGACGCCATTCAGGACCGGCGAAGGCCTCGTTGTTGTCCAGATCATTCGTCCTACCAAAAGTCACTCTGTTTTCTTGAAGACCTTCTAAGGATTCGTAAGACTGTGCGTTAAGATTAGTGGAAGAGCCTTGATTATGACTAGCGCTGAAGTACTCCATCAACTTCGAATCCGACAAATTCACTGCAAGGGATGGCAAGTGGAGAGTTGAGTCGCTACTCTCCAATATGTGCTTTTGTCTAATGGTCTCTGGAAGGCCTTGTAGGTAGGATGAAGACTTTGTTGGTTTGATGGTGGCGTAGTGTAGCTTCAGTGCGATGCTCTCGTACGTTCGAACGATTCGCTCGTCATGCGTCTCCGGATTTCGTTGAAGCCAACGACGAGTGAACCGATCATCCAGTCGGGTGAAGAAGACACGAATACGATTGCGTCCATTTGAACCGATTATCGCCTCCATACCAGCTAGAAGGTGATCCAAGACATTTCCATTGAGATCGCCGAAAAGGGAGAGCTCCTCCTTTCCCGCTAGTTTAATGCGGAATACTTTTACCAAGGGTTTCATTGTCAGACCCATCAAACCAACTGTGAAGAGAATGATGAAGAGAGTACCAGTGACTATTATTTTTCGTACTCGTACGCCATTTTGACCCAGTTCTTGATTCTCTACGAGAAGACCGAGGGAAAAGGCCACAGCTCCCCGTAGACCACCGTAAATTAGGATGGCTTGCTGCTTAAATGTGACGCGTAGATTGTTAAGATTGATCCAGTTGATAATGAAGGTAAGCAGGAGGACCACAATTGCTCGGGCGATGAGACAAACCACCATGCCCCAAAGGCAAAAGCCTGTGTTCCATTCAATCTCCGCGGAGAAAAGTTGTACACCAATGAGGAAGAAAATGAAGGCTTCGCTTACTTCGGCAATCTCTTTGATCACCAAATGAACGCTTGTTAGAGCAGACGCTGAGATGTTATGAAAGGCGTAGTCAGCTTGTACCAGACCACATCCAATCATTGAGATAATACCTGACCATCCTAGAGTCTCACCGAAAATATACGAGAAGTATGCCATAAGGAAGATCAGGAAGCAACCAAAGTGGCCTGTCCAACGGGTGAAGAGACTGGTAATTAGCCCTATTATCACTCCAACAATGAGACCACCGAAAGAAATTGTGAAAAAGGAACCAATTCCAAGCCCAATCTGTGCACCTTCGACATCGGCCACTCCGACAAATTCACTCATTATACGATAGAGCACAACTGTTACCGCATCGTTGAGTAGGGACTCACCGAATACCATGTAGTAAAGCCCCGGCTCCACACCGATGTCTTGGAAGATTGCCAACACAGCAACGGGGTCTACAGCAACGATGAGTGATGCAAAGAGGAGGTAAGCATTGAAGGTAATGTCCACTGGCATGACACCCATCGCTCCAGCCCTGTCCAGCCCATACATCAATGGGCCAATGATGAGAAAGTTGAGCACAGTTCCGACCACAGCATAGATGAGGATGCTGCCAAGATAGTCAAGAAATGTTCGATTGTATAGACTGTAAGCAGCATCCAAAACGATGGGTGGAAGAAGAAAGTGGAAGAACATATCTGGACGCAGTTTCCACAAAGTATTTTCCAGACCCTGATGGGTGATGGCATTGAGAATGGCGCCAAAGATAACGCCAATGACGATGAGGAGGAGAGACTGTGGAATGTAATCTGGCACAAAAGGCACCTTTGGGTAATACATTTTGAACAGTGTGATCCCCAAGAGGGTTAGAATGACACTAAAGTAGATCGAGAACTCTGTGATATGCCATGCGGCCAGTTTAACACCACCCTCTATCGGATCCTCCGCTGAATTATTATTATTTTGTGCCATGAGGGGGACCGGATGGAGGATGAAAAGCAGGAGACACAGCCCCAGCATCATACGAAGCAGCCCCATTGTCTTTCGGTTAGCCAACGAGTCAGTCGACTATTTTAGTGGGTAGACTGAGCCGCTTTTTAATAGAAGGTCTCTTCACTCCCTCGTGGAGTCATCTCAATGCAAGCTGGCTCTCCTCTCGTCCTCCTTTGTAATTGGCGATAGAAATATCACATGCTAATGCACCATTGGCTTGCTCCAATCAGGTATGATGCCACGCGCGCACCTAGAAGTAGGCACGCACGTACGCACGCGTGCAAGCATGCGTGCAGATAGGTCAGATTTAGCAACCAGACAACAGGAAGAAGAGGTTGGGGAGGGGGGGGGGAGAGCCTTACAACCCCCTCAGACCTTCAAATGACTTAATCGCCGGTTGATGCTTACTCCTTCTTTTCTCACTGAAATACGCAAAAAGTAGTTAGTTTTATGAGTAATACTTTGTTGTCTACGCACTATTGCAGCAGGCATTTACCACTATAAGAGAAAAAGTTTCGCAGACTTCCTTCCCCCTTCCCCCCCTCCATATTGAAGGCTTTTTGAGCACACTGAAGTTATTTGCTTGTTTTTTCTGCCGAGAACTCCCCACAATTGGTTATACTTCAGCAATCGAATTGTGCATGGTTTTTCGGGTAAGGCGACTGAGTTTATAATTCATCGCATTTTTTGGTAATGAGCAGTTTGGGCGTGACAAATGAGATGTGCTTATTTTTCCATTTGGGCGATCATGCAGGCTTTGGAAGGGGACGAAGTTGAAATTCGCGCTTAGTTCACTCTCAACAGAAACCTTGATGTGATTTACCACGCAAAGCGTATGGTATTATTGTTTTCTTTTCGAGCATTAGAAAGAGTTGCACAGGAATGGGAATGAGTTTTTACTTCTATGAGCCTTATTTGCTTTTGCAATTTTGTTCTGCTTAAAGGCAAAGGTGTTCTGATTGATTTACTTATCTTTTTTCAGACGAGCTCTGCAAATAGCTACGGTACGGCATGGGATGACTCAAGTATGCCGACTTATGGTTGTTACCTTCTAGAATATTATTTTAGAGCTTGAGGCTTCCCTGAGGACAAGAGATGACATGGCAATCGGGCAAAATACAAATAGTCGGCTTAGAGGAGTACTTGAGGGACTACTGGCACGGTCCAGGGTCCAAACCATCTTGCGGAGGTACAATTGTGGAGCTCTAAGTAATCCGTTACTACTTTGCATCAATGATCTTTTGGCCAAATTCTTATTTATGATAGGTGGGGGCCAAAATAAAGTATGCCTAAAATTTGACTATATAACGGTAAATAAAAGTGTTGATTTGACATTTTAAAACCAGTCTCAACAGGGCTTTCTCAGTAAAAGATTTTAAATGTTTTTTAAGTATTTTCCAAAGTGGATTGCCCAAAACGTGCGTTTTTAAAATATCTGCTAAAACTTACTTCTTCTCGCCATTAGCTAACGGTTGGTTTACGAAAAATACTTTCCTACCTAATGCTTCAATCTGATTGGCTAGTGCGAGTGGCCCAATCACTTTGCAGAAAAGTCTCCGATTTCACCAATGGCAATCCGACATTTAAAATTCATAACCACAAATCAAATGTCTACCAGGGTCTTGGAATTATCATCAAAAAAGAGGGGTAAGAGATTGATGCTTCAAAAGCATTGCAGTTTTTCACAATTTAGTGCAGAAAATTCAATCATTTTCAATAGGTAAAGTTCTAGCTGTATTTTGCTGCTTAAAGCTACAATTTGACCTCCTTTTCCGTAAATATAATGTTCACCACAGTTCTCCCTTGTTAGCTGAGTTTTATAATAGTATAAGTCAAAACAAGGGTAAACTTTTACCTACCAAACTATCCACCGAAGCATGGACAATTTTTTTCGATAAAACGTACCCAAAAAAGGATCCATAAAAATAGCACATTGCCACTTAATGGTCTCAAAAATAGACTTATCACTTTAACTTTAAATGTCAATGAAGTCATCAATTCGGAATGCAATTTTTTCCATATAAACTGTAAAAAAAGGATTACGCAAGCATAATTGGCAAATGAATATGGGAATATGGCTGCGGCTGTATTCAGATGCGGACAAGGCACAGACATCCAAGCATCAACGCAAGGACGGTGGTATCATAATAAATTTTTTTACATACTGCCTCTCCGGCCGATGAAAGTGCAGTAACTGAACGCTATTGACTGATTAGCTGCTCAATCCCATTATTACTATAATCGGGACGTTGATATAAGACCAGGTATTTGCTCGTAATATTAGCGATTTATAGGTTTAGGAAGACTAGAAAATTGGTACAGATAAGGAACGAATAATTCATGAGCATATACCAATGCGTTCTAGGGCCTGGCAATCACATTAACATCACAAACGTCGTATGAACGTGTTTTATGAAAACACATCGTTAAATTGCTTCAAAGTTCCATAAAAACCATGTAAAATGCATAGGTAGGAAAAAATCCAATTAGCATCCGCTCATCAATTACACAGTAATTTATGAGGTTCAAGTGATAGAAGGAAGAAGAGGGTGCATGTGACGCTGATAAGGCGTCAGATTAAAGCAATTATGATATGAAACCTACATCATCTCGCCGAATGTCCCAAACTGCCCTCCCCAAGTAGGAAGGTGAGGCACTTCTTCACGTTCCCCTCAACGCAACCGCTATACATCGCCTCGCGAAAGCGCCACAATTGAGGCTGGAAGGTAGTCGGAAGAGCGCCAAAGAGACTGCAACGGCACACGCGACGAGGCACAGTGCCATGTCAACCTGCGAAGCAGAATGAAGCAGTGCACAATGCATGAATGCGACCAAGTTGGGTGAGTGTAGAGCGTCTGATGGGCATGGGGCAACTAAATGCAAGGAAGCATGACGAGGCAGGCAGCAAGACACGTCATGCCAACTGCATTATCACCGAAGGTGTCAACTTTAGTCGCCACTGCTCCCGCGTGTGGGTGTCGATGGAGAGTGTGAGAGGGAAGTGAAGGAGAGTGCCAATGGGTAGGGGAGTGGAGCCACAAACAAGGATGAAGAAAGAGGTGGACAGGCCATCCCATCGACCCACCCTCATGCACAGCCGTCAGTAGCCCAATCCCAACCGATCCTTTCCCATCCCATCCTACCCTCCTCTATCCCATCTCATCCTATCTGATGCGATGCGATACGCATGACACAAAGGCACCTTTGCAGACCTGTGAATGACAAGTGCGACGCAGCTGCTACTCCTCCTACAACCAATTGATCGTCATGCTTGCACAAACAATGCGAGTGGAAGGAGACAAGAGCAGCTCTTCGCCAGCTTCGGCTCACCAATTCACCACCAACACGCCTTCCACGCACTTCCACGCACTTCCACGCACTTCCATTGAGGCACACATGAATGACGATGCCGGATGCCAACCAGTGGCTCGCCTTCTTCTCACCCTTCCTTGTGTCCCACCAGCGCTACGCGTCTGCTCTTCGCCATCGAAAATACAGAGAGAGGAAGTAGTTGTTGCCGTGCTTCCTCCTCCCTGTCCTCAAGGCGAATGCTCCAGTTGGTGGGGCCATGCACAAGCAGACGAACGCACTTGCAGCACACATCACACTCACTTCACAACAAAACCTTTGCTCTCTTGCTGTTGCATGGCTACATCGACACCGTGAGTGGTCAGTAGATGCCACTGGAAGCGATCTCAACGGCAGTGCACACGCACTGCAAGCAGAGTCAACAAGACATGAATGTACGCGACACCTCACATGGAGAAGGCAACTCTGGGGTTGACTCTGCCTCTCATTTGCTTCACAATCCTTTCCTCCCCCTCCTCCTCTCCCCCTCCTCCTCTCCTCCTCCTCCTCCTCCTCCTCCTCCTCCTTCTGCTCCTTCTGCTCCTTCTGCTCCTGTTCCTGCTCCACTTCCTCTCTCTTTAGTTTACACGGTGTTGCGTGATGCAGTGGAGGAGGTTAGTGGGCGAAGCTATCACTGTCAATGCACCCTTCCACGAAAATTGATGCCTCGGTACTCGGCTTCGTCTTCCATCACGAGGCATACACACACACACACACACACACACACACACCCAAAACATCTGCACACTCACAGTCATTATCTCGTAGTTCAGTCAGTCACATTTTGTCACTCTCTCCATTTCCAGCACAGTGAGCAACTTTATCACACACACCACCACCACCACAACTACACCCGCAGTCGACAAACACAAAATGATCCACATAACTACACACCACCCTTTGACGAACGAACGAACTAACGAACGAACCAATGAATGAATGAATGAATGAATGAATGAATGAATGAATGAATGAATGAATGAGGCGAATGATGGATCTCACAGGCCATACACACACACACACACACACACACCTTGCAAATCATTGTCAAGCACTTAATCATGCACCAAAACAACAAGCAGTTGATGTGGTGTGCCCTCGTCACTGTGCAGGAAGGCAGAAATGCAGAGAGACAGGGAGGGTGAGTGGAGGCAGAGAAGGAAGGACGGAAGGAAGGAAGGAAGGAAGAAAGAGAGAGAGAGATTAATGACTGTGAAATCATTCCTGCCAACGCTCACTCAGCGCCATCCTCCCATCTCTCTCTCTCTCTCTCTCTGGCCCAGTCGCACGGATTGACAGGACATTTCACATTGCGCGTGCCATTGTTGATGATGACTTTTATCCCTGAAAGCAGCACTCATTCGTGTTGAGGTCGGTGCAAATGTGCACAGGAAACCCTTTGTGCAGTCCCATTGGAGCACATAACCAACGTCGACTGCCACCTCCATCACCATCACCATCACCATCACCACCAACACCAACACCAACACCAACACAACCACTTTGTGAAACGCTTTGCATGGCAGGCAGGCAGGCAGGCAGGCAAGCAGGCACTTTTGTTCCACCACTGTCCGCCTCCCTCCTCACCTCCATCTGTGTTTTGGCTAATCCACCCACCGTCGTCACTGGTCACGTTGGCAGAAGCAGTGCGAATGAGTTGACGCCTATTGGACACAAAACGATTCCAAACAACCAAACAACCAAAGCAAGGTGCTTCTTCACTCAACAATCTCATGCAACATGTCACGCTGGTGATTGGAGGACAGAACAAGATAGAGCGCAATGAGATGGAATGAGATGAGATGAGATGAGATGAGATGAGACGAGACGAGACGAGACGAGACGAGACGAGAATGGAAATGCCCGTCAGTACACCACATGCGCAGTGGTGTCTGCAAAAGGTCAGGCTGCGTGCGCGAGGAGACAATTTGGAAGGAGGGGGAGAGGGGGAAGGAGAAGAGGGAGGGGGAGGAGGAGGGAGTGGTAGACATGGAAAAAGTGAATTTGTGAATCCAAGTCAACGTCCAAACCGTGAAGGGTCAAGGTGGGTAAGCAACCCGATTAGAATAGAGGCCAGTTGCATTGAAGCGACTCAACCAACTGCATGATTGTGCGATTCTCTGAGTGTGTGATTATGTGAGGACTCATCCTCTGTCAAGCCTCTAGCATCAACTCTGTTGACACACACACACACACACGTGTCCTTTCACCCACTGAACTGCATCGGCACCAATGACGCCACGTACTTCCGCACTTCGATGACACCCTCCACATTACCATGTCCCATCCCCACTCACTCCACTCATGCATCCACCTTCTTTCTCCCACTTCCCATCTGCCCATGCCTCCCACTCACTGCTTTCTCACCGCAAACCACCTCACGCTGTCATGCACAGGCGCACACAATCACATGCATGGAAAACCAGACCTCGACGAAGGTGGAGGTGGAGGTGGGGGCGGGGATGGGGGCGGAGATGCGTGTCGGTGTCGGTGTGGACGTGGATGCAACGACAGAGGAGGCCATCCTCGCGGCCAAGAGTTTTCAACTCTCCGTTCTCAGCTCCCAGCTCCCAGCTCCCAGCTCTCAGCTCCCAGCTCTCAGTTGTCAAATGTCGACTGACACATCATGCTGTGAAACAGGTGCTGTAGCAACGTTGATAACAGTGGAGTAGCATCGTCAGAGGAAGCCAAGCCAACCACTCCTTCCTCCCACTATGCAAACTTCTGCTCACTCAACTTCGAGAAAGTGAGTCATAGAAATGGGCTGACGGACTATCATCGCGACCTTGCAAGTCAGGCGGAGCCACTTTGATAGGCAGGTGCGAAGTCTGACTGAAACCACTCACATGCATCGACCAGAACCCTTCCAGATCATTCTGTTGAGAAATGTATCGGCTCTCAGTTGAAATCTTGTTGTTTCTAGTCTTAGCTTGGTAGCTTCAAAGGCCTCCTTGAAAATGCACTTGAAGAGGAGTTACAGTCTCAATTTTTTTAGGTGTCTATTTCACCGACTACCCACCCATCACTCACATGTGGGGTGTACACCTCTGCTAGTGAAACAGGATGCGAATTAAAAATGAAAGAAAGGCCTACCTCAACGGCATTTTGCTTTGTGTTATGCCTTATGCAATTTAAAGTAAAGTAAATGCTTTTCTTTTTAGTAATCATGGGCATGCTGCTCTGCTTTTATTTTGCCACTTCATACCGCAAGTAAACAGGCTCGCCTCGAAATTTGAAAATGCGCGATAACGTTTGAGCCTCCTTTCTTTGATCCTTTGAGGCAAGTAGCTGGATAAAGGCTGCGAGAGGTCACAGGCTCTCAGAGTGAAGACAAGTCACCTCTGCAACCTCCGATGTTTTCTCCTTTTCTGGCATTTGGGTCCCCCACTGGCTATTTTTAGTTCCACCGACCGTCTTCCTCAGTCCATCCGTTCGCTTTTGCCTCCCAGCGCCTTTCCTGAAGATACCTTGAAATCTGCACAATTACCAGGAATCGGTCATTTGTATTCCTTCAGCTTCCGCAGATAAACAGCTCTTCCTAGTGTAGCTATGGATATATTTGAAAGATATTTTGCTTTGTTCTCATTTTAACTTACTTTTGTCATAGGATACCTACACTGGTCGCCTTTCACTCAAAGTTAATTTTCTCACTTTCTGTGGGAACCGTATTCCTTCCCACCCCCACTCGTCAATCAGAAGATCTTATGACACAAAAAAGTGAAAAAAAAGCGAGAAAGAGGAAGTGTGACAGACTGAAACAGCGAGCGAGAGAGTCATATGCACCAACTAGAATGAAGAACTTTCGGTGCGTAATCTTTCCAGGAATGCCTACCGCACCGAATACGAGTGAATTGTATCGCTGAGGTGCAAGACGTGACGAAGCATTTGCGTCCCTCTATGTAACACATCACTCATATTTCAAATTTAAAGGCTCTAAACTCTGCTCCTAGTAGGGTTTAAGCTTGGCCTTTATCATTAACCTGACCTTGAATAGATCCTCTTCCGAATGAGTCATTCTTGGGTAGCTCCATGGAATCCACAGCCACTCACCTCGACACAGGGCTATTTCTCGAGCTTGAGGCATGTGCCTGTGGTGCTCCACTCGATCGCTTGTGCCATAAAATGATTTACTTGAAGTAAGCCTAATGAAAAAAATCTTGGCGTCCTTTGAAGGAGAAAGGTGCACTTGAAAATGATCACTTTAGTCCCTTGGTGCCCTGCCACCTCCCATCTGTGTGTTCTACTAGGAGGCTTTTAAAACTTCTTGCTGTCACCTCAACTAGACTCTACAACCTTCAAATATGGTCGTTCAGACTCCTCTTCGTTTTGCCCTTCCGGCTCCTTTCATTTCCTTAGGAAAAGCTTCAAGGCGACGGATTATTACTATTCTTCTTTGGAGCATTAATAGGCCTGGCATTTCCCACACACCACACCTTGTATGCAGTGAGATAGGCAAGAATGGGGGGATAGTTTTGCGGCGATGAAATGCGAAAAAATCTATCCAAGTCGATCATTAGCATGATGCAAGAAAGTGTCGAGAATACTCCCATCTGACGGCACATCGAGGCTTGGATCAGTTGATGTAATTGTGTTGCATTAGCGCGGGAGCATGTAAGGAGCCAGGTAGGCGGGTAGAGGGCACTCAACATTCCTTTAGCCTTTTCAAAATAGCAGATTAAAACAAAAGTTGGCGGTCAGCAGCTTTGAAACGACGGGCTTTTTTTTCAACAGTGGTGTGAGACTGGTTGAGATGAAAAGTGGATCCATTCAGGGGCTTCTAACAAAGGGAGGCAGGTCTGTCGTATGCAAGGCCTCTGCCTGCCCGATTTCCTACTCTCCATTCTACCGACGTTGAACAAGGTCGATTCAAGGTTTTTTTTCAAGGTGAAATAATGTACATTTAATAAGCAAACAAAAGGGCTCACATGACTCAAAATTCAGACGATTTGTCTAATTTGGAGAAAAACATGGTAACAAGAGAGCTACAAAAGCCGTAAACAGACCTGGATCTCGATTTCGGGTAACTTTTTAATGCTCAATTTTATTGGCAGATTTTCTAATGAGAGAGGAATAATATCCTTAACTCTGTTCCATTTAAAAATTGTCAATCGGAGACTAATCAGCAGCGTCTTGCATTGCAAATCCACTGTCCTACGCCTTAGGTTCGCCCCGAATGTGGATGGTAAAGATGGCACAAGTTGTGACCTTTGCCATTGGGTGTGCTTGTTACGGACATAGATCTTCAGCCGCAGAAGCATGTGGATCGGAATAGACCCCTCCAAGACGGGCTGTTGTACATCTGTAAGGGAGGTTTGCAGCTGTGGAAGTCCAAAGCCCAAGAGCTGCAGCCTGTGCGATTCTAAAAATGTCTAGTCGAAGGGTGGTCATTTAGTGGGTGAAGTGGAGCAGAGCATTCCAGCATGGTTCAGCTCCACCAGCCAGCCATTCTAGGCCGAGGCCACATTCCAGGTACAAAGTAGAAACAGGGATAGCAGAGGAGATATTACTGTACTCGCAAGCCTAATTTACTCTAAAACACATTCGTTTTTGCGACTGGCTCCCTTGTACCATCATCCACTGCCACGGTGAATACAAATGTGACCTGCCTTTCACGCAGCACTCACCTGACGCATGACCCAAATTGCGTGACATTTTGCCTGACAAAACAGCTCTTTTTTCTACCCACACCACCTGTCACACTGTCATCGTGTCGAACACATTACGCTGTTTATTGTCTTAATAACAAAATTACTCCAAAAAGTTATCCACTCACCGCAGCATAGGTAGGCTTGGCACTGCAACTTGTGCGAAATGGAATACATAAAGACGCATTAAGACGTGGTACCCGAGTGATGGCAACCCTTTAAATGCGTGAAATCGAATTAATTAGCATGCTCAACTGTCACAGTTATAAAAGTGATCAGTCTCGTCTGTGAGTATGAGTGTGAAGTATTTTGAGAGAGAAGAAGGAAATTTTTTACCTACCCCACCCAAATCCACATAACCAGACGAGCACCCATTCAACACGTCAATGCAGAAGGAGAGAGGATACCGGCGCCACTCCTAGGAGCTATCAACATTCCAAATGGAGTTTAGATGCGCCTGGAGGAGGATTAGTAGACTGGTTGATGAGGTCTCACTTGTACAGACTGTCTACGAGGATGAAGTCGCCAAGTGAATAGGGGATAGACGTTTATGGATAGGGAGACACGATGATATCCCCGTGTCCCTCTATTTATGCTATAAAAGTAAAGAAAGAAACTTAAAGAGATTTTTCAGAGTCAGGACGGGCAGAAGACTAAAAGTAAGCACTGCAGATAGTCTGGGATTGAAGGGCGATTTTGCGAATCTTTAAATTCAAAAAAAGGTACGCAGTTGACATTATCTCGCAGGTGGTGACAACTTCATTTTAGCGGTGAACCAAAGAAGTAGGCAACATAATGCATGAGTTCTGATGGTAGACATTGAAGGAGCAATACACCTCTTGTAATCTCCTAGACGGGTCTTCGATGTATGAAAGTTCAGCTAAAAAAACATTAACTGAAGGCCGATACATTTCTCAACAGAATGATCTGGAAGGGTTCTGGTCGATGCATGTGAGTGGTTTCAGTCAGACTTCGCACCTGCCTATCAAAGTGGCTCCGCCTGACTTGCAAGGTCGCGATGATAGTCCGTCAGCCCATTTCTATGACTCACTTTCTCGAAGTTGAGTGAGCAGAAGTTTGCATAGTGGGAGGAAGGAGTGGTTGGCTTGGCTTCCTCTGACGATGCTACTCCACTGTTATCAACGTTGCTACAGCACCTGTTTCACAGCATGATGTGTCAGTCGACATTTGACAACTGAGAGCTGGGAGCTGAGAGCTGGGAGCTGGGAGCTGGGAGCTGAGAACGGAGAGTTGAAAACTCTTGGCCGCGAGGATGGCCTCCTCTGTCGTTGCATCCACGTCCACACCGACACCGACACGCATCTCCGCCCCCATCCCCGCCCCCACCTCCACCTCCACCTTCGTCGAGGTCTGGTTTTCCATGCATGTGATTGTGTGCGCCTGTGCATGACAGCGTGAGGTGGTTTGCGGTGAGAAAGCAGTGAGTGGGAGGCATGGGCAGATGGGAAGTGGGAGAAAGAAGGTGGATGCATGAGTGGAGTGAGTGGGGATGGGACATGGTAATGTGGAGGGTGTCATCGAAGTGCGGAAGTACGTGGCGTCATTGGTGCCGATGCAGTTCAGTGGGTGAAAGGACACGTGTGTGTGTGTGTGTGTCAACAGAGTTGATGCTAGAGGCTTGACAGAGGATGAGTCCTCACATAATCACACACTCAGAGAATCGCACAATCATGCAGTTGGTTGAGTCGCTTCAATGCAACTGGCCTCTATTCTAATCGGGTTGCTTACCCACCTTGACCCTTCACGGTTTGGACGTTGACTTGGATTCACAAATTCACTTTTTCCATGTCTACCACTCCCTCCTCCTCCCCCTCCCTCTTCTCCTTCCCCCTCTCCCCCTCCTTCCAAATTGTCTCCTCGCGCACGCAGCCTGACCTTTTGCAGACACCACTGCGCATGTGGTGTACTGACGGGCATTTCCATTCTCGTCTCGTCTCGTCTCGTCTCGTCTCATCTCATCTCATCTCATCTCATCTCATTCCATCTCATTGCGCTCTATCTTGTTCTGTCCTCCAATCACCAGCGTGACATGTTGCATGAGATTGTTGAGTGAAGAAGCACCTTGCTTTGGTTGTTTGGTTGTTTGGAATCGTTTTGTGTCCAATAGGCGTCAACTCATTCGCACTGCTTCTGCCAACGTGACCAGTGACGACGGTGGGTGGATTAGCCAAAACACAGATGGAGGTGAGGAGGGAGGCGGACAGTGGTGGAACAAAAGTGCCTGCTTGCCTGCCTGCCTGCCTGCCTGCCATGCAAAGCGTTTCACAAAGTGGTTGTGTTGGTGTTGGTGTTGGTGTTGGTGGTGATGGTGATGGTGATGGTGATGGAGGTGGCAGTCGACGTTGGTTATGTGCTCCAATGGGACTGCACAAAGGGTTTCCTGTGCACATTTGCACCGACCTCAACACGAATGAGTGCTGCTTTCAGGGATAAAAGTCATCATCAACAATGGCACGCGCAATGTGAAATGTCCTGTCAATCCGTGCGACTGGGCCAGAGAGAGAGAGAGAGAGAGATGGGAGGATGGCGCTGAGTGAGCGTTGGCAGGAATGATTTCACAGTCATTAATCTCTCTCTCTCTTTCCTTCCTTCCTTCCTTCCTTCCGTCCTTCCTTCTCTGCCTCCACTCACCCTCCCTGTCTCTCTGCATTTCTGCCTTCCTGCACAGTGACGAGGGCACACCACATCAACTGCTTGTTGTTTTGGTGCATGATTAAGTGCTTGACAATGATTTGCAAGGTGTGTGTGTGTGTGTGTGTGTGTATGGCCTGTGAGATCCATCATTCGCCTCATTCATTCATTCATTCATTCATTCATTCATTCATTCATTCATTCATTCATTGGTTCGTTCGTTAGTTCGTTCGTTCGTCAAAGGGTGGTGTGTAGTTATGTGGATCATTTTGTGTTTGTCGACTGCGGGTGTAGTTGTGGTGGTGGTGGTGTGTGTGATAAAGTTGCTCACTGTGCTGGAAATGGAGAGAGTGACAAAATGTGACTGACTGAACTACGAGATAATGACTGTGAGTGTGCAGATGTTTGGGTGTGTGTGTGTGTGTGTGTGTGTGTGTGTGTATGCCTCGTGATGGAAGACGAAGCCGAGTACCGAGGCATCAATTTTCGTGGAAGGGTGCATTGACAGTGATAGCTTGCCCACTAACCTCCTCCACTGCATCACGCAACACCGTGTAAACTAAAGAGAGAGGAAGTGGAGCAGGAACAGGAGCAGAAGGAGCAGAAGGAGCAGAAGGAGGAGGAGGAGGAGGAGGAGGAGGAGGAGAGGAGGAGGGGGAGAGGAGGAGGGGGAGGAAAGGATTGTGAAGCAAATGAGAGGCAGAGTCAACCCCAGAGTTGCCTTCTCCATGTGAGGTGTCGCGTACATTCATGTCTTGTTGACTCTGCTTGCAGTGCGTGTGCACTGCCGTTGAGATCGCTTCCAGTGGCATCTACTGACCACTCACGGTGTCGATGTAGCCATGCAACAGCAAGAGAGCAAAGGTTTTGTTGTGAAGTGAGTGTGATGTGTGCTGCAAGTGCGTTCGTCTGCTTGTGCATGGCCCCACCAACTGGAGCATTCGCCTTGAGGACAGGGAGGAGGAAGCACGGCAACAACTACTTCCTCTCTCTGTATTTTCGATGGCGAAGAGCAGACGCGTAGCGCTGGTGGGACACAAGGAAGGGTGAGAAGAAGGCGAGCCACTGGTTGGCATCCGGCATCGTCATTCATGTGTGCCTCAATGGAAGTGCGTGGAAGTGCGTGGAAGTGCGTGGAAGGCGTGTTGGTGGTGAATTGGTGAGCCGAAGCTGGCGAAGAGCTGCTCTTGTCTCCTTCCACTCGCATTGTTTGTGCAAGCATGACGATCAATTGGTTGTAGGAGGAGTAGCAGCTGCGTCGCACTTGTCATTCACAGGTCTGCAAAGGTGCCTTTGTGTCATGCGTATCGCATCGCATCAGATAGGATGAGATGGGATAGAGGAGGGTAGGATGGGATGGGAAAGGATCGGTTGGGATTGGGCTACTGACGGCTGTGCATGAGGGTGGGTCGATGGGATGGCCTGTCCACCTCTTTCTTCATCCTTGTTTGTGGCTCCACTCCCCTACCCATTGGCACTCTCCTTCACTTCCCTCTCACACTCTCCATCGACACCCACACGCGGGAGCAGTGGCGACTAAAGTTGACACCTTCGGTGATAATGCAGTTGGCATGACGTGTCTTGCTGCCTGCCTCGTCATGCTTCCTTGCATTTAGTTGCCCCATGCCCATCAGACGCTCTACACTCACCCAACTTGGTCGCATTCATGCATTGTGCACTGCTTCATTCTGCTTCGCAGGTTGACATGGCACTGTGCCTCGTCGCGTGTGCCGTTGCAGTCTCTTTGGCGCTCTTCCGACTACCTTCCAGCCTCAATTGTGGCGCTTTCGCGAGGCGATGTATAGCGGTTGCGTTGAGGGGAACGTGAAGAAGTGCCTCACCTTCCTACTTGGGGAGGGCAGTTTGGGACATTCGGCGAGATGATGTAGGTTTCATATCATAATTGCTTTAATCTGACGCCTTATCAGCGTCATGAGTGGGTTCTATGCTGTTTTTCTAGGGACCATTCCTGCCCCTCCAATACGATTTAGTTGCAATAATTGTACATTTTAGCGCATTACTTTTCATTATAGGAGAATTTTTACCTGTAAATTGACGCAACAAATTATTATCCAACTATACATGCAAATCTATTGTTAGGTGTCCTCCATTATCCCTTCTCCATAGCTCACAGCCTGTTTACTTGTGAGCGACTAGCGTTTGTGCGCCCTAGAACGTGCTCCTTGGACTCGCTTTTAAGTACCTTTGTTCATGACTTCCCCTTCTGTGCTTCATCAAACCTTTTCGCTTCACCCCCAATGAGAAGTCGGTAGGAACTCACTTGACTGATGACACCAGCAGATGCTTCAACTCTTACGTCGCGAGAAGCAGGATCGCTGGGCGGAAAGTAGGCTTTTGGGAGATGATCGAGATGGAACACAACACCGTCTTTGTTTATTCGGCTTGAACGATTCTCAATGCAATGACTTTGTGCGGACTGATCCTGTAGTTATCTCTAAGCTTGGGGCTGTACTGGGACTTGGTACTTAACACTTAACACTGGCATGTGGCTACTTTAGTGCGTGCTGACTGTGGTACTGCGAAGCCTTTAATCCAGAGCCTGAGGTGGTATCAAAGTTTAGAACAGAGACTAGACCACCTTACATTCACACGTTTAACAATGACGAAAGAGAGTGTAAGAAGGTAATAATCCAATGCAGCTAAAGTTGAGAGTTACAATTACTGCTCAATGGTCCATTCATTATTCTCGTTGTTGCACACTGTTGAGCGTTTTTGCATATTCCACTAAAGGTTTTTGCAAGGTTTAACCTAGCCAATGGAAGCTTAACGGTGAACGAGTAAAATAATGACATTCACAAATGGTTTTTGTGAATACTGTACTACAGGTTATCAGTATACCGCAAGGCTCACAACATATGCTCTCAGGATGTAGACGCTTATTCAAAAGTTAATAGCTTGGGAACAAGGTGTTTTACATGCGTAAATGGCACTCACTATAATCAACATTCAGGCATTTTGGGTTAAAATGCCTTCGTAAAAATACGCTGCGATTCTTGTTCGATGGGGTTTAAGGATAAACCAGTAAGTATATGATATCCAAAAAATGAGAGGTAACAATAAAAGCTTACTTATCTAAAAGCTTAATTTTGCTTAGGCCTAGGTACATCAACGTTTCACTTAAGCACATGAAATGTTGTCTTACTTGATTAAGAAAAAGCAAAAATGATGCAAGTTGGCCAAAAGCAAATGCATAATTACGTAGCGAAATTTCTCCTCCAAATGTAACTTCGCCTTAGCTAACGAATGTAAATTAAATGACACACTCATTACTAAATTTAGTTAAATAATTTATACTAGCTTAGCATTACCCGCGTCTTTTAAGAAATCCAACGCATCAGACTTCATTCAGTTCGTCTTTTGCCTTCGTAAAAGCGAAGGAGTAGTAAAAGGTAATTTTTGACGCAGCAGGGATATAAAAAGTTTAATTTAACTTATATTATGGATGCGGTTAATTAGGCATGCATCACACTGTACTTAGAGCTCTATGATATTATCGCTTTCCTACTAGCCTTTTGCTACCACTTAGTAGAACTATTATTTCCACTTCTATAGCAACAGGGACTCCGGATAATGAGCTACTCATCCTACGAAGGCAGACTGCTGGAGGTGTTTTCCCACTTTGGGATGATCCAAAAAGACCATGCCGAGGAAGGCGAGAGTGCGCTGATAAACGCAGTGCAGAAAATCTCAAAGACACGTCTTATAAAAGACATTGGACAATTGACAGAGGCGTATCTTGCTATGCAATCCTTCCACTCAGGTAACGCGGCGAATTACCTGAGTTTCGTGACTGGAGCCCTCTTCGAGCTAGTTAGCCATCCTGATCCTGACGTTCGAATGGCGGCTGATGAAGGTATTAACCAAATCGTCAAGGTAAATTGCTTCCCTTCGGTGTCTTTTGATCCGTTTCTTTTAACAGAGTTCCTGGAATGTTTCCTTGCTGGAGTTAGTTGTTTCACTTCTCCTTTCCTCCTAAACAAAGGAATTCGATTCCTTTCTATTTTCCTAGCTAAAAGCCTATTTCCTTTCCAAATTATTCTATGTGTGGAGACACTAACGTAGTTTGCTTTAAGACTCACACTCATTACCACTGTCGCACATGTGGCGTTGCGGCTCCCCTGAGTGTGGTATTACAACTGTGAGTTGCATGTTTCAAATCGAGGGGTGGGTAGATTGTTTAGTTTAGTTTAGTATTCTCATGAATTTTTACAATGGCGTTGCACAATGAAAGAATAGTCTCATTGTGACAAGTATGATGAGGTGTGAAATGCAGAGATGACCGGTGATCCTACTGAAACTTCGGGACGTGTTTTGGAGCATTTCGTCCTCGCGCCAGTGCATTCGAAGCATCGTTGAAGGTGGTAGTATGTGCTTAAAATAGCTAGTTGTGATGGTTGGGGGATCGAGCTCGCCACATCCTAGAAGTAGGTCGTAACCGCGTCGCACTGGCGACTCCTAGCGTATTGCATCCGTTTCCAGCCTGCAACTTCTGCGGCTACTCTTTAAATGTCAATTACTTCGAACATGCGATCCTGGATAAGCCGTGAAAAACGTGTTATACGTTTCCATGTCTTCAAGTTTGCTGTTTTTGTCAGTTCGCTTTTAATGCATTCCAATTCTTGGATGCAGGATTGGGCACATCACCTCTTCCCCTATCTATGGGAAGCTGCCAGGCAGAGGAGGGTTGAGCGACTTTCCTTCTTTTTATTCCATTTTTTAGTTTTCAAATATCTATCTGGTTCAAAACGTAATTTGTGAGGTCTTTCTGGAAATTAAACGCAGTCTCCACGCCCGCTCTCTGTCCTCAGCTCTGCGCAAGTTCTCAGCTTGCATTGGTCGGATCAACCCTAAGAAACGAAGGTCAGTCGCACCTCCCTCTCCCCCTCCCGTTTGGATGAATTTAACAAGTATACTTGATTGCTGCACTTCATTGAGGTGTAAATTTGGCGAACCAGAGCGGCCGCCGTCTTTTTTGGTTTTGTGATGGGGATTTGACCTGGATTGTATGTTCTTTTGCATGCTTTTGTTCCTAAAGGTTGATAATCGGGCTTGTATATATATTGGAGGCCTCAAAGCTAAATTAGCATCTTCAGAGCAAGTTCTGGTAGTACGGCTTAGTCACCGTATCCAGCGTCTGTCAGTCTGTGTGATTTTTGCATCTTGAACCGTCAATGTGTTCGCCATTCCCACGGGCGTGAGATCCGTCGCCTCTTGGTCTGGCAGTCCTCAGCCCATATGAACTTTTACCGTGGTCCGGGGCATCAACAACGCCCAGATGTGCGACTGATCATCGCTTACCTTCCTATCCCATTTACGTGGCTTGCACCGGTCTAAGATCACGTTGTGCTCAAGAGTCTTTGTTAGTAGAGGCTGTTCATGCAGCTACTACCACTCCTGCCTGCTATCTTGTCAATTTTGGCTGGCACTTGTAGCGTTGGCGTTGTCTAGGGGTAGCTTTGCTTTCTATCCCGGATAGGGCCGGAAGGACTACCATCGCGAATCCCAAATCGCAGAACGTCATCCACCTCCTTGTGGGATCGCCTCGGGATTGGCAGGATTGACATAAAGTTTGGAGAACGAGTTTGTGGCACTGCGAGTCAATATCCCATTTCCGTTGGATTTTGATGATATTCCATATTTCACACTTGCTCCTCTTCAGGCTGTCCGCTGGTCTTGCGGAAATAATTCATTTGAGAATCGGACTTTGAGTTTGCGTGTAATGTTTCCTGGGTACGGTACCACAGCTTAGGTGTCCATCGGAGTGAAACATATGTCAACAAAGTATCAGCAGTACACTGGTCTTGAATTGGTTTTTTAATGTGAATTCGTAAGTACTACCAAAGTGGGAATGCCATTCAATGCAAATTTTATCTGGACTGGAGGGTGACAAAGATGCATTATTATGTAATTAGGGAATTGGGGAAAGCACCTTTCTCCAGGACATTACGTGAGCAATATCTGGCGTCAATAACGGGGTGTAACTGTAAGGGTTGAGAATGCTGGCTTTTTTTCAATGTGCTGAAAGCCAGGCGGGATTCCACACTTGACCTAGTTCTGAGGATAGAAGCGACACAACTCTTCCGCGAAGTACGTTGCTTTTCATCCTTCGCTTAGGTACTCATTACCCATGTGGGGTTCCCAACGCGCCTAGTAGCCCAGACCACAGTGCGTGCCATACTGATGGGCTCGATTAATGTGATACCCCAACTTAGCATTTCCCTCCCTGTCTACTTATATTTTGGTTAAGTAGGTTTGCCATATTGTTTAGAAAATAAAATCTTCCATCGGCTATTTTGTTTCAGGATATATGCTGTCAACATTCTGCCGGCTTTGAATGGACTGATAGACCGTGAGGAGGAAATGGTGTGGGATTGCTTTGCTGAAACCATTGAACCCATCGCCATCTTTATTTTTCCTCACACCAGCCAACAGGAACTCATTACGGTAAGAGTGATGCGCTACTGAAATAAGGAAATAAGTAGCTTGACTCCTGGTGTTTGGAGCTTGTTTTTCAGACTGTGGGTCTGTGAGTAATTGGTAATAGGATTTAAGTTGAAGCATGTGTAAAGCATTCAAAGAGGTGTGAAGAATTTTACTCCAATCCTACTTTTTCGAACCATTTTGCGCTTAGGTTTTTAGCTATACTATTTTATCACTTCTCTAAACTAGTGAAGTCATTGTGAGGATTTCAAGGGCGAATTGACAGGGGGTCTGCGCGGTTCATAGCTACCTCCTTTGGAGACTCTCTTTAGATCAACGGCAATCGGCATGTAATGCTGATGTGTTGGCGGAAAAGTATGGCGCAATCATGGTTTACATAGATTGCCTAAGGGCACATCACGTACATGTGACACTGGAGCAAGCGTGTTAATATCAGACTGAATGCCAAGGCCTCTGCTCCGGTGGATTATTCTTACAATGGAGCGTTTCTTTTAATAAGGGATGAAAGACAGTGTCCATCGCCTGTTCTAAGGTTTTACTTTCACGTTAGAATGAATGGGTGTATGAGTGTGGCTCTGGAATTCGTTGAATCGAAGCCTATTTGTTTGATTGCTGACGGAGATGCCTCATCGTTCTTTTTGCTTTCAATGCTGCACTATGATGGTAGCTCCTCCTGAGGCGTCTGTTGGAGAAGGTGGAATGCGAGAAGAACTACATCAGGCGATCGGCGGCTACGATCTTGGCGTCTTCAGTGGTGCACTCGCGGCTGCCACATGAGCTTTCCTACCAGCTAATTCAGCAGCTCATTGGTGAGTTGCCGGTACATCTTATTGCCTCCTAGTTAACCCCCTTCATATTCACGCATCCATCCATTCATCGCTCCGCCATTGGCCTCGAATTCGGCCATTCATTCATTATCTACCTCCTCCGTCTACCCATTGGTTAGTTGTTCGTTAATCTATTCATGCACCTTGAATTCTCTCATCCCAACCGGTGTTAAATCTGTTTCTTTCTTTTCCTCTTGACCCCATCCGTTTATCCTTTTGTGCACGCTCTCGCTCGTCAATTCCTTATCCATGCTACAGAGCACTGCTGCCATTATTTTAATCCACTCAACCTTTTATACATTCATATCTTCACCCATCTGTGCATTTGCCTGATCTCTGCATTTCTTTGGTTTTTAAAGTGTCGAGAATTCTTCGTTAGCTTTTGAGGAACTTGGCTGAAAGCCATTATGATTGTTTCCTGAGGAAACGGGGGTATGATAGTGCTTACTGGATTTTCAGCCCTTCTGTTTTGTGATGGAAGGGTGCGATGCCGATTAATTAGATTTCTAGTCGTCCGCCAACATTCTTCTTCCTTTACTTTAGGTCGTGTGCTAGTGCTGAAACAGCGTTTTCTGTCGGGAGGACCTACAGCAAGAGCAGGTGGGGTGGCGATGGCAGCAGTGGGTCTTCAGGGCTGCCTCTGCACACTTCGTAATCTCGCCTCTCTCTATTCGCGAATTCCCGCAACTGTGTTGGTTAATGAACGCAATAAAACTAAAGGTACACTCAGTGAATAAAATTGTGAAAGACTTTTCTTTCCTATTTCCACAGTCCTTGCGAGAATTGGCGCACCTACTTAAATGGCAATTATTCCCATCAAATTGATAGGGCTACAGTCACCGCCAATTATATCGAAATTTGCAGTGAGATTTCTTAGCTTTCTTTGAAAATGTACTTACCTTGAAGCAGGTTTATCATTGAGGTGCGGAGAATGGCTTGGAGACTAGCGTGAGGGCTACAGACCGCTGTAATGTTGACCTGAAAGATGCAACCTAAATACCAGGTCTTTTCAATCGTTACCAGGCGACTAGTTGTATTTGAATCATTTGTGAGACAGGAACTTAGGCTGCATAATGCTTGTGCATCACAATGGAAATACATTTTGGTAAGTGCAGCCTTGTTGAATACCATCTAAATTTTCTTCTGAATGCTATGCGTTGTTTTGTAGAGGATTGTTATTTCACACTGATTTAACCCCGTGGAAGAGTTTGTATAATATAGATTTCTTTCAATAAGTCGCCTATCAAACGGTATTGGAGCAGTCATTCAGGAAGTCTTTTAATCGGGCAATACCAATGTCTGAACGTCTTCTACTTTGCTATCACCATTTTCAAGGACGACCTTCGCCCTCCACCTACCTAGCAGCTCCGTTGGTCGCCATGGGTGTGGAGACCGCAGATTTCGTAAGCTGGTCTCGCGAAAGCCTGGAGTTCTTCTGGTGGAGTGCGGTGCGTCTCCTCTGCCTGCAGTTGGCCTGCCGAAAATATCAAACTACATCGTCGTCCATGTCTGCGTCATCATCTGTGATGGTCTGCACAGCGGCGCTAGAGTGCCTTCTGGAGATACTCTCATCCACACCTGCGGGTCGACCTCCAACAGAACTTCCTGAGGGCTTCCAGGAAGTCTTGCGGATCTTTTGTAGTATGAAAAAGTCTCATTCTCCGTCAGCAGCGCTGCATCTGGACGACTATGAATCGTGTAGGTGGTGGAGAGAGAGTAGAACTAGAAGTTGAGACTGTCTAGGGGAATGCAGTGCATGCCTGTTCCGTGCGACCCCTTGGTGATGGGAGACTTTTCAACTAAAAAGATCCTTTCTATGGACAGTTGGATAGGACTAAAAAACTGCACCTATGGAGTGTTGAAAGTTATGTTTCTAGCAATTTCATTGTTTCACCTATTTGTAGCTCCTTTTCATTTACATTTCAGCGGTGGATGCCTCTGATGCGGATGACGGTAGTTCAATAGCCTCTCAATCCACAATGCCACTTAATTCCACTATCCTCGAAAGTGGAGGAGAGAAGATATCTCTTGTAAAGCGAAACCTTATTCCCACTGCACCTTCGACGCCTGGTATGCATTCAATCCATTGATGTTTTGCGTTTTGCTGCAGTCACATATGTAGGCGTTTGGTTCTCTCTATTTGTAGCTCAGCAAGAAACAGAGGCGTTGCCTAACGGCCTTCCATGTAAGTTGTTTTGCCTCAATTTTATATTGCAAAATTTTGCATCAACACTTGCTGGATTGCCATTCTAGCTTCACAGGCCGATGCTACTGATGAGATGGAACCTGAGGATGAAAATGAGATCCTCGCCACCTCGATGCACAGTTTTTTGGGCCTCTTTGCGCACCGATTTGGTCTTATGTCGGGTGCGCCATCGACGGCTCGTGCTGCGGCGCAGTCACTAGCGGTAGCGTGCTTGGCAAAGCTGTCGCTTACGCTCCCGCCGGGGTTATTTTTTGAACCGCTACAACCGACCTCTCAGCCTTCAGAAGAGGAGGATGAGGCGGCAAAATCAGTCACTGGAAGTGAGTGGAGTAGGAGTTGTTGCTACTTGGATGCACAATTTTCTGTTTCATGGTTTTCTTTTTCTTTCAGTTGAAATGGCTCTTCACTTGATGCATCACAGCGATCCCCAGGTACGAGGTAATGCGTGTCTCCTTGTGGGAAATATTCTCCATTCCACCTCAACACACGCTTTGATCAAATCGTCATCGGGTCTTGATGTTCATAAACATCTGCAAATCTACCGTCTCGTCTGCGGTCTGGACGATCTTCTTGCCTCTGAGGTAATCATCTCAGTTGCCTAGGGCGCATTTTCCAGTCCATAGACGAGTGGTTAATGCTTCTGGAGAAACAATAGGTGCTTTCCTTCTGCAATGCTTCCGTTAAGTAATCAACTGATTAAATCAGGATTTTTTTCACTTGAATCAGTCTCACCTATCATTGTCTTCATTGTAGCTACCCTATCCACTCCTAATATCGTGTCTCCTTGTTTCGCAGAATTCAGTGTCTTCCTTTTTCTATCCAGAAATCAGGCATCACCTACCGTATGGCTCTGAAGGCTCTTCGATCGTGTGCCAATACACTTCTCCATCTGCCAGCCGTTGTTCCTGTCGTTGATATGGAAACGGAATCGGTGTCTGTACGCCTGTTGCAGTGTCTAGCTGCCCGACTGGTGGACTCCACTCGTCATCCTTACCGACTGGTGCGACGCGAGACACTGTTCCTGGTGGCTAGTCTGGACTGGGACCAGTTGGAACACTTAGAACGAGCTTGGGTACGCGAGCGTCTAACAGGCCGCATTTCAGATATCATAGAGTAAGACGGTGCTCCTCAAGTTTTCATTCTTCCTCTGCATTTTCAGTTCGGCCGTCACAGGAACGGAACTTCGAAGCGTCTCGTGGAGGCCACACCACTCTCAATTGTCGCTTGGAATGAATGCCTCCGATTATTCGCCGACGCTGATCGTTCCCTTGGTCGGGAAGCGTTTCATTCCCTTCTCGCTCTCTCCAGACGTGTTCCATCTGCCGATCTTCAAAAAACCCAGATGAATGATGTTGATTTGGAATCCATCGACACTGCTGCTGTCGATCTTTTTGAAAGTTCGGCTCTCACAGGTTTGATCCATTGTTAGATGGCCAACTTTGGGGGGTTTTGCCAATCCGTTCCATTCTGCCGCAGGTCAGAACGTCGTCGCGTGTGATCTTCCGGTTGCTCAAGACTGTTACTTTTCCACCGTCAGCGGTTTTGCGGACGATTTGCTTTGTGTGACCAAAGACCTCCCTGTGTATTTGAGGTTTTCAGCTCCACCATCGCTTTCCACCCAAGAAGTGAAGCCGTTGCCGCCTCATAGAAGCTGTTTGTGGCGACAACGACGGCGACGCATTCGTGGGTTGCATCGGGTGTTTCGGGAGCTCGTAGACAGTCTTTTGGAATTGTCACCTATCTGTGATAGTCAGGAGAATCGGAGCATGATGGTTGAACACCCAGAATGTCTCCTAATACTTCAGCTAATCCCATTTATTTACCTCATAGCTCTTTCCTTTTTAGCATTCGTTAATCTTCGGCCTGGCCGAACTGCTCGGTCGCCCACCAATAACCTCGAATCACGTCCTCTGGTACACCCCATCCCCCTTGCCACAATCTTTGGATACAGGCAATGAAAATACCACGATCTCTCCCGCTCATTTCGCCTTGCAACACTACCAACGACGTCCCAAGATGGCCCTCCTTCTGTGGCACTGCATCTCCCAGCTCTCAATTTCACCCCTCGCCTTAACCGATCTGGCTTTGCAGGCTGAGCTGCTTTGTCTGGCTTCGGGATGCGCTCTGCGTGAGTCGACGAACCTTGTTTTCTCGATTGCGATGGCTGCGTTGCTACCTTACAAAAGTGGTGCATTAACTCGAGATCCACCTTCTCGCTATGCGAACTGCTTTTCGTACCAAATCTGATATTTTATGCATGCTAACCTAAGCTGGGTATTATTGAAGGTAAAGGTCCCTGATCGCATAAATTTTTCACCGGGATTTGTTAGGTTGGGGCGTTAGCAGTCTACTGGAGGGAAGCATTCCAGCTGGTGGAAAAATGGAACTGCATCAAGATCACGCCTTCACTCGCGCATCCGGAGCCCTTCTCAAGCACGTCATCAAGTTCGTTCCCTTCTTTTTCTTTGCTTCATTAATGCATCCCAAGTATTTGATTGTGTATGAAATCCTGCTACTTTACTTGATTACGAGTAGGAAGTAAGTAGGGTGCATTATCATCTCACCTTGAAAAGCCAACGGAAAACTCGATGTCTCATTGTCTGTTTAATGATAGCGAGTGATAATGAGTTAATTCCTAGAGTACGCCTCTCACAATAACTCTCCAGATAGTATTTCAAGAGGTTTCAGACCAGGAGCGGAGCTGGGTGATGAGGCGATTCCGAATGCTTTCTGGCTTGTGCAGCTGTATGCAATGGGGCAGAATCTTGCCGGTACTTGGATGCAAGCAAATTATCCCCCAAATGCTTTTTTAGACTACTGGCAATATTCTGGCACGTCTTTAAGGGAGCAAAACCGAATTCAGCGGCATCCGCTGCCAGCATCCTCTCCAGCCTTGTTGGAGGCAATTCGGCTTCCTCTCCGGTCCCAATTGCCAGCGCACCGATTGGAGGTCCCGCTGCCAGTCCTTCCACCGTCACCACGACGATAAATACTAGCCAGACTAAGTCCAGGCCAATTTTTGGCCTACAGTTTATTCAAACCACTGAAGCGGAGGGTATGTTTGTATCGAGGGGGGGGGGTTGAGACAGCTAACCTTTGAAAGTTCTTTAATTCGTTTGTACCATCAATGGTCAGATTACCTCACACGCCTTCCAACTCCATTTATTTCGGAATGCTGGATCTTCTTTCACTCAAATTTGAACTTTTTACATTTTAAACTCATTTTTCAGCGTCTAATTGCTCCAGGTCCGCGGTTTATATGGCAGATAAGGATAGCTCAATGCATCTTCTACAATTTCCAATCATTGTATATCCAGTCTAGATGCCATATTCTTGGAGGTTTGAGTGCTTTGATCTATTTGACCGGATTTTGATGCTGATTTTCGAATTTTTTGAGGCTGACATTCTGTGTGTCTCTCCACTCTCCTAGAAGAGGGGAACCGCTTGCTACTTGGTGGTCGGGAGACTCATGGCTACTTCGCTGATTCCCAGCAGTACATGCAACTCTACAATACCATCAGAACGTCCTTTGAAGCATTTAAGGTAATTCTTGAGAAAGTGGGGTAGGTAGGCAGATTTCCGAGTTCTCCTTTATCAATTTATAAACGGAAGAAAAAAACTGCTTGATATGGGATATTTATAGTTTCGAGGGGCTGATGTTCCATAATCCCTCCTCCTTGCCACCCTGTTCCCACTCCAAATTTTTAACTTTATCCACTGATGGTCGTAGTGCATTGCTTGAATTGGAAGGAATCTTCATGGGCTATGGATCCATGCTCTGGAGGCAGACGTCCTCCTTCCATGAAATTCTAGGTTTCCGTTTGCTGCAATGGGGCTTCAACTTGTGTAGTAGGAGACACTAGCCAAAAGATTATCTAAAGGACTCTCGATATGGCGTTTGAAACGTGACAGGGCTGGAAGGAGCTTTTTCATTAGAGAAGTTTTGGTATCATTGCATTTCCAAGCTGTTGAAGGCGACTTCGTGGGCTCGTGTCTTCTTGCCACGTGACTTTTCCTGGACATCTAAACTTTGCACATTCCACTGCTTTACACCGACATCGAGCATCCACCTTTTCATCCCGCTTGTGTTAGACTTCTCTTCATTGATATGGAATATTTACTTCCAAATATACCGACATAAACATTTGGAGATGATTTCAAGTATGTGCTATCCAGGAAATTCCTCATTCCCTCTTCATAACTGATCCTATGTTGATTTTGTGCCCGAAGTGTGAACAGACTCCTGATTTTGGAGGTGAGACCTTCTTTAGTGACTTTGAAGCGGAAGGAGTTCAACTACCAACCTCCGGGAATAGAGAGTGCTGGGTGTGCTCTCGAGGTAGCTGGCCATTGAGGGACTGTGACAAAATTCAGCGACCGTTGTGAACGCTTGCAAATCAATAAAGGGGATTTGACGTAGCCTGTCAAAAAAGCCACTTCTTCTCTCCGAGAGCCTCTTTTTAATCTCAAAATGCATTGACTTGAGGATGGTCACCAGAATTGGAATACTTGGCTTCCCAAGCGACCCAATACGACGAATGCAGAACCTGGATCGGCCAACTCTTGAAGTGGATGAATGCCATCATCCGCGTGGTTCGTCAAACCCCAGAATGTGGAGACATCCTCAATGATGTCGCCTGCTTTATCTTCTCCAACCTCTTTCCAATTTTGCGAAATTTTGTGGTACGTATATCAACCGTCCCAGAGGGCCATAATGGTATTGATCAATCTTACGCCCGCAACGCTTTTTGACGTCGACACATCACCATGAGTTTGGCAATTATGCTACTGACGAGCGATGTTGGCCTCCATTTGTTCTATAGAAATGTCTCCGTCTACCAATTATGCGTGCATCACCTTGATTGTCAAAGGCATCCAGGGTGTTGGACCTCGATACCGGAGGTTGCAGAGATCGTAGTATTTTTTTCCCCCACTGAACTTCAATACCTTACTTATTGAGTTTAAGTTGACGTGGCCCTTAAATTAATCCAGGGTCATTGGATTTATACAAAGTAAAAAGAAAAGGGGGGGAGGGATGACAATGGCAGTACTTACTAGCGCTACATCTGTTGTGTGGGTATTTCGCGCGTTCAAGATTAATGGCTCTGTTGGCAAACGAAGCCTCACTGATCGGCACCCACTGTTCCGTGGTCAGTCACACATGACCGTTGCTGCCTACCACCTTACCTGATCAGGACTGCTTCACTCATGGCGCATCACGATGGCAACTTTTCTTATGCATGTGAGGTCAAACGCTCCGGTTTGACTTCAACTCTCCTCCCAGTTCAGTTCCACGTGACACCCGTAGATGGTCGATTTTTTGTGGCAGCTCGTCTGTGTGCATGTGGACGCGTGTCTAGCCTCTTCAGGACCTCAAATCTCCCAAAGATGGAACAGGCACCAGACACAGGGCAGCAAGTCTATAACCCTCGCCATAATTCCGATGTAGTTCATCGACCGTTTGATCTGCAGCTCGATGTTGACCTCTACATTAACTTGGAAAACCTGCCACCAAACACACCAATGATGGCATTTGGGAACGATTACGATCAGCCAATAGATCAAGGCATTAACATTCCCCTCTTTATAGCAGGCCCCATGGTAGTCTTACGTGACATAATTACAGAGCCTGGAGTGCGTCACACTGATGACTTCATAGATGAGCTCGACTTTAGTTTGATATACGATCCAACACCCTTTGAACCTCAGTGCGAAGTGTGCGATTTGGTGCAGTGGCTCCTGACAGAATGCCAGAATTATGGACAATGCCTTTCGCGGCTGTTTGTACTGAGGCAGATCATAATTTTTGAGATTATGCGAGAGATTTGGTGCCGATTGCGTCCAAAACCTCTGGCCTTTTCGGGGCGACATCTTGATCAAGCTCTAAGAGTCAACTACATTGCGCTACCGGGACTTACCGCTTACCCGGTTCCTCTACCCCAGTTCACGCTACCCATCCCAATGCATTGGTTACAGGGAGGGCGAGAGGTTTCTTTGGAGTGGACTTACGGCTTCATGTTTCTTACCCATGAAGACATTGAGAGTGCAGGTGAACTTGCTCCTGTATCGTGTTTTATTTTTGCGAACCTGATTCAGCTTTTGCGTTTATACGTTGAAAGTGCACTACCAACTCTTCCTGTAGAAACAAATTCGAGACTCTACATCTTAGATGCTATCTGGACCAGCCCAACCACAGTGCTACCAGCAGTCATGAAGTTGGCTAGATCTATCTTTCTGACGCTCGTGGAACTGGAGGGAGATTGGCTCCCTGATCCGCATAGCCCACCGCCTCCAGATTTTCGTAGAGAGCAGAGCCCATGGTATCGTCGCAGAATGCGACGCATTGTGGAGAATATGCTGACGATGAATGCGGCTGAATTATTTCACAATGGCGCCAACCCGGGAAACTTTTACCAACACAATATTGACTGTGAGATCTTTCCACAACTGTGTCCTTGTCGTTTCGCGCGATATCTTGAAAGTACACTTTAGCTATTCCACGTTGTGTTTCCATCCTCCCGGAAGCTGGAGGAGGCAGTTGAGTTTGGCCTTTCTTTTACAATGTGCCTGACGGGTCCGCGTCTTGCCATTGTCACGACTCCATGTCAGAGTGTACAATTTAATTGAAATAATGCATACAACCAATTTTATTGTGCAATCTGCGTCTTTCCTTTTTTTTCATGGAGTTCAAAAATTAAGGCAGTAGAGGGGGCTTGGCATTACTTTGGAACATCTAGATTGTTACTCTTTTCTACTTCTCGAAAGTAATACTGGGAAAGTGGGACTAGAAATCTTTGCACCTAACAGGGCTACTCTCCTACCTTCTTTAAGGTTTGAACAACGCTGTCTAAGAGGTAGATTGGTCAGCATAATTGATCCCCTGGCATCCGGTGACTTAGACTCACGTGAGAGGGGATCAATCTCGGCTGCGGTGGATGCTCCTGTGAGTGTGTAGGCGTCATGAACTTTGAAAGTTCTGGCTGTTCTTCTCGTCACTTCTGCTCTCTTCCGCATCGTGCTTTTAATCCTCAATGTGATGAGCATCTCTACATTAATTTGGATTGTATGAACCCCAGCACACCCATGGTGACATTCGATGATAAGTTCAAATGCTGTGTGGCACAGGGTGTACCCGTGCCTCTCTTCATAGCAGGTCCTTTGATGGTGTTGCGTACTATCTACGAAGGAGGGCAAAATTGTGATACGGAGAGTTTCTTTAACTGCCTTGACTACACCACAATATACGATCCAACACCGGAGAATCCTCAGTGTACAGTTTGTGACTTGGTACAATGGCTGCTGAAGAAGTGTTGCAGTTTGCAGGAGTGTATGGGTCGCTTGTACAATCAGAACCAGATGATAATGTTTGAAGTGATGCGAGAGATTTTTGTTCGCCTGCGACCCAAGCCTCTACCTATTTCGCCTAGACACATTGAAATTGCAAAGCGATTCAACTACATTGGACTGCCATTTCACAACTTCTTGCTCAGCCCCATGACTCCCCACATTGCTGAAAGTGGCGTCAATTGGAATACACAGTTAGCGGGCTCATTGGAGTGGACAAATGGATTTATGTACCTCCTCTACTTGGACATTGGTGAGCGAGGCATGCAAAGCAACGTAGCACGCTTCATTTTTGTTAATCTCATTCGAATTTTACGTCGATACAGTGGGATTGCATTTCCCCCGCAGTGTTGTCCAAGTCTGGCACAATTCTACATGCTTGAAGCTGTTCGATGCCATCAGAGTGTGGCTCTACAGCCAATTATGAAGTTGGCAAGAGCTCTCTCCCTAGCCCTTCTCGAATACGAGCCGTTTGGATTTGTGTGTGATACTCCACCGCTGCCGGGCTATCGAAAAGAGGAGATCTACGCCTATCGACACAATATGCAACGTGTTATGGAAAATATACTGATGATGAACGTTACTGACATCTTCTACAATAGTCCCAACCTCAATGGTGCCATCCGGCATACTCGAGAGCAGCACAGTATGCCCAACACATGCGCATGTCGTTTCGCCCAGTCTCTTGAAGAAGAGGACTGCCAATGCAACAACTTTTGAAGGGCAAAATGAATGAAACTAAGGCGTCTTGAATTATGGCATACCGTCAAGACCGTGAATGCTAAATTCAACTTAAATTAATAAACTCCACAAATTCGTTGCACGACGACTGTTTTTTGCTGTTTCGCTTTCTGATGTGGGGGATAAGTCATTGGGAGTTGAATTAGACGGTAATTTTGAGCACACTTTTTGCATCGGATGCGTCAGTGGAGGTTGCACCTTGGAAGTCGGTGCTGTTAATCACCGCATGGTCGAAATCGGGAGATTTAAATCTTGTGACTCGGTTTCACGTGACTCGTCCACAGAAGGTCGATTTCAGCTGTTGGGGTACAGTGGAGGCGATGGCGGCACGAGATCGGGTTCATGCCGGCGATCTTGTACATCGACCATACAATCCATGCTGTGATTCAGAATTGCTTATTAATTTGGACAATTTGCCTCCAAACACACCTACGATGGGCTTTGAGGTGACTTATAATGCAGTAGGCCGTCCAGAAATCCAAATTCCCCTTTTCATAGCTGGTCCTCTGTTGGTTTTTCGCCTTCACAGCGAAGATTTTCGACCTTCTTACTTAATGGATTTTGTACGTAGCATGTCCACTGAGCGACGACGAAAACCAACACCTGAGAATCCGGATTGTGACGTTTGCAATCTGGTTCGGTGGCTGGTGACGGAGTGTCGAAACTACGAGGACTGTTTTCAACGCCTGTATCACAAGCCCCAGGTCATTGTTTACGAGGTCATGAAGGAGATATGGCTCCGCCTTCACATAAAACCGATTCTTATCTCGCGAAAACATCTTCTAGTCACTAAACAAATCTGCCTCCTTACTCTTGCTAACGGTGAGCCCTTCATCTTTCCTGGAGACCCAATGCGTCGTCTATACAATCTTGATTGGCCTCTCAAGAAGGCCTACTCGTTTTTGTGGACAAATGCTATCATTTATACACTACGCCAGACGCTAAATTGTGGAGGCATGCAGAATGATGTTGCGGCCTTCCTCCTCTTGAATATCATTCGAATTCTGCGGCAATTCCTTCTGGCTCTCACACCGCCTCCTGGTCCTATTCAGTTTTGTGATGAATTGTTTGTTTTAGATTGTATCCACAATTTTCCTTCAACCACACACCCAATACTTATGCTGTTTGCAACAGATCTGAGTAATCTCCTTCTTCGGTTGGATGAATTTTGGAATTTCAATGAACGTGGTGAAGAGGAGTGTGCATGCGATGATATGAATACGTATGACTCCTACACCTTCATGGCATCACTGAATCTCCTCCTCATGAACATGACCTTTTCGTTCTATAAAAACAACATGACACAGGTGTATGTGCACTGTTTTGACTGTCACCAATATCCGGAACGCTGTCTCTGTCGATATGCTCGATTTTTGGAGCTGACAGACCAAAATACCTGAATTACCGGTTTCTTTTCATTGGCGAAAAATGTGGAAAACTTTTTTCTGACACACTTTGTTTTGGGCGAGTGCGAGCGCCTTCAACAATGGCATTAGAATCGAGTTGGAGCTTTGGCTTCATTAAATAAATAGCAGCGCAATTTTTTTCTTTTTTAGTGGTGAATGCGATTAACACTCAAGCTTATAGGCTACTTTTCTTTCTACTTTTTTATTTTAAGTAAAAACAGTATTTTAACAAATATTGAGATTTAGAAGTGGTCGAGTTTAAGCATCTCACGTCGCCTGCCTCTTTGATAGGAAGTGGATGCAAAATTGTTTACGTCAAAAGGAAGGAAACGGCATTGTCATGTCTAGTTGTGATTTTGCTTACGTTATGTCTGCATTTGTTCCTTCCTCGGGTTGTCGATGATTGAATTTGACCGAGCCACCTTAACCCCGCATTAATCGCGTGCATCCATGGGGGGAAATAAAAAACTCGGACTAGCTCGTTGCACACCCACTTGTACTTTTTTCTCCGTATTCATCCACAGTCATCTTTCTCGGAGCCGTCGACGAAGGATCTCACGACGAATCTGCTGGCGGATACTCTGCTCGCTTTTTCACGACTGGCGGAAGTACTGCGCTTCGCCGAAGTGGTGGTCTGGGTTGAAGAGGTTCTTTGCTACCTTGAAGTTGCCTTTATGTGGGCTCCAACTCTCGTCCTCGATGCTGCCCTCAATGTACGCCTTCAAAGTCCGCTTTTCTGGTGATGGGGTGAGGTTGAGGCTTGGATAGGTCCATCGATACTACTCGACAGTTCTAAAGCATGTAGCTTTGTGAAGCTACTTCGATATTCAGTACATGCGAACTCCGAAGGCGCCGGTCATCTTTAGCGTTTGCCTCGTTGGCAACCTCGTGACAATCTGCGTGTGGGAAAGTATCTAGACCATTGACGTCAGAGGTGAACGTCGTATTGAAGGCTAGAGTCGCAGTGACTAGGATCACTACCGGTAGACTGGCTATTTAAGAATCTCACTACCAACCAGTTTATTGTTCTGTGCTTGGAGTCTTCCTTGCATATGGGCAACTTTTTTCTAATTTCGTATTTTCAATATGTACCGTTACGCTCTTTCAGCTTTTGAGGGCTCTATTTGGTACTAACCTGATGAGCATATGGAACTCCGACTTGGCAGGCAAATTTCGCTCTGTTTTGGACTTGAATACACCGCCGATGGCAGGTATAAAGGGTATTTCGATGCTCATTTTTCATCCATTCCACCCTACTCTAATTTTTTCTTTGTCGTCAAAGAAGACATCAATAGTCTAGACGCTGAAATTCGCCATCTCTGTGAGACACACTTCGAGATGGCCGAAAAGACCTGCTCCTGCAATGCTGTTGGTCGATCCTTCTTGGACTGGTTGCAGGCTGCGCGTCAATCCAATCAGCCAGCTATGCTTCGTCCCGCCTCTCTGCCCTCTAACATTCAACAGGTGTGATCGTTTCTCTTCGAGTTACCTTCTTTTAGCCCAATCTCGCCTACTATATTCGATTGTTTGAACCGTTGGTGCTTCAATGTCTTCACGAATACCACCTTCGCACCGACGCGGCAGTTCAAGCAAAAATCCTTCAGGTTTTGACGGTCCTAATCGAACTCGGTGTCAATTATTCCCAATTGGATGAGGAATTTGTAAGCTGTGCTTAAGTGTCCAATTAGGTGGCATAGTTAGTTAGCTGAAGGTGCTCAAATATTTCAAAAATTGAGAATTGGTGTGGTTTTTATATGTCCATGTTTTCCCACTGGCAAGTGGTTCCTGGACTTGTTAGTAATTCGCAAAGGGTGGTTCAAGAGGTTCAACACGGTCGTAAAAGCTTTTGGCCACACGATGTCCGACCCTTAATGTTTGTTGTCGTTGGCAGCTTTTTGTTGTGATGTTAAAATACCCCTGGAAGTGACTCGGCTTCGTAAACCAACTTTCCATACCTCCACTTAAATTTTAATGAGGTTGAAATTATTTTTTTTTGTTATTTCAACCTCCCAATCTAGCGTTTCCTCAAAACCGTGATGGTTCAGTGCGAATCGATGCAACACAACAACGCTACAGGATCTTACAACTACAAAACGTCGTCTAAAGAAGTCACCCAGTTGGTGTCTAGCATGTTCCAGTTCTTCGTTGTCCTTACGCACGAGAAAAAAAAGCAGTCCCAGTGCCACTCCCGACGCAAGAACTGTGCTTTCTCTGTCTGAGGTTAGTTGAATTGCATAAAGGAGCTACATTGCATTGTTTTTTTTGCGTCTTTTAAAGGTGGTACACTTGGCAGAGGTGCTCGCGGCTGGAGGCGTGGATGTGGATTCCTTCGTGGTTCCTGCTCTCGCTCCTTTGATAATCGATATCTACGTAGTTAGGGGTATGCAGTATCACTCTTCCTTCCGTGTTAGCCGACCAAATTCACCACAACGAAGTCTTACTGACCTGAAGGATCAATTATTCAAAGGTCTACGGTAAGTGCGTACTATTCTACCTACTTATATCGCATTTCAGCGACTGGAACGCCCACCGAGAGAATCTATTGGGATTCTTGTTGCCAAAATTTATCGAGCGCCCAAGGATTTTTGACTTTCTCTGTGTAATTCTGGAGGATGCTGCCTTAACGGATGCTGTTTTTAAGGTGCCGTTTGAAGCTGGCGATGATTCCATGGCGAACAGGACTGCAACCGAGGTAAGTTCGATGTCTGGTAAATTTATCAGGGCACATGTAAATGAGTAAATTCGATTCTCTTCCTTCTCTTACATTCATCACAGATCTGTCGACACTTTGTATCGACTCTAGCCGACTGCCGTCTTACCATAGACACCTGTGGAGACGTAGAAGCCTGTCTTCGCCTTACTAAACGTCTAGCCTCACCACCGTGGCCTTCTTCAAGCATCCATGACCTCCTCCTTCGCCAACTCATTCCTATCCTCTTCCAGCCACTCTCTCAGGGCTTCTCCTTCAAGGAGGTAAGATTGGTGCCTCTGATTTGTCGATTCTGACCCGTCACTTTTTGCAGTCTTTGGATCAATTCCAACGTTGGATAGCGTGCAAGTTTGTGTGTCTTCGCTTTCTTTTACTCCTCGCCTCGAAACAACCCTCGACGTTTATATCTGCTCTTCGTGAGTTTGGTGCCTGTGGTAAGGCAGATCCGCGGACTGTTCTGCTTGGGTGGTGAGTGGGCAACTATTAAATCAAGTGAAATCTTACCTACTCAAATGGAATATGCTACTGATGCATATCAGTAGCAGGCAAAAAGGCATTATTAAGTTTTAGCTCGTTTAATTTTTTGTATAAAACATTCTACTTAAATTTGCTAGTAGTAATTTAAAATTATATTTTGAGGCATTTGCTAAACCTTTTGGAGACCACTTGTGAGGCCATTCTTGATCATCTGCCGGATTCAGTGGACGAAGTCACCTCGGGTTCCTCACCCTCATTAACAGGAAAACCCTGCCTATCCTTTATTGAGCAACTACTAATGGCTCTTGAATTGGAAATCCTGACCTTCGGTCGACTGCGTGAGTTGTCATTACCCCATTCCATCACTTCACGGAGGACGAACCAACATTTTCTTTTTGGCCTTGTTTTAGACGCTATATTACCGAGCGGAATACCAGAAGAGAAGGTAAAGCATCTTTTCCTTCCCTTATTCGTATCCTTAACCAATTACTTTCTTAATTCCTCCTCTTCAAGATAAAGCATCTGGACGAGCTACTAATGAACTACGGTCGTCTAAAAGCCCTCCCTCTAATTCTCTGGCATCAAATACGCATTGAGGTATTCCACGAACCCAGTAAACCCAATCTCTACATTGCACCGTACCATCGCAATAGTGTATGCCTTCGTAAAACTGTATTCTTGCTTAACTTTCGGAACAAACGAGGCGAATCGACAGGCGTCCTTAACTTTTTGCTGACTGCTGACTTACTGGCCCTTTTGAAGGCCTCCGAGGTACATGGAATGATTGCTTCTATCAGAGACGTAAAGCAACGCTTGGTGCTTCTTAAGGAGGTCTTTTCCACTCTTATCACTGGAGTTAATGACGCTAAGGTAGGTTTTGGATGAACTGTGCATCATTCGGCTACTCGATGTCTTGTTTTTTTCGTCAGGTCAAGGGCAGAAGTTTTGAGGTGTAGATACTGTCCTCGGTGGCTATCCTCTTTCGATGATGGAATGGCTTCCCGGGTTGTATGCAGAGATTGTTAAGCTTTGTTGCCTTTTAAAAACCATGATGGTCAAGAATGACAACGACTTCTTAGCGGATAAGAGTGTTAGCTTTTCGTTCCTACAATTTCTGACTCTACTACTTCTAAATCTCTTTTTATTCTGCGCAGACCCCTACCGAAGCCGTCACACTGCTCGAAGACTTAAAGAAGTTAACACAAGGCCTCTCAAGTTTGGTTGCTCATGAACATGACAGAAAAACTATCCTTCTATCTCTGCTTCTCCCAGTCGAAAAGTGGTTTTCTTCAACTCCTCAAAACCTCCTTTTCCAATTACCTGCCATTCGAAGGGAGATAGAACTTCTTCTAGTCACCTGCCTTCACGAAGTCAGCGAATCCAAGGTTTGTAAGGGAGATTTGATTATTTTGTGTATCGTTGTTTAGGGGCTGGTTCTTGTGTGCTTGAGGAATGTCACCTTAATTGACATCGTCTAGGCCGGACCGGTTTAAGGTTTGGATCTTCCTCCTAGATGGACGAGACTTTGGAGATTCTGACCACACTCTTTGCCTCCCTCGATCCACCTATCACCACTTTCTTTACTCGTGAACTTCCTGATGCTCTAGCCAATTTGCGTCGTCGCCTCCCACAAGCTGTTGACAAAGATATGACAACTCCGGACCAGGAAAGTCATTTCGTGGAGAGTCTAATCGAAGCTGCTCTGCAGAAGTCTTTGCATGCTTCCGCAAAAGATGCTGGACGATTGGCAGCCAAACTCATTCAGCTGAGGCGCTCCGAGAGAGGCTTTGACCTTCCTGAAGCGGTGCCTCCACGACTCCTTCAACACATCGTTCGATTGGGTTTTGTAGAAACGATGAAGCGATTTAACAATGACAATACGGGAACGTTTGAGACCGATCCAATGTGGCAACTGGGGTAGGCAATCAATCTTACTAGGAGTCGGTTCTGGTGTCATTCCAGTTCCATGAACCGAAGTTCTACAAATATAATAAAGAGTATTGTCTCGGTCAGAAAGTGCGGAAATAGCCCCAACCTTAGTTGGATGAAATGGTGGCGTACCCTTCAGTTTGCGATCCTGTATGGTCTCATAATTTATTCAGCTGAGTCCAGCGTCACATAAGTGTGACGTGCGTCCTTTATTCGTTTGTGATAGCTAGATGCAGTATGTTGTAGTAAACCAAATGAATTCGGTAGTCAATTCTCTTCTGAGATTGCAATAAGGAAGAAGCCAAAGCAAATCACGGGCATGGTGGTGAATTTTGAAAAGCCTCATTGTCCCGCTTTCAGAAAGGAACTCCTTTTCAAAGGACTCCTCGCCTTCTCTCAGAGAGCCGATAAAAAGGGTAGGTGATTTGTGACAACCTTCATTACCTCATCTGTCGTTCCATATGTATTTGGTACTAACTTTCCTAGAGTGTTCTCTGGACCTGTCACAGCGTCAACTGGCAGGGCTTGCAGCAGCTACAATAGATTTTCTTCTGCTCTCCACCCGTCTCCCACTGCCTTCCGCTTACTCGGAGGATGAAATCAACTTCATTTCTGCTTTTCTTTACTATCTAATGCAGGTTAGCCTCCTCTACCCTCCTCTTTCCCTCTCTATCACCATTTTTATTCCAATCTACTTTGATTGAAGTCGCGTCCACCTTCTTCATAGAATTTCATTCAGTTGACGAGTGAAACCAAGTTCTCACAGCCCTGTCTTCTGAGCCTTCCACTTTTGACAATTCGATTAGCAATTGTGCTATCAGCTTTGGGTTGTTCGAAGCAGCTTCCACTGGAGACTTTTATCCAATTCGCGGAAGCACTGGATGTCTCAGGTCAGTTGGAGATGATTGCTATGACTCATGATTAAGTTACACCAGAGCTTTTTGAGCTTCAACAGATACAGACGATTAGTGAGCCATTCAGCCTTGTATCTACCTTCCATAGCCTCTCTTTCGCGTCCTATCACTCTCATGAACTCACATTCCACTACTGAGGTCGGGAATGGGGAAGCATGTCTTGATTACATTGTTTCACGTCTCCATTGCCTCCTGGTGCCTCGACAGCCAGGCATCTTCCGTCCCACATCCTCTGCTTACATCCTGACGCGTTTCACCGAGGTGTTGAATAGCTTTGCTGCGAACGCAGGTGCCGCTGGCGGAGGTGCTGGTGCAAGTGATAAAAGTAGAGTGGCGCTTGCCAGCGTCATGGGTCTGTGCCGACTCTCTACTGTTGGTCTTCGTTACGTTCACGCTCTCGAAATGGACAGTTCGGATATTGCTGCACAGTTTTCCGCTTTTCTGATTGGTGAGTTGAAGAAGGGAATAACCATGGAGCCAGGTAGATAGGAAGGTACCACATCAGGTGTCTTCCCTCTCTTTCTCTTATCACAGCTCTCTGTCGTCGGCCGGAAGTGATGCTGCGGCTCCGTCAAGCCAGTATCACCAACCTCTCCAAGGGCGACACTACCAATAAGGCCACAAATGGTGGAGATGGATGTGATGGCAACACGAGCGTTCACCAGTGGAATTTCGACTGTGTTATGGAGATGGATCGCGACGCTCTGGCCGAGACCTCCTCGTGGCTACTCTCACTAGGCTGGCTCGACCGCTCCATGTTCGAGTCCACCTGGAATGCTCTACTGGCAGTGTGCACTCCACCGCCATCTCCATCTTCATCTTTAGAGGCGGAAATGGAGGAGAATCCTTTTGTGAACAGCAAGGAGGTGGGGACGGCGTCAATATTTCTTGAATTGTCGAACTCACTGTAAACACTTCATATGGATTGACAAAATCAATTATGTTCTGGTCTTCCCCCCTTGTACGTCCAGGAACTGGTAGAGATGAACCACTGTCGCGTTTTGGGTCTTAACGCTCTAACTCGTCTTCTTCTCAACGCTGCGCATCGTCCACGACCTGGAGATCCATTGAACAGTTCCCCACTGCACCAACCGCGCCTTTCCCTACCTCCACAATTCATGCACACTCGGTGGGCCTTACAACTTTATCCATTTAAGCCGACCACACAATCTCAGCGTAATTCTGCTGTTTCTTATAGACTCGGTGGTAAAATTAGCCATGTGCTGAGTCGTCTGGATCAGGAGTCAAAGACGTGGTTCTACGACATTCCCTCCACCAGCGCAGTGATTGGTTGCGATGCTGGCAAATCGGAGGAATGCCACTCCTGGCTCTCCACCAATTTGGACCTTCAGCATCCGGCGGACTTGGACTCGCCGGCTAACCAAGTTCCGATTGAATGTTTGGTGAAGTGGATGCTCCATTCACTTAGTGGTTAGCCAGTAGACTGTGATTTAACAAAAAGTAACTCCATCCCTTTCTACATTGTTTTTTTTCTGCAAGGATCAGTAGGCTTCGAAGCGGACACCATCTTCTCCTGCCTCCAGTCTCTGCGATTGGTTCACAACGCATGGCTTCGTCCCCTCGAAGAGCGTCTTCTTAACCGAGCTCGCGGTTCGAGTGAGGCGGTTAGCTCTACTCTAACAGCAAGAACATTTACTCCATCTTCCCAGCGAAAAAAATTCGTTCAGTTCTTCAAACGCAGCGTCCGGCCTTCGTCTTCTGCTGATTCTACTCCCCACCCTCCGCTGGCTTTCGGCGAGTCCATTCTCCTCACTGGAGTTCTGTCCAGTGAAGATAAAGCTTACATGGACTCCTTAACTGAAACGGAAAGCGTCGATGAGTCGGTGGTGACGGTGCCGGAGACTGTGACACCCTCGGACCAGCTGGTACCGTCACTGTCGGTTCTCACTGCAGTGGTAAAATCTGCGGTCCTTTGCAGCGATCTCTTTACCACTAGGGAGCAGTTCCTCTGGCTCGTTGGTTGCCTACAAGCTGGTACGTCTGTTTATAAAGCCGATTATTTATATGAACTTTCCGGATAATTTTTATAATCTACTGATAAAACAAATAAGTAGCATATGAATAGCGGTTAACTAAAACCACTTTCGACTCGAGATGTGTGATTCACGAATATATAGTTAGTGCACTAGCATACTGGTAGTTGCATTAATATCACAGAATCAGTTAACTAATGCAAGTCGCTGATAACATGCATAAGTAGTACATGTTCGCTACTGATTACATGAAGTAAGGGTTGTATTTCTCTACCAGTTTATCAGAACTTGCCACTCATCGAGGAAGGCTTCGAGGCACCGATCTACGTTTGGCTCACCATGGGCTTGGCCCGATGCACCGCTGTGCTGGAAGCCACAATGCTACCCACGACGGAGTTTGGCGCGGCCCCTGCGATAGCACCAACTACGGAGGCAGAGGAGGGAATGGAGGGAGCAGCGACCATAGCCCCACAGCAGCATCACTCAGCGCCCATTCTTCTGACTGCCAATCTGCAGGCCGCGGTGTCGGTGGCGGCCGCGGCATTGGGGCCAACAGCCGCGGTTCCACTGCAGGATGCGGGCCTCCGGGCCGTAATGGATCTGCTTCAAGCCGCTCTTCTGCTTCGCGCAACACGACATCCTGCGCTACAGCAACCAACATTGCTAGCAAATCCACCGACTGGTTCGGCGCTACTCAACTCCTTGTTGATACAGGTGATGAAAGGTCAAAAATTTGTGCTCATCGCTATACACGAACCTTGGTAGATTCTAATGAACTGATGGACAGCAATCCAAAACCAATTTTCTATTTGCCGCAAAGGTCTGCCTCTACTTGGACAATCAGCTGGATAATCTCTTTGAATCCGAGGCTACCCTGGAAAAACGTTGGTTAACTGCGAAAGACATTGGCTTTGGCTCCCTCCGAATCACTGGCAGCAGCGGTGGCGGTGGGGTCTCGAAAATCACCGCCGGACTTGTCCGAACCGCCTCAGCCTCCGCCTCCTCCAATCGCAGTGCCAATTCCGCTCTTAACCGGAGCGGTAGGTTGACAAAGTTTCTACTAGCTGCCTACTTATAATTCCATTTAAGTAGCACCGGCGTCCCTGCCTTTCCAGCGGATATTTCCTTCAAACCACGGTCACCAGCTGAATGGGCAGCAGAATGCACCGCATCGCATCAATGCACCGTCCTTGCCACCGCCTTCTACATCGTCGAGCAGTTCTCCCCGCTAGTGGCAAACGAGTCGACTAACATTAATCGGCTGATCCCTCGACTCATCAAGCACCTTGTTAGACTGGCTAGCGCGATGCTGCGAGACACTTCGCCCGACTTTACACCGCCTATGCGTCTGGCTGAGGTAGCACTGGAGAGGAGAACGCGGAGGATGGGAAGCTAAATGTGGAGATGATTATTTGGTTTGTTTTTCCTTTAAGGTGTTCAAAAGCTGTTTCGCAGACACTCAAGCATCCCTAGTGTGCGCGGATTCGGTTGTGGTGGCGTGGACTCGTGGAATGCAGCGACTACTTCTGAGTGGAATAATACGGAGGGAAGAGTGCGAGGTACCTTTTCTCGTATCAGGAGTTGCTTTTTAAGAAGGAACTCGGCTCGATTGCATCAGATGCTCCTAGAGGAGCTTGAAAACCATTTAAGCCATTCTTCTCTTTCAAGATTCTAGCCAAGCAGGCAGCAGAACGCCTAAGCTGTGCCAATTCCACGCGTCTTCGTCTACTAGCTCTTAGTCTTCTCACCACCATTCTCTACGTCCTCAACGCCGATTTCCTCTCACGCGCATCCCCGGATCGTGGCGGAGTTAGCGGTGTCAATGGCAACGCTGACAGCGGGATTAAGTCTTCTTTAGATCAACCTCAAACGGAAGTGTTGTTGAGCACCTCAACGGAGTACCTAACCAGTCTCTGGCAATGCCTTCGTGGACTCAGCAGCTTCTCTAATCGGTTGCCTTCCATTGGCCCACACACCTCTCCTCTGGAGGCGCGTTGTATTTCTCTAACTCTGAGCAGTTTCATGGAAGACCTCGGCAGAGGCCTCTTAGCCGCTGCGGTCTCTTCTCCTTCTTTCTCCACTATTTTGGGAGGTCTGGTAAACAAAACGGTAGCGGAGGTGGCGCGCGCAGACCAGGCCTACGTCCGCCTTGCCATTGCCGTTCTTCGTGCAGCTGTGGTGACCTTGTGTGGCATCCAGAGGGGTGCTGAAGTGGCTCGAGAGTGGGTGCTTCTGGCACTTCCCTCCATTCTCCACCGGACGACGTCGCGAGTTCTTCGTTGTCATGGTTACTGGGTGGCGACTGTATGCACTCTGTTGGTCGAAGGTGGCGCGAACTTGAATCGTGAGGCGATACATTCCATGTTAGTTTTATGCCGTAGTGCAATTCATCTTCTCTCCTTCCTCTTTCATCAATTTTGGAATTTGAATTACGATGTTCCTTAGCTCTATCCTCTAAAATTACCAGAAAGCTTTCAAGGGATATAATGACAGTTGCTTAGCCGCGTGATGGAGAGATTACTTTGGAAGTACATATGCCCAGCAAGCCTTGAAGGCCTCATAGGGGTACTAAAAAGGGACTGGAAGACATGAGGAAGGGCTCGTACCGTCGCCATAAGGGGGCCAAATGAGTCATTCAACACAACAATGGCATTCCTTTGTGGGGAACCCGCAACGGAGACGAGCCCTGGTTTCTTTTCCATCTCAGAGGTGAACGATTTGCCACTTAATCGTCCCTTCTAGATTAGCAATCAGTCTAGCCAACCCGCCTTCGCTTGAACGGTTCCAGTGGGAAGGGGTGGATGAAGAGAACCAGTGCTTGGATTTGCTTCGCGCTGCATCGTTCCTTTTTCGGCCACAGTCATCATCAAATACTGAAGATGGTGGATTTAGAGATCGCTTCCTCGAGGTTCTCCGCACTGCCGCTTCTACCTCCAAGTCTGTGAAAGACGATACTGCTGCTGGCAGTCTGGCAGGTATCTGCAAGGCAATGGATGAGATCTAGTCGATTATGCTTTTTTCCTTACCTGTGATGGCTACTATTTTTGTTTTCCTTTTTCTTGTCCCTCTTGGACGTTTGTGTGTTTGAATAAAATTAACAAATGACAGCTGTGATATGGACTTCTCGTAACTCCAGTGGTCCTGTCGAGGTTATTCAAGGTCTGTCTTTCGATCGATAGTGTCTCTGATCCCAGTTCCACCTCCGGCCTCTTTCATGTGGCGTGGAAATGGGGAGAGTCATTTGCAATCCACCGTATGACCTGCGCTTTCATCGACTGACCTTACTCACACCTCTCTGAACACGTCGTCCTTCGATGGTTAGAAGTTGCCTCGCTGGTGCAAATCTAGCAAGCGGGGATTTCTTCAAGACTGCAATGTAGGTAGCTTTCAATTGGTTGTCACAGGAGGAAGACAAGGAGAGCTAACGATCATCGGGTTGGAGTGTGCCATCTTATATCCTTTGAATAAGGGATGGGAATTTGTTGGTAAGGCGAGACTGGAAGTCGACTCCAAACTTTCTCGTCCCTCAAACCTCATAGCACCACAGGTTTGTTCAGGTTGAGCAACCCGACTGCCTTATGCCGTTCCGCCTTCTCTTCGTCATCTCAGTCGCCGTCAACTTCCGAGCGCTGGACATCTCATCGCGGGTTCCGAGGGGCTCCGAGTCTTCTCACAGATTCTGCTCCGTAAAAATGTAACCAAAAGGCACGACGCACTCTGCCAGTTCCTGGCGCAGCCATCATATAGTCTACAGCAGATTTGACAGACGGCCTCAACGAAATTCGCGATGGTCCAAATCATCCCTTGATTTGGACTCAATTCTCTCAGTGATGCCTGATTTAAAGAGCGATCCGAAAGATTCTCAAAACAAGACGGGCCCCTCTGGTGCTCCGCAATTCGTCCTCCACTAAAGAAGAACCTTTCAGGACGACCCCTTAGGCCGAACGATACCAGCAGAGATTTAGGAACTCTCACTCCACTTTATTTACTCAATAAAATCGACAATAGATTTACTATAAACAAGCAAATAGGCGACAGGGACCCTCTGCGCCCCGGTCTCCCACACAATACACAAAGAAGGGGTGGAAGCGATACAAGGGGAGGACAAACACCCGTCACCTCAGCGTTGTCAATGGTGATGCTTTGACTTCTTCGCAGGTCGTGGACTGGGCGACCTATGCCGCTTCCTTGCTCGCACTGCATCGTCATGCTCGCGCTTTCGATCCTCTGGCAACACAAAGATTAACAGTACAACAACTCTAAAGCAACTTACCAAAGAGAAAAAAAGCAAGACGAAACAAACCTCGGATTGCTTCTCGCTCCAGTTCCTCCCAGTCCTTGCCCTCCGACTCGTCGGAGTCGAGAGAGCCCTCAGCAGAAGACTCCTCTTCGGCGTCCCAGTCCTCCTCCTCGTCATCATCATCATCGTCATTGTATTCACTACCACTGCCGTCTCCATCCTCGTCACCGCCACCACCACCCTCGTCGTCTTCCGCGTCGGAGTCCACTGACGGCTGATAGCTCTCGTCATCGGCATCGGAGTCGAAGCCGTCTTCGTCTTCATCGTCGTCCTATCGAGGAAAAAAGGCGGTGCAACCTATTGAATGACACCTAGATGCATAAATTGATCCACCATTTCTGCCAGTTACATTTGCAATTTACAAATTCAAGCATTTCCAAGATTCAAGGCAAGACCATCCGCACTCTTTTCCTCCAAAGAAGGCCGAAGTTCAAACGAGATCAATAAGGAAGTGTTGCTTTTTGAACCACCTGGATCCAAGGAGACTCTGTGGCCAGAGGAAGAAGTTCGTTCTTGAATACACCTTGAAGCGGATACAGATTCCTCCTCCTAGTTACTTACTTCAGATCCAGATTTAACAAATGTCTACACTAAAAACCTCGTCAAAGCTAGAAGTTCATTACGTGGGATGCTTTCTCGAACCTAATAGGGAGAGGAGAACTGCTTATAAATGTCTTGCACCGTGGAAGACCCTCCTTATTCCTTCGGTACTGAATGACTAAAATCACATGCAAGGCTTCAACCCCCAAATCCCTTGTTCAACTCCAATCGAAGGAAGAAACGAAAACTTAGCCTTTTCACTAGCTCAGGGGCCATAGGCAAAACCACGGGTCACTTTTTCACGAATGGACAACGAAGAGTCCCTGCTACAGGAGATGTAGATCCTACCAACGTCTGAGAGCCCACCTGTTCCGCGATTGAAGAAGCAACTTTTCGAGGACTCTGAGCTACTTCTTAAATTCAGAAACGGGTGTTTCCAACTTTTAAAACAGAGGATTAAAAGCGGAGAAATGGCCAATAAAACGGTAATGCAAATGCGATTGAGGCGAGCAACGATTGCCGAATGCCTCCTCAACTCAGCACTTCTTGTAAAGCAGCACCGCAACATCAACCTATCGCTGATCCATCACCTAGACGACGCTATCAAGTCAATCGTTTCATGGAACAAGTCTGCCTTAACATTCGACACCAACTTTCGACATAGTGGTGCTTAGGGATGGAAAACACTGTGGATTCAGCAATTACATCACTAAACCAGTCAAATCCAGGTAGACTGATTAGTCAATGATAGTTTAAAACTTCAAGGTCGTTTGAAGTTTGGTTACCACCTACGCGTTGGCAGCAAATCTACTCACTTCTAGAGAAAGTGTAGTTAGAAGCGTGTGGGGTGACGAACTTACATCGTCTGGCGAAATGAAAGCCCATCCATTCTGCTCCAAAAAGTCCTCCGGGTCGTCAATAATGGTCTTCATCAGTTTTGGCCAATTCATCGATCGCACGCCCTCCGCGTAGTAGATGTCACAAGAGCTGGTAACAAAACAGACATCATAAAAGGGGAACGGACTAAAGCCGCCTAGGGACGAACAGCTAGAGACAAAGTACTGTGGCAATTCAACCCTACAGTGGGACGAGTGCGGTGAAATTACTTTCAATAGGAGGTTTACAGTCCACACTATGAGTAGTCCACAGACCCCCTGCCTTGGTCCCGAAAGTAACTCAACTTGCCATGAATAAAATCCCAAGGCAAGCAGTTTGGCCTTCAGCCCTGAGGTTCAAAGGAGGGATATCTGATACTGCTACCTCGATAACTCCATCGAATTAACACATTAAATGGGCCAATTCCCAAAAAAGGCAAAGGTTTTTGTTACAAGTTCGTGCCTGCTCTCTTGTGTACCACAAATCCGCCTCCATGAATGACAGAATAAGCTCAAGCCCTGCACAAACAGCGACCCAAACTGTCCGATGCCCGGGCACTCTCAGTCAAAGTTCCCTCGCTTTCAGGCCCCATCCTCATGTCAATAAAAGTGGTAGCTGGGCCAACGTGATAAACGTGACACTCGAGGTTGTCTACCTTGCGGAAAGGCTGTTGTGTGGCATTTGGAGAGGATACCGTAGCGCAACAAGCCGCTTAGGACCTAATGGGCCAAAAAAACGTACCAGTGACGAAACACACCCAGAAATATCCGTCAGGCTCAGAAAAACTCCCCATGCTTCAACATGAAGAGCTACGTGTGGCTGAAAGGAGTAGAAATTGCTGACAACACACAACAATAGCCCATCCGCTCGACCTTAACTTTTCTGCGCATTTATAGCCTGATAAGGGGTGGCTTTGTGTCCCAACATTTGCTTAGGGAGCGCACACCTCGAAGGCAGGAACTACAAGACTACACAAGTGTTTCAAGTACCACAAACATCCCGATGGGTCACTGGATGAATGGCCTCGCACACGAAGTTGATGCAATTGAACTCGGCATTACGAGAGAGCTTAAGGTTGTCGTAGTTACGCTCAGAGGGGAGGGGCGAAACAGGCTTTCAAATCCAAGGTCCAAAGCAGACCCTGCGACAGATCGAAACCAATCACATACTTAATGGCTCCAAGGGAAAGGAGAGCTCTTAAAAGGATTTTCAGCACAGCTAAAAGGTCCACATGTGTGCTGAATCCATGCACTAAACAACCTTTGTCAACTACTAACGAGATGGACTACCTGTAGATGGCCACTTCCACGGGTAGATGTGCGGTAACTAAGCCTCAAGCCGGAAGACCCGAAGAATCGTGCCACGTGTACACCATAACTTTCATCCAACAGGTGTTGTTAAATAAAAACTCCAAACGGAGCTGTTTGGGTGGAGAAATCGACAAGTAACTCATTATTGAAAGAGGGACGTTCAATGGGTAGTATGAGAAGACTCGGATAGATCTATCAGCAAAGTTTGTACTTTGGGGAAGACGTATGTTTAGATGACAGTCTGCTGACCACGTACATCGATTCACTACTCGCAGGAAGCAAGGATTTCAACCCCATGGAGGCACACATCAAAGACAACTGGGGAAAACGAAGGCCCGAACTCACAGAATCCACTCCTTCACATGATCCAACGAGTTGCTGGGAATCGAGGTGATCATGGCGGGTTTGATACGGTAATCCTTGAACACGAATATCATGTCAAAGGTCTTGATAGAGAGGGAAACACGTTCAAACATCACCAGTTCCACCTCCTCCAGAGTGATCACGAAGGGAGGCCACTCACTGAGGCTGACCAGACAACTACTTGTCGGCATCATAAAGACAGTGGTTCTAGAAAAAAACAGGGGAAACAGTAAACAGTAAAGCGACCGACCGGCGGATGTGTCCATACAACCCCAGGCCTGTAGGTTACCTTAGTGGACAACCGTAGAATCCAAGATCGCGGAAGGGCACCTCAAACTCCAGGTTGTAGCGTTTGGCCAGGTTTTCCACACGCTCCACAAAAGTCTTGAAGGCTGTTTTAATCTGCTCTCGCATCTCTCTCTCCCGCTGCTCCGCCTCCAAGTCGTCGCGATCGTACATTCGACCATGACTTTTACCCAAATCTGTAGTCAGTTCGCCCACCTCAGTGTAGAATTGGATGTTATCCTGCTTCTTCTTTCCATACATGATGGCGTTCTAGGGTGTGGCCAAATAAGATTCACTTATTTATTAAGTGAAAATGTAGGGTATTAAAGTTTGTGTTTCACACACCTTGAGATTAAAATGCAGTAGGATTATCATTTCGCCGTCACAGGGCTGGTAGAAGGCATGTTTGATGTTGTTGTACAGAATATCCACTTTATCGCCGCGTATGGAGGTGAAACGAAAGCCATTGCTGTGCGCTTCCAACGTGCCTGAAGACAAAAATCGAGGAACAATTTAAGAACAAAAGGTAGCAATGAGTTCAGGGTTTTGACAGAAGGTAGAAAACTTTGTGCCCACCAGTGATGCGTTTGGCCACAATGTTTGGCCGAATGTAAAGATCGCGCAGTCGGAATGCCGTTTTCCTTGGTTCAATGACCAAATTGTCCTGCTCCACCAAGTTGGCCCGCTCCTTCTCTTCGGCTTCGCGAGAGCGAAACTTCTTCAACACCTCCTTAATGATGCGATAGGCGTTGTTCAGATTCGTCGACGGGCTCGCTGTCTCCCCGTGATGACGCTGATTGGATGCTCGGTAGGTCATTTCCTTCAGGAAGGTTGCTTGTGGATTCTGTGGAACGCAATGAGTAGCGACCATTTATTTACCCGATCCATCCAGTACCCCAAGCCTACTCCGCCTCGTTCACGCGTTAGCAGTAAAACCAGCTTCCTGCCCAATCCAAAGAGACATGGACTGAACAGCTATCCTTCGCATGACTAAAATCCATGGAAGTGCTGCCAGGCTCGAACTTCAAGTTCTGCAGTGGTCGCAGGAAGGGTGGGATAAGGTTGCAGCTACTAGAGCTATCCATGGGACGGTAAAATGAATCTAAACACTCCATTTCCGGACGCATAGGAAAAGGGAGAAAAACCATGGCGGAGCCAAATGACAAATGGCCCGATTAATTTTGCTACTAGTTGGAGGGCTTCAAGAGAGAGTCCGATTCAGGCACCGTTAATCAAGGCGACAAGTAGAGGTGGTATTCGTTCCTGCAAACGAACACTCAGGGCATAAAACAACCCATCAACGTATCACCTCTCATGAAATTTCGCGGGAAGGACAAACACGATAGCTCACGAAACTCTACAGCCTCGAAATGTTAATACACGCCGGCCGGCCCAAAATGCATCTAGGTAGTGAATGAATTAAGAGAGATGTGCATAAATGTAACAGGAGACTGGGAGGAAAAAAGAATTCAGCAATAATAAGTCCTTTTATAGGTTTAAAAAATCCCAAGATGACTTAAAGACCTCTCGCAGTGCTAGATTTTCGGTCCCTTTGTACCTTTAATCCTCCACCACAAGTGAAACTATGCCCTCAAGGATGACTGTAAGCAAAACACTTAAAAAATAGAGCAAACTGAATATTTGGCTGGTTGCCAAAACCCAAATGTCAAAGGAGACATCAACTGATCCTACGAGGATTACTTCTTGTAAGCTCTGAATAACGGCGCGGCTGAAGGTTCAAGGCTTTGGAATCCTTACTATAAAAGATTTGACGCAGCAATCCTTCCCGAAACCTGACGCAAATATGATATTCTCCCTCTTAGGGACAAGTGTTGAAAATAAGTGGTTAGTGCATCGTAGAATGATAATGGTCCGGTCTATACCACTTTTCGCCGAATATATCCATCTCTGGACCAGCTCAAGTCGCTACTATGAAAGGTCATCGTGCGGCTGCCACTCATGGCAGCCGGGCTTCAAGCACCCACCTGGAAGTTAGAGGCATCCTTGGGACCAATGACAGCGCCGGGATGATGGAAGTTGATTCGCAAATAGGTATAATCGGCTTCGATGGATGAGGACACGTTTTTGATGGTACTGATGTGGAAGGGTGTGGGGTGGCCAAAGATGGGTAGAACAACCGTTTCATACTTCTTGTCTAGAAGTCGAGACAAAAACAAATATACATGCAAAAATAGTCCACTAACACAATTTTAATAAATGAGATAAGAGCTTTGTAAAATAAACAGATGGAGCAGGAAAGATGACTCACCGACAAAGATGCGCAACTTTCGAACATCATCCTCCTTGGGCATCTGCCCGGCACCCTTATAGGCAACATTGGACTTTGTCTGCTGACCCGTCTCCCCGTCCGCCTTGAGGCCCGAGAGACGATTGCGCGCGCTCACCTGGAGTTGTTGAAAGAGTTCGCGGCGCTGTTGCAGACGCTTTTCCTCCGCAGTCTGTTCGTTCTACAATTCGTATTTCAATAAGCGATTTCACCTTTGCTGAAGCCGAAAAAAGCGCTATCATTTCAACAAGATCGACAAAACTCGTACCCTGGTTTTTTGATCCAAAATAGCCCGCCGATGCCCCCTGCCAAGGGCTTCTGGACCCCCATCAACAGCACCGTTTTCAAGACCGCCACTACCACCACCACCAGACCCTGGCTTTGACCCATTCCTAGGAGCACTTGAGACCTCCTTTTTGCGCCCCTTCGCATCGGCACCTTCTCCATCCACATTCTCATCTCCTTCCGCCTCCTCCTCCTCTTCATCTTCCTCAATGTACAACGAGACAGCGCGGGGTCGACGTTTGGCCGCGGCAGTGAGCACTTGGTTGGTCCGGTTTTCTCCCAACCCGATGATGACAACGTCACCCAACCACAAGGCGTAATGCTTATCCTTCTCAGAGTCGGCCTCCTCATTCACCAAATCCTACAAAACAAAACACCTAAAGCCTTTAAATTCTCGGCATAGAATATGTCTCGAGTATTACAACAGCCTTCCCAAAAATACGATTCAGGATGTTCCGAACCGCCAAAGCTGAAACTTGGATTTTGCCAACGCAAAGCGAAATTTATAAGGCTAGTCAATACAACAAAATTAAGATTATGAAGGTAAATCCCCACCATCCCAGAGCTTTAACATCGCGACCAGAAGCTAATAAAGTGATCGAGACTTTGGAAAGGTCCAAGCTAAAACCAGAAACGACATCCACATCCACTTTTGCAGGATTCAACAGTTTTTCCAAGGGAGGGAGAAACGATGGTAGGCGCCAAGACAAATTTGAAGTTGCCTGAGCTCAGTGCCCAGGTCCGGATTAGCAAATGAGGCTGGGGAAAAAAAGTAGCCAGTGATACAGTATTTTAGGCATCACAGGGATGAAAATTGAGCGATAAGGGATTTTTTGCGGCCTAATTTGGGAAAATGACACAAGCTGGACCCTCAATGAAGAACCAAACCTATACTCAAAAGCAGTTATCCATTCCGAGACTACAAAATCAAAATCATGACTTATATAGAAGATTTAAAATCCCACAAACCAGAAATCCCAACTTCTCAAATATACTTTGGTCGACATCTAGAAGGTTCGTCACTTTTTCCCTTAACAGTGAAAAATAAATTAGGATTGTGCTAAGCATCCAAAATCCTCATGTCCAAGTGGGATGCCGACTTGCCGTTGCAATTTCGCTAAGACCGGTATAATGAAGGCATGCTTGCCAATCCAACATCCTCTAAGGGAAAATAAGGGAGGACGATGGAAAGCATAGTTGTGGGGTCAAGGCCCCGGGCTCTCCTGTTCATGTTCTGACTTTGTGATTGAAGGAAAATAAACCGTAATTGGCGGCAAATGTTTCTTGCAATATTTCCAGGTTTATAAGATTGGGAAAGAACCATGACTGGAAAGTTTAAGTAAAAAATTGAGAAGGGAACCCATCCGCAAAGGAGGGAGGACAAGGTGGGGCGACTAGCTGAATGTCAATTAGAAACTTGGACAAAAACCAACAGCTAAGGCGTTTAGCACAGCGTAAAATATTCCACATGCAAGCTACCGTTCCATGATTAAAAAGAATAAACGCTATGACTGATCTCAGCAGATGAACACGGACCATATAGGAGCGAGTGCAACTCTAAAAAAGCAAATCAAAAATATGGCTAGATTGAAACCGAAGTTCAATTAACCGAGTGGCATTTGTAAAACCTTTCCACCTTGACAACTGGAAAAGATGGCTATTCCAAAGGCAAAGTAGTTTCACTCCGATGAAAAGCAACATTTCAACAATCACACCATATCTAATGAAATTTTGTGATAGCCATCAATTCGATAGTGAAAAAGCATGGTATTTCTGCGGAAAAAGTCCATAAGCCAACACAAAGCACCAACGTTTATTCAGGTTAAAACATTTACTGTCACACAGCGCTCCGACCTCGCCAATGCAACCTCAACCGTACAAACATGAAATGAGATGCGTGATGAAGGAGCTTCGTACACGATCAAGAATTCTTATATACCATTCAGAACGATAATAAACACTACCTATGAAAAGCAATCACGACCCACACTAGAACAGTAACACGGAACTCTGGAAGCGAACGCATTAAGCCTCAGCCTATCTCCCTGGTTAATGAGTGTATGAATCACAAAATCCATCCACCTGACCACTCGGAGCCAGTGTGAGGAAAATGAAGGGATTATTAGATAGGAAGATGAATATCGTTCTCAAATTCGCCAGATAAGGTGCAAATTTCCAAACCAAAAAAACTAAGCACTGTAATGAAAAGAGAGGTGTGGCCAAAATCCAAGAACCCCTAGCCTGATTAGCAAAAGTTGATGAAACGGACCGCTTCGTAACTATTTAAAAAAAAGATACCCACCTGAAACCCCAGGTTGATGTTAATGGACATGCCCTCGCGGAAAATTGCAGAGCTCTTCGGGCCGATGACGTAATTCCCATCGCGAAACTCAATGCCGGTCACGAAACTAGACATAGAGTGCTTATAAACCCACGTATTTCGAACAAAAATCCACCTCTAGCGAGAACAAACCCACCCAAACGTTCGAATCAGATTATCGACGAGCTCAGGATGATCCGTTTTCACCTTATTGACAACTGCATTGTAGAAAGTAGAAAATACAACACCCGGTTTCATTTGTTCAATAGCCCAGTCAAGTAGGTTGTGCAGGTACTCATAATATGTCGACTGCTTGGTGTTTGGATTGACAATGAGAGTTCGGACAACATTGGAACAGTAGGACCGGTACCGGACGCCAAGAGAACAAATAATTGTCCCAAAATGCATCGGCTTTTTGTCACTGAATAAAAGGAGTTAATTAGCGCAGAAAAGACATACTTCTCAGCACTGAATTTGAGATTGTAATTACCGCCACTCTGTATGATTGGGTCGTAGCAGATCTCAAGGAATTCTTGTTCATACCCCCTTGTCAGATCTTTATTTTTCAAGGCCTCTTGACAACCATCTGACAGGCTTTGATGCGACACTTTCTAAATGGGTAATAAAACTAATCATATTTACTCTACAAAACATACCTTGTCGTCATCGATCACATCCATTATCTTCTCTTTAAGATGTTTTGAAAAGAGAATGCAAGTAACTTCACTGGCTTTCCTGATATACTGCACCTCAATCTCCTCCTTGGCAGCAAAAAAGTGACTAAACATTAAAGAGCTGTCGATAACTTCCTTTGCTGCTAACTTAAGAGTCGAAGCCACAGACTTGGAAAATTCACTCTCGGAGTTACGTTCGACCTCCTTGGAAAAGAGCCCCAACTTTTCCCCATTTCCGCTCGAAGTAAAGTCTTTAGCAAGCATGGTTATGTTCGCCTTGTCTGCATCATCTTGAGACCTCGTTAGTAACGTGAAGGTCAGATTCTCAATGCCAGCAGTCTTCATGGGCTTCAAAAATTCCACCTTCTTTCTGCTACCCAAGATGCTTATGCCCTTCTTGGCAATGAGTATTGCCGTTTCTTGTAATTCATAACCGAAAAAAAAAGTCTACTGAGAACTAAGAAACAAAACCCGTTACCTGCGCAGATATCGTTTTACCGTATATGTCCTCCGATTTGCCATTGAGCACAAGGAATGCATCCACGTCAGAAAACTTGCTTTCCGGAGACTAAAAACTTAAAAAGACAGCCCATGCTACCTCCCACTGTTCATAGAATCGTTTAATGCGTGAGCTAAAAAGCTTCACATCCAACGAAGCAGTCATCTTTTGATTTTACAAAGCACGCGCCGATCCTAATACGCTAAGTTGACAAATTTTTATCCAATCAACCGCAAGTATTTCTGATGCATTCTGAGGCTGAAGTTGCATCAGAAAGATGAAAGGTTTTTTTAAATTCAATTGTTCAAAAACAAAAACAAAATTTTTGACTGTTAAATCTATCTTTTTAATAGGTGCCTCAACTTTTGCACTGATGATACCTTTCACTTTTCATAACATAGAATGATAGAACGTGTTTTTTAAAAAGATGGGCCATTAAAATTGGTTTCTATGACTTCTTCAATTCAAGGTAAAGTTATGATGCTCAAACGGAATATGTATTTAGGGCACAAATATGATTGGGACCACTGGCGCGAAATGGATGATGGATAACCCGGTGAGGATACAATGAGCAACTCCTCTCTCTCAGCCAAGATAAAATATTTGGTGAACAAAAATGTAATGACGTTGGTAGGTCTAAAATACAATTCTTAAAGTGGCTGTGGTCAGAACAGACTAGGAGGTACTTAGAGACAGTAGTAGCAATAAAGAAGTCTCATTTACAAAATCTTAAGCATATTCGCACATTTAATGCATATCTTACAAGCTTTGACAAAATCATTGCTATCTTGCAGCGCTAAACCCATCTTATGCTGCAGAACTGCCTATTTGGGGTTGCATTAATACATGCTTTCAATTGCTACCATAATTTATATTTGTGGTAACAATTGGTTAGTTTGCCTTTGATGTGTGAGCATTTCAAGAAGCGTTACTGCAAAGTTTTGTTTGTTCGACTGCTTGATTCATCTACGGCCATTTAGGTGGTCACATTGCCTTAGCTGTGTAGTCTAACGTTTTTCCTGGCTCGTATGTTTGTTGAACTTATTTATCCTCCCCTATTGTTCATAAAGCCTCCCTATTATTCGTCAAAGTCTAATGGCGAATGTGCATCAGAACAGAAGCAGCTGACCTTCTGGCATGGCTCAAATGCCAAATTAACCTGCTAGGAGTGTATAGACGCTCAATTAATTGTGACCACAAGAGGTGGTCAAGCAAAGAAAGTTCCAAAGTTTAGATGTAAATGCCTTTATGTTTTGCAGTGAAGTACTATTTTTATTCCTATAGAGGTCTTACGGCGCAAAATGGCTGTAACACAAATGCCTTCAAATGTGCATTAAAGGCTTGAGGCGGTAGGAGAATCGAAACCTAGTTGCGGATTATTGTGGAGATTCTTTGTAGCCCAAGCACCTTCATTGTAATCGTTGCTGCCAAACCTATGACAATATTTCTTGCATTCTCGATAAAAATGTCAGAGGCATCCAAACTTCCCAAGGAATAGGCAGTAGCGAAGAAGAATGAAAGAAGTCGAACTGGTTACAATGATGCTAATTAAAAGTGCAATTAAATGTCTGATCTGCCCACTGGTTATTTAGGGGTCTCAAGGATCGTTCAAAACAAGTATGAATTTGATAATTAACTCCTATGTGTAAAAATAATTGATAAATAATTAGATAAAGGATTTACCTAAAAAGCAAATGCTTTTTGGTTTTCATGGTGTTGATCATGAACTTCTGTTGCTCTACGAAGGTCAAAAAACACATATGTTATTCTATGGAATTAAAATATTTATAGTGATATTAAAATGCAGCGCGTAATTTGATCTTTGCGCTACCCATCGGTAGTCCATGTTCTGGGAGTCGTCTGGTGGCATCGACTTGGCCAGTGGATTTTTGCTGTTACTGATTTCCAATAAGTGGTTTCTGACATCCACCCTTCAGCACATTTGAATTCTTCGAAAAGCTGTGTGTTTGTTCGCGTATGTTTAATTTGGAAAGGTACTTGATATTAATGAATTTCTGTGGCCTTTGATTCACCCCTTTACCCCATGGGCCTTTTTCTTATCCTTGTTACATTCATACGCTGCCAATAATTACTAAGCGTTTGCCGTTCTACATCGAACACCTGTTGCGACTTCTTTTCATAATAAACCACCTTTTTGGCATCATCCGGTTTCTTGTTTGCTCTGCAAGCTTCGTTTATAATTGTTGATTTCGTTCGCATTTTTTGCTCAATTTGCGCAAACCTTTAAGATTCCAAGTCTAACTTATTATTTTTAGCCTTTATATTAATTATTCATTTTCTGGTGTCAGGCATCCAATTACCCTTTAATCTTATATTGATGTGGCAGTAATGTCTAGGAACGGCGCACATTTATTCGTTGTATTTGTCTCACCTTTACGTATGATTTCTCTTGTTGCAATGCATTTTCAGTGCGTTAGAAGTTTGAGGGTTTTTAAGCCTTACAATGTCGTCGGCGATCCGAGAGTCAAATGAAGAATTTGAAGATCAATTTCGACTCCAGCAAGAGGCAGCCGACCGTGAAAAGCTCGCCGCTAGTCAGACTAAGAAAACGCGCGTCGATGACGATGGTACAGTAATGGAATGGGACGAGGAGAAGCGCGCTTGGTTCCCAAAAATCGATGACGATTTTATTGCCTCCTATCAGATGAACTTTGGCGTCCAAAACGAACAAGAGAGTGCCCATACGGCTTGGCGCCATTTTGCTGCCCAAGTTGAAAAGCTGAAGGCTGAACGGGGGGAAGAGGATGAGGAGGTGAAAAGGGGTATCGCTTCTCTGGGTGAATACTATCGTTCGCCTGCCTATAGGGTCTGGTACGATGAGTACCAAAAACGACAGGAAGATGCAAAAGAAGAGGAACGGGTACGCCTTGAAGCGAAACATCGGACGCAAAAGATTGTTGAGGTTTCGGCGGATGATGCATTGAAACGAGCTGAAGAGGAACAGCGGCTTGGTGTCCCGATCTCCAACCCAGAGGCAGAAAAGGCAAACGTTCAACCGGAAGGTGCAATTCCCTCGGAGAGCCATTCGAGAAAGAGGAAGAAGAAGGGTGCTCCAGAGTGGTATGAGGTAATTCAGTGGTTGCTTAACACCCATCTTTTTAGATAACCGACGATAAGAACACCCATGTCTACGTGTCAGGCCTTCCGCCAACTATAACGGAAGCGGAATTTACGACACTGATGTCCAAATGTGGCATAATTATGAACGACCCATTGACAGATAAACTGAGGATTAAATTGTACCGTGACGAGGCCGGCAGACCCAAGGGTGATGGTCGTTGCTGTTACATTAAGGTGTGTTGTGTTGAAACTCTACTTTCATTGTGAGATGAATGCAAAAATAGTTTCCAATCCCAATCTTAATTCTTAGATTGAATCAGTTGACCTAGCACTGCAGATACTGGATGGACTGCAATACGAGCCTGGATACACTTTGCACGTGGAACGTGCTAAATTCCAGCCTAAAAAGGATTTCGACTACACCAAACACCGTCGATTGACGGCGAAGGAGAAGAAGAAATTTAAACAGAAGCAGGAAAAGTAAGTTTGTAGTGTACCACGTCAGCTCATTTGATATGGAATACTCTCCCTGCAAATTGGGGTATATCTTTTTAGTCTCTTCAAGTGGAAACCGGATGCAAATAAACTTATCCGGGGTAAAAAAGAACGCGTGATCGTCCTGAGAGACGTCTTCGACGAAAAAGATCTTGGAGTAGGTCTGCGAAATGCTACCTCATTTCCTCCCATTCTTAATTTGTCGGTGCCTTCGTAAGAATTCGAATGTAATAAGCAAGGATAGAGATAGTGACCTTGAATTGTAATCCCAGAATGGTTGCTTTCAAGTCATTTTACATAAAACATGTCGCTGATCGGGGATTATCAGGACTTTGGATATCGAATCTTGGAATGTTTCGGCATTGTGCTGTCAAGCCAACTCTTCCACTTGCCCCCGTTACCTTGATAGAGTAGACTCTTGCGTGATAGTGTCGACAACGGAGAAGGGCAGGAAAGCACATTCACGTACACCATTTAAGTTTTTTTCTCCTTGTTAATTTTGAGGTGGCTTCATGACGCAGTGGCTTTAAAAAGCTGTCTGTTCGTTTGGCTCTCACCGTGTTGCTTTCTTCCTCGCTCCTCCAGCTGGATGTCAGTCTCATTCCAGAGATTCGGGAACGTGTGCGAACCCAGTGTGCCAAGGTGGGCGTCGTCAAAAAAATTGTTGTCTACGATGTGAGTCATCTTTCACCCTTCTTTACCTTCCTCTATATCAGGCTAACACGAATTGCCGTTCTTCTAGTTTGAATGTTGATAACTCTGATGGGAATGTCCGAGTCCTTTGTGTTTTTAAGCCAGTTGCTATAACCCACCTCCAACTCTTTGATTTGGAGTCCAGTGGCGTTAAATGAGGGCAATTTATTCCTCCGTTCTTCACCTTCAACCTAAACTAGCCCATCAAATGATGCACCCTTGGAGAACGTCGTCGAAACATTTTTTGCTGTCTGAGTCATCCCTGTCCAATCTTAAAAGCCTTTGTATCTAGCCCACAGAAGGGTCGTGCGACTAGTAGCCACCATTATTGGATGTCTGGCGATCCGAAGGATCCTTGCAAACGGAGAGTCAAGCATCCCTTTAAATTAAGAGGGCAAAGCCAAGATCCGGGATCCTGAAGGACTAGCAATGTTAGTGCATATAATTATGAAGATCCAACCGAGTGGTGACAATTTAGCTAACAACTGATCAAGTGTTATTTGTCCCAACTTGCAACGCACCACCCTCGGGCCTGGTCGCATAGTTTTTCAAGAGTGCAGACTAAAATTCTCCCGTCGGTGACTTCTTCACTCTGTAAAATCGAAGGAAGATCATTATTTATGAGTATTCAGTGGCATGGAGACATGCCACAGGGCAGACCTGAGGACGCAAGTTAACTGCTTATTTCTCTTCTTCCCTTTGCACATTGTCACAGACCAATCCTGAAGGTGTGGTCACCGTAACCTTCAATACACCAGAGGAGGCAGACATAGCGGTCGGCTTTCTGGACAAGGCGCTTTTCACCTACCGAGCACCAGCTGTTGAAAGCGCTGACGATGGCGGTCAGCGGACCCGACAGTTGCGCGTTGAGCGGTGGGACGGGCGCGAGCGTTTCGACAAGTGTGGCGAAAGTGCTGAGGCCGAGGCAGAGCGGTTGGAGAGGTGGAATCGATTCATCGGTGAGGACCCCGATGCCGATGATGATGATAAGGACGGAAGTGTTGATGACGTAGAAGCGACCGACACGGACGAAGAGCTGGAGGCGAGATGTGGAGGTGATTCAGGTGCCGAAACCGAGTAATTTGCAATGTAAAGGAGAATGTTCTGAATAAGTTTTGATCTATTTTTAAGTTCATTCTTAAATGTTTTGGCTGCATACAGGAGTGTGTTCCGCATCAAGAGGCTTCGTCTTTGTCAGAAACCGTTGTGGTAGGGTGTCGTTCCATGCGAACTCCGTTGAATATCAAAGTTCAGTGCTAACGTCTTAGCCACAGTAAGCTCGGTAGATGAGAACGGAATGTTTGGGGCTACTTTGCCAGATTTCCATCCTGGAGTGTGGATTTATTAATGTGATGTGGAGACTTTTCCTTCGCAAACTCTGGCACAGTTGATTGTCTGGTTGGAGGCCCATCAATAAAAACAATAGAAACTGGGAAATCGATTTAATAAGTGGGAAGGCTGAATACCTGTCTTCCTACCTAGCGGCTTCATTCTATTTCGGGTCATCAAAATGTACTGTCCCATTAGATGATTTGGCGTGACCTTCCTCGTACTGTAGGAAGTTGCAGTGGGTATTTCAGCGTCTCGATGGAGCCTAGTTGTTAACCCAACTCCTTTCGGCTGTCATACTGTGTTTTAAGTGTAAGAGCGGCTGACAACGGTCATGAATACACCCGTTAGCGAATTGGTTCAGGAGGGACACGGAAACAAGCTGGTAGCCGAACGTCCCAAGGCTTAAAACAATATTACGACATGGACAGTAAGGCCAAATAGAGATCGCTGTGGAATTTTGGTAAGAATCAACCAAAAATAATGCTGTTGGATCCTTTCCGCAAATATTTACTCGAAAATAAGTCTAGCCAGAGAGAAAGTGCAAAGAGGTGCAAAAATTAATTGTTACATAAACTAGTTTCTTAGGCGATTCCTGCATAGAAACTAAAGGAGAACATCATTAAAATGAGCTTAGACTTTAGACTTTAATATTATGTTATCCGGCTCTTCCGTGCCTCATTGCATGAAGTATTCCTCTCCCCCTTTATTAAATTTTCATTTCTCGGTGTGATTTACAGATGATTGCAGAGGCCTTTAGATCTGAAATTTTTTCTGCTTCTTTAACGTTCCGCCGATGCCTCATCTTTGCCAAGATTTAGGATTACAAGATATAACTGTTTTGTCAGACGAATCAATGTGGAGATGGACTGTTGAAGAGAAGCGAAGTGATGACTCTGTCAGCGTGTTAAGAAACTCAATCCTATCCTTAAGCCTCTCGCTTGACAGGCGCCTTTGAAAAGTTGAAATATTACATCGGAACTCTCGTCTACCCCATAGTACTAACAAAAAATAAGCCATAACACGGACAATAGATACATATTCAGTTTGCGGAAGGAACCATAGGCTTTTTTCATGGGAGAAGCTAAATGGTAAACCAAAGTATTGATCGTATTGCGACAGGCATCCTACGACGTCGGTGGAGAAAGGCAAGTCACTGCGTGAATAGTGAGTGGTAATTACATGCTATTGCTTCGAAAATGACGCTAATAATGCCATAGTGCCAAAAACTCTCTGATTTTATTATGCAATTACATTTTCAAGGATAATGAAATGGATTTTGCAAACTATAGGATTTTAAATAGCAGGTTTTTAGAAATGCATCCTATACTTGAACAATACCGAGGTTAATACATTAGCAATTATCGCGCTGGGAATATTAGAGGATTTGATAAAATTTAAAATTTATTAAAGCTTTTATGTAACTAAGTATTTTGATCTTCAGCGCTACATTACCTTTTTTAGGTGGTGACTAATACGCTATTGAAATTAATTATGTAGTATCCTTGCCTTTTGGATTCTTGATAGAATAACAACTATAAATCGTTTTAGTGTTTTCGAGTTTATTTAAAGCTGGTGCTCAAGTTGCCGAAAGGTGTGGAATTTTAAGGTGACGTTATGGCAGGGAACGTTTTGGGAAATATGCTTGAGGATTCGCCTATTCTCTTCGTTGACTTTAATCAGGATTTTACGTAAGTTGTGTGCTTCTTTAAAATGGAATGCCTAGTTAGCACTGTTAGAGTGTGTATTTGGTTTTTTTCATTATTATTTTTACTTGCTCTTTACTTATGGCCTCGAATTTCTCACCTTTGCTTTAGGACACTGTGCATTGGAACACGATCTGGCTATAGTCTGCTCTCGACAGACAATCACGAGGTTCTGGAAACTTACAGTGTTAGTAAGTCTTCACATCCTTCTCTGGTCATAGTACTCTATTGATTTAGATGGTGAGTCCATGTGTCTCGTGGGGCGCCTCTTCACCAGCAATTTGGTCGTTCTTGTTTCCCTCCGCGATATGCGCAAGCTGTTGATCTTTCATTCGCGTCGCGATTCTCTCATCTGTGATTACCGCTACACCAGCACCATCCTGTCTGTCAAAATGAATCGTCAGGTGGGGTTGCTGCTGTTGTTACCTTTTTATCTGCTTTTGCCTATAATGAATATTCTCCCTTAAATCCATACCCTGTGTTCCATGTTAAAAGTCCTAACCGCGAATTCACTTTTCTTTAATGGTTAGCAGGGCTGCTTCATTAGACCGATGTCTTTTCGTCGGATTTGTTCCAACGAATTGTGCCGCAATTCGGGATGGCATGAGTAAGCAACTCACCGTCCCCTGAAAGATAAGCTAACTCGGCTGTTTAATCGATGAATCGAAAGCCATCTACTTGTTTTTTTGCTATTCTTTTGGTGATTTTAAGTTTACCCTACAGTGCTTGATTAGTAAGGGTCTGTGTTGCCCTGATAAACATTTGAAGCCACCTTGAAAAGATTGCATATCTTCGAGTAATTCCGTATTATGGAAACTTAGTTCCCTTAATCGGTTTTTGGTGCCCTATTCTCGATTACTTCATTCCATGCCTGAGCTCTCATTCCCTTTGCACGAGTAAGTCTAATTTCCTCCGATTTCAAAAACGGACACTCTATCATGATTGACATGACGAAATCGCATTGCAGTGACAACAAGGTTATTGGCTCACTCAACGGCCAATGGGGGGTCGCATCATTAGCATTCACCTAGTTCGTGTTATGGAGGTCTAAACGATTCTCGGTTTGTATTTCGTTTCGTATGCAAATCGGACTTTTCAGTTGATCCCTGCTATCGAGGGGGAGAACTGATCTGTCCCAGACGGCTGCCTTTTTTCATTTTTTCCCTTTAGGCGTCTCTACAGAATACCTTCTCAGGCTTATCTTTTATACTAAAAACGGAGTAATATTTTTACTGGGTGCTGAATTAATCCTTTTCAGTCGTACGACTTCTGGCATCTGATGCTGTTGCATAATTGTGTCATCTTGTACCCCTTCTTCATTCCTTCCCTCAAAAAAACGTAAGTAGGGGGTAAACGAAAGTTGCCTTTGTGCGCTCTCTTATATGGCACATGAAACGGAACCTATTTTAACAGAACTTCCAATTGCGTCACTTCATAGTCTCCGAGTTCCTATGAAAGGCATTCAAAATTTTTGTGCTTGGCTATAACTTCACTGTGAATCCATAGGATTGAACAGTTAACAGAGGTTGGCCAAAACCCCTAAGAGTGTAAAGTTGGTATAATTTGGCGTTCAATATAATTTTTTCCGAGTTCTCCGTCCCACACCGACTGACCTTCAACGGCTGAACCCTCATAGTGGTCAAATTGATGCAGCTTAGGTGTCATTCCTGCTTCCTATTCTTGCGCTGCTCTGTATAAAGATGAATTTGTCAACAGAAGTTCGTAAGCATTGGGCTAGCCTAGTCTTTGAATGAATAAAGCATCGAATCCCCCAATCTCTTCATCGTCGAATCTTCCGTGCAGCTGAAAATAGTGTCTTTCGGCGTCTCGAAAGTATGGTTGAAGCTAATTTATCCACTGGTTTGGGCTAAGGAGAGGTGGTTGTTTCTGCCACAGCCTAAATCTCCTTTGCTTCCGCTTGATGAACTCTGGAAATAGTGGGTAAAGTTGATATTGAAATCTCTTCCCTTTTATTGTAGCGACTGGTAGTGTGTCTGGAGAATGAGATTTTCATCCACAACATCAGAGATATGTCGGTGTTGCATCGGATAGAGGACACGCCATCGAACCGAAACGGTGTTATCGCCTTCTCTACATGTCCCGACAAATGCCTCCTCGCCTATCCCGGGTCCAGTCGAGTGGGCACTGTCTACATCTTCGATGCGTTAACCTTTACGGTCTGTGTTTCGACTTGTCTTGCTTTTTTGGCTTGCCCTGGCATTTTCCCCTTCTTACTGTGCCAAATTCATCCACTATGACATGCTATCGCACTTATATTCACCATCCGCGGCCTTCCTCATGTTGCTTCACTTTATTTTGGCCGACCAGCCCTCCACCGACCTCGGCTTCATACACACTTCTGACTCACTCGCACCTGACCTTTCCACTCATCTGTCCATTAAAAGAGACACGTAACCTCCATCCATCTATCCAGCCGTCTGCGAATCACTTGGTCCATTAATCCATTTCAGGGCCTCTACCCAATTGATATTAAATTACAGAATAAATTGTTTTTCAGTCCGGCGATCCATCCATTTATCCCACCGTCTTTTTCAGTGCTCCAGCCTTCACACCTTGCCTTGATACTGCCTCATGGCTACCCACTCTTCCTCCCTTTCGGTCTCTGCATCCACAGAAGATCTTTCTCCCTTTTTTACCATTTCCAATCGCCTGGTAGATGAGGATAAGGTAAAAATGCCAGTAAACCTTCGTTTTGCTGAGCTGTGTGCCCACGGATTCGTACTTTAAGAGGTCAAATTCACGTGACATCCCTCTACGAGAGCGAGGGTTTTACTGCGATTTGTCGTACGGAAATGGAAAAGGGGACTTTTTCTTTTTTTTGAAGCCTACGATAGCTTTGCTTCGTCTGTCTAGCTTTGTCCTATGTATCGACGACCACGTTGTCCATCCTTTCTTCTACTTCCCTGTCCTTCATCTTCATCCATTCTCACCACCCTTTATCCATCCATCTGCCCCATTTTTAATTCCAACCTTCCCCGGGATCGTTAAATGCGTGATTCATAGCTTTGTTGGCTGTATTCTGTCGGCCGCTGAGGTCGCATGGCACTACGATAGGCACGGTTGAAAGCTGAAACAGGCTTGTCGACGAGATCTGTCCCCAAGGCTGACAGTTCTACTAACCGTAATCGTCGTCAGATGAAACTCCCCATCGGGTTAGAGACTCAGGGCGTCCGATTCTACTCATTTAAACTTTTTGCGACCTCCACGCTGGTCTGACCAGAAGTTGGACGGTCCGAGCCTAGGTTGCGTGTATTCAGGGCTGTAGGTGGCTTGTCATTGGGGAGGGGGACTTTGGTTGTCATACAAGCCCGTTTACTGGCTGGTCACGTTCTCACCTAACCGAACAGACTTTGGTATTCCCATTCTTTCTCATTTTCTCCCGTTATGTCTGGATTTGTGGTTACCTTGAGATGTGATGCTGGCGGTGATACGCCTCCATTCTCTCCCCAACTCAGTTACATCCAACCAACCATACAATTTGCCATTCATTATTTATCAATCCTCACTCATGACGATTTCTTCTTGCATCCATCCTCTTACTCAACCATTCTACTTACTTCGTCTGATTATTGCGGCTGGGGGAACTGGAGGAAGAGTGGACAACAAATTAGTCGACTATTGATGCTTTAACTGTCTTTATTTTCCTTTCATTGGTCAAACTAAATTATCCCTTCCACCTAATCCTCCATCGTGGCTCTGGGTCTTCGCCTTAATTCCTCTTATTTACCTACCCATTCCATCACTATCTTTTGATCCGTCCATTCAGGAGCCTCGCATTCAACTTCTCCCACTATATCCATCCATCGTCTCCAATCCTGCAATCTAATCCTGTACCCATCTTGGATCTCCCCATCTAATCACCCATCTCTGATCTCTCCTCTCATCCAATTATTCATTATTTCTGGATCTACTTGTTTCTCTCTGCCTTTCTTGATTTCGTGCACCTCCTCCCTCCTCCCTATTCTTGATTCTGCTTTCTTTACCGTACCAGTTTGTTGAAACTGATTGAGCGGATTCAGAAAAGTTCAGCCTCCTTCCCTCTCTGATTCACTCATCCATCTCTCATTCCATCGATTATCTCATCCTGCATCCACTCATGCGTCAGATACGCGCTCTTTCTGGATCTACCTGCTCATCAATCTACTCAGTCCTGGTCTATTCAACGTTCTAATCACTCCTTCTTAACTGTCTCAGATCCATTTGCTCCATCAAATCATCCTTCAATCTCCGATCTTTCCACTCATCCACTCACCTTGGCGTATTCGCATGACCTTCCTTTCTCCGATCATCTCACCTAACCGCGCATTTGTCTATACCTTCCATTTTTACAGAACGTCACATCGATTGCGGCGCACGATGGAGTGCTGGCAGCTCTGGCGTTTAACGTTCCCTCGACCCTCCTTGCGACTGCTTCAGAGCGTGGCACAGTCGTTCGAGTCTTCTCCATTCCCGATGGTGACAAATTAATGGAATTTCGACGTGGTCTGGCCCGGTGGGTTCTGTTGTCCTTCCCTGTTTTGTGGCACTTTCCCTCCACCCACCTGTAGTTTGGAGTCTGATCCCATTGAGCCATTCTTTCCATAATAGTCATTGTCTTCTTCGGGTTCATGAAATCCCTGATAGATCGCCTCCCAATTCTATCGGTGTTTCGAGTTGTCTTTTCCTTGGCCTTTGTGGCTCACCGTGAGGTCTCCCATAGCACCCGTTTTGGCTTTTCATTTCCTCTTTCACAGAGTCCAGATTCTTGCATTTAACTGGTGGAAGCACTCCAACTACTTTGCTTCCGATTTTATTGAATATTTCATTATTTATCCCTTAATCTTAACAGATGTGCCTCCATTTGTTCCCTCAATTTCTCGACGGATAACCGATTTTTGGTGAGTGCAAGCAACACAGAGACCGTCCATGTTTTCAAGCTCTACGGCCCGGCCTCTCCCTCGTCTTCTGGCAAGTAAGTGAGGTATCAAGCAAAATTGGAGGTGGGGGAGGGGGGTTAATCGTTTTACCCTGAAAGGTGCCATTAGGTCCAGTACACCCAACATCTTTCTCCATAGAGTTGAGGACGGTGCCTGCACACCAGGATCCTCCCAACTTAGCAGCGACACCAACCTTAATTCCTCGACTGACGACACAGCCTCTACCAGCAGTTGGACCGGTAGTCTGGTCAACTGGGTGGGTGGAGCCCTGAAGGCAGGTGCTGCCTATCTCCCCAATCCTGTGGCAGAGGTCTTTTCACAGGATCGCTCTTTTGCTTTCGCATGGATTCCCTCTGTTGCTGCTAATTTGACAAATGCAGCTTCAAACACCGTTGGTCACGTCGTCGCTACAACCGCCGTGTCTCCTCACGGTGACGGTGAGTATGGAGGTGGTGGGCAAGTTGGCACGGCGTTCAAGAAGACTGCTGCTCTTCTCTGGTAGGAATGAAAAGGAAGTGCCTATTCAACGAATAAATGCCTTCTTATCTTTTACTTTCCTGCTTTTTTTAGTTATGGTGATCAGTACCGACTTCTGGTGGCAGGGTTGGATGGCTATCTCCACATCTTCACCTTTGATCCAGTCCGTGGAGGTGAGGCAACCCTGCTGCGAACTCAGAGGTGGGTGTCCACGTGATTTTTCTTTCCCATCTCCCCGATACTCTTGCCTTTCATTCTTCTGATCCTCTCCTCCCTTCCTTCTTTTCTGTAATTTCGTTTTCAGGCCTATTGATACTAAGAAAAATGCACGTTATCGACTGATTCATTTCAAAAATGATAGGTATTTGTCGTGAGTGTAGTCTATTGCTTTGATGTGATCTCCCTCTTTCTCACGGTAGATCAGATGGTTGGGAATGAAGATCTATCCCGAAGGCCCCTCTTCCGTGCCTTTTCTTCCTTCCTAGGCCGCAATAATTCCATGTGTCCTGTTGCACTTGCTGTCTATCCTCTTTTTTTGGTGTAGGTTAAACTTATGGTTTTTGTGGAAACAGGAAATTTATTTAATTCGAGCAGCCAATGAGTGTGCAGCGTTCCTGGGACATTAGCCAATCAGAGAGAGGTGGCCTTAAGGCTCTCCCTTTGCCTTCCCTTCGGCATATTTCTTTTCTTTTGCAGCATAGCCGAGGTCATACATGTAAGGTAAGCTGCATTAGATGGTAAGGTCTCTGTAAACGAGCTAGATTGATGGAGTGACGTATCTATCGCCTCTTCGATGTGTTTAGCTATGGAAGCGCGCCTCTTGTGTGGAATGCATTTTTTGTAGAAATATGTGCATTGAGAGACGGAAGAAGGATTGGAAGAAAGAAGTTGCATTTGGCCAGATGTTGATTAAAGATAAGTAAGTGGCTGCCCAACACCCATTCGGAACGCGGGTCCCTTGAGTAGCATTAGCCTACCACTGGTTTTCCTCCGTCCTTTTTCTTCACCTCACCTTCCTTTGTCTGGATTCGTGTCTCTTGCAGGAACTCATCACTTTGTGGCCAGAGTGGCATTAAATACGGTTCTGGTGTACAATTGTTAATCGGAAATGCAATGTGTGAAGAAGAAGAGTAAGTATCTGTGTAACTGGTAGTAGCGATGATCCTGCTACGATGGTTGGTCAAGGAATTGGAGACGGGACTTCGATCCTCCTGCTGCATTCTAGCACCTTCCCTCTCTCATCTTAGTTTTACCCCTTCTGTCTTTTGTGTATGAGATTCGTTCAGGATAGGGGACTTGAGGGCTCACATTTTGGTGGTCTTCGTACCTGCCAAGCTCGAGCTTCGCTCTGATTTCGTCTCATCTGCGTGCTTGTTTGGTTCATCCGTCTCCGTTTTTGAGCGAGTTAAGCGAGTATCACTGTCATTGCAGCAAGGTTTTTTAAAACTCCCCTTCTGCGCTCCCAATTGCTGACATCTGAAGCTCCCTCTTGAGTAGGACCGTAAAATTGTATTAACTCTTTTCCAGCCTTATCAACTCAGGCTTAACTCCTTCGAGCATCTCAACTCAGCAGCACAAGCGGGTGCAAGGGCCCACAAATACCTCTTCTTTGTCCTCACGTCGTAGTTTCGCCGCCGTCGCCGGTTCAGGCGGGGAGCCCCCGTCAGCTCGTAAGTCATCCAAATTCGCTAAATTTTCCTTGCTCAAATGCACATCAGTAGCTATTATTTATTTGTGGAATTGCTGCAGAGGAAGTGCTGGCGACGGAGGTGATGAAGCTGGTCACCCCCTCGACTGCTCCTCAAGGTCACTGCTACGAAACGGAGTTCCCCACCATCCAGTCTTCCCACTCCACTTCTTCTTCGAAAAAAAAGCGCTAATCGTGCAGATTATATTTGGTCTATTTTTTCTCCGTACCTTTAGAACAATCGAAAAACCTTCATCATCACCTCCACTAGCAGCAATAACGCTAACCGTAGGCTGCATGCCGGTCTCTTGCGGTCGTAAATGTGAGAAACAAAACAAGGGCCTCCGTCTGTGAATCATTCTATCCTCCTCCTTCCAAGTTTAAGCTCTCAAATCTCGTTCCTCTGTTTTGATTTCTGCTATGTGTATGTATGACCGAACAGCAGCTCTCCTCTTTTCTGTGACATATTTTCCTGGACGTTTTTACGTTTTACCCTAGTGGACAATAACTCTCCATGTTTGCGTTGACGTTGGGCACACTTATCATGAAAATATGTGAAAGAGCTCCATGTTATTAGTGCTAGTGTTTATTGAAAACTACTTCCATCCAAGGTTCTTGTTTCGATGATTTCTGTTTTTGACTCCTTCATGGTAAGTCCTTTTGCAGTGTGAATTAAGGTGGATTCTTGAGGGAATCGAGCCTGAGTCGTGTCCATAGACTGATGTTCATCCCTGCCCCCCAGTGGAAATAAAGAACCATGTATATTTGGCAAATACCCAAAGTCGTTTCAATCCATTGATTTGAAAATCTGATTGTCACTAGGCTGAGGTACTGACACGCGTAGGTAGTTTACCAGGGTAATGCAGAAGGGCTGAAATATCAGACCTGATTTTATCTGCAATAGCTGGACGTTTTCTGACAACGGAGGGCGTGCCCTTTTGTGGCAGGAGGAATGCGTCACTGACATTACCAATGAATGCGACTGGTATTCTGTGAAATGTCATCGAAATGGATCTGGTTTGGACGTCATATGACAGAACGCTGCTTTGTATTGACTGAGATTAGCTTCAGGGAGCCCAAGTTGTATCGAGGAAGGTTTCAATAATAGTGGTGGACTTTCATTTTCTCGATATTTTCAAATCCTGAAATCGTCCCACTTTGAAATTGGCTTTACTAAATGAATTCAGTAGCATATACCGGTCCTGCTTTCGTTGCTTTATTCGTACTCTTTTGCCACCCACCGTTGTGAACGAAGGTGGGATACATAGAATTGAGGTTTACGGAGGTAAATCTGGCGTCGTATTCACGACAGAACACTATTGACTCGATTACCTGCTCCCTCTAAAGTTGAAAGTCATCCATGTAACGCAAGCGCAGATTTATTTCAAATTGGAGCGCGAGAGGTGGAACTCCAAACGAAATGCTCTGGCCTAAAGATTTACAAATTGATACTAATGAGTGTTGATGCACTTTGACATCAGCTTTCTTAAGCTCTCTAGGGACATCGCTTCCGATTAGTGGGGACTCGGGTTGACGCTGCATGTTAGGCGTCAGAGCGGAAGAATCCACGGCGCTTACTGAGGGAGAGGGTGAGCAGCTAAGTGGGGCAAACAGTCTCGTCTAGGATAGTTCTTTAAAAATAAAAATCACCGCATTCGTCGCTCTGGCTTTTTTTGCATCGGTGCCTGGATTTAATTGAGCTTCTGTCATCCTCAATTATGAGTTTTAGAGTCCCACCTCGGGAAATCCTGTCTGGATTTTCTGTCAACTTGATCTCCCTTTTTTCACCAACTTCAAGCTGGTAGACTTTAGCAAATTAACTTAACAAGGTGGGGATTTAGACATTATTGCGTGGCTCTCCTCGTGTTCAATAACAGCTCGTAGAAGATGAGACCGAGTGGTCACGACGACTGCAACTATCCTCTACCGTTGGCCGTTAAATTGGTCTCCATGACCTTAGTTAGTTCCGGTCCTTCCCCCCCTCCCCTCCCCCAAAAAATGTTTAAGGGCTTTTACCGGGCAAAAGTCGAGTTGTCAAAACGTCAGCCGCCTCTACTCACGCCATATGGGTTTGTCGCCACTCCTCTCCTCTTGCAGTTATGTCAAAAGTGGAGACAGTTGGGAATGGGGTACAGAAAGGAATTGCAAGCATTTTTGGCACACGCAAGGTGGTGAAGCTGGCTTTTGGATCCTGAAAGGCGCCAGTTGAAAATTGCGTTGGACTCAGTTCTCCACATTCATGAGGCCTGGATTCCATCAAACCTCCAACTGGATGGTGAACGAATAGAGATTCCAGGAGAAGGCGACTACTGGATAGTGGTTCCTACGAGAGACTAAGTTGGTGTGTGTCAGTGTGTGTCCTCCGTCCTCTCCGATCTGCACACCACGTTGATGTGTATTTGAGTATGATCCAATTTTCGAATAAGCGTAGTAGCGTTGCAGTAACTTGATACCTTTGTTTAAATGCGTGTCGGTAGCCCGTCGGCTACTCTCTACCATAGTGAGTATTACGGTTATGTTATGACCTCGTAGGAGATGCTAGAGATGCCGCGAGAGGTAATAATTAAGTTATGAATTTTGATAGACCTAAAAGCATTGAAAATTGGCATGTACTGGGGAATTCTCTTGTTATCATTACTGCACAATGTCAGTATTTTCCCATTCCTACGTGGCAGTAGTACTGCTAAACAAACTAATTATGCTACTATTTGATCAGTGAATGGTTTGGGTTTGCCAATGATGCTTAAAATACGGGAAGTTATGCAATCGTTTTGTTGGCGAAAATCCGAGCGTCACTAATACGTGACGCTGGACAGTGCACTTATATTACCTTTCCTACAATTTAACTCTGCTTTATGGATCTAGGGTATAACAAGAGCAGATAAAACCCCTCTGACAGGGGAATGATTTAATCCTAGAGGACATAAGAAGTGGACATTAAAGAAGTCGATCCCCACTCATAGGTTTTACAGCCCACAAGCATCCCACCGACCCCTCCACGGTCCATTTTAACAAATAGATTTAAAGTGGTTGCAAAAAATTTCTGTCAATGCGCAAATTCTACGTCTATCCAAACTGTGCTTCATAATCACCCAATTGCTGCACTGTCTCTAAGTGGGAAATGTGAGTTCCTCAAGTTTCTTGTTTCGGCGTTGGACTCAAGAATCAGCCTTTTTTTGCATTCTGCTGACCAAACTCATTCTGAAAATAGGGGCGAGACGCTTCGGTGTGCCACTGAAATATGCAGTGTGGATGAATGATTGACATTGCGGAAAGTTAATGTGCCGTGAAAAAAAAGGAGAGGGAGAAGACAGAGAAGGAGAAGCAAGCGTTGCCACACCAACGTCCCAGAGGACCGCCGCAGTCTGGCAGCGCGAAAGTAATTGATCCAAGCCAACTGCGCTTCTTCCATATTCCTTTTTTTCTTTTTTGGGGAAAATTCACATGCTTCTGTCAAGTTGTACCTTCTGGTTAACGAAGCCTATCAACTAACCATTGAAAGAAGTGCAAAACTCAGCGTTCTGCAAATGGAGGGGCAATTTTCATAGAGGTAAGTTGTTATTGTTGGTAATCAACAAAAAAATATGTGACTTGATGCGTTTACCTTTGCAGATTTTGAAATACTATAGTTTTGGCTTAAAAAAAGAGAAGTTTATCCCTTCATCCCCACTGTCACACATGTGTGACACTCCAAGTCGCCAACTCGAGGTCGAGGATTAATTGAGCCTGAGACACTAAAATAAGTGTTGATGGCTCTTAGTCCACACCAAGAGTCATACGTAAACTGAGACGATCATTTGGTGTGTTGTCACTTCTCGCGGATGGAAAATTTCTCCTAATGCACTCTATGACTTGGCCCTAGCTTTTGGAGGGAGAGCAGATATCTCAACACGCACATAATATTATTTTTTTTTGGCATAGCGCCAGGAATGCCGAAGTTTTTTCAACAGTCATGCATAAAATCTTGTTAAATATTGTAATCTTTATGATGGTAAGATAGCGTCTTCCGGTGGGTTTAAAGCCTTTGGGGTGGTAATTTATCGTTTAAGGCGCTTATACAAGTTTTTCAAAATTACGATTTTTTTACCGTCTATCAGATGGAATAGTGGGCGGAGTAACTTGGGTGGGACTAAAAATGGCTTGAATGCTACCAGACCGTGTGGAGAGGCACTGGGGGTTGGATTGTCCGCCTACTTTGTTGTTCTCTTGGCAGTTATCCCAAGCCTAGGAGCTAGAGGCCGTGAGGAAAGTTGGCTGCACTTTCATTGAGGGTCTCTGGGATTTTGGATTCGCACAAAGGGCGAACCTCTCGCTCGCTAATAACATTATAGCAGTATTCAACCAGCGAACTTGAAGTGCACTTGTAATTTTAGAGTGACCTCTCCTTCAGGGTCAGCTTTGGGATCTAAAAGAGGTGGAAACTACAGTAACGTCTTCGAGGCCTTATAAAGCCTGTTCACAGCTTATTGATTTCGAGGTAAAAGCTTACTAATTTGCCAGCCCAAGTGATTAGATGGCTTTCGATCGATCGATCGATCGATCGATCGACCAGTGTTAACTCCAACCAGCTGTGATTGGATGCCAATCAGCTGATTGCTAAAAGCACGTCTCAAATGCTTTCAAAAGTCTTGTTTGCTTCTACACAAGCTACATGCAAGTGCTTATCAAGCCATTACGGAATGCGATTGTTGTCCACGCATTCTGGTTAGTTGATTCCTTTTTTTCCAATTTCCGTAATTCCGCGTTTATTTTGTGCATTTGAGCCATACAGCAGACATCTACTAAAAAAAGGCTCCTTCAGCAATAAAAACAATGTTTTTCTTGATAGTCAGTAAGGTAAGAATTTTTGTCCTCATGATTTGTTGGATTTTTTGGCATGAATGACAAGTTTAAATTTGACTGGAAGTTCTCTGCACAAAAGTAATTGTTGAATTGTGGCGTCTGACTTGATCTGTACTACAAAATTCATCGAATTTCCTAGCGTTCGAGTAACATCCTTTTTCATTTTAGGCAAAGGCATTTAGAGGTGACATTAGAATCGCTTTACAGAATAACTTTAAAGTCAGAACCAGAGTGAACATTCAGACGACCAACCGGCTTGGAGCCTTGACACTGAGGCACCAAAATGACCACAGTAGAACTGCGCGTAACTAAAATAAGCGAAAAGGCTTGATAGAGCAAAAGCGATGCCCCAGCCAGTTTGGATAATTTAGTCGTATCGGCAAGGATGAACGCCCTTAATATGATCAGTTTCGATTGTATCTGTCCAAGTCCCGAGATCAACGGAGGGTATGCATGTCTCTGCTTTCCCTTTTTTTGTGCTAGATAAAAAGTAACAGCAAGAGTTCGATATTTGTTTTTCCACTATTCCCTTTCACTCGTGACAGAAGGGGCAGAAGCGAAAGTGACGGCGACGACAGACGCTAATTCAATGCCTCCTTTCCTCCTTTTCCTCCTTCAAATCACGGACAGGACAAAATGGGAGCTTTGTCATGTCTCCAGCGGCATTATGACATCCCAGTTGTCAGGGTTCCTCTATGCACAAATCACTGTGGAGACAGAAAGTAGGCAGAATGCGGAGATGGTGGAGAGAGACGCGCACAAAACGCTTCTTGGCAAACAACTATATTCCCTGTCTACCTAAAGAGGGAATAAAATCTTTTTAATTCAGGAAAATGGCCTTGTTTATTCTCCAGCATCAAAGATAACTGGCAGCCTTTACTGCATCTTTGTTGCTTCTCCCTTCCACTTCGGATTTTAGTCCCTCCGCATGCATACTGCCTCCCTGGGAAGAAAAGGCGTCCGCCCACTCCAGGAGGTGTATCCAATCCAACACGTTGTATGCAATGATCTGTTGCCAGGTGAGGCTCAGTTAACGGCTTGATAACCAATTGTATTCAAGCATTAACAGAAGTCCCTTTATCCTCTGAAAAATTAAAACATGTATCAATCAGAAGCAGGATTTCTTTTTACTCTCAGCGAAGGGGAAAACGCATAGACTGGCTTTTTTTCGCTCGACTAACCATTCTATTTGAAAACACCATCGCTACATTGAATCAGGCCTTTCAATAAAAAAGCTCTTACTTCCACAGGAAGTTGGTTTCAACGTTTTTATTTTTGTGGAAAATTCTGACTCAAAAGAAATTCAAAAGGTTTAAGATATGTCAAAGTGTTTGAGGGCTTTTTTATGCCATTTTCTCCTTCATTTAGGGGGTATGGCCGAGGCAACTCAAATCCTCAATGTTCCCTCAGCCTCGTAATCATTCTCTGTCCCTCAAAATTTGATGACTTTAAGGACAGCAAATAGCAGTAAAGTTGCGTATTTGATCATTGTTGATAGCTTCTCTATTGTAAAGCGTTGACTCGGCTACAACTTCAGGGTTCGTTTCCATTTGGCAATCAACCCTTTTACTCACGCTTACACTAAAATCCACCGTAAGCAGGAACAAACTCGTTCCAAGCACTCTTTGAATAAACCACTACACTAAAAATGATTTCCTAATAAAAAGTAACTCTTTCGCTTATCCCACCTCCCATTTGCTTTTGCTGTATTCGGGGGCAAGTCGTCGCCAAATAGCACGGGAATACATTCCTTATCTCAAACATCGCAGCCTTCATCCACACCCTGAGATTTAAATAAAGATATCCTCCTTTTGGTACAATAAAATAACCCGCAGCAAATGGCGATGCTAGAGGGAGGGAGGAGGGTTTAATGACCCAACCATTAAGGCACCGAACAAAGCCGCTTATTCGCGGCACTTTGATTGACTAAAAAGAAACAAGAGAGAAAGTTCATTTGATCCGGGCTTCACAAAGGGTGTTCTCTTTGCTATTACTTTACAAATGGCTACATTTTTAGAAGCAATCTTGAAATATTACACATTTTTCATTGGCGTGTACTACTTATGTATAATAAGTACCTAGATCGGCGCTCGGCTTTTGACTCTTAATGGAATATTCCTGCAGTAAAGGGGAGGAGTTGACCATTTCAGAGAAAAACCAACGAGAAAAAATCTATCACGGAAGTACTGGAGGGACGCCATTTCAACGAACTAACTTTAATGCTTTTTTACCAAGATGGTGACCCCAACCAGCCATTCAGCCACCTCATTTAAGCGACTTTTATTTTACCGCAGCATTTCAAATTCTGTGTGACTCATTTTTGATTAACTGCTTCCTTTTTATTATTGATAAGCTCGGAAGGAGAGTGATTAGTCAGCCACTCCTCAAGCTATCAATCAGCTAGTTAGTCAGTCAGTCTGCGTGTTGCGGTTACTGCTAGCGCCGTGGTCCAACCACCACCGCCACTCACTGATTAAGAGGCTGCTCTGCAGCTACTATTTTTGGCCCTCCTCAAGCTGTCCATCACATTTCAACCAATTCCGCATGCATGGCACAGATATCGGAGGGTAGTGTGCTTTATTTAGTCACCTTTGGTAGCAATAGATGAGGAGGTTGTTGTGTCTGTAACAAAGGTAAGAATGTGACAAGTTGCGTGTAAAGTTAAACGCCTTGCAGGCTCTTCTCCTCCTGCACGTTCTGAAGATCTCGCTCATGCTGATGACAGTGGTGGATAACACTGAATGGCGCGAACAACAATCTCAGCTCTGCCGTCTAGGAACCAAATCAAAGTGTAAGAAAACTTGCATAGAACAGCGGTTTTCCAAGTCTCTTGTTGAAAATAAAACGCGAAAATTGAGTGATCTGAAGTTACGTTCTCTCCTCGTCTCCCTAGCAGGTAAGTAAGGCTGAGATTTATGCCTGAATGACACTAAAGGGTAGAAAGAAGCGGCTACGGGACCTAAAATCCAGAGAGTCATCTCCTTAGGCCTATCGTGTATAGTTCACAGGTAGTAATTGACAACTGAAGCGTACTGGCTGTGCCTCATTGATGCGCCTTAAATAGAATAAAGGGTGGCAATCACCACTCACTTCAGTTTATCATTGTGCGACCACCTTCGATCTGTTTAAATTTGGAAGAAAAGCACGACTGCTTCTTCATTTGCACTTTTAATTGGTTGGTATATTCTAAAGAACAAAATTAAACACACGGTAAAGATGAAACGAAAACAAATTCCATTATTGTAGCGGAAAGAAGGTGCATAAATTATTTCCGCTTAGTGTTCTATTAAATTTTTACAATCGACGGCTTAGTCATCGCCGGTAACGTTGGTGGTCGTGAGACTGTCTCTTTCCTAAGTATCAGTCCCTGCGTGCAAAAGAAAACATCTCGACGAAAGCATGTCCTGCTGATGCAGAAATTTATGCATTTAAAAGGAAAAATGGTGCTTTATTTTATCCTGAGAGAGTCGAAAGCCGGCACTTTTACTACACCAGTCTAGCAACTAATTTTGTCTTGCCCGCGGTTGATAGCTTCCTCCACCACAGCCTTTCGATTAGTCGACTTAAACACAAATCCATATTTTTTTAATCTTAGGAAAAACTAAATAAATTTTTAAAGAGAAAAGTCCAACATTGTACTCATAACAGCATTTGAATAAGAACAATTGCTTTGGTGGATGGTTGCCTCAGGGTTCCTCAAAATAAATTCTTACTGCTGATGTTCAGTCTGTCAGAGCAGCAAAAGCAAAAGAAGAGAGAGGTAGATTACAATGTACACACAGCTAAAAAGAGTGAAATGAGCTGCTTTTGTGTCTTCTGAAAGATGAGTTTTTACCGCTTTTGTTTGTGAAGCTTTTTCTATGGTATTGTAGTTCTTTTGCCATTTCATGGAAGAGAAACTAACATTTTCCTAGAAAGACGAAATTATATGCTTTACCATAAAATCGCATCAATACATAAAAATGAAAAATAAACGACTTTTAAACATCTAATGGTGAAGAACTTTTATGAAAGCATGTTGATATAATGCCTTGTGTACCTCCAACTGGCTTTCAAGATGTTATCGCTAACCTTTCCAAGCGGCAAATGTGGCACTGTGTTCAACCTAATCTGCCTTAAGTGGAATTTTCACTGCGTTTTTTGATGATAAGTCCTTACTCTAGCATAAAAGAACCTCGTTTACGCCACCCGTATCGCCAGCCCTCCTGAGAGCTCATAACAAACCTTCTGTTCTCCAACTCCAATGTTTTATCGCTACTTTATGGATGAGCATAGCGAGTTAACCGAGTCATTTTTAAAGCAAAGTCTAAATTCTTGTTTGTAAAACACATCCAAGCTTTGCTCAAGGTTATATTTGGTTTGAATGGTTTGGTCTGATTTAAAAAAGAGATTGCTGGAACTGAGTCGACGCCTTGGTAAGCCTTTAAAGCCACTCAAATCCGCATAGGGAAATTTGAATGAAACAAAGCACTTCTGACCCTTAGCATGCTTCTTACGGCTGATTATTTTTTGTAGAGGTCGGATCGGAAGGTTGCTGAACAGGAACCCGTAGGTCAACTTCCGAATGAAGAAAGATTTCCCAACTTCCCCCTCCTCTTACATGACCTTTTCATTAGCTTGGTGTTTGAGAATCTCATTCAGCTCCTCTGAGCACCATCAGTAAACACTATTCCTCTTTGCCATACCCAACTGCTTCTTTATTAATGTCTTAGGGGAAGAAACAAGACTTCTTCACTTCTTCCCTCTTGAAGTAAAGAAATCAGCTCTAGCCATTTCCTCCACTCTATGTTTACCTTGAGAAGTAAATGAAATGCAATCAGAAGAGGGGGCTATTTCAACTTAATGATAAGCGCGGCTGCCTCTAAAAGACACGTCAAGTAGTCACAAAGGCATTCCCATTTAAGCGTTTAAGATAAAGGGGGATTTGGGGTGGGGCGAGGAGTGGCGGAGAACACACCAAAGCGGTCCATTTTGATGGGCTCAGAGACTACCAACTCGGCCATTTGTTAGACTCTTATTTACTCCTGTTTACCTCCACCTGTCACCCTTTTTAGTTGTTAAATAAAGAGCATTAAAAAGTGAGCGGATGTCCGTCTTTTTGGTAATTAAAATGCTAATAATTACTTCGGGAGAAGACGTCCCAATTAGTTGCTTTATATACCCACCTGTTAAGAGAGATGAGCCGAGGACCAGTGATATTGGCGAGAGCGGAGGATTTGCATTTATAAAGGCTCCTTCCTCATTCATCTTAACACACAAGTCGGTCCTTTCAAATTGAAGGCATTTTTACACCAAAAGGGTTTATTAAGGAACCAATAATTTCAACTATGGTCACGTTTTTTTCCCAGGGAGTTCAGTTTCACTGGCAAAGAAACAGGCACATGGCCTTCTTTGGGCGTTAAAAACTTCCCATAACAGTGAAAACAGTCCACCGTATTGGCTGATGGTCAGCCTCCGGCAGACCTGCCTGACCTTTGACCTCTGAGATGTCCATGCAGTCGATGTTGGAGTTGGGGAAGTACGCAATGTCGCTTTCGCCTCCTCGGTAGCTGGAGGGAACTGTGATAGGCTACTGGACAGAAAGCATTCGCGTAGTCAGTCGTCCTGCCTTGAATGCGGTGAGGCCAGTGAAATCGCACAATGCTGCTTACTGTGGAGGACAAACGTCTCCTCGTCTTGCATGTCCAACCTTTGGCCTGTGCGAAAGGCCTGCCAAGGGGAGAACTGAGATGAGGCCTCTAAAAGAAGGATTACTTTTACTCTTAAATCTCCGGACCTCTCCTTCCCTCCCTCTTCTGACCTTCTAAACAATGGGAGCAAAGTCTGGCCCTCCCACCCAGACCTCAGAGGCGATGGCGAAGTCTGGCCAGACCTGTAATTTTGGAATTGTAAATTAATACTTCCCCTTCGCATCTTCTTGTATTTATCCCCACTGTGTTGCTGTGTTATTAATTAGGGCGTAAACAGAGTTGTTAGGAGTAAATATTGCCCCTCCACGTAGATATTTCTTTTTTCCTGCCAATTAAAAAGCTGAACGATGCTTGCAGATAAGGAGAGCGTGTTTTTTTTTCAATGCTTAGTCACTCTTTTTACCGAGCCTCATCAAATCTGAAGAAGGTATTCGAGGTTTGCGAAAAGAGGCGTTTACACTGGAGGGGAAAGGAGGAAAGTTGGAGCAGTACAAAGCAGTACCAATTCCCTCCGTTTCGAATGGAGAGCATCACACCCCTCAGAAATTATGAATTTCTTCAATTTTAATGACATGAAATGATGCAATCATGTTCCGTGTCATTGGTGAACCCTTGGAATGTCAGAAAGGCTACTTAAATGGCTCTTTCTTGCTTTTCTTTACACTCTCCACTCCACCGATCATGCCTCCAGCATGCAACCACCTTGTCTGCCTAATTTAAAAAGTTTTGGACTCATTCGTTTGAGGGGAAACGGTAGGATTAGCCTCGAAGGATGCCTGCTGATGATGGATAGGGCGCTCAGCCTACATGAATAATGGGTAACTAACCAGTCGATCCAGCTATTCATCAGGCTCTGTCAAGCTTATTCTGTCCAAAAGGTGAGTCAACAAAATGCGTAAATTCCCCTCCTTTTTCAGCTTAGAAGGAGGTATTTTGAAACTGTTCTGCCTCCTTTGTTCTTCCACCTAGCGGCTTTCAGATTGATGATTCCATCAAAAGCCTGACGTCCGGTCCACAAGCGGAGCCCTTGGACCCGGAAATCGGCGACAGACATTGTTCCACCTAATATAAACTACTTGCCTATCTTCAGCCTCCATCTCCAGGGTCACATTGTTCTGGGCCATCCGTCGCCCCGTCGCTCTCCCCGCCCTTCCCTTTTGACCCAGATTCTATCCACCAAGTAGGCTGGTACCCACTTGATATGATCTCTTTCCCTCGTGGCTCTAATGAATAATGAAATTCCTCATCAGACGCATTTTTTTGCTGGTAAGTCAATCATGCTGGCAGATTTCTCCCTTTACCTCTAAGGCACCGAAGGTGAGGCCAGTTGCACGTCAAGTTTTGGGATGTCAACTGGGTGTTCATGATGATACCAAACAAAAAAGGCATAAATAGGATGTGGGCCTGTGCTATGGAGCCTCTTTACTAGCGTGACAGAAACCAGGTAGAGATAGCTGGCTGGTCAGTGATGTATTGGGAATTGACGCGATACTTCACCTCCACAATCAGTGTTCCTACGCGGCTGGTTAGCAGCACATTCTCTGGTATCCATCAATACATTTCCCAAACAGGATGGTATTTCAGGCCCAATGGAATTACCAGGCCAGGTCCATGACTTCGCGTTAAAATATTCTTTTAATTGCATACTAATTTTAATGTTTTGATTGGCTTTTGAGTGTGAAAGGTCCTACAGCACCATCTACGTTGCCATGGGAGGTTAAATAAGAGGCGCGCTGCTGACAAAACCTCGAGGAGGCGAGAGGAGTCATTCAGTGCTTTAATTGCCTCTCTTCCGCTCTCCATTTCGACTATTTGGCCTTTGTTCTTCAGCCTAGCAGTATGGCCTCTAGGGTCAGGCCAGCAGTCCTTTCAACCCTCCCTCGTACGACTGTCCAAGCATTATGACCCCTTTCGTCTTGAGAAAAGTCTTTTTTTCCACTTTTTCTGCAGGCACTTAAGAATTCAAAGGTACGTAATTCTATCTGTCATGTTCTTTTCCAGGATGAAAGACTGTTGTGTAAACCCTAAGTTCACCTTTTTTGTGCTGTAATTGAAGTTGCACACGTCTTCTGCCAGAGGAGAAGGGAGGGAGACCGAAAGGGGGAAACGGGAGGGCCGAGAAAATGAAGATCAAAAGGCGCCGTTTGGAACAGGCATGGGGAACGGCTGATTGTAATTTCGTTCCTGAGAGGAATGTTGGCGACTGTGTTACTGTCGAGGATGCAAGAGGACTCAAGAGACCTCGAGGCTTTTTTGGAGGAAACGGATATGAGTCGCCCCCAAAGTCGAACAGGGTCATCGGAACTTGATTAAAGGCATACGGTTGAGCCGAGGAGCCATCGGCTTAAAAGAAATACCGTGACGAAGTCCTACTTACTCACTTTTACCAAGATAAATAAGGAAAGGCGTCTTTAAGTAGTCAACGAGTAATCCTAGTCAGTAGCACTTTTAAAAGCCTTCCAATAGTGACACATTCCTCCTCTCACAAGGGATTAGTTGAAGCTAATTGGATACCTAATCTCTTTCACAGACGAAGCCATGGAAATTTTTCCTTTTGATATGGGCTGCAGCAGGGCTTGGAGGAGGGTGGGGAAGAAGGGAAGGGAGGCGGGGAGGGAAGGCAAAAACATACCGCTCGAGGGGACTACATTTATGCAGACACCCACGTTGAAAGGGGCAGACCAAACCTCGATTTTAGCGGGCCTCCTCCAGACATGTAATTAATTCCACGACACATGAATTGCGCCTTACTGTTTAAGCCTATAATTTACCCACTCACATCCACCACATTCCGTCACTGAATAGGAAAGTAGATTGGTGAGTTGTTTGTGGACGTTTTATGAGCCAAGCACTTTGGAGAAGAATAATTGCAGACCTGGCCCAGGATGGTTAATTTGGTCCGGATTGTGACCCCACTTCAAGTGGACGGCAGCCAAAGGCTGTGGAGTCTGGGGTCGCCAGCACAACCTGAACGCGAGACCTCCGGGCGGAGGCTGAAGGCAGTTGTGAGGAGGAGGAGGAGGAGGAGGAGCTCATTTGTATTTACTCACGCCCGTCTCTAGCTATGTTACTCTGCTCTTTGTTGAAGGCTCCAGCAGCATCAAAGTTGCTGCAGGGCTAAAAGTGTCACGCCAAAAGCTATTACATACAGTAGACCCCATTTGAGGCCGCAGTTTTGACCTTTATCCTCCATCTTCCAGCCATCGCTATTAGGGTAGAGCTTCAAGTTATTCCTAAGGGCACACCTCCTGTGGGTGGTGGTGTATCCTCAACCTCTGGGGAGGTTTGACAGCTGGAAATCTGGGCAGGAGGGCATGAGATCATGATGAGTACCGAAAAGCAAGTGCTTAAGGTCTGAGTTTAAATTAACTGGTAGAGATATTAAAAGGTCACCTGATAGGCGCAGTGAATACGCACCTTGATTTGTCAAGAAACAGAGACATTGAATCATGACAGAGATGATAGATGAAATACACACCCCCCTTAACCCTCTCTCCCCATCCTCCTCCCGTCTGGCTGTCTCATCGGAGTCATTTGTCAACAAAATCCGAGGCAAAAGAACAGGCCAAAACAACTCCACCTTCCAAGGATAAGTAAAGTGACTTGGCGTAACAGTTGTACCACTTTGTTGCTGGCACTGCGGAGGTGAGACAGCAGGGAAAAGGCGGACCGACGTCAAGGCGGCACCGAGGTGAAAGTGGAGGATGTACTGAGTCGCATAGACATCAAAGATGTTAATTTTTTTACTGACTAAACTGCAACCCTAGGAGCTCTGTGCACTTTGTCATTGTTTAGCTGGCCAAGTATTCATCCTCTCTGGAGAGGGTTGGCAAAAGCCTTGCTCTTGATTAATTAAGTGTTGGTGGTGAAGGCCTATCTGCCCATCTATGCATTCTTGCTTCCGTTGTGCTCAAAGCACCGGCTTCATCCATTCAGTTGCAGTTTCCTCCGCCCGTATGGAAGTCTCTCTACCCCAGCTAGTTGTCCATTCCACCCACTATTCTCTCCGTCGCTGGATCCCTTTAGCCACTTCTAATGATAGCAAGTAAAAGTTTTGATGTACCACTTTGTGGACTTCACCAGTCCTTCGCTCTTGTCGCTCCGATTTTTCCATCCAAGTGTCCTCCAACCCGGATCCTTCCATCCACAAATGTCAAAGTGGCGTAGGATACAACTAGCCGCATGCTCCGTAGTAAACGGACAGTCTTTTAAAGTTCATCTTTGAAAAATGACACTGCTATCGGGGATTTTCGTTCCTATCGTCTCGTGAGTTGGAAATTATAACAGTTTAAAGAAATGAAACGCGTTTTTAGGTGTCATCCACTCACCCACTTCACAGATCGAGGCACAAGGGTGAAGGAATGTGTGTGGACCTGATTAGGAGAGAATGACGACCGTTTCAACAACCTGTCAAGCGCCTCCTCAAGAGAGAACGTCCACAAAGGCAGAGAAGTTGAAGAAGAAGAGAGGGTTCACGCACTTTACACACCAAGAAGGCGATTTCATTGGCATTCATTCACTGGGCCTTATTGCCCCTCCACCCGTGGAATGCGGTAGTACGTCTGACCCTGTTGTGGCTGTCTCACGTGGAGTTTAAAGTGAAGCTATTCACGCCCTGCACTGCAGTCAGTTTGCTTTCGGCCTAGTCCAGCAGCACCCAACATCTTGGCCTCGGTTTAGGTCCATTCCTCACGACGACCTGTGGCAACGTCGATAGAGCTCGTCCCTCTTCTGGTCTATTTATGGTTTTAGCAAACAACTCTCTCACAACTGAGCTGCCGTCGGTAATGGCAAAAGCGGAGGCAAACTATCGTCTCTCCATGCGAACGAGCCGGCTTTCAGATTCCTTCTCCTCGCAATGCGGGAGATACGATGACCTCCTCCGGTCAGCCTCCTTAATTCATGGGTTTGAAACCGAAGGCAAATAAAAGAAACAACGAAGCCAATGGATGAGCATCAGAACCAAAATAAAAGGACCGTGTCTCTTCAAATCTGATGGGTTTCATTTCCTTTGCAGGTGAAGGCAGGTTCACGATCCCCCTCTCGCCTTAGACCGACGAGATCCTTCTAACTGATCGGTTGGTGAAGAAATGGATTTTTTCGAGGTCGTGGAGTGCCTTATGCGTCACCGTCTAGAAAGGTGTGGTTGTGACTTTGATTTCAAAAAAACAACCGCAAAGCCTAGACGATAAATGAGCTCTTCCAGCATGGCACGAGGCGTCAAGATCGATGTAAATTTGAAAGAACTGCAGAAATAGAGACGAAGTAGCTTTGCAAAAAGACTTATAAATGAAAGTGTAAAGCGCTTAATCTGTCAAGTTAGCTTTATGATGGACCTCGAGGCACTGTGGGTTGCCATCACTGGGATAGGGTGTGTTGCAGAGGAATCGTTAGATGACCTAAACAACTTCTTTCTCCTCCAAGGAGGTACTGAGGGACCAGCACAGACAGAAATTTTGTGTATCCAAGTCCAGAGGCCACTTTCCGCTATCAATTTGCACTACCCATGACTTCGTCGAATCCTCCAACAGATGCGCAAGGATGTTCACTACTAGGCACATCTTGCAGCGACGCATCCTTGAATCGGTCGACTTTGACCTCTCAAAATTTGTTGCATCACATTGCTTTTCAAAACAAACCAATCCAAAAAGGGTGGCTAGAAGTTCGAATTTATTTTGATTAGTTTATCAGCACCTGGTGGGTGGATCAAACAGTAGTTCAGAGCAGAAGATGCAGCTAAAAGAATCTGTTTGCACAGCCGCCCACCACATTCACCACCGCCACCACCACCGTAATTGTAGCAGATTAATCGAGGAGGTGATACTGGTGCCTAACCAGGACGCCCGACATTCAGGCGGGGTGGCCGAGGGCCAGTGAACGGCGGCACGACATCAAAGTTGAGAAATGCGATACCTTATCTGGCAAAGTGTGCGACTGTAGGCGCAATCACAGCACCTCCAATGCAGATCAACAGACTACTTGGTGGCTGACGAGGGCAGAAAGGAAAGGCGAGGTGATGCTTTTTTGTGCTAAAGACCACCAACTCGTCGAATCTAGCATCAAAGGAAGGGCATGGCGAATATGACTTGACAGGAGACTGAATAGATGCCCCTCAAGCATTTGAAACGTGACAGATATCAGACCAAGAGTGGTGGACTATGCAGCTTTGACTATTCCAGACTTGATGTATGTATTTTTGGGACGATTTGCTGTAACCACGCCTACCTCACATTAATCGAGAACACAAGTCACGTATATGTGACGCTGGTTGTCGAACATCGAAAAAACTTCAAAGTAATTTCCTCACAGGTGATAACAAGTGTATCGCATGGAATGGGAAGAGACAAAAAAACAACTGTATACAGGCGACCCGCGATTTTCAATATTTCGGCTGACAGCGTCTTCCCCAAATCACAACAAATTTGTCACATTTTTGCGTAAACCAGACCACCTTCCATTGCGTAGACTTAATAGGTCGAAGTTACCCGAATAACTTGGACTTATGCAATACTTGCAAGTCTCCTGCAAGTGTTAAATGTCACCTTTCGACGGCGGCAATCCCAGACAGGCGCCAATTTGACCAACAACAGAATCGGAGAATTTTTATCAGATCAAAAGCTAGGGTGAACATACGCCGCCGAATACGGGCCCAGGCATCGCGTCAAACGCGTTACGGCTATTGCCGCAGTCAGTTCACCACAATCGGTGACATCGAATGCGAACACAGGCAGAGGTCAATGGACCGAGCAAGAGACTGACCTGTTTACCTGAACTACGAGAAGTTGCCAACCAAAGTCAGAGCAAAGTTTGCCAACAAAGCAACTGACTTGCACACGTCTCAGCACCACCATTGGCACAACTCTGCTCCACTTCTTACTGCAAGGTGTTGCGAGCCCCCTTCGCTCCTACTCGGTAGCCCTGATTGACGCATGCAGTACTTCGTGCTTGGCTGCTTGGCTGATTGGCTGCTTGGCTGCTTGGCAGGTTGGCAGCTTGGCAACTTGGCAAGATGAAGCGCAGAGTCGAGAGCACCTCAACCACTTCCCACCCCAGCCTCCAACGCGTGCAAAGATGTCCATGGAAGTGCTTTGCCACACCCAAATTGCCACACTTTGCAACGCCTCATCAAGCAATGCGAGACCAGAAAGCAGTCGGTCTGCTGTCTTATCCTCCCGCCTCACTTTGAAGTGAGCTGTGCGCTGCCTGCCAAGCAAAGTGCGGTGATGTAAAAAGTGATCGGCCTATGCGCAGACCTTTCATCATTCCACCTTTCTCTCCTTCTCGCACCGCCGACTCTATGCCCCCACACTCTCCACCCTCTTCCCTCCTTAGTCATCGCACGCTAAGCGACACAACACGACACAACACGACACGACACGACACGACACGACACGACACGACGCGACGAGATGAGATGAGATGAGATGAGATGAGATGAGATGAGATGAGACGAAGCAAGAAGAGATGAGGGGAGGTGAGGAGAGGTGAGGGGAGGTGAAGGGAGGTTGGCAAAAGGGAGGCGGGGAAGGGGAAAGAAGGCGAGGGAAAGCCAGGGAGAGAGGCAATGAAATGAGGCAGAAAGAAAGGATTATAGAGAGGATGTGGAGAGAGACAACGCATCATGTGAGTGCTCTTTGAGGACGGACAAACAAGTAGATGACTTGATTGCCCTTTTCATGCGTTAGTGTCGATCTCGCCTATCTACCCACTCATCACTCACCCAAACACCCCGCAGTTGGGAGTCACCCACTAGAAGGTCTATTGAGGAGGTGACTTGGTCGCAGACAATGACAACTCCATGGCACGACTCCCATGTGCCTCTGTAATGGTCTCTGGGAGGAGGGTGGCGTATGACCACCGCTGCACTACAACTTTGTCGTCGCACCACAACGAAGGTCCCTGGTGCAGCAAAAGACCACGACTCCTCAGCAAAGAACCACCAACGTCGATATGATCGAGTGTTGAGTGAAGGCAGGCACTTCTGCCTAATGACAGCACAAATTTCGCATCCGTGTCACCACCCTACATTACCCATCACGAAGGCAGACGACGTGCGAATTTCTCCTTTCGAAGTTGGACGAAGAAGGCATCGACGCCTCTATCCGGTCAGCCCGTGAGACAGCTCTTCTGTCAATGGAATACTGACAAGCAGAGTGTGCGCAATTGCATGATCTCCTCCCCTTGCTCTCTCCTCTCTCCTCTCCCTCTCCCCTCTCCCCTCTCCCCTCTCCCCTCTCTCCTCTCTCCTCTCTGCTCGCACAGCTGCTCATCTCGCGATTGGACAGAGGACGAGTTGGCAAGAGAGCAGAGCCTCCCTTGGCCTCCCTTGGCCTCCCTGGTCAAAGTGCATGTACCAAGTGGTGTATCATCCACTTGCTGCTCACGACTAAGACTCGCACAAAGCCGGTGTGTCAACTTCATGCGATACCTGCACAAAATCCTCTCTTTCCCTCCTTATCGGCGTCACTGTGGATAGGAACACAAACAAGTGACACGTGGGCCGACCCTCCTCCCTCCCTACCTCCCTCCACTGCCACCCACACCGCCACCACCACCTCTCTATCCATCGAACTACTCACCTCTACCTGCCTCCCCTCCACGTACCACGCCATATGACCACCTTCAACAGCACAGTGGTCAGCAGCAACAAACACGCAAGCACCGACGTCCACTTCTTGTGCATTCGCGAATTAACGTCTTCCATACTTTCTCCGCATCGCCTTCGGTTAAGGCATCGGAGCGAATCCCTGACCTGCTTAAATCACCCTTCACCAGTATCTTGTCTTGTCTTGTCTTGTCATGCCATGCCATGTCATGTCATGTTTTTCGGTTTCCCAAGTGCTGTTGCAGTCAAACAGCACCTAGAAGTACTCAAACAGGAGGATCCTCCATTCCCTCCAGATGTGGATGGAATGATGCGACTGCTCTGAATGGTGCTTTGGTTGTCTCCAAAGGGCAATAGTGTCTTGGTGAGTCCCCTCACGCAAGAACTACAAAAACGCTCAGGCGCACATTCCTAGCATCACGCCACCTTTCATGTGATGAAGATGAAAGTAGGAAAGAGGTGAAAGTTGGGATGCAAAACACGGGAACGAAATGACATTTGCGTGACAAGCTACGCGACTAAGTCGCCTGTTCTCAAACCCTGTCATTGTAGTAGCAGGCTGGCAAAGAAGTGTCTGTTCCAACCGATTTATTAAGCCAAATCAATCCAAATTAATTTTTTCTGAATTTTTTTGTGGGTGAAAAGATGGGGGAAAAGACTATTATTACCCCAATCTAAACTGATCTCCCATCCCTTTATTGTCCCCCACATCGTAAGCCCCTTTTGTTTACTCCTTTAAATGACGGAGCTTTGTTGATGATCTGGTAATCATATGAAGCGCCTTTACTCCTCACTTTGGTAACTGCTTGTTTGCTGCTCATTTGCATATTGCATAGCCCCTTTTCTTCCTTCCATGAGACAGCCACATAACAGGAGAGACTAAAATTCGCCTCGTAGACGACCAAGGATTTTCCACTTCTTATTTGAAGGCGTATAGCCGGACCCTGAAACACCTTTGACAAACCGCTATTCCACTCCAAAATATGTCGCCGTGGTTGCCTGCTAATGGTGATGAGGAAAACAGATGCAACTAAGCACGGGGTTCCCGAGTCACGCGGCTCAATTTGGCATCGCGACTTTATAGTCACAGGCTTTGTAGCCACGGTCTGACCACCCGTGTCTCCTCTCCATCTCTCCGTCCATTCAGCCCACCTGCCGACACAACATCAAAGCCCAAAATGGCACTAACCGGCGGCTTCTCTTCTCACGCAACTAAGGCGATTGTGAAATGTGATATGGAAATCTGAAAAACCACACAACTAGCACACACAAACCAACTAATCCAGTCAGTTGGCTAGTCGGTCACTCAAATTCCAGCAATCAAACATCAAAGGGGCGAAGAACCCACCAAAGCGAAGAGGCAAAGGAGGCTAAGTGAACACGAAAATGTCTTTAAATGTTACTTTGTTAAATGGTGTCATAGTCATTCCGAAGAGGGGCGGACAGGGAAGGGGAAAGAAGGGACACACTGCCCTGTCCCTCCCTCTCCCTGCCCGTGGTTGTGGCTGAAAATATAGGTAGTTATTGGACAGGGACACGGGAGAAATGGAATGCCTTGACGTATCACGACGACTTTCGCATGGAAAGCTTTACTGCTTTGTGTTTTCTTGTTTTTCTTCCGGAGTTCACGTTATCGAATTGTTACCCAGAACTTGCCTTGAAGAAGGTAAATGTGTTTACCTTTGTCTGGGAAAATATCACCCAATCACTTATTCGTAACGCCTCCCTATCACGCATGGAAAGTTTTGATTACACTTTTTGAACTACTCTCCAAAACAATACTTGAGGGAAGCTAGTTATTTGCAAAGAATGATTTTGGATTTAAGCTAAATATCGCCTTCAATAAAGTCGCTCACATGATTGACAAGCCTCCTCCTCTGCCAAGGGCACCTAATTGGCATCAAGAGTCATTGAAGGCACCAGGACGTGAAGAAAGGCCTTAATCGCAGCATAGACCATAAACCCTCCAACCTATCGTGCAGCCGGGGTATATAGAAAACAATGAGAAATCACTGTTAATGAGAATTTATTCGCAATAGGCCAAACAACCTGCAAACCCTACATACGCCTACTTATTTAACTTCAGTAGACCGAACCCTAGAATGGGGTGGCAGCTACTTAATTAGGCATATCGTATTAAGTAGTAGTGGATATTGGCCAAATAGGGACACTGACAACAACACGATATCCACGCAACCGCCTAATAGCGCGGCGTTTGGTCACGAGTTGCTGTCATATCACCGCCGCTTGTCACAGGTGACCATTTTGGCTGAGAGCCAAGGTGCGTAAGCTGTGCCTCGCCTCGCTCTCCCTTCTGTTTACTTTTTGGCTTTCTCACACGGCCTCCCAGTATAAAATAGCGATGTGATGCTTTTTTTCCGGTGTCTATTTGGACTGTCAAATACCATTCTGAGAAAGATCTAAAAATAGTGATTTAAAAATTAGGCCTACCTAGTTTGTGGTATTGGGTAATGGAATAATTGGAAAGCTAAAGGCGAATATTTTTCTACGATTTAATTAAAAAGTCCCCATCAAAGAAAAAAATTGTTTACAGAAAGCACATGGTAAGAGGAAGGGAAGCTTCATAAGGCTAAGTGCGCCTTTTAAGGTCCCATTTTTTGATGCCAGCATTACCAGTCTAATGGCCATGGAAACCACCACCATCTTAGCAGCAATAGCGACATCCCCTTCAGTAAGTTCTGTACACTGCCGCCAACTGACTAATAGCACGTATAAACGTGCTGTAAACAACAAAACACATTCTTCAATCCGGTCGCCCCCTTTCCCCCACCATTCTCACCGGTGCTATCTCGTGAAGCCGCCTCCTATTTTGTCCCCCACCATCCGCTCTCCCCAACGTTCTGCAACCCAGGCCCAGAAAGTCGTACTCCCATTTGGCCTAAGTTTCTCTACAGCTTGCAAATTTAATGAACAGTCGTTCTCCTACCCTGATGAGGTGTGGAAAGGTGAGGATTGCCTAGAGGATGATGTGTATAATGGTGCATGCCGCTGCAGTGAGTTCTTGCTAGTTAGAGGGGAATAAAGAGAAATTGGGGCTCCGTGAAGCCACATGCGTAAATGGAGATGGTGGAGTTGACAGCACGACTGCAAGACAGAAGAAAGGATTTTTGTCTGAATCATAACATATGTCGATTTACGAAGTTTTCAGTTTTTTTGGGGGGGCGGGGGAGGAAAAACCTGCCACTGGCCACTGGAGCACTGGAAGGCGTGTGGTTTAGTTAAAGGAAAGATCACTTCGCCTCTCTTATCAGTGACATTGGCAGGTGCCGAGACGTAGTTTCCTCGACTTCTAGGTTGTCGTAAGAGAATATAACACTTAAGTGGTAGTCCCTCCAGTGAGTCAATATAGCCTCCTTATTCCTCTCCCGCCACTCTCGGTTTGGCCCTTAAACAGCTAGACGCCTGAGGCTCTTTACGACCGCCATGTCAGTAATTGATAATGTTCTTACGGACAGCTCGGTGAAGGAGAGGTTTTATAGCTACCATCGGACGATTGAAGTTAGTCTCGCCCCTCAGCACGCATACATGCATGCACGCAATGTCCTGTCAGCGATGGACAATGCGTGACAGAAGACTGTTCCCGCCTGTAGCGCAGTTGGAATACGGAGCAGTATCCAGAATCAGAGAAGCTGGAGCTATTTGAGGATCCGGAGTGTCACAATTGCTAAAAAGGTTCAGCGGAGGATATCATCAGCCTGGCAGACACAAGCTACCACAGAGAATGCTTCCAAAAACCTCACACACTTCAGTGACCGTTCGGAGCATCAACAAAGTAGGCACGATGTTAATTGGTCTTCAACCGAAAACACATTCTCTTCAGTGTTCTGAAATTCCTCCTTTGCTTGCATGCCTCTGAATGGAAGGAAACAGATGGAACTAAATAAATAGGAAACCACGATTGGAGAACAAAAGGTAGCATTCACTACCAGCTGTCAGAATCAGTGTTTGGAGCTCTAAAAGGCAAGCATTTTGTGCCAGAAGGAAGGAAAATAAGGACTGAGAAGAGTAACTATGCCATCCAAGTGTTGAGACGACGCCTTCTTCCCCAGTCTAATGCGCATTGTGTTAACCGCGTCTATCAGGCTCTGGGGGACTCCTTTGGAAAATGAGTGAACCTGCTGGGAGAGGCGAATTTGGTTCTGAGCAGGCCAGACCCGTCTCATTTTGATGCTGAGGTGTACAGACAAAGATTTCGGCCAGACAGAGGTGGCCAAATGATGCGCTTTATCGGCCACCTCTGTTGGAAAGTTGAAGTGGCACTCTGGCTGTGTGTGAGCGATTAAAAGCGAGCTGATTTCCCGATCCTCCCCTTCTACTCGGTCACTTACTCCCTTACCTCATTTTAAATTTTATGGCGTTGGCGGTGTCTTTAAAGCGCTCTTTGATCATATTCACATGGGTCCGCGTGCGTTTGTTTATCCTATAACTGTTGTTGTTGTTGGTGTTGTTATTATTGTTGGTGGCGGTGATGGCGCGGTGAGTTGGTTTGAGGTGAGCTATTAACTGCCAATTTGACTGTCAGCCTGGCCACCACCTACAAATCACTCATGCATAACTCAGTAAGAAGAGAATGTTTCAGTTACCTTAATTGCTCCTTGGGGCCTCATACCGATGATGCTTGAGGAGCCTGATGCTAAAATCGGAGTCTGCAGGCACATCCAAGTCGAGAGACAATTTTTAAGCATACGAGGAGTGGAAAAGGCAACCATCAACGCGCACTGTCTCGTACTAAACCCTGTAAAGTCAATTGGACAGTCAGCTGTTCGGCTCTCTCTTTGTCTGCACCGAATGCGCCACTAGTTTCCTTGTCTAAGTTCAGCAGGGCACACTTGGTGCTTTCGTGGTCCTGTACTTCCATTTCCCTGTGGGTGCATATAAATAACTGTGGTTGAGTCAAATTTTTATGCCTTTGTCCCTCTTCATGTGCTATTTCATGTCGAAACGCATAAACACGCACGGCCATTGTTGTCTATCGCTAAAACTGAGGGCGTCTGGAGTGGCTCATGACACGCCTCTCGGCCAATACCGCATGGGGTGGGTAACCACCTTTTTTCTTATACCATAAGGGCACCCGTCTTAAATAGCGGTATCATGTGAAGTGAAAATTGATTCCGCTTCAAGGCTCCCCGGTAAAAGTCCAGACTTAAAAAAGGAATCAATCAGGATTAGTTAAGCGAAACACGACTAGTGCGAGAGAAGCTAGATAAACTGCCATCCAAAGACGGTTGCTATTGCGGGGATGGTAAAAGCAGCATGAAGATCCGTTCAGGAACCGAAAACAGAACAAGGTTGTCAAACAGAGGTGCCGCCTATGCGACTTTTGCAAAGCCATGAAGCAATTGCACCAATGTGATGGATGCAGAGCAAATCTTTTCCCCCTTCTACGTCCTCTGCCGCCACGATCTGTCACATGTTCATATTGGGACATGAAGTGGAGGCGGCCGGAGACAAACATCTTTCTTCCAGGAGGATCAAAATCTCATAAAAGTGTTAACCAGTGCCTTTACGCATTTCAGCGCAGCAAGTGACTGTCTCCGTCCAGGAATATGGCGAAACACATGACTGTGAACATAGATGGGTCACTGATTTGGAGTAAAGATGATCACGAAATTGGCCTAAAGTGAAAGGAATTACGGTCCTTTATACAGTGGATTGCAAGTGGGCGCACCTAGAAAGATGTTGAGACCCTGAATGACCGTGAAAGCAAATGAATTTAGCAGTTCCCAGCAGAGAAATAACCGTCCAGCTTTCTGTGGGATTTATCCTCATTTAAAGTCATCATCATTCCTCCTTTCCCCACCACTCTTTACTTCATCCTGAATTTCGCCTCCATTAGGCGAAATTTAGTAGGCGCTAAAAAGTGGGAGAGAGGAAGAGAGGGATGGCAAAAAAAAAACAAATAGCAGCAGTACTATTCATCTTTCTCTGAGTGTCAAAACAGCTTCAACCGATTAGCCCCTGATTTGTAATGTCGGTCGGTCGGTCGGTCACTCAGTCGGTCATGTGTCGGGCCTGTCAGAAGACCGACTACCGACAGCGAAATGACAACTATTCCACTGCTGCTCCCGTCGTATGCTTGAAAGCAGTGAATCAGCATACGGGGGTAAAAAAAACGGATCCCCTATTTGCTAGAGAGGAGGATGGACGGAGGCAGGAGAGGATACTAGACCAGTGCCACTGTGATTACATTCATTCTAAGGACACGACTACACACTATTATGTAATAAAAACAAGGCTATTTCAAGCCTAATGCGAGAAGGTGGAGGTAAGAGCACTTGGCAAAATCCGAAATTGCAAGCTCTGTGGAATTAAAAGGCATCCTTTGGAGTTGGTTGAACTTCAAATGTGGAAGCCAAGGTGGATTAAACTCTTGCATCCACGATACATTAACCTTTGGCCTTTTACACGAGTCGGCCTCTGCACTGGAGCAATTTTGACTTTGCATGTGTTAATCCTATGTCATGCACTATTCCTCTGTGGCTTTCTGTGCTGTTTGTGGACTCACAGCTAGTTTTTGTTCCTCAAGAGGAGGCTACATTGCACAAGTGGGCGCAGTCCAACCTTGACCTCTATGTGTGCCGCTACTTGTTTGGAATTAGCTCTACAATAGATGGTTTTAGCTGTTAAGCCCATCGTTTTGCAGGCCTGAAAAGCCTAGCCTATTTCCAGAGCAAATTAACTTGCTCTTGAATGGGCTCAGTACATACGCTTAAGAAAGAATTGAGTAGTATCCAAAAGGCATAATCTTAAATGGGTCATTTTAAAGTCAGGTGACAAATGAGGGCTAATTAGTAGCTTCAAAAGAAGCTAATTTCGCCTCCTCTAAGTTCCACCCTCTCAAGTTGGTTCGGGAAAATTAACGGTGGCAAATTCCAGTCGCAAATTTCTCGCCATTACTCCAGTGCTCAGAGACTTCGCCACAGACAAAAGAAGGCATAATAATTGGATAGAATATGCATTCCTAGTGTACAGACGCACATTGGGACTACTGGCATGGCTTGAGAGGCCAAGACGCTCGAAGGAGTCTCTCACTGATCCGTTACCAAAACTGAGAGTGAAGTAGGACATTGCAGCTTGAATAAGAATGATTAATTTTAAGGAAAGCTGTCTATCCATTAAGGATTTAAAAGCTATTCTAGCTTCCTGTCTATAATCTGTGTCGAGGAATGTCACGTCTCAGGACTCCTCCTCTTTTAAGCACTCTAAGCATCCAAAAGGAACCACCCAGACTGTGGAATTTGTGAGGGAGATACTGATTCTTGAGTCTGAGGGAGTGGAAGAGTCACCACTACCCAGACAGTAGATTATCATTTGTCTCCTTTAAAAATTTAATGATTACTTTCCCTAGGGAGGAGAACATTTTCAACGAATCACAGAACAATAGTAACGCAATTTTCTTCCTCCTAAAAAGCCTCACATCAACATTGACGACACTTGAGTGCTAAATTACCCGAGAGTACGTGTAACCCAGAAAGCACCATTTTAAGGCCTGTGGAATTATTTAGTGAATTTGAAAGAATAAAATTTCTACTGCTTATGGCAAAGACGAACTTGGAGAGCAGCATGGAAGTAACTATTGCCGAAGGTTCCTCCACTCACCACCCAGTAAAGCGAGAATCTTGGACGATTGATGGCCATTGCGATCAAAACACGATGACTTCTCTACCGACTACTTCAAGTTCATCCAAATGTCCGAGGAGTATTAAAAAGTAAGGACGGAGTTGGTGAAACTGGCCTGATGGATTGGGTTTGAGTTTGTCTGGCTCATTATATGGTTGGCCTTCTCCACCTGGCTGACATGTTTCATGAAGGGGAGAAGAGCTCTTTAAAACATATTAACTTACAGAACATTTGAAGCCTGTCGCCTTCTTTACCTTGCATCCAACTTTCAATCGTTCGGCATTGATCCTTCGCTCCACTATAAATCTCTATCATCTGTCGCTCAGGCCAAAAATGGTCACAAACCAGACACACTTGGTTGCATCGCACCAGTGGAAGCAGGAAAGAACTCGTAGTATCTCCCGCCTCCTTTTTGCCTTCCATCATTTGAATAGCGTCCGAACGCCATTCCATTTTAAATCATCCCATCAGAGAGAGCTAATTTCCTTGTTTTGGGGGCAAAAGAGATGCTGTCAAGTTGACAGATAGGGGGAGGAGGCGGACAAGGGAGGAGGAGACCGAGTCAAATTGGATGATGGAGGGCACTAATTGATTGGAGGGTGGTGAGTACCCCCAAGCCTTGGAAGACCAGCACTAGGTGACAGCTCATGACAGGAGGTGATATTATCTGTCACTTATGCGAAGGTAAGGGAAGTCAACCACGTCCGAAATATGTCATTTCTTGATGTGGAAGTGCTCTTCCACCTTTCTTTTTTTTAAAAAAAGGAATGACAGCTTGGGAGAGAGCAAGAGAGAGAGGGAGAGAGGAAGACACATAAATGCACAGGGGAGGGAGACCAAAAGGGTATGTTGGACAGAATATGAAATACTGGTGTGTGAGTATGGAGACTAGGTTTAAATAATTAAAATGTGGGTAATATGTTTTTGCGTGACTTCCTATTTCCTCATCACAAACTCAGAGTAGAGCGGGAGAGTTAACTCACTAAACAGACCATCCAACTCATAAAATAGCCATAAATGGAGGCGAAGCAAGGGTAAGTCATGGCCTCTTTTAATTGCCAATCGTACGTGTGAATAAGTGGTCAAGAGAGGCAGATTGGGAAGTACCGTTTACAAATGATACATCATCAAGGAAAGGTTAGCCACACTCTCGATACAGCCTGTATGATGACTGCATACCTCTCCTCCTGGGAATCCTCACGCATTGACCGAAATCAGAGTCACTCGCCCCAGCCTGTCTGTGATCCCCAAAAACTAGATTTAAGGCTATCAAATTGAAGGCTTTTGAGCTATTTTTTACTCCTGGGTTGTGTAAATCATGCCAACCGACTTCTGAACCTAGAGCCTAAGCACCGTTTTAAATGTGTCCGCCGTGGATTGCAAAGTGCTGTATTTTTGCACCTCCTGGCCAATCACGTGGTTCCATCTTTCAAGGTCACAGCAAAGTGAACGAATTCAACCCACAAAACAGAAGCTCATTTAACCCAAGTGTAATAAGACACGATCGCAAACAGAGCGAAGGGCACCTCAAACTCCTTTGATGTCTGTTCCAAGGTTGAGGTACAGAAAAATTCCCCCTCTACCTTCTTCTTTCAAATGGGTCCTGTATTCGAGACAACAAATAAAGACTCTCTACCAAGTGCAACTGCTGTTGTTTGCATTAGTGGTCGTATTTGTCGTTGTCGTCTTTGGCTAAACTATTTGGACCCGTTGGATGATGTAGATGGTGGTGGTGGTGGTGGTCCAATGTTTCCAAATACGAGACGAAGGTGCAGAGGACGGTGGAACCTTTGATGACTGGCCCAATTGTGATTCATTCTTTTATAAACTTTACTTAGTCATTCAGTTGACTTGCCTGTGTGGTTTAGCAGTAGTTCCTTCCATTAGTCATAGACGTCTGGTACCGTCTCTGTCATTCCTCTGTGGATCTTTGGAATCCGCTACTTCCTTGCTTTTTTGGTGTTAGCCTCGACAACTTCTGCTGTCGCTGGTGGTTCTTGTTCAATTAACTTTCAAGGACAACCGACTGCAAACAACTCGGGAGGCGATGGGATAAATGGCAATATTAGTAGTATGAGAGGAGATCCATGCTACTGTCGTGAGCATTAGAGTTTACCCTGCCTGTGTGCGTTTAAGAATCTGTTTGACAAGTCAGATGGAAAATGATCACTTTTCAAGCAACCAGCTTTAGCTTATTACTCACTATAGTCTCTACTACTTATAATCGTCTAAGGCGTTTAGATAAACAACCACTGAAAACAAAGCAAAAATGGTAAAAGCTACCGTAAAGGTCGCTCCGATCCCCATCCTCCTGCCCTCTCAGTCACCCAGTCTTTCTGCAATCCCATAATACAGCAACTTCGAGGCCACTGTGCGTTATGACGCCTTTGGTGACTGCAAAGGTGTACTTTGGAAGGAGTTTTGCGTGAGTTCAAGCGACAAGGCTGCAAAAATTGTCGCGACTGTCACACCAAACAGGTGTGCCTGTGGTGCACATACATGACAGTGATGAATGGAGTGTCCCGCCCCTCAGAGGGCTCCCTTAATGCATGTCCCTGTAGCCACTCGTACCATTGCGTGGTACAGCAACTGCACTAGGTGGGCGAATGCGGCCTCTGAAGCATTTATACGGAGGAGACATGCCTTCAAAAAGTTGGCATTTCTTCGGAGAGACCAAATTACGGTAAATAGGGGAAACAGTATACAAATGCTCTGGGTGTCAAGTAAACTGCATTTAAGGTCGTGCAAAATGAAAACAAACCCTTAGACTGATTTATGACTGGGCTCTGTTTCACAGTCGGGTGAGAAATGTAATTTCAGTAGACATTTGCATTTGAACTGCAAGATCTGCAAAAGATGTGCTCTAAATACAAATTCTCTGCCAAAAAAATAGTTAGGGATCTGCCAATCTGATGGTCTTGAGACCAGAAAGAATAAAGACTTCAAAATACGTCCGTAGATTACAAGCGTGCTTAAAAGGGTCGGTTAACTGCTCACAGAAATATGGGGAACCACCATTGCGCCAAGATAACTACTGAAGCCGTCGCGACTGAGGAGCCATATTGTTAGCTCGTCAACTAAAACACAGCGTTCTGTTCAAATTCAAACCAACAACACATTTTTTCAATATTTACCTAAAAACAGCGGCACGCCGTTGTGACTGATCATGCTTTTCTAAGCTACTAAAATGCCATTTTAGTAAGCTTCACTTGCATAACAGGTGCTCTCGTGCTGGTATATACGCCTATGCTGTAAAAAATTATTGCTAAGAATCTAATGTGCTCTCCACCCTACCTAGAGTAACCTTGACGCCAATCATGGTGCACTTTGACACTTTCTCCTACCGACGCACTCACGCAAAACGCAGGCTAGCTTGCAATCATCTAATCTTCCTCCCACGTTAATTGGTCATCCTGTAACCAATCAACATCACCTTCTTCTTTGGTGATTGGAGCTTGGCCTTATTGCTCTCTGATTGGCTGTAAAAGCAACTATAAGTAAAATGGACAAACTTGATTCCCCGCGTTCGTTCATAAGTCATGTTGCCCGCGGTGGTGGTGAGTACTCAGGTCTCCTACTGTTTATTGTTAATTTGCAGTAAATGTCGCTAATTGTCAATTTTCTTTTTAATCTGGTAGCGTATTTCACCTGCCAATCGCTGCCTCCCACCCATCCCAGACGATGAAAGCCTGACTCCCACCACGGTCCGAAGACCGCGAGTACCCCGGATGGGCACTTGTGTACCCCCACGTCCGCCCGCTACTCCCACGAAATCGAATTCTAGGTCACCTTGCCAGTTCCGATTTGATAATGGTGATAAACGAAAATCCTGCGAATTGGTTGTTAAAACCAATTGCGTTGTTGATGATGACGAAAGTGGTGAGTTTAGTTAGTTGAACAGTGTAATAGTCAAGGCAACTAGTGAGGCATCATTCTCCGATTAACATCAGCGGGGCATGTCCTGTTATGAGTAATGCGCCTTCCCGTTTGTCAGTCATTTTTGACGTTTTTAGGAATTGTCGGAACATGCTGCCTTTTTTTAGTACGAGATTTAAGGGAAGGGAGGAAGGAGTTAGTCTGGCTTGACTGTTCTCTCCATCTCACCTTTCTTCCTCCTGCTCTTTCCCCCACCCCAGGCTGGTCCATTGTCTATGTCCTTTATTTAACTCCCCACTCCTTGGCACGGCCATGTATAGTCAGAATGGCGGTCGTTTTGATAGAGCAGCCGTAATATTCTGGCCGACGTTACTCATGCAATTAATTAAACGTTTGGCCACATTTTTACACTTCAATTAATAATGGGCAAGGTTAAAAAACCAATTCCATCTTGAGTCTGCTTGATGCAGTCATGCCAGTCCGTCGTCATTGTGCGTTTTTTTGGTCAGGGGTTAGCAGAACGTGGGAAAAAGTCGATTTATTTTCTGCTGTCTGATTGGACCGTTTGAGCAGCACTCGAGGCCTGGGAAATCAATAATAGGACAGCTAATCAGCTGGGTTTCAAAATCGATGAAAAAACAGCTGATTAATCAGCGTTCAAAAGTTCATATAAACGTGACATTTTGTACTTTCTTTTCCACTTTTTGCGACGACGTTACTGTTTTTGTTTGTCGAGATTTTCGTCCCAGCTCGGCACCCTCAGAGCATTCCTACGTGGAGTACTTGACTACTCCATTAAGACAGCTGACTCATCGACGTAGTCCTTCCCCCAAGAACCCACGACATGAAGTCTCCCGTCTCCCCAAGGAGGTGGTTGGGCACCACTCCCGTCGTTCGCACTCGTCTAATACTGTGGCAACGAAAATGGCAGTAGTGACTCCGACGACCTCCGGCAATCCAGACATTATCAATGGGATGTACCGTCTGAAAGTGAAGCGTTCTAGTGAAATTCCGTTTTCAAGTGAATTTCTAGGCAACAAAAGCCTTATAAGAAAGTATCGTCAACGTCGAAGGGGGCGAAAACGCCATCGATCGAAGGTGGAGACTGAGGAAGAGGGAACGGGAGACGGCGATCAGGTATACGACATGGTGGAGACAAGTGGGGAGGAGGGGTCAAAAGAAACGATCCAGGTGCCTCCTCTGAAACCACCCCTACTGACCCAACACACTGCTCGTAGTCAAAAGAGGGGCGACAAACAGCATCATCATCATCACCAGTCCAGCTATGACTCGCCTTGTCGGCTTGTCACCATGCTTGTCATCTAGCCTTGTTGCATGCATTCTTGTCCTTCCTTTCTCGTCTTCAACCGTTTGTATATAGCATTATTTTTTTATCATCATTCAAGCAGCGAATAAAAGTCATCCGTCTCACTCGAAGCTTTAAGTCTGTCTCAAGCCTAACTGAATGAGAGAAGTGATTGAAGGAGATAATGTGGTGTTCTTTGGTGTCCCTGTTCTTGTTTCCTAAGAATAAGGCGACCGTCGCAGCCTTTTGTTCGGGTTCTGGTCTTCATTTATGATGCACAATCGAGAGGGCCCACGCTAGAGCCTGCGCTTATATTTACATTCGCTTCAATAATTATACTGGCAGAGCTAAATAAGCTAATCTGAACGCCTAGTATATGTGATACTGATAGAGAAAGTGAACTTTATCCCCGTATTAAAGGTTATGTGTGATAATCAGCTGCCTAAACATTCCATTTACATTCAGAGGTCCCATTTTGGATGGTGGAAACCCTAGTTTCTTGTTACTTTTTCAACGCGAGGAGAATTTTTGAATCTTAAAAGAATTTTAATGAAGGAAAAGAATTTTGTTGGTTAAAACAAACACTTCTCTTTCAGTTTGCACTTCCACTGACACGGTTTAAGGTGCGGAGGCTTCCTCTTACCGCCTGGCACGCAAACGTCAACTTGCTTCTCATGCTCTGCTTCTTAGCTTTCATCTCTTTCTTTCATGATTCTTCCCTTCCTTTTCCCCTTTCCTACTTTCATCTTCATCACATGAAAGGTGGCGTGATGCTAGGAATGTGCGCCTGAGCGTTTTTGTAGTTCTTGCGTGAGGGGACTCACCAAGACACTATTGCCCTTTGGAGACAACCAAAGCACCATTCAGAGCAGTCGCATCATTCCATCCACATCTGGAGGGAATGGAGGATCCTCCTGTTTGAGTACTTCTAGGTGCTGTTTGACTGCAACAGCACTTGGGAAACCGAAAAACATGACATGACATGGCATGGCATGACAAGACAAGACAAGACAAGATACTGGTGAAGGGTGATTTAAGCAGGTCAGGGATTCGCTCCGATGCCTTAACCGAAGGCGATGCGGAGAAAGTATGGAAGACGTTAATTCGCGAATGCACAAGAAGTGGACGTCGGTGCTTGCGTGTTTGTTGCTGCTGACCACTGTGCTGTTGAAGGTGGTCATATGGCGTGGTACGTGGAGGGGAGGCAGGTAGAGGTGAGTAGTTCGATGGATAGAGAGGTGGTGGTGGCGGTGTGGGTGGCAGTGGAGGGAGGTAGGGAGGGAGGAGGGTCGGCCCACGTGTCACTTGTTTGTGTTCCTATCCACAGTGACGCCGATAAGGAGGGAAAGAGAGGATTTTGTGCAGGTATCGCATGAAGTTGACACACCGGCTTTGTGCGAGTCTTAGTCGTGAGCAGCAAGTGGATGATACACCACTTGGTACATGCACTTTGACCAGGGAGGCCAAGGGAGGCCAAGGGAGGCTCTGCTCTCTTGCCAACTCGTCCTCTGTCCAATCGCGAGATGAGCAGCTGTGCGAGCAGAGAGGAGAGAGGAGAGAGGGGAGAGGGGAGAGGGGAGAGGGGAGAGGGGAGAGGAGAGAGGAGAGAGCAAGGGGAGGAGATCATGCAATTGCGCACACTCTGCTTGTCAGTATTCCATTGACAGAAGAGCTGTCTCACGGGCTGACCGGATAGAGGCGTCGATGCCTTCTTCGTCCAACTTCGAAAGGAGAAATTCGCACGTCGTCTGCCTTCGTGATGGGTAATGTAGGGTGGTGACACGGATGCGAAATTTGTGCTGTCATTAGGCAGAAGTGCCTGCCTTCACTCAACACTCGATCATATCGACGTTGGTGGTTCTTTGCTGAGGAGTCGTGGTCTTTTGCTGCACCAGGGACCTTCGTTGTGGTGCGACGACAAAGTTGTAGTGCAGCGGTGGTCATACGCCACCCTCCTCCCAGAGACCATTACAGAGGCACATGGGAGTCGTGCCATGGAGTTGTCATTGTCTGCGACCAAGTCACCTCCTCAATAGACCTTCTAGTGGGTGACTCCCAACTGCGGGGTGTTTGGGTGAGTGATGAGTGGGTAGATAGGCGAGATCGACACTAACGCATGAAAAGGGCAATCAAGTCATCTACTTGTTTGTCCGTCCTCAAAGAGCACTCACATGATGCGTTGTCTCTCTCCACATCCTCTCTATAATCCTTTCTTTCTGCCTCATTTCATTGCCTCTCTCCCTGGCTTTCCCTCGCCTTCTTTCCCCTTCCCCCGCCTCCCTTTTGCCAACCTCCCTTCACCTCCCCTCACCTCTCCTCACCTCCCCTCATCTCTTCTTGCTTCGTCTCATCTCATCTCATCTCATCTCATCTCATCTCATCTCATCTCGTCGCGTCGTGTCGTGTCGTGTCGTGTCGTGTCGTGTCGTGTTGTGTCGTGTTGTGTCGCTTAGCGTGCGATGACTAAGGAGGGAAGAGGGTGGAGAGTGTGGGGGCATAGAGTCGGCGGTGCGAGAAGGAGAGAAAGGTGGAATGATGAAAGGTCTGCGCATAGGCCGATCACTTTTTACATCACCGCACTTTGCTTGGCAGGCAGCGCACAGCTCACTTCAAAGTGAGGCGGGAGGATAAGACAGCAGACCGACTGCTTTCTGGTCTCGCATTGCTTGATGAGGCGTTGCAAAGTGTGGCAATTTGGGTGTGGCAAAGCACTTCCATGGACATCTTTGCACGCGTTGGAGGCTGGGGTGGGAAGTGGTTGAGGTGCTCTCGACTCTGCGCTTCATCTTGCCAAGTTGCCAAGCTGCCAACCTGCCAAGCAGCCAAGCAGCCAAGCAGCCAAGCAGCCAATCAGCCAATCAGCCAAGCACGAAGTACTGCATGCGTCAATCAGGGCTACCGAGTAGGAGCGAAGGGGGCTCGCAACACCTTGCAGTAAGAAGTGGAGCAGAGTTGTGCCAATGGTGGTGCTGAGACGTGTGCAAGTCAGTTGCTTTGTTGGCAAACTTTGCTCTGACTTTGGTTGGCAACTTCTCGTAGTTCAGGTAAACAGGTCAGTCTCTTGCTCGGTCCATTGACCTCTGCCTGTGTTCGCATTCGATGTCACCGATTGTGGTGAACTGACTGCGGCAATAGCCGTAACGCGTTTGACGCGATGCCTGGGCCCGTATTCCGCGAGAGTTTTTTACATCTTCTTCTTATCAGCGCCGTTTCTCCTTTTGCGTGTTGTTTGGTTGGTGGTTTGCCTCCAAATACTCTCGCCCCTGGCGATTGATATTTGGCAATCGCGACGGAAATGCAAATAATGTATTGCATTAATTTAATTAAGCGGGTCTAACCCTTGAATTTTACATTTTTATTAACCATTTGTTTTGTATAACGACGTCGCAAATGCACAATGATTTGTTGGCGACTTTGTAAAGCCGAATTGTTGACAAAGCTGTTCAAATGTGGCTGCATCTCCTCTAAGTATGGGTGAAACGTTTGCTTTCATCCTTAAAAGGCCTGATGAAGAGATCTGTTTTGTGTATGCAGTGGCTTTGCAATGCTTTACCACGAAACGAGTAGTGTCACGTATGCGTGACATATGTTTCTATTAATTTGTGACAAGTGCAGCGCTGTCAAGTCGTGTTAAAACAAAGCATTTCAAGTAGAGAATAGTTGTAAAGATTAGATGGGAGGGTTTAATTTTCCCGGATACGGCAAATTCTTCTGCGCCTCGATGTTTGCCATGGGTTGAGGAGAGCCTCGTTTTGATGCTGAAGGAAGGCTACGAAGGAAGAATTGGTCCGTTACCTCATAAGGTATCCCATTCTGCGTGATTTTGGTTACTGCCTTGATATCTTATCATAATTATGTTACCCTGGTGCTTCTGTCTCCATCATACAGGTTCTGTAGGGCTAATTCACTTGAGAGTGTCTGCATTTTTATGGCTCACTTCCATATGTGACCATCCCTGGGCAAGGAAGATGAGGGTTGCTAGTGGTCTCCGTGGTGGAGAAGCGGTGCCGAAGGAAACTTCCCACAGTCGACCACGAGGGAAGAAACAAACAGTTGTTTAAGGGCTGCAGGTTGATAGTTAAACTTTATTTTTGCCTCATCACTGCTAGTCAGGCTGACGGATAGACTATGAAGGACGTCTCACATTGGCTCATCATTGACGCCTTCAAGCAACCTTCATCGCTTCATTGCTGCCTCCATATCAGATTGACAGCTCATCATGCTGTAAATGCGTGCCTTGCATGGAATTAGAGCCACATCAAAGACAACCTATTGGGTAAATTCATTTCCTAGTCTAAATGGCTTCTCCCCCTTCCGCATTGTGCGACTCAGTTGCTCTCTCCACTGTGAAGATGTTACCTCTGCTCGTGTTTTAAGCTGAGGATTGAAGCAAATTGCCTTTTGTACCTAAAACCAAAAGCAGCAGAGTGTCTTTCCGATAATCAAAGTTCTTTTTTTGTCGTTGCGAAAGTAGGTGGTGAAAATACTGCAGTAGAGAGGATCAAAGGTTAGCTAAGCTGGGGGGAGACAAAATCGAGGCAACTTTTTTTACCTCCTCTCCAGTCACGTAAGTGCGGATCTCCTTTGAGACCTCACCGACCTCCTAATGTGCATTTGACAGGAGTGCGACGGCGGAAATTGAGGAGATGCGTTTGTGACTAAGTAGCTGCTAAGGTCTGTAAAAATTGACCAATTGCGGTGATTATTTGTGACTTTGGTATTCGCTGAAGGAGCGCTCCCAATCCACCCTGAAGGTGTTTGATCAGTAGAAAGGGGTGGTAGCAGTTGTTCTGAAGCCATTTCTTTTAATCTTACTCTTTTATCCTAGGCGAAAAGTAATAACAACATCTAATCACATCTATGGGCTGTTATTTTAACATGGGCAGCTTCAAATTACCGCTTTGTAGTGAGTTGTGCCAGCAAGTGTCAGGACAAGAGAGAGCTCTTTACTTATCCCGTCAAATGGAAACTCAAGATTACAAAAATTCTATGCCTACTCATCTAATGAAAGGTGTGCCCTCCTGTCTACCTGTCGTAGGAGCTTAAAACGCTAACAATTTTATCTTCTTCTTTGACTACCCCAGCGGATGCCAGCGTTGCCAACTCACTTTCGGTTATCAAGGGTGGCTGGAATACTTTGGTATTTAGTTAATTGAACTTTTTTTACTGGTAAAATAACTTAATTTTATCACAAAGAGGTAACTACTAAGTAGCGATTGGTGTTCAATTTCTATTGCTGCACGCTACTACAGGTTTGTTTAACTGTAATAGAGTGGGTAGAGAAATACTTGTTTTATTTAAGTAGTATGGTGAAGAGTTACACCTTGCCAAAGCTTCGTGGAGGTGTTAACTTTAGTAACCACCTTTGAGATTGGTGGCGCTCATTCAGCCAACTGAGGGCGTTTGGACTGGTCATGAGCCAAATCGGCTCTGCTTTAGGCGGTAGGCGTGGAGGACTCAATTGCGCTTCTCTGATAGACAGGAGTCTCTGCTCTTTGCCGCCAAACTCAGCTGAAAAATGGACTCCTGTCAGCAGAAACCCAGCGATAAATCGCCTTGAGAGATCCGGCATTCTCATCGAGTGAGGGGGCTGTTTGGGAGCTCACAAAACCTGCTGCTTAGCTATTTATTGAGCTTTACAAGGTGGAGAATGTATCGTTTAATCATCCGTTCCAGTTGAGCGACAATGCGTTCATATTTTTTGAGGAGGAGGAGGAGAAGGGGACAAACTTCAGTATTCCTCTGCAAAACTTTGGCTAGCTGACAAGTTCTCCATTGCCTCCTGATCAGTCTTTTCAGTCCAATGGCGCAAAACCGGAGGCATAAGATTGGATTACTAATAATATCCTCAGAAATTGCTTTGCATAGCATTGAGAAAATGCAAGACGGCAATAAGAAATTAGCAAATCGAATGTTATGGAGGAGGTCATCGTTGATTCGGCAGGTCTGGTCTTTGACTTCTACGACAGCCACTTGCTTACTCGCCCTACCTAAGTTGTGTACCTCCCACAATTTCAATGCTATTTCAGGGTGGGAAGGGGTGAAAAGAAAAGGGCACTGGCAAACTGACAGACTGATAAGTCGCGATGGCGTGCTGGCAATACACACGACGATGCGATGGGGATTCGAGGTGTGAGTGCTATCTTGAATTACGAGCAAGAGAGAACGCTGGTTGGTTTATTTTCTGCAGGGTCCCTAGCGTGTCTGTCAGTAACAAGCAGAAAGAGAGTCGAGGCGCCATCTTCTTCCAGCGAAGTAGGGCTGGGCAGTGGGAATGGAGTAATGGGGAATTCGGTCCCTCACGTGAGTTTGCCACGAGTCCATCCTTGAGAAAACACTAAATTTTCATAATTGAAAGTGAGAGTTATTTCCTTCATAAGAGAGCAATAGCAGACTTGAAGAATGGAAAAGGGATTAAGGAAAGGCAGAAAACTTTCTTCCACTTCTATTGAAACCTTAAAGGTTGAAAAGTCAAGTGTCTGAGTGTCAGATAACTTATTAACTACAACTTTGTCCTGAGTTGTGCCAGAATTGTCAAACGAAGCGTGAGGAATGCTATTGCCTATCACAACAATCACCTGCCAACCAAACTGTTCTTCAGTCAAGCCAAAAGTCAAGATAATTGTCAAATTTTCCTGCCTTTTCTCCATCAGCTCTACATTAATCGCTCTAACAAGCCCCATTCCAGCCACACCTTGCTCGGTAAGTTGGTCTCACCGGTTAAGTTCTATAAATCTAAGGTAAAAGGGGATGGATAAGTCCGAATGCGTTTCTGGTGGTAATAATGGAAAATACTACTTAATGGTAGCAAATTTTAAATAAGTAGCACCGCAAATGTAGGAAGCTTTATTTAATTCAATTATTTGAATTTCGCAATTTTCTTGTTTTTATTGAAACAAATTAAGCCATTTCCTTGGACAGTACAATGCTTTGCATGACCGCAAAATCGAACTCTAAGAAGTTTCGTTTCGCAGATTGAGTTTGCGACAGCAATGGGGAAGGAATTGAGAACCGTCTCGATTACTTTTTCTTAAAAAGAAGCAATTACACAAAGGCTCCTATATAAATTTTTAGAAAACAAAATAAACAATTTAGTCACGTCATGCATTGTCAACTCAAGGACTTGATGGCCTCTAATTGTGATTTTGAGCGGAGCCAGACGACTGTAGGAGCAGAAAAAACGTCATGGAGTCCGTAAATCCCCATCATTAAACTATTCACCAATAAAAAAATCCAGTATTACTCCCTTGTCCTATCTACTCACCTCTTCACTGGGTAGTTTCAATTTTTCCGTGGCTAAAAATGGCACGCCGATGATGAAAAGACTTTGTCAAACGATGCCACAGCTGCTGAACTTAAAATAATTTCCCAAAGTTTAACGAAACTTTGTCTTCTTAAGAGGGTGTTAAAGAGTGAGTTGCCTTGATGAGACTAATCCTTCCTTTTTCGGTAAAATTGTCAAATATATCTCGAAGTCACCTCAGGGCTGGTACTACTGAATTACCATTATTCAGTAGGTACCTTCCGTAATTTGGACCCAACTGAAGGTAGCGATAACAGCTTAGTAATAGTACGTATAAGTACTCTCAATTACCAAGGTGAGACCACTAAAGGCGGGACGAGATGAGAAGGGGAGCCGAGAACAGAGAAGGCGATGAGTCATGTCATTCACTTGTGCTGTTAATCTGATGACTTCCACGCTGACAATCGCATTCAGGCATGGTTTATGCAAATCACTTCAACTCTACGGCCCTGAGGTCACGTGTGAGGCCAAAACTCACGCACATTCAACACCTCAGATGTGCACAAGCACTGTCACCTTCCAGGGCACCACCTTGACAAATCGACACCAATTCCGACGCTCCAGTCTCACCAAACAGCGTAACGCCATGCGCAAAATAGACGTGACAGATGTCAGTTGTCACCACGTTAACTTCGAATTGAGAGGGAAACACTTAACGCTCACAGGTATGTGGTGTCGGTGGCATTCAAGTAATTCCATCCATGCTCAGAAAAGAGGCAAGAAGTGAGAATTTAAAAAATCCCGGCAGAACAGGGAAGGGCCAATTCGTTCACTGTCGCGATGCTTTTTACCTCTCTCTCTTTTTTCCTTTAATGCAATCCCCAGAATTCACATCAAACAACCGATTTTATTCCTGCAGTCCATTAAATCACCGGTTACTTTAATCCAGCCACCTAATAATGTGTGGCAAGAGGACAACTGGTTAACAATAGCATAGACATGTAGCCAATAGATGCAGGCAAATTAAGTAATGCACCTCCAGCACCTAGAGTGCGGCAAGTGCCGTCACCAAGTGTATATCTTCCTATCAAACAAGAAGGTCTACAGTTGAAATGGAGCTCATCCAACCACCAGCTCAGTCTTCAATCCACCCAAAGGGGCACCAGTCCGCTCTCACCTGCCAACCAACCAATCAACCAACTCGCCGCATGAACAGTGTCAGTGACTAGGGGATGGGCATTGATGGACCTACTTCAATTGTGAATTGTGGCCTCTCCCTCTCCTCTCTACGCCAAACACACTTCCTCACTCCTCAATCCTCGGTGGTTCACTTCACTGTCACTGAACAGACTAACTTCCTCCCCACTTGCCACACCCTCCACTGCGTCCACCACTGACAGGCCAACTTTTGACACAGAAGTCGTCCATCCAGTGCGTGGTGTCACCCTTCCCTATGCGCACTGTTTACAGATTGCTTGTCAATCACTGTGGGAAAAGCATGGCAACTAAGTGACACCCCATCGTTTGTGGAAGTGGGAGGTGGAGGCCGCCTCGACAACCCAAACGCGCCTTACCACCACATGCATCAGTTGTCACGACTGTGTGTGCGTGACTGCCAGTCTATCCACAAACAACTGCACCGACTGCGATCACTTTTGGTCACTCTGGAACAGGTTTCAAGAGGGGCACTCAAAACACCTCCCTTAAAGGTGTGTTAAGAAGGACCAATGGCGCACCTGCCGCACTCCAAGTGACCAGTCATCTTGACATTCTGCACTGCCACCTAGTCTGCACACTGGTCTTCACTATGCAACACGCCACCGCAACCACCATCCTCGACACAAGTCCTCCCTTCCTCCATCCCAATCCGACTTCCCATCACACATCGCGAACCACCGAAACGTGCCTCAGAGAGTGAAGAGGTGTGAGGCAGTTGGTTTAAGTCCCAGTCTCCTCTGTCTCATGCGAAGGGCCACGCTTCTGCACTGGAACAGTGGATCACTGCATTCGCTCCACTTCATCCAAGGGTTGCACCTCTCCTCACCTCGAAATGCATCATTTTGCTGGGCGATTGGTGCTACCACTTCGCCACCAACATCCACCTCCACTCTAATTAGGTCCTCCCAATCACAACAAGGTGATTTCAACGCTAACTCATCCCCATCACCTCTCACGCCTACACACCACTCGGCTCCACTCATCACGCAGCATCTCCCCTTTGCAAGTCCCATCCGCCCTTCCCCTCCAACTCCTCATTCGCCTTTACTCCTCCGTTCTCTTCTTCCCTACAGTGCTGTCGATGGCACAGAGCCGGCACATAACGATTCAGCACATCAACAGACCTCCTTCCTCCCACTCATTTCCCTTTTCCATCTCCTTCACACTAATTTGTATGTCACTAAGGTACCTGTCTTTTCAAACTGGAGGCAGGCGACGTCTGATCTCAGGCTTGCCATCACAGCCAAACCCATTCTCCTTCTAGCTTCCCTCAAGTGTCCTTCGTTGTTGCTGTTGTTATCTCGAGACTCCTGTTTGTTAGGTACTAAAACATGGAAAAACGACGGAAGCCTCTCGCCTACTTTTTCCAAACATCAACGTTTTGCAGCAGCTCCCTTACTCTCGCATCCTTGCTCGCTCTTTCGTTCGGTCGCTCTCTCCTCCCTTCTGCCTCGTTGCAAAAACAGCACTTTTTGTTTCAGTTGCAGGAAAACTAACTTCAACTAGTTATGAGGACCTCATTATCTCCTCCCTTGTCCCCTTCCCCACCCATTTCTCTTTTCTCTTGATCAATAAAATGGCAGTTGGACATCACTTGGCATACCACTGAGGCTCATTTCAATGATGGCTTGTTTTAAATCTAATCACTTTCCTTCTTCTTCCTATTTTTGCTTTTTGATTAAAAATGAAAAAAACTGGCGAAACCGACCAAATGTTTTTTTATTTACAGTGGAAATGTCACTCCTCATAAAACCGGAGTCAAGGGAGTGCGTGGAGGGAAGTGCGAATGCATAATCACTCTTCGATTTAGTCTTCTCTTTGGCAAGTGAAAGGCTTTAGTGATGGATGAAGGCGAGAGCGTCCTCCCCATACTCTCAGAGTGACCGTGCATTGTCAAGGGTGTCCTCCTCGAAGGTGTGTGGGTGTAATTGCCATGAATTACCCTGTCTTCCCACGGTAAAGATGGTTTTTTCACGACCTTGGTTTCATCATTGCCGTGTGCCTCACTTACATTCACGGTGCAACACATCACCACCCAAACAATGGCATCTAAACAGAAGCCATACTTGAGGGCTGTAACAATTGGCATCCAGTACTTTAATTGAAGTCCTCCACCTCCGCCAGACGCTGCCCCTTAGCTGTCTCAGTTCCCAAATTTAGCCTGGACATTTTCCCTCATGTTCGCCTCTTTTGGACCAGCGTTTTGGAATCAGTTGACGTGTTTTTATCGCCTCTTGTTTGGTAGCGAAAGGTAGAAAATTAAGTGAAGAGAAAACCAGTCACATTTTGTCCTAAACACTGAACCAGAGAAAGTAGGCAAAGAGGGCACTTTTTTGCAATTGCAGAGTCGCGTTTTCAGTGGTACGCACAGCTTTTACGCCTGTGTTACCATCAAGTCGTGCCCTTAAAACGCTTCTATTTGGGCGGAATTACAGCCTACTCCTGGCTACTTCATCCTCCACGGAAGAGAGAACTGTTGTGGGCAATTTTTGACAAGGGAAAGTCGCTAAGGCTACACAATTTCGGGGAATCGCTTTAAAAGGGAGCGCTCACATTTAGGGTGGAGACGGATCAAAGGCATCAGGAAATAATAAGAGTACAAATTTTCGGAAATCTTGTTCTTACAACACAACTTTAAAAAATTCTTAAAAAATTGTTTTATTGTTTTAGGTTTAAATGGTAAAAGCAAACAATTTATAGTGAAGAAAAGAGCGCTGCCATCAACAGCACTGTAGGGAAGAAGAGAACGGAGGAGTAAAGGCGAATGAGGAGTTGGAGGGGAAGGGCGGATGGGACTTGCAAAGGGGAGATGCTGCGTGATGAGTGGAGCCGAGTGGTGTGTAGGCGTGAGAGGTGATGGGGATGAGTTAGCGTTGAAATCACCTTGTTGTGATTGGGAGGACCTAATTAGAGTGGAGGTGGATGTTGGTGGCGAAGTGGTAGCACCAATCGCCCAGCAAAATGATGCATTTCGAGGTGAGGAGAGGTGCAACCCTTGGATGAAGTGGAGCGAATGCAGTGATCCACTGTTCCAGTGCAGAAGCGTGGCCCTTCGCATGAGACAGAGGAGACTGGGACTTAAACCAACTGCCTCACACCTCTTCACTCTCTGAGGCACGTTTCGGTGGTTCGCGATGTGTGATGGGAAGTCGGATTGGGATGGAGGAAGGGAGGACTTGTGTCGAGGATGGTGGTTGCGGTGGCGTGTTGCATAGTGAAGACCAGTGTGCAGACTAGATGGCAGTGCAGAATGTCAAGATGACTGGTCACTTGGAGTGCGGCAGGTGCGCCATTGGTCCTTCTTAACACACCTTTAAGGGAGGTGTTTTGAGTGCCCTCTTGAAACCTGTTCCAGAGTGACCAAAAGTGATCGCAGTCGGTGCAGTTGTTTGTGGATAGACTGGCAGTCACGCACACACAGTCGTGACAACTGATGCATGTGGTGGTAAGGCGCGTTTGGGTTGTCGAGGCGGCCTCCACCTCCCACTTCCACAAACGATGGGGTGTCACTTAGTTGCCATGCTTTTCCCACAGTGATTGACAAGCAATCTGTAAACAGTGCGCATAGGGAAGGGTGACACCACGCACTGGATGGACGACTTCTGTGTCAAAAGTTGGCCTGTCAGTGGTGGACGCAGTGGAGGGTGTGGCAAGTGGGGAGGAAGTTAGTCTGTTCAGTGACAGTGAAGTGAACCACCGAGGATTGAGGAGTGAGGAAGTGTGTTTGGCGTAGAGAGGAGAGGGAGAGGCCACAATTCACAATTGAAGTAGGTCCATCAATGCCCATCCCCTAGTCACTGACACTGTTCATGCGGCGAGTTGGTTGATTGGTTGGTTGGCAGGTGAGAGCGGACTGGTGCCCCTTTGGGTGGATTGAAGACTGAGCTGGTGGTTGGATGAGCTCCATTTCAACTGTAGATCTTGTGCAGAGGGTCGTGACTGCAACAAATGAGGGAGGGACTTCAGGCGATAGGATAGTGGGTCCGAGAGCCACTCCCTCCATCCCACACAGCGCTCATGATGGATGGTGACTGCATGTGCATTTGGCACGTTAAGTATGTGGACAAGCGTCTGACATACAAAGCAGCTGAATTTCCCCATTTGATGTGAGGTCACCAATACCATTCTACGGTCTTTAAGCAGTCAGTCTTACACCCAAGAACAGGGATTACTGAGTGGCGAGTAGTTTGTGGTGAAGAGGATAGCAGGTTATTTTGTGTTCGGAAGGAATATGAGTTCTTGGCGTTGAATTTTGATTGACAGTTACAACAGTAATTTTATTGTCCAATCTGCCTAAATCCGTTGGTTCCACTTGTGTTGTCATTAACCAGTCATCCTGCTACGGCCATCCACTTGAAGGTTCGATTGAATTCGCATAATGTTTAACGCGCTGACGGTTGGATGTGCTCTTAGGGAAATGCAGGAAAGGGAAAGAGGGCTGTAAGTGGAATGAACGAGTCACGAACTGTTGCAACTCAATGCGAAGCTCTGCTAGGCGACGGGGGGAAAGGGAGGCATAAGATGAGGGGATAAAGCAGAAGCAGAATTCGGACGAACCTTTTCCGTTTCTCCTTATTGAATGAAGCAAAGGATTCTTCTGGTATCCTGCGAAGACGGAGGAAACTATCCGCACCTTCGAACACCTCAGTTACCACCTCTAGCCTCCTATCTTTTTGCCTTTTGAGCCACCAACATCACACACACACACACAGGTTCTCTGTGTTCCCCTCTCTCTCATCTCAAAGTCAAATCCTGGCTTTGACGTGTGCCCTTCCCCCCCATCTGGTGGTGATTGACACCTGTCAAATGTTTAGTGTACATGACGTTGTGGGGGGTGGTTTAACCAACCCGTCGGTGTTTGTTGGTTTGTCTGGGAACTGCCCTGCACATGGAGAGGAGGGTGACCCCGCAGCTGTGGGGCTGAAGTGATTTGCATAATCCATGCATAAAAATGTGATTACCGAGGTGTAGAAGGTCATCAAAGTTGCAGCACAATTGTTTGGCATGACTCATCGTCTCCTCTACTTTTCTCTCTTCCCCATCTTCCTCCCTTCTCGTCTCTCTGCAGCCTGCCCTCCCTCCTCTGCCATCTTGTCTTATCTCTTAGTGGATTTTTTCTGCTCAATCAAAGTCTTGGCATGTGAGACGGGGACGCTTTAAATCCTTTTTAAAATAAAGCGATAGGCGAGGCATGATATGGGATAAACATTGCTGGCATAACCGCATATGAAAAAAAAAAAAACAACTTTTGGCAATATTTCTAGCTTTCCGCCTGACTGGAATTTGATCCAATTGGACGAATGGAAGTAAGATGCCTTTTTTAGGCCTCCTCTAGCACCTAAGTGTCGTATTTCACCACAAAGAACTTGAGGAGGGATATCCACACGGCTCCGTTAACCATGTCTTTGACAGACTAAAGGATTTCAAGACGTTCCTCCAGTTGCTATCAATGTCGGGTGCATATATGTGCACTCAGTCTCACAGATTGGCAGCCAGCGACAGGCTTGACAAATTGCCAAACCTCAACTCTGCCCTTGGGAGGTCACTTGTCGGCCTTGTAAAAGATGTACCAGAAAAGCAAGTCTAAGTCCTCACAACCACAATTCTTTAGCTGTAGAACATTCGCTTTGAAGTACGTGGAATGACTTAACTGGTGCTTGAACGCATGATAAAGGTTGGAAAATATACTTTGACGAGTTAATGAATATAATAATGAGTTTTTATCTCCACACCTTCATCTCACACAACTCGTTGTCATGTGTCATGTGGACAGTTTCTCAAGTGAGAGCTGAGACGATTTTAGAGGGGAAGGAGACCAACGTCCAACTTGTCTATTTGGCGAGACGACCAGTTGTCCAACGTCTTCTTCGATGCTCGCTGTCCAATGGCACCGCAATTTTATTAACCCTCATAATTCCTCACGGTTGCTATCCCCAAGGTCGAATCACTCGGTCAGGCAGCATCATCTCAGATGAACCGCCTTCCCGAGTGCCAAAATACTTACGTCAGATTCTCTTCCAAGGCTACTTGAGGCGCACACCTGTGCTTGACAACTTGACGACTTCTGCGTAGCTTTTGGCCACTACACCTGCCAAATGACTTACCAGTCACTAATCGTGCTATTTCACTTAAACACAATTTTTGTTTCTCTACTCTCGTGGTTGGTTGTTTGCATTGGAAGTTGGAAGAGAAAGTGTGTTTTTTCCTGTTCCACCTCACCTCCCCTAGGAAAAAAAATAGCGGCATCCTCCTCGCGGCACGTCGTCATCGTCATCGTCGTCGTCGTCGTCGTTGTTGTAGTAGTCGTCGATGCAAAGGCGGAGGCGTAGGAAAAAAAGGCACCGCGCGCTACACATGCACATTTCCGACGCCGCTTAGGGAGAAAAATGTTTCCCCCCGATAAAATCATTGGCCTTGGAGGCTAAGACCCGAGCGACAGAAAAAGGAGGCAAAGGTGATGGCAAGTATTTTCGAGCCTGGGTGAAAGAGGAGAAATTACAGAAGACATTTTCTTCACTGAGTAAGGCAAAATCCAAGTAATAAGATGATTCAGTTGAATGCAGATCCAATTAGAGAGGTTGCCAATCCCTCTAGGGTGATTTATGACCTTCTCCACTGAGTCTAATGCCCTCAGTGGTCACATTGGTCCTTTATGTCGATGAAGATGTAAGAAAATTGTGCAGTACTTTGACTGAGGAACGAAATGTCAACGGGGATTAGCTCATTGGGAAGAGTTAGCCAGTATGCAACTCGCTGAGGCGGTCTTGATATTTCCTATTCCCAAAAATCTCAAACCGCATAGACATCCCTCACTTTTGCAAATCCTTTGAAGGCGGAGCCTTTGAGGGCGGAAAAAAGCGTACTTCACAGGCGAGAAAAAAGCGCCTTCTCCTAACTACACAGCACACACACACGGGCCGGAAAGCGATGCCAGAACACAAATAGCTTCTATGCTGTGGCGCTTATTCCCGCATCCTTTCCCCATCCCCCTTTCCCTTTCTCCACTCCGCCTCCTGTATCGCTGTTCGCTGGTTGGAGTTTTTCTATACTTTTGGGTCCGACAGCCTTTCACCAAACAAGTCTCTCATCGTCTGCCCCAGTCTATCCGCTCCTTCCCCCTCCATTCCAATTCCGGCAATGTAGCATGGCGAATTTGTCTTCAAGTTTGGTTTCTGCGCTCTGAATACTGCCGACAAAGCGATCGCTTGTTGTGTGGCTAGGGTCGAAAAGCGCTTCAGTCCTTGGTTGGGCGCGTTTTGTCCACTGGAGGAGTTTATCCTTGGGTAATCTAGATTAAGTCCACAAGCTGATGCATGTTTTGATGAGGTTGATGAGTTTGAGAGTCGGTTTTGGCGAGCGATTCTGCTGATCTTGATCACACGTGATTCACGTCTTCTCATACGTTTTACCAGCGTAGGTAGTGTAAAATGAGACGGTGAAAGCCCCATAAACCATAAGCAATGAGCTGGTAAAATCAGCCATCGTAACGCAAACAATGACTGATTCCAATCGCCAAGCCTTTTCTGCATGATAAAACCACTGTTTTTAGTGAAGTGTTAATTAGCCAAAGAGGTCTCCACATACTACTTAACTGGCTATCAGCAACTAAATTCTGCGTTCAAAACCGGATGGCGCTGACCGGCAATTGTCCTAGGCGAGTGAATTAAAGTGCTAAGAATTATACCTTATAATTGGAATCATTAAACATGGGGAAGAGTTTTTTTTCAATTCTAACAAAAGTAGGCTGCGCTTAGTTACCTTGTTTGATCACAAAGGCTGACATTAGTCGATTGCGATAAGTGACACTCTACTGGAAATGGTCGAATCTGGTCAGATGGCAACACGTGAGACAAAAAACAAAAGTAGAAAATGTTAGTGAACAAGGAGTCCCTAACACTACTTATTTGCTTATCAACGACTTCACAAGCGAATTATACTCGCGACAATAGTAGGAGTTTCAACTGAATGGTTATTGAAGGCAATCAATGAAGCCAAATTATGAGTTCTCAGCTTTAACCAAAAGTATCTTCCGTCTGCAACTAGGATCGCTCCTATACCAAAGTTGCCCTAATACCTTCAACGCACTAATCCGCTAATATGAGTGGAAGAGCTTCGGTCAACCACCAGCACCTACTTTTACCCTCCGGTGTGTTTGAAGACTTTCGCATGCATTTGCATTGCTTCCCCACCCCATCCGTACGTCCTTCTTGATGTTTGTCTGTCGGTCCGTCGGCTTTTGCTTTTTCTTTTCGCCGTGTGCGTGAGTGGAAATTGATGGATGGCAGGCAATGCGGACGTCACCAGGCGCAACCACTGCCCAATCCCTGTTATTTTGTTAATTGATAAGGCGTTGTCCTTCAAAATGACAGACCGATGAGAAAGCCATTGCAGCTAAAATGAGTCAAGGCGACCCTTTTGGAGCGATTGACAATCGCAGTTTAGTCGGTCGTTTAACCGATGATGCCAGAGTACATAATAAAAATCCTCCAGTAGCAACTATTCATAATCTGCTAGAAATGAAGTTAGCTTTGTTGTGTTAGCGTACTTCTGCTGGATTGGCACCAACTCATTCATCAGGGTGATTATTTCCGGGAGTATTTACGCTTCAATCGACAAACCAATGAGGCGTGAGCACAGCTTCCATTCTTTTCCACGTTTGATGGATGTGCAAGGGTTGTGGGGCAGGCACCTGCTCTCTGTCTTTCCTAGTTTATTTTCTTGGTAAATATATCCAATTTAATTTGTTTACACAAAGCGGGCGGCCAATTTTTGAATGGAAATGGGGTCAAGTGTCTCTCCATCTCGTCTCTATCGCACAAATAGCACATGAATAGCAGCTTTGCGATTCCATCGGGTCTTCCTTGTTTAGATTATCTAATTACGTCCCCTAAAATAAACAAACCTGCACTGTTTTCTTCGCCTCACGTATAATCTACGGTCCAGCAACAAAGGCGGATTGAGGCTCATAAAATGCATTGAGTTATAAGCTTAATCTTGACTCGTCTCGGTGCCTCCCTGCGTCGGTCACCACGACTGCTTCAAGATGGGAGGTGAGCCTACAAGGTAAGCTTCCAAGACCTCTAGGCTCGTCCCTTATCACACACTTCCCTCACCCCCAACCCAGTCAAATCTGTCAACCCATGCAGGAAAAGTGGTTCCTTTAAATGCTGATAAAAACGAGTAGCCTGATGCGCCTCCACTTCAGTAACTTTAAAGAACGACCGTGAGATTTGCATAAGCAAAACTTCACACCATCGTCATAAAGAACATATCCTAAAATGCATGAAAGGTGAGTGTAGAATGGGCCATTAAAAACTCTATTTTTTACTTTCTTTCTTCCAGTACTTCATCTTCAGAAGCGAGAGAAAAAAGCCATTATTCCTGCATGCGGAAAAAAAACTACACTTTAATGGGGTGAGAACAATTGGCCAACCACTGCCCCGCTCCAAACAAAGCGCCTTGTTCTGCCTCTATTCGCCGTGCAGCGCTGCGCCTGCCACCTCCCTTTCCCCCTCTCCCCTCCCCAAGGGAATAAAATATCGTCACTCTTGCCTTCCTCCTTCTTGCTCCTTCATCCCGTTCTACTCGCCTTCCCACGCTTCTTAGGTCTGTTTACACAAGGAACCGTGGGAATGCTTTCAACTACCAACTCGCAACTCCACATGTCATCGGTTGTCAAGGTGGTGCTTTCAAGCTGTCAAAATAGGCATGTTCTTTTGACGAGATGGACTTGGATTTTGGATTCGATGGCTCTATTCCATCCTACTAGTCGAAGAATTTCCCCACTTGAAGGCCTTTGGACTAACGACGATGTGAGAGTGAGTAGGCGATCCTAAGGTCCTTCGGCAATTAATCCGATGCGGATAGCCTATCGTACTTCTTCATCGCATTGCCTGTCTCATGGACAACTACAAACCAACCAGGCCTGCCGGCCTCTGTCGCGTTTAAAATAGCAAAACTAAGAAGAATTGCAAAGTCCAGAAAGTTTTGGAGTTCACATATCTTCATAAATTATTTTGACATTGGCAGGAAGCTCTATGATCTTCCCACTTCCAGCGATGACCTTTCTGCCAGGGAATCAGATGTGATGTGGGTCTCTAAGAGGAGTTTTATTAATGCCAGTGAAATCCTGACACCTTCCCCTTTCTCCTCGCACGAACAATGGCTTTTCTGCCGGCCACTTCACCTTGCTGTGATGGAACTCTTACAGGACCAGAAGCTTCCTCTTAGGTAATAATGGAGAAATCTCTTCATGTAATGGCAAAAATCCTCCCATTTTAGTCGCTAAGTTAGATAAGGCGAAGAGTTGGTAAACAATACTGGATAAACATGACAGACTTCGAAGGCACTTTCCTCGTCGGAATTCAGAGGCCCTTAATAGTTACTTATCCCTCTAAGGCAGGAAGGAGTAATAAATTGCTGTCGATGTCAATTTATGCGTCCTCCTCCTCCTCCTCCTTCTCTTCCGCCAGGCGCCCCTCCCATTAAGCTGACAGTTCTGACTTATCCGTGGCTGTCAGTTTACCCTTGTGGGGGTAACAATCCGCTTCCTCCTGTGTGACACGTCGACTGTCAAAAGGGGAGAATTTTAGAGTCAGAGTTTATATTCAGTAGCCTTTTTATCCCTGTGAATGAGTTTTATTGCAGACAAATCAGCTAAAAGTGCCAAATAGGGCTATTTTTGTGCCGAGACAGTCGGGGAAGGTGAATTAGAAGGAATGGAGGGAAAATTGGCTGTGTGTAGGCTACACACTTTCTTACATTTTACGCGTTGACCATCAAATTTGTATCCAAGCGCTTTGTGACCCTTTTGTGCGTCTATAACAAAGGTCATTGTTCCCAGACACTGAGAAAAGAAGTAACCTTTCCTGCGACCTTAAAGGCCAATCATTTAGCAACCTTAAAAGAATGGAGGAGTTTACCTTTTCTGAACCACTCGGGATCGTTTGGGCTTTCACCTAAATCCTGTTGTGCAGGGCTGACACCAACCGCCCATTTAATAAGACATGAACCAATCAAGAGGAGGGTCCCAAGATCTAAGTCACCAGAAGTCTTCCCTCCCTGTAATTCAACGCAACGAGATGAAGTTGGGCTAAGCAAAGTGATCTGAATACCCTGCTCCTTAATACCCCTGCATGCCTTCACATTGCCACCTCGGGAAAGTCTAGGGTTCTTTGCGTTAAAAGTGGTGGTATTAATCACAGAGAAGAATCGGACACATCTCGCTTTCCGTGACTTGTAAGCCTCCAAATAGCACGGACAGCCTTACAAAGCATGAGAGTAATCACTTTTACTGCGGTGTCCGAAGCATCACTCTACTTTAAAGGCGGATTCTCTCCTCGATCGTCGTAAGAGCCTATCAGGCATGTAACTGAACAGAAGGAGCCACTTGCTTACTAGCGAAGCTAAACATTGTTTCCTTCCCAGTATCATCTAGATGTATTAATTCGTCGTCGGTAGCATTGAAGAGAAACGGCAACAAGAGGCGGCCGTCAGTCAACATTGGCAGAGCGGTCTATTCCCACGGACGTACAAGACTGCACCTAATGTGTACTGTAAGGGGGAAACAAAACGAAGAGGCGGCGGAGGTGGAGGTTGAAGCTACCGGATTTTCTCATCCCATTTTCGGGTCAAACACTCGTTGAGGGCAAAGTTGGGCGAATGCAGGGCAGGGGAGTGAGGTGGATGGGAGAAAATATGTAAGGAAAGTTTTGATTTTAATCACTTTACTTTCCTCTCGACATTTTGAAATGCCGCCGCCGGGTAGTGTGAGAACCACTTGGTCAGCACGCAACGGATCGGCAAGAGAAGGAATAGGACTCGATTGAAAACCGACCGGCGTCGAGGTACCGCCATTCATCATAGCCAAAAGGGATGCTGATGAGGTAGCGTCACAAGCGCTAGCAAGTGCCAGTCGTGGTGAACAGACCGCAACATTCAACAGGGTCTTCCATTACCTTATTCTGGCTTAGACAGGTCACTTTAATAGTACGATCGACGAGGCGGTAGGCAACTGACCTTCGTCTACTTCGCTATTTCACTATGGTAGTAGGCTTTAGCATTTTGTGTACTGAGAGTGTCGTCCATTTTCCACGAGGCTTTTCATTACCTTAGAATTTGCCAAATTTTTCTCCAAATTGATGAAACAGTTGCAATGAAATTCCCTCGAATAGGCAATAACCTCGCGGGACGCAAGAAAGGTAACTTTCCATGCTAATAAATATTCTCTTGTAGTTTTTTGCTTTTGCGAAAAACTTTGGCCAAACAGATGTCTCTGAACTACCAGGAAGTGACTTGGATGTTCTTAAATGGTTTGTTTGACCAATAAAATTGTACCCGCAGTAGCCTACTTCCTCCATTGAGATTTATGGCTTTCTTGGACTTCTTTCTCAACTAGAAGTCATCCACAAGCATCGTAAATTTTTCCACCCTGCATCCCTCCATCTCTGCGGTGTTTCGCAAACTTATGCACCTAAGAGAGGTGGCATTTTGCGAGTTGAGGGAGATGGGGTGCTCCAAGGGGCCCTTCCCCCTCCCCCTCCCCCAAATCCAGGTCAGCCCCGAGTGCCCGTGCACGCGTACCGCAGTCACGTGTCACCCCCGCCACCCCTCTACCTTGCCTTGCCTTTCTCTTCCCCTTCGCTTTGTCCGGCAGTACAACTTCAAAGTGCCGCAGCAGAGATGGGGACTAAAATATCCGCGGCATGCGTGCCTATCAGTGGGTGTGTATGTGTGTGTGACCCGATTTTGAGAAACAGGGTCTCCAATACCGCCTCTGCTTTCAAGTTGTAACTCCAACGCAAGAGGTGCTCGGTTGTCAAGTGTGTGCCAGTGGTTGGAGGGTGAGTTTGGAGAACACTTAGCGCAAACATTAGACGTGTAGCTTTGTTTGGCGAACAAGGCGTACACGTCAAAGTGGTTGACGGACCAAAGAATCGACAAATACGTTGCAGAAATGAGATATTTCAGTTGAATTATTTTAATAAGTGAAGACTTGACCTAAAAATGATAGGTTAACAAATTTCAGTTATTTTTTTAAATTTCTGTAAGTTGGAAGACGTTTAGCCCCGAGGCTGGCGCACTCGCCTTCTCGCCGAGGCAAGCAGTGGGTTGGGGAGGAAGAGGTGATCTGAGGTCCATGCCTTTGCAGAGGTCATCCACCGGAAAGTAAGTAACTTATTAATCATTCCAAATCGCTGTGATTGTTATGTAAAAATCTAAGAAGCACAAAATTACTATCGGCGCCCTGTTCACTGGTAAGACTGCCCGGGTCCACAGGCAGCAGCGACGAGGTCAGGACGTGGAATCGGGCCAACATGCGATTTAAATAAGCAACCACACCGTGTCTGCAGTGATTAATCAGGTGAATAGCCGATTTTACATGAAAGTGGTAGCAACAGCAATATCAATGAAGTCAGTGTTCGCCGGTGTCAACAATGGAGGCGACGGCGGTCCTTTGGATGCAACCCTGTAATAACGACAACACTGATTTAAACAAAGGGTGAAAAGGGTGGGACAAAACAACACTGACGCCAGCTTTTTGTAGGCGAAATATTCAGCCATCTACAAAGTAGCCTATTAGAGACCGATTTTCTTGATTTACCGATTTTTTTAATAGGCGGAGCCATGCCACCTCTGAGACCCCAAGCATCAATAATCCATCGGTCGGGTGAGGGTGGCCGACCGCTTAACTACACCCCAAGTTATACACAATGTTCTTTTTCCGTCCTGCCCTGTGTCCGCAAGACGGTTCACATCAAAGAATTCGGCAAAATGCGTTTTTGGGTGGCCTGAGAGGAAAAAGCACTCGCGCCCAGCCGATCGTATCCACCCATACGTCCAAGTAGGTTATGCGTGAACGCCAATTTTTTTTTCTGCACCCACGCTTTACAAAAAATCTGCACTTCTTCAACTTGCGGGACATCGTTATAATTGAAAGGAGCTAATTTCTTCTTCAATGTCTCCGCTGTAAAGAGGAGGTGCCAAATTCCAATGGTGGAACCAATGACGATGACAATAAAATGAAAAAAAGGAGTAAAAAACAAAGATGCACATCGTGTCACAGGGGAGAGAGGAGGCAAGAGGCAAGACCAGTTATTTGAGACAGTTTAGGATAATTTTAATAATTTACGAAGGTGTGACCAAATCGGCTGCGTTGCTAAGCGAATGTTTAAATCACTTTGACTAAGCAGCTGTCATGGAGTTGTGGTTGCTGCTGATCTGACAGCATCAGAGACCTCAGGAGAAATCCGACAAGTGTAGAACCAACGCATGATGCTTCTTTTGTGAGGGTTAAGGCAGTAACACTCCTTGATTGTATGCAAAAGAAGCAAATAAGAGTCTAAATGCTCTCTAGTTAGCTTCACCTCCTTAAAGGTGAAGCGATTCATCACAAATCTAATTTCCCGTAACAAAATTAAATTATTCCAACAGACCTTTTTGCATGAGAAGGAGTTAATGAGATTCCTTCCCAGGAGTCGTTGCTTTTGTTCACTGGTCACTTAGCGGTAGATGGAAAGCTGAGTCCCAAAATCTTGCACCGCGATTCGGTTATCAGCAGGACTTGGCCAGAAGTTCAGTGACAACATGGAGTTGCTTTTGTGATAGCGACCGGGGCAAGAAAGGAGGAGGAGAGGAGGCTCGTCTGCTCCGCTTATTCCACAAGGCACACTTACCTGTCATTCCCATAGATTAAAAGACCCGTGACATGATTGGAGTTTGCAATTTTAGCCTCCCTTCCACCTACGCTTCCTCTCGCTTCCTCTTTCCACTCTATCATCGACATGATGGGGAATGGTCCAGCAAAATGCCCGTAGTCCCACATCATGTCGGCCACTTTCCTACACATTAATGTCGATGGCGAAGATGTGAAGGACTGAGAGGGCCAAGGAGACGAGGGAAAATGCGGAGGTGTAAAAAATTTCGCTCCAGTGTTCGAGTTTAGGCGGGCGAACCAGACGCGTTTGAAGTGGCGCAGGAGCAGTTTTTGTCGCATTTTGTGGTGATATGGCGTGGCGAAAAAACAGCGGCTGGAACTGATTTGTGCTTCAGCTGGAATAGGGTGGAGTGTAATGAGACAGTAGCGCCTCTTTGATCTCGCCTTTTAGTCGCTTTAATTTACAGGTAGACCCAGTGGTCTGGTGAAGCAAAAGGCCGTTCCCATAGGGAAGACCTTTTCAGGGGTTAGTGGACCATTACAAAGGGAAGTTCATCGGATAATCTTGTTCCACGAAAATCGCGCCAGATACTGCAATAGGCTTAAATGTGCTCGAATTCTCAAATCTAAAATGATGCTGTCAATTTCTATGACAGAATGTTCTTTACAATGCGATTAGTCGGCCTGAAAGCTACAAAGGGTAGAAGTAAAGAGGCGGTGGTCAATTTCTTTAGGGACGAACTTTGTGGAAATGTGATGTTCTTAGATAACCTTGGAGGGTTTTCATACTGTCAAAAAAGACTTTTTGATTCTTGCTAAGCATTTCAACTACCTTTGTTCCCCTTCAATGAGAGTTTTCACCACTCCTTTAACCACTTCAATTTAGGTTTGTCGATCATATTGAAGGAATCGACCTCGTTGCAATGGTTACTTGAAGCGGACTTCTTCAACAGTCGGTCAGAACGTGAAAGATCCCGATGCAATTGCGGGAGTAAAATAGAGCCTACATCGAGGTGAAGTGGGAATATTACTGGACTAGATGACTGGTTTGCCTGACTCCTTGGTTGGATGAGTTTCCTGGCTGTATGCCAAATCTACTGGTGTTTATGCAAACCTGTCAGAATTCATTAGCATCAAATTCCCCCACCATCTACGTAGGTATAGGGGGTCTCTGAGGCTTCATATCTGGCTAGCTAACCACCTAACTGACCAGCTCACCAACTGCTTCCTTCCTCCTCTTCATGTTGCTGTCATGCAGTGACAAGGCGGCTAAAATTTCCTGTGCTCCAGGTTTTGGCTAAACGAACTGTCCCTTGTCACTGAAAGAGGACTTTAAATACTGAGCTTGGGAGCATCTGATATTACACTGCAGATACGTATCTGGGGATGGAGTGTTGGTATCCTCTCACAGGAGGTCCAAAGGCGGAGGAATGGATGGTGAAGTGTCACCTCCATGAATGCCAAGCAGTGCAGAAAAGACGGCACTCCGGACTATTCTACATACGTCCCCATGAACAGTTACTAATCGGGCTCTTCTCGATTGCGACATCAAACTTTACTCGGAAGTAGTTGTCAACGGTGAGGCCTCTGTCTAGAAGCCTACCTTCTAAGAATTCATCTGCAGATTGAAAATACACACTGTAAAGGAGCAAGAAGACGATGTTCAAAAGGCGCCTTTGACATAATTCCACCCTCCTAACAACGCAGGTATTGAATGCAAGGACCAGATCGTTGAGAGAGCGTAAATATTCGTGCGGATTTCAAGATCGGTGGTTCCAACTCCGTAGAGTTAAGCATCTTGTCAGTCTCTCCAATTGAGTAGTTTACAAACGCAGTGTATCTTCCTGATTATTGAGGGAGAAGGAGGTCGCACGAAGGACTATTTCGTCAACATTCACCCACAGCCTTTGTAGGACCTCTGACAGCGCGGAAACTCTTTGGAGAGGAGGAGGAGGAGTAGGAGGAGGGAAAGGAGGTTGGAAGTGCAGATGGAGAGAGCTGATCAAGGTGTCCAAATTGCTATGACGCGTATACTCCAGACAGATATAGTCAACACCTCTTCCAACATTACAGGGCCGTGAATTCCACTTCCACGGTCAGTAACACAGTCGTGGATAGAGAAACCTGGCATTGTAATGATATGGAGATTTATGAATGATTAGTTGTTTCATGCGAAACCTTTAGTTTATTTAACACTCTATTCTTCGCCTTCTCGTCCGCACGACTGATCCAAAATGCCTAATTACCACCTAAAGAGGCAATATTTTAAGTCTTTATTCATTTTGGCATTGGATTAAGCACCTTGGGTAGTATGGCAAGGACCTACGGAATGCAAAAGTTGCTCAGGGGACCACGAGGTCGGTTCAACCCACTTTCAGATCACCAAAGTAGTGTATCGAAGCAAAATGAAGACGTTCGGGGCAATGAAAAGCAAATTTGAATCTCAAGACGTTGAAGAAGCCTAATGTCTTCAAGTTTGTTTTAGGCGGAGGGCACAGAGGACTTCAATTATAATGTCTTGGTGATGGTAGTCTCCTTTCTTTATCACCGAGCAAGGCCGATTAAAATCGCCGAAAAATGAACTCCCGTTATTGCATAAGTGAAACTCGGAAGGTTACAGAAGCATCCAAAGGGATCCAGCTTTCCGTTCCCTGCAACGGGCTTGTTCGGCAACCCACAAAACCTCTTTACTAGCTATTTTATGAGCTTTTCAAAGAGGAGGGAGGAGGGAGGAGGGAGGACGAGGAGGAGGAGGAGGAGGAGGAGGAGGAGGAGGAGGAGGAGACAGATCACAGCATTCCTCCACGAAACTAAGGATAGTCGTGAAGCCCCTTTTGCCACTATGCAATACACCTTCGTCTGCTCAGCCTTCTTAATCCATGCGCGCAAATCAAAGGCGCACGATCGAAACAATGGGAAAATCCACAAAATTTGCCTTGCGCACAGAGCTCACCAGTCAACTTGGAATAGAGGAGGCTGTGGATGGACTGTCCAGACGTTGGCGAGGGCAAACAAGCACCCGGCACTGCCCACTCTCCAGGGATGAAGCAGTAATCTGCCTGATTATGCCTAACGTACCTATTCCTACCTCGGAGATGATACTGCTACCAATGGCAAGTCTAGTGATTTAGCCCGAAAATGAAGTATGGGGGTTGATAATTAACCGCTTATTTTCGGCTGATGTGCGTATCGTCCATTCATTCAGGACAGCATTTCTGTCTCTAATTTAGACAACTTAATGCCAACAAGGCGCCTCAAATGCGTCAACCTGAGTGAGTGAGTGAGTGAGTGAGTGAGTGAGAGACAAAGGGATGGGCTTTTTCTTTTTGCGTTTCGGCTGGTAAAAAGACCTTCCCCCGGTGCACTGATTACTTATCCACCCTTTCCCTTTCCTCTCTGTTTGTTGTCATTTCGTCGGCTTTTTCTTTTTCTTCTCTCTCTCTTTCTGTGTGTGTCTGCGACTTGACAGTTGACAGGCGATGCGGACGTCAATGTGCGTATGAATTGTCCGTTTCCTGTAGTTGTTGTAGCAAGTGATTAGATGCTCTCCCTTTCTCGTTGGCAGGCCGGTGAAGAGACCATAGCAACTAACTGTGACAAAGCGGCTCCGTTGACATGATAGATGATGGGAGTGGTTTTGATCAACCTGAGCTTCATGTAGTGATTGCGGTAGTTGGAATGCTTTGAAAATCAGTTGCCTAGCCGACGATGTCTGTGCGTCATCCAAAACAGTAATGCAAGTAGCTTATTAGGGGAATTGTTTCAAAATCAAATTAGCTGTCAGTGTTGACTGGTGGATCCGTTCACTTGGAGCAGGCGTCTCCCTGCCGTGGCATCCGGCCAGTGCGACTAGGATCGACAAGAGTGCGTAACTTAAATGAAGTTTATCAGCTAATACCCTTAAATTATTTTTTTTCCATCGAAATATACAAAGACTGGGAGACTGACTGTTAGGTTCTGCAACTCTTTGATGAAGATTGATCAGCGAGGGAATAAAAGTTACGGCCTCCACCTTAAATCGCCTCCAAAAACACTTCGCCAACGGTGGCGACTCCTTTCCTTCACTAGTCGAAAAAAATCCACAAAAACAGGTCTGACACCACGGCGAAACGTGGAGCCTGTTACAACTAGTCCACAAACCCTATCTCTGGTGTTTTCCCCTCCTTCCAGGATGTATAGGCTATAGCGATTATTTCTTGCTCCTCCCAAGATTGGTGACATTGACGATTTGAGAATTGTGTCAGTGAAACTGCGTACAGATGCCACAGAAAATTGCAAAAAGTTGTATGTTTTTAGAAAGACTTAAATAAGACTCGTTTAGCGCCGCACCTAAATCAAACCATTTTATTACTGAACAGGCAGCCAGTGCCTGTGTGGCGGAATAACTTTGGCAAAAGCAACCCGTGGCAACATAAAAATGGGGTTTTAGGGCAAAATAGTGTGGATTTTGTTATTTTACACAACTTGGAGATGTGAGTTGCGCACTGCAATCTGGCAGCGCTCTTGCGGTTGAGCACTGGCTTGGGAAGAACGAAAGGGAATTTTTGTTGGCACCGCGTCACCTCACTTCTCAGTTTGCCATGACCTACAACCGCTTTGAAATGGTCTTCCACTTGAAAGCATCTCTTTAATCCACTCGATCACAAAGCGCACTTTGCATGATAGAGACGCCACCGTCCTATTCCACTCCACCCCATGCCATGCCATTGCCACCACCACCACCACCGCCGCCGCCGCCGCCGTCACCACTCCACACCATCCTAGCTGAAGCACAAATCAGTTCCAGTCGTTGTTTTTTTGCCATGCCGTACCACCAAACAATGCAACAAAAACTACGCACTCGCCACTTCAAACGCGTTTTAACCGCCCGACTGTACTCGAACACTGCTGTGGCACTTTTCAATCCCCCCACTTTACCTGCCTTGTCAACCACGTCCACCACGTTGTCGTCATCGTCGCTGGCATGGAATTAAATCTGCACCTTTATCGAATCTATTTGGACAAATGGGTGGAAGTCCAGATGACAGGTGATTAGCTGCTGCAATTTGATGCCTTTCGCTACTAAAAATGCCCGGTGGAAGGTGAGCATAAACCGCCTGGGTGTTGACACGGTTGGCAGTGGAGGTGAGGTGGAATGCGAGAGGAGGGCAAGTTTTCATCATCTATGAGGTGGCAAAACTTCAACGACCTAATTTTCAGAGATGGAGAACTACCTTCTACAAATCCACCTTTCCTTGATTCTTAAAAACCCATGAGGCTTTGCATTACCTTCACCTAAAATCACACTTCCTTTATGAGGCACTTGGGCATTTTTCATCCGAACTGACTTTGGTTTCAACTCAGGACCATTCTGCCATGTGACACGCGGGTTGGCAGCATTTCTACCTGCTTCCATTTAGTCTGAGATCTTGGCTCCGTCTTTGTTGACCATGAAAGGTGACGCATTGCGCAACTTCCCAGACTTAAAAAAGCATCCCAAAGCGGTGAAGCGGAAGAATGTGGAGGGAGAGGTGGCTCTGATGGTAGTGGCGGCAGAGGTGAAATTCCGCTTCTAATCTGAAGTAAACGCGTCTTTACACTGGCGGTGTGGATCGTGTGGACAGGTAAAAAATACCTGTGTCAGTGTCCGATTTAAAATAAAGTGGTGCAAACGGACTGACTAGACACGGAGGGTGCGTTTTGAATGGCATGGTTTGGAAGTAAATGAAGCAAAACGTTCCGATGTACTTTTCAGTAGAAATAAACTTTTATCTGACTTGATGCCATTTCCGTGCCTCGCCTGTAATGCTAAGCCTTGCAGACGCTTAACTCCTCAGTCTTGCCATGACCCTTGGATTAGTTCAAAGGTCGCGAAATCTTATGCCCCGAGTGCGTTTAAACCCACCCTGACATCTGATGGTTACTACCACACAAGTGTCCTTGAATAGATGCAACTTGGGAATCCGAAAAGAAAAACAATTTTTTTTTGGGAAAGAAAGAGGATTGGTGCAATTACGCAAGGAAAATCTGCCTCCAATAGTTCGGGAATAACAAAATAGGGAGGTGCACGCATTAGTGCAAACAAAGCGTAGGGATATTTCCAGTGATGGATTTTTGTGAGCAGACGGCCCCTTCACAGCCATTGTGGATGTGCCGATGACAACTGAAAGATGTGTCATCCACCAACACCTGTGACAATCAATTCGCTTTCAGCCCCCTTTTCCCATCGCCTCGACAGTTGGTGCACCGGCTTGGTTGTCAACGCAGTCGTCAAAAATTCAAGTCGGCTATCCTTCATCCTGTCCCTCTTTAATGACATCGTGTCAAGAATTGATGCTTCATTAACTGGTACCGGAAAGGGTATGTAAGAGAGGCGGGACGGGAGATGTTTCCTGCATCCTGAAGGGTATAGACTTGCCAGGCGAAATGCCCTATCAACCCTTTATTTACGGTGCATGTGGGTGACACGCACTTGACAGCTACGTTAATCGGATCAGGCCGTAGACTTGGTCTTCAAGGGCTATTCCAGCTTCCCGGCTGTAGTAGGTAGAAGCAAACACTTGTACGCAGGAGGATGGTCTCAAACAATCAAGCAATGGAAGGGGATTGCTTGAATGAAAGGTGAAATTTTTAAGCTCCTATCGTCCTTGATCACTCCAAAAAAGTTGACCTTTTCTTGATAGTGATGGAAGAACTGGCAAATTGCAACATCTGACGAAAAGGTGGCCTTAAGCAGTCTTTCCAAAGACAAGGTCCAAGGAGTAGACGCTATTGTCATGCCTTTACTCTTCCTCTCCCTAGCCTAAACCACCGTTGGCTGAACTAACCTGATGTAGGAGATACAGAGGCACAACACAATGCATTCTCTTATGCCTAATGTAAGCAATGAAACAACTAGTCAACTTATACATCAAGATACGAGGCTATGGAAACCGTGGGGCTGAAATTCACCCTTTAAAACCGTGAGTTGCGAGGCAGGAAGAGACAAGGTGAGCCAATGATTGGAGTGAGGAATGGCCAAGCCCAGGAGGCTGCATGTGGAATTGCCGGCTTCCCAAAGGTCAAACAATTTTCTTTCATGGAGGTATTCGGCGTAGAGTTCATTGTCGGTAGGAAGAATGAACTTGTAAAGGTAGTCCAACAATGCCCACTATCACATTCTTTTGGCTCTGCCATTTATCAGCCGCTCTGCTATCGCAGAACAAAGTGAAATTGACCGATGGGAGCACCAAGTGAGATGGAAACGAAAAATTGGTTACTTTGACGGGTAAAATGCTATAAAAAAAGTGAAATTTGCAGCCAGATTTTGTCTTGTCACTTTAAAATGTTAGAGTAAATAAAAAACGCTCTCAAAGAAACCAGGAAAAAGAAGCACTTCCTAGGCCAATGATAGCGGCAGTGTTGAATAATTTATGAGGAGAGATGCAATGAAGCAGCGACCGATTTGTCACAAAAATTCCATTCAGCAAGCGACTACCTTCAGGCGGCTTTCCATCTACTGTAGGAGTTTATAGACGGCTGAGTCTATCGTCAACTCCCTCGCCTCATGTTAGAAAAGCTCAGACCAAATCAGTTCGAGTATGGAATGATTGAATCCACCATTCCGACCAGTTTATCTCCGTCAAAAGAATTCTGGGCAAAAAATGCTTCCATTCCTTCTCGGCTTGCCTTTGTGCTGCTGTGAGAGCTTAGATGTGAGCGCGTTTTCGGTGCTTTTTTCTGTTCTGGTCTGTTCTATTCTGTTCTGCGTGTCGCGGCGTCTTTTAAACCTCGCTGGGGGGAGGAGGAGGGCGAGGGGGAGCATACGTGGACGACGAGGGAACCCGATTTTTTTCCCTTGCCTTCTCTTCCTCTGTGTGGACTGGTTGCTTTGCTATTCGGTATGCCCACACCGACATCAATCAGTTCAGTGCGTGCGACTCTATGTGGAGCTGCAGTTTTTTTGTTCTACTCCGGCAAGTACAAATGGTTAGGCTAATCGCCTACCGAGCGAGGGATTGGACCCTCGAAGTCTTTGAGGAAACCCGCATGCTGATTCTTACCAATTACATCTGATGCTTTTTATCTTTTAAAGTGACAGAGATTTGGGTCTTTTGGAGGTCCCCAAACCTCAAGTTTTGCAGAATGGTAAGGACTTTAGGTTAGGACTGACAAGCCACCCATAGAACTGATATAAGGCCACGTTTACTACCTACCATCGTCATAGTCTCATCCTCTGGAATGTAATTAGCAACCAGAATCAAGTGATCTCAAAAGCTTACCCAGTGCTGGATCACCCTGAAGTGGGGGCTTGTTGATGGAAAGGAAAGGAAATCAGGTCTTAAACAGACTCTTATATGAGTGGCTGGACGTTGGATCTAAATGTCCGCGTCTAAGCCTTGAATGAGCTTCATAGCCAAGTAGAGACCACCGAAAGGCTGCGTACTCGGGACATTTGGCCAATTAGACCCTCCAATCACCTTAGGTTGCGATCGAATTTTCAGTAGAATATCAGTTAAGTTGTCATCCAGCTGCCATTTCGCCAGTCCTTCTGTGCACATCAATGAAAACAAGTTTCACCGCCTCAACGGATTTCTTAGCGGGGAGGACTCTGGCGATGCTAAACTTCAATGCAGCACTTAATCCTAGTAATAAAATTGCTCCGGATGAATCCAACGATCTGAAAGCCCATCTGACAAACCTTTCAATCAACTCCTTAAATAACCATTTACCTAACCCTAAGGTCGGGTGGTTGTAAATCGAGTTGCTATGGTGGTAGATGGAAAGGGAGTCGATTTTTGCCCTAGAAAGGGGGAAAGATGGGAAGTGGGAATAGGGTTGATTACCAGGCCACCCAAAGTTCAACTGTCCATCCCCGAAGGTTTAAATCAACCCCTCGAAGGCATTTGGATGTGTAAAGAGGTCACCACTGATGGGTATGCATAGTTTATTATAAATTATTTCACAGTAATCTTTTAATGAAAGTAAGAACTTCCAGCCAGGCTTTGATCGTAAAAACACTTAGAGAACTCTGAGCCAAAATAGTAATCTTATCAGACCCTTCCGTAATTCTACAATGCACATTCCCTATTTCAGAGGAGTCATCGGGTGCTACGGATGGAGTGACTTTCCCCCTAAATGTGTAAATTTCCCGCTAAATCGTAATGTTCATAACAGAAAATATCTCTTTCTTGCAGCAGACGTAATTCATTTAGTCGGATTTGTGTGGATTCGGGTGCCTCCCAATATGACTTGTAGGTTGTCACTTTATAAGTAGTATGATCCCACAGCCACTTGACCCAGACGCTTTAAACGACCTGAGGCAAAAAAATGGTTAAAGTGAGGGGAGAGGAGAGAGCGGTGACGGACCACCTGCAACGTCGTCACGGCCCTTAATAAATCCGCGGTCAAAAATATTAATGTCTGTAGTGTTTGCACCATAAAAGTCAGATTTCCAGAGGGCCTTGGAGACCACAACACCAACGAATAGTTGGAAAGAAAAGGAAAAGTACTAAGAATACTCCGTAACCCTATATCATTAATTCTGGCAAAGAATGTTTCGGACATTGCCTAGCATTATAAAGCCAAGGTAGCCGTTTCATCGGACAGGGGGTGTGGCCCAATCACCTCCGCGTTAATTACCAACACGGAAGGGACTTTGGGGTGGGGCACATCAATTATCCGGTCGCTGTACACACACACGACAGAAGGCGTCATCACTCATGCCTGTTCCACTACTAAGTTATTTTTAGCCCATCAGTAAAGTAAAACACCATTATTTTAGGAGCCTGATTTACGACAAGTATGAAGGACTTATTCCTAACTGTGGAAATAAAAGACGCAGATGTTTAAAATTAAAAGGTCAAAGAAGTGAAACAGCGAGGTCAAAAAACAAACGTGGGTGAGATGTAAAACTTCATCGTGGTGCATAACAGAAAAGGGGAAATGCGTAAACATAAGTCGATCAGTCTGAACTAAAGTCCTATTCAATAGATCAAAGCAATTTAACACTAAACCGCCAACATTCACCTCAGACCACTCCTGCTAAACGAGGACTCGCAATTGTTAACCCATACCCCTACACCCACACCCACACATGCCACGGATTTTTCAATTCATCACTGCTCCATTCCACTATGTCATTCGTCTCGACGTGCGTCCCTCGATCCCGTCCCCATTACACGCCTCGCATTCATCCACCTTCTACACCTCTCTCCTTCAACACTGACACACCACACATCACCATCCAACCCTCCCTCACCCACGCCAACACAACACTCACTCGGCAAAGTTCTCAAACAATGCCCATGACACTGGTTGATCATGCTCGAATCCTCCAACATGCGCCCTCCAATACGGTCTTTGCCACACAGCCTTCTGTCTCCACTGCCCATACCTCGTGCAAATACCACCATGCCACCAACATGCCCCAATGACTACGGCTCTCGAAGGGACAACAGAGAAATGCACCTGATGAGCACATACCATGTGATAGTCTACTGGTTACACAATTCAGCATCAATGGCTGCCATGGCTGGACACTCGTGTTGCAGCTGACAAGCAAGAAGGGGAGAGAGAGGAAGGGAGCATTGTCCACGTGTTGGTGTCGAAGGTGTTGATCAACTGCCCTCCCTGTTCCACCATCACAGACTGCCTCACGGAGTTGGATGTCCTCACTCACCTCACCACCATCCACAATACCTCCACCAGACAGGACGTGACGACGAAACCCACGTAATCACTGCACCAACGTCACCTACCCACCCACCCACTCTCTCTCTCTCTCTCTCCCTCCATCGCGTTTCCTCGCTCACTGTGCGTCCAGACGCCTGTTTACACTTTCAACAATAAACACAGTGAACATTCGACCAGAAGAAAAGTGGTTTCGGGTGTGTCCACCACTCAGTCAATTGGACACTGCGATGTGCAACCTCGTTAATTGCAGCCTTCCTTTGATGTTCCCTCCTTGGCCTACTCCTACGCATACCCTCGCACCATACACACCTTCACGAAGGGCACGAGACAATGCATCGACATTCAGTGGTGCAATGCTGTCAGAATGCGTGGCAGAAACGCTGTCGGAGGTGCAGCAGGCTCGAGTAATGTGATTTACCACCTCACCACCTCGCCACCTCGCCACCTCGCCACTTTGAGGAGGGGTTGGATTTGGATAGCTCAAGGGGTTCGAAGCAAAATGCTGACACAATTGTTGGTGGTGGAAAGGGAGTGGAAGCAACCCCTCGTTACTTTTACATGCATACATACCAAGAGAATGACACGTGGTTGAATTGAGGGTTCATGTGAAGGTTCACCGTATGATCGACTCCACACTGCTGCACTTTTCTCATCGTACACACATACACACACACACACACACACACACACACACACACACACACACACACACCTGTGACAGCCTACCCTACCACCGAGCAATCACCGATCACCGATCACCAATTACTTGTGATGTGTGACTGGCAAAATGGAGGGCAACCAAATTCATCTTCTTCACCCACCTCACAATCACAAAACAACAGTGCTTGTGCTGGTACCAGTCTAGTGACAGACGGTTGCTTTTATCACACCCTGACAAGTGCCGAGTCACATCCAGCTGATATCATGACAAACGAGTGACAGACGTCGTATGACACTCCTGTGTGCTGTGTCTTCACTTTGCCACCTTCAAAGTCCCGACGATCATGTCAGCCACACACTCAGCCACTCAGTCAGGCAGTCAGTCAGTCCGTCAAGTTGTCAGGCAGTCAGTCAGGTAGTCAGTCAGTTGGTCTGTCAGAGGCACCTTCCTGTAGAACGGTCACTTTATTCTGTGGAGGTGACTTTGACAAGGAAACAAAAGCATGCGACAGGGAGTTGGAAGTCCCGAAATTGGTGCCAGCAGGACATGATCCCGTACACTGCAGCATACTGAAGCAATCGCAAACACCCAACGCACTTGCCCATTCTCTTTCTTCATCTGCAATGAAGCATGCGTGATAGTCACTAGGTCGCCGAAATACCACCCTCCCAGTAGTCGACTCGGAGTCTGCTCAAACGTACCTGCTTCAGTTACCCACTCACCTACCACCCATGCTGCCTACGTGTCCTCATCACCTACTTCAAGCGGTCGCATCAAATGACATCAAATGACATCAACTTCATCACCGCTTCATCACCCCTCCAAGCACGAGGGAGGAATGACACCCACCCGGCAACGCAAGCGTCACAGCACAACTTTAACATCTCCAACACGTGCCAAAACACAGTCGGCTGACTGGGCGTGAGGGGATAGAAGTGGTCACAACATTTCCGTGCTGATCAATTTCTCCACTGCCCACTCAGTTGCATTCGGCTCGACTGAGGCGTCCAACACCATCAGCGCCATATGTCACCTCTCCGTCCACTCCCACTGCTGCAGGTCACCCGATGCGGCGGTTAGAGAAGTGGGCTCTCCAGCCTCCACTCCACGGCACTCCACTCCACTCCACTCCACTCCTCCACTCTTCTCCCAACAAGTCTGTCCAAACAAGTCTGTGTGGAGTAGTGAGAACTTAGGGAGAATTGGAGAGGAATCGTCCCCTCAACAACCGACGGCCGCCGTGCCCACTTTCCGTCTTCCTTCCAAATGCACACCACGGATCACCATGGATCACCATGGATCACCATGGAGTGATTAATTACCATTGGTTGATTAAGGCGTGTCAATTTCATGTGCCTTGTGACACACTCCTCACGTCAATGTCTCCACAGTGAATCGGACTCCATGACCACGGTGCACGCCGTGTGGTGCTTGCAACATTTGTGCACTCTCCACCGTCTATTCCCTCCTGCCTCCTAGTTCGTTCACATCGCTGTGGTCTGTGAGCGAGACATCCTTAACAGTTGAGCTGTTTCATCGGAGTAGGGGAAATGCGACAATTGCAAACGCACACATACACACGCACACACACACACACGCAGATAACTGCACACATTCATTCAGCGTTCACACAACTACTCACTGTCATCTGCTCTCTCGTTTCTCCCTCCCCATTTCTCCACCACATTGACTAGACTTCTGTTTGTCCTGCAATTACAGCAACAAAGCATTACACAATGACACGACCACAATTGCGCTTGTTTGGAAAGCGCAAACGGAAGCAGCGACGGTGGTGTTGACTACCACACAGATTACACATGCAATCTCGAGAGCACATGAGCGTGCGAATTGTCCTTTGGACTGACTTGAGTGGTCACAGGTATGGTGTGACACACGTCGTTGAGCACACCGTGAACACACACACACACACACACACACACCCCAAACAAGGAGGGGTTACAGACGACGTGAAGAAGGTAGTGGTGCACCTTGGCACCAGTCGAATGTCCGCTGTCTGAGTAGCATGGAAAGACGAGATGGTGCGAGAGGTGTCTGACGAGCAGTTGGACAATGGATGGATGGATACGGGATGGATGGATGCGTGAGTGGGTGGGTTAGTAAGTGAAAAGAGGAGGGAATGAGAACAGGGTTGGACAGACAGTCATTGTGAAGACTGTGGGTCGGTGCGTGAGTGTTTACTTCATACCTCCACTCTCTTTCCACCTGCTTCATCTTCACTCTCCCTCTCCTCTCCTTTCCTAACCTCTCTCCTCTCCTCTGGTTACATCTCAACAATTCTAGGCCAATCGGTGCACTTGGCAGCTCACAAAGCCTCATGGTAGAATATTCAGCAGGGAATTACTTGCTATGAATCACTGTCCACACCTCGACGTAGTATGCATCACATGGAATGCTCCACACGGGAACACCAAATTCCACTTTATAAACATTTACGTCTTTTTCATAAATATCAATTCTTTTTCAATTTTTGCATCTAAATGACTAATTGTTTTTGTTAAAATCGCGGCAAAAGTAGGAACCTAGGCGCTGCATGGTGGAGCGAGAAGTGAGAAAGTCGGCGAGAGAAAAGAGACAGGGGAGGGGAATTAGAGGGGAGAGGCGAGAAGCGCGAGAAAAGGAGTGAACAAACAAAAGCGGTGTTGTTTTTCATGCCCTTCTAGCCCTGTCTTGATAGCTAAAAGGGCGGTGTCGGTAACAAAAAAATACATTTTTTATAAATCTCACAGGCAACAACACCGACACCGACAGCGACACCGATACCGACACCGACATCGACTGCACATGACAAGTAAACATGAGTTTGTGCTCTTTCTTCTCTCCTCTCTCTTCTCTCTTCTCGCCTTTATCTAGTCCCACAGTCCTCCTTTCAAAGCTACTTTTTGTGTGCCTCGTCTTAAGTCTCTGACCTCATTGGGATCAGACCTGGAACCGGTGTCATGCCTTTGACAGGCCAGTTTGTCCAAGTCGACTGATTGCCCTCAGTCAACTAAGCACTAACTCAAATTCCTCGTCTCAAAATCATCAAGTGAAGCATCTCTAAAGCATCCAGTCAACGTCCTAGCAGTGTGTTCTAGGCGCGAAGCACGTTAAGCGGACAAAACTGCTCGCTGTCTTGCTTATTCCCCTTTATCATGCGGCTGGTAATTTGAAGTGATGAGAGAGAGTGTTTCTACCAAATTTCTACTAAGCAATTACATCTGTCAAGTCATGTCATTGTCTCATATCTAATCACATTTCCTCTTTTTGTTGGAGGAAAACCTGTTGGGTTAAATGACAAGTTGACCGATTCCATTTGGCTCAATTAGTGCGGAAATTTTTATCTTCCACAGGTCTAGTAACTGGTGTGAGTCTTGATAGACCTCTGTTTGGTAGCCATCAACATCAGTGGAATCTCGTGCCACCAAGATTTAGCCAAGTAAGCCACATATCATTTTCCTGCAAGAATGAGCCAAGCTCCTTTTCAACCAGTCCTTTGGCTTCGGTCCAAGACACCAGAGTTGTACCCAAAGGTCAGATATGAATAAGCAATTTGATGATGACTAATTGATGAGGCTGGCCAGTCTACTCGGTAATTCCTCCCAGTCCTTTTTTTTGGCTACCTTCACAGAGTCAGTGATAAATTGAATTTTTGTTGGTGCCAAGAAAACGCATTAACTTCTGCCCTCATATAAGGATGAAATCACTGCCAACTCCCATCCCATAGAGGTGTCAAGCGAATCGGCTCCTGAGGCCACAAAGTTTTATCCATGCATTTCAACAGGAAATTTATCTTCAGTAGCATTTTCTACAAAGTTGACAACGAATAGGTTTACTAGGTCTTACTTCGGAAAACGAAAATGATGTTAAGCGCAAGGAAGTGAGGTCACCGCAAAAGCTTCCGATTACTCATTCTTGGATCTAAATATGCAGGAACAGATTTCTCCTTTTATAACTTGACCGCCGTCAACAAGTGTCACCTTATTTGTTAACATTGCGTGATTTACACGGCATTGTTGGAAAGTCTTATAAACGTTGCTGTGTTTCAGAGCTGCCAAGAAACTTGCACCTCAGTGGCATGACCATAGGCAAGACGAATGTAGTGACGCACTGAAAGGTTACGACTCGGAAAATCACTGTGACTGTAAACTGCTGCTACGCAGAAAATGGTTTGCATTACAGCCGCATGATACCTCAGTAGCCCAAGGGTCTTGGTATCAGTGTCGTGTGGTTGTACCCATTCCAGCCTCATGAGGCATACCTAATGACTTTGACAGGGATAGTTGGGTCTAATCAGCTCATCCATATAAATTTCACCAGGTTTATGGTCTGTTTTTTTCTCCTTTTACTAAAAAAATTGACCATTTGTTTATTACTTAAGCCCCAAATATACTACTCAAATAGCGACACTTAAGTAGCGTAGTCAGCCAATCGTTCGGAATTGAGCTGCATTGCCTTGTAAGTCTTATCACAAATATTCCCCTTAAACCATTATATTGATCAAAGTAAAGATGTTTGAATTGAATTTGTCGCAATTAAATTCACCGATGGCCTTAGGATAAGAGGCCAGGGATTTCTCCTTTCCGGGTTGAATTTTTTTGCATGGCTTTCGCTTTAAAATGAATCGGAAGTAGCTTGATGGAAGGGTTGCCAGAAGGAAGGATACTACCACCGCCACCACCTAAGGTACGCTTCCTTTGAGGTTGGTACCGCTCCAACCAATTGCTTTAGCCGTTCCCCGCCATCCGTCTGTCTGGTTAGCTGACCATATCGGGTTCATGCAGGCGCTGTTCTCTTCTTTTAACCCCACTAGCACAGCCACTTGCTGAGAGGATTTTCTGCGGTTGAGTGGAATAAATCGTACCTTGTGTGGGAGTGTGTGTACATGCCAGACACGAGCGGTTTTTCCATCTTCGTTGAGTAAAACTGAGGTTCCACCGCCCTAAAAGAGGATCAAACAGAAAGGGATCCTCAAAAGTGTGTCAGACGTGCTCATCGTTTTGTAAACCACTTGGTTGAAGTTGTACTTTATTCCAACGGCCCTCTTGCTGATATAATTCGGCACATTTGCTCTCTCTCTGGGCTCTACGCCTTGGTTAAAACGACTTAACATGTCTTTTAATCCATTTCCATAGCCTTATTTCTTTGGCAGTTATTATAAATTAAATTTGGCTGCTGATTTTAGTATAACAGCATAATGAAAAAGTCTCGAGAACTGTAGCGTTCCCCTCTCCTGCCACTCCTCCTCATCGATTGTTCCGATCCTACTTTCGACTTCCAGCATTCTACTTTTTTGGTGGTTGGGATTCTTCGACCGGAAAACTAGTGTCAAGACACACGCTGAGGAGTAACCGTAGAAAATCCTTCCCATGCCTTCAAAGGCGGCTTAGTAGCAGCCTGGAGGAGAAAATAAGGCAGCGAAAAGGCGATAAAGTAACTCTAAAAGAGAGCATCTCTCAGTACTTGAAGCCGTGACAGATTTCTGACCATCCGCCTCACCTATGACCATTACAGTCACAGCACGAAGCCAGCTCCTTCCATCTTGTGTAGAAGGCTTTAAATGTTATAGGAGATCTGGTGCTGATTGCCTTCTTGCTTTTGTGGAAATACGATAGGCAATTTGGAGTGTTTTCCTTTCTGCATTCCGAAGGCAGATTTTATGGCCTCCACGCCATTAAGACATTTGATTATCCGATCTCCCAGTTTCCAGGGTGTGAAAAAAGTGCGGGTGCCCAAAATGTGCTGCAGAGTGGAAGGAAAAAAATTATTCAACACTGCATATCAGCCAAATGCTTTTCCCCCGCAAAACAAGCATCGTGATTTGGTGAGCTGCAGGAGAGTAACCAACACATTTCATTAATTCGTAGGGGATCATTGGAACCACATCCCCTCCGCATAAAACGACCAACTTCATTTTTTGAAATGATCCGCACTCAAGCTGCGTGGTCAAGGGGATGCTGAAGTTACCCAAACATTGTTCCCTTGATGGGATAGAGAGGAGAAGGTCAGGTTAGTGCTTAGTTGACTGAGGGCAATCAGTCGACTTGGACAAACTGGCCTGTCAAAGGCATGACACCGGTTCCAGGTCTGATCCCAATGAGGTCAGAGACTTAAGACGAGGCACACAAAAAGTAGCTTTGAAAGGAGGACTGTGGGACTAGATAAAGGCGAGAAGAGAGAAGAGAGAGGAGAGAAGAAAGAGCACAAACTCATGTTTACTTGTCATGTGCAGTCGATGTCGGTGTCGGTATCGGTGTCGCTGTCGGTGTCGGTGTTGTCGCCTGTGAGATTTATTAAAAGTGTGCATTTTTGTCATCAGTACCGCTGGTACCGCCATCAAGATAGAAATGGAGTGCATAAAAAACAACATCGCTTTTGTTTGTTCACACCTTTACTCGCGCTTCTTGCCTGCTTCGCCCTCTCCCTTATGTTCGCTCTCCTCCAACGCCAACTCCCCCTTCCATCCTAGTTCTTGCTTTTTCTTCTCTATTAACAAAGCAAACAAACTGGTTAGTCATTAAGCTGTAAAAAAAATGAAGGTGGGTGATACACATAAAGGAGAAGTAAATGTTTATAAAGTGGAATTTGGTGTTCCCGTGTGGAGCATTCCATGTGATGCATACTACGTCGAGGTGTGGACAGTGATTCATAGCAAGTAATTCCCTGCTGAATATTCTACCATGAGGCTTTGTGAGCTGCCAAGTGCACCGATTGGCCTAGAATTGTTGAGATGTAACCAGAGGAGAGGAGAGAGGTTAGGAGAGGAGAGGAGAGGAGAGTGAAGATGAAGCAGGTGGAAAGAGAGTGGAGGTATGAAGTAAACACTCACGCACCGACCCACAGTCTTCACAATGACTGTCTGTCCAACCCTGTTCTCATTCCCTCCTCTTTTCACTTACTCACCCACCCACTCACGCATCCATCCATCCCGTATCCATCCATCCATTGTCCAACTGCTCGTCAGACACCTCTCGCACCATCTCGTCTTTCCATGCTACTCAGACAGCGGACATTCGACTGGTGCCAAGGTGCACCACTACCTTCTTCACGTCGTCTGTAACCCCTCCTTGTTTGGGGTGTGTGTGTGTGTGTGTGTGTGTGTTCACGGTGTGCTCAACGACGTGTGTCACACCACACCTGTGACCACTCAAGTCAGTCCAAAGGACAATTCGCACGCTCATGTGCTCTCGAGATTGCATGTGTAATCTGTGTGGTAGTCAACACCACCGTCGCTGCTTCCGTTTGCGCTTTCCAAACAAGCGCAATTGTGGTCGTGTCATTGTGTAATGCTTTGTTGCTGTAATTGCAGGACAAACAGAAGTCTAGTCAATGTGGTGGAGAAATGGGGAGGGAGAAACGAGAGAGCAGATGACAGTGAGTAGTTGTGTGAACGCTGAATGAATGTGTGCAGTTATCTGCGTGTGTGTGTGTGTGCGTGTGTATGTGTGCGTTTGCAATTGTCGCATTTCCCTACTCCGATGAAACAGCTCAACTGTTAAGGATGTCTCGCTCACAGACCACAGCGATGTGAACGAACTAGGAGGCAGGAGGGAATAGACGGTGGAGAGTGCACAAATGTTGCAAGCACCACACGGCGTGCACCGTGGTCATGGAGTCCGATTCACTGTGGAGACATTGACGTGAGGAGTGTGTCACAAGGCACATGAAATTGACACGCCTTAATCAACCAATGGTAATTAATCACTCCATGGTGATCCATGGTGATCCATGGTGATCCGTGGTGTGCATTTGGAAGGAAGACGGAAAGTGGGCACGGCGGCCGTCGGTTGTTGAGGGGACGATTCCTCTCCAATTCTCCCTAAGTTCTCACTACTCCACACAGACTTGTTTGGACAGACTTGTTGGGAGAAGAGTGGAGGAGTGGAGTGGAGTGGAGTGGAGTGCCGTGGAGTGGAGGCTGGAGAGCCCACTTCTCTAACCGCCGCATCGGGTGACCTGCAGCAGTGGGAGTGGACGGAGAGGTGACATATGGCGCTGATGGTGTTGGACGCCTCAGTCGAGCCGAATGCAACTGAGTGGGCAGTGGAGAAATTGATCAGCACGGAAATGTTGTGACCACTTCTATCCCCTCACGCCCAGTCAGCCGACTGTGTTTTGGCACGTGTTGGAGATGTTAAAGTTGTGCTGTGACGCTTGCGTTGCCGGGTGGGTGTCATTCCTCCCTCGTGCTTGGAGGGGTGATGAAGCGGTGATGAAGTTGATGTCATTTGATGTCATTTGATGCGACCGCTTGAAGTAGGTGATGAGGACACGTAGGCAGCATGGGTGGTAGGTGAGTGGGTAACTGAAGCAGGTACGTTTGAGCAGACTCCGAGTCGACTACTGGGAGGGTGGTATTTCGGCGACCTAGTGACTATCACGCATGCTTCATTGCAGATGAAGAAAGAGAATGGGCAAGTGCGTTGGGTGTTTGCGATTGCTTCAGTATGCTGCAGTGTACGGGATCATGTCCTGCTGGCACCAATTTCGGGACTTCCAACTCCCTGTCGCATGCTTTTGTTTCCTTGTCAAAGTCACCTCCACAGAATAAAGTGACCGTTCTACAGGAAGGTGCCTCTGACAGACCAACTGACTGACTACCTGACTGACTGCCTGACAACTTGACGGACTGACTGACTGCCTGACTGAGTGGCTGAGTGTGTGGCTGACATGATCGTCGGGACTTTGAAGGTGGCAAAGTGAAGACACAGCACACAGGAGTGTCATACGACGTCTGTCACTCGTTTGTCATGATATCAGCTGGATGTGACTCGGCACTTGTCAGGGTGTGATAAAAGCAACCGTCTGTCACTAGACTGGTACCAGCACAAGCACTGTTGTTTTGTGATTGTGAGGTGGGTGAAGAAGATGAATTTGGTTGCCCTCCATTTTGCCAGTCACACATCACAAGTAATTGGTGATCGGTGATCGGTGATTGCTCGGTGGTAGGGTAGGCTGTCACAGGTGTGTGTGTGTGTGTGTGTGTGTGTGTGTGTGTGTGTGTGTGTACGATGAGAAAAGTGCAGCAGTGTGGAGTCGATCATACGGTGAACCTTCACATGAACCCTCAATTCAACCACGTGTCATTCTCTTGGTATGTATGCATGTAAAAGTAACGAGGGGTTGCTTCCACTCCCTTTCCACCACCAACAATTGTGTCAGCATTTTGCTTCGAACCCCTTGAGCTATCCAAATCCAACCCCTCCTCAAAGTGGCGAGGTGGCGAGGTGGCGAGGTGGTGAGGTGGTAAATCACATTACTCGAGCCTGCTGCACCTCCGACAGCGTTTCTGCCACGCATTCTGACAGCATTGCACCACTGAATGTCGATGCATTGTCTCGTGCCCTTCGTGAAGGTGTGTATGGTGCGAGGGTATGCGTAGGAGTAGGCCAAGGAGGGAACATCAAAGGAAGGCTGCAATTAACGAGGTTGCACATCGCAGTGTCCAATTGACTGAGTGGTGGACACACCCGAAACCACTTTTCTTCTGGTCGAATGTTCACTGTGTTTATTGTTGAAAGTGTAAACAGGCGTCTGGACGCACAGTGAGCGAGGAAACGCGATGGAGGGAGAGAGAGAGAGAGAGTGGGTGGGTGGGTAGGTGACGTTGGTGCAGTGATTACGTGGGTTTCGTCGTCACGTCCTGTCTGGTGGAGGTATTGTGGATGGTGGTGAGGTGAGTGAGGACATCCAACTCCGTGAGGCAGTCTGTGATGGTGGAACAGGGAGGGCAGTTGATCAACACCTTCGACACCAACACGTGGACAATGCTCCCTTCCTCTCTCTCCCCTTCTTGCTTGTCAGCTGCAACACGAGTGTCCAGCCATGGCAGCCATTGATGCTGAATTGTGTAACCAGTAGACTATCACATGGTATGTGCTCATCAGGTGCATTTCTCTGTTGTCCCTTCGAGAGCCGTAGTCATTGGGGCATGTTGGTGGCATGGTGGTATTTGCACGAGGTATGGGCAGTGGAGACAGAAGGCTGTGTGGCAAAGACCGTATTGGAGGGCGCATGTTGGAGGATTCGAGCATGATCAACCAGTGTCATGGGCATTGTTTGAGAACTTTGCCGAGTGAGTGTTGTGTTGGCGTGGGTGAGGGAGGGTTGGATGGTGATGTGTGGTGTGTCAGTGTTGAAGCGTGGAAGTGTGGAAGCGTGTGGAAGTGGGTGATTTGAAGGAGAGAGGTGTAGAAGGTGGATGAATGCGAGGCGTGTAATGGGGACGGGATCGAGGGACGCACGTCGAGACGAATGACATAGTGGAATGGAGCAGTGATGAATTGAAAAATCCGTGGCATGTGCAGATGCCAGCCTGTGACCCTTTTGTTTGACTCAAGTCGTGGAATGGATGTTGAATGACGGTAACGTGAATGTGATTATGTTTGTGTGGGTGTAGATGTTTGAGTTGACAACGGCGGCTCCTGATATTGACACTATTTTTTGTTGAAAACTCGTTTGACAATTTCACGTTGATCTTGTTTTCTGCATTAATTTTGTGTTTTTTTTTAATTCACTGAATATTTAACGTTCTCTTTGATTGAGGAAAAAAATTACAGTAAATTAGTCATGCACGATGTTAAAATGCTGACTAATTAATCATGGAAGGTGCGCTGGTGTCTCACTTTTTATCTCATTTAAACGTTACGAACCATGGGAACTAAAATTATTAGTTGTTTAGTCCAAAATGTTTGAAATGTCTTTACATTTAGACAGTTTGATTAAACAAATTTTGCGTCAGTTTGTTTATTGTTTTTCTTTGCCACTGATTTTTGCCTTTTAGTGCATTTTTTCCTTAAAAGACGTCCAAAGAAAATCAGATCTTTGCTAAGCAAGAATCTGTCAATTAGGCTATCACTGTATCCTATCAACTGCAAATTTAACGCAATTACCCTTTTTTGGCTATGCCTGTAAACCTCTGTTTTGTTTGGCATCACGAAACGAGTTAAATGCTGCTTAAATGCAATTGGATGGTCCAATTTCGTCCAGCCAATAGGAGCCCTTCCCTAACAGCTGATGATCAGCAATACTGACTAGTGATCAGCTTCCCCCTTAATCGATCAGAACATATGACCATTCGGTTTGGATTAGTTTGCTGATTTTGACAGGTAAAAATAGTATTTATTTCAAATGCTAAGTACTTTAATATTTAATGACTTTAGTTGGTGTCTTATTTGAATTAAATTTCACAATTACAAAGGGTGGTGAAAAAGTGTGTTTAGTCTCATATTCACAGGTAATCACTGGGACGTGCATAAATAGGCATTTGATGACTGTCGTAAATTACCTCTCCGCAGTTAATGGGTTGGGTCATTTTCTGTGCTAATAACCTCCGTCACAGAGACGAAAACACCCAAGAAGCGAAAATTCCCATCCCTACTAGAGCTTACTATCAAGCGTGAATAGCACTGGAGACTAAGTGATATACGGCACTGATTCTCGTCTTGTGCTTAGTGAAGACAAATGGAGCTAACTGTTGTCATGATTCTACTGCATAGAACGGAGCTCTAAACGCTGTTACAAGGAGTGATATTGGAGCGTGATTACCCGCGTGAGGACTAAAGCCAAACATCACTGCGTTTTTGATCGACTTTTTTAAACTATACTGCTACATGTTATCATTTGACAAGGTGCATAAATACAGCATTTTATTTGTTTTTTTTGTTTTACTTTAATTATGGAAAGAAGGAATGGACCACTGCTTGAAGGCAATAATTAAGCAGTGATTGCTGGATATGAAGGTGGCTTCCTATCATCATCAAGAGTTATTGGGTAAATGTGTCTTGGTTTCTCATCCAGCTTCCATATCTTCGCTACTTGTAAAATGTTCTAATTTACTTACATGCTTTCTTAACGTTGGATTGCGTTAAGCCATCCATTCCCATGAATCAGTCACGACTTTTACTACAGTCTGTTCTTTTTATGGTTGCCTTAGACCCATTAGTTTCAGATGTCCTTCCAGTACTACAAACTTCTCCAAACCCGACATTGAGGCAGCTATGCTTCCTCGCGGATTTATTAGTGCGTAATCGATGTCTTAATACAATAGTAACCAATCCATTCGTTCAAAAACGTTAACGAAGGTGGTATATTGCAAATAAATAAAACGTTTTCCACCTAGACGCCTTTATCGCAGCTCTCTTCTCCTTTTTTTACCTCCTCTAACTTAATGAGGCACTTGTCAGGAATTAGCTCCACTATTGCCAAAAATAACGGCTGTGTAAGATTATGAATACCCGAGTATACACTAGCACTAATTTGAAGTGTCCAATTGGGTTGTTCAATGCAATGGTAACATTGACCAACCATTAAAGATAAAGGTGGTGAAGGTGATGCCTGTGACAGCCACAAGGTCGAAAAAGAAAAGTAAAGCATATCTTCACTCCTGCTCCCCCTCCTCCCCGTCTAGACTGGTCGGTAGGCTGACTCATTTTGCGGTCTAACAGCGGCACTGCACTACTGTTGCTACCTCAACCGTTGTCATCGTCAACATATTCGCTATCGTCGATTTTAGTCCTGCCAATCTCTTTTTATTCTGTTATCTTACATGCGTATGCACCGATTTCCCTGCATTCGCACCTTCCTTCCCCCATCAATCCATTGGCAGCGCAAGGGAGGCTAAAAATTGGGTTGGTTTTTTGGGAGGAGATTATCTCTCCGCCTTTTACACTCCCTCTTTCCACTTTCGCCTTGTTTTAACTCATTCTTGATGCTAAGCTTTACCATCGACGAAATTCATAAATCCAGGTGGGCTGGACTACTCGTTTCCGCTAGTGTCTTATGCAACTGGCATTCGTGATTTGGCTTCAATAATGGTGGCATGGAACTCCACCGATTCTCTGGTCCATCTGTATGCCCGTAACAATGTTGCCTTCAGACCCCAACGTCTCATTGCTTCCTCTGAGGTGTGGCGAGTACTATACCTCAGTAGCAATGGTAAGAAAATCCTCTTCAGGCACTCTTAATTCCAACCTATTTGGCCTCCTCCGAATCAAGGTCATGTCAGGAATGCTGGCTCAGATAGGTTTATTCTGAGGACTACCATTACCGCATCAGCTTCTGATTACTGACTAGAACACGTCGATGTAAAAACAGCATCCCTGTATCACGAGTTTCAGTGGATACCTTAGATTTTATGCCATTTGGCGCTATGGCGAGCGGAGCGTAAAATGTTGATCCGTTGGAAAGGTAGAGGGATGCATGGATGGCATTTGTGCTTACTGAAGTAATAAAGTACCTCGCAGTTTGTTGAAAAGGTCGACAGTGATCGTATCACGGGTAGAGGCAGCTTCTTGCATCCAACCCGTTACACCCTTGACTACAAGGAGTTAAGACTGAACCCTAGAACCTCTTTGCAAGAACGGAAGGAGGGCAATTAAATCGTAACAGGAGTTCTGCCAGTTATGTGTTTAGTTAACTTGCCAAACTGGGATTGTAAACGCCCTTGGCCTTTGAGAGAATCAAAACACCACCCCGCGTTGTCTATGACACCGCCCCACTCATTACCCTCCATCAAAGTTGCATGTTTTTTCGTTCAAGGTCGAAAAAGTGAATTCTCCCTGTTTTGTAAACTACTGTGAATCGCATGGCTTTGATTCAAAGTAGCTAAATACTAGTTTCTTGGCGTCCATGAAACGAGATGGAGTGTGGCTGCGTAATCAACGTCTCAGCTCTGGAGGCAAACAGCTATGACTACCTCCAGTTCCCCTTCATCTCCACCCCAACCGTCTTTCCCGTTCGTTCAGCTCATCTGTGCACGCTTGTTGAAGAGGAAGAAGACGTGGTCCCAATCGCCTAGAGAAATACCAGCATTGGGGAGGCAAATGAGAAGGACGAGGATGAGACTGGGAGGTTTGCATTTTTATGAGGTCTCTCTTCTCACCGACTCACCAGTCACCTCTATTTCTAATAAGCACAATTTGCATGGCTACCAGCTTTTTTTAGGTCTCCTTTTTTTCTTAAAAACGCCTCTTGCTACCTCGGTAAAAACTGTTTCAGCCTGATTGTTTAGTAGTCTGACTGATGGTATCTCAGCCACTCCAATTGTCGAGGAAAATTCAATCTGAGAATTCTGCAGGATTTTCACAAAACAGTACTGGATAGACTCTCCGCTCCCTCTGTCTACACCCTACTTGCAATGGCGAGGATAATTGATATTATCCCCATGTCCTCCAAATGGGATTATTTAGTTGTAATCTTAAGGCTGACCTGAACAGCCGAGAGTTCTCTTTGAAGTGTCGGTAAAAGTGACCCAGAAAGTGGCAAATACTGTAATTACCCGAACCATTGCCTGGTTTTTCACTAGGACGCATGCGTCTACACAATTTCAGCTACAAAGCCACCAACCCTGTTCTCGTATTGACACCTTAAGGACACTATGGGACGCAGAAGGCAATCAGAGATTTTATTGTGGTAGTATAGAAGGAAAAAAGGGTGGACACTAACACAGAGTGCTCAGGGACGATACAGATTGAAGTGGGGAATAAATGACAGATTGACCATTGGAGATGGAGGGATGGAATTGGGGTGCATACAAGCCAAATGGATCCAGGATAGGTAAAAGAGGATTTGGCCAGGGTGCAAATAACGCATCTAACTCTCCAGGTGGTCAGTTTGCCCGTGGTTGAAGTAGCTTAGATCTACAACTACATAGAAACTAGAGTGAGAGCTGAGTTCCATTCTCATTTCAGGAAGAGACGTCTGGACCTCAGCCACCAGCACAAACACCTACACACATGAATGTGCATAAGGCTCATGTCAATCAACCTCGCAATGTCGGCAGAGTCGTCGGCTGCTTTAGGGTATAACTGACAATGCTAATAGTCGGCATGGTTACACACCCAAAACGCCGTTATTTTGTCGATGAGAGTAACATACAAGGGTACAAAACACTCGTCTATTGGCAGCTCTACGAAATAGCATCACCTTTGAGATATGCTTTCTAGGCAAAGAATTAGTCAAAATTTCCAAAGACAATTTTATTTTTTTTTTTTTAAGAGAAGATGTTTACCAACATATGGCAACATTTGCAACGCTCAGTGTCTTTCCTGAAGGGGAAAGGAGTCCTAGTGCAAAAGGGTTGAGGGGCTACTGGTGTGGCCTAGAGAGCATGCTGCCTTAGGTGCCTTCATAACCAAAACGAGATGCTTTTGCGTACATCTGGAGGGATATTTGACTGCAAAGTCATTTACTCACCTCGAAAATCCCACCCCTTCGGTATTGGCTATAAAGGGTGTCCATTCCTAGCTGTAAAACAATTGGCCTAAAAGCAGAGCCATGTAATGAAGTATGGAGCTAACAAATTGTTCTCCGTCACTCTATTCTCACTCCAGTGCTGTCCAACCCTATACCCGTCTAGGTTCTTCCCACCTGGTAGAGAGATAGGAAGGTATTTGAAAAAAAAAAGGGAAAGGAGACGCTATTTTGCAACCCTTCACAACCTATGACCTTCTTTTACACTAAAAATGGGAAGCAGGTTGATTGTCCCTAGGTCTCGGGTTTGCTCGCCGCTTCCGTCCATTTGACACATTGAGCCGTTTCCGATGTCAAAAGAAGCCATAATACTAGAAGAGAGGGTGTATTGTCGTTGCCCGGAGGCCAGGCCGCCAAGCGGAAGTACAATGACAGAGCCTTAAGTGCCCGCAAAACCAAAAAAGGCCTAAACAAACAATCAAGCTGTTCTTGTTAATGGCCCATTAACCACCTCACCCTCATTTTTAATCAAAGTATCGCTCCTTTAATCCATCAACAAAGCCGACACAAACTATTATCGTATCCCTGTGCTCTCCTCTCTTCTTTTTTTCATCTATGAGATATTATCGGTGTTTTTGAAGTTTCAGGTGGAGGTGGAGACGCAAAGAAGGCCGACAAGGCTTTAAAAACGACCGTCTGCGGTAGGCTAAAACAGTCTCAACGGCTCGTTGATTTATGTCCTTTGTTACTGCTGCCGGTTTGGTGACTGCTGCCTCACAGCTTTCGCAGTCAAGCAGTTGATACGGTGGTAATTTTAGAATACCATTGGAACGACAGACTTGTCAGTGGATCGACGCCAGTAAGGAAGAAAAAGGCGACTTAACTACGTGGGCCGTTTTTGTCTCCTGATGTCAATGGGTTTTTACTTTTATCACCTCCAAATTATTAGTCTCCCATTCTCTCAGTGAGCTGATGGTAGAGCCATCGCCTCCAAGGAGCCAGTGACTCTAAGCCAAAAAACCTTTTAGAAAATAAAAAACGCTCCTACCCTTTGCGAGACACCTGGACTTGGGTTTCCCTGTTTTAACAATGCGGTCGCGGTACTCTGCATCACTCCGATAGGTGTTACTTATAAATCCTTTGACGAATGCCTTCACAAAGGGGCAGACATTCTTGTAGCAAGGGAATTACATTATTATGCAGGTAAATGATCGCCTCCGGCACACGCCTCACTCAGCGGTCAGCGCTTAACATTAGGCCGTTTTTGCCACATTAATGAATTTCGTCTTCCTCATTTGCAATCGCCTTTGCCTCCTCCGCCCTACTTAAACGCTCTTTTGTAAGCCGTACTAACAGTAGACGAACAAGGCAAGGTCCCCTAAGTGTTAGCTAACCAACTTTCAATGAGTTTATAAGGTACGGTAACTCACAAATCCCATTTGATGAGAATGTGCCGGAGAACCTAGAACACTTAGAACTCGAAAGACTTAGTCAGTCACTTCCTATCCATCTATTTTATTCCAATTATAGCCGCTAAGGAGGCAAACGGCAGTGGACCAATGATCAACCCTTCACTATCTGTGGAATTTCTTCCTCATGCAATTTACCAGCTATCCAATTAACAGTAAGTTGAACGCCACGACCTCAGCCAGGCATACTCGCCTAGTGGGTAGCACAAATTCGCCTGACATCAAGATGATGAAAGTGGCTAAGCACTCTGATTAGGAGTAAAGAAGTCATGACTTTTTAATGCAAATAGAACCAGATTGTACAGACAAATTCGTGTGAACAGTCGATCAAGCGGTTTAACCAATCAAAATCACGAGGGGATAGGTGACGCGCAGGGTCACCCAACTTCGCTAAAATCAATCATTCGAGCTCCGTCTAGCCTCTGTGAAGTTGTTAACCTCCCTTAAATGAATTCTTCTTTCGTGGAGGTGTTGATGAATGTCTAGTTAAATAAAAGAAATGAAATACCAGAAGGCAGTAAACACACACGTAAAGAGTGCTTTGTTCTCTGCAGAAGTTTGATGAAAAAGCAGAACAGAGCAGGGTAGAACAGAGCAAGGTAGAGCAGTAATAAGCGGTAGTCTTTTTTCGTCGGACCAAAGTGATTGACGCATGGTCGCAGCTAGACATGCACATGGGCACAGCCACACACGCACATGCCTGAATACAATGGAAATGTACACAACTTTAGTAGGAGGAGGAGGAGGCCAAGGCCAGGTTTCGACCACCGTCCCCAAATCCTTTTTTGCAAGTTCTTGCGATATTTTGAATTCTAAAAAAATAATGTCACTGGCATATGGAAAAATAGTCACATAATCGCATCGTGTTCAGTAGTGAATTTAATGAAGGGAATATTTAGACAATGCAATAGAAATTTTTAAGAATCTTCATCCTTTAATTCAGCTTAAAGTTAGTTAATCGATGAATACAGCTTAATAATGATAATTTTTGTCAATTTGTTATCAAGCGTTGGTTAAGTTGGCGGTAAAATGCATGCCAAATTCCTGTCTACTTCAGAATGACAACTGCAGTGCAGGCGGAAATCACCGAACCAATTTGTTGAAGACTTAAAAACCTTTCCAAACAGCTGCACTTGCTAAGCCCAAACACAAACTATGCTTTGGTCCTGATCCCTTTGATTCCCAAAGACACCTTCACACTACCGCTGTCGACTAAAAGATTTGAATGAAACCTGTTTTGGGGACACTACAATATCTGCAGTCTAGACTTGGCTAAAAATGAGTTTTCTGGGTAAATTCAAAAAAATTCAAATCGTCATGGAAAAATTGGTGATAGGTTTTAACTTTTTTACTTAACTCCGTTTTATGCCACGACTATGAGCATGGGACTGAAAATAATGGTGTATTCAAGGAAACGGATTATTCAAGATGGTAATGGAGGTGGAAAAGTTAGTGAATAATTAATTATCTGATAAAACATCCATTTCTCCCCACTTTGTGTGATGCAAACCAATCAGCAGTTTAGTTATCATTAATTGGCCCGTTGATTGGCTGACCGAAAAAAATCAATAATGCCGGGGACGAATCAAATTGCGACTATTATTTTGGTCTTCCACAGACAAAATAATGTAAATAAAATAGCACATTTTGACGAAAATAAAATTGTAGGCGAGACGTTCGCTGAGTCTGAGGTAAAAACACCTATCACTAACGGAGCGATGAACAAAGAAGGTAGTCCATCTGGTGCTTGGGGAACGAGCCAAGCGGTGCGACGTTAATGAGCCCTAGGTCTATGGTAAGGAGTCTTTAATGGGTTTAGTCACTAGGTATGCAATGCATGTAGTGTGAGGTATCCTCAACATGGAGGAGTGGAAGTTGAATATCAGAATTGAACGACCACAAATGGGAATCATAGTTGGTGAAGGTACTTTGGGGTTTTTAGGATCGCCTAATAACTCACCAATTTCTCCCCTTGTGCGTGTGTGTGCGTGCCTGGGTGTTTGTAAGGAGGATAACCCCTTACTCCCAGATCAAAGCATATTCATTCTCAGAGGCCGATTCGGCTAACTGACGTTAATTAGGAATTCCTAGAGACCAGCAATTTTGGGCATTTCAAAGGGGACTTGGGTGGTTTATTGAACTGTCGCCCTCTCCGCCTCCGTGTCCACATTCGGACTGACCTTTCCAAAAATTTATCTTCTTTTGCATTAATTAACTAGGATGGCCTTTGTTGGGATGTATGTGAAGCTGTGTTTTAAACGGAATTTTGCCCCAAATTGACCGTGAAGCCTACGGCAATACGGTCTTAGGGGGAGGAATGGACCGAATCTTCCTTTACAAATGATTCACCAGTGGCTAATCATGCCCTGATGAAGGAATCCAAATGCAACCTCCGTGACAGGTGGTCCTATCTCGCATCACAAATCCGACCACTGCAATGAGAGGCAAAATGAAACCGGCTTACATGGCATTTTACGGTTGTCATCCACAGATCAGCAGTCACCGCCATCACTTATTTAGGCAAGACAGCTAGCCATACCCTTTAACTAACTTAAGCTGTCAAAATCTAAGAAAATTCGACCAATTAGTAATGTTCCTTCTTTAGGTGGGTTAATTTATATCGGAAATTATCGAGACGGAGAGAAGAAGGCTTGAGGGAGGTGATTGTCTGCCATAGTATTTGAGAGACGACAGGAATGCTAATCTCAAGGAAGACAGCAAAATCCCTTCCTATGCCACTTTAATGCTTTGACGGTTTGTTGAACTCTGTGTCCGATAACACGAGCTACTTAAGTCTGAATGAATTGCGCCTTCGCTGCGTGGCTCGGCCTCTGTACGGTGTCAGTAGGCCCCTCCCCCAGTAATCCTTCACCACTGTTCAAAAGCTTTTTCCTTTAATAAGCAAATTTAGTCAAATCGTAAGTTTTTTTTAACTTGGCTTTGGAACACTGATCCTAGATCGGTCTTAACCCTTTCCATCCCCAGATTTTTTGATTGCACACCTCTGAATGCGAGGAGGAAGTGCATTTGGAATGAGGGAGTGAAGATCGATATTTGTTTGTTGCAAATCGTTTTCTGATTGGTTCGTTACTTCTAACTACTTGACCAATCAGATAAGCAAAACTTATTTCCTCTTGAAGAGCGGCATATATGTGCTCTCGATTGTGCACATTCTCCGATAGGTTGATTCACCAATGATGAGTTAACAGGCAATATTTCTTCTTTGTTGTTCTTTTCATTCCATCTTTAAAGTTAGCCCCATTGTTAATGAAGAAGGATAGAAAGTGAAAGTCGCTGACCGCGACCAATAGGGCTGAGGTTGCGAACATCGTGAGGCTCATCTATCTGGACCGGACCGCACTGAGTTTGATCCAGTAAGCTGAAATCTGTAATGTGAAATTGTAACCCTTCCAGAAACACTGACCATATCTTTCTCACTTCTCACGTGACTTGCAACAATCATGGGCCGAATGATGCATAGAGTAGGTACAAATTGACAGCTATTTGTCATCATCATCACATCTGCGTCCCCTAAACCTTCCATCGAGAGACAAACAGTCGCTGATTGACACCTCCAGATGCCGAATTGCGATTAGAAAAAAAAGAAAAACAAAGTAGAGAGGAGGAAAGAGTGTGCTTGTAACGGAGACGAGGTTGACAGACGGTTGGAAGGTCGGCGACTTGACGTGCATTAATCACTCACCCATTGGTAGCAATCAAGTCGAATTACTTTTTCTCCACTTTGTATTTGCATTGAGTTCAAAACAATAAGAACGAAACGAAAGAAAATGACAAGGTGTGTTGACATTTCCCATTAATTGATAAATCGGTAAATGCGTATTGATTGGCAAACCCAGAGGGGGGGGAGAAGGGGGGAGCCGAGAGGGCACGTATTTAAGTTGATTTTCCTCTCATTTGTACAAACTGGTTGGAAAAGAGAGGCGAGAAAAAAATGACAGTAAAAATCAATACAGAAAATGCGTGAGCGTTCCTTATTAATCGATTGGTAAATACGAATGGATTGACAAGCCGATCAAATCTCTTGACAGACAAATTTGACACACAGCTTTTGTTTGGACTTGCTTGTAGATGTGTTCGACCTTGCTGGTCAGATTATAGGAGTCTGGAGAGAGGGGATGGCGGAGGGGAGGAGGAATAACCCAGTCTCCGGAGGACAGAATACATAACTGGACGAGCAGTAAACAATTCCATGTGTTTTACGCATGTCATGATAATAGTCATGGATGAAAGAGAAGGCCAAGCCTACAACCAAGGTGGCAAGAGTAACAACGCCATCAGTGAAGTAACTACTTCACTCCCTTTGGTAGCTAACAAATGGAAATGGTAGCGGTCCTGTAAAAGGTCTTCCAGCAACGACGGTAGAAGTAGCAAAGAGGTGGAAAAAAGAGGGGAAGAATACAATGTAGCGGTGGGCGACGTTTGCTGTTGGTAACTTATATGCCGACTGAAAACAAAAAAACAACTGACCTCATTCTTTGTCCTGGAGGTGGTAGAGAGACTGGAATTCTTGTATAGGGGGGGGGAGGGGTATATGTGGAAACGCGCCAATTAGGACGGAGAAAGGAAAAGAAGGGAAAAAACAAGTGCGTTCCTTTCTCCACTTGCAGTTCTGCTTGATGTAGATGCAACGAAGCGACAAAACTTATTTACGGGCTGAAAATTTGGCAGCGCCCCAGTGAAAAAGGGGTAGGAGAGAGGAGCACCAAAGGGAGGGGGAGGGGAGGGGGGAGTGAGGCGGAAGGGGCATTAAACTTCCAGGTATTGCGCTTGGGAATGGTGCACTTGGAAGGAAAAGCACAAGCTTCTTAGATGTGTCACCGTGCTTTTGTTGTCTGGGCCAGACTTAACACTATTCCCCGTGTTGAGGACTCGATAGCATGGAAGAATTGATCCCTTTCTGTAGGTCTCCAAATCAATAGATCCTCTCAAATGCAGCTTCATCGTCGCCTTCAAGGTGGAATTCACTTTCTCTCAATCCACATCAATGACATCAAGATCCAATTTTGGTATACCTTGTGATATCGAATGTCGTAGTGTTAAGACAGCACTTCGATGATTCTACACAATCATCGCCTAAATCGTGGGGACTTCTACCACCTTGATATCGAATTGAGTGGCATCGATGTTGATTCAAATAATAGTCCCCAGTCCTAACCGGAAAGGGGGGAGGAGGAGGACACTGCTGACATCAATTAGAACTGAGAATCAAAAGGGCGAATCCAGAGAGGCTGCGCAAGTTTTCCCTTCTAGATGTGAAACTCAAAGACTTATCGATCAAAAATTGACATTATGACGATGATTAGCAGATGACTATTCATCCACTCTTGGCGGGATTTGTTTGTGAATTGGAAGGAAAATATGATAATGGATTAGCATAGAGAAGGCAAAAGTAACGGGAAAATTGTCCTTTACCCACCAGTCTACGAGGCTTCTTGAGATGGGGGAGTAGGCTGAGGGGGAAAGGGTTGGAAGATATTCCACCGACATCAAACAGGCACCGGGGGGAAGGAGATGGGGCAGACGGATAGATGGAAAGCCTTGTGGCACTCCTCTCGGACAGCACATGCTGTCCGTTCAGAACAGGTTGAAATTAGATTGTCGGAGCAGTTGTTTGCTTGACACAGTTTCCCCCACCCCTCTCCTACGATTGCGGATAACTTGACCCAAAGACCCCGATTACTAAGGCATGACAAGTGAAAGGGGGATAAAGAGAGAAATAGGTCTTTCCTAACCACGCTAGACACTTAAGAATGCCATCCAGGGGAGAGTAGTCCAGCCTGCCTAGATCTCGTCAACAGTCCAACGGTAGCGTGAATGACTACGCTTGTGCCCCTTGTCAACCTCCACACCCTCCCTACTCTACCTCCATAGTCGAGCTCTTCACTCACATGTTGTTACTTCTATTCACACATTCCCTCCAGAATGACAGGTGTGAAATGTGCAAGGAATGTTTACCCTATCACATCGTTTTAGTGACAGTAACAAGGGGAACTCGAGAGTAAACAAGTGATGCAGTTATGCCTCGAACTACCTCTAAGTTACTGTACCCTTTGAATCCGGTGGTTGGATGAATGGGGCGTTTGACAGGACCTCCAAGAGCGCTGTTGGACACATTTGTCTGGAAGTGAAGCGTAGAGGCAGAAAAGGGTCTATATCTCCCACCTCCAATATGATGGAGAACTGTGATGACTTCCCGTTGAATTCTACGGCTTTACTCATCCTGAAGAACGCATTTCCACGCCGTGGCTGACAGCGTGAAGGTATGGAAATGGGTCCCCAACCCTTCCATGAAGCTGTGACTGAGGTTCCATCAGGCAAGTGCGCCTTCAGGGATAAGGTAAGGCTCTCGGAGGACGGTATTGTTTGTGAGTGCCTGAATCTGCAAAGCCTCGTACCTGCTAAACTATGAAAGCCAAAATCGGCTTGACAAGTGCTTCACTACCGAGTTCTGCAGACTGGAATGTTATGAAACATATTTAAATGAAAAGAGACGACTCTTCAAGTTGAATTGGGGCAACTGTTCATTGTCGAACGAAATCCAGGTTTCGTCATTGCACTATTGAGGTGAATCGCTTTTCGGGATTCGAAATTCCCTACCACCCATTGTAAGACCTGCGACATACAAAGCAGTCAAATAATCACGAAAAGCTTTCAGGATAGAGTTCAAGTCATATCTATTTTTGCGGATTTTGATTGTGTGAACCTCTCCACTCCCCTCTCGTTCGACTTCCAAGTCGGTGTCAAAAGCCCTGAGAACCTTCCAAAACGAAAACGTCTTATTGCATGACTTGGATGCTCCTGAAAAACATTTTGTAATCTGAAAATGAGCTCTTCAATGGTGAACGCTATCGAAGCTTACGAAACTTAATCCGTCTCTTGAATCCACGTTGGCATGGAATCAGTATATCACACTTTCTGCCGGTGGGGTGGCGCAACAGTCCGGAAGCACCACAACCTGAAGGGCCCTCAAAATCAACGGAAGTCATTTAAACCCTCCTGGGCGCACTAGGAACGCTAGACAAGGCCATCGCGGTGAAGAAAAATTGCTGCACATTTGTCTAGACGTCTGGTTGCCTCAAACATTAGAGCTGCAAAGAGACATTACCGCCCGATCGACAAATACTCCCGCCTCCCCGGCCTCACCAGAGCGGAGAGGTGTCGTGATGTTTACGCAAGGAGGTTGATATTATTATTTAATGAAAAAATACCACACCCTGTCATATGTACATACGCGAAAATGCACCTTTCCTTGGCCTCCTCCTCCTCCTCGTCGTCGTCCTCGTCGTGACCGCCGTTACTCAGACAACCAGCATTGTAACCAAACGACAGGGGGAACTGCATCCACCTCCTCCCCCACGCCTCGGTCTATCCCTTTGATAGTGAAGGCGTTTCTTATGTTCTCTATCCAAAGAAACAGTTTTTGGAGGTGCTTCCATACCCTCCCGCCGTTTCATTCGATACTTGCGCACCAGACGTTTGTTTCCGTGGAACTGGATTGGAGCGGTGGTGGAAGTGGTTGATTTAACCTTCAGACGGTACATTCCATCTAGCGGGAGGTCTGGGTTCCTATCATTTCTGCAGACAAGAGTGCTTTCGTCGTCGAAAGAGGATGAGGAGGTGATTGAGGAAGCGATGGAGTGTGGACGTTTGGATTCCTGGAGTTTGCATGTCTTCTTCATCTGGTTCGGATTCCACGAAGGCTGCTGACAGTGACGATGGTGATGGCGATGTGGATACTTCAGACTGTCCAATGCATTCAACGAGGTGTAACCGTCATCGGAATCCTGATAACCTGTCTCCAAATTGATGAGACAGGGCTGCGAGGTGATTTTTATGTAGTCATCTGCTGACCTTTGACGAGATTCTGCAAACATAGGAAGAAAAGGTCACTTAAGATGTTCTTTTCCAATTAACAAAATAAAGTGGTGACGAAGAGATCTATGTAATGGACGTCTAGACCTAGAGCCTACGCTCTTTGGATATTCTCGTAGACCAAATGTCCCTTCAAGACTCACCAATTGTAGCATCTTCACAGCCAGAAGAAGATGAAGAGGAAGAGGAAGAAGGCGATGAAGCTGACAGACGGGAGACGGTAACTTGTTCGTTGACATCACAGACAGCGAAGGTTGAAGGCCGACTTCCACGCGGGTGACTACGAGTACCCATTCGCGGGACAACTCGACGATTTTGTGATGCCTTCGTTTTGGAATTCAAAACGGCTGTATTTACGGTTGCCGTTGTTGTTGTCGTAGACATTGAAAGTCGTCGATGTTGCAAAGCTGCTGCTGCCGCCTCCTCCTCCGCTGTAGGGATCGGTGGCAGCGGACGGTTCGGCGGTGGTGGAATTATTGCACGCTAAAGCGAAAGAAAGGGAAACTGGATAAACTGTTTACTGGTCTCTTACTTTACCGGTGCATTTAACTACACGGATCTCCACAGTCTCGGTACCTCATTTGATGGAACGAATTTTGTGGCCATGCCTACGGCCTTGAAGACCAATCTCGGTGCGTTAGTAAACAGCGTTCTTTCAGACTGGCAAGCTTAACAAGGTTTTCAGGGATTGCTCAGTCCCAAATTTTTTTTTGGCAATTTTGGGCGCAAATGGATACAATTAACCAAAGTGTAGGTTTAAAAATAGCCAAACACTCCAAACATCTAGAAACTAAGCAAACTACGACGAAATTTGGCTTGAGATCGTTTTCCCATGCTGACGGCAGATGGTAAAGTCGGAAAAGGAACACAGACATGGAGACCTGCCGTGCGAACTTCTTTAACTCCATAAAACGTTGAAGACTTCCAAGGCGTAAAGGATAAGGTTACTGACTAAGGATGCAAAAAGATCGTTCTTTAGGCCCAAAACCAGCTATTCATTGGGAGTTACGTTTTAACCGATGAGTCCTAAGAAGAGGAGGACTCGAGCTCACCTCAAGAACGCGTCGAGTTTGGGAAACAACATTGTTGAGAACTGAGTGATGAAAAGCGTTACAAGCGAGGAAACCAAATGTCAGGAAAGGTAATAAATAGCCTTACGTGCCCTTAATAAAATGGTAAAATTCGGCGCGGGACTCAATCGCCTAGAAATGGTTATTTCCTACCCTAAAATATAAAGGAGCAGGGAGGAACCGCCCCTCAGTACGATCAGCTTCACCGACACCTCCCCGAGAGTTTCTAATTTTGGAAACACGTAAAGGAGGCACGAAACTCCTCCGCCCATACACGGCAGAATGGAAGGGGGAATCGGATCAAAGGGTAAGGAGGCAAACCCGGAAGGGCGTAGTAAGCATGCCGAAACAGTTCTCACTGCCCATTTACTTTAAAATAAAAAAACGTTTGAAATTGACTGTCAATGGAAGGAAAAAAGGACTGAATTTAACCAATTTCTTCCCACGTTAAATGCCAATAAAGAATGAAAAGTGGGAAACTTAAAATCCACAAAGCATCACGTCCACAAACAAACAGTTATTTTGTGAGGAGGCGTAGCAAAGGACTGAGGGTTGGACACTTCCGACAGAAGTCAACCATAATTACCAAAATCAGGGGAAGGGGTTTGACCCCCAAAATAAAGGACACACATGGAATACGGGGAAAAGGCGAACCTTTTGCATATTCCATGGCTTCCAGAAACGAGGCACCTCGAATGTGCATTCAAACAAGGGTGGTCCTATTTGTGAACCCCAGCATAAGTAAGAAAGGCTCTGGACGTCGTCAAAGCACATGAAATTTTTTAGAAGATCAAGTAATTGCCTTCTCCATGAAATCATTATTATACGAAACCTCAGTTACCCACACCTGTTTTTGTGCGCCAAAAGACAAGAGCCTCCTCTATTGCAAACAATCAACTAGGAGAATTAATAGTGAAATTAGAGATTAAATTAGTCTGATTTAGGGCCTAAAATTTGTAGGTTAAATTTCTGGAATTGGAATAACCAAGGATAAATCTAAGCATATCCATGGCGTTCATTCGAAGAATAAACACTGCCAAATAAACCTACTTAGTTCGAAAAATCGGTAAACAAAATTCCCTTAGCAATGCATAGATTAAATGGTTTCATCGTATAGCATGAATTCCCCAGATACCTTCATTATTGCAAACTACAGCACTGACACAGCCCAAACACAAAACTACGAGAAGAGAACGAGACCAGCATTTCAGAGAGACGGCGAACTCACCAACCGACGAGCAGTGATCATTCCAGGCCCAGCGCCAGACGTCAGATTGCGGACTACTCGTGCCTGCACACCTTTTATGAGTTTGTACAGCCTATGGAAGGGCAGACGCATGACCGATGGCCGATTGGTTGAAGCCAACCAATGCAGATCGTGCGCGCATGTGCCTCTACGCTGATTGACAATCGACGGATAACCAATTGCAGCTTGAAGTTGGCGTTACAAGCTTGGTCATTTGATTGGCTAATTTAAAGGACATTAGCTGAATTGTTTGCTGGTAAATTACCGTTTCAAGAAAAACTTTTTTAATCATTCTGATACAATTTAATCATACATGCACTACTATGTACTTAACTATACTCAAATCATTGCGTTAATTTTGATGAGACAAATAAAGAGTTGGATGGAGGCTACTTAAATCACTCCCACAAAAAAAATGCGTCAACTTCTCCAAAAATCCTGTTTTCCGCTGGAATCCCTCAAAGTGGGCTACAATTTGTTTTTTAGCCCAACATCAATTCCCTAATTAATAATTTGGATCTGCGAGACGTCGTCTAGGCAGTCGAGGCTGAATAACCGAAGCTTGCCATAAATCATGTGCAAATTCTCTTGTATTATTTATTATCTCGCTATCGATGGATATCATTTCTTCTGAATGGGTGCCAACTTTGCTATTATTAGTTTTAATGGCAATTGGGTTCCACATTGTCTGTTCCATTAGGTGGTGTGGAAGTCTGCTTACGTCACGTCTGATCTCTCTGTTCCAGGTGCCATTAAAAGCATGCCACAAGGAACTTCTGGGGGTAGGTTAGGCGCCTTATTTGTTGAGCCACCTTACCTAGCGAAGGTAATAACCTAGAGGTGTCCAGGCCTTATCTGCATTGCCTGCCTACGCTCCAGTTCCCATTGTAGATGATAAGATATGGGAATGAATACTTTCTCACACATTCTCTTTTAGTACTTTTCACTGTCACTGCATACTTCCTTCGCATTTTGCACGCCATTGTCCTTCTAGGGAGGATGGAATTTAGTCGTCGAGAGTAGTGAATAACTGGGCCATAAAAACAGAGTAGAAAAGTCATGGAGGTCTACAAGGAACATAGACGAGCCCATCATCCATTTGTAATTGCCGGTAAGTAAAATAGAGCTCCTAGCGTTTATAAAATGGTTGACCAGACCCTTTACTATACTACTTATAAGTTAAGTAGCTAGAACGATCTAAGTAGATTGGATTACTTCCGTTTTCAATTGTCTTGTAGCTGCGGTCGTGTTCTCTGATTGGGTGGCATGTTGAAGTCCTCTTCTGTGTGGTACTTACGCCACTAGGTGTCTGGAGGGAATTGAGGAGTTCACTGTGGACGAAGCTCTAGGTGGAAGAAATGAGGTCAATCTTCGGCGGTTAAAATCTTCAAAAGCAGGATCAAGACATCATCAACAGCATCAACAAGAGGAAGAGAGACTGTTGATGAATAATGAAAGGGAATACAGAATAATTTCCTGGTGATCTTTCTTAACTGAGCCAAATGTACTGTCCAGGAAGAGTGTCACAGCATCATTCCGCAAAGTCATCCATCAATCTGTCTCTCTGTTCCCTTGTACGTCTGCTCGCCCACTTTCCGTGAGAAGTCTCATTGATAGGTGGAAGTGGTTGGGGGAACCCTCATTCATCCTTCCCTCTCTTCGTCCATCCACCCATCCATTCACCCACAAACCTTCCCCATTTCCTATTGGCAATCTAATCAACACTGGATCCCAGAATTGTTTAAAATTAACCCTGAAAAATGGATGAGTTCGGTAGAAGAGAATTATCTCCACGACATGAAAGCATTCCACCGCAATGCATGTGCCTCTTCAATTGTACCGTTTATTTCTCGCGGTTCACGAAGGGCCACAAGGCGGCGTCTCCATTCCTCCTCCTCCTCTGCCCCTTCTTCTCATTTTCCCTTTGCGTTCATTTCTTGGTATTTCACTTTTATCTCGCAGTGCCTTTCTTCCCCTAGCGTTTGTCGGCTAATTGGCAGTCTGTGAATAAAACATTATCTCTTCGTCGCACCATCACCACTTGGACTGGCATCAAACAAAATCTTCTCTTAGCGGGAGATAGTCGGTTTTTACACCACAGTAGGCTCGATGTGACACACAAAGGAGTGATGCAGCCTCTCGACTTCGCTACCACCTAAACGAATAAGATGACCTCAAACACAGAATTTGGAAGAATGCGCCACTTCCTTAGCTTAACTATCCACAGACCAAGAACAACAGCAGATACTAATCAGAGAGTTCCTTTATTGTTATTGATCCACTCGACACTCGGAGATCGGCCACACCAACCAGCATCAACTTATTTTACCTTGTCACTTTTGTCACTTTAGAGTGGACCTATCTAGCATTATCCAAGAAACGAGTGCGGTTTTTGCCTCAGTTACAAATGGCGATCACTGATTAACATTAGCTTAACCAATTTAACTGGCATTAATTTAATTTAATTTAATGCAGAATGGGATTCGTTGAGTTTTCTTACCAGATGTGGAGTGGTTGGATTCAGCCGCCCGAGGTGTCTTGAGTTTTAAAGACCACACTGACCGCCAAAAGCAGGTAGTGATACCGATTAATCGATCGATTTGCAATTGTGAGTATGACTAATGGACTGCATGAGGGGGTTCTTATCGATCGATGAGTCATGTATTCAGCCGAGGCCGGATTTTTGGGCAAAGATGGCGAGGAGAAGGAGGGAAATTCAAGCAATGGTCTTCTTTTCCGACTCATTTTTTCCTTTCCAATGCCTTTCCCACCACCATTTTGGTTCAATTAGTTCAAAATTTAATTTTTCTTGTACGCCTGCATCATAACCACGTACTCAGGTGAAAAGGAGGCAGCAGAAAAAGTGGGTGTCGAGATTACTCAGATTCCCAGAGGAATAAATCTAATTATCTCTCTTCTGGCGGTATCGGCTTGTCGCGAAGGCGAGGTCTTTTTTCACCACTAACGTACTACCTCTCCATCGAGGTGTTGGGGGTTGGTACAGCAACAATATTACTTTCAGCCTCGTATTAATACTATGGAGGAATCCGATTTCTTTTGTTGTCAATAATAAATCAAAACCAGAGGTGCTTTGTGCCCCTTGTCTTACCACCAGTGGCTTTGGCAGACAGGAACTTTTGAGTGGACGTTTTACTCGAGAAGTTGTTCATTCTTAATGCGGATTTTAAGTGGCAGTTGCTGTAGTAGTTATTCAAGCCAAGGACAATGCCCTTTTTTGTATACTCCTATTAAATCAGAGACAAAATTTAACCAAATCGCTTTCGAGTAAATGGATTTGTACTTTTTTATACCTGGAAAGTTGAAGATACTGTCAATAGGTAGTTTGCAATTCTTGCTAGACGCTTTTTTAGTTTGTGGCTGGACAGCTGTCTTTGCTTTTGTAGTAGTTGTGATTGAATTGTATGATGGGGTGGAATGATGAATAGATGGATTGATGGAGAATTGGATGTTAGAACGAATAGGGGCGTCATTGAACGGGTAGGTACGAGAGGGTTGGATAGAGGACGGATGGGGATGGACGACTACGGGCATTATGGAGGCGTTAGGAAAAATGAGAACCTCCCATCAATATCACATATTATCAAACAGACTGGCAAGTTAAATATACGCCAACCTTCTTTCCATTTTTACATATGACTAAATTTTTTTATTAAAGAGGCTTTTGAAACTGATTATTTTAAGGCAGTAAACGGTGTACTTCAGTGCTATGAATTTTAAGTGAAATTTCCAGCAGATTTTGGTTCGTTTGGGTCATTGGTCTTCCTTCTCTCTGCCTCTCTCTCTCTTTCTCGGGCAAAAAAAATAAAGCGTTGCGACACTACTCATCTCAAGTCTGCTGCCACTACTGCTTCTCAACTTCTTTCCTCCTCCTTTTTCCTCTCCCCCAATTGCACCAGTCTGGCAGTCGTGGCAGTAGGGATGCCTCCACATTTTTCTTTCCTCTCCTCCGTTTTTTCGAAGTAAGGCACACGACAACGACAATGACTATATGAGAGGCCAAATTTGTTCAAAAAAGTTTACTTATAGCGCCGATCGCAAGTCATCTGGTCGGTCGGTCGGTCGGTCGGTCCGTTGGCTGGTCGGGCGGAGTCGGCAAATGCCGACATGACCGCGGTTAGAGCCTAGCCCGGGCGACACGAAACAGCAAGGCGAAGCGAAGCAGAGCGGAGAAGAAAAGGGAAGTAAGATTAAACTAAAAAATCGTCAAAAGAAGAAGGAGAAGGGAGAAGTGGAGGCAGTGAGAGGACTTAGTCTGTCAGGGTTCATTTTTTTTGCTCTCGTTTTTGGTTTTGGTGTTGTATTTTGTTGAAGTTTTATAAGCACTAGCTCTAATCCCTTACTCAAGGCGTTGTGCTTCCAGTTTTAATTAAATACCCACCATCTGTTGGCTTCAGACAAATGGCGTTTAACCGAACCCTCCTAAGACGTGGTACTCTTGATCCTCACAAGACAAAGCATTGTCCAGTCTGATTTTCTTGCTGAATGTGAAACAGCTATAGCTGTTTTCCTGTTACACCTCAGACAGAGTGGTTTGATGGATGACAAATAAAAGTGGCTGGTGGCGGTGCTTGACTTTGATTTCTTTTAGGAAGGGCAAACACCATCCACCTCTACAACTTTGAACCAGGTTACTTTTGTAGCGTTCCCCCCAAGTCTTACAACCCCGGAATATTGCCTGCATACCTGCTGCCAGGTCCTTCCAAGATTGTCCATATGTCGCCTCCAAAGAAGTTTCGAATCTGGAGGGCTACACATTCAAAGGCTAGGAATGAGAAGATAAAGAAAGTGTATTGTAAGGTAAGTAGGTAAGGTTTTGGTAAGAGAGGCAGCAGCTGACGGAATTCGCAGTCGACGGTGACATTGGTGTGGAGTAATTAAGGAAGGAAAGTCACAGATTGTATTGCATGGCTAGCCAGATGGTCTTGCATAAATGAATGAGTTGATAACCTAATAAGAAAAATTGAAGATGGATAGATGGGCAAATGGATAAAAGGAATGAGTAAGTGAGTTACATTGTGCTTCAGTCCTCAAAATATCTGGTCCATCCTCTTTCCTCTCGATTCACTAACACCTGATTATTGAAGGTCTTAGTCAGGAATTTAGCGTGTCAAGATGGGCTGTCAGCCTAGGAGACAGCTATTTAGTCCCATACCACACAGATTGAATGAAATAGAGCAATTTGTGTTGATAGCACAAACTGGCCAATCTCCTACTCCGTGTCTTGACAGTCGTCTCCCCCTTCCCTCGACTTAAGCAGCAATTTTTTTAACCATGCACATTACTTTCTACCTTTTTTAACTAACACTCAGGCTTGCTTAAACTGTTCCCCTAACTGAAGCGCGTGACACAGTAATGCTAACAAAGTGGAACTAGTTTAAAGCCTCACACACAAAAGAAACAATGGGATTCGGCAAAGACCGCAGCCTACTTATTTTCTATTTTCGGATATAAGTAGATAAAATTTGACAATTTTTATTATGAATGCAAGGTCACATTTTTATTATTCATCACAGTAATCAAAGTATTTCTAACTTCATTTGACCATTCATTTAATGTAGTCAAGACTGGTGACTGGTTTGTCGGTACACCATGGCGCCCACAGTGTCAGTTAGATTCAGCTGAAAGGGGACTTGCATTAAGATAGGACGTACACTCCTGCAGATTAAAAATGGTTGCTACTGTGGCGCTGCTCCTTCTCATTTGTCGTTCAAACATCCCATTTTTCGGAGGATTAAGCTGCCAATACCCTCGGGAATAGGTAAGTTCAGCACTCACAGTCAGTTTTTCAAAGTCCTCTGTGAATACAAATCTTCTACTCTCCCTTCACTTTCCTTGGCTTTGACAGTGGTCGGCTGGAAATTCATACGACTTGGCATTTGTCACTGTCGCGGCGCTTTCGTATCTGTCTAATCCACTCATTGACGTTTAGATAAGGGAATATGTGACAGCGTGTTGTTTCTGTGCCTTTAATGCCTAATTGACAGTTCTGCCACGAAATTTGTCAGACCAGTGAGTTTGCTAGATGGGACAACTAATTCTCCTTTATTCTTTCATTGTATCTGCTTCGCTCCATACAGCGTATAGAACAAAGTTTTCAAGCACATGACAATGGCTTCCCTTCCTCCGACCTCTGCAGAAATCCATTCCCCAGAAATCACATTTTTATAGCTGATACTGTAAGCCATGAGGATCTTCGGAGAAAACTCAGCACCACAGACAACAATCTATTGTCCGAAATGCAAGTGGATTTGTCGTATGGTCAAAAACGCACGGGAAAGAGTGTCTTGGCCTCCTCATTGCTCAAAACTCGAGTAGCAAAGGGGCAAGCAGACACGAACCACCGTCCAGTCACTCCGCCCCACCGAAGCCTCAGCAGCCCCAGGCTAACCTGAACCATGGGCAGTGGGGATGGAGGAAGGGGAGGAGGTGGCGTCGAACCCCACCGCCGTATCCATAGTCATCGTAAGCAACACGTAGTTTTCCAACATCGAACACTTGGCGATTTTTCTTCCCTTGGCTACCTATTTTTTTTTCTCCTAGAAAATTAATGCATTCGCATGACTTTAAGTTAAAGAAAAAACAGTGATGCTTTAGCCTTTTATTACTAACAATGACCACCAATTGACGTTAATTTAATTCGCTTTTATTTGTTTAAATAAAGAAAGTGCGTGGAGTAGCGTTTTTTTTCAATTGTATGACTGTAAATGGAGTGTTTGATTGGAACACCCGCAGGAAAAATTGCGATGAGGTCAAAGGTGGACCTTAAATTTACCCCGATTTTCCTCAGACCTGTCCTTAAATACTTCAATGACAATTGGATTAAGGGAGAACGATATGCCAAAGCCTGTTGCTGCGTGAAAAAGTGAAATGCAAGGAAACGATGCGTCTTTAAAGACAAACGACACTATTTTTATAAACGGAGCTTCGTGAGGTGGAGTTGGCAAATGGACTTGATGGCTCATTTGCCAGGGTGTAGCTTAAGTTGTTCGCACTTTCTTCTTTTTCAGTAGTCGAGGAATGTGGGTATTGAAGGGAGTAGTTGTTGTGCTGGGGTAAAGGAGGGCGAAGAAACTGACGAAGCGGTTAGCATTCCTCAGTACAGCTTTTACGATTCTCCACTGAAGTTTGAATCTTTTTGATCAGTTTAAGTATTCCAACACGTCCCATTGCCCCTTCACACCGACGTGCCTTCTAAAAGACCCCAAAAATTTGGGAGAACTGCCCTTCATAGGCGTCCAAAGGCAGAAGCTCGTCATGCCTTGGCTGCCCTGCCATTTGTCTGCGGTTGTGGGCTCCCAACCGTCCAGCCGACCTTGATGCTGCTGTGGAATTATCGCAGGACTTTAGACGTTAAAGATGCGTCCCAAGCACGACAAACGTTTTCTTAATCCACAAAACAATAAGATTGATAGCCTTGATTACAAGAGTGTAGGTCTGAATCCAAAAATTTCGAGGTAATGAACTAATGTGAAAAGCGGCGCCATAACCGAGGTACACGCTACCACATAGGGGAGGAGGATGGAAAAAATTTGGGCAATTGTGCGATCCTCTAGACACCATTCAAAAGTCCTGTTTCCCCAACGTTGTCCCCTCCCTTTTCTTCTCTATTCAGCAGTTAGGAGCAGATTAAAAGGCCAATGCCAGGTGGCCGAGCATCTGTAGAATGAGGTGGTTTCTGAACCCAAGATACCACTACTTCAGGACGTCGAAATCGACAACCACCGGAACAAATGGTCTACCAGGAAGATTTGCTTTTGTGAGTTAAATTTTGTTAAAAGAATTATTATCAGTCAATGGGTTATATCTTCAAGTGAAATGCAAAGGATCAAACTAATTTGGGTGTTATAAGTTGACAATTGGATGCGAACGTGTCGCAGAGGTTAGTGGGGACACCGGTCACCGGGTTGTGTGCAGGGGAGTGTTGAAGGTGGACCATTTGAACTTTAACTAGGCTTGACACTACTTAATGGCTGACTTTGTTTCCCCTTTCCTTCCGCCTTGCAGATTTTGGGGTTCCTGGGTTGAAAAGACTGGTCAGTGAAATCCGAGAAGTCAGGGCCCGTCTACCCTGGGAGGAATTGATGAGGTCTGCCCAACTATGAGACCAGTTTAATTTTCCCCCCTGTGGTCAGAAAGGCTTGTTTTGGACAAGCACGCATTACACTATCACTCGCCTAACTTGCAGCGGTTTCTTCAATCTCTTCGCACTTTTACCCACCACTAGAAGCCCTTTTGAGAATCTTTTGTTGTTCAGGCTTCTCTATTCACCTGTCGTTGGCCGACCGAACATGGGTAAACTTGTGCATAATTTTGATTCTAGTTTTTTTTTTTTTACGAAATACATTTGTGGGTTGTCAAACTATTCTTCATGTGTCACAAACAGGGACAAGAGGAAATTTAATCCCACCTCCTCCAACCCAGACTGACTGGTTGTGAGTGAATCATTTGCGAAAGGAGATTAATCCCACCTCTCGCACTGCCCCCCTCCCTTTCTCCCTTCCCCCCCCTGAAGGTCATATTGCATTCTCTTACGTGGTTAATTAGAGGTTGCTTTTTTTTCTTCCTCTCCCCTGAACATGCAACAGTGATATCACTCCTCCCTCACCTACGCACCACCAACTGAAGGAGCATAAAAGCGCATTCACATTTGCATCCATCCTTAATAAAAACCTCCTGGGTTAATTAATTTATGAAAAACAAAATTCTCCTCAATTGCAATTTTCACGAACACGAACGCGGGGCGGGGTACAGTTCAATGGGCCACCCAGAGTCCCCTTTGAAGTGACTAAAGCCGCTGTCCTACAGAGGAATTTCTAATTAACATCAGCCATTCGCTCCTCTGCCAGCCGGCTTACCTACCTGCCCCTAAGGATAAATAATAATTTGGGAAGGACTTAGAAGGGGTAAACAAGCGCCCAGACACACACGTGAGAGGAGGAAAGGTGAACACTTGGGGGAATTGATGAGTTATCAGGCGGTCTTGAAACGCCAGAACACCTTTATCAAACGCGGTTGCCATTTGTGGTCGGTGCATTCGAATCCACAACAGCACGACGACCCCGCACGAAGTCTATCAAAGATTAAGGATCTTGGAAGAATAAATTTGCACTACCTGCCATCACAGACCCACATTTAGGGAATTTCAATTTAGAATCTAGCACTGCTCGATGTCGCATTCCCTGAAAAAAAGTGTTAAAGTTAAGCATCAAAAGCAGATCCTTGATTGTTTGTTATTTTCTGTTCAACAAACGCCTTTTTTGATTGGTTTGTCAATTCCCCTTCGAATAACCTTCAAATGACCAACCAATCAACTCATCGATTTTCTCTTGGCAAACCCCCACTCTACTGGTAAGTTTGGGGGAATGTTCTCCGTGAAAAAGTAACTTAAAAAACATCAAATGGGCTTTAAATCAACTACGCTTTTCATTTACTTTCTTAAAATCATCATGTCTGTACATTCTTCGCACATGCTACTTAAATGTCATTTAAGGCATAGTTAAGAAAGCCAGACAACTGGTGGGATAATTTTCCGAAGATGTTAGATCCTTCTTGCAATTTTTAATTGAAGTCGAAGTTGCTCTAAAAATGACCATACAAAAAAGTTGAGCTAAAAAAAAATTTGTGTTCCATGGGTAGCACCGTTTATACCTCCTGGATGACTCTACATGTAAAGAGCATTTCCGAATAGACGGGCAATTTTTCAAATTAGTAAAAAATTGCCCTCTTTGATGCCTTCAACTGATGTTTAAAATTTGGGCTAGATCTTGAGAATAAAATGGTGCACTCATAAGTTGATTTTAGGCAAAATAATTTTGGTTTATTTCGAAGGTTATTTTTTGTAATGACCCTAATGCAGTAAGGCGCAGACAGGCGGGAATAAGTCGCCTCACCAAATCCCACCTCACCAGCCCCGCCAGCTTTCCACCCCTACAGAAGAGATATCAGCAAGGTCACACTGTATTTAGCACCTTAAGGTGGCAAGACTCTGCAAACTACTTTCTTCATAACCTAGACAAGGAGCAGTCGGTAGTTTACTGCAGGTTGTTGAATGGCACCGCCTGCAAGGTTGACGATAAAATCGTGCTTTCCAAAAAGGAAGGAAGAAGGGGGGTTTCCTCCGTTTTCAAATCACTATGTCATTGTGGGCAACCTAGAATTCAGACTCTTGGGATACGGTAGTGGGAAGCCAACCCATTCCTTTCTTTCCCCAATTCACATGGATGCCTTTGTACTCGGGCAGTATGTGCCCCTCTGTGTTCGTCAATCACTTTAGGACAATGAAAAAACCACCGTATATACCGCTCTGTTGTGTTCTGTTCCACCTTCCCTATTCATAAAATCTTCTGCGGGGAACAAAGCATCCACCATGTGCATGTCTCTACTATTGTCTCCTTCCACCGCCACTACCTCCAGCAATTACAAAGAAACCTCATTTCCAGTCTATTAACAACAACGGCAACAAGTTGTGAATACCAGTTTCAGCTTGGACTTCAGCTTGATTTTCGGGAGTTGAGTAGATCTGTACGCTGAGGTCAAGATTCCACGATTACCTTTGGTTCATGTTGCCAACTGCTTCTGTGCTGTGAGCGTGATGAATTTGGCCAAAAGATGTAGAAAGAGGCCAACCACCTCTACCCGTCGGACACAAATTAAGGTGGGTTACACTAAGATGTTCGCAAATTTTCCCCTGAACTTCACACCCGTAGAAGCACTCCACCGAGTCTGCCCATAATCTTGATTATGGAGACGAAGCTTGGAGGAGTGACAACGAAACTTGTGGTTTAATAAACCATTAAAAGAATGAACTGCTTCTCAGTGCTGCTGACAAACATGCATTTGGTACCACGCAGGAATAACAGCACCCTCCATCAACCTTTCCTTTCTTTAAACCAAAAAGGAATTCATTAGCGCCTCTAAGCAGCCAAACGAAGGCTGAAGACAACTCGTCTTATGTGTCACTCACCCTATTCATACTGCCACTGGTTGAATTGCCTGATTGGTGTAGTTTAAGTTTTTCCCTCCATTGCAAAAAATACGAAAAAAACTAACCTATTCTAGTACATGTACTTTTAATCGTTTTTAATTTCCTGCATTGGCGTCGAGTCCTTCATCCTCCATTACCATCTTGATGTGGGGCAAATTTATGACTGCCATTAGGCGGGAAAAGAGTACATATGCCACCATTATCTGGCTGAGGTGACGATAAATTGCTCGAGGTAGTAGCCACATAAAGGGTTGACCTTCTGTCCACTGCCTTTTTTGCCTGCTTAGCAGTCATAGGTTGAAATGAAAATCACATCTGGGGTCTTCACGAACTACTGTTGCAGTCTAAATCGACAAGAAGTATCGGCCTATTGCAACGAAGCGTGACTTTAGATTTACCGCACTTTGTACTTGCTCTAAAAGTCATGGTGAAGGGGAAGAGAAGTAGCAATTTGTCTTTCGTGACCTTGGCATTTGACAACCCCTTATTTGTGCGTTGATTTCCCTACGGCTTACAAGGAGAACTGAGATTGGGTAGAGGAAGGGTGAGACCATGATGATTGCGAATGGCGTGGGTAAAATCCATCAAAGGGGCAAGTGTGGTCTTTTGTCATTCCATGAGTACTGAGTAAGGCGGGTGCTGGAGGCAATAATTTACCTCCGCTATCAATCAGCTCTACTATGACGAGAGACAGCTGTTAAAGGCGACGACAGGGAGGCTTATCCACCGAGTGCAGGGTATCCGCTTGGGCTATAAATAGTTCTGTTCTAAAATGATACTTATTTACAAACTGAATTAGCTACCAAACATATTATTCCGCAGACCTTCTTAGGCAGACAACTTTCGCCCAATTGGTGAAGCGGACTTCCTCCTAGGGCGGGTGGTTTGAACCTCTTGGCAGTATCGTGTTTGAGAAATTCTACTTTACCAAGTTCTTCGTCGCCTCTTACCGGACTCCAGCAGGTGGATTTTTTTCCGTCGAGACAGCAGAATCGGATCTTCCGCTCACAACCGAGGCTATCGATTAATGTGGCTGAGTCAACCCGCAACTTGTGCGTGATTGGCTCCTTCCATCGATAGCGCGCAATATAAAAAAATAAGCCCTGGTGTGCAATCAACAACGCACGCGAAAGTAACAAAAACATTCTGTTTCGCACCTAGAAAATCAACAATTTTTTGGCAAAAATGTGCTGGCGTTAAAATAAAACTCTTGGATGTGTACTTTTTTGGTTTTAACTCATTTTCGGCGCACTTTTATTGCTATGGTGGAAAAGTGCATCCATAAAACTGTCATTTTGAAACGTTGCGTGAAGTTAGACACTTATCCATTAGTTATGTGTTTCGTAGCAAATGCCTTTCTTTAAAGCAGCGATCTGTAGGAAAAATGACACTTTTGATACCTCTTGTGATTACTTTCTTACCTCGAGCATCTCATCTCCTGAGAGGCGGAAACAAAGGATGTGCAGTTTTCTATTTTTACGCATGTAGCATCTAGCATTCGTAGCCGTCACCAAAGGGTAAGTGAATTGTTCACATGAGCCTGAAACCTACTCAAAGGCGAGGGATTGGAAATGTATTCCTTCTGTGAGGTAGAAAGGGCATGGTGCATACTCCATCGTGCAGTCTTATCACTGTACTGCTGGAGTTAATCTTGGTGACTGTCAAAAGGCCGGCAAAGTAGTCATCTAGGTGCGAAGTGAGGTAAACCTAATTTCTGGCGCCCTGTTTTTCTAAGATTGTGAACCAGAATCGCCTTTTTTGAAATTCCAATAAGATAATATTTGCCTTTCATTATAAGAAAGGCAAAAAAACGGGACTGCTGTTCCTCTCCCCTTATCATGATGGCGAAGACAGCGGTGTTGTGAGATGTCTTCCGTTAACCCAACACAGAAGAAGAAAAAACTCACGGGAGAGACCAAAAAGCATATGGAGAAGTTTTTTTACTTTCCCGTAAACAAGTATTCTTTCCAATACTTTTATTTTTTGTGGGAAGTCTTACTAGCATTTCGTGATTTGTGACGCTCCGGACAGTCTGTTGGAATAGGAAAAATTGTTCAACAAGCAGTGCGTACTCCCCACATTATTCAATAAAATAAGCAAATAAGACAATGCTTTGTTCTAACTGTGAACAAAGTGTAAATAGCTGCTTAAAATTTGCAAATTTAGGCAGTTGCTCTTTATGGACCAATCAAATTTAAAGGACAAATTCTGTTGACTTTGGCGCTGATTGATTGGTCGATTAAAGGGCGGGTTAACTATTGACCGGCCTTTTTTTCCATCACTAATTCAATTCAGCCTAATTTCAGCCTCGTCTAAGTCTTTTTCCTGAATTGGACAAAGGCAACTGTGGAAACAGCCAGAACTGAATAAAGGAAGAGAGTGGGATTGGAAGGAGGGGGTAAATACGAGATCCGCATTGTGCATTGAATAGGACACGGATAACTTGGTAATTACTACCTTTTATGCCACCAATTCGGGACATGTGTGACAAGGGTGGAGATTGAGAAGGGGTTGGGGAGAGGCGCGAGACGCGCAGGGCAGTATATGACGGGACAGGGTGGAGAAGGCAAAAGGAGAAATTTGGATAGAGGCGAGAAGAAATTAGAAGACCAAAGGATCAGACAAAGAGCATCATAGGGCGTCTCAGTGGTATCAAGTGAACGCTCTGCAGCCCTGCCTATTTGTCACTCCATTCGAGCTCCTACTTAGGTGTTAGGGGCCAATGTTGTTCCACTACGTCTTTTAACCGACGCCAAATTTACGATAACATTAATTGATAAATTTGCGTGCTTAATTTCAATCTCCACATGATTATCAATCGAATGGACACAAAAAGGCGCAGTAGTTGCTATTTTCTTGTCTCATTTTAAATCCAAGAGAATGGTTTAGGCATTTCTTAAAATGTAAATTACAATTTTTTTGTTCCGTCTTTTTGCATCCACATGCGCTCCCGCACAGGGTGTAATTTTGACACTTGTTTGTTTATACTAGAGTAAGGAACACCCGCACTCCGGTTTTTGGGGAGGCAGACTCCACCAAACTGAAGCCAAGATGTTAGGCCTTTCCCACTCTGAAGGGAATGGATGAATTATGCCCTTCCTACACCTTTTTTCTAATGACAATTACTGGAGTTTCCTTTACAATAACATTCAATCCTGTCCTAGCTAAGTTGCTGGAGGTCACGTAGCTACCAATCAGAATAAGGCCTTCTTTAGTCGAATATTTCGTTGATACTTTCTAACAGTAACGCCAGAAATAGGGTAGTGGTTAGATTCTCATTAAAATATGAATAAAACCAGCATAATCGTTGCTTACAATGTGTTTTGTATGCGCTGGCAACTTATACTACTGATTTTTGTCAGCGTCGCAATTAGCACAATGATGACATTTAGTTCAAAGTTGACTCATTAATCTCCCCATTCTAAGTAAAAAATCAGTTTAGAAGCTAGGTTAAGTGCCATTCTTGGCACACAGACAGAATCAAATCACAGATGATAAATAAAAAGGTAAGGAGAAGTGGTCTTCGTGGGTAAAGCCGCCTCTTTGAGAGCTGTCTGAGTCATTTTTTAGGGCGGAGGAAGGGGGGAAGTAGGAGCAAGAGGGCTTGGCAAGCAATGCTTTTTGGACAGGCAAGCTCCCCTTCGTGACTGTCGTCAGCGTTGCAGTCGCTGTTTTCCTTGTCGTCGTTGTCGTCGTCATCATCGGCGTCATCGTTCTCAATTTGAGACTCGCGTCCGCGCCTCCGCCCGAAATACGGTTCCGCGCCAAAGTGGATTCGTGGTAGGCAATCAGCCAAATCACAACAGATAAACAGACATATAGATGTAACTAAGTAGAGTTTTGTTTGAAATGTGCAAAACTTTGAATGCAGTGTTTGCAGGTTAATTAGTTGCCCCCTATTTGGTTCTTTAATTGGTCATAAATGCCAACCATCTCCCTCGCTTTAGCAAAGAGACTCTCTTATCAAGATCGCCTTCCTACTCTTGAGGGTAGTAGAAAGATCTTGGCGGCAACTAGTCTACCGAGTTATGCGTACCACACCAATTGAGTGCTACGTGTGATTTCAGGCCTCAACTATCTATTATCTGTTTACCATGGTCTCGTTAATGTCTGTTTTCCATCTGGACACAACTAACATGGACGGGCAGAGAGTGTCAGAAAGGCAGGTCTATAATGTGTGCACTTGATAACGCAGAGACTACCTACGATGTTCTTTGTCTGATCCTTTGGTCGCTTCTCATTTTGGCCAAATTCTCTCTTCCTTCCCCTTCCCCTTTACCCCTCCCATCCCACCTCTGCTGTGCGCCGTTCTGTCACGCCCCGTCCCGCCCTTTCCCGCTCATTGCCCCTACCATCCTCCCCTCCTCTATCCGGTCCCATATGTCCTGAATTGGTGGTAGAAGAGGCAGTAATTACCAGGTTGTCTGTGTTACTATCAATACATAATAAAAGCATGATAATTCCACACCTCTCTCCCCAAACACCACCCCCTTCCATATTTTAGTCCTAATACTGGTTTTCTTAGCTGGCTTCGTCTTTTTAGAGGCAGGGATTCAGATAGAGCCAAATAACGAAAATTGAAAAGCTGATAGAAGGGAAGTGGTTGCTTCAATGACTGACTAAACAGTCGATTATTGGCCATAAACAACCAATACTTTCTCGCTAACATCGTCGTTTAACACCTGAAATAAAATTTTCTTTAAGAATATTTTGAGCGTTTCCTTTCTCTCAGTAACTGTTTGGGAGTTGATTTTGCAGTTAAGGCGGCAAGTTACGGAATCCTACGTTTTAGAATGGGGTCGCTATTTAACAAGCTTAGCGAGTTACGAGATGCATTTTTATCGTCGTTGAGGGTGGAAATTAGTTAAGTGTCCCCCATTGCCCTTGCAAAACATTTACTTCATGTTCTAGCTTGAAATCACATCTCCGTTTTGTAGCTAATTTAAACAAATTACCCATTTACACTCGATATCCTTACAAGTCAAAATCACGTCTAAAGGGAGTGTGGTACAAAATAGACAAGATAAACAACTTGTTTCTAACGCGGGATGATAGCCGTACTCCTGATAGGAGAAATTTTTTTCTAAAAAGGCATTACTGTTTAAGGGATCATAAGTAGTAATTATTTTATGAACTGTGCTAGATTGCTGGGCCTGGCATACACTTTCCCTCTCGTCCTCTGGTGCCTACTACAAAACAATAGTTAAAATAAATAAAGCCATAAAAATGGCATAATAAATCTGACAATTTATTCTTTAAATTTAATTACGTGTTTTGTCTTGAGGCCAATACACTTTCAAGACTTCGCCTTCCGGTCACACGTTGTTTTGTTAAATTATTTGACGCATCCGTCCTCCTCTGGAGCAGCAGAGCGCTCGCATAATAAGGACTAAGTTGTTGATTCTAAAAATTTAGCAAAGCGACACACGCACAGTTCTGGTCTATCACTACAAATAGTGTAGTGTAGGTACAAAGCTTTAGCTTCAATGCCATCGTAAAATGCTTTAGTCATGTTCATTACGAAAATATTTTCTACAATGAGACCCAAATAAATGCGATACCAGAAGCTCTCCTCTTTACACTGTGGCCTGTCTATTGTGCATGGTTGTTCGATCCAGGTCGGGTCAAATTCCGTGAGCAAGAGTGAGGTTGCTGCTGTAAGTTTTGCGATCATCCGATTCACTTCTACTGGTCGAGCTTTAATGGCCATTAGCATTTGGAATTGAGGATATAGGTCTAGGAACCATGGCTGCATAAGGTCCTCAACGTGATAACGCAGAATTCGGATTAGGTTGCTGAAGGTAAAGCAGGCTACGTGACCGCATATGCCACGCTCGCTAATATCATTACGGAGCAAAAAAATTAATCCATTTGTCCATTCTAATGAAAGCTCCATACGAGCAGGCCACTTCGTAAATTCACTTGGATAATCTAGGCCCATAGGGGACTTGAATTCACGTTGTAAGGGGATTGAAATGTAGGAGATAGTTTTTGAGTATTTGACGTGTCTCTCCGAAAAGCGCAGAACTTTAGTGGAAAAACGACTCCATATTTCTCGCATAACTTCAAAAATTATGATCGGTTCCTCCAAATACATGGCCAGCAGAGCCTCTTCGTAAGATTTACGTTGCGTTAAGAGCTGCCTTACCAAATGGCAGACTCTGCAGTCAGGATTCTCCGGTGTCGGATTGTACACCAGCCTGAAATCGAGGTCATCAATAAACTTGGCACTTTTATCTGAACGAATCTCTTTACATTTCAGAAGCAAGGCTATCATGGGAACCACAACGAAAAAGGGAAGCCTTATGGTTCCATTCGACTCATAGATATAGGTGTCACCCAACGTAACTGTAGGCGTGTCCGGCGGTAAATTCTCTAGGTCAATGTAGAGGCCACAATCAGTCTGTGGGTCAAATGGGGCGTGCTGAACGTTGGAAAAATGGCGTTGAAACTGCATCCTTGTTGCTGAGATGGCTACAACTCCAAACCAAAAAAGACACGCACCCTCCCAGTTCCCTTAATCGACTGGCCTTTGCGTCACATGGAGGTAAGTCACGCGCTTCGAGTCAGCCACTTTGGGCGCCCCAATTGAGCTTCTCCCTTAATAACACTATTTAACAAGACAAAATGAGTTCAAGGACACGTAAAAATTTATTTATATAACTGTTTCTTACTCAATGCATTAAAATGCCTAAAAATTTTGCCTTTAGAGATATTACCGTCCTGAGGGAACACGTAACTTGGCATGTTCACCTGCAACCTAGACAGGCGCAATCAGCTGCTACCTACAGAGCTTGATAGACACCTGTAGACGATTGATAGATCTTGTTTTGGAATTCGACTCTTACGGGCCTGCGTCATCTCACTTAACTGTATGGTTCTACTGAGCATAAATAAGTAGTAGGCTCAGCACACTCGCTTACACAGAACTTGGTACATCTCGGCATTGGTCGCTTTCAGCCTCTCCTCCTCCTGCCATGATGAAAAGGTGTTTTCACGTTGAGGGCATACGATGTCGTGCATTCCAAAAGACCCACGTAAGAGACTTTCCTAATTGCATCGTGCGAATACTACGCTTAATCCCCAAGGAGAATGTGCTCAGTGGATGGCCGAATGTGTCACCCGAAACACTCGACAAACTAGCTCCTGACTTGAGATTCGGTAAGGAAAGTGGAAGCTCTATAAAGCAGATTAAAATTTTTTAAATAAGTGAACAGTTTCCTTGGAGGTAGATGCGCTTGTTTTATAATATCGGTTTTTCCTGAACAGTAGAAAATCGGCCATTTCGAAACTCGGGTCTCCAGAGAAGTGCTTTTGAGAAAATGTATGACCCTTCTAGCAAGCCCTCTTTCAGTGAGAATCTTCAAGTCCTGTTTCAATACTGAAACTATGGTAAGAGGGTGGCACGAGTCATCTCTTGAAGGCGTCGAGATGCTTCCAAAGCGCGTTCTCGTGACCTTTTGTCGATTTTTGAATGCCTGTAATTGTGCGCCAAATCGGTGTGCGTGGTGATCAGTAGCATACTAGGAGAGTTAAATAAAAGAAACAATGCCACATCATTTGACCTTTTTGGAGCATCCACCATTCCGATCAGAAATTCATCACAATCTCTACATACGTTTGGAAAAACTGCCAAAGAAAACACCCTCTCTATCGTTTGCTGCCGATTTGAATACCTACAGATCGTCTCATGGTTTTACCATTCCCCTCTTCATTGCTGGTCCCATGATGATTCTGTTTGAGGGCAACATGTTCCCACCTTGGCATTACATCACGCACTCCTTCCTCACGGAGATTTCCCCTGAACCGCGGTCAAATCCCACTCCAATGCATCCCGCTTGCGAGGTTTGCAAGTCCGTTCGTTGGCTGTTGCGATCTTGCAAATCGTTTGAACAATGCAAGTGGCATTTCCAGGGGACATCTCAAGGCTTCGTGTTTGAAGTACTGCGAGAGATTTGCATCCGAATTCAACCGAAGCTATTGTCCTTTTCAGCAGGCCCTACTAGCCTCCTCGATGCCATTGAACTTATGCGAGTACAAGAAAATCCACCCTACCTGCTTAAAGTTCAACATCTACTACCCAAAAAGCCCAAACACGTCTCCACATTGACGTTCACAGAGCTGCAGCTCATTAACATACTGATCGTCTACATTCATTATGACTACTGCGTAGGAGGACACAGAGCTTCTATTGCCGGTTTTGTGTTAACTAACTTCATACACATCTTCCGCCTGATAATGATTAGATTGCAGCCTAGTGTGAGATGCAGTTCACCCACGGACCAGCTTTTTTCTCTTCCCGGAACGTGGAATAAACCACCTGTGGTAGTGGAAATGTTGAGGTTATTGGCCACAGCTCTCAGTCAATGCCTCATTGGGCTAGACGAGAGAGAGCTCATGTGGAGGGCTAGAAAAGACAATTTGAAGTTCAAAAATGCTACAGAATGGCAGTCTCTGTATAAGATAAAGTTGGTTCAGGCCATGGAGAATCTACTGGCAATGAATATGCCAGAGTTATTTAACAAGTCAAAGTCACTGAGACAAAAGTTGATACATTGGAATGACTGCCCTCAAAATTCGCGAAATTGTCTCTGCTATATTCCGTCACAGATAACGAGAATGGATTGCAGTAGAGGATAATGTTTTCTTTTTTTCCCCTTCTCCCTCCCTCTCACCTGCGCTTATACTCCTTGCCCACCGGCTCACCCCTTTTACGACTTAATCGCCCTCCTTTTGTAATTTGCTTACATGCAATTAGGAAGAGGAGGCAGATAAAGTTCATTTAATCTCTAAACTCATTCTAGGACGTTTGGCATCTTTGACAGGTCCCAGCGGAAGCAATGGCAAGCGGACTTCTTTTGTTGAATAAAAGGTGTCACTTTCGTCTAAAATCCAACAAAACTCCAAAAGCGAAGGTGAGGTCAGTGTTGACAAATTAACTTTTGTTCAGGAATCTTAGTGATCGGTGATGGCTGGCCTTTAAGTGTTCACTACAAGTGGATGTGCAGTGGTTAATTTATTTTGCGTCTTCTTTGAGAAGATGGCTCATCACTGTATACAGCTGCATGGTTAATAGGGCACATCATTAGTCTTGCCTACTACAGTGTCTATGGACTGCGCATGCTTTGGTCTGATCTAGTCCGGTTTGGATCCGTCTGGACTGCACTGATTAGGCTTGCTCGAGTTAGACCAGAGACAATTCATTCAACAACCACATCCTAGCGTCTGTAGCACCAACTACCCCCCAACCAAGACGTTCACTCAATATCACCTCAGCGTAATGAGTCCCGCAACAAATCTGACAAGAAATGTCAAATTGCCGGTCCGTAATGTCTCCACATATACTCTGGCCTTCATTACAGAAATAGGCTCAATAAAGCCTACTTAAATAAAATAAGTAGCAATTTTGTGAAAAATGTCCATCTTCTTTGCTTTAATGCCTTTTAAAGGTAGCCAGATTTGGCATAATTGCGACTAGGCGCCCTCCTCTATCTTCCTCATTGCTTTTGGGATCGAACAGAAGGATCACACCGTTTCACCACTTCCGCCTTGAATATATCAACAACGGCACTTGAGGTGTCGTCAAAACGAAAATCTTCCAATGAGCAGCCGCGTAGCCAGAGACAGTTGATGTTGGAACAGAGTATATTCATCATTGCCCTGCGTTTCATTTTAGCCTCCTCACGATCCATCCAGTCACTTATGTCCACATACGGCGACACGTTACTTTGGGCGTACTTATGAGCTACCCAGCGTGAATCCAAGCAGATTAAGTCCTCCGCAATGTAATGGACCATTTTTTGAATCAGTATACGAAGCTTTCGGCTTCTAAATACTGCCGTTGGCATGAAGTAGAGACTCTGTGTAGCACGACGATTTCCGCATTCCACGATGGCGACCTCCCTTATCAAAGTGCAGAGATGGTAGAAAATAAAACGTGTCACAGCGCGATGGAAGTCATTTGGGATAGACATTAGGTCCTTAAAAATATAGCAATTTATAGCAGCTATTTGCATTGATATGCGTTGGTAGTAGACTGCTGACGTGGCCTCTTTGCAGTATCGCTGGTACCTATCTGCATGGTCTAAATCTGTGGGAAAGATACCATCCATTTTGGATTCAGTAAAGGTGCCCAGTGGAAAGACTACATTTGACTCCTCCATTGTTACACACGTATCGTAGTCGAGGTAGAGAACTGGTGGCGGGTTTCTTTTAAGGATCATTCTGAGGACGTTGAAGTTAAAGAGAGCCGTTTGTTTTTCAATCACTGCCATACAATCCTCGAGACTGCCAGCTGCACTTGATAGGAAGTTAGCAACTACTCGAACATCCTCCACAGGAGGAGAAGACCTCCAGCAGTTAAGCAGCATAATGAAAGAATGCGGATTTTCTGCGTCGACAGAGGCTAGATGTTCTAAGTGGATCGTCCTAAATAGAGTAAATAAATAGGCTGGCACACGTTCCACCCCTTCAGTGTCCAAGACGAAGGGAACTCTGCCCAAACGAACGGTAATAAAGTCAGTAGCACGAACGAAGCTTGGATGTGCGTCACGTAATGGATAGTGACCCCGGGTTGTCAAGGCAGAATTATTGTCGGTCGTCTCCATTCTTGAGCCTCAATCTTTGTGCGTACACAACCGGTGGCACTACACACGTGACAGGAGCCTCGTGAACTGTCAAACTTGGACAAGACATTTATCGATTTTGATAATGACTGACGCAATCATTGAATCCCTTGGGCTCCGGTGCCATTTGTGCATGCATTTATCCGTCCATCCTTTCATGCCTTTGTTCATTTCTCCATTGCGAGTCAGTTGAGTTGTCTTCGCCCTTCCATTAACCCGTCCATCGGTTCCAGCTTAAAATGACTGCAACTGTCTTAAACCTTGCAGTGATTACGCCAATCTGTGTAGGCTTAAGTGTTTAAGTAGGAATTCACTGGTTCTGAAGCAGACCGCAGCATAGGCAGTGAGATGTGCGGAGACTCGCATTTGGGGGCCTAAAATGCTTACTTTGTTGACATTTAGGGAAAGCTGGGTCGCAGCGGAGGTGGGCTAAGAATGTGGGTGCAGTCGAAGGCTTTTTAGGGCGGACAGATCTGTCTACCTGCATTCTCTCTCCCCCTCTCGCAATCTTAGTGCGGGGATGGTGGTGCTGCGCTGGAGAATGCCTCAGTCTTTTCTCACGGTGTGACCCTTTTTGTCGAGGAATTTCAAGCTTTACTGAGCGGAGTCGCCTCGTTTACCCATGCAAACGCTGGTTAAAGTGTTGTGTTGGAGTAGTTGTGTATTGGTTGGTATTCATAGGTTCATTGACGCGGTTTTCCCAGGCGTACACCTCGACCTTTCAGCCTGCCCTCCTGATACAGGGTCTGGGCCAAACCAGTCCATTTTATTGAGCTTCTAACTTGTCGACTATGCAAAAGCCTTTGAACTGCTTCCTAATCAGCTTTATCGTCTAGTTAATAGGGGATAGGTAATCACGAGATCCGCTGTCCATAAAGTTCACCAAGTGCCGATCCTGGCGAATAGCCACTTAGAAAGTGGGAATTGCTACGTCGTGTAAGGCATTACTGTGGCAACCTCCAGTGACATTTAAAAGGAGTGTGAAATCGCTGATGCTAGTGATATCTACGACTTTGGACAACACTGTGCGAGTAGTTGACTCTTTGAGCTCAGTGTGACAGGACGCGGGTCACTCTAAACGCTACCTAGGCTGGTAACATGGTAGACTTGATCTGCTGAAAGCACTACTTCTTTGTCCCTGGGAGTAAATTTGGATCCTGTCGAGCCTTCAAACTGAAGTGATCGGCCTTGATCGCCAAAGGGATACAACCGGCGAGTGATCCAGGCCTGGAGGGATAGTGCCACACGCCTTATTCAATATCAGCTCGACCACCAATTAGCCAATCAAGAGATGGGAAGTTAAAAACGTCGTGTCCAAGGCTTTCTTGGGAAAATTCACGAGCTGAATGGGATTGGTACGTGAAAGACTTGAAGCACCGACACTCAGTGCGACAAGAGTCGAGTGGTGTATCATTAAGGAGACAGGGAATGGAGGGAAGAAAGCTGTAAAACCATATGCATGATTGTGGATGAATATCTACTAAGTTTATAGATACGGGGATGAACGAATAGCTGCGTGGGTATTACGAAAACTCTAGCCAAAATGAATTGCCAAGAAGAAGAGGCAAACTGAGTGAGTAGATGATTTAATGGCCAAAAGGCGTCTCATTTTTTGAGGCTGATGTTTATTGAAACAAAAGGACATACACGACTGGGTGAGTGCGCAACTCAAACGGCGTTTAAGGTCTCCACATACTCTTTAACAGTCGGATCTGACATAATATCTTCCATCACTTTCCATTCAGCAGTTCTATCGAAGGGATCGATCGAATTCAACACCAGGAGACTTCGCATGCAGTTCATCGCTGACCACAAGTACAAATCCTCCTCATCGCGGGCTGAAATGAATGTTGCGTACTCGCAAGAAACGTAGTAGTTCTTCTGCAGGTCTATAATGCGTGGAGAGAGGGCAGAGGCGAGACCAACCATTGCTCTTGCCATCTCCCTTGGGTGTGTTCTGAGGGCACGAAATATGTAGTCATGACAGTTCGGATCCCCCTCCACACACCTCAATTCACCGGCTACGTAGGCTCGCAGCATACGAATCAGGTTTGCCATTATGCAGCAAAACACATCGGTGTAGATATCTTGATCCTTTTTATCATTAAGGATATGGAAGGTCTGCATTTTAAGGAAGATCTCAAACTCCACATTCGGTTCAGGCGAATCCTTTTCGCCGGAGGGACAGAGAACTCGGGGAATGTAAAATTGGTTTAACTTGACAAATTCATAGTGGATTAGAGAGTAGAACACTAATTTCTCCTTTATTCGACTCAGTACTTCTTTGAAGATTTCAAAGATGAAGGCACTATCTCGTGAACACCACCGAACTTGACATTCATCATAGCATTGACAATCATTGAGGAGCCACTTAACCTCTTGACACACCTCACATTGACACGCCTCAGGAGTCGGATGGTATGCTGGACGACCGGAAATACGACTGACGAAGGAGTCGCTATTGTTGGCAATCTCCTCGCCTTGCCTACGACGTAGGAGCATCAGGGGTGCCCCAATAAATAGGGGGATCTTGATTCCTTGGCCATTTGCGACACATCCAAAGTCCGGGGTAAACTCCATCATAGGTGTGTCAGGATCCAAATAGTAAAGGTCGATTAGGAGGTCTCCATGTCTGGGTGCACTGTAGGGTTGATGCGGAATGCAAGTTAGATGATGCTCTGGCATGGCTAGAAGAGTCCTCGACGAAGTGTCGTTCTAGTCCACGCAAATAAACTTTACCGCCTCACTGATGCCTGGCGATTTGGACCAAATCGATTCAAGGTCACGTGCCCAGAGGGGCACCTCGGGTCGCTCCACGCGCCGAATTATCGCATTGTCACTGGAGAGAGGGGGAGGAGGGGAATTGAATCCTGTTGAATGCCAGTAGAGAGATACGAGTTGGCCGACTAAATCGTAGATTAAAAATATGTTGTTGAGTGGAAGAGTTTGAATAATCCTTAGCCTTCGAGATTGAGTGCTCTTCCACGAATCAGAAGGGAAGTTACTTTAGCATTAAAATTAGACATTAGCCATCCAATGTTAAGGTCGAATCTCCATGCGGATACTGCCAGGCAGGACAGCGCTCTCGCCTATTACTTGACGCCTAATCAATCAGCATCCATTTATAGCGAAGGACATTTGCCTGGTGGATGCTGAAGCTCTTGAGGTGGTCGTTGAATCCTAGGATCTATGCATAAGCAGGACACTTGAGCTCTCCCTTCCCGCCTGAGTGTTGCGTATTTTAGATTACCTCCTTCGACAGCGAACAGAACAAGGAGACGCACTCTAAGGGAACTGCAAAATCAAGGTCATCCCATCTGCCGTAGGCACATTAGACGGCTAAGTGAGCTAGGAAGCGATTAGCTAATCTCGCCTTCACGTGCATAAGAGGTGAATGGGGAGGCAACTGCAAGAATACTGATTTGAGATGCTATAGACAACCTAAGATGTGCCCCTGCAAGAACGGTGCTGCATTATTTCCTTGTCGCGTCAATCGTAGATGTGACAGAATGTCAACCAACTTCATCAACCGCATGACAATCTGCACTACTAGGTCATCAGCTTGGTGTCATGGCGTCTTGTCAATGCCATCAAAGCCACCAAACCCCTTGACACACACTACGAACGCACTTAAACGTTAGTTCTAGGCTAAGAGAACTGTAACTTGTCAATGGTATGTGATCTTTCTATACGATGGTGGAATATTTATTCTCAAGGCTGATTGGTTCTGGTGGGTTTCACCGCCTCTAGCACCATTACTAGCAGCAAAGAGTGTCATGGCCATCCAAACCGTCACCCTGTTGCCCTCAGGATGAATAACAGACCATGCTGTTCTCTATGCTCTACTGAACTGACACGCAGCACCATGATGGCACCGATATTACATTCCCCGCCTTACAGTCCCTGGGTGGAACTAATATAACCAGAACCCAACGCTGACACACTCAGTGGCATTTATTTTCTTATTTAGAGAAGAAAAAAGGTATGTTTTTAAGCGCATGCAAACGCACAACCAGCTGTTAATTTGTGGCTGCTGAAGGCTCTCCACAGACGCAATTCTGTCGCGTTGCTTGCAGAACTTTAGATAGCCTACAAGCACAAAATTCCGCCACACAGTCCTCGCTATGCTCTTCAGTGTGAATGAGGATGTCATCAAATCCGCACTGCGAATTCCAGGCCTTTTGGGTGTTGGTACAGAGGATGTTCATCATGATGTGAACTGCAAAAGCGTCTTTGTGCTGACGCACCCACTGGCGTTGATCGGTGATGTCGGAGCGACAGTGCATTTGTTCAATGAACCAGGCACGATCTATGTCAAAAAGTATAGGAGCTATCTCCTCAGAAAGGCGTTGAATGAAGAGTTTCACGGAAGTGGATCGTGATCTTGTAGCTTGCATCACGGCAAGTGGATCGAATTCGGCGCAGAAGCAGGGTGTAGTTACTTTACAGTAGGCGCGAACTAGATGCATTGCGTTAACAATGATGAATGCGACACAATCGCGAAGCTTTTTGTTGGCAATACTCTCTGCATCGTAGTAAAGAGAAGTGTTGAAGAGATTAAGAGCAGCGATCTGCGTCTCTCTTGAGTAGTTGCATAGGTAATACTCTTGATCGACGCAGACATCCTTTGGAGTGGTGACGCCATCCGATAGTTCCACAGTGGTGTGCGTCCATGCCTCCAACTCGTCCTTAAAGATGGGATTCCCGTCACGAAAGAAGCTTATATGCTTGACAAGTCCACAGGAGGCATTGGAAATGGGAAGTGGGCAGGGTTTAATCAGCTTCACGATCTCCAAAATGACGTGCAAGATAAAGTGAGCTGATGCAGGCTCCAGGAACTCCATGCTCTCATTCACTGTACGATTCATGTCAAGTAACCACAGAGCCACCTCTCTAACTTGCTCCTTACGTTTGTCGGTGAGTGGAGGAGGCCGATCAAGCAGAAAGTTGTGCGGCGGTTTCATCTCCAATTGGTCGACGTGCTTGCTCCTCAGCATTACCATGGCAATAGCCAAACCCTGGGGAATTTTAATACCACACGACTCTGCGCAGTCAATAAGATTTGGCTCGAATTGGATTTGAGGAAAGTCCCCCAATTTGGTTGCCATAGTGCTAGCGGAGCTGGAAGAGGGGGGCCAAAGATCATCATCAGGACACTTGCGCTCCTTTTTCGCTGCCCTGAGGTCCCGCTCGTCCACCATCACAAGACGCCTCCCAATCGATGCACGTGATGTGTGACCTAGAAGAGGCGTTTGGAAATCTCGCAGGCGGGCGGGATTGAATTGGTCAAGGCGATAAAGTTCATTGCTGCGGCTTCAGCTAGGGTCTCTTTGTGGGATTTGAAAGTGAAATTCGCTAAGATTTAGGTCATCCGACCAAAGTCAACTTTGGCCTTTGAAGCAGCATTGCGTTTCATAGTAGTTGTGGTCTCAAGGTGACAGCATTGGGCAATTGCTAACGCATAAGCAGATGACTAGCCAAATAACTGATAGATTCTGCATGTTTGATTTGATGTAAGCAGTAGGTCAAATCGATCGAAGTCTTACAAACCAAAACAAAATCACAAGTTCCTCAAAGGTATTAAATTTGCCGCAGGGAATGAGTGTAACCTCAAGTGTGCAAGAAAGGCTTTGATGAAAGTTGATGGTCATCTCCCCAACTAACTCAGTAACACCCATTTACAAAATAAGGATGTCCAAAATGAAAAAGAAGCTCCTCGTAATTCCTAATACATTTCTTAAAAAACCGCGTTATGTGGTAGATTAGGAACTCTTAAAAATACAGTGCCATTTGATATCATTCAAAGTCGTGACTCTTTTCCAAAATTGCCAATACGATTTACGATTAGTCCTAATATGGTTTAAGATGGGGTGCTAAACAAGAGCGAAAAATCAGCAAAATCGATTTTACTTTTAAAATGTGTTATCAGTTACAATACTTGGATGCAAAAGTTTTTAAAAATCTATCAAGACTGTCAGTCAAAATTATTTGTTTAATTTTCTTTCTACAACCTTTAATGTATGACACGATCTTGCATATTTAAGTGGCAAGTATTGATACTTTTGCTCAAATAATAGTCTCTAACTCTCACATAGACTTAAATATCATAAACTAGTTTAGCAAATTTATTTCTATTAAGACAAAATCAAGCTACAATGACTGTCTGATATAGTCAGCTATAGCAATACAGTTAAAGGATAATGCATAGCAATACATTTCAACTGCACTCCCCTAGTTTATAAGTGTTTATAAAGTTACCAGCTCTTGAATCAAAACGTAGCACAGAAGTGCCTCCAGGCTTTACAATTTTGGAAAAATCTATTTTGTTTTTCAATGCTAATGTTGATGATTTCTCCTAAAACGTGCATGGGCGTCTCGACTAACCCACTTGCTTAGTGCCCATGATGGATCAGCAGTCGTCTGCCCTGGGTTCATTGACTCCTGCTCAAAGAGCACAGCTGGTAGATCAAATGAAGACCGAAGTAGCTATCGCCAGCACTCGCGAACTGATTGATGTAGGGACACTGGTATACCTTATTTTCTTCCCCTTAGCAACTGACTCAAAAGTGCTTTGAAAAATGCGTATCCAGACCAGGTATCTCTCTCGATAACTCCGAACAAAAGTGTCTGGGCAACTGTATGGACCGCTATATGGATTCTGTTAATTTAATATCAAAGGTGTTTGTCAATCGTCTGCGACAAGAGGCCAACAAATTACAACAGCTTTCTTAACTAACTGGGTTGTGGTGCTTTTTGTAGTCCCATGAAAATTTGTATAGGTTATTTGAAGACGCTGTTTTATTATTGCAGACTTGATTCAATGGGGAAAGGAGTGTTGTTGGATTATGGGCTTGTTCTTCAGTAAAAGCCGAGGGCTCTTTCACGTTGTCTCCTCTGGGACGTGGTGCTTATGCTTTTTGTACGTTTCAAAGGTGTGGTTAGACACTGAAAAATTTATCCAAAGACGTGTCTCACGCTTTTTAAATTGCTGTGGATGTAGGTAAATATTCATAGGCCTTTAAGTCAGTACCTGCCTCGACGTGTCGCTGTTTCATGTCTTAGTGCGTGTTGGGGTACCAGGGAAGTTGGTCATAAATCTACCTCTTAGCTTCTTGTCCTACAACGCACACTTTGAACAAATTTCATAGAGGTTGGGACGTCTTATCGCTGGTTTTCAAGCTTAGCGCGGATCTGGTCGATTTATCAGGGTGCTGTGCTATCACTTTCCGTAATTCTTATCCTGCTCCTTTTAGATTGCTGTACTCGGAAATAACTAACTTAGCTTGTCCGGATGCCATCCTTTTGGTTAATTTTACAAAATCTAGGTAGGATTGAGGGGACGAGGTTGTGGTGCATTCCCCTTTGCCTCGATGTGGATTCATCCTGGTTTAAGCTTTGCGGCTGGAGCAAGGTAAACACAATAGAACCGTACTGGCCAGGTTGTTTGTTGGGCATCACGTATCTACCGTCCTTGCAGTTCGCGGTTTGGGTGAAGATGGCGGCATATGAGGCTAGGAAAAGCGTTTTATCGTTCACCAGTCAATATTAGTAGAAGGCGTGTTAAATTTCCAGTCGCTGACGGAGGTATTGGCGAGCAAATTTAGGAAATGGAAACGGTTGTCTCGAATTTATGCACTTTTAATCGACCAGAGCGCCGGTTACGAAGAGACAAGGAGGAACTCAGGAAGGAGTCCACAAGTACAATAAAAGAAAGGTTGGAGAAGACGTAACATAGCGTTAAACTTACCATAAAATGACTAAGCAACGCTGGTCAGCCGTCACTGGTGATACTACTTGTTTTGATAATTAGTAGGTGCGCACTGCGTGCTGGTATCGATGCATTTCCGAAAACTTCCGATTTTGAGATCAGTGAGTCAATGATCGAGGTTTGGGAGTCACCTACGCTACCCATCTGGCGAGTTGGTTAGCGTCGAAGGTATCGCCCTCATGGAGCAGCTTCATCCATTTTGCGTGAAGAACGTCTTCAGAAATGAGTACTGCCGGCTGAACACAAACCACCAGGGTCAGAATCCATACTGGTAGGCTTAGTACTCTGAGTGACCCATCATCGGGGTCCTCTGAGTCTCACGCGCGAGTAGACAGGAAACTGTTTCGTACTGCCAATTCCCAACTGCCACTGTACTTAAAGATGCGCTTAGTAATAGCTTACTATCCCCACTACGGGTCTCTTCTGTCATCTACCTGTGAAACAGAAACCCAATTCATGTGGATATTTATTATCTGAACGGACTGTCACGACTAGGTTCACTTATATCCGTAGGAGAATGTCTTTTATTTACCCAATGGTGCTACCTAGTAGTAATGACACCTTTTTTAATTGCCTCAACCCTACGCTTCATGACACACACTCAGGTGGAGACTTATGGGATCACTAAGTTCCGTTCTCCCGCTGGAGTCACCGATTGACCCACGTGTTACCTCTCCCCTCCTAATATTGATTCGATCACGTGAGACAAAAAGGTGACAAGCCTTGTAATACTGATGGCCAGCGGAGGTGTAAGCTCGATTCGCCAAGGGGAGAATGCAAATGTGGATCCATTCCTCAAGGGTCTCCTCGAGGGACCGAATATGAATTTTGACGAGACCCTCCTTCGACACGTGGACTGTGGTGGTGTACAGATTCCCCTATGTCTCGGTGCGACGTTTTTGACTCTCCACCAGAAGCACAAGGAGGAGATGTCTTGCAAGCCTTTCTACAGCTTCTTGCAGGACGGAAATTTTGAGTCCAACATTAGCAGCGACATGGAAGATGCAGATCTAGGCAGCGCTATTGATAGCCTAACATCGCCTAAACTTACCCTCGAGGAGTGTTGCAACATCCTGGATAAGTATGATGCAGGGGCGCTGTACCGCATTCTTTATCGTCTATTACGTCACTTCTGCTTCAAACCCTTTCCAATTTCCGGCAGATCCTGTGATTACATCTCTAGCATCGACTTGTTTGACGACACGGACCCAGTGCTACGAGGGCACCTGAAGTACTGGGAAAAGGAGCTGATTGGCTTTGAGCTTGAACAGCCAGAGTCCTTCCAAACACAGGAACTTGATGAGGAGTGCAGGAAGAAGGTGATAAGAGAGACCATTAACGTTTGGCAATGGCGACATGAGCGTATCAGGGCGATGAATATGCTAAACAACTGTCTCTTCTACGATCAGCTGTTGGTGGAGGATGTCAGAGTGCGCCACATATTACGCTTTATTATGGTAAATTTGGCGGAACTGGTACACAGTTACGTTAAAAGTGCGTTCAAGGAGGAATCGCTACCACAAGATGCAATGCTTCATGTGGCTGCGCTAATGTTGCATCCTGTGGAGATGAAGCGAATGATTTGTCGCATTGCCAGAACATTTGGCCCAGTTCTCTTCCGACTGGAAATCGAATGGGTGACCAATAAGGTGCGTCAGTATCCCTATCGCCAAGACCGCGTGACCTGGGCATGGGAACGTGCAATTTGTGATACACAGATCCACATCTTGAAGAACATTCTCTGTGTCTACCACCCGGACTTTTGGAATCCACGCAAGGAAGTGAAGGAGAAGATGATTCATGATAATAAGGAGTGTAACCAGGCTGCATGTGGGTGCAAATTCTTCGAGAATCCTGCATTACCCTGAAGGGATCTCCTATTGTTCTGCGCTGTAGACTTGACATAAGTGGTGGCAAAGCAATAACTTCATTTGCGTTCAGTCAGATAATGTTGCCTATTTATTGGAGGGGCACATTTATGGCAAGCGCATAACCAAATTCAATTTGAGGGCTTCAGAAAGCATTTTTAGAACAGGCTTTATCAGCGTGCTTCCCTATGCCTACTGGCTTCAGTGCTGTTACTTTTGTTCCATAAGGAGACATCTTGCTGCGAGCGTAAATACTTAAAGGGAGCATTTCTATATCCAACAAACGCGTTCACGTAGAAAGAGCCAAACCTAGGTGGTTAAGTGATAATAATGTACTTTCAGCCCGAATAATACTTAAATGACGCACCTCCAGAACGTCACTTTGAATGACATCGGCTGACACTTAACTTAAACTTAGGTTTCTCCTACCTCGCAAACCCATCATTCGCTTGGATTATTATGCCAGTCAAGAATTTAAAAACACACCCTGCTACTTATTAAATAGTAAGTAGCAATAACTTTTAGAAGGGTGTAATCAATGCAGATCAGAATTAGGCGTTATCAGGACCACTACACCAACATTCTTCAAAAAACCCCATCAAGTGTCCGCCACTTGAGAAAAAACTGCCCAAAGAGGCAAAATTTCGATGAGTTACAAAGTATTTTCTAAGTTAGTCTGTACGCTATCCAAGCAGTTGCTTTAACCGAACCGATTTATGAAGCAAACGCTGATCTTGAAAAATTGAAGAACTTGACACTAAAAGCATCCTCCGATTCTCTCACAACTGGTGTGGACGAGTCCTTTTAAACGCACCAACGGTAGGCGTTCAACGCTGCGCGAGCCGGTATTATTTGGCGCCCCTGCCCTTCATTTAAAGGGTTCTGATAAATGTTCCTTTAGAGATAGAGACTTTTAGGGAACTGATACAACTAATTCTAGACACCCGGACTCCAAGAAGTTGGCATCCAAATAGCGGTACTTCACGTAAAAAATTAACTACAAATTTGGCAATCCACAGAGAGTAAGCAGATCAACATCGCTGCAAGTTAGTGCCTAAAGGTGGGAGGAAAAAAGAGGAGTTGAATTAAAGGACCGCGGTAATAACCAATCAAGGCAACCCAGTTGGCCTTGTCGATGCGTAGCGTGGGTGTGAGCAGTGACAAGGACGGCGGTTGCAAAAGCCAGTGGACACGCCTTGCATAAAAAGAGCCGTGCAACTGGTAAAATAAAGGGTCATTTACGTTCCAGGAAGTATCAATCGCCTAAGTTTACCATTCACAAGCAAGTCCAAGAGAATCAAAGCAACTGAAGAGTCTGTAGAGCACTCAACGAATAAAAGAACATTAATTGGGCAGAGTGGGCAAGACTTAATGCTGCATCACCTGCTATGAAATGTTTATCAAACTCGGCTGAGAATTCACCCAGTCATAGAGGTTACCATCATAAGTGAATAGGTGCGCGCTTTGTAGCAGCTCTTTTTAGTTATACAGGATAGGAAAGGTGTTTCTGCACTGAGCAGACTCCACGATCTTCACGCCCTCGGCTGACATTTTGATACTACAGGGCGTTTATGTATGGCTGGAATCCGCTCATAGTGATCGTGCACTAATCTGCAGGTTGGACCCCCCATAGACCAGTCACTTTGGGTGAGATCCACCCAGAAGTCACATACAGAAAAGGGCGTAGCATGTGTTCGGGCCATGACCCTTGAAGATTGTGGTCAAGTCGGCAAAATTACATTTCACCCAATAATTGGCTGAAAAAGGCCGATTAGTGCGCATTTAATGACGTTTTGACATAGTAGATAGATAAGAGAAGCAGTAGTAGTCACAAAAAAGGATCTCGTTAAGTCTGTTATCAAGCGGTTGTAAAAACTTTATTCTGCTGCATTTTACTCATTGCCATGTGCAGAACGAGCGTGGACCTCCATCTCAATACGCAAAGTGAAAGCGCCAACACGCTTTGGGCAGGTGTGGGGTTTCGACAGTGGCCGTGGTGGCGCCTATGGCTCAAATTTCACTGTAAACTAGCCAACTCACACTTCTCTAATTATTATCAACATGTATTCCAAGCGTAGCATTTAAAGAGAGAAAACAATAAACTTACCCAGCTCAACCAGGAGGATTTCTTTTATCTTGCCCAACCGAAACCGTCGTTCAGTATCTACTTCAGCAGTGCTACTTAGAATACATAAGTAGATGAAAACTAACAAGACGTCTATGCCGTGAACGCGGCCGCGCCTACTTATATCAGCTGCGGTAGTATGGCGCACAGTAGTAAGCAGATACGAGTGGCTAAGGCGTTGTGGTGGAGAGACATAAAACTAAAATAGAGAAGAATCAGGAATATCTACTCACTGGCAAAATGCAAAATATTGCAATCTTTTAAGTCTTAAAAATCTGCTTTAAGCACTAAAATCTGGTAATAGGGTGCGGACGTACTGCCGCGCAGGGTACGTGCGTGTAGCTCAAGCTCTGTGCACCAGATAAAGAATGCTTGACATTTGGTACAGACGTAGGGCTTGGACACAGGTGGTGGCCGAGATGGTAACTCACATTTCACTGCCCAGGAGGAGAACAGGCTCTTTTCATCACTTGTAAGAAGGTTTAACCAAAAGCGTTTGCCAGAAGAGAACTCCTCCCTCAAACTGTCATCCAATTTAACACAAATTACATCCAAAACACAATAAACCCTTTCGATCCTTCGGTTGTCCAAATCGAAGTAGCAAAGCTGGACGTATCAAACTGGATAAGCTAGTTTGTCTTCAATGTTTTGACGCTGATTTGCAGGAATACCAGCTTCCCATATGAAGTTAGAGGCACGAAAGGGTGCAAAAGGTACGGTGGCAACCACTGCATCGCTTCTTCAGTGCTAAAACTTGACGCCAATGTAGTGATTGAAGCCGCCGATCAATGTTAGGCCTTTTTTCCTCTCTGTCATTGGTCGGCGAAGGACTCAGGTGATTAGAAAAAAGGCGCCAATCAGAAGATAAATCAATGCATCGCAAGGAAAGGTAGGCATCGACATCCAACCAATAAAATCACAATCCTTCCTTTGCAAAGCGTCCCGTTGATTGGCTGATCGATGGGTTGTATGACTCACCGTATCAGCCAATAAAAAACCTAGATTCGATTGTCCTGCTTCCAAATCGGCTGCAGCTAGGTTTTGAGGCAAGACTGTAACCAGAGGATAGCAAACACCATCTCCCAAAGCGGTTGCCTACAGACCTGGTACTCACGTCCATTCAATCTTAGCTGCAGTCTTATTGGGCGTCAGCTTGTCAAAGTGCCAAAGGTGTGGGAATTACGAGCAGCTAGGAATGAGATATACTAAGTTCCATAGGCTCAAAAATGATTTTGGACTTTAAAGGTACCAGTTTAAAACGACCGGCTAAAGTGGGTGAAGAAGTTGAGATTGGTTGCGATGAAAGGGGAAATTGCGGCTAAGAGACCATGAAACTGTGTATCCTAGGCATTACCCTCAAGTAAGCAGATTAGTTCCCATTCTGACTAAAATAACCGAAGACAAATCAAGGGAAAGGTAAGTAATTCAATGAATGGAACTGAAACAGACTGTTGAATGCGGGAACTAGCCAGTGTGATTGGCACAGATAGGGTCAGGATAGATAGAGTACAGATAGATGGATGGATAAATGAATCCAATGCACATAAAAGGGTAAACGCAGCAGTGGTAGATGTTTGGATGGGTCCAGAAATGTTTACGCGCTCATTTGTGCATAAGAAAGACAGAGAGAACTGAAAAAAGGGAGAAAGACAGAAAAGGCTAGATAGGCGATTAGATGACAGTGCACATTTTTGTAGGTACTCACGAGGTAGCAGCTTTGACTGAACCATCAGCAGATAAGCGACCAAACACCTAGTATAGTGGCTGTTCAAAGGAGTGAGAGACCTAGACACCAACATGCTAGTCTCCATTCCATCAGCAAACTAATCTACTTTTATCCAAACAGAAGGTGAACAAGCTAGAACCTACAATCGTGCGCATTTTTGACATGTCTTCGCAGGCCGTTGTTGCGATCGAAGGTGGCATCACATTGGTCACACTGGTAGGGCTTACCTCCTTTAAGCAAAACAAATACAAAATTGAGGCTTCAAAGAACTCAACCACCTACCTTCGCAACGAGGACCAAGGTGAAATTTCAAGCCGGCCACATTCAAAAGGATCAGTTTCAAACACGACAATTTTAAAGACAGGAATCATGATGCAAAACATTTACATGATTTTGTAAAGTGTCGGCTCGCTTGAGGATCTTTTTACAGTCTCGGCGATAAGATAAGTCCAAATCTACAAAAGGAGGGTGTGGCAGCAGAAGTTGCCTGCCACAATGGTAAGTAAAGGAGAGGTGCCATTTCAGAATATGGCAGAGGAATATTGAGATTAGACCAAAGATACGTAGACTTAATTTCCACACAGAATATAAAATGATGCTAGTTAGCCAAGAACTGTGTTTGACAAATGTTATTCACAAACGTTTCGCGACAATCCGTTCTTGGCAACGAAATCGGAGTCACACACAGGTCTACAGCAAAGTAGTAAACAATCAATAACCAAGTCAACTTTTGTAACTGAAAATGGTTGCTTACAAATAAAATATTAACAAGTAAACTGCGTAGAAAAACAGAATTACCTTCACGGTGCTGGTTGTGATCTAGAGTTCTATACTTTCTACATTGGAACCCAACAATGAATTGTCTGAATGGTTTGCATGCAGACTTCGGATGAAAACTTTAGGTTCCTCAAGACTATCGGCAGCTAATAGGCCACCGAAATCCACCTCATTGACTCGTTAATCAAGAACAGCGGCACTTCCTCAAAATCGCACCTCAAAAACGATACTCCGACCTAGCAAGTCGATTCAGTAAAATAAAAGTCTGCAAATCTCATATTGAGCTATCGCCTAGGTGGACATTATTGTGTGTAAAACATGAAGTTGTTGTAAGTTGGTGTAGGAAAGATGTGTTTATGTACGTTAATGTGGCATATTTCGCCGCGGATTAAAGACGATAGTCTTTAGCATGTGATATAATGATATATGATATGATATACATATAAATGAATAGGACTAATATCTCAAAATAAAACCTAGCTTATTACTTCTTGTCTTATGATAATAATAATGCAGATTCACTTTACTTGAATCGAATATTATTTTCGGTATCTTTCAGTTATGAATCACAAATGGCAGCATTTAGAATCGCGGACGTTTTTGTCACTCAAAATCTGCTACGTCTTTTGGTTGTAATATTTAATTTCATAAAGTACTACAATCTATTTAACTTGTGATCAGTTTAGTGACTTTCCCAATTAAACAAATAAAATTTTTTGAAAATTACTTTTTCTCGCATTATGGATTACTATCGCTTAAAAAAATAGAGTAATTTTTATTGCTGCTGAAGTTGATTTATATAAGTCAAGGTAAATGACACGTATGCCGCTTCCTATCTTATACTTTCACGAGCCTATTTTTAAGGTTTTTCAGTCAACGCGGAGTAACCACCTTTGTAGTCGATTTCAAAAGGCGTGACCCCGTGTCCGTGTTCTTCTGATATCGACCTCACAGCGTCACGTGAGGATGGAGTGCAACGACTTGACCGCGGGTCAAAACGCGGAGGCAGACGATCTCCAAAATTCAGCAAATCCTGAACCGGAAGCAGATTGCCAACCAGATAGTTTTGATCTTGTCGATCGTGAGGATGGGGATGATGACGATGAGGAGCTCACCGAATTACTGCAACAACAGCAGCAGAATGAGGCTGAACAACAGTGTGTCCCGATGGAGGAATCGGAACCAGAACAATTTTGTAGAAGTCCCAGACTCCCAACGATCACCTCAGTCGCCAGTGACTCCCTACTTAGATTGCCAATGGTGCGAGTAGATTTTGAGAATCTCATCCCAGATGCTGAGTCAGGGGTTGACATTCCATTGTTCATAGCTGGACCCCTCTTCGGTATGCTTGAGTGTCTGCGCTGTGAATTGAGGTCTGGAAGAATTGCGCCATTTTTTGAAAGATTGGGGGAGCTAGAAGATGCGCAAAAGTATGGGGAGCTTGATCAAAACGTTATAAACTGGCTCTATCACTCCTGTCAGCTTTATCCCGAATCTCAGTTCCTCTTTAGTGAAACTGATTCCCTCTTTGCTTTCCACATTACCACGCGCATTCTCAATTTGATTAATCCTAAACTCTTTCCAATTTCTCAACTTCTCGCCCGCCAAGCTGAACAGACCAACTTATATTGTGTCAATGTACCCTTCCTGGAGGCGCGCAGAATTGCGTCTGACGTCATTGAGGAATGTAAGGATGGCGTAAACATATCGATAGAGGATCTCACCAATCCAGACAGAACAGAATTGTACTTTAGCGTTATCAACAATCTCTATGCCATGATTTTCTTTGATCTCTATCACATTGAGCGCCAAGAGAATCGTGATATTGTGCGTTTCACTTTCCTTATTCTCATACAGGCCTTCCGGGAGTACCTAGAGAGGATGGCCTCCGACCCTCCCATTCCACGTGACTCACTTTATAGTCTGCATAACATTCAAAAGTTTCCCGAAACTTACAAACCCATGTTGAGCGCTATTGGCAAGCGCATAGGCAAGGGTCTCATTAAGGTGCCACGTGCCTGGATTACCGACGTCCTCATTCGTCATATTGGGCTTGATTTAAAAGATCCTGAGGCAACATGTTATCAACTCCAGTTGGTAGAGAGGATCGTCGAGACCATCCTTATCATTGACTCGCCTATCGTCTTCTTACGAGGCTCTGAACTAGGTGATGTTGTCTTTCACAACGCCGAGGCGGACGATCAATGTGTGTGTCGTCTGCTGGATAAAAGAATTATGCACCCAGACTACTGTCCACACATTATATAAAGCTCCACCCTCATGCTTAATTAATTTATCTGAGTCCTACTTGTACTAACCGCTTTTGTGCGAAAATAAAGCGTACTAGTAACAAAATGCTTTCTTATTTCAGTAGTTGTCGTCCAATTGCCATCTGCATTAAAATTTATAAAGCGTTTATAAAAGAACATATACCGCCATGAAGCGAATGTCTTGGTTATTTTTTAGTTCTTCTCTCCCTCCCCCTTGCCCCTAAAAACGTCCCTAATCCCCAACACATGACCAGGATCATGTGATGCGATTCGAAGATCCACGAGGGAGGCGAAGGTCCTGCAAGTTGTATTATTGATTAAAGTGGTGATGGAGATGGTGAATGTGTGGAAGCGTTCCAAGGTGGGATGTCCTAATCAGGTTCAACAGTCAAACTGGAACCTATCAGAGGAAGCCTGCCTACCTGCTCCGGATGCTGAGTCACAAGCATCGATGGCTGCTCAGTCTGGCAAACCGCCTATTCCTACAGTTGGTAGTCAACCTACAACTCATTTGCAAGAATGCTCACCCGCTGAATGTTTTAAAAATCCACCGGGGACTAACATTGAAGCAATCACACCTTCTGAAGGCGCAAAATTCCCATCTGGGTCCCGCGCCAATCCGTCCTTGTCCACGGGTCCTACTTTGCCTCCGAAAGGTCGCCAATATCTATCTGGAATGCGTTCTCAAGAATATTCATCTTATAGAGGTCATATTGAACAAAATGAAACTTATTCTGAGGTGTCCTCACCCTTTAGAGGTCCGCATTTTCCGCCTGGATTTTATACTTCTTCAGCTTCATCTATGGAACCAATAGAAACCAATGTTCAAAGCCATCCACCTCTACGAGGTCTCCAAAACCGAATGAGAGCTCAATCTGAAGGACGTCCTCCTATAAAACAACAGTGTTCGGCAGGTTTTTATGCCCCTCTAAATCTGCCCATGAAACAAACTCCAGGTTCTGTAACTCGAAAGGGTCTCCAATATTCGACTGGGTTGCGTCCTCAAGGATACTCACCTTTTAAAGGTCCTGGAAATCAAACTGGGACTGATTTTGGAGAATTTCTATCCGATGGACCGCAATACCCACTCGCATTCCATGCAAATCTGCCATTGCCCTTGACTTTCACAGGAACCAACATGCAGAACTATTTACCCCCAAGAGGTCAATTCGGAGTGCGTTCTCAAGGGTGCTCACCATTTAGACGTTCTATTAATCAAATAGAAACTCATTCTGAACTCGTCTTACCTTCGGAAGGTCCGCAATATACCTCACGAATGCATGCTCCTTCAACCCTGCCTGTGAATCTGATTGCAGCCAATGCGCTAGACTCTTTACCTCCGAGAGGTCTTTCGAGTCAAGTGACACCCCAATCTGAAAGACGTTCAACTATGGGTAATCAGTATTTGCCAGGATTTGATGCTCAACGGACTCCACTCATGAAACCGGTTGACGCCTCTATGCAAGGCCATCTGCCTCCAAGAGGTTTTGCAAATCAATCAATTGCGCCTACATATCAATACTATTCACCCTACATGGGTCACCAAAATGTAAACGCTGCTACCGACTCACAGGGTAAACCTTCTGAAGAACCCTCGAACTCAGGCAGAGTTAAAACGCCAGAATTCCCATCAATTAGATCGCCATGTCCTCTCATTCAGGCTGGCCAGAGCGACTCATGTGAACGGCCCCACCAACGCTATGGATTGCCAGTATTTCTAAACGACCTCGATGTTCAGCCTTCTAGTGAAGTGGGAGAGGACGGGACATCCGCTATTGTGAGTTCATCTTTCAAAAAGATGACGGTCCAAGATGAGACTGCCGATCAGACATGTCCACCTGCAATTTTGCAGCAGAATGGGAAAGTTCCTCCCTGTGTCCAGCCAGCCACACAGTCCAGAGGTCTCGAAGATGCAAATGTGTCTCCCTGTGCTCAACCTTCCACACGGTCAAGCAATGCCCAAGGATTGAGTGTATCCCCTTGCGCCCAACCATGCCCAGGATCGAGTGATATACAGGAAGCCATTGCGTCTCCCTGCGCTCAGCCTTCCACACGGTCAAGCAATGCCCAAGGATTGAGTGTATCCCCTTGCGCCCAACCATGCCCAGGATCGAGTGATATACAGGAAGCCATTTTGTCTCCCTGTGCTCTGTCATCCACACGGTTGAGTGGTGTCAAGGAATTATTTGCATCTCCCTGCGCTCAGCCTTCCACACGGTCAAGCGGTGCCCAAGGCTTGAATGCGTCTCCTTGCGCCCAACCATGCCCAGGATCGAGTGGTCTACAGGAAGCCATTGCGTCTCCCTGCGCTCAGCCTTCCACACGGTCAAGCGGTGCCCAAGGCTTGAATGCGTCTCCTTGCGCCCAACCATGCCCAGGATCGAGTGGTCTACAGGAAGCCATTGCGTCTCCCTGTGCTCAGCCTTCCACACGGTCAAGCGGTGCCCAAGGCTTGAATGCGTCTCCTTGCGCCCAACCATGCCCAGGATCGAGTGGTCTACAGGAAGCCATTGCGTCTCCCTGCGCTCAGCCTTCCACACGGTCAAGCGGTGCCCAAGGCTTGAATGCGTCTCCTTGCGCCCAACCATGCCCAGGATCGAGTGGTCTACAGGAAGCCATTGCGTCTCCCTGCGCTCAGCCTTCCACACGGTCAAGCGGTGCCCAAGGCTTGAATGCGTCTCCTTGCGCCCAACCATGCCCAGGATCGAGTGGTCTACAGGAAGCCATTGCGTCTCCCTGTGCTCAGCCTTCCACACGGTCAAGCGGTGCCCAAGGCTTGAATGCGTCTCCTTGCGCCCAACCATGCCCAGGATCGAGTGGTCTACAGGAAGCCATTGCGTCTCCCTGCGCTCAGCCTTCCACACGGTCAAGCGGTGCCCAAGGCTTGAATGCGTCTCCTTGCGCCCAACCATGCCCAGGATCGAGTGGTCTACAGGAAGCCATTGCGTCTCCCTGCGCTCAGCCTTCCACACGGTCAAGCGGTGCCCAAGGCTTGAATGCGTCTCCTTGCGCCCAACCATGCCCAGGATCGAGTGGTCTACAGGAAGCCATTGCGTCTCCCTGTGCTCAGCCTTCCACACGGTCAAGCGGTGCCCAAGGCTTGAGTACATCCCCTTGCGCCCAACCATGCCCAGGATCGGGTGGTCTACAGGAAGCCATTGCGTCTCCCTGCGCTCAGCCTTCCACACGGTCAAGCGGTGCCCAAGGCTTGAGTACATCCCCTTGCGCCCAACCATGCCCAGGATCGGGTGGTCTACAGGAAGCCATTGCGTCTCCCTGCGCTCAGCCTTCCACACGGTCAAGCGGTGCCCAAGGCTTGAGTACATCCCCTTGCGCCCAACCATGCCCAGGATCGGGTGGTCTACAGGAAGCCATTGCGTCTCCCTGCGCTCAGCCTTCCACACGGTCAAGCGGTGCCCAAGGCTTGAATGCGTCTCCTTGCGCCCAACCATGCCCAGGATCGAGTGGTCTACAGGAAGCCAATGAGTCTCCCTGCGCTCAGCCTTCCACACGGTTGAGTGGTGTCAAGGAATTATTTGCATCTCCCTCTGCTCAACCTTCCACACGATCAAGTGGTGCGCAGGACTTGAACGCGTTCCCCTGTGCCCGAGCATCTCCGCGTTCGAGTGGTCTACACGAGACAAATATGATTCCCTGTTCCCAGTCATCCACACGATTTAGTGGTGTCAAGGAATTATTTGCGTCTCCCTGCGCTCAGCCCTCCACACGATCAAGCGGTGCCCAAGGCTTGAATGCGTCTCCTTGCGCCCAACCATGCCCAGGATCGAGTGGTCTACAGGAAGCCAATGAGTCTCCCTGCGCTCAGCCTTCCACACGGTTGAGTGGTGTCAAGGAATTGTTTGCTTCTCCCTGCGCTCAGCCTTCCACAAGATGGAGTGGTGTCCAGGATTTGAACGCCTCATCTTGTGCTCAGCCATGTCTACAGTCGGGCGGTTCCCAGGATGCTGAAGTCGATTCCTCTGCTCAACCCACAAATCAGCAGCAACCATTTCTGAAACTAAATGGTCCCCAGGATCCAAATGCGTATCCCCTCCTTCGCTGCAACCCTCAGAATCAATCAGGGGCAGTTGATTTTGGTGCATTTGAGACAATTGCATCACATGGCTCACATTTCAATTCGCAACCGAATAAAGGTAAAATGCTAAATCAAATTCGAAGCTTCGGTTATAAATTTGACGTGGAAGAAAATAGTCAGAGCGAAAGTCAATCTTGCGGTCAATCATGCCTACCACGGGATAATGGATGCCAACGACGTCCACTATCAAATCAGGCCTATCGACCCGCGGGGTTGGGTCAAAACCCACGCATTCCTTTTATTCAAAGGGGTACACAGTCAGAAAAGCAATGGACGCGACGCTCAATATCAAATCAGGCTAATCAACCCACTGGACCTGTTCAGAACGCACGTGATCTCAGTGCTCAGTCGTGCCCACCACCAGTTAACCAATCGAAACGAGCCCCAGTGCTAAATGCGGCTCCTCAACCCACTGAACCTGTTCAGAATGCACGTGATCCCAGTGCTCAGTCGTGTCCGCCGCCACAAGTTAGGTACATAGCAAACGAACCGCAAATAAGTGCTGACCAACTTTACGCCGAATGTTTGCCTCCAGCGTATGCTCCTTCAAGTGATTTTCAGAATGCCTATAGCGCTTATGGTGGGGGGAGTCTGCCACCATACGAGACTCTGGGCCAGAGCGGCAGCATGCCACATTATGACCCGACATCTCTGGATTACGTGGATGCATGTGCTCCTTTACCGAATAATACTGGTTATAATTACTTCAGTCATCGATACGTGTACGATCAAAACCCGCCACCTGAAGGTCAAGCATATGGAACAGCCACAAATCCGATCACGGCCTGCGCTCCCATCGGCATGCCTCTAGGGGGTGTTCAAACTCAACAGCAAGGACCAGGTTACCCTCCACAAACAGTTAGTTCGGCTCTTAGGAGTAAGAGAACTTTTGTCTCTGGTTCCCCTTCAAATCAAGGTTATGTGCCGCAATTAAATCTCGGCAACTCATGCGACTTCAACTTATCGGGAGTTGAATCCGGTTCGGGTGGAACCGGGCACCGCCCACGATCTCTAACACGCTCATCCCGATTCTTGAATAATGTCTAATCGGCTTGAGTGCAGCCTTGCGGAAAGGCATAAAATGGAGTTTACTTTTGCATCCCAAGATATGCAAATTGCTACCAATGAATGCATGAAGCATTATGTAGGGAGCAAGTGTGCTCATTAAAGCCATTATCTTGGTTTTCTTCAATTTTATTAACCTCGCTACTTATTTAGTTTCAGTAGCAATCATATAGTTGACCACGAGCGCTATGTATGACAGGTGATGTACCAATTTAGGATAACTGATTGCCTCAGATCACACGTCGTAAGTAAAATGATTTGGAGTAGGGGGATGGAGCAATTATGAGGTTCCTATTTAATGGTTGACTAACTGCTAGTAGATGATGGAGCCCAATCTGGGCAGCTGTCAATTAGGCCTTAGTAAAAGCCTAGCTAATGCCGTTTTTTATTTGATTGGATGCGAGTTTTCCATGGAGTCACGTGAAGTCGATTAAAGGGAGTTAAATGGCCCAGGACCAGTAGACACTATTGATTAGCACGTGTGGGCCCGAGTATGGCGTTATGGACACAAGCAGGTGCAGGAGAGGGAGCAGGAAGAGGAGCACCAGCACAAAATGAGGGACTTGCAGAGCCGTCAGATCGGCATTCTCCACCACCTTGGATTGGTTTACCGCCAATATTTAACCTCATGCGTTTTTACAGAACTCCCATTTCCAATCACCAGCTGTTTCAAGGTCCAACTCTATCCTTCGACCGTACTCTACTGCTTCCCAACGCTGATGGTGACTACGCCATACCCATGGCTATTGCGGCTCCAATAGGCCTCCTGCACATGAAGCATCTGGAAGAATTGACTTATGGACGGGCAGCAAGTTTCATTAACCAATTGGATCACCCAGTCATACCCAACGCTTTATCAGGAGAGGACATGGAAAAGATTGTCCAATTTTTGTTACTGGCTCCTCCTTTTGATGAGTGCGTGGAGCGATTCATGCCATTATCGGCGCGTATGGTTTTTGAAGTTCTGATCACTATGATTCAACGCGCTGAAGATCTGCGAGTGCACCTCACTTGTCAAACCACCTTCACCAATACTATTGCCGATTTCCTTAGGCCTGAATCCTGGTCTCAGCATCCACCTCCTCAGCCGACACAGACAATGGAGGAGTACATGAAACAGGTGGAGGGAAACATGGCTGAAGAGATGTGGATGAGACACCACGTTGCCAATAGCTTGCATTACGGACTGTACAAGGATTTAAAACGACCCGAGAACCAGCAATTGCACCTTGTCTTTCGATTCCTGGTAATCAATCTAATGCGGTTGCTACGCGACTTCTGTTTGGCTTCACCTTTGCCTGACGGATTGGTGGACGGTAGATTCCTCCTCCTTGACTACGCACGAACACATGTGGAGTCGATGCGTACAATCCTACGCGTGCTAGCCATCAGATTTGGGCAATATTTAATTCAACCCTCCTCCCTCCCCAATCACGAGGCGAGAGAGAGGGGCGAAATGGAACCACAAGTTCTGGCTGGACGCATTCTGACCAATGCAATCCTACTAAACACTCCTGAGGCTTTTTACTGTGATGCTGGTGTGCTTAATTTCCTCCTTCACAGCGTGTTAGATTGCAACCTCCAAAATCCCCAATGCATCTGTTGGAGCTTTCAACAACGCTTTCCGGATGCTCTTGGTAGATAATGTTTTTACAACACCAGAGCGTGAAGGATATAATGAATTTAAAACATTAATAATAATAATAATAAAAGAAGAAAGGAATTACAAACCTGTGGTGATGATTTTGTTTTGGGGTGAAAGATGAGGCTTAGCTTAGTGACACTGACAGTTGTCAAGGTGGGTGAACATGGAATGGGCTGAATTGTGCGCCACTACCTCCCTTATCTAGTCAAGCCCGACGAAAGAATCACTTTCTTCCGCCTCCCCCCACCTGCCCCAATCTCCACCAACTGTGTCTTAATAAAATCACCTGACAGAAGGTCACATGAGGTCAAAAGAGGGGATGTTTGAAGGCCCCACCCACTTGCATCACTATTGATTGATAGGCGTGGACCGTCCATGGCCGAGGTGGGAGGTGTCGACTCTGACGAATCAACACTCCCAATGGAGGATGGATGGTCGCCACCAGCATGGGATGGTCCAGCACCAGTTCTTAACCTGCTAGACGTCACACGACCCACCATACCTGTTGCGAGGTTATTTCAAGTTGCACAAGTACCCTTTACTGTTGATCTGCTGAATCACAATGATGATGGCGCCTACTGCATACCGCTGCCCATTGCAGCACCGATGCTCATTCTGCGTGAGAAGCTAGCGCAAGAACTACAGCTAGACTATAGAAGGAGCTTCCTTCATAGGCTCGAATTTCCCACCATACTGAGAACCGATGCACCGGAGATTGTGGATGATTTGCTAGGGTTTTTATTCAATGCCACTTCACTGGAACAATGTCAGAACCACTTTGCCGCTGTCTCCACACGCGTAGTTTTCGAGACGGTGGTGGAGTTAATCCAAAGGGTGCAATTCCTCTCTCTACCCATCTCCTATGAGACAGCTCGGATAATGCTTGATGTGGACTTCATCAGGCATAAATACGGCCCTCCAGACGAGTTCATTCAGCCGTCCGGCCATGAAGCTGCATACGTGATTCAAGTAATCCAAGATATCATCGCTGCTGAGGCCTTAAAACGCAGAATTTCAAATATCCTGCACTACCTCTGGTTTCGGGACCTACAAAACTTTAACAATGAGCAGGTGAAACTTGTTTTTCAATTCCTTGTGATAAATTTTATGCACATGCTGAGGATGTACTGCATCGCGGGTGGTGCCACAACTGCTGGTATGGAGGAGGGTCCATTCATGGTCATTGATTACGTTCAAATGCATGCTCAATCCATGGAGGAGTCACTCCGAGTGCTGGGCAATAAACTGGGCAAATGTTTAATCCTCCCGCCTCCCGCTTTCCTTCACGAGGCTGGTCGAGAAGTGGGATTAGGCAGCTTCTCTAAAGTCATTACTAGTGGCAAATTCTTCCTTAATCTGCTATTACTAAACCAACCGGGGGTGTGGTCCCCTCTGGCTGAGTTGCGAAGTTTCATCAATCACGACCAGCCCGACTGCAACTTTCAAGATGAGAACTGCATTTGCGCAACCCTTAGAACGCGCTTTCCGCAAGCGGTTAGAGGCCTGACAACGTCTGCCACCTGACAGTACTAATCGTACTTCTTAATTATTACCGATTTGTGTAATAGCTGAGCAAAGACAACCTCCGTGCTCTAATTCCACATTCGCTTTTTTAAACCCTACGGGTCGTCTGGCTTCACCTTTCTCGCTCAGATTGTAGGCTTAGGAAATAGCACTGTGGACGGGGAAGGCAAACGCAAAGAACATGGTTGCCCTAGCACCTTCCCAGGGGAAGAAAACAGCTGACTTGGGGTCACATGAGGTCAACTGAATGGGGTTTGAAAGTCCCGGGGCTGTGGGTCATTATTGATTGACGCGTGTGGAGCGATCATGGCGGATGTGGAATGTCCAGGCGCGGAGAATGAGGGAGGCGCAGGCTGTCCGCCTCCTTCGAGGGGTCCACCACTCATGCCTTGCCTAATGGAGCTCATCCAAACGCCCATTCCGGACTATGCATTTTTGGAGGGGGCAAAAATGCTCTTCAAGTACGATTTAATAACGCCATGCGACGATGGTCCGTACTGCATACCTTTGGCTATTGCGGCTCCAATGCATATACTCCATGAGAAGCATGAAAAAGAATTGGCTTGTGGATATAAGAGGAGCTTTCTGCGAAAATTGGAATATCCATTGGTAATGCGAAATAATCCGCCCCCGAATTTGGGCAAAATAACTCAGATTTTGTTGGAGGCCGCTTGCTACGACCAATGCAAGTGTGCCCTCCAAAATCTCTCAGCGGGCGTAATTTTTCAGATTGTGGTTGATTTAATCCAACGAGTTAAAAACCTGAGGCTGCCGATCTGCCTTGACACAGCTCTTTCTATGCGCGATGTGGACTTCACTCTCTACGGATTTGGATCGCCACCGCTGTCTCCGTGTAAAAATGAGGCAGAAAGTGAATATCTAGGACGAATGGCGCAGGAGATGGCAACGGATGACTCCTATAAGCAAAGACTACCCAACATCATTCACTATCTCTGGTTTAAGGATCTAAACGCAGCGGACAATCAGCAGATGGCACTTGTTTTTCGATACATTATACTCAATCTAATGCATCTCCTCCGCCAGTACTGCAAAGCTGCGGCTCTTTCCAGTGAAGTGGAGGAGGGTAGATTCCTTCTCATTGATTACAGTCAAATAAACGGGAAGTCAATGCAACCCATACTAAGAGTGTTGGGTAATAAGCTAGGCGAATTTCTGATTAAGGAGCCAGACAACTTTTTTTCGAAATGCTATCCGCCCGAATTGCTTTGCAATACCTCACCCACAAAGATTATGGGGACATTTTTGTTAGACTTACTGCTGCTGAATACACCAGAAGCGTGGTACCCTGATACCGACGTGGAGTGCTTCATCATTCACGACTGTCCTGACTGTAACTTCCAGAACGAACAATGTGTCTGCCAATCATTTAAAAATTGCTTTCCCGACGTTGTTGAAAACATACAAAACCCTCCACAGAATGATGCATGTTAACAGGCACAGGAGATAAACGATTGCGAACAATAGATTTTGAAAAATCCGAAAATGACGATTCCTATCAGACCAAAGGGTGATAAAAAAACAAAACATTGTTCTTCTATTTCAGTTCTTAAATGGAGGAAAAATAAAGTACTTTATTAAACATAGAGCAATTATCTACTAAAGGCAAAAGAATAATACAGAACGGGAAGGTAATTGATGTCAAGATAAGCATTTGTGTGGTTTATTTGCCTGCAGTGTGCCAAAAGACAAGGGACTCGTGCGAAAGTCCAAACAGTGTACAGCCTAAATCATTTTACAATATACTTGCATTATTTGCCTTCGACTTAGAGGCTTTGACTTTCAGCACTCAAAACTCCATATAAATCAAGCCTAATAAATTAATAAATGAATTTGATGCTCATTTTAGTGTCAAGCTCAATATATCTTTTTAAAATTTCAAATTCACAAAACGTAAATTGAGAAGTGCGCAGGTTTCCATCAACAACCTTGAGTTGGCCGTGAAAATAGCCAGAGGAGCGGTTTCATCGTGTAGATAGTCCTTTCATCTCGTGGTTGAAAAGTTGATGAGCTCTACCGAACGTCCCGGTTCGAAGTCCTGCGGGCAGCATGTATTTAAAGACTTTTGTGATACTTCCGAGCATAGCCAGGCTTTTGTTGCCCCTCAATTAAGCGATCCGGTGAAGGGTCCTGAGCTTTACAAGGAATCTTACTCTAAGGAGAAGGTATTTTGTGTGTGATTAGATAATGCGTATTTAAGATCAAAACTATCAATGTAGCTCTCGTCATATGTCTTAATATGGACATTGATCCCCCTGATGTGCAAAAAATACCGCCCTATAGCCGCGTTGAGGCTTGGGTTGACCCAGCCGACGCGGGCTATCGCGTGGTTGATATGATCGGCAAGAATCTTCAGGTTTGTTGCCTCGTGCTACCTACCCTTTCGGTATAAATGTAACTTTTATGTCTTATTCTCTTTCAGGCGCAATATGAGCGGTGGCAACCCAAAGGGTGCTACAGACAGTGTCTAGATCCCAACTTAGAGGAGGTGAAGAAAATATGTGTTAATATGCGCCGAAACGCCCGCGCGGATCGAATTCTCTTTCACTACAATGGGCATGGTGTCCCTCGACCCACGGAAAATGGTGAAATTTGGGTCTTTAATAGGGTACTTGAGATGGTCCCCATTTATTTTTTTAATTTCCAGCGTCTTCAGACTCCTCGTTTTTTTTCAGACCTTTACTAAGTACATTCCACTGTCACTCTACGACCTCCAGCGCTGGTTGGGTGGGCCGTCGGTCTACGTTGTTGAATGTCAGAATGCCGGTCGGGTGCTCAAACTCTATGAGTATTTTTGTCAGCGCAGGCAAACAGAAGTGAGTTCATGGCCCTTACTTTGCTTGATTGTTTTCATACAGCCTTTTCAAACTGTCCCCATCCCTCTTCCACCCTGGTGTAATTTGTGCATATGCTTCGCAACTGCTCTCATCTTAGTAAACGACAGTCTTTGGGGGTGGGAATCGCTTAAAGGTTGTATTTGATCACTGAGGACGCGTGTAATATCCGCCGCTGATGCTGTCATTCTAGTCAAAACGTGCCGTCACTTTAGCAGTAGACGCAATTGTCAGAAATTCAGTTGTGCTTTTGCGAGTTATGTTGTTGGTTTGGAATGAAACCCTCACTGCTCGTCGACACGTAGTAGTGCTTTTCGGGAAGTTTTAATCATCCGGAAATGTTTATTCACCTTATTGGAGCCATTATTTAGGCCTATCATGGTCATAAGCTGGAAATTGTTCTGGCGTCAGGTATTCACAGTTTTGATCGACCGTATTCACCTTCGTATGCATTTATTAAATTTTTGCGTCCTCTTCGACTGATGTCCTTCCACTGTCGTGGATAAGTTCAGGAGGGTGACTCAGTTTTTTGTGTTTGTGTTTTGTGTTTCGACATCTTTTCAATGCCATCCATCCAGTGACGTCTCTCAGTTTGACTTCTACAGCTGTGATGAGATCTATGCCTCCGTATCTGTTTCTCTTCCCATACGAGAGGTTACCTCTCTCCACTTGATAGAGGCACTTTTTAGCTGTTCACTCAGGGCATGAGATAAAATGAAGATTGTGCGGTGGACACCTTATTAACGTTCCTCATTATCCACTTCAAGATGACCAATCCACCTGATCCGAATGGCGGTATGTCGGCCGCGGAAGGCGTTCAAAACGAAGCCAATGCTTTCGGTCACGTGAGTTTGAGTTCCCCCTCTTAACTAGTGGTCACATTTATTTAAGTGTCAAGTAATTGTAACTATTGCCTTTTCCGGACAACCTTTTTGCAAATGAGCGAATGAAGGTGTGAATAAGCCAGTGCATGGATGGTTGGCTTGGTCTAGAGTGAATGAACAGATGCGGCTCACAAAATAGGACAATTTTATTATGATTACCAACGTAAATGGTTCTTGCCACAATTCTTCACGGATTCCACTATCCATCACTGATGTCATTCTGATCTGACGACTTTCTCTTGGTAACCGCGTGTAAAGTTGTACTTTGAATTTGAAACGCGATTGTTTTGACTTCGGCAAGAAATCTGTTAGCTTTCAGCTCCATCGAATAGAAAGGTAGGTAGGTGAATGGATGAGTAAATGAATCGCTTAATGCATGAACAATCACTGTTCCGGAATTTGCTACTTCAATTCCTTGGAGGGCTGCCATTGCCCAATAGTCAGTGACAGCAAACGCAAATATGGAGGTGAATCCATCTTAGTGTTGATAACATCGCTATTGCCATTGTTCAGGCCTACTCAAGTCACGGCAGTGGGATGGGCCAGATGGGTACTACTGCTGTCGCCTCAGCAGCCATTGCCCCGGCTACCATGGAAAATACGATCATGCTGTGTGCCTGCGAGGAGAACGAGGATCTACCTCAACTGGCCGAGCTGCCCGCAGACCTCTTCACGGCCTGTCTGACCACTCCTATTCGCACGGCGTTGCGGTGGCATTGGATGAAGTATAACAAGTCGTTTCCTGGTTAGTTTTCTTTTCCATGTTTGCCCCTTTGCGGTTGGCTCTTCATGCCTCTGTCCCTGGCTGCCTGATGCAATACATTTGATTGGTAGTAACGCGAATTTGCCGGGACTCTCATTGAACTATAAAGTGGATTTTGGAAATAACTTTGATAGTCAACTGTCTTTATGCCTCTCAATTTCATTCGGACGGTTTAAACTGGGACACTTTAAGGCGAAGGTTTCTTTATTGACTCCCGATCCTGCCATTTCGCTGCGCAATAAGTTTTCGAATCGTTCAAGAAAGATGTGTATTGACGCTGATTTACAGGTATCCAATCTTGATGAATCCGCGAAATTTCTTCCCATCCGTTGCCTCCCATGTAGAATGAGCTCGCAGAAGGCATCTTTCCTCTTCCCTTTCCGTTTTCTCTTCAGGCCACATTGACGAAGCTCTTCTGGATCACATCCCGGGTACCCACGGCAACCGAATGTCCCTACTGGGGGAGATCAATTGGATATTCACCGCAGTGACTGACACCATTGCTTGGTGTAGCTTTCCTGCTGACCTCTTCCAAAAACTCTTTCGTCAGGATCTCCTGGTTGCGAGCATTTTTCGCAACTACCTTCTCGCCCAACGCCTTATGCGCGCATTTGGCTGCCATCCTTGCTCCTGGCCCCATCTCAACCCTACTCACGATCATCCTATATGGTGTGTGACTCAATGATTAGCCCTTACCCCATGACGACCTGATTCTGTAGGCTTTCCTTTGTTCATTAGTTTAAGTCTGAGAGAACTCATCTTACTCCTACTTGCCTTGCAGGAGCGCCTGGGATCACGCTCTGGACCTTCTCTTCCACTACCTTCCACAAGTAATCTCTGACATGCAAACAAGTCCGCAAACGGATTTGGTGTTGTTACAGCAGCACCAGCAGAAGTCACAGCAGAGCCTTCCCCTCCTGTTACCTCCGTCAACACCGGCAGGGGGAATGGGAGACATTCCCAGGGACCTGCTAGAACTAACTTCAGCGTCGGCTCAGCGCCTGACTGCTCTATTAAACGAGGTGGATAGGCAGGTGGAGGAGGTGAAACAGAAGAAAGCGAAGCAGGCGAAAGAAGAGGGGGGTGGATGTAGAGGACAAAAACGGCCGGTGATTGCTCCACCACCGGGATATGAATCAAATAGTGCAGTTGTGAGTTTATTTATTTCTGTTCTGTAAAGCTTTTAGCATTCATTAAAGCGGAGTTTGGTGGAATAATGGAAAAGTTTGCTTTTTTTTGGGGGGGGAATTGTACAGTGGGCATGCACTTCAAACTGGACGTCTCTCATCGTTGGATTGTCTGCCGATTCCTGTCACGGAAGGACGAAACTATTAGGCTTTGAGGCGTCAGAGGAGGAGCAACGCTTACTCGGATTGACGCATAATCTGTCTTTGAGTTGAATTTACGTTCTTGGGAAAGTTTTATAGAAGGAAATAGAGGACTTGTTACTTATGTGAATTTTTCTAGCTGCGCTGAAGTATTTGAACGCCCCCAAAACGAAGCTATGGAAGGTTCTAACTCATTCCTATAATCAGTTACAATTGTTCTCCCTTCTAAGACCTCTAAATCTCGCCACCACGGAAAAGGCTCCACCTCCCTATCTCCTCGGAAAGCCACGAAATTTGTTGTGGAAACACGTGAGCTCTCTCGCATCAGTGAGGAGGAGCGTTCAGCTGAAGTCTCGACAGCTGCCACCACTACTGCTACCGCTGCCGTTGCTCCGTCCTCGAAATCGTATTCCTGTCCCTCTCACCTGTCCCATAGTCCACGTACTCGGAATTTAGGGGAGCAGGGTGATGATGGACATCACCACCACCATCATCATGTGAGTTTATTTATTAAGTGCAATGAAGCCCTTTTTAGGGAGGCAGTGGTGATTTTTCGAATCATGCCTCATTTGGTTTTGAGGGTCTTCAGGGTGCTCCTTTTGATTACTTTTAGATGCTAGGCATCGCAATAACAGAAGGGAAATAGGATGATCACTTTCTTGGTGTTGATAGGGTTGTGATTCCGAGGAGACGGAGTTTTCCTCCAGTGACATTGATGTAGATGAAGATGATGTAACGGAAGACGAGGAGGAAGAAGAAGAGGAAGAGGACGATGATTACGGTGAGATGGAGGGCGCGGCACACCAGCCTCGATTACAAGAAGCTGCGGAACATGGGCAACGCCCTCAGCACCACACACCAAAACAGCAACAGCAACTGAAGCATATTGATGTGAGTTGTGAATGTGTGAGCACCCTGACTCCATCTGTAATTCCATAAGTCTTGTCCGATTGTTCTGTCAATTCGATTGCTGCATTTTTTCACCATTTCAAGTACCAATTCCTCTTCCAAACTGCTGACTTGACGCTACACTTCCTTCCTTCCCAGCAACAAACTCACCAGCCTCTACCAATGAAATCCCCTCCAGAGATCTCCCACAAATCGCCGTGCCCTGGCCTCGCATCCATGCGCTCCCTCCGAACAGATCTCCACACTGCAATTGGTGGTAGTGATGGTATCACTAGACCTAAACCTTCTCGTCCTTCTATCTCCGCCGCCTCCCTCCTCGCACGTTGTGCTCAGCCCCGCGTTGCTCCCATGATCGGCCCTACTCCTCTGCCCCTAGTGCATGATCCATCTCCACCTGACTACCGTCCAGCTTCCTTCTTTACCTCCCAAATGACCGCTTTTCAGGCGTGGCTGCATCAGGCCTCCTCAAATCATACTACCTACTGTCAACGCCAGTCTGCCATTCAACTTCCCATCCTCCTTCAAGTTCTCCTCTCTCAGACTCATCGGATTCGAGCCCTCCAACTTCTTTCCGAGTTCCTCGACCTTGGTTCATGGGCGGTGTCGCACTGCATCACCGTGGGCATCCTCCCCTACATCGTTCGACTCTTTCATTCCAATGTGATCGAGGTGAAGCCTCATCTGGTCTTCATTTGGGGCAAGATTATTAGCTCAGCACAGATTGATTTTAGCCGACACGAGGGTATTCGCGAGTCAGGGTACCGGTACTTTGTGGCGTGCCTACAGGATGACGCTAGCCTGTCGCCTCTTGTACGAACCATGGCCGCTTTTGCGCTGGCGAAAATGTTGGTCCGGGGTGAGACGGGGGCTCCAGATGTGCTGTTTCAGGAGGTCTACTACTCCTCGAAACCCGTCTCCTTCATCCATATTGCGGCAGAGGAGTTGACTCGTGTGTCAGCTGTTGCGGCTGCAGAAGCGATGCGAGATGGACACAATTATGATCACCTGAAAGTGTGGTTGTTATTGGCACTGGGGCGGGTGTGGATGCATTGTGACACAGCGCGGTGGTTGGCAGTGAGAGCGGAAGGTGGGAGGGCAATGGAGATGGCGATTTTTCCCAGGCTCCATGATGCAGACCCAGTTGTGAGAGCGGCAGCGGTGTTTGCGTTGGGAACACTGATTGATCAGTCGGCCGAGGAGGGGAAGAAGAGTTCCCACGAGGCTGATATGGTGAGTTGATGGGGGCTTTTTATCTCTTGAAAATGATGAACGGGATTAGACGGATGGATAAGTGACCGAAAAATTTTGCAGCTCAGTCACCAAGTAGGCATCCGCCTGGTGGAACGAACCCGCGATCCCTCTCCTCTGGTTCGCTGTGAGGTGGTGGTGGCTCTTCGTAGCCTTGTGCTGCAATGTGAGCCGCAGATGGTGGAACAGGCGCATCTCTGTTATCGCATCATTCTTCGAAGTCTTCGAACCGCACCTGTCGAGGCAAATCTCACGGTTGCCGCCAGCGCAGCTGCCACCATCGCTAATTCCGATCGTCTTCGAACCGGTCCGTTTTGTTTTTCTATTGGTTTATTGGAAGCCTTTGTTGATATTCTTCTATAACTGGATCTATTTCTCAAACGACATCTCCCAAAAATTTTGGTGTTTGGGAAGCTTGAATACCGTCTTGATGAAATCCAAAGCTTCAGTTTTCTGAGGAACGCACTCCGTTCATCCGAGCACATTCCGTCTCACTTTCATGCTGTTTACCTTAAAAGAATTAAAGCCTATCTTGGTTTCCGTCTCCATCTCTTTTATAGCCGGCAGTCCCATCGGATCTCCCTCCAGTGCTGCCTCCCTCTTTCGTGGAATGGCAGAGCTAGGCCTCTCTCGATTCGGTCGGTCCTCGCGTCGTCGCAGTCAAAAGGACCTTCAGCATACCTCCGTCAGTGAGACTGGCTCTGTTGCCCCTCCCTCGGATGTGTCCGACAGCACAGAGGATCTAAACTCGGTACCAACTTTCCTTGAAGGTGAGTTAGTCAACGCTGGAAGATATACAATTCAAGAAGTGGTTTTATTCACTACCATATAGAGGGATAGGTGTCTATTGTCATGGGGGTGTCGACCGAACCTGGTGTGCTTCGAGTTCCTTTTCAGCGTCTCGGAAGCTTCTCCTCAATTTAGTTTTTGTTCGGAGGAGGTAATGTGTCAGATCGTATCGTTCAGTTGTGCTCCACTTGAGAATCACTTCGAGAGTGCCTCGTCAAGAACGTGAGCAGTGAAACAGTTCGTTGATAATGGCATCAACTGACAAAGTCGGAGAGGCTAAGTGGGTAACCGTTGAATTCGTTAGCAGATAGGAGACACTTAATTTCTTTCACCTTGCTCTCCTCACTGTCCCACACTTTTTGGGCGTGCGTCACTCTGGCTGCAGGTGGCAATACTCAATGAGCTACAGATTGGATTATTCTCATGCTCTAGACCAAACGCCAGCTGTTCGAATTTGTACAAAAGAGATTTCTTGAGAGCGATACAAGATTGCTGGTTCCGTGGGAAGCCAGTTTCTGTTTTTCCTAGACAGCAACATCCCCACGGGAATATATGCTTACTTTGATGGGTGGGGAGGAAGGAGGTAGTCTCTCCGGCGTTTTTCGCATTCTCGCTGTATTGTTGCCCCTCCGAGCAGTGGGTATTACCTTCTCCTGACGTCGGACAAAGAAATTGGGGATGAAATAGACAGTTGGATGATAAAACGGAGATGAAAATGAAACCTTTGTTCTCTTCTGTCGACGGGAAGTTGAGTAAAGGCGAGGTTCGCAGCTACCTTGTTTCTTGTCGAGAGAGGGTTATAAGTTGAATTGATCAGCACAGAGAATAAGCTGTTATGAGGCTTACTACTTATAGTATCTCGTGGATGCTTATGTGGTGGGCTTCGTGTGCTCTTTACTATCTCCTTTTGGCGCAGATTTTGAGCCCAACGTGCCCGGAGGCATTTTCGCCCAACTCTGGGACACGATTCTCATTCTTGTCGCCGATCCCCATCCCTCCGTTGTGAAACTGGCCAGGGTAATCCTCTCTTACATCGTTCAGGAGGTGAGTCCAATCCTTTTCTACTGTATGCCTACATGAGAGATTTTCTCGTCTATTCATAGCTAGTCCTTACGTCACTGTAAAGGTGCGAGGTGAGTCACGTTGACCACTGCCAGTTCATGAGTTGCGCTGTCCGCTTATGTCGGGCGTTTCGATTGGTCGCCCTGGGCGAGGACATGGCATCACGTCTGCGCGCTCGTCCCGACAGTCACCTCACGCTCGGTTCGAGTCCAAGTCTTCATGCGTCCGAATATTCACCTATCCCATTCTGACCACAAAAGTGGAGGAAGAGGGGATCAGAGATGCTTTAGAGGTATTCGACAAAAGCTGGGATGAGAATGCGCCAGAGGGCTTTGCACGCTTTAAAACGTTCTCCTGGCTATCTTATTTGAGTCTGACTCCCCTTTAATCACGTGGCAATGTCATCCTTCTCACAATTGTTTTCTGTGGTCTTTGCGACTTGGCGCACTTCTCACTCCACAGATGCACATTCACCTCATAGTCACGTGACCTAGGCGTTACCTCGCTGCTAACACCAGCGTTAACTTTACCCTGACCTTAGAGTTTCCTATGCTGTCTCGCCCGTTGGGCCGTCCGTCTGAAAGGGACTTTAATCCAGTGGAAAGGTCTTCATAAATACCATACCAGCTTGTTACGAGTGTAGGATCGCTGAGGGGATAATGGAGGTGCGCTGGGACGGGAAGGCACAGACGTTGGACTGTCAGCAGAGGTTCTATGAGTGAGATAATGTACTTTCAAGTTACTGAACGGCGTTAACGTAGACTGGGGAGCTCTTGAAATTGAAGGCATCCCAAGAACTGCGTTTATATTATAGGCGTCCCGTTCTACTTCTCGTCTATGGTAATCGACTCTTCTTCTCTTCCATTTTAGCTAATTCGACGAGTGAGTTCAACCATTCCTCGCCGCATTGCTTCACCTCACTTCGGAGACTGTTTGCTGTTAATCTCCCTCCTTTTTGTGTATAGCATAACGTAGATCGCGAGGTTATGGCAGTGGGTGGACGCCTCTTCCTGCGCGATCCACCAACTCCCAACGCCGATGATGAAAGTAGCAGCTTGGCTGAGGGGCGAGTGCAGACACCAGCGTGAGTGCTAGCCTTAGCTAGGCGTCCCATTCACTTTTTGGGATCACTTTCTGTTTGACAGCCGCGGTTGGAGGTAAATAATGTTCCTCCGTTTTTCCTTCGCTGTTGCCTGTCTTTACTGGACTAGTGCATGAAGGTGCTCTGTGTGGGAGGGCACCCAGCCTGGAGGGTGTTTGATGCGTCATTTGGTAATTTCTCATTGGTTTACCCGTTGCTAATCTGTAGCATCAAAGATGTGTAGCGAACCTATTCCTTTAGACGGCAAAATAACAACTTTTCCAGCTGTAAACCTCTCAATTATTAAGGCAGGTGGCCGGATTGTTCGTATTGGAAAGAGAGTGCGTCAGATACATCCTGCAGCGCTGTCAGCGGTGTAGTTCCCGTTGACGCTTGGCTAATAATTTGCCTTATTACTGGCCAAACACTGATCTTGACAACAATGTGTGCTCAGGCCAAGCATAGGCCTTCAGCTTGTCTGTCTGGGGGTGGTGCCACTGTTTAGTGAGCAGAAGGGCCGAGGCTCCCCCCCCGGCCGCTATCGTGGGGGGAGGGGGGTGTTGAATCGCGTGCATATCTGTCCAAATGATTGTTATGCCCTGTTTATATGCCTCATTTTACAGCCCATCACCGCAGCAACAACCACCGACAGTCATCACGGCACAACAAATTCCGCGACGAAGGCAGTACGCTGGATCGGATAGTGCTGTACGTTTGATTGAATAGCACTTCTAGACACCGACACAACTACTTTCTTACTTCTATCTGCGACTTTTATTACAGATTAGAAGTAACTTCATTTTGATGGCGGGTCAATCTGAAGTGTCTTGCAGACGGCTTGAGTAGTATTCCGTACTGTTGAAATAGAACCTCTCAGCATTCACTCCTCTGTCCCATTTGCAATACCGCAGTTTTGATGTCCTTTATTTTGAAAACATTCCAACGTCCATTCGACTCGTATTTTTCCTTGGCAGGTATCAACAGACAACACGGGTGTGATGAACGTCCAGACGGAGTTCTTTCAGTGGTGTTCGCAGTGGTTCAGTCAACCCCTCCTCCACAAGTATCCCGATGCTCTGCAAATTCAACAATGTCTCGGCAAGAGTAAGTCAATCCCAGAGTGATAGGATGATTGGTTATCCTATACCGTTCTCCAGCTACCTTGAAAGCGCCTTGTCACACATATCTCTCCCAATGTGGCTAACATGCCTAATGCTATATCAGCCTATTTTACACCTCACCGGTTTGGAGGCGAGAGGGTGCAGAAAGCTACCCTAGCACTCAGCGTGCGTCCACTTTCCACAGGCTCTCGTCTTCGTGGGTGATATTCGTGTTGTATTCCTGGCAGTGACAGAAATAGGCGCTCCTTGACTACAGACACTCGTGGTTATTCGCCTGGTAGGCGTTCAATGCACTGAATCAGTATTTGCCAACGTCATAAGTTGTGAGGTGGGAGCTGAACCACCACGGCCAGGCAGTCGGTCGACTGTGCTGGCACTGCTCAAACGCATCGCTGATAAGAGACCGATCATGCAATCATTGCGCCGTATCTTGGTGTGATTTAGTGCAAATTGCTGTGCTTGAAGTTCACTGTAGGCAGGAGTGACGGGGAGTTTGGCGTCATGGTTGTGGGGGGCCTTTGCTTATTACCGCAGACCATCGCATAGTGATACACGCACACTAATATTACAATTTTCCATTCTGCAATCTTGAACTGGACTGAACTGAATGGAATGCGCGTTGGATATCAGCTTGGATTATGGAAGGGCAGGCTTGGAACCTGCGAGATTGGCTTATCTTGTTGAAGTAGAACGACCTTATTGAATTGGTTTTCTTGAATGATTCTGCCTCGTTTGATTTAACAATCTTGCAATTCTACTCTCCAACTCTTCCAGCCTCACCGCATTCCATGGACCCACCCATCCTTCCGCCATCCCTGAGTCCACAAAATCTCACCGATCTCTCTTCCATCTCCGCCAACCCCAAAGCCCAGGACTTCTCCGACCACCTGGTTAATTTTAAAAAACATTCAGCTACGCGGCGTGAAGGTCGACAGCGCTGGCACACCATTGCTACAGGCCAGAAGCTTTCCACTCCTCCCTCCTCTTCCTCTATTCCAGAACGCGACGAGATTCGACGTTGTATGCGCCACATCGTGCATCGCGCCTCCCGTGCTGCCTCTCCACTCTCTCCAACGCGTCGCAACTGCCGCCACGTTAATCGACTCACTGAGGATGCGGTTCGCTTCTGCACTACGACCGTGTCATCTCATCTCAGGCGATGTTTTGTCGATGCAGAGGCAGTTGAAGGAGTGGAGAAAGAGGAGGGAATAAATGTGGAGCTGCAGCTGATCCATGTATTCCGACCAGGTGTAGGCATTACTGCCGCAGGTCCAGCGGCAGTAGCCCGTCTTCATCCCTACAAGCCACATCTTCTGGTGGCCGAAGCCGCGGCCAGTGGTGAGGAGTATGCGGTGAGTGTGTGGGGTGTGCACAGGTTGGAAGGGGTACGGCGTCTGACTCTGACCGATGGGGAGGCAACAGCGGGACAATCGACGGTACTTGACGCGCTAATGGAAGCGATTAAGCGTCAACGGGCGCTGACGGAGTTGTATGAGTAAGTGACGTCGACTTCTCCCCCAGCGTTTGGGTATATTCCACATCTCATCCTTTGTTTCCCTGAAAACCACATCGTCATTCAGTTTTGATGATTTCTTAAGCGGTCATTAATTGTCTACCCTTGACAGCGGGCTTCTTTCTGTTCTTTGGCTGCCGTGGAATAGGGCCCCGACGTCATCTACAGTGTGCTCCCAATTTCATTTCATCTATTATTCCTACCACGGCTTTGAAGTGAATGAAGATTATGTACCCATCATTTGCGATGACGGGGAATGTGGAGATGCGTTCTCTGGAATTTTCATCCCATTCTCTGTTCTTTCAGTCTGGCACAGGTGACATCATTGGAGTTGTTGAATACGTTGGAGGAGAAAAGTCTCCTCCTTACCGCCTCAAGAGATGGATGCATTCGCGTGTGGCGCGACTACGATGGGAAATACGGAGCCAATCCTTTCCTCCTTACTGCCTGGTGAGATCTTTCGGGAGTTTGAGGTGTACTTTTTGCTCATGAGCCGGTAAATGCTGTTTGGAATCGATTCCATCTGGATTCTGATTATTGGATCTAAAAATTTCACCCAATCGAGAGGAGGAAATATAGCCCTCTCCTCTTCCGCCCCAGGGTGGCCTTTGAGAACCAGGTGCCCCTGATCCACGCTCGCCGAACAACCGGTGTCGGCCTGGTAACGAGTTGGAGTGACTGTTCCCTCCATCATCTCCTTCACGTCTCTGGAGATGTTCGAGTTGTGCGCACTTTCGACACAGATCACGAGGCCTGCGTGGCCGACCTCGCCACTCACTCTGATTGTCCAGTTACTCGGCTGGCTCGCCCTGCAAATGACAACGACCACATCTTTGCTGCAGGGTTTGCTGACTCGAGCGTGAAGATCTTTGATACCAGACTATCTTCCCACAAAGCGTAAGCAGCATTCATCATCAACTTGAAGAGGTCTACGGCTGCTAAATATGGAAATGGCTTTCCCTTACAGAGTTGTCTTCGAGACCGTCTGTGGTGGTGGACGTGTGCTGGATCTCGCGTTTGCTCCCTATCAGGCGGATCGCCGGTTCTACGCCGTGACGAGTTCGGGCGCTCTGGGGGCGTGGCAACTGGAGTCGCCAGCAGCCAACGCCACTTGGCAATCAGTTGTGCCGCCCACAGAAGGGCAGGTTGATGGCGATGCTCCCCGTCCTCCCGTTGCTCCTAGTTGCGGTGTCAGAGCTGCATGTCTTCAGGTGAGCCTTCTTCGCTATCAGTTGGTATTTTGAGAGGGGCTCATGACACGCAGACACCGCCCTTCCTCCCTTCCTTCACAGGTCTCGTTGCCTTGCACCCGCTCGCACATGGTAGCATACGGCGGACTGCGTCGATTTAGCGTCGCCCGCCTCCACGATGCCCGAGTTGTCGCCTCCTATCAGATGGCTCAGAATCTCTTCCCCACCGCTATCGCGATGCATCCCTATGAGGTGAGAAAAAAATATGTTCTCTCTTCGACCTTATCTCTCCATTTCAGTGGCAGTGTGATGTTGGTTGTTGAGGTTGTGTGTCTCCGTTGAATAATTTGTAAAAGATTCGGTGGTTTGGAGACGAGGAGGCGATTGACTGCAGGAGCCGAAGGAAGGGGAGGAGTTGTAGTCTTGCGGTGTCAAGATTACTCCAGATGGTGATGGGGTGTTGATAATCTTAGTGGAAGGGCGAAGGTTGGTTGGGTCTTTGGTCAAGCTTTTCTGGGTATCGTTGAAACTGACTTTTCAGATTAAGGCAGTGAGCGTGGATCACTTACGGTTTATTTAAAGTCTTTTAAGGAAGGAAAGATTAAATGTGGAGGAGGGCACTCGAAATCTCTATTACAGCTCCTTCTGAATCATTTTAGTCACAGTTTTTGCAGCGATTGCTGCAACTTGAGTCGATTTGTTTTATCGTTCCACGGAGAGGAACTGGGATGATGCCATTCCACTCAGTCCTGAATTGAGGCGAGAAAGGATTTTCTGGACATCCTTCATTCATCTAGAGTTCGAGGTATTCATTGGATCATCGAAGTAGTATTTGGACTTGGATGATCTTCAGGTGAGACGATTCCTACAATTCGACACCTCATTCCTTTTTTGGAATGAGAGAGTGATGTGGAGAGACTTGCCTACACCTCGTAGGCCTTTTCATATCACCAAGGTCACCTCCAGGTAGTGATTCACTCGATTCTCAATGGAATTATAGGAGAGAAAGAAGGGGGACAAAGAGGTGGAGATGGAAGAATCGATCTGATACCCCCTTCCGAATTATCACGATTGTAGTTCCTTTTTTCCTTCTTCAATCGTGTTCCAGTTTCTCATTCGTCAACGGAAGAGGGGGGAATGCTTGAATGATCTAGAGCGGAGGGTCTGTGGGCGGGGAGGCTTTTCGATTTTGACTGGATGCTTGACCAGGTGATGGAACCGTGAAAGAGGGCCTTTGTAGATGAATCGACTGAATAGCGAGCTTTGACCTTTGTTTTCGTTATTTCCCTTTTGATAGCCGCTGATTGCTGTGGGGATGAGTGACGCGTCGATTCACCTTATCAAATTTCGTCTCCCACCGACACCTTGAGTCCCGTAGGGGAAAATCGTCTTTCACCACTCGTCAACAATACGCTACAACTACGCGATTTAACCAGAGAAATCACATTATTGTCCTCCCCTCGCTTGCCTCCGTCTCGCCCCTCCTCCTCCTCCTCCTTCCCTTCCTCAAAACTTTTTCTTTTCAAGTAATCTGCACCTCTCTGCCGCTTAGGCCTCGCTTTTCTCTCATTACTCTTCCATCTATCGCGTCTTTTGATGTGTGTAAAAAGTAAAGTATTAAATGATTTGCTTATTCTCTTTTCTTCATGCCCCCTCGATTCCCCTCTTGCTCAATTCGCCCTAGCTGGCCGGCGATTTGCGAATTGAATCTGCAGTAGGAGTTAGTGGATCGCCCTTCGAGGGCGGCACTTCCCCTCGAAATGTCAACTGGTTGGGTGTAGTCCAGGTGTGTGGCTGAGTGGCCCCGAAAGGGGAACAGTGGCTAGGACAGTTGCAGATTCTCCACTGGGGTCACGTCAAGTATTGGCTTTAATTGGGCAATGCTAATGGGGGGACAAGGCACTTCCATAGCGGAACGTTGACTCACTGGCGCAACCTTCCTTACCTAGTTTTGTGCGTAAGTGGGATCAACATACACATTTAGTGGGGTCAGAAGCCTTTTCTAGCCCTTAGAGCTTCTAATACGTCACAAACTTTATGGCTGAATTCAGCGACGGGTCTCAAGAGCAGCAGACAGCTGAGTGATGAATTGATTGTTTAACTGCGCACCTAGTTATCCAGACACTTTGGTATGCGCGAGCGTCATTAACCCTCAGCCATGTCTGCAGTCGCTTTAGTCTTTTATAGTGAATCATCTCTAGCATTAATGTGACTTATCCTGACTTCCGATGGCCATAGCTGCTGTAGTAAGTTAGGATAATGGTCGATTTGATATTCAAACCAAAAGGTCTGTGTAAGCGCCAGTTGACTGAAAATAAATCCACTACCACTCATTAAAATAAAGCAGCCTTAAAAAAGGTAAATTTCTTAATCACCAAACAGATTAACAGTTTTGAAATAATAAAATGGATTGTTCTATAAGCTTCCTTTTTTCTAAGAATAGTAGAGATTAAAGCTAAAAATTTAATTAACGTAAGCCTTAGGTAAGATTAATTTAGCTTTAAATAATATATATTTTAAAATCTTTAGTTTTGCGGGAAAGTCTTAAAATTATTGTATCAAATAAATTACTTTGTTTTGTTTGGGTTAATCAAAGTTCTTTGATTGACCTTGGAGGGACAATAGAGTTTGCTAGCCGGGTTTCGGCGCGCTGGTTGGATCCTCTCCTCAACATGTTAGGTGGGTTGTCCATATCTCTCGTCTATAGTTGCAACTAACGCTCATAGTTCTGACAAGTAATCGGTTTTCTTATTTGTGTAAAAAGTTTAAGCAGTTTTTAAGTGATAATACTCTTTCTGCTGCTAGCTGCACGTTCATTGATACATAACTCAGTAAGTATCGTCTCATGAACTTTTACAGTATTATATTTACAACCAAGCTTATCGTTATTTGCTTTTTAAAGTCGGGTTGCATTTGGGGTTAGTTTTTAAATTTAAAAATCTTATTTGAATTCCTCAACTTCTTTGTAGATCCTAAATCCATTTGCTAGGGATAACCAATTATTGCATTAAATGAGCTATCCACCGGGTTCTCTTCGCTCATGTCATGAAGCTGATGGACGCAGCGATCGATCTGGTGGTTCTGGTGGCACTGGGAGCGGTAGTGGCTGTGGGAACATTTATGGGAGCCTCTACGGAGCCTTCAGTGACTGTAAATGGCACCATCAAACCCAACAGCAGCAGCAGCAGCCTCATCATCAGACTCAAAAGTCGCAACAGCAACTGGGTCAGGTCCAGTTTACATGGCAAAAGTGGGCTGCCAGTTTCGATGCTTTACTAAGCGATGGGGAAGGTGTGGCCCTCTTCAAATCCTACCTCGAGTCGGAGGGTTGTGGGAATCTCCTTGATTTTTGGTTTGCGATTCAAGGCTTCCGCAGCAAAGTTGACCCCTCTGACCGCAAAAAGATCCTGCAACTTATCAAAGTCATCTATCAAACCTACATTCGTGGCTCCGCGTCCTCTTCTTCCGCTTCTGCCTCCACCTCGGCAGGCGGAGTTCCGCCTCCCTCCTCTGCCACCACGTCTCGTAGTCGACGCAATCACACTCCCGTCCGTTTGCGTCCAGAAACCCGCCGCTCAATCGCGGATCGTTTAGCGCACAAGAGCTCCCTAGATCAAACTGTCTTTGATGAGGCTCAGGCTGAAGTAGGTCATATTCTGCGCACCTCGGCGTATCAAGCCTTCCTCAAATCCGAAGCCTTTATTGCACATATTCAACAGGGTGGTTTGGGGTCAAAGCCCTCTTTGATGTGCTCGGAGGACGAATTCACCCGTTATACTGCCTATCTGCCCACAGTGGAGGAGGACCGAGAGTTGGGGCAGGCACCAGTGCCTCTGAGGGGTAGCTCTACACCTGCAACTTACCACTACTTTTGTGGGCCCCCGATGCTACAACAGCAGTGCGCATGCCAGAGTGGCAATCCCTGGGGCGTGACCTACTATCCTCCTCCCACTCCACAGACTTGCTATCCTCCAGTGCCATTAACACAGGAGAATATCCAAATGACGCGTTTTCAGAGAGCTGAACTTCCTGTGCCTCAACACCTCGCCTGCTGTCCTCAGTGCCAGACGCCATTTCCGCAACAGCAACAAATTTCGGGACCCAGTAACCCCCTGTCACCAGCACAGCATAAATCCATGGGGAGAATGAGTGGAGCTGGACAAAGAAAGTGGATGGATGCTGTTTGGTGAGTGTTTTGTGTAATTCTGCCGTCTTTTTCCTCCATGCAATGCTCCGTTTGGACCCTAGCGGCGAGGAGGAAAGTTGAGAGGAATTCTCGTCTTTCAAATATCCACTTTTTAGAATCCATTCCTTTTTTAGAGCTGTTTGTCTTACTTTTTTAACCCTTTAGTCTTCAAAATACTATCCTTGTCTTATTCAGCCTCTGTTCACGAGGGTGATTCACTGTACAACTTCCTTCCGTTAAACGCCTTTTTTAGTATCCGTAGAAGACCAAAGGCTAATTAGTTTGTGCCTGTTGTGGAGCCTTTTTCTGTGTTTCTTGAGCTATCAACTGATTTCGAGTCTATTTTGATGAGTTGTGAGGCTTCGTTTTAACAGACGATTCCTACAAGCCTGGTCAGAAATGGGACAGCAGTTACGTGGCTGGTTTTTCCATCCCGAGGTCAAGATGGCAAGGATAAAGTGGATGAGGGGCGACATCTGTTCCTTATCAAATCGGGCACTAATTAGCAGTGACCGAATTCCTCCCCATTTCTCTTTGAGAGTGAAATAAATTGAAAAAAAACCATTAAAACAATTGTCGAGTGAGATACTACTTATATCAGTTCCGTCAAATTAATGGAGGTGATGCCCAATTGTGTGTTGCTGGCTCCTTACAAAAGTGTCCTTGTTTGTTCACCGTTCTTCCGCATTTCAGCGGAAAACTGTTGTTTGGAAAATGTTTCGCTCCAGAGAAAAAAAAGCTCTTATAACACGTAGATTAACAAATGCGTTCCCATGAGAGGTACGGAAAGGGAGAAAATTGCGAAACGGTCTGTGTGAGGCTGTGAGGGGAAGGATTCACCTCGTGCATTTTTGCTTGTATTGGCACACAAAAATGCGAAAAAATTCCCACGATTTAGCCGAACCTCCTGCCCTCCTCTCTCCCTCGCTATCGTTTCAACCTTCTGATTGACACAGAAATGAGGGGTAGAGGGAGGCGGGAAGGTGGGCATTCACGTCATTCCCCACAAAAGGTCAGCCTGGGGACGAAATCGGGGATCGGCGAGGTTCGCTTCCACCTGCTTTCCTTTTGGGGCGTTTCCAAGTCTGGCGAGTGGGCGAGAGAAAGAGAAGGGGAGGAGAACTTTTTCACCTGCAAAGAAGGCGGAGGAAGGAAGGCAAGAAGTGGATTACGAACGGACAGGCGGCCAACCCGCTTGCAAACAAACAAATAACCAGGCTTGAAGTGGCCTTGACACACCCTGGTCGACAGATGAGTGAGAAACGGGCACAAAAAATCTCTGTCGCTCTGTTTCGCTTACCCCAGCTACCTGCCTGTCACAGTGCTTTCCAAACTCCCCAGTAGACCTTCAGGCTTCCAGCACGGTCACTGGATGTGTGCTTTCGCCCCCGAACGCAGTGCTGGAGGGGATGCGGGTTCTCGCATATCTGTGTCACAACGCGGGGGAAGTTGATGAGGGTTGTTCCTCCTTTGGGGTAATCTCGCCTCTGAGTCGGTCTATTCGGACGGAGGTGACCGTATTGCCTTCCGTCTTCATTTACTGTCAGAGTCTCAATTACGATTAATCACTGACGCGGATAATTAACCTTCTAGTTTGCTTAACCTCAATCCCTTCGGATTTCGGGGCTTTGAGCTCGCCTGCCTCATCAATTTGAAAGACTCAATGCACTTGGCCTTCGGGTTTGGCGTGCATACTTTTTCGCCGGTGAAATTCGTTAGTTTTGCTCCCTTTTCTGCATCTCCTACCTCTGATCAACATGTGACACAAAAATTCACCTCTTGTCAGAATCCCTGCACCTTTTTTCCTTCCGCTTTTGAGCATTGGCGGTGGTAGCGGGTGTGTAAAGGAGGGAAGGAAGGCAGAGAGGCAGGAGGCAGGAGGCAGCGAAAAGAGGGGAGAGAGATGCGAATTTGTTTCCTTTTAATACTTTGACTATTAAATATTTCTAGGTTTATTGAGGTGTGATTAAGTAACAGTAAAACAGTGATAATTAGCTATGAGGCGCGTTGAAGTGTCGATCCACTCAGGTGGAGTTGGAGTGACTTCAGGAGGTGTTATGGTCTGCAAGTAGGACTCTTAAGAGCATGTATGGAAGGGCTTGCAGACTACAAGAGCAAGAACGGTGTGAGTGGGCATGCATAGCACCATCGTGGAGATCCACTTGGTGGTCCTTCAGTCGTGTACACCGAACTCACCCTGGCAACAGGAATGATGTCGGTGTGGTGGATTTGCATTCCAAATGGAAAATCCTTGATAGAGATCACCGATCTCGTCGACTACGAACTAATCTGTTCTATCCTGATGCGGCAAACATGAAAGTTGTGAAGTTAATGTCATATTGGGACTTTTTATTAACAGTGCGTTGGTGTTGCCTTATTACATCCATCGACGGGTGACAAATCGTCAATCATTTACCAATAACATTACCGGTGGGCAAGTCCAGTCGGGCTGAGATAGTAGTCATATTCCTGCGTGAAACAGTAAGGCTTTCAAATTGGCCGGTGATGGGATTGATGTTGATCTAAACCGAGGTGAATGAGTGTCTTCCATACTCTTTTCCAAATCTACGGCCTCACTGGAGAAATGAGCGTCTGTGTGGCAGTTGGAAAGATGAATCCGACATAATCTTTCTTAATTACCACGAAGCCTTGCAATCCAGGGGGGAGATGGTGCATGCAGAGCACAAAGAAAGATTTTCATTTGCACAATTTAGGAATCGAGGCAAGATGTTCCGCCAGGGGATGATTCAGCCGTACCGACAAGTGGTCTTTCACCGAGGCAGGCATTCGAGGTAATCGCCTTGACACTTGTCTCTCCCTCCCTCTCTCTATGTTCGTATGTGTGGATACAGGAGGAAGTGTGCATTTTAATGGTTTCTTGTCCCGGTCCAACAGTTCCGACTTGGTTTGCATGCCTCCTGTCAACTTCTGCGACCGATTCTTAGGCTCACCCTCCCGCTCGCTCGGTCGCTCGCTCAATCTAGACGGCGTATTATAAATGCACGCACAGGAGGCCGTGTCTGTCAATCAAGGCGTGCAGTGCTTAGTTGAAGGCTAGTGAGCCAGCTTTAGCCAGGGCCTGAGTGATAGGCTCTTTCTTAATGCCTTTTTAAATCACCCTCACAGGCGCACACACACACACACAGACACGAGACAGCTTGTGCACACGTGTGGGTATGGAGACCTTTTTTATACCTCTAGTGGATCAATCACTGCATATCTAATGAAGCCTCAACTTGACATGAGCCGGTGTGTCTCTCGTGCTCTCACCCTCACTCTCCATGTTTACTCCCGTCAGTTCGCAGCCCTTTTTCTCCTGCTTCAACACCGTCATCGTACCTCGCATGAAGGGGCCGCAAAAGTCGGTGCTGTGGCAGCTCTAACAGGCAAAGTGGATTATTCCAACTAATTAGACGACCGATACTTTGCTGAGAAGGAGGAGGAATTTGGTCGTTCCCTGAATAACTTGACTCTGAGATCACCACATCCATTTGTCATCGCGCACTTGTCTCCTACGCGAGGAGCGCGGTGGTGAGATCGCCAGCTAGAGGGGAACGTCTCGCTTTCACTGCACTCTCCGCCTGTATGTCGTGCTGCGCGTCTGCGAGGTGGACACACCCTCATCTTGTCGTATTTCAAGCCACTGTCTGCGGTGTTTTATTGGCTCCTTCGAGTTTTAGCCTGGCGATTAACTCACCCCCAGCTTCATCCAATTTGTAAATTCATAGCCCTTGACTTCTTGGCGTTTGCTTCCAAATTTTGGGGACCATTCAAAATGTGGGATTTTGACCAACTATATTTACTCCGATTCATGTCAGTCAACGTTGTCTTTCCCCTCGGGGCAAAAAAGCCAACAGATCTGATTGACACACACGCAAATAACTTCTTGCTCCATTTTGTCGCGTAAATTTGCCTCTTCCTCATCTGCCTTTTCTCTCCTTTCAAGTCCCAATGCTTACAGAGACCCATCTTGACCCGAATTAATCCATTTTAGCTCACAAGGAGATCCCTTGCGTACACACATGTAACAAGAAGTGAAGCTCGTTCGTCATTGGCTGGGTCAAGGTCGACCGCAGTGTCGCGATTGCACGCACACAGGCTGTTAATTTACACTTTGGTGTATTTGTCTCTCTCAGGGTTGCTTTTCCCACCTTCCAATGACTGCTGTCACCGAAACTGTTTGTGCACCCGAGAAATACAAATAAGATGCGTTGGAGGTGGTAGCTGGCGTGGAGACAGGGTAGGGCAGAGGCGGGAGGGTGGCGGGGGAAAAGGAAAATACTCTTGTATTGATGGACACTTGGTGCGTATTTGTTGGCGAATTTTTTGCTAATGTTTGTAACGCAAAAATGCTACTCCTTCCTTCAATGTGACGCTCATATTTGCTTGGTGTTTGCAAATTTTGTGGACCGAGTATTCTCTCTTTAAGTGTTGCTCTTTCCCCCTTTTTTTTCCGAAGCTAAGAGCTAGGCAAATGTACATTTTTATAATTTTTGCGGGAGAATTGGAGGTTTTGCAGCCGATCAGAGGTGGTGTTCCCATCAAACTGGAATGAATCACACTTCAAGGAGGGCTAATTGCATCGAAATTTTGTACGCACCTCCTCCTATCTACAGGCACACACACACAAACTAGTATTGGGGCGATTAGCTCGAATACCCGCAATGCAGTCTCGGCAAAGAACCACTTGTCGGTACGGCTGAATCATCCCCTGGTGGGATACCTTGCCTCGCTTCCCCATCTGTGCCGCTGAAAACCATGCGGCTGCCTTTCTACGCGCTTCGTATGCATCAATTTCTTTCCACAACGAAGTTTCATGCTTAGTCGTCATTCCAAACTTTCCGAGAGAGAAGCTAGCATGTCCTTTAGTCGTCCAAGATCGTGAATCCAGAAGTGGATGGATGTTGTGCAAGTTGTGATCGGAACCGCATGGACTTGGATGCTCGTCTTTGGTGCGTTGACACCATTTCCAAGCTGAACGTGTCTGACTGTGAGCGGCTGAGGCTCCCATCACCGACTCCACCGTGGTGTGGTGTGCGGGAATAGCGTAGTCTAGTGTGCTGTCCCAAAAGTCTTACTTATAAAGCCTCATGAAGGCTCTACCAACTGCCAAAAACCCAGCGACGCGGGAGTTGGATCACCACCAAGCTAATTCTCCCTTTAAAGATCCTTTGCAGGCATGAGAAGGAATGGGAGATTAAGTTATTACTCCCGCTTCAACGATTTTGCCTCTGGTGTGTACACTTTACCTTGGTAACCTCTTTGAAGACTAATAAACACTGGCCTGATTGACATGAGCCAGTACTCTGCAGCGCATCAGGTGATATACAGGCAGGATTGGTGTTGGTGCTAATTCACGCATAGGCCGAGATGCATGCGTCCACCGTCACCGCCGCGGGCAATTTTCGGCTCATGGTCTCTCCCAAGTGGCGCGTGACTCAGTTGCATGATTAAAATTGCCTACTAGGAGAGGGAGGCAACCAACTACTCTCCTACCTGCAGCCTCGGGCATCAGACTGTACGCACTGCTTCCATCACACAATCGGTTGCCGCCATGTTGATTCAGGCTGGAATGATTGTATGGCCGAACGAGCAATCCTAAGTAGAGTAGGAGGGTCACTGTGCCCCCCCTCGACCTCTCTCGCATACTTTAATAATCCAACTTGCCCTCTCCTCTCGCCCTACTGTGGTAGCTTTGTTTCCACTTACAATCCTTTATCCCTCCTCTGGGTCCGCGTTTTCAGCCCCAAGTACGAGTACTGCTCGCCTCCACTACCGCCGCAGGGGGGATTTGCGCGGGCGCCCCCCCAACCCCTATCACGTCTCTTTTGCTCCGGTCTCCATGCAAGACTCGGAGCATCACAGCCTCTCCAGTGGTGCTCACACGGAAGAAAATCTCTCCCACATCGATGGCGCATGGTAAGTGCGGGTTAAAAGTTAACTTGAATTCTGTTTTCTTCCCTTTTCTTTTCCTTCAAAGCAATTATTTTAAGGACTTAATTTTATTGTTCTCTCAAACACTGCCTCCGTCTGAGAGTAGATTACCAGTTGACCTATTCACACTCTCCTGTCTAGGTTTGTGAAGGCTAAGACATCAACTACAGCTAATTGATTAACAGAGGACGTCATCAAGCGTCTCTTTTTCATGTCTGGAAATCTTTTTCATTTTTTTCTTTTTGCTACGCGAAATATGTAAGTCCTCTTTATTCTTCTGCACAGACGACTTGGGTGTGTGCTCTCGGATATTTTTTCCTCCATCAGATGTCTTTCACCGCGTTGTTTGGGCGTTTGAAGTTGTGCAATTGAGTGCAACGCAGGAGAGGTTTAAAAGGTTCTCTATTGCCCCTTTTTCGTTTTGTTTTTTTTTCTTTTGGAGTAACAATTTCTCTCTCATTGCTAATCCCTCTTTTGGTACCGTTTGAAAATTATTTAAGGAAATATTTGTGAGACCCGGTGTCTGGCATCCTAAACCGACCAATTGGACTGTGTCGGTCTCCTCTTTGAGTTCCAAGAGGCGGGAAGGGGGACGTCGGGAAGCAGTAAATTGAGCGACTCCTCCAGACGCATCAATCTACTGACGTAGTGGGCACTTAATGTGTCGTGTAGAGGCTTCGTCCACCTTCTAAAATGGCGCTCCACCCAGTGGACTTGTGTTGCCTTTGGCAGCGCCACTGCCACCCCACAGCAACCCGGAAAGCTCCAATCCCCTATATGTATTTTTTTTCTTCGTGAATTGGGAGATGTTAAACCACCCACTCACGTGTCTCTCTTCTACTCTAACAGAGGTTAGAAAAGTCCTCTTTCTGGAGGTGTCTTCATTGACAACCCGTCCATCAACTTGGCGTTACCTGCACTTCCCAAGTTGATGGATTTGGTGCCTCCTTTCCCCTGCGAAAAGTGCTCGCCTCAAGCAGATAACTGTTGCCGATGTCCTTGAGGGCGTGGATTAGTCTAGCCTTGGAATGGGAAACAAAAAGGGCAGGACGCAACGTTCAAAGGCTCCTCCGTCTCGCTCTTTTTACGATTAAATTGCCTTGGTAATGTGAGTTTTGTAGCCTGTTTACTCGCAAATCGACTGATTTTGGCTCTAAGGCACACAGTAGATCGGAACTTGGCCTATTTTTACCGGCTTCTCCTCTACTCTCTCATCTTCTCTTGCGGTGGATTTGTTTTGCCTTCCGACGCCTGCCAAGGCCTCTCAAATTCTCACCACCCTGCCAACAGCTTGGCGGATTTGTTGTGCCTGTGTGTGTGGGTGTGTTCGTGGCCATCATTTTTCACACAAAACCTCTGTCACTACTTGCAGACCGCTTAGGTGTTTCCATATCATAGGTACCCAATCTCTAGGTGTAAAATGCGCTCCTTCAGTATCTAACAGTCACAAGTACCAGCATTCGTGGCACCACTTGTGGTGCGGTGACACATACCGCGGTAACTACGCAGTATTTAAGTTGGGAGGAGGATGTTTCACCCACCTCTGAGCCCATCTCTCCCACCATTCTGCCCTCAAAATTGGCTCCTTTTGAGAGTCATGGTTCCACCCCAGATATAAGCGCCTTACAATGTGAATTGTGGAGATTGATTTCATCCCCGTTGCGTATATGTGACGCCTTAACTGTCTTAACCACACTCATTGTCAGAGTGTGCAATCCACCTTTATCGCTCTACTCGACCGCAAATAGATTTGTTAGGTGTGAAATCATAAAAGACATCCGAACAAAACATAACCTCGGGATGGCGATTGTTTGATTAATAGGTTTACGTCTGCGATCCCACCGATGTCCGTGTTAGTGCCATGACCACACACCGAAAATGCGCAGTTTTGCATTCAAATAATCCTCTTTCTTACATCGAAGGGAGATAAACCACTGTTAACTAGAAGGGGCATCCATGAGACTGGAGCCTTGTAGAGTAGTTATTCCCAGCCTGCTGTGGCGTGGGTCCTCAGGAAGCGTGTAGCGATTTTTCACACAGGACCTTGTTTAAATTGGGTTGACTGCGATCCAGATTGCGGATTGTTTGTTCGGGTTATCTTAGGCCCCATTAAGGCTAGCACATTAGCATGCACCCAGTAAATTGACGCTCTCTACAGCCTTGTTTATGCAGTCCCATCCACCTAGGTATCACCTCTGCCCTCCTTTCAGGTGTGCGCGTGCGTGTGTGCGTGTGTGAAAAGACCTGAAAAATGAAGTTTATTTAAGGCGGTTGAAGTTGGCGAACCGGTCGCCATAATCCTCTGCCCTGCTGGTGCCCACAACTGTCACTTCTACCACCCAATAGTTGCTTCTCTCTCGTCTTCAACAGACCAATCAGATGACGCCCTGGAGGGCAGTGATTCCACCATTCTTTTTCCGTTCTGTATCCGTGTGTACGCTAGAAAGTTGGGGAGGTGGGGTGGGGACGACGTGATGAATGGATTGGGTTGGTAATGTATTCTCCTCCCTTTCCTGTAACATATACTACTTATAACTCATAGGGCTGAGTTACCAAAAAATAAGTATTTCGGCTTACCAAAGCTTCATAGCTAGGAAACAATCTTTCCGCTCTTCGATTGATCACCTTAGTCACCTCATTTGTCTATCGAAATATGTTTATCCTCTTATCTAGCTGTTCAATTTGAAGACAATGGCAAAGAGTTGCGTGCGGCTGAGTTACTTTTGACGCCATTATCAAGGCCACGAGGCTGGAAATGCTTTTGGGAATTTGGAGGCATGTGGCACAGGATTAGGATTAAGAGTTACGTTCCATTGTGGCGAACGCCAAATTCGTGAGGGACTAGGAGGATCGTTCCACCCGTTCTCTAAAACCAGCAATAAGCCCGTGATTGGTTCTACCGTCTGTTGAGAGACCATCCGGATATTGTCTCCCCTGTGTGTCAGAATTACGGTTGCCAATCAGTCGACAATCAAACAGAGCGGTAGCAGCAAGAGATTGGGCCTTACCTGCTTCGCTTTCCTCTTGTCCGCGGCGCTTTTTGTAGCTGTAGTTCCGCTAAGCCCAACGCAGCTTTTTATCCACCTTTACTGGTGTAGAAGCTGCTGTGTTGTTTCTGTTGCTTCTTCCTCCGCCTTTCCTCGTCCCTCTTGCCTTTTTTTCCCGACACACGAGTGCTGGCGCGTAACGTAGGCAAACAGGCAAGCAAGCCAGTCAGCCAACGCGCTCGCACGTTCGCACGCACCCACACACACACATTCATCATTTCGCCGACGGCGCTACTTTCTACCCTCCTCCTGCCCGACTGCTCTCCCTCCCTTTTGTCTTTCCCATTCTTTTTCTTGTGTCTTCTTCTTTTCTTGCCTCCCTGCTTGGCGGAAGCATTTTGTCTGTCGCACTGGCCAGAACGCAAAATGTCCAAGCCTTACCGAAGTGGAGGAGTCGGTAGGCCAACTCGTCACACTCTCGTCTGGTACACTGGCACACCAAAAAACCCACCAAGTCTGCACACTATGGTACGCCGTCATTGGAACGCAAGATTGGTGCTAGGTGATGACTAGGTCAAAAGGTTTGTGGAGTTTACTTCAATTTCTTCTTTGAAGTCTGGAGCTCCTGGAGTGTTAGGATTATCCAAAGCAGCTTTATCACACAGAATGATTTGACAGCATCACTGAGCCGCCTTTACCGAGGTCATTTGGCTTTAGCTCTTCATGCAGCACACAGATGTCGTTCTCCATATTTTGCAAGCATCATCTTAACCGTCTCACATGGACGTTTGTGTCTTAGCCATTTCTTCACAGCATAGGCAGTTGTGCTGATCAGGAGTTCTGTATGCAGGATCGAAGATAGGAGACCCCCAATCAGGCGGACCACAGAAGTGAACGTCGGGATTAAGGGCTACGGCCTATGAACGAGAAGGGCGAGGATGCTAGGCGTGGAGCTACCTCGGTTGGAATCGCTTATAAGGCGTCAGCATATAGCTATCTGTGCATTCAAGCATCCCAATGCTGACCTGCTGTACGCGCCGTTCACGTGAAGCGAAATAGCGTCCACCACAGCAGTGTAGTGTCCTTGAACCCCCTCCCCCAATTTGGAAGGAGTGGATACGCAAGGAGTTGGGGCTAGAGGCTTTGGTGAAGCACGGAAGCACGCACGCGCAATCACTGTTGCCCATTGCGTCGTCTTGATTAACGGTGTCTGGAATGGAAGGGATTGGCGCACGACTGTTTACTGGCTATTACGAGCAGTCGAAGCAGTGATGATGGAGGCAGAACAGTTTTGACATTGAATAATACATGATCTTGGAAGAGCGAGGAATGCCTATAGGTTTGTCTGGCACCTGCCTCCTTTCGCCTAGAAGTGATCTAGTTGCCTCGTTGCTGCTACAGGCACCACCTTAATGCCTCACCTTACGACTCTAAAGAGTGTCCATCCACGTTGACCACATAGGATTTCAGGTCGTCAGTGATTTTAATACGGAAAACCTAGACCTGGAGTGGGATTGTTTAAAAATCCCATTAAATTAATCCAATAGGTAATCAGGGAAACAATCGGATGTCTCATGTCTACTGGCACTGTCCAGTGTGGAGGGTGTAGACTCCACGCCTGTCCATTAGAGAAGGGCTGAGATAAGCAGGTCAGGATAAGGGCTTAATTGGGGCACTCAACGGCAGGTGTCCTGATGAAATCATACACCATCAACACCACGGCCACCCTCCACCATCAGTAGAAGCATCAACACCACTGGTGACAGAAGCACTCAGTCTTATCTCTTCCTCTCCCTTCCTCCCTCCCTTTCTCCCTTCAATTCTAAATGTTGATGTGATCTACTGTTTCCTCTGTTGCATAATTACTTCCAGTTAATTGTCTCATCAGCTGGAAGGGAATTTTGCTGAGTTTTAGGCATCATATTTGGCTTGTGACAGGTCCTCTTTGGAGTCAGACGTGAATCAGAAATTTAACTCACTTGGAGAGTAAATTGTGGTGTGAGGTCAATGGGAAAGTAGGCTTTTCCCAAGTGACCGCGGCTGACTCAGTAGATGGTAATGAAACGAGAGAGCACACCGCAGCAGAAGGCAATGAATACCCTCACTCAAACCGCCTAAATTGTGTTTGAATTATCAGTGTCATTTGGCCATTGCTTCGTCCTTTTTCCTCGGGAATCAAAGGTCATTCTATTGGGCTTTCCGGTCCCACCGGCAAAACTCCTGTCAGCGTATCATTTGGATATTTTATTGCTCACAAATGGCATCCACTGCTACTCACTTGGCTTTCGGTGTGCCTCTCGCTCTACTTCATTTGCTTTTAATCGAACTGTCGCATATGTGTGACGCGTTGGCTTAGTACAAATAAACCACCTGGACTTGGAAAACCATCCAGATATTTTTTTCAATTTTTTGTTAAAGCAGTTGTTCTTAATCGGGCTTTTTTGTTTCTTTTTAACTTGCTTTATTTTTATTGAATTTGAATGTCACACATGTGTGACGCAAGAATTCAGACTAGAAAAGCAAATATACTATTACCTTTGGCACACATTTCCCGTTTCAGACAAATAAATAATGTTTCAAATCCCATTTCCGTCTCCCTTAAACGAGTTTTTTAAGTTGTACCACTGTCTCGCCTTGTCTGCTCCTGCCCCTTTCCCTTTCAGTAATGACCCAGCTTTCGGCTGGTCCAGCGCTCGGGTCTGTCGCGCCAGCCCCTCCCCAAGCTTTGATGACTAACGCTAATAAAATTGTTGGAAGGAAAATAGCGCAAATTTCAGATCTCCCTCGAAGAGAGCAAAAAAGACTCCTCAACCCTTGATGTTGTGACCAGACCTGTTCACTGTCCCCATCGAGGTGCGCAATTTTTTTCTATCCACACCTGAATGTCTGCCTTCCGGGCTTGGGTGTTGATCGGTGTATTGGTCTTGACATCTGATGAGAGACATGATGGAGATCCTTTTCTGTGGATGGCATATGAGAAGTCTCGAATGCGCCTCCAAACGAGCGGATCAACTCAAAGCTCAACGTCATTGTGTGGTAGAAGCTCTTATACTCACCACCAGACAGCGAAAACAGCATCGTTTTATGGGACCGGGTGAGAAGGAGAGGGGCAATTAACTCGGGCAATTTTTCTTCCCCTTTCGCCCTCCCCACTCCTCTCCACCGTCTCCATCCGCCTCGTTTACCGTCGGTGGGGGCGCGTAATTTATGCATCCGTTAACCGGAATTTCAAATTTCTTGTAAAATAGAGAAAGAGATGTGAAGTCCGAACGAAGGTGACAAATTGGGGTCTTCACTTGCTCCTCTTCCCGTAGCCACAAAAGTTGGGCCTAAATTTGTCCCTCCTCAGACTGGACGTTTATTGTTAATCGTCTGCGTTGTCGGTTTGGCCAACTGGCTCCGTGGTGGAAGCTTTTTTTGTTAAAAAAGGCACAAATGCCGTCGTCCGCTTTTTTCTTTAAAAATAGCTTTTCCGGTCCATTGGTTTTATTGTTATTGGAGTGTTGGGGTGTTGTCCGGTTGACCGACCGACTGACTGGACAGTGAGAACAGAAGATGGCAGTGTTAAGTGAAACGGTAAGCGTTCCAACCATCTGATTGGTTGGTTGGGTACATGTTAGAAAAAGTAGTTCTGGCAACACCCCTTTCAGACGGAGGTCAACTACAGAGGCTACAAAAATGTGCTCTTCTTCTGGCATCACACCAGTTGGTGCAGAGAGGGACCAAAAGGCGTGCAGTTAACACTGCAATTAAGCGCAAGAAATGCGACTCACCTGTCAATTACTCGTACCCTTGATTTTGAGCATGGAACCCTCGAAGCATCCTTTTCAAAGCCGAATGACTCGTACTTTGCTGGTTGGACCCATTTTTTTTCATTTCAAGGGTCGTTCGAAATGTTCCCGGTCGGTGTTGCTGTTGCTGTTGCTTTTCCTAATTTCGCCACCGTAATCGCGGTTGTTGTTTCTTGCATCAAAAGAAGCTTGATAAGGTGGAGTCACGACGATGCGGTGCTCCGTTTCAATGATACCAGCCCCTTTTAGTGGATTTCTATTTCCTTATAAGACTGGATGATATTCCAGTGGTCAGAAAAGACCTAACGAGTCGAAATTTTTCAACGTACATCTTCACTCTGTTCAACCGCCCTTAACGATGCTGTCTAGTCATCCATCTGGAGCGTTTCCAGTTTTTTTTAAAAACCAATCAGTTCAGTTTATATAATCCTGGCTGAAGTATCCACTTTAGTCCTACCTCCTGTATTGAAAATGAAGCAAGCAGATGGACAGGCCATCACTGCTTTGCTTCTCCTGCACCGAATACGTATTATTCTGAATAAGTTGACAGTTTTCCAAACCACTTATGAGGTAGCCATACTCCGATCTCTCCTTTTCTGATTTTTTTTAATCCACTCGACTCGGCTTCAGTTCGCCGGACATGTGTGCAAGCCCAAGCCATCCTCTCCCGGGCGCTTTGGTCTGCCCTCGTATCATGGGTCCAACTAGAGGCGGTAAATTCGTCTAATCAACAGTTGGAGAACAGTGACCATCTTACGTCTATGCAGCGTCTTTTTTTCCTTTTCTCCATTCTTGTGTCTGTTTACACTGTTGGCCGTTTCGTGTGTGTGTGTGTGTGCATCCGCACCCGAGTGCTCGCCTCTTCGTCTGCGTCATTCGTCACTTCGTCTCGTTTGCATGAACACGGACACACATTCCACGATCAAAAAACCAGGAGTGCAATGAGAAGAAAAAACAAGACGGTGAAGGGAGCCAAAATTGCGTTTAAGTTGATGCTAGAAGACGTGTTGCCCGATAGCTACACAAACGTCGACACGAAGGAGTCAACAAAGGTCGAGCGCGCAGATACGGAAATGGAGTGGAATGTACCCTTTGGCAAGTCGTTCTTTAGCGAAGCTGCTCTGGAGTCGATAAAGCGGATCGTTTTGCCAGACGTGTGTTTCTGTAGAGGTGAAGACGATGAAGCAATTTTGCTCTAGCTTACATTCATTGAAAAGTGTTTTTTTTATTACTGATATTGGGAAATTATTTGAACTTATATGGTTCAGTAACCACCTAGGAGATGTCAATCTGTTCCTCTTTTGAAGTGACGATGTGCGCGCCCGAATGCATCTTTCATCTATCCGTCACAATGCAAGAATTTCGACTAATTACCCCATCTTTGAAGCATCCACGACTACCACTCCAGCCCCCGCCATCAGTTCTGGTGGTGGCGGTGGCGGTGGCGGTGGCAACAGTGGATTCGGTCACAAGCACAAGAGGGGCGTTAGTTCTTCGCGGAGAACCGCTACCACCGGTGCTTCAACTGCAGCTGCTGGTGTCGCTCCTGCCGCTGCCTCCAGCAAGGTGGCGACAATAAGAGACCAGAATATGGCAGAGTTGGATCCCTCAGGCTTTGCTCGACTCCTCAATGAGCGCCTTCAATGCGTGGTGGAAGACAGAGCCGCTATGGAACGACTTGAACGACTTATGTCGGAGGTGAGTTCTAGGCACCAAGGCATTACTGCATACGTTGTAATGTAACTTGGTGGCTTTTAAAATTTCATATCAAAGAATTGTTGCTAATTAATTTGCTCCGCGGATGACACCACGATTCATTAGTTCTGTAAGAATAAAACCTGGTTACTTCAAAACTCTGTGCCGTAAGGCACTCAGGACTTGGGTTTTTACTGAAGTTTGACGTGGCCTCGATAGTCCTTTAAGCGACAGTGCACATACATCCATCATTTCTCATCTAACTATCAAGTGTAGCATCTACCAGGGAGAATCGCTATTGTCATCACCATTGTTGAGTGGAGTCGCTTATTACTCCCACTCTGGGTATCTACAGCGTCTTCGTAGAGAAGAACTGGAAGGCTAGTCGCAGAGGTGGCCAATCCTGTACTGCAAGTAATACAGGCGCTTTACCAAAATTCCTTAAAAGGCTTAAGGAAATATCAAAAGCTACGAGGATGTTGCAACTTAACCGTCTCAGTCTCTGATTGGCGGTTGTGTTCCGATCACTCACTTTTTATTGGTTCCACTCCCAAACAAATCATCCAATCAGCGCACAACTAACGGATAAAATCAATGACTACATGTGTGGAAGGGACGGAGAGGGCGAGACATGATGCTGAAACCTCTTATCTGGGGGAAGGTACGGAGCGCTAGTCATGGCCTTGTGGGTTATTCTGAATCTCAGTTAGTCACTCCATACGGGAGGTTGATTGACATCTGCTATCTGCGTACAGGGCAGACCGAGTGAGGTGTTGTGGACACGGGTCTCTTTGTTTGAAAGTGGAAGACTGAGCAGACTTCCCATGCCCACCATTTGTCGCTGCAATCGGATGCTACGTGGTGACTTGCGCTAGTGGACATGGCTAAGGTGGGACAAGAACGGTTTGACCATGACAAGGTGCGTTTCCTTCCCTCCGAGATGCCATTTCATTCTCCAAATTTGGGTCAGTGTGCTACCTTTTAGTTGAAATGCCATTATTTCCCCTTCAGAGGAGAATTAATCTCCCCCATGGAGGGGATCGTCCTGAATCACGATCCACCCTCGAGTCGGAGTCTGCCATGAGCTGTTAATTCACGCTTCACTTTCACTGTTGTTTCAGACAACCTTTCAACCTTGCTTCTACTTCACTTGTAGAAGGACTTGGGTATTTTTAAGGATAATCCATGTTATGCTGCTCAGTGATTGAACACTTGATGCCAGGTCTCAAAGGCGGGGAAGTCGACCGCCATAGCCTCATAAAAGAGGCACTTCCTATGTAAAATGAATCTTTACCAAGACCTTGAAAAGAGTGGATAATTGACCCCAGTTTGAGGGTCTTTCATTCATGTTTCTATGTTTATTTATAATACTCAATTTGGTGTAGCTACTTACCAAGACGTAAGGACAATCAAACGTCCCGTATATGTGACGCTAGAAGGGAATTTGTTGATCACTCTAAAAGTTGCCCTCCTGGAGCCCTAGGGCTTGGGGGGACCTCTTAAAGGTTACGAGTACCCTTGGTTGAACTGCATTTGGTAGACATTGGATCGGACTGTTTTGCTCTACAGGCAGCACATTCCGTACCTCGGTCTCATGTAGTAGGCGTTTCGGGTGGTATGGGATACTTTTTCCTTCTTCCCACTTTTTAAACCTTTTGAATGCTGCCTGAGCTGTCTGTCGGGGTGACTCAACTCATTCTGGGGAATGCACATGTTCTTTTGTCAGCCTTTGACTCTCAAATGTGCCGAATCTACAGTTGTAGTCAATCACACTGGGTTGCTCGACAGATAAGGTGGTAGTTTCTTATTACTCTAGCAGGTTATGCATTTCCTTCTTACCTGCAGCAGTCGGGAGTGGCTCAGGTTTTATGAGGGATCCGGAACCTACCCACTTCATCATCGGGGCCGGCAAGGGCCACTGCAGCTTGTTCTCCTGATCCATCCAAAATACTTCATAGCTGATAACCCTTCAACCTTTGCCCCTCCGTTTCCCAATTTGACTCGCCCTTAGGAATTAGTCATGGTGGCACCTTGTGTGTGCATCTCTAGTCGATAGCCTCTCGTAGATTGGTTGGTCAGTTCTCCTGACAGTTAGCACAAGCGAAACACCGAGAGAGCGCGAGAGGGAGTGAAAGAAGGGGATTTGCAGTTCCGTTTTGCCTCTCAGTGTGTGTGTGTGTGTGTGTGTGTGTGTGTGTGTGTGTGTGTGTGTGTGCGAAACAGAATACCTATTTTTGGCACTCGAAACGCACAACGGCTTGCCATGCGCTATCCCTTCGGGCCTCTCTTGCCGCAAGTAACACTTGCAATTTTCCCTCATTCCCTCCCTGAAGCTACGGACACGGAGTTTAACGTCATTCGCTCACCTAGGTTGGAGGCGTTTGATGAATTGTTTGGTTAACGGGTACTACTACCTATTTCTATCAAGACGAGTTGGACTGACAGACCTAGAGGTCAGTGAGACCACTATCAAATGTTTCTGTGGGGCGTCGAATACAGATAAGTCGAAGGCCGATGTGGTGGGCACGAACTTATGGATTTGGAGGTCGCCTTATTGAGGGATCCTGTAGTCCCATGTTCTTGGTGTTTCTCGTTGTCACTTCTCTACTTCGGTCGACAAAATTCTTTCGATGGAGTGTAGTCCACCGAGAGAGCAACGAGGGTCCCAGTAATTAGTGGCGTGTTTGGAGGGATTCCCCAGCATTGACCCCTCTGCTGAGCCTGCTGCATTGAGGAGACGGGATAGTAAAGAAAACGCTGTTTACTCCCATATTGATCGTACGTTCAACTCAAGATTAAAGGGTTTGTCAACTGTCATCTCAGTGTCAGCAGTTCTTTGTCCTGGAAGACGCTCCAAGGCACTGCAAGTTCTGCGAGTCTGGTAATGTGGTGGGTAAGCTGCAGGAGACCGCAAACCTTTCGCAGTATTCACCTCCTCTGTGACGGTAATTTTTTGCTGCTCAAAAGCGGTGTTGTCAATTTTCTCACCGCATTCTAAACACCAGAGCGGTCTCCTCCTCAATCAATGGTCGCGTTTCACACATCACATTCCCCCTTGTTGTTATCCTCTTATTCATTTGACAGTTGTGGTGGGGATGGGCGAGAGGGTGAAGGAGGCGCGAGAGTGAGGCGGGGTGGTATTTTGACAGCCTCACGTTGGTCGGATGACATTCGAGTGACCGTTATAGCTTCTATCCGACAGGAGGCGGGGACGGGAGGGAGAGGGAAAGAGAGGGAGGGCACAGCCAACCCTTATTCTTGCCTTGTACCTCCTCCCCCCTTTCGCTCTCATCCTGATCGTCCCAGGCCTGCTCAGATTGCATGACAGGTCGAAAAGGCGATTGGTCCACACACACCAAGCAGCGAGAACATGGGATGAGGCGGAGTGGAAGGAGGGAGGGGGGAAGGGAGGGGAGGGAGATGGTTGGGCTAGTGCCTTGTCTCTTCTCTTTTCACCTCTTCTCCTGCTACTGCTTCCCGTTCTCAGACAGGTATTGTGTCAGTAGGCAGGCCGAAGCACTCATGAGAGGCACTGGGTGTGATCGCTTTCAGGTGTGCATCCTCTTGATTTTTAAACATGAGTCCAATTTCTCACCTCCCTATTCTTCCACCGTGAAGAAAGAGGCAAAACTTGTCGTCAATTTATTGATAAGTGTGGCTTGCACCAGCTAATCTCCTCCATTTCCTTCTTCACCAGGTTGGAAATGACGAGGAAGGGGAAGAAACCACAGAGATTCCAAACACGAGTCAAGAGAAGGAGGGCTCTACGAGGACCACGGAAGCTGCAAAGATTGAGCCAAAATCAGAGACGGAGATTGCTTCAGCCACGAATACGCAACAATCGCAGCCGCCGCTGACCACCACGGACAGCGGAGAGTGCAGCATCTCCAAGGCGATGACCAACCTGAGTGTTGCCTCAACATCGACAACAACGACAACGACGACCACAACAACTACAACAGCATCAACTAAGCCCTCAGTGCTTCAACGACCTTGGGCAGATCGCCTACTAGCTGCTGCGAGGGTTCAGCATGCACAACAAGGAGATAATGCTCAGGTTGGTGTTGTGATGGCGCCTCCAGACATCACTGACAGTTCTGCTTGTCTTGTAGTCACTGAGGCCTGTTCAAGTGGTAATTTGTAGAAGAACTGCTTTTTCTTTTCCTAAAATTTTCCGCGATAATGATTGTGTTCGCTTTGATGATGAGAAAGCATCCCCCTTCACCAAAATCCTAGCGTAAGGGCGGACCATCCACGCATATATTTATACAGTGCTTGGACCTTTTATTTACGCAGTCCTTCTAGGGCTTTGTTCGGCTAAAAGAAGGACCGATTTTTTGAGCAACCAAGCCTTCTAAAAACAAGGAAGACGGGGTAGGTTTTTTTGATGACGACAAGACATCGCCCATTTGTGTTTGTGCATGTAAAGTCAAGCTAGAGAGTCGTATGCACTCACAGGGAAGACGCAAAATGCAGACGTCTAAAGCATTGTTACACCTGAGTCATCCTCCTGAAGGTTGTGCAAGGTACAGTGGGTCTGGAAGTGGCTTTGTTGTGGACGGACTGAACGAAGATAGATTAGAGTCGAATTTCTCATTGCTTTGTGTTCAAATTTTACTGCTGTGGACAATCAGTCAGAATGCAGAGGTGGATTTACTTAACCAGTCAGCGACTGGAGTACACTTGAGGATCAATTAGCGTCAATAAAGTGGTTTTGTTATCAGCCAATAAGCTATCAGGACTATGTTATCCTCTCCAATTAGGCTAAATCGACTCAGACATGTTCACTATTAGCGTCACATATATGTGACACTTCAATTTTTTCTTACTTGATCCCGCAGATCAACTAAATATGGACGGGAATGGGTTAAAGTAGGGCAGCGAAAGAATGGATAAGAAATCCCTGCATCTGAGGCATCAGCTAGAATGTGAAGCCATCCTGTCCCGTGAAGTGCTTGCGTGCATAAGCCCGTTTTCCAGGAGTTTGGACGTCTTCGTGTCAACGTTCTCACGTTGGTGGTGGCGAGTAGTGTGTGTGATTAATGTATTCTGTTGTTCTCATGTATGGAAGGGCTTTTCGCATGTACACGTATATACACACTTCATATACGTGTGTTCAAACGAGTATGATTGAAGTGTCATCTGTTGACGAATCCGCTACTTCCTCGTCTTCGTCGTCGGTCTCCTCCTCGGCCTCCTGCGTGGTCAGAATTGAGGTCACCCATTGTGCAGTGCCTTGCGATTTTAGAGGGTGGATGGCGGTGAATCACTCTTGTCCGATGATTTGGCTAATACGATGAGTAGAAAAGTTGGATTTTGCCTCATCGGGACTTGCTGAAGGAGGGTAGAGCAGATCCAACATTATTTATTTTTACAGTTAGACTTTCTACAGGGTACGATTTGCAAATGACTTTACTTCATAAATGATCCATCGGCATGGCCAGGATCTTGGTACGACCTGGACGTACCTCAAATAAGTCTTCTCTCTCCTTTCCATCGAGGCTATTCTTGAGGACCACTGTTCTCGCATCTGGGACACGTCGGCCGATCGGACACCAACAAGTGGCAGTGGCAGTGGCAGTGGAGGTGACGGGCATGGTGCGTCTGCCTTACGGCCGCGTTTAGACGCTCCCGGAAAGCCACCCGGATCGATCGTGGAGACTGCAAAGCAAGCTGCAACAGGAGGAGGTGAGGAAGAGGAGGTGGAGGATGATTGTATTCATCCTCCACTGCTTCAGGAGTCCTCCTCTCCACCCAGCACCACCACAACCACAACCACCAATTCTTCAACACGATTCGACTTCCACCAGCAGGTCAACGAGAGCCAACTGGTTGATGTTACCTCGATGCGACTACAAGCACGGTGAGTGCAACCACTTCGCTGCCTGCCTATTGGATGTTGGAAGGTCATGATGAGGGTGTGAAGCTAGATAATAAGTAATTTGATGTACGGCTTTGCTGGCCTTTTTGTTTGGCCTTACGAAAAAAATGAAGGAAAACGCGGCGTCGACCGATGCCAGTCACCTTCTAGTGTTTCCTTTTTTCCCCATTGTTACCGGCTGGGGTTAAATTGAAGTAGAGGGGTGGAAGAAATGGCTGTTATTTAGCCCCTCCGCCCCATAATTTGGCCCTGTCGCGTGAGGTTGTGGCATCGTGGACTGCTGACCTTTCGAGAGAGGAAGGGCGAACTCTGCAGTTCTCTTGATGCTCCAGGGGGGATTCGGGAGCGTCCCCGTCCAGTCCACCTGCCCAAGAAAAACTAAGTACTAAAAACAGAATATGTGAAGCCACCTCTTCACGCATACGACTTTTTCGCTTCCTCCGAAACGAAAAAGAGATATTCTTTTTAGCTCTGTCTTGTTGGTTGTTTTGTTTAGCCTGCCTCCCATAGGACATCCCAACGTAAGGATGAGAAGGAGGAGAGATATTGACTGGCATGATTGACGGGAGGGAAAACGGACATGATTTTATCGTGGACCACCCGGCATCATAAAAGTTATTGTCTTCTTGTTTTCCTTAAATCGTGGAGGAAAAAAATGTTAACAAATTAAGGAAGGGTTGATTCGATGTAAGTTCATTAGAAGCAAGGATTTGGGGTAATTTTATAATTAAACCCTAAAAGCTTCTCTAATTTTCCATTAACTGTCTTGCCTTTAATTACTGCATACTTAATCCATATCCTACATGGTATGAAACTTCATTTTCCTACTTTAATTCACACGACACGTATGTGTGACACGCGCTGGTCGTCGGTTTGTGAGACTTGATTGCGTCAAATCGAATGATGTAAACCCATTAGTTGGTTAATTTGAAAACAAAGAAGTAGATTTAGGAAGAAGGTGATGGCTTTACAGTTTGTTAATCAGTAGACTCAGTGGTAGCGGACAGTTGTCTGATGCTGATTCTCGTGGCGAAGGCTGGCGAGGCTCCATGCCACCATCCAGAAAGGCGTCCTGCTATCTCAATCGGTCTTTTTAATTTCACTATCAGGTGTACCTCATCTCCAGGAGCATCTTTAACCGCTGGCGGTGGTGTCGGTAGTGGAGGTAGCGGAGGCAACGGTGGATTGGTTGTCGGCTACTACCTTTGCGACGATCCAGTTCCCTACCGCAGTCAATGGCCATCAAACGTTATCACTCTGGGACAATTCAAACACCTCGTGCCCAAGAAGGGTCTGTTCCGGTGAGTTGCTAGCTCTTGACTTCCCCACCATCCAAAGTCCACTCCAGTGGTTTGTCAACATGCGTGTCTGGACCCTGAACTTTAGACTTACAGGATGGAGGAGATGGGTGTATTGGCTTGTGCCCTGATTTTTTTGTGGGAGTGGGGATAGGATGCTCACCCTTCTCCTCCTCCTCCTCCCAAGATTGATGTGTCATTGTTTTTTTTATCCCCTCCCCCTAACAAAGGAGAAAGGTTGGTTCATTGAGCGGAGGGAGAGCGAGAGAGAGGGACGGGGGGAAGGGAGACTGCTTTTGTTATTTGCGTGTTCATCCACCTCCTTTTGTTCATTTTTTCGTTTGGTGGTCTGCGTCTCTTTATTCACTAAGGCAGAGGGAAATAATAATTGAAATTTTGAAGGAGGAGGAGAACAATAACACAGGGTTGCGTTTAATTGACGTTTACCCTCCTCCCTTTCTCCCTCCCTCCTGCCTGAAGGAAAGAAGAGCAGCAGTAGCAGCAAAAAAGCGGAAAACAACTGTTGTGAGTGCTTCCAGCGGCTGAGGAAAAAAAGGAAAGTGCAAATGGGTATAACAGTGTATCTCAGGTTAAAAAGTAGTCGGCGGATGTCTAGAAAATCTGCTTTTTGCTTCCACGATAGGCAATACAGAGTGCTGTCAGAACCTGCCATACTATAAGGTGATTGATTTTCTCTAACCTTGACGCATTGACGAGACAAATATGATTGTTACGGGTGGAAAAAGCACTCAAATGAATTGTAACAGGGAGGGGCAAATCCAGAGCTGACAGTCTGGGAATGGAGAAAAAACCAAATGTCATTCCATCACATTGTGTATGGAAACAAAGGAGGCACATTGAAAGTGATTGAGCCAAATCGGATTGGTTGGCTCTAGGACAATGGAAACGAGAGGAGGGAGATGCTTTCACTCTTCCAAAGGTAGGCGGACTGGCCAAATTAAGGTGATGAAACATCGCTGGGTGCTGAAGATGTCAAATGATAGGCGTCAAACCTCGTCAATTCGGAATACATTGACCCAAGAAAGGGACAGTCGTAATGACACATCCGGCAGTGTCAAACAAAGACGTTCATGCGATGTCAATCAACTCTTCTGTTAAAAACACCACATGACTAAGAGGTGCCGTTGAGGCGTCCTCAGAAAAGCTTCCCATTCACTGATTGGCCGTACAGGCATGTATCGATTTCCATCCCATCGCATTGATTGGTTGTAACTGGGTTTGCGTGGAACCAATGCAAGTTCAGGAAATAAGAGAGGTTTCAGAGGCGATAAAATGCAACATGTTTAGGATAAAAGTTAACCAAACGTAGTGTTTAAACTAATTCTTGAGAAGTACACCGTGCAAGCTCCAAAAGGCCGAGGCCTGACCGATGTCTTACTCCATTCGCGTGGGGGCCGAATGGTTGGACATCCTAAGGAACTATTTGATTACTATCAAATTTCTCCCCATCACCCATTTTTTACCATCTATTTTAAAGTAGAGCGGAGCACTGGATGTACACAGGACTTAAGATATTTGAATTTAGCAGTATTTGTGTCACTCTGAGCTTTCTATTGGTCCAACTGTCATGTTCTGTTTGGACATTGCAGTAGAATTGCTTAAGACTGGATGAACAATGTGTTCACTAGCGATCATCCCCTAATGCTACTTACGATCTTCGTCCTCATTCTGTTGCCAATTTTCCTAACCACTTTCACCAGCGAGCTTCTGCATATTCGGCCATACGATTGGGGGCCCTTACTTCCTCCAGTGTAATGACAGGTACATCCTACCAGTCGGTCTCTAGTGTAGCATTGGCACTACCTTTAAAGAGTCCGTCGGGTGTCCCAGCCTGGCGACCATTCCCTGGAGGTGACAGGTCACCAGCATGATGTCCGGATGGCAATGAATTGGAAAGGCTGATGAGGCGGTATCTTTGGATAAAGTTAATTAACAATCAGTTCCACCTAACCGTAGTCACTCTTTGCTGTGCGGTTGTCATAGCTACACGCTTTCACTGCAGCAGCAGGCAGGGGAACGTAATATAGATTCGAAGCAAGGTTTTATGGCCATGATTTCTCTCCCCCCTCCCCCTCCCCCTCCCAAAAAAAACACCACCATCAGCTTCCGCCTCTCCAACCATTTTCCAATTTTTAAGCTTGACAACAATTTCGGCTGTCAAAACACTCATTCACCACGCGAGGAGATACAAACGATGACAGGAGCCGCGGCAGTAGTAGCAGCAGCAGCATCATCGCTATCCTCGTCGGTGTTTGTGTCAATTCGCCGACACGTGAAAATGGCGGTAGCGGTAGTAGCGGTGGTGGCGGTGTGTGTGTGTGTGTGTGTGTGTGTGTGTGTGTGCGAGAAGGACTGACAGCGATGTGATTGCCGCTGTTGTTGCTACTACTGCTGAGCCCTCACCGAATTCAAGTCCTCCTAACGGGATCACTTTTGGAGAGAAAAAGAACGACATGGTACTGATATGTGTACTTTCCATTGCTGTTAGAGAAAAGGGTAGAAAAATGCTGGAGTTTGCTACTGTCCAAAGTGTTGCCTATTGGAATGTTGGCATGGAAAATGCTGCCCTCAACTTCTCCGACAATAGGAGCACTGTTACTGCTCCCCAGAAAATCCAGAGCTATTCTTAACCCCCGTGATCTGAAGACTTCGCTTTTGTGCTGAACGCGGGAAATTGCAAGAGGGAGGGGAGTAGAAGTGGGCAACCATCATACGACGACAGCCACCGGCTGTGGCGGCGGCGGCAGCGGTAGCGGTAGCGGTAGCGGCGAATTTTAGACCACCATCTACACACACCGACACACGTATGTCAACGCACCGAATCTTGCGACAGGACAGAAGCTGAAGGGGAGAGGGCGAGAAAAAGAATTGAACTGTTCGCTTTTGTTAGGAGGGGCAAAAAACGCTATTTGTCCATTTAATAGACAGTGTTCGGCCTATTCTCATGGAATGACTTTTCCATTGTGGAGGATAAGTTTGTGAGGTACGAATTTGGCCCTTGAAAGGGATTCAGGAATGCTCTCAGACTATTTGACAAAGAAATCGACGTTATTGATGTCTGGATAGGTGATGCTTCATCCTGAGACTAAGGAACCGAGGTCCGGATCAAGGGAGCCCAACGGTTCACACGTTGATTGGATGCACTGGTAGATCACCCATTAATGGTTTGATGAGTGAAGGATGCACAGAGCAAGAAATGTCACGTCCGGAATGGAATTAAATAGCCAGAAAGTTGATGTGCGGATTAAGAATGAATCGACGGGATGGTGAAAGGATCCATTGAAGGGAGTCCGCATAGTGACTATCCTTATTCTTGGCCTCAAAGAATTCACTAACCTTTTCTCTTTTCCAGTCAGAACACTTTATACCCACTGACGTGCGTATTTCTTTTTCCTCCTTTTCGTCTGCAAAAGCACTGACATTTCTGGGGACAAAAAGTGAGAGGGAGAGAGGGAAATAGAAAGATCGAAAAGTAGACAGACAGATAAACAAACACAAGAAGTGAAGCAGTGAAAGCAAGAACGAGAGGAAGAGCAAATGTGACAGCAGCTTGACGTTACCCGCAAAAACTCGGACACGTAATCTCCTTTTCCTCTGCTCTCCTCATCTCGCCTCGCCTCGCCTCGCCTCGTCTCGCCTCTGTGACAGTGGTAGATTGCGTTTCCAAGGTGGCACGCATACACGCACGCACCGATCCGTAATGACTGGCAATTTCTGTTTCGGTGCGATGACATTTTACCGCGTCGGTGCGGTGCGGCGTGGTGTCGCTGCTGCTTGAGTTGTTTAAGTCAAATGAGAACTTTGTTTTCATACGACTAAAAAGGCAAGTCACCAATGGCCGCCACACATCTCGTGGATCAGTCCATTTTAGCATTCTGGGCGTTCTGTGCGTGGGCCAGTAGGTGCTTGTAGAGTTTTTTGCCGGTGAGGACCTGGGATTTCACTTTTTCAGTTGCATCATCCTTTTTTCCTCCTTTTCCTCCTCGCAGGTTCTTTTTCAAGACCACCTCCGATGAGTTTGACTCAGGTGTGGTGCATCAGGAGATCTCCAACGATGACGCTGTTCTGCCCTTGTGGGAGGGCAAAGTAGTCGCCAAGGTGGAACGTGTGGAACAGTAGACGCTAACGTCATCGTTTGTGTGTGGTCGTTGACGTTGGCATGGCATACAGGGTACTCAACTCACTTCCCTTACTCCTCTTCCCTACCAAATCACCAATAGTCTCTGCCCCCAGTGCCCCTTCTCCTCCCCCTCTACCCAGTCATCTGTGTAATTCTTTGGTCCTCATCACCATCCCTCGCCCTCTTCAAATTTTACGGAGGTTATTGAAAATGAGCTTTTTATTATTCCTAATCAAAGACGTCTTCTAATCGACAGCGGTCCGACTTTGCAAATACTAATGGTAGGGGAGTGGCATGAGCGGCGTCGATTCACATAAGACTGAAACGGCCAACCAGCCTATTGGAAGAAGGGAGTGAAGGGGTGGGGATTGTTTCTGGCTTCTTGTGTGGTCGCATTTATTCTTCTTCTGCCACGTAAGCCTTTCTTCCGTGGACTTGTACGCGACTCTCGCTTCTGATGGGTGAGCAGTGGGGAGGGCAGAAGGGGATAACGAGGGATTTGTTTTGGGTGACGGCATGAAAAGTCGACCGGTGTTCCTCATTTGTCCAGGAGGGGAGGCGTACGCTAAAGTGGTACAGCATGAGGTAATTTTTCGCTCTTCAAGGTTGTTTGGGCCTGTACCCACGCTACACTTGACCTCACCCTTTTACCTCTCAAAATGGAATGCACGGAAGTCTAGTCCGCTGGTTTTCCCACCTTCGAAGGCCTCGTCTGCCTGCCTTTCATACCATTTGTATGCAGTGTCGAATATATTTACCTTGTGGATCACTTCAGGTCGCTTCAAAAGCCCGAGAATCGGCCATCTTGACAGGGTGGTGAGTGATGGCAGACCGTATCGTCCGCTTTTGGCACCGCATTTTTGGAGCAAGCAGGCGAGCAACGAGCAAATCATCGAGTGGAGTAGTCGTGGGGAGTTAATGAGCGAACACTCACAGATCAAGTTTGCCCATTCTTGCGTTCCATGCTGAAGTTTACGATGCTCTAACGGCAGAAATGCAGCTTCATTCAACTTCACGCTTCTAACCTAGGGAAGCATTAGGACCGTTTGGCGAAACAGAGGTGGGATGGATGTGAGAGTAGTCAGGGCTGTCGCAGCCACTGTGCCCGTGTATAGCTGACCTGAAAGATCTGCTCTGAGGAGCACTCTGAGGCACCAATTTGTACATGCGTGGCAGGCTTGACAAGGTCTCTGGGAAAAGGGTGATTCGGTTCTACTGTCAAGTCATCAATGGTAGTCACTGTCTAACTCGTTACAGTTTGATGATCGCCTTTCTAACGCTCTAGCTAGAGGCATTCATGGAGGGCCTGTTCGATGTATGCCAATGTTGGAAGCCGTCGGCTTAATGTAGATTGAGAGCCGAGAAGATGGTAGTCCAGAATAAATAAAAAGTGCTTTAGAACTAACGAGGGTGTACCCCTACGACGACTCAGCAAACCCAAGGATAGTTTTTTTTAAAAGGTGTACTTTCCCCTCTCAACTGCTCCATATTTAATGCTGCGATAGCAACAGCTCCATGTCGATCATAGTCGGTGTTGGTGGAGATAAAGGGAGAGAGAGAGAGAGAGAGAGAGAGAGAGAGAGTGGAAATGACCGATTCCAGAGGGGTAAGAGGGCTTAACTAAAAGCCCACAGACCCACCAATCTAATTGCCGACAATTGGTTGTTAATTAGAAGGCTGCACAATTGCATACCGCCCTCGACGTTGTAATCCTCTGCATCAAGAGCCTCTGATGGTGGTCAGTTTTATTCACCAGCCAGAGAAACAGAGAGGGAGAGAGAGAGAAAAGGGATGATTGAAATGAAGAGGCGGCAATAGCGTACCCCCTCCTCCCCTCTCTCTCTCTCTCTTTCTCCCTTTGTAGCCCTTTTCTCTCCAAATTTCACCATCTTCATTTTCATTGTTTGTTGTGTGCCTTTCGCCCATGCCAAGAGGTCGGCAACGGCAGCGGCAGCGGCAGCGGCATCGTCGGCGACAGCGGCGGCGGTTCGGGTTTTCAAAGCCGACGTGGCCGTGTGCCACCGCTTTTTCCACGAGTTAGGGAGGATAAAAGCAACAAGGCCAGAATTAGCATTTAATTGCCTGTTTCAATTTACGGTTCTGGAAAGAGGATTTGTGAGCAAAATTAATTAAAAAGGAGGAATGGCCTAAAAAAAGTGAGAACTTGAGATCTACGGATGGTATAAAAGATTGAGGTAAAGCAAATTCTTTGGTAAAAACTTGATTTCAGCAAACATTTCAACGGTACTACTGAAAGAAACTAGTGTTAGTGTTTAAAGGAATGCCTGTATCATCCCTTTTTTATCAATTCCTTTTAGTCAATCCCCTTTTACAGGTTGATGTTTCCAAAGCTTTTCACGCATCCAAGCAGGTCAATCTCTCGCTCATTCTACATAGAAAGGCCTCCACATTGAGGTGGAATTGACAACAGAGGAGGGAGCCGTTGCTGCTCATGCTCAACTCACAGGCGCTATTCACATTGAATTGCTCCGTTGCTAGCAACAGTGTCACTTGAAGTCACGAAAGGCGCCAATAAAACGACCATCAAAGTCACCGAGTTCAGCCTTCACACCTCCTTTCCCCCTCCCTTTCCCTCCCCTCCTCCTCTTCCTCTCCCTGATATCGCCAATGGGCTCGAAGCGAGGACGCCATAAAAAGTTGTTCCCTCACTGGTCTCCTGCCCCACTCCTCCCCTAATAGTCCATTTTGGTTATCAATTTGGTCAGTTTTGTGGTGACATAAATTAGTGTGTCTGAAACGAGTTGACCATTTTTGTGAATCTCCTTCGCCGGTCTTTAAATTGCAGTCTGAGATCTTAAAGAGAGACATGTCACAAAACCTTTTCGTTTAAAGGAGAAACCTCGAAGCAAGGCGGTTTAAGGTGGGACGAGACGAAGCGAGAAAGCTTCAGTAAGGCTGAAGGAGGACAGGGAGAAGATAGGTAGGGCTTCCAACCACCAAATAAGAAGCCCACGCATGATGACCTTGTTGTGGGAGAGGAGGTGCTTCTGAACCCCAATTCTCACATCTGTAGTCCGACAGTGGAAAAATTATGGAAGCAGCTGGATGAAAGAGGCGGGAGATAGAAGATGCGGGTAGGGGATGGAGGTATGGGAAAAGGGTGGAGGATAGTTAGAAAGAGGTAGAAAAGGCAAGGAGAGGAGGTGGAAGGGAAGGAGACCACCCTGTGTGGTTTTGTGATTTCCCAAAGCCACTCCTCCTCCCACTCGATTGAGACGACACATCTCATTAGCTGGGAGCCGCTTCTGTTTTGATATGGGGAAAAGGGGCTCATCACGACATTGCTATTGCATATTCGTGTTTGGCGACGCAGGATAGCACTCTGTGCAATCCATTCTCTTGAATTCCCCAGAGGGCAAGAAATGGAATTAATCAAGGAAATAATCCTTCACTCATCGCTGTCGCCAACATTGCCACCACCAACGCAGGACTATTTTTGGAGTGTTAATGGGAGCGGAGAGAGGAGGTGACAACAAGAGCCAAAAATGCTTTCAAGCATCCTTTTAAGAGTAGCTGTCGTGCCCTTTTTTCCAACTTTTTTTCTCTCTTGTTCCCGTCCTGTGTTCTCCTTTCGCTTTCTCTCACCCTCCCATTGCGGCATGTCGCCATGGGAGTGATTTGTTTACTCCGCCTTCTCGCTTCTCCACACCGCTCCTCTCCCTCCTTCCCTCTCGCCTCCTCTCCTCTGTCCTCGCGTCTTTTTCACACGTGTGGACATTGGCCTGCAATTCAACGAAGGTCCAGAAGCGGTTTTTGATGGGTTGTTGGTGGAAGGAGAGAGGTGGAATAGACACTTCTCCATTTACAGACTTTTCTACATGGTAGACCACTTGTTTAATGTGTATCATTAAAAAAAGTCGTCAGTGAGAGCTAAGTTGACAGTACCAAGTGGTTTCATTCCCATGCCTCCACTTGACACCACAGAAAAGCTCTTTTTCATGTCGGCAAGTGGATTAATTCCATCAACTTTCAACCTGCAACGACTACTTCCTCTCTCTCTTGCATGGTCTGCCATCGTAAGTGTTCTCTCCCGATCATGCCTGACGTATTTTCCACAAAAAAGAACGACAGAACTGATAAACCACCAAACAGTCGAAGATGCGGATGAAGAATAAAACACACAAAGAAGAGCAGAGTAAGAGTTAACTAGGTAGAAACAAGTTGTGGCCTTTCAAAAAGGGAGGAGAAGAGTTCGAAAGACAATCCACTATTTTAATACCTTATGGAAATAAGTAGCGTAAATAGTAGTATGTACATTAAAAAATAGGCTCGCTTCTAGTAGTAAAATTTACCAGGGGGAATATAGATTCCATGCAGTGGGGAGAAGTGCAGTGCACCTCACCCAGAGAGGAGGTGCATTTATAAAATACCTTAACCACCACCTCCACCTCCTCTCCTCCTCTCCTCCTCTCCTCCTCCACTACCGCCAATGCCGCCAATAAACTATGCGAAGTGACCAAAAGTGCCTTTCTCCTGCTACTGCCACTGCTACCGCCACTGCCACTGCTACTGCTGTTCTGCTGGCCCACCCACTTCGGCCCTCAGCAGGTCACATTCACCGTGCGAGGGTGGGAGGCGACTGAAGAAGGCATTCCTTCACTCCCTCGTAAGGCATAACTCTGAGGACATGCCGCCCGTGCGTGCATTCGGTTACCCATCGCACGGACCACGTCCACTGTCGATACCGCCAGCACCTCGGGAGCAGAGGGCTCCACTTCCCACTTCCTTCAACCGCCAATGACATCATTCTCTATGGAAGAAAGTGGCTTGGTAATCTCCTCGCCTCCTCCTTCTCCTTCAAATTTAGGAACTCACTTCTTCTCTCAATGGTTGACAATATAATGCTGGGTGCCGTGGAAGGAGGCGTGAAGTCCTTTTCACCGCTTATGCTTTGATCTGAAAGGAAATCTCTCCCTCTCGCTTGCAGTCTTGTTTGCGTAATCACCTTCTCCTCTCTTCCCATCCAACATCGAAGTCTTCTCGCCTCAGCAATCGTCTTCGTGCAAAACGAGGGAGAAGAACCGCCACAAACCAAAGGCAAACAGCTGCAGCGGACCCTCTATTTTCAAATTTGCTTCAGTCCTTTCTACATCTCAAGCTGCACATTTGTGACAATTGGGTGCTTTGTTGGCAGTAGAAGAGAGCTCTTCCCTTTGGCAAGAAAAATTAATGAATCTACTAGCTTGTTTGCTAAAGACACGTAGTGGTGGACACGGGGAAGAGCAGAATGAATAAAACTTTTGCGTGAGTAAGGAGAAGGAGGTAGAGATCTTGAATCCATCCGCAATTCGTTCTGACAAGTCAGTTGTCATTTTAATGTCACCGTTTATGACTCCTTTCCCTTGGGTATTCCCCTCCACCCAGGGATCTGCAAAAATGCCGGCAGAGTATAGACGCAACAGGGATGCGGCAGTACCAACCCCTCTCTCACCTCCGCCTGTCAATCCATTAAATTTCTCAGTTTCTTGCCTCTTTTCACGTCCCTTTTGTTTCCTTCAAGCCGACATACTTTCAAACCTTTTCTCTGTTCCTGTACAATCCGAAGTCTGCAGCCGCTCCACGAGAACGGGAGTAGCAGAGAGTAAATATAAGCCAAGAGATTCTAAAAGTCTGCCAAAAGTTATTACCTTAGCTAGGAGTAACAAATTTCTGTCTGAATGTGGCTTCACTCGTCCAAATTACTGCCTCAGAAATGTAAATGTCTGGCCAAATTTGGTTCCAGCCTGTCCAACTACTAGTGAATTTCGCTTTGCGGCAGACAGAGGGCCACTCGCGTCTGGAGGACCACAGCTAGTAGCTGATTGGGCCAGTCAACTTGGCGTCATGAGTGCCACCTCCACTAAGCTCAAAATTCCGAGCTTGCATATACTTATTTCCTTTTAAGTAGTATAGGTTAAGTTTTAAAAAAAAAGATATTGTGATTGCCTTTGGAAATGGAGTTTGTGCATTCATTTACCATAATGCATCCTTTATTTACCTATTCTTTCCACACTGATCAAGTTTACACGTCAAGGAAATGGGACTTTCAGTAAATGCTCCCCATTCCTGCTCATCAAAAGGCGCTCCATTTTTCTTCTTTTCATTGAGTCCTTCTTCCACACCTATCAGTTAGACGCACATTAAAGAGTGTTAAAAATCAAGCACAATATGGGTCGCCTTTTATGGTGTTCAGGAGAGCTGGTGCACTTCCTTTTAAGGGATTGGCTGCAATCATTAAGAGGTAGGAGAGATTGATGCCCATTGCAGATAAGCGGGCGATTTTTAACGAAAAATAAATCAAGGTTTCTCAATAGTGTCTGACCTCTTGCTGGCTGACCCCCACACTGTCAAAATAAGGGTTTCCCCTTCTTTCACCCCTTACTTAACTAATACACTTTAGACGAAAAGAAGTGGCTAAATCCATCTCTGCCGCAGAATGTTGCTTCTACTGCAGTGGAGCGCCCTACTAGGCCAACGGTTTTGCTTCAAAAAATTCAACTATTGTCAGTGTTTAAAAACGGCCGAAAAACAAATCCCCACATTGAGGTCCCTCAGATGATCCTCCATAACTCTATCGTGTCCTGCAAAAAAAACTGTCGCCCTTATTTTGCACAGAATTGCAGAGGGAGGGAGGCGAGTGAGGAGGAGGAGGAGGGAGGAGAGGCGTTGCAAAGTGACAAGGTAGCATCCAGACAATGGAGTGGAGAATTTAGAGGCCCCTGCTCATTGTCAGCGGTCCGTCTCCTCCTCATCACGCAGAACGATAACGTAGATCTGACGGCAGATAATCGTTTAGTCCCGTGAACTATCAAAGGGCATGCAATAGATTAAACACAAGGTGGGAAAAAAACTTCTTTGTGTAATTTTAGCATGTAACTATTTGCGTGGGTCTATCAGTCAAGCCTTAGGCCTCGTGGGCTGCGGTGAACAGGGGAAAAGGGAGGTGGCGGAGCGGCGGGACAGGGTGGGAGGCGAAGCAGAGACGTGTAGAGCATAAAATGGCATTATTTTTTTCAAAATTGTACTTTAGTTTCTTTTTTTTGTAAACCCAGCAATTAGAAGTAGGCAATGGAACTTCAAACCCTCCACTCAAAAAAAGGTGGAATTTTCCTTTCACCACGATTTTCGTCTCCTCTATTTTTCCCTCCCTCCACTGTTAAAAAAGGTGCAAATAAAAGACCTCTCTTCTCCTCTGCTTTTATTCCCTCCTCTCCGCTGATTGGTTGGAGTTGTCTTATGTCAAAAGACACCCGTCAAGGAGTACTGAGGTGGGGGGAGAGGGGGAGAGGGGGAAAAGGGGGGGAGAGGGAAGAGAGAAGGCCATTAATGGCAGACAGTTGGGCACAGCTTGGCATAACTAAGCATGATATTGATTCCAGCTAAAGCAGAGAAATGGCCCTGATGTCCTTGATCGTGTGTCTACCTCCCGGTTCCGATAAAGGAGCCTCTTCGAGTTTCCTCCATTGACCCCACGACAAGTTAGTGGCCTCCAAAGCTCTTCTGTAGGGTAGCAATACACTCTGTCTGAGTGCTGTCGTCTTCTTTCACTTTCCACGGAGTCTTAAGGCGCTACAGTAGATATAAAATTAAAAACAATTTCCATACTTTTGGATAAGTAGATCTTTGCGGGAGGCGTGTGATTCGCCTCCAGCACCACCGTCGTTTGGGTCTTCAACAGGATACAATTGAATGGATTAGGATAAATTGCCTCCTTTTTTTCGTTTTCTCTTCTTTTCGATTTATAAAGTGCCAGGGGAGGGAACTGTCCCAGTCTCACTGTAGCCCATGTCGACAAAACCAAATTGACAGACTTAGTCAGCTCTCAAATCATTCGGTTAATGTCAATGAAGTGTTAAATTTCTAGCCATAAGCGTTTGAATGGCGCCATTCCGGTGTAGGGATTCTATCCAACAGGTGGAGTGCAATAATTTTCCCTAGTTTTGACCTTTCGGCCTTTGCATCAGTTTCGGATTAAGAAGGCCTTTGGGATTTCGCAAACGGCTGAGGTTGGATGAGAGAATGGAAAGTTACCTCCTCCTCGCCTCACAGTCCTTGGAACGATTCATACTGCCTGCCTGCAATCTAATAGGTACATTTAAATAAACAGGTAAATCCAACTCAGCTTCCATAAAAGACTGCTTACGCCGCATGACGATTGACGTCACCAGATAGAGGGACTTTAAATAGTCGTCGTTGTTAATGAAGATAGATGCTCTGCACCGCCTTTGTGGAGGCCATCACACACTGCCTATCCATCCGTCGCCAGGAGAATTTATCGCCACGGTGACACAGCCATTTCCACCCACATTCCTCACACTTTGCAGCTTGCTACGACCTCCGATCCTAGTGTTACGTTTTTTTCAAAGGCTTCGGATGGTAAGGGGAAGGCGAGGGGGTGGAGTGGTGGGGTTAGAGACCGAGAACTGAGTCACAAGACTTTCCCATCTCCCTCTCCGTCAATATGTGCTGTCCAGGAAACGAGAGCGCGGGAGAGAGCTCCTGGTAAATCAGGTTGGTGGAAAGGAGGCGAGATGAAGTGAAGATAGCTGACACTGAGGTCAGAAGTAGCGGTGGGCGGAGAGGGGAAGAGGGGAACAACAATCTGATTGCTAGACCTCGAGCGAAGGGCTCGGGCGCACACACCAAAGGAATCTCAGGCAAGACTGCGAGCGATGCCAGCCAAGTTACCCGTGGTGTGAATTCACAACGCAGGGCGTTAGCAGAGCAACGGCACAAATCAGGTGTCAAAGCGAGACCAAAGGAGGAAAATACAGGTTTCGTTTACCAGATCATTTCTAAAATACACTTTTTTCTCCACTTAATGATCAAACATTTCTGACACTTCCATTTGGTAAATTTTTAGGGATTTTTTAATTATTTAAGTAAAAATGAGGAAAAAATTGGCGTTTTGAAAATTCAAACAACAAATTTGAAAAACGTTTGCCCTGAAAATGGGAGGTAAAGTTATCAGTATTTTCGATAACCAGTCAATGAATGCTGAAATATTTTGTTAGCTTGACAAATTTATTTAAATGATGGTAAAGAATGTTTAAAGAAGGAATTCTCAATCCCTGCCACACACGTGGGTCAATTGTTTTGCCAGTAACTAGTCTTGATACTTTATGATCGGCTCAAGACCCAAATCAGAGCGCAATTTTGGAAAGCTTTTGACCGTTTCAATATATTGGAGAAAACGAACATATTCATGAAGTAAAATGAAAAAATCCTTTTAGCTCGAAACACTTTGGTAGTTGTGGCGTGTATTAAATACAAACTTTCTGGAATCTATCTCACCAAAATTATTATGTTGGCCAAAAAGTGATTTTTTGCGTTTTTATGGAATTATTGCCTCTGGCAGCTAAAATAAAATGCATTAGATGTAACGTTTTCCTTTCCGTCGAAAATTTGCAGATAAGAATAGGAATGAGAGAAAATAAATTAATTTCAAACAGTTTTTTGCCATTTTTAAAACACGCTTGAAACCTTTCAAGTGTGGTGCTAATATTAAACAAGGGATTTTAAAGTTGGATTGAGAATCTATGAGCCGAATGCCATTCTTGATTTATCAAATTGCCCTAGCCCTTGAATACCTTTAAGGATATCATGTTAGGTTTTCTGCTATTCTTAAAAATGAATCATCTTTATTCCTTGAATTTGTGAGGCTTGGCTCAGTTTGTTTTAATGATCCAAATGTTGCTTTAATGCGTCTGCCATGCATTCAAGCATGACCTTTGATGTTCAAGTTGTCCCTATGCAACTTATAAAAAACCGCTAAATTTCTTCTAAAAAAGTGCATTTGTGATGCAAAAAGGAAAGGATCCGTGCGTAACCGTCATTATTTTGGTCAATTCTGGAGAATGTTAGGTAAAATCTGCTGCAATATACATTGAAACATTATTTGAATGTATATTGCTTTTAGGCCATAAACTAGTATATGCTTAATCCAGTTTCACAAAATTTTTAATAATTAGAAAAGAATTTTTTAATTTGATGCATTTGTGAGTTAATTTAAGTACCAGTATAATCGACTACCCAAAACTACTTCATGATGTGGCAAAAGCCTATCCACGCCTTGCTGTTATGAACTGTTGCTTCTAGGAGTCAAGAAAAAACATAGTCTTCTGTAAATTAACTTTTAGGTAAATAATCTTGTTTTTTAACGCTTTGTCTTTTCGCACTTACAATCATCTTGTAGGAGATGTTTTCATATTTTCTGGCAATCCCAAGGCCAGTAATGGCAATAATCATGGCTTAATAAAATATTACCGTCAAAAGAATACAAAGAGTGAGATTGAGATGGAACGTTACCTTCTAACTAACTATTTATCATTTCAACAAATGTGTAGGCCTTCACTCTAAGACGCAGCTATTGCTTCATCCTTTCTATATGTTTCCCAAGACGATTTGCTCTCACTTTTTGTTTTCCACTGTTTTGATTGCACCTAGTTAAAACATTTTGATCGTGATGTACAAACGTATACGCAAGGCGTGCATATTCTTAAGGGGATGGAGTATCACGAACCCCAAAAATTCCAAAAAACACGTCCTGGCTGTAACTACTACTGGACAGCGAGTAAATCTCTTGGCGATGGAACGTGATACTTAATTAAGAATAACCAACATTGGCTCATCGCAAGTTGCATTTTACCGCAAAATTGGTTTCTCACCCCATCGAACGTTATTAAGAAAACGTCTTAAATTTGGTGCACTTTGTTGCTTAAAGGAAGTCTTTGAAGCCTTTGTTGCCATCATTTTGTCTCATCTTGGTAAGATACGCTTGGTTAATGACATCTACAATTCTCCTAGCAAAGGCAAGCACACCACTTACATCAAACTTTGCTCAAACCTCCTGACAGTTTAATCCGCCCCTACCACAATTCCTCATTATCTGAAATCAAGGATCTGCTGCAATTGGATGCGCAAATCCCCCAGTGATTTAGCCTGAAGGAATTTAGAAACGGTACATTCTAATGCTGTTGTATAGCAAATCATATGTAAGTCTACTGCAATTAGAGTTTAAGAATCAAGTTAGGCTTGAATGATATAGCAATAAGGCTCGAGTTGCATCTCGTCAACTTGTCTTGCTCCTACAGCAGTGCTTCAGAGGTTGATAGTGTATGGACTAGACCGCATTCTAGCGCATGCCTATGTTTGTTAGCGCCAACGAATTGTTTGCTAAGTGTGGTTTCTCATATGCCACAAGATGCCATTGCGGAAAGACACACCAATAACATCGCCCTTCTTTGTTTGCCCTTCAAAGGCAAAATAAACCACATTTTTATCCATGCCTGCAGGATAAGCAGTCAACTTGTCAACTATGCCAATTGTCTCGTCTGTTGATCACACTTTTAAACACCAACTTGAATAGGCTGACCAAATCTTACAACCGTGATAGGTTATGAAGGAACAGCATAAAACGGGCGTGGGGAGGTCTGAACGGCCACAAATTATAGTCCACAGGAGCCACGCCGCCAAGCAGAAATACAACTTACCGCCCACATATTTTAGCAACATCCATTAAAGTGTTGGGCTGCAATCTTGTAAAGATCTCCCTGCTGACGGTAGTTGGAGGCCTTTCTTTGCATAATTTTTCAAGGAGGATCAAATTTACACATAACAGGAAGAAATACTCATCTGTAGGTTTGCCTACTGAACTGAAGGAAGTGGTTAAAGCTCGACAATCATAAGCATCTACCACAGTGAGTACATAAATTTACTCAATTCCTCTCTTCCTTTGAGGATAAATACACCTGTGTTTCTTAGGAAAAAAGCGAAGAACGGACTGGAAAAGAGTGAGGATTTAAGTCTTAGTTTCTGAGGAAAGAAGATGGCACCTCCACCTCACACCACCTCTAGATGAAAATGCTCGCCTTGTTGTCCTCGTTGCGCTTCTGCTGGATTGCAGGACGAATGGTCGTGATTTTGTGCATGCGAGGTGGGGAAAGTGAGAAATGTAACGTTGTCTCTTGCGTGCATGTGACGGAGGGAGATGCGATGTACCGCTTGCGGGATGAGGAAGATTTCCATACTGGGTTGAAGCAGAGGCAGTGGGGAGGCTACGGCAACTTAGATTCTCGTCGTCAACCATTGGAAAGAATAGCTTGTCCCTCAGTTTGGGCATGCGATTTTTTCACTTCAACGATGCGCGAGTGCATCAAAGGTGGTTTGAAAGGGTTTAAGTGAGCATAAGTGGCGTGATAGCACTCATTTTCCATTCATGATGGCGGAGGAGCACGCAAAGGTAGCACTCCTTTACATCTTTCCCTAACAGCTCAGTAAAGAGGCGAGGGGGTTACCAAGTCATTGGCGGTTGGAGGAGGTGGGAAGTGGAGCCCTCTGCTCCCGACGTGCTGGCGGTATCGACAGTGGACGTGGTCCGTGCGATGGGTAACCGAATGCACGCACGGGCGGCATGTCCTCAGAGTTATGCCTTACGAGGGAGTGAAGGAATGCCTTCTTCAGTCGCCTCCCACCCTCGCACGGTGAATGTGACCTGCTGAGGGCCGAAGTGGGTGGGCCAGCAGAACAGCAGTAGCAGTGGCAGTGGCGGTAGCAGTGGCAGTAGCAGGAGAAAGGCACTTTTGGTCACTTCGCATAGTTTATTGGCGGCATTGGCGGTAGTGGAGGAGGAGAGGAGGAGAGGAGGAGAGGAGGTGGAGGTGGTGGTTAAGGTATTTTATAAATGCACCTCCTCTCTGGGTGAGGTGCACTGCACTTCTCCCCACTGCACAGCACCTGCATTAGCTTTAATAAACGCGACATTGTAAGTTGGTGTTGTTGATTACGAAATCACTACCATTCGCACTACTTATTTCCATTTGCTGTAGAGCATAGAGTAGAGGTGAGAATGAGCAATGAGTAAAAAGCAGAGAAGAGAGAAGAATTAACGCAACTAGCAAATCATTCTAATTGCAGCATGCCACTAGAGCAAAAAAACAGGGAGCTAGTAACAGAACAAGGTGGAGAGAAAAGTGGCGAAAAGAATGCGGCAGCTGCTCTTTAAAGGGAGTCTGACTATGCCTTTGGCTGTTTTTACGTCGCAGTCATTGGCGTCCCTGGTGAGTCGGTGTCGCTGATAGTGGTGGCCTCACCATCACTCTGCCTTCGGCTCCTTTCCCCCTGCTTTCTGCCCCCGTCTCCATTCTTTTTCGTTTACCTCATTCCATAATTGTGCATTCATCAAGCCACAGGTGTTAGAATTGGTTTTTGGATATCTTGTCTTTCTGACAACAGGGCCATCTCCCATAGGCAACTCAGTCAATGTTTGAAAAGCCCGTTTGTCTCTTTTTCTAATCTCAAGGCGCCTCTCCTAGCGTTGTCTTCAAGTTCTACTTTAACAAACTGCTCCTATCAGCGTGGGCAGATATGCAGATTCTGAAGCGATTAAATTTACTGGCATGTCTGCTTTTCCTCAGACGGCAAAAAGGGAAGGGGAGAGCGGTGGATTCACATAAATGGCCGACTCGTTTCAGACACGGTAATTTATGTTGCCACAAAAATGACCATACTGGTACCCATAATGGATGATTTGGGTGGGAGGGGGGGATGGGTTATGAAAACAGTGAAGGAACAGATTTTTATGACCTTCCTGCTCCGACCTTATTGGTTCGCTTTGTGGTTGGTCAATGACACTATCAGAGGAGCAGAAGGGGAGGAAAAGGAGAAAGATGCTGAACTCGGTGAATTTGATGGTCGTTTTATTGGTGCCTTTCGTGACTCCAAGTGACACTGCCGCTTGAAATGGAGTGAGTCAAAGTGGACTGTGGTCGTGCGTTGTTTTAGGGCCGAGTACTGTCGCCTACCATATCAACAGCCGCAGTGATGCTGCAAAACGGCATGTCTACGTGGCAACTTCACTGCGTGTGGCGATTGCAAGCTCGATCAGATTGCGTATGAGGTGTATTTAAACAGTAATGTGGGAAAGTTCCATAGTGATGCATTGGGACTAATAAAAGGAGCTTAGGCTGTCTCGAGGTATGCCGGTCAAAACTGCCTTCTGCCTTAAGTGGATTATGATGATGCAGGAGTGAGGGAGAGGGTGTAGTAGCGTTACTGGTTGAGTATCTTTGTGTTTAATGGATGGACTGGGTTTATAAATGGTTGAGAGATTGGTTAGATGAACGCTGGCGACAAGAGAATGTGGTACACAATATAGGGTGCAACTTGCCACATGGAACGGTTGGCAAATGCAATCTGAGCATTTGGATGATTAAAAAGACCAGGAAATGAGCCTTGTACGCATTTATTTTGTAGACTCTCTGGCGTTCTGGCGAAGTCGTCAACCTGCTGAGATACTTAAAGCGGTCCTAAGAACTGATTACTAAGGAACAGGGAAAGGTAGAGTCATTAATCGGCTCTTTAGGGAGGGAGGATGATACCGCTCTAATTAGAAGTACAAAATCCATTGATGAATAAAGTTTTTAGTCCGTCAAATCCGAGAACGCGTTGAGGAAACTGAACACAATGGAGGAATAGGTAAGTGAAGAGCTAAATTTACAGTGGGATGAATAGCAGATGGATGGATGAATGGAACAACTGGCGAAGTGGTAGTGTGGATGGAGCCAGAATTGGAGCTGGCACGAATGGATGGATGGTTGAATAGGCAGCCAAATGGGCGGCATAAGGGCTGTGAGAATGTATAAATCCTCGGTGCGAAGGCCGAATTAAACGAATTAGGAAAAAAATAGCATTAAAAAATTTACAAAAAGTTTTCAAGATTTCTTGCGAGCAGAAGTCAAGTTAATTATAAATCAAAGCAAGGTTAATCAGACGGATAAAAATAATCCATCTATTTAAAATTAAAGTGACTGTGAAGGCCTACTTTTATCTTTTTTAATGAAATTGAAAGACACCACTAGATGACATCTCAAGTCAACTCTATGAAGAAAAAGTCAAATTGTGGGGCGTTAATGGGGTCACTTTTGTGCCTTGTCAGTCTTGAAGATGCAAATTCTGCTTGAGTTTCACTTTTCGCCCACGGGAAGTAGAAAAAAGGGGAGAAGCTGGATGAAGGGAGAGGAGGCGGAGGAAGGAGGGGAAAAAGAAGACGAAGAAGCAGAAGAGGGGGGTGAGAAGGAGTGGAGATAGCTAAGATGATACCAATGTCAGGAGCTTGAGGCGCTTCGTGCTGCGATGCCATAAAAGATTGCATCTACCGACAATGCCGACCAGTTACCGCTGATCAGTGCCCCTGCTATCGCTGACTTTTTCGATTTCGTACAATGCAAAAAGACAGAGGAGAGAAGTGAGCAAGAACGAGAGCAAGAGAGAGGGAGCAAAAGAGATAGTGTGTAAAAAAGCGACAACCACCTAAAATTTCCTCACATTTTTGGAAAATTTTCTACTCGAATTTACTTTCATGTTAACGGCAAGGAATTGCTTGATCCTCCTTCGCATAAAAGATCTCACAGTTGTTAGCCTCACTGATAGGATGGTAAGAAGGTGGAAACTGGAGAAAATTCTAGTCACTTTACACCTTTAAGTCAGCAGTGATTGATTGGAGATGGGAGTTTGTGCAGGAGAAATGGGCTGAATAAAAAGCAAATTTCTGATTTATTCAGGCAAGAAACAGAAATATCCCAATGCCAATCAGGAAGGAAACTTTCTGTCAATAGATAACCTGATTAAATGCATTTGCATCCGCTAGAGAGAAGAAAAAGCAGCATCCCTAATCGTGACCTGACAAAATGATAAATTAGATTTATTGGCCTTATACTGCTATGTTTTATGAAAGATGGAACAAATTTAAACATTTTGGTGACAGTCTTGGCGTTACAATTCCCTCAACGATCAACTTTAACACACAAAATGATTAAATAAAAGTATTCCAGTGCAACACTTTATTATTTCAGTCAAAGAGAAGCAGTACAGTCGAAACGCTGGAAGGAACTACCTTTAAATAATTCTTAAATGAATTTACATTCGTCATGCTTTTAAAAATCACCTACATAAATAACTTAGTAGGAAAATGAGATTTATGAGAGGCGTAAAGTGGACTCGGGCCACAACGAGCAATTTTGATCCTCACTAATTAGAGCCTTGACAATACCCAGATGCCTTAGTGAATTTGCTTTGGCACACAGTCGACTGTAATGATATATACGCCTCCGAAATGCGTGCCATGTTCACAAAGCAATGGCATTGCACAAAATTTTCCCTCAAACAATCATCTATCTGCCCTACTCTCCCCGGTGGTTGAAGGTTATTTACATACACTTTTCGTATGGCCTCGACATAACTGTTTAGAAGAGAGGATTTACACTAGCCTAAATCACCAACTAGCATAACTTGGATGTTTCAAGCTAAAAGTTTTAATGCTTGCGTAATAAAAAAGGAAAAGGGATAAAATTTCCGTGGAAAATTAAACAACATCGATAGCTGCATCAAGAATACTATGAAAAATAGATCAAATAAGTTCCAAAATGAATGGAATAATCGAGTCAGAGGTGCTGCCAACTGCCTGCTGGTCTGGGTAGAAATCAGCTGATCCATCTCGAGGATGTCAGCTGATTGCAAGGAAGAAATCGATAGAGCTCGGACCCTCTATTTGATCAGCTGACTACCGCCAAAAATCGATAATTTAGTGTGCGTAGCGCTGCTTTGACTTTAGGCATTAAAAAAGTGACTTTCGGAGCAGAAAAAAATGGATTTGGAGGAGATTATTTTGTCTTTATCCACCTAATAAATATTTCTTGCTGCTGAGGGCAAAAATGCGCAGCTCAAGTTGGTGGAGGCGGAGCAGAGGCAGGAAATGTCAACCTGTCAATTTGAGCAAGATGGAGACAGACAGGAGAGCGGGCGAGCGAAAGATGCCGTTGATGCTTGCTATCGGTTGACGGCCGTCAGAGAAAGAGCGAGAGGTAGAAAGAGGGAGAGGTAGATAGATAGAGAGAGGCATGACTTCTTCTGTCAATCCTTCCAACCTCCTGCGCAGGCAATTAAATAACCAACCAACCAACCAAGAAACCTTCTTTGCATGCACTTTTCCGCTGCCATAGCAAGCATGACATAGAAGGAAAAAGCTCTTGTCTTATATGTACATCCCCTTTCTTCTTACCAAGAGGAGTGGCAGAAGCGGACGAATCGAAACCTGTATTTCGAGTCATTAACTGGTTTATACTGAAAGTTTTATGGAGGAGAGTAATGATCACGGCAATAATAGTGGGGTTGCGTTGAAAAAATAGATAAATTGTATTGAGTTTCTTTCAATAAAATATAAAACTATTTACACAATGACATACGGTTTTAATATTGAACACATGGAAGGACATTAAAACGCTTTGAAAAAATCTTAAGTTTGAGGACATTTTGAGTGACAAAGGGAAGAGGGATATGGCAGAAGACTTGCATGTTAAGTAAAAATTGGATAAGTTCGTTTGATTTAAGGACATTAAAAAGTGTTTGCTACCTGAACGAACCATAGATGACAATAGAGTTAGAACAACAGGGTACAGGGGTGAACTAAGTTGTAGCTTGATAGCCTGCATTGCTCCGTCGAATCACTTCTCGTCAATAATAACGGCGGACGCTTACACAAGAAATTGAGGATAATTTGCCAGAAAAGACAAAGATGGGCTCAAATCAAAGGATGCTGAAATGGAAATCAGTAGGTAAGTCTAGAAAGTAGAAATAAGATTAAATAAGCCTTTTCTTCTTTTCTCCCTTGCAAATCCTTGTTATTTTCATCTTTAGACAGTTGGCGTCGTTGTTGGACGGTGGTGGCGGCATGTCGGGTCTGGCTGACAGGTCCCAAAGGGAAGGTGTGCGCCTTCTTCCTCTTCTTTCTGCATTTTTAATGACGTGTGCATCTCTCTGTCCTAGCCTGCCCTGTCCTGTCCTACCTCGTTTCGTCTCCCCTGGCCTTTCAGCCTAAATACATATCGTTCATGCTTCCCTTGCTTTTTTATCAAAAGAAAGAAGAAAACCCATTTGTCTTCAAGTAAAATCTTGAGTCTGGAATGCAGCCTTTCGGGTTAGAAAATTCATGACGACTTCCTTTTTTAAATACTTAGAATGGCTTCAAACGAGCTAGTAGTGAAATAGTACAACTCTAGAGTGAGAGAAGAATCTCAGAGGAATGGGAGAAAATGGTTGAGAGTGTAGTGATAGAGAAATTAAAAGGAAATTCTGATTCACATTTAATTGAATGCGTTAAATGGAGAAGATTACCGCAACTACTGCATGACGTTGACCTAAAATGTCTGCAAATGTATTTAGGTTTGTTGAAGTGACCCATAGACCCAAACACCAGCCCGAAATGCCTCAATGAAGGTGTAAGTGGTGCCTGAACTTCCCTCCTTCCTTTCCCCCTCCTGGATGCCTTCAACATCGGTTGAAACGCAGCTCCAAGGCAAGCCAAAAGAAGGTTTTGGAGACTAAAGAAGAAGCATGAAGAGAGCTAATTCTAGCTTGACGCAGTCTGACAACCTCCTTCCCGTCGCAAAATGCTCTAGTTCTTTCACCAGCAATGAAGCTCTCACTCGTCCTGCTTGTGACCAACTTTCGCCACTTTACGAGAGGCAAAGATATCTTGAAATTGCATAATACCTGATAAAAAAGTAGAGCAGAAGTAAGCGGAGAGAAAAATGCTCTAGAGGAAATAAAAAAGGATAGTTTTTAAAAGAAGAAGAAGGTAGTAGAGCTGAAGCAGAAGTAGAAAGGTGGATTTTGAATAATGAAAGATGTCGGTGGTAGCCGACACCGCTGCTTCCGACAGTGCTTGCACATCGTCTGCATAATTGATACTGCAGACATGTGCCTTCACTGACAGGCTGTCAGTGTCTTCCTCCTACCCTCAACAACTGATCCAAAGTAAAAATATGACCTAAAGCAGGGATTTGACTAAAATAAGAGAGGACTGCTAATCTTGGAGCGAGGTGATGCAGAAAGTAGTAGCTCGGTTCCACCTCGTGGAGGGTAGTTTTGTAGACTCAGGATCTACTGACTGGTAGATTAGAGAGAAAACATCTTTTACACACTGTTAATTTAGAATCAGCCACTTTGTTGGAGACACGAGAGAGCGCAACTACATTGGTTGTCACAAATGTGTGACGCTTTGTCCAGATAGGATAATATAAAGACGTGGTTATATTCAAGAAGTAAAACAACATTTGCAGTAAAAATTTGTAGAAAGTATTCTTTGAAGATTTAAAGAGCAGCTATAACTGCAAGGAAAGCTTTGGTTGCATGCCAACAGGGACAAGAGGTGGCCGAGGATTCAAGTAGACTCAGATCAGTAGTGGGATCTTCAACTGCTCTGTAGCAGGATGTTTAAGTGTTACGGGCACTTCGGCGATGATATTCAAGGCTTGGATCAACAGTCAAGAAGAGCGGATCCTATAATCAGGCCTTCAGCCAAGGCGAGACACGCGTCTCCTCTCCTGGCCGTCAAGTCAACACGGAACTTGTCGTCAAACCTTTTATCCCTTAGTTTTCACTGGATCTCGTCAGACTTATAGATCAAACAGCCTTAAAGAGGCAGATGCGTTCATTGAACCAATGGTAAATTCACTCTCTCCCAATTCGCACTGGTAATTGCCTCCGATCCTGCCTTAGAGCATCACATTGGAAGGTAGCACCAATCCACGAGGAGGCAGTGTAGCAAATACTATTTCCATCCAAATTGTACTGACAAAATTTGACGCCTTTTTGGGAGGCATAATCGCTAGCATCGTTGCTGTCACCTTTTTAATCCCTTTTTTCCTAACGACTTGAATGATAATTTTTGGCATCATTGGTGGTGCGTTAAATGGTGGTGAAGCATGAATCTGCCCTCCCAGAGCGGGGGGCTCATGAAAATTTTAAGTAGCGTAATCAAATAGGAAAAGAAAGTGTCAAGTTTTTTATTAACTTCCTCCTTTGAAAAAAAGTTGTCTTCTTTTTGCTTTTGAGAGGGCATAAATGTTGCCACAGGAGAGTATTTGGAGGACAACGTGGAAGTTGGCTTCGCCAACGCCTCTAATCACAGCTGGGGTAAGAGATGGCAACGACGATCTTTGGAACTGGTGGAGTGGGAGTGGAGGTTGGATTCTAATGCCTCTGCGACCATTACACTGACCACGGAGTCTGTGTCCGCGTGATTTTGGCAGACCCTCAATGTCAGATGAAAATGGACCAATCAGAAGAGGGCCGGAAAGGGCCGCAACTCTCTGGAAGGTTCATCAGTTGGAATCTTTGGCCAATCGAACAGAAGAGTTTCCATTTTAGCGGTCGCAGGTACGCTTCTAACAAAATTTAAAGGAGAAGATTCTACAAGAGGTTTGTGTTATTTTAAGGAATAAAATGGATGTTCCACTCCTTATCTTGCAGTTTTCCTTCTTCGACTTTTAGAGACCCTCCTTACTGGGTGAAATGTTATCCCATTTATCTTTCCTTCGAATTCAGGGTGTTTTCAAAGCAAAGACCGTTTGTTTTTCTCCTACAAAAACATTTTTATACACGAGGGAAAGGAAAGAGTAAAAAGAAGGTAAGAGAAGAGGAGGCAAGAAGAAGAAAGAGGAGGAGGAGGAGGAGGTCAGCCACCTTTTTGTCGATTCGATTTAACTAACAACTCGTCATTTAACTCGAAGTCGTGCCCCGCTCCCCTACCTCCGGGCTTCCCTCTCTTGTCTGCTCCCACACCGCCCTTCTTGCCTCTCCCTCCACCCTGGTCACAATGAAATAAAGCCGATTTTCATCGCATTTACTACTTCTTGCACGCTCTCCCTCTCCAACTTTTCTTGTTTACCTCTTTTTACCCATTTTTCACCATGCCTACATAAATAAAAAGCCGACCCACACCCACACGTACAAATACCGCTCTTGCCGCGTTCAAATGAACCCCAGCGCTCCTTCTTCTCTTTTTCTCTCCAGCCTTCTGCTGGGAACGGGCCAGAAGACCATGACGAGGAGGAGGAAGAGCAAAGCAGTGGGGAGTGAAGGAAAAGGAGGCAGCGCAAGAGTAATACATTTTTTTGTTTCCTTCCCGCCTCACTTTTTCTTTTCTTGAAAGACTAAGGGGAAAAAGAGGCCAAACTTGCTGAAATCGGTGAGGCAAACACAGGATGCGTATGACTTTCGTGCTCGATTCAATATTGGCAAACGTGAGAGTTGGTAAGGCACAAAAGTTGTTTTTTTTTTACCACGACTGTGACGAAATTAATGCGGAATAGGAAATCCTTGTTTCAAAACAAACAAAACTCACTCCAAGTTGATTGTTTTGATTGTCATTGTCTCAGGGGCCTTAAAATGGCACTCAGAGAGTCATTTGATGAGCCACTGCTCTGCCAAAGTAGAGTCGAACACTCACATTTTGAACTCGGTAAATGGTACGCAATCGGTCCGGCTCGGTTGTCAGGAGCGGAGTAGGCACACGTGCTACGTATACGTGACATCAGTGGTGAGAGAGCAACTGGATTACGATCGGTGAAGAAAACTTTTGAAAAGAACATTAGCACTCTAAACGCTTGCATTTTGTGTTTTCTATGCGCAGCAAAGAGGCACTGACATTAATCCATCAGAAGGGATTTTACTACCTTTGTAAATGCAGATCTAATTTCAGTCAATATGCCTACAGCAGCAATGAGCATGGCTATGCTGGTGCCATTTCAGTGCGTCTAGGCTCACCGCCTTTCAGCAGCAGCTCACCTTTAACCCGATAATTACCTTAAACCCATTGAGGACAGCTGTCAGATTTTGCAAAACGCTCACTTTCAGCTATTAAAACAGATCAACCAGTAAATGCTAGAGTAACCTTATAGTCTTCATCGAAATTTTTTAGGCGTTTAAACTGCCTGTTGTAAAAGGAAACTGATAAATTCCTTGTGGATTTTTTAGGTACTTTAGTAAGCTTAATTAACGCTGCTTATGATATCAAAACAGCCTACTTTACACTACTAAGTAGATAGTAAATTATCTGCATCGAGCTTGTTTGCAATGGAAGGTGACTAGTAGATTAGGTTGGCCTTAGGCACTAAAGGATGAAAATAAAAACACATAGAGATGTATTATCAAACCAACAGTTTAGCAATCAGCCTTCTAAAGTATTTTACTAATCTAAGATTTAGCAATACAATATAGCTTTGAAAAGGTTATTATTAAAGCATGGCCAGGGGTTGGTAAAAAATATTCTAATGTTAATTTTTAAACTAGGAAAAGCTGGTTAAGGGAACAGGATGAGATCGTATAACGTAAAACTTCTCAAACACCCCTATATATTGAGGCGACGAGCTCGCCTTTAGAGTAATTACTTAGTCTTCCCTTTCAATTTCGAAACAACATTAGAGACATATGGGTTAAAAATTTAGGTCGGAATTAGAAAACCCACACATGCTAGCGAACAGCTTCAGTATTCTATTTCCTACTTCAGCTGACACATCATACATGTAGGTGATTTCTATGGCTATCGGTTGCACTATTTCACTTTCTTTCGCCTCCTCTGTCCCTATGTCTGCCTCCCTCCCTGTTCTCCTCACAACTGCGATGGATGACACAATGCTTTGCTTCAACTCCATTCCATCCTTCAACAACCTCCCTCAATTTCTCCCAACCACATGCAGTTGGTTTAGGCAAACTGGATTGCCCTATCAACACCCACAGAACTGCACACACACACACACACACACACACACACACACACACACACACACACACACACACACACACACACACACACACACACACACACACACACACACACACACACACACACACACACACACACACACACACACACACACACACACACACACACACACACATACATACATACATACATACATACATACATACATACATACATACATACATACATACATACATACATACATACATACATACATACATACATACATACATACATACATACATACATACATACATACATACATACATACATACATGCATACAGGCACATACGCTGAGAGCGAGGAGTGATTGAATGCGCGAACGAGCGGAGGAAGGAAGGAAGGAAGGAAGGAAGGAAGGAAGGAAGGAATGAAGGAAGGAAGGAAGGAAGGAAGGAAGGAAGGAAGGAAGGAAGGAAGGAAGGAAGGAAGGAAGGAAGGAAGGAAGGAAGGAAGGAAGGAAGGAAGGAAGGAAGGAAGGAAGGAAGGAAGGAAGGAAGGAAGGAAGGAAGGGATGAATGAATGAATGAATGAATGAATGCATGCATGCATGCATGAATAGGACGGTTGAATGGTGCACTAATGGATGATGATGGTGATGAGACGACGTTGTTTATTTATTGCTAAGACCGCAGCTTCAAGGTGCTGATGGTGATGGTGATGGTCACGGTGATGGTCGAGGTAGTAAATTTCATGCATCACTTTTACCGTCACAGGCACATTGAATCGATGTTGACGACAAGCCGAATCGCTCCTCTCCACTGTACTCTCCACGACCAAAGCGATGCTACTCTCAACCGCCTCATAAGTAGCACTTCATTACAAAGAAATCAGCCCCAAACTGCAAGACTTTTTGCTGCACACGTGCCAAAACACGATGTAAGGTGGGGAAGAAGTGAAGTGCTGTGACAGGACCTTTGGATCAGTGTGTGGCACATGTCAAATGCTAAGAGTGATACAGTGTGAGCGGTTTCTTTGGGACACTTTGCTGCAAACTCCTTCTGTTGAGTGGAAGACGTGGAGCGCCGAGGCGAGGCGGTGGTGAAAGAAGCAGAACAAAGTTGCACGGTGACGAATTGGGCGAGGGTGAAGGTGGAAAAGAAGGGTGTGCTTGTTGAACTGCTGACAGGCAATCCTAAGACAACAGAAGTCAGTGAAGCGAAGACCAACGTGCTTGTGACAAAGTGTAGTCGAAGACTGCAAAGCGTTTGCATTACGACAGCTTCTTCGGTGGCTATGCACCTCGTGAAGTCCAATGCCACAGTCGACCTGCAACCTACAGGCAAAACTTCTGCAACAAGAATGCGCTCATACACACTGTGAGGGGATGCAGCAGTCTACTTGACAGCCTCGTCCGCTTCGTCCTTTCAGCTCGCCTTCTCACTGCTGCGTGGTGGCGCTACGAGGTGAATGGTGTGTCCACTGCCGCAGACGTTGTGTTGATGCACGCGGACTTCTGCCAGTTCTTTGTTCGTATGGATAACGGGCAGAAGGTGGGGAGAAGCAGGAGCTGCTGCAGTAGCAGGACGAGGACTAGGAGGAGGAGGAGGAGGAGGAGGGAGAAGTGGAAGGAAGGTTGAGGGGTAGAGAGTGAGTGGGTGAGTGGGTGAGTGGGTGAGTGAGTGAGTGAGTGAGTGAGTGAGTGAGTGAGTGAGTGAGTGAGTGAGTGAGTGAGTGAGTGAGTGAGTGAGTGAGTGAGTGAGTGAGTGAGTGAGTGAGTGAGTGAGTGAGTGAGTGAGTGAGTGAGTGAGTGAGTGAGTGAGTGAGTGAGGGAGGGAGGAGGGAGGGAGGGAGGGAGGGAGGGAGGGAGGGAGGGAGGGAGGGAGGGAGGGAGGGAGGCGGAATCGAACGTTTGGCAGTCTGGTAGTTGGCTCTGACACCACCACTGTTTACCCAACACAATCCGACGTGGTTGAGGCTACTGAGGCTTGGGAAGGTAAACAGACGAGGCTTGGGAGACCGTTGCTTGCACTGTTTTTCTTTGCATTGTTGAAATATTTTCTGCAAATGGGAAAACTTGTTATCATTTGGGGATCATGCTCCGGTGATAGGGGGAATGTGGCGGGTGAGGAAGGATTTGGGTTGTGTAAACAATGTTGCGGTGGATACAGGAAGGAAGTAAAATACAAAATTTTTTTGGAATGGGTGAGGAAACCTAATTTTAAATTATTCTTACCAGATTTTTACTGCTTCCTGAGTAGCCTGACAATTAGCGAGGCCCCTTACTCATTGTGAATAGCAGCAAGCTTTTGCTGCCCCTAGTTGGCTCTCTTCTACTCTTCAAGGCGATGCAGCACAAATCTGTGCATCACATCTTACAGCACTGCACACAGCAAGTCTATAATAAGACCGCATAGGCACAACTCTTCTGTCTCGTGACACGTGCCTTGTTCAGCGCGGGCACAACTGAGCGTGTGTGCACACCACCCTTCCTCCCAGCAGGTCACCACTCTGACGACCCATCGCCACTTCACTCTGCTCCTCAGCTCCTCAGCTCCTCAGCTCCTCAGCTCCTCAGCTCCTCACCACTCCTCCACGCATCACACTGTGCCATGCAAAGACTGGAAGTTGTGCATCAATCACCTTCACCCCCTTCCCCCCATGTGTCGCAGTACGACCAGACAATTGACATCTCCTTCTTCTGCTTTCACCAACCAAGGTCACTGCCTGCACCACTCACTCACTTAGTCACTGATGCCACCACTGCTGCCCCTCACCTCTCACCTCTCGCCTCTCACGTCACCCCTCTTCGCTCCCCACCTTTCTCCACCCTCCTGCATGAGAGGCGAGAAGGCCAATGAGTGGCTCGACGGACGCTTCACCAGCAGACAGTGCCACCAACCCAATTCCTGCCTTCTCACTCGCGTGTCCACATTCCTCAATGGGAAAGAAATGCGAGTGCAATCGCATTGGCAACTGACTGCAGTTGCCACCTGCTTGTCAATTCTCCTGACTGCAAATGCAACTGCAACTGCAACTGCAACTGCAACTGCAACTGCGGCTGCAACTGCAGCTGCGACTGTGACTGAATAAGAGGGTGGCTCGAGTGCTCTAAAGCTGACTCCTTCCTCCTCTCCCACCCTCCTCCCCTCCTCCCCTCCTTCCTCAAAATGCCACCAATCCACCTTACTAATGCTCACACTACCCATTCATGAGAAGCATGTTGTGATGGAGGCAGAGAGTGGTGGTGACGGTGACGGTGACGGTGACGGTGACGGTGACGGTGACGGTGATGGCGATGGCGATGGCGATGGTGATGATGGCGACACTCTCCTTCATCAGATGGTTGTGGGGCCTGTTGCATGGGTGGTGCCAGAACACTCAGATGGCAGGTGTGGTCGTGTGGAGGTGCCAGGAACTGTCTGCTTCTATCGTCTCCATCTGTGACGCGGGCAGCACCTCCCCAGCCATCTTCGGGTAGGAAGCAAAGCTGTGCGCATTCACCACTTCCACTGCCACTGCCACTGCCACCTCACATTGTGTTGCAATGCCCAATGCGCCTTGATAGGCGATGCGAGAGAGCTGAATGGGAAGGCGGGCAGACCGATGGAGATGACAAAAGTGGGCAGGTAGGGACGCGCTACTTGTGCGTAATTCCCCTCAACAGCTTGCACAAGTGGTTGTAGCGGTGTGAGTGCAGAAGTGCTCCTCAAACTCCCCACGTGCTGGTGCAAGCGGTGGTGTTGGAACACTGCAAGTCCTGTGAAGTCGCGTTAGTGCAGACTGTAGAGGAGAGCGTATCGTCTTGGATTGGAATACGCATACACACACACACACACACACACACACACACACACACACACACACGCATAGTCAGATGTGTGGTGGAACTGCAAAGTCTAGTGTGAGAAGCAGTGTTGAGTGCCGACCTCCACAAATATCTGCCTGGAAGCAGGATGGAAGGCTACTGAAGGAGAAGACGAGGAGACGGTGGAATAAGGCTTACCAAATGTGATGAAATCGACGGTTTGCTTGAGATGTGGTGCCCACTGGCGAAGCGGTCATCCTTGCATCTGCTAAGAGGGTGGTGACTTGCATATCAGCGAGAGAAAAAAAGTAATTATGATGTAGTGACAAATTATGCACCAACTGACACCTCGCGGCAGCCTACTGGAAGAAATATATTTCGAAAAATGATGGGGATGAATTCAAAAGACGAAAGTTTTGTGAACCTCCACTTATCCATATATTGCCATATGAACTTCTCTGGAACTGCTGTGCACACTTCACGACCAGATTTGGGTGATCCATCCCGTTTTTTTCTCTTTTTCAGCCTCACCTTCACCACTCATTAATCTGCCTTCCAAACTACCGATTGTATGACGAACCTACGAACCGACTGATTAATCAACCTATCCGCCCTTCTTCTATCCCAAACAAAATATAGCTCATTTTACAGTTCCACTTTGCATTGGCATAAGCTACGAGACTCTGTATCCCCTTAGTCGCATCTCCCTAGGCTGTATGTGGTGGCCCAGTTGCCATATAAAAAGTCGGCTTTGTGAAGAACAAAGACTGCTGGAGCTGCCTCTTCTCGCGCTTCTAAAGGCAAATGCCCGTCTTTCGTGTCATTAGAACCCTTTACTGCTTGTATTTTCGACTCTTGTTCCAAGAAGATCGGGAAAATAGCAATCACAAATAGATTTTGGTGTGCTTTCTTGCCACTCCATTGCGTAGGTGTATTTGGTTGCCTGCAATTTTAAAGTGCCGTTTGTGAACCCATTTAAAGCCCATATTTTAACCCTATTTTCAACCTCACAACCTCTTCGATATACGATAGCATCGCTCTTAAGTTTTGGTGCCTCCCTCATGCAAACGTATTTCCCCAAGTGCTTCTTAATTCATGCTATTTAGCTGTTTTATTTTATCCCTCTTGCTCTCCCTAATTTTTATTGGTCCTTTCTTAATCACTTTGCCTTATTATCGACTGAATTACATGTCACGCTGGCATGCCTGGATCTAGGTCCTCTCAGTAAAGCATTTACTGTATTTCTCTCTTGATAACCGATCATTCATTCATTTAATTAACCAATGTCTCTACATAGTACCACTGTAAGGGTACACTAATTCACCACACACACAAAAGGTGATGCAAGGATCTAGTGCCTCCGTAACAACTCAAACCATTTCCCCGATGAAACCTCTATTATTTTCTTCTGGACGTTGGAATGCTACTTAATTCTCATTTAAGTAGGGATGGGGCTGTATTTGCGTTCTTCTGAAACCTTTGTTCTTGGCAGAGTCTCTGTAACGTGCAGTAAGTTAACTTCGCGTCTTCAGCACTACTAGTAACTAGACAAAACGCACTCAGTGTGCATGAGAAGCCAACACACCAATAAGAAGCGCAAAAATAAGACAGACAGACAAAGAGACAGAGTGCAAGAGAGGGCTGATTCTCAGGCAGTATAGGGTATTTTTAAAACTAAAGTTTTGAGTGCCAAATGAAACGCACCCTAATTAAACAAATTAGTCGTGCTTGCACATGAAGATCGCCGAACTTGGTGACTGACTGGCTAACCACCTGACTCTACCTGTCTGCCTGCCACTCGCGCTGTCTGATGAACTGACTGATCGATCGATCGCTGCTGAAGACTAATTTGTTTTGTGACAAGGCAGTCGCATCTTTCCAGTGTTGGGGTTTCCATCCTCATGCTTTGGGAAGAGACGATTTCTTCCCATTAAAAGCTGAATATTTGTTGATTTAAGGTGAAGGTGGGTCTATTATTATGACCTCACTCTTCATTGGTAATCGGAAGCGAGAAGGTTCGTTTTACTCTAACCTGATTGGCTGATATGAGCGCCTCCGTATTGGGCACAGTTTTCTGATTGGCTGAATCTCTTTTCTAGAGTTCTTATGGTTGCTGCTATCCACTTGTAGCTGAGTAATTATTTTGCTTATTTAGGATTTGAACCAAATCTGAAATTTCACTTCAACTCCCTTTACAACTGATCAGTAAACAATGGTGTATGTTGTTAGGGCTTAGCCCTCCCCAGGTCGAGAGACTGATAGCCGAATGTTGTAAATTCGCTACAAACGATCGCAGACTTAGCAGCAACAATTGTGGTCGCGAGAATACTACCCACATCTTAAGGGCCAAGGTGGTCATTCCAGCTAGCAGTCAAGACAGGATATGCCTGATCCTGGGAAGAGTGCCACAATATGTCACGAAGGTGGACAAGAGATGCCAGTTTCTTATAAAACATGCGCGAACGATCCGATTAATTTTTTAAAATGGTTTTCACTTTTATTGATCGGAAGAGGGTGAATGATTTAGCTGATTCGCAGTTAGAAGTCGAACGCTCCTATTTTTCTTCAGATATGCAGGAGGCTGCCATGTTCAAATGTCATTACCTTCTGTAAATTGCTAGTCGTCCTCTTCTGCAGTAGGCTGAGAGGCGCTTGAATGTACTAAAACGCCACTTATTCAATTATAGTAGTTTTTTCAAGCATCCCTACCATTAATTTCTCCTCTCAACAGCTTATGTATCTCTACATGAGGATTGCTAGGCGGACTACTATATTAGGAGGCGGTCGTCAGTGACGTTCAGAGTGCCTAGCAGCCTTCACTTTCACTCCCATTCTCGGTTTCTGTCTTTCCAAACTCAGGATGCATCCGCGAGGCTTCAACACATAGATTGGAGACATTTTGAGGGGAGAATTAGGGCAGAAACAGAGGTGATTAAACATAAGCAGTCGCTGGTCTCTAGGATGCGGAAGGTGTTTCACAAAAGATTAGTCTGTAGTTACCTTTTGTTCTATTAAATCTGATTTAAGATTTCATAGTTGTCAATACCACCAAATAAAAGTTGGCAAGAACCTTACAACAAGGAACGTGAGGAGTCAGTATATTTATGAAAAGTAGAGTAAAATAATTGCGCTATTTTGCGTGCCACAGAGTCAGAAGTAGACTTGATGCACTCCATGTACTTTGGAGTAGGTAGGTGCTTGAGCTTAAGTTTTAATATTGTTGGGTATTTTACTGGCCTCATATTTTATAGCGTCTTATAAACCAAGGCCAAACCTGACAAGCGACCACCAAATAGAGATTAACCAATTAGCGCCATTAACGCCGTCTCTAAAGCCGATCGTTGAATGGTCTAAGGGGGCTGCATTCTCCATTGAAGAGATAAATAACAAGTCTCCAGCATTTGGACACCCGAAGAGTAGACATTCTGACACTCACGATTCATGTGGGAGACTTCGGCTCAAATTGATGGAAGGAGCAATAAACTTGTGTGGGGAGAAAATAGTGCCTATTTTACCACCAATTCTAATTCGAATAGTTAATGATGTGCACTGACTACTACTTTGGCATTAATGAGTAGTATGTAGCCATGTTTGCCCATTGAGTGGGTGTTTAAGCCATCACCACCGATGCCGCTCTGCCAGATGCTCGTTAAAGGGCGTGTACAAACGTTTAAAGTTGCATTGCTTGACCTGGAGTTAGACCACCCAATGGTGATTCAAGTCGTGCCAAAGTATCGAGCATTACCCGACTGCCACCTCACCTCACCTCACCGATGCTCATTGCTCCTCATTGGCTTCAAGCAACTGGACAGGGGAGAGGAGGGTGGATGAATGGATGGTTGTTTTACCCAAAAACGGGAGAGCTGATACAATTTCATTAAAATTTGGTAAACCTGCCAATCACAATGTATGATACACCAACTGTTTGACTAATTACAGTTGTTAAGGCCTCCTTTGAAGCCGAGCTCCAAGGTAGGGATGCTAATTTCCCTCATTTCAGGGAAAGGGATAAGATCCGCTTTTCTTGCCGATGTCTTTTTTCACCTTCTATCCATAGTTTACAGTTACCATAATATTTTCCTAATCTAATTTTATGCTTTATTACCTATAATCTGTAGGAGAGAAAATTTAATCAGAAGGTGAACCAATCTACATTGTTCTTCTGTCCGATTGAAATGTCTCTCTCTTTAAGGTTACATGCATCAAGAGGTCGCGACAGTGGGTTAAACAGGCGGACATTATAAAGCCACTTGACCAAGGGATGTGAATAGATATTGTTTGACACAAAAAGAATTGGAGATAACGAGGTAGGGTCGGAAGATTGGAATTCGCGATCTGCCGTTCTTAACTTAACTTGCTGCCTCCCAGCAATCTGGCCAATTCTAACCTCTTCCGCTTCGGTATCACTCTTGTTTACAAACTGATGCAAAAGCCAAGAAGGAATGGTAAATACCACCGCTGGCCTTCTCCACAGTCTCGCTCTGGTTGACAAGCCATTTCACCATGAGGTGATACTGCTGCACGAGGCCTTTATTGCTCTGCCTTGTCACGTTTTGTGTTGTCCTGCACGAGGAGGCCTTCATTTTCCACTGTTCACAACGCCCACCACCAACTCTCCCTTCAGAACACACACCAGTTAACAAGATCGGATTTTCTTCACACCTGGGATTAGACCTTCCCAAGGTGGACAGAAGGTTCCATAGTAAACAACCACGTTTGTAGACTTTCTCATTTCCGCACTTGTACACATAAGGACAACAGTTAGTACCGTGCGGATCTTCGAAGTGCGCAGTTAATGGCGAGGTGGTGGAAGATTAATGACTAATGGACAGTGGATAGCGGGTGGCGAACAGCGAAGTCCACCATGGGAAGAACATTAAAAACGCGCCACAAAGGCTACGTGTCATCACAAGTCAGCTTACAGTTCAAATTGAAGACAAGGAGTGAGGAGAACTCGGACAGCCCCTTATGCTGTCATCGCCTCCATTTAATTCCACGGGCATCAGCTTCACCGTGTCAGCTCCACTGGAGCATCAGTATCAGCCATATTTGGCATTAATCCGTTCTCCTTACTCTTGCTAATGCTGCGTCCCTGTAACTCTATTGTCAATTAGAAGGAAGGCGCCCGCCTCCTCCTTCCCCTCCACGTGAGGTTCGACTCATCATCAGTGAGCTCTTGAATTGTGTCACCACAATAGCAGGCAACGAGGATTCCAATAAGTTGAAGTTAGTTAAACCGATTTCGCCCAACCAGATCATCTAAAACCACGCCTTTCGGGTTAATTTTGGCATGGGAGAGTGGGTTGTGTATGAGGAGAGCCTAGCAGACAGCGCATTGAGGCCTGCGGTGCCGGTGGACTGCTGCTCTTTACCTCGGGCATATAAACAATGGCACATAGCCCTTAACAAGTTCCCACGACTATGCCAACAAGCCACTGTAGTGAAGGCAGTAGAAAAGCCTAAGCAACCCTTCTTCATCCGACGATTTATTTGTTTATTCATTCACTTGTTTATTTATCGCTTCTTTTAAACAAGGTGGCCCAGTTTTGCGGTGTCACCTGTGAGTCCGCCTTTGAATTGACAAAGGTTGTTAAGTGAAGCAGTAGATCCGCACCAGTGGCTACGAGCAACACGGCATTCCCCTCTTGTCATCTGACCAACCAATCCCCAGTTACCCCATCTTTAAATAGTAACCAGTGGATTGCATTTTCCGATGAGTGTCGCAGTTGATAACACGGCGATCTCTTTACCATGTGGAGGACTGCAGTAAGCCGAACCTAACAGGTCTCAGTAAAGGAGGAGAAGTTGGATCGTCGATATGGTAAATAAATTGTCAAATCGGACGGCCTGACACGCCTCTGCACCTAAAACAAGGACACAAGCCTGTACAAATTTACCGCTTTTGTGGATATCATCAGAACTGGGGCGTGACAAATGGGTCTGCTAAGGGATCTTGTCAAATCTGTCAAAGTCTCCTCACAGTGTAAAAGTAGAGAGTGATAGAGAGGCGTTTGAGTTTGGGAATTATCTTTATTAGCAAAGGTGAAGAGCGATTGACCTTCAACATCCCCTCTTCCATAGTCCAAGCAGGTTTGGGCCTTCCTTCCTCCTGGACATCTACAGTGAGTCCTAATGAGTAGAAAGTGAGCAAGAAGGGCCTCCGCACACTTCAGGGCCCCCTGGATCCCACGACTTGGCCTTTGCGCTGATTGTATGATGTTAAGGAGGCGTATTTATATGGATGATAGAGATTGACTAATTTATGGTCAAGAGATACTCCGTCGACATGGTTTACACCAGATTCGCCAGCACAATGCAACAGACAAGCACTAGCCAGTGTAACAACCTCCACTTTGCCGATGTTAAATACCCTGTGCATGTGTACGTACGCGCTGAGAGCTGGAGTAAACGCTAGCACCCACTGAAGGGGTTTCGGCGGTGCTGGTGGTGGTTGTGATGTACATCACTTTGCTTATTTGTACACACAAACACACACACGCACACACCGATCAAGCGACAATACCGTGATGACAAAGGCCTCGAGCACGCATGCATAATCCTTTCTGCACAAATGATTCCATTGTTTAAATGAACCCCGCCACTAGAAAAGTATACATTCTTCTAAATCTTTAGTTGGGTGGTGTACCAACTGCTGACTTGTCAAATCATTCAAATGACCTGACGAGTGGGCTTCATTTGTAGTGCCTCCTACCATCTCGAAGGCCTGTTTTGCTTTCCGTAGTGGATGGATTGGTACCCCTCTTTCTTTGCCTAGGACGACTGAGATTAAAGAAAGTCAAATGACTGCAATTAGGCATCCTTTTGCCTTGAAAGCCCTTTAGGGTCACTTAAGATTGTGACTGTGATTTGTGATTGGAGATTAATAATTTAAAGTGCTTGAACCCTCTTCATGCGTTAACTGGGGCATGTTTGAATTAATCGGCTTACTGATTGACGAATTCAGTCCTGATTACACCCACACCTTCTGCCACCTGGCTAATCTGATATGGTCTTCTCTGGTCCTTTTCACTTTCCTCAACTTCGTCATTGCCTTTACTCAAAGTCGCTTTTCCACTTTTATTTTGGGTCCACGGTTTTCATCGATTGGCACACATTTCTACAATGAGTTGCATAATCTTATTCAATCATTTAATCACTCACATTCGGGAGTCCTCGTGACAATCTCCACCTCCGTTACTGTTCTATCATGTTTTGCTACTCTCCACACTACTCCGCTCAACTCTGCAACATATCATCCATCTATCGATTCCTAGTCCTTGCCAAATTATTTTCTGCATCACATCCTTCCATAAAGCTTCTAATTGAATTTCACTTCTTTATTACTTACGGCCAGTGTATACCAGCAAACGTCGATGGGGTGAGGCCAGTGGTTAAGTAGCTTCTCGACATGATATGATTAACCTTTGAAAGGTCGCTGCTCCAGGTCGAGTAATGCAGCTCCAAATATCCCTACGTGATGTTTGACAGACGTTTCACAGCGCCTTAGTAGCGGAGACGGCTTATTCACCTACTCAGTGAGTAGGTCTGTGTGCGTACTACTCATAACCTCCCAAGTAGTAGCAAAAGAGTTTCTTTTCCCATTGAAATTCCCCCCGTTCTCTTGATCAACTCCTTCTCCCACCGCACTCAGTAAATGTCTTCTCCCCTATGCATTTGATGGTCCATAAAGGTATTCTCTCGGTTTGTCATGAATATCCAATTGTCTACTTTTCAAGTATTGAAGCGACAAAGCCTTCCCCAGCTGTTCCTCTGCTCCATTGGCAATGTGGCCATGTTTGTCCATCCGTCAATCCACTAAACTGACAGCAAACGACCAATGAGTTGATGCTTCAAGGCCACTAGTCGATTAATCACTTTTGAGGTGGTTGCTTGCCAAAGTTAACCTTAGTTGATTAAACCTTAGTTGATTAGATCTTAGGAGGTGTGAGATCAAATAATTATCGAAAGGCATAAGCTCTCGAGCTCAAGTGTTCAGCTCACTTAAAAGTACATTAACAAATAGCCTGAAGTGCATTGCTGAGCTTTATGTGCCGCGAAATTCAACATCTTCATAAAAACGCCTTTTATGTGATCTTAATATCTTTCATGAGGCACATTTAACCCCTACTCCCGCAAACAACTACAAAAGATGAGTGAAGGTGACAGCATTTTTTGAATCCCATGGCAAATGCTTTTCCTACACATCCACCAGGGCTCTCTGAAGAGAGACACCCCATTTGTGAAGGTCAAAGCTGGCTGAAAGCATATTGAGGGTGGACGCGGCTTAATTTAACGACATGTTGTAATGTCTGAAGCGAAGGAGGCGGTGAAGGCCTGATTTATATTGCTGTCTGACAAAGGCAGGAAATATGAGTAAAGCGCACATAGAAAGGAGTTTAACCAATACGAAGCTTTTGCCTAAAACGGTGAAGAAAAAGTTGACCAATCACATTCGTACTGCATAACAATGATGATAGAAACGTCCAATAATAGCGGTGGAGTAATTCTAATGGACGAATAAGGAGAGTGTGGTATTTGTGTCCCCCAAACGTATTTGTGAGATTTCTAAAATGGAGGAATGCGTTATTAGGAAATTACGGCGCATCGTTGTATTACAACAGTTCCATTCTTTAGTGCTTTCTGCTGCAAAAGACTTCTTGGCATTCCTGCCACATCCGATGAGGCTAGTAGAAAACGCTCGCAGTCAAAAGCCGTGCAGCCCACAAATGTGTCAACTCAACACCTCGGTGTAGAGATGACCCAAAGCGGATTAATTAGGGCGGGGCAAAGTAGAGGCAGATGCATTCTGTGCAGGTGAGGGGAAGAGGAGCACTCCCTTCCTCCTCCTTAAGAGACATCAAAGGAAGGGGACGAGTTAAAACGACCTGCCATTAACTTGAGCGAACAAAGGGGAGGAGAAACTTGCATTATTGGCCCTGTTCAATGATACTACGACCGACGCTGATATACGAAAACCTAATGAACTTGCGGGTACCCCACGCACCCTTCTTGCGTTGATGGCGAAATGAGAAGCGTGGATATGTGACGGATTGTCGACCGATTTTTAGTGTAAAATGGCTTTTGTACCACGTCTTTGATGAACTTCAAACGATGCAGAAGTAAATGCTTAAGGTGAATCGTTGCGTCCACTTGAAAAAGGTCAAACTTCAATTGAGGTTGAGACTGTCAAAGAGGCTAAACAGGATAGATTGGCATAATCCAAGCCTGGCGCTTGGATTATAGCCTCTGAGGCGTTTACAGCGAACAGTTTAAGCGATTGACTGAGTGACCTGCCAGTTGGCAAGTTTATTGTCTTCACTTCCTTTGTTTGTACAATCCACCCTCTGTTAGGCAGGTTGTATAAAGACGGTGCGGCTGATGCTAGAGCCAATACAATCGATGAGAGAAGCAGGCACCCGCAATACCTCCCCAATGTAATGATACACAAATTCTCAAGCTCAAGTTTTCAAGACAAGTGCCAGCTTTGCGCCAATTTTTACCTTTGTGGGCTATAGCAAGGCGTCTGCTGTTGTGTAACTTGCCACCACTGCACATTCATCCTCGTGAGTGCGTGTGTGTGTGTTTGTCTATAGATGCACGTGAGCAACGTCTGACAGTAACAGGGGTAGTAGAAACAAACAAATGTTGCCGCCCTCCCAGCAAGAGTCACCATCATCATGGCGGCTGGTTGAGCCCCCACATCGCTAGAGCGCAATGGTGCTGAGAGTTGCTTTACTCTTAACACCACTTGTCGATTTCATCACATTTGGTGAGCCTTATTCCACCGTCTCCTCGTCTTCTCCTTCAGTAGCCTTCCATCCTGCTTCCAGGCAGATATTTGTGGAGGTCGGCACTCAACACTGCTTCTCACACTAGACTTTGCAGTTCCACCACACATCTGACTATGCGTGTGTGTGTGTGTGTGTGTGTGTGTATGCGTATTCCAATCCAAGACGATACGCTCTCCTCTACAGTCTGCACTAACGCGACTTCACAGGACTTGCAGTGTTCCAACACCACCGCTTGCACCAGCACGTGGGGAGTTTGAGGAGCACTTCTGCACTCACACCGCTACAACCACTTGTGCAAGCTGTTGAGGGGAATTACGCACAAGTAGCGCGTCCCTACCTGCCCACTTTTGTCATCTCCATCGGTCTGCCCGCCTTCCCATTCAGCTCTCTCGCATCGCCTATCAAGGCGCATTGGGCATTGCAACACAATGTGAGGTGGCAGTGGCAGTGGCAGTGGAAGTGGTGAATGCGCACAGCTTTGCTTCCTACCCGAAGATGGCTGGGGAGGTGCTGCCCGCGTCACAGATGGAGACGATAGAAGCAGACAGTTCCTGGCACCTCCACACGACCACACCTGCCATCTGAGTGTTCTGGCACCACCCATGCAACAGGCCCCACAACCATCTGATGAAGGAGAGTGTCGCCATCATCACCATCGCCATCGCCATCGCCATCACCGTCACCGTCACCGTCACCGTCACCGTCACCGTCACCGTCACCACCACTCTCTGCCTCCATCACAACATGCTTCTCATGAATGGGTAGTGTGAGCATTAGTAAGGTGGATTGGTGGCATTTTGAGGAAGGAGGGGAGGAGGGGAGGAGGGTGGGAGAGGAGGAAGGAGTCAGCTTTAGAGCACTCGAGCCACCCTCTTATTCAGTCACAGTCGCAGCTGCAGTTGCAGCCGCAGTTGCAGTTGCAGTTGCAGTTGCAGTTGCAGTTGCATTTGCAGTCAGGAGAATTGACAAGCAGGTGGCAACTGCAGTCAGTTGCCAATGCGATTGCACTCGCATTTCTTTCCCATTGAGGAATGTGGACACGCGAGTGAGAAGGCAGGAATTGGGTTGGTGGCACTGTCTGCTGGTGAAGCGTCCGTCGAGCCACTCATTGGCCTTCTCGCCTCTCATGCAGGAGGGTGGAGAAAGGTGGGGAGCGAAGAGGGGTGACGTGAGAGGCGAGAGGTGAGAGGTGAGGGGCAGCAGTGGTGGCATCAGTGACTAAGTGAGTGAGTGGTGCAGGCAGTGACCTTGGTTGGTGAAAGCAGAAGAAGGAGATGTCAATTGTCTGGTCGTACTGCGACACATGGGGGGAGGGGGGTGAAGGTGATTGATGCACAACTTCCAGTCTTTGCATGGCACAGTGTGATGCGTGGAGGAGTGGTGAGGAGCTGAGGAGCTGAGGAGCTGAGGAGCAGAGTGAAGTGGCGATGGGTCGTCAGAGTGGTGACCTGCTGGGAGGAAGGGTGGTGTGCACACACGCTCAGTTGTGCCCGCGCTGAACAAGGCACGTGTCACGAGACAGAAGAGTTGTGCCTATGCGGTCTTATTATAGACTTGCTGTGTGCAGTGCTATGATGTGTTGCGCTGCGCTTAGTAGCAAAAAATGAGTTGTTGACTCGCCACTCCAGATGCCGTCATTGTACTTTTAAAGCCTGTGATTTGGTTCTCAACACCGTGATACGTCGTGCTGCTCTGCGTTGCCTTGGAGGGAGGGAAGAGCTTTGTTTATATATTGTGGCAGAATATTTAATGTTATTCTCACTCAGCCAGTTTTCTTAAACACTAAAAGTTTCAAACTTAAGATTTCTAATAAAACCCCCTCTTTCCTCTACTCTATTCGATATTTGCTTCCCCTGCAGTTGCATCACAAATCCACTGACAATCGGACACCCAATGAGATGTGGCATCTTAGGCTCTTGTGATCAACACTTGATTTTTATGGCGAAGGCAGCTCTTGAAGGTACGTCTCTGCCAAGATAATAACCTTGTTAGCTATCCAACTGACTTCTTCTCCAGAGCGCATTACAGGTTGTCAGTAAGCAATGCACAAAATCGTCAGTGGTTGGCCCCCTGCTCTCGAGTTGATGGCAGATCCGAAATAGAGGATAAACAAGCAATAATATATCCCTCTCACAATACTGGCGACGTACTTTTAGTAAGCCCTCGTAGGTTTTCTGTACTCCAGCAAAAAAAGTATCCTTACCGCCCTGTTGCCATGATCAACTGCTCCGAGTCGAACCTACGGTTGAGGCAAATTCTCCCCATTTTTAAGCACCTCACCGCTTACTAAGACAGACAAGAGTGTTCAAAAAGGGAATTAAAATAGCAAAAAAGTGGTGTGTGTTTGTGTGTGTATGTGTGTGCGTGTGGCTATAGACCTGAAAGCATTTTGGTATACAGAAGCAAAAGGGAGTGGAGAGGGGGCACAGGCGGACGTATACTACTACTGACAGCAGTAGTACTATTATCGCCTACGTCAAGCCAATCAACGAGGCGATTGAAAAATTATTCCCTGCCCGATCAGACGACTGGTTGGATGTCGACATCGATGTTCTTGGCGTCGACACCGACTCAGTGGAAAGAGGGAGTTGTGAAGGCTGTTGTTGAAGTAGTGAGGGTGTCTGTTGAAGACTTGGTGGTTGAAAACCCAATGGTGGCGGAATGGGAATAGAGATGGGGATAAAAACGGGATAGGGCGCAGGTGTCGCCAAGGTGGAGGGGGTAATGGAATCAGAAATCTGTCGTCCACTTGGATGACACCGTTTTTTCGACTCGTCCAGCTTCTGTGCTGGCAGACGAGATCGTCGTTTTCGCCGCCGATAGTTTCCATGCTCAAACATGTCGTCAGCTCCCGTGGTGACTGTCCAGTAATTGCCCTTCCCTGGATGCGACTTGTCTCGTCCCAACTTCACAAAACAGTCGTTTAGACTGAGATTATGACGAATCGAGTTTTGCCAGCCTTGGCGGTGATACCGGTAGTAGGGAAAGTGCTCCATTATGAAGTTGTAGATCCCTAAAACGAGTTCAAGCATCAGTCAACTGGGCCCAATCGACAATCTGATGAGCCAAAGACGAGGAAACCTACTTATGGTTGGATTATTCAGTTCATTTAATTACTGAAAGTACACTAGCCATTTTAACAGTTGGTGTGCGTGTGTAGAGGGTAAGATTTATCGTTTTGTAAACAAGCCCCTCCGTCCAATCTTTGCGCGTATGTGCGCATGTGTGACTCATTTGCGGGTGAGGGGAGGGTGGGAAGCAGGGGACGGGGGGAGGTGACATGTCAGAGATTAGTATCGTGTTCTTGGGTCTGGCGGGCCTGGCTGCCGGAGGGCTGGATGGCGGGTTGGTTAGTTTTCTCTCAAGGGTTGTGTAAACAAACCCATCTTCGAAGGCGAATCAGAACACACGTGTTTGTGTATTTATATTTTCACAAATCTGACAGGCTTCAAACGGTAGTTTGCGTGTGCGTGCGTGCGCGCGTGTGTGTATGTATACCAGACAAATCCTCCTCCAAACACTCACGGAGCGAGAGGGTAAGGTAAACACACACACACACACACACAAGCCCAAACACGCTCAAGTTAAACAAACACACACAGAGTCTTCGTGGGCCAAATGCATCTTCTTCCAATGTCATTAGCACGGGAGCGAGTCAAATTAACGGCTCGACGAGACTTGACGCGGCGACAACTGCATCGCTATCAAAGCCGGCTCTGACAGGCAATAATGGAATTGTTACTTGAGTAGATTGTTTACGCAGCTGAGCTGAATGGCATACACACACACACACACACACACACACACACAGATCGAGAGAGAGGGGTCTGTCAATTATGGCTACACTGCACACAGGCATTCACTCACTCACTCACTCACTCACGCAGGCAGGCAGGCTGGCAGGGAGGAACGCACCAACCTCAGCGAGGAAAATTCACAGCCATTAGCAAGCAGGAAGAGAGCGTGAACGAGGGAGAGAGAGAGAGAGAGAGAGAGAGAGAGGGAGAGTGGGGGATTATTGCTGGAATCGAAAGGCTGTAGCGATTATTAATTTGAAGGCAAAATATGCAGAGTGACCTAGTCTTCAAAGTGGAACAGGTATTCGAACTCCTCTGTGCCCCTCTCTCCATGTGCGTTCGTGCGCGTGTGCGTGTGCTTGTGCATTGAAATGTGCCCTTAATTCGTTTGTGTGGGATTTTGGCGATGCTTTGGCGCATTTTTCCTCCTCCTTCTTCTTCTTGTGGTGATGATCATGGGTGCTTCACATTCCTTTCTTTTGGTGTCACACACACGCATGCGTGCGCACTCGCACACGCACACGTGCGAGCATGCAGTCATTCACCGAACCTGTTCCGGGCTACATTTGAGTATATTTACATTTCACCTTCGCAATGAAGCCTCTGATGGATCGAGCTATGAGAAAAATGAGGCGCATTCGCCTTCTGTCAAGTGTACCGACAAGTGAAAAAAACAACTCCAGCGACTGTAATGTGCTGTCGCCTGATAAGCTGGATCTGCGTCTAGTGCCTTTTTGGATCTACTTATGACTTTGAAAATGATGCAAGATAATTTCACTATTCTTTAAGGTGACTGATGAAAAGTGGAATTTATGGGCACACAGATACATACACACTCACCGTTTAATGTGATCTTCTTCTCTGGCGTGCTCTTAATCGCCATCGCGATAAGCGCGATGTAGGAGTAGGGCGGTTTGTGCAATGTATCGGCTGGAAAATCAGTCTCATCAACGGGTGTGTTTGCACCACTTTCTGTCGCTGTGGAGGTATTTGTGTTGGTGGAGGTTGAAGCCGTTGTTGCATTTGCCACCGAACACGCAAAGTCATCAATCCTCTTCTTCAATGCCAATGCTGTGGAGGTCAAATGGTCCATCGAAATAGACTGACTGAGCTTTTCTTGCTGTTGTTGTTGCTGTTGTTGTTGTTGTTGTTGTTGGCTTTGAATGTAGCTCGTCAGGCGTCGAAATAGGTCCATGGAGAGGGCACCAGAATCGTAGCAAATACTCTCACTGTTAGCGGTGTCCATTAATTCAACAATTTTTTAATGCTTTTTTAGCAAATCACACACATCTATCCATGCAGATACACACCCCGCCTTCCACTTTATATATGACGCACCCGGCTCAGGCAGTGCACATCCGACCAATGAGAGCGCGCCAAAGCCTCAACCAATCAGACGAATGGTTACGTATTCGATTGTCATTTGAACAGTTTGTGTAAACATTGATTGCGAGAGGGGTGTTTTGCGTGCTTAATTTTCAATTTCCTCCAACCCTTTCGAATGATGTAAACTCCGTGACAACTAGTGCTATTGCTTGCTTCTATATATTATACTTTCAGTCGTGAAGAGCGAAGGGATGAGATCAGGTGACAGGTCATCTACGCAGTCACTTAGGTCACTGCCCTTGTGAGCAAAAACCAAAACATCGGAGGCTTAAGTAGAATTTGAAGCCACCTTTATTTTGTCTAGCACTTTATGAGTAGAAAAAATATTTTTGTCGTCTAAATGAATAAATAAATTTGGATGACAGTTCGAGTAGTTTGGCAAACCACCTGGTTTTGCGGAGTTATGATGCAATTGTTGTCGTGGACCTACCTAACCCCGAAACTGGAGTGCCTGGAGGGAAGAGATGAATAGAATAGTAATTGATATTATGCTAGTTTTGTAACCACATAAACAAGTGGTAAATTAGCTATCATGAAGCCTTGGTTTGATTGACCCACAAGTGGGCTAAATGAAAGAAAAACAGTTTCAAATTCTTTCTCTCCTTTGACTCCTTCTTTCCTGTCTTAAACTCCTACTTCTTCTCCTTTATAAAACGCATGTTTTTCACAAAAAATGGAGTTAAAAAGGAAGGAGAGGGAGGACTTCAACACCTCATACATGCATCGACGCGAGTGTGATCCACGATAATCGTATCATATGAAATGAAGTTATTTTAATGGAATTAGAGGATGCTGGAGATTTTACGCAGTTAAAGGAATCTGGAAAATATTTATTGTGTTTTAGTAGTAAAAAGAAATATACTCTTCTAGTCGATCCACCCTCCAATAATAACTTTAAATTAGATCTCCTCATCATGATATAATTTCTTGTTTTTATGGCAAATTCTCTACACTCATGTTGGTGGCATACCTCCTTGGGACCCTTTATTACTTATGTAATTTGATTTGGGGTGCTAAAATGTGTTCTCCATCTCCTCCCCTCGCCTTCCCTCTCCTCTCCTCTCCTCTCATCGCTCCGCCATGCCTACCCTTCTTCGCCCACTCATCTTCCCTCTTTCCGATTTTCCATAAACAACTTTCCAAACAAGGTTACAAATGAAATTTTTGTTTATTACTAGATCTAACACTCCCTTTTCTCTATTGGAGTTGATATATCGCTCAAACTGTCAAGTCAAAAATTCAATTATATTTCGATCCTTTGTTTTTTGGGAATTTGTTTGGAAGAATAAACCAAAAAGTGTATAAAAATGCGCAATTTTGAGGTGCTGGTATAGGAAGTATCCTACTTGATTTTGATTGGCTTGAATCTACCAGTGGCCTTGAGGGGTGGACGCATGTGATTGGCTGGAGAATTAACATTCTGCTCATGGACACACCTAGTCTGGTTTCACTTGGGTAGATTTGAAGAGCAGACGAGACAGGAGGACAGAAATTTGTCTAAGTTTTGGAAATATACTCTGCGAGTCATCCATATTATCCATGAAGTTTACAACAGATGTCCCTTGCGATCGGTTTCGTTCATTGATTCTCAAAACGCATTTGACGTCTTGCTAAAGTCACTAATTGATTTCAGCGGGAGCTGAGTATCTTGTCAATTTTGATGAAGCCAGTATTATGGCCTGTGTGCCAAGAGCGCCACAGGGAGTTACTGTGACCCGGTGACCTGTGGTGGACGCACATCAGTTCTGTCTGGCCATCTATCCTCATGCTTTTGGCCATTTATTGCACGTGACATTTGTAACATATATTTCCGGACATTTCCTGTCTGCTGTTTATTAACTTCTCTATTGGCTAATCACGGAATCCAGGAGCTCGTACTTTAGCAATATGTCTTCAAATGCCCTTCAGGCACTGGATTTGATGATAAGACAGTGAATATATCAACATTTATAGTTAAAACGGATTGGCCAACTGTTACTAATCCTGATGCTCTAGAGTCTTCCCTGAACACCTTTTAGATGGATGCGAAAGAAAGACGGCCGAGTTTTGGTTTGGGAAGGTAGTGCGCTTAACACCATGCTGTCAAGGCGACGACCAAAACTACCCAGTCGTAAAAACACCCGAAAACTGCACGTCCTGATGCATAAACAAATCGAAATTTGAAGAACGAGCTGCCTTCGAGGCGTATAGTTTTCAGAATGTGGTCTCAGAACTTTGCTGAAATCCTACGTCTGGTGATGCAAAATTTTCAGAGCTTCAACATCATGATGTGCCATGGGGGTGTCGTTTGAGCCGCTTTAACTGCAAAAATTAGTTAGTCAATCAGCCAGGCAGGTAGGACTTCCTCACCCTCAGGATAGGGTCAAGGAAAGTGTAACCCTTCCAGGAGGGGCTGAGGTGAGGGAAGAGGATACTGAATTTCATAATTTTTTCCCTAAGAGGAGGATGTTTGATTGTTCCCGTGGAAGGTGCTCTGTGTCGACTCCATAACAATGCAGAAGGAGGCATGACACCACAAGGCCACGACACTGCTGCCATTGGAGTTGTCGTAGGCTCCCATGACTAGTTAAGGCCATAAAAAGCAGTGACAGCAACTGCGACGTCAAATTGTCAATCATCTCTACGAATGAATCACTTGCCAAAAGGTTTACTTTTTATCCTTTTTTTCCTTAACTTGGAGTGCTTGTGAATCTGTGGAAGGACTAGAACAGTGCTTTCGAGAGTAGCATGAATCAGGCAGTTCTTTTAAGCGACGAGGAGTAACCGCGTAAGTTCCATAAATGAGGTCACGGCGAGGTAAAATTTAGAAGGATGCGGAAATGACAATCAGGTAGGGTTAGGAAGAGAAAGTTGCATTGCATCAAGAGGATCATCGCCTGATCCGCAAATTTGCTTGGTGATTTTTTCCTGCTGATCGGCAGCAATAAGGAGGGTGATTCAGGCGTGCCAAGGTGTGGATCCTACGAGCTCCCTTTTGCATAGCATTATGCTTCATGAATGGATCCATCACAGTGTTGACCACTGCCTGGAAGGGGCTCTCGGCATTAAAGTGATCTGCTGGGATAATGTTCTGGCATAAATGGGATCTGATAGGCGCAGGGATTCCAAAGCGTTGCGTCCTCTTCACTGCTTCCATGGAAAGGCTTCATTAATGTGTGATTGTATGAGAGATTGTGACAAGCTACACCCTAGAATCAGCTACCTATTAAGGTCGAAAGCTGAAAACGCCACCACCACTTCTACAGTCGTCATTGACTTTGTGCTGTTGGTCATATTTAGTCGTCCTGCTACCGCTAGACAATTGAACAACGATTTGGAGACCCGTTGACAGGACGGATATTGTTTTGTGACCTTTTGATGAACTACGTCCGGTCCAGGATGGACTTTTCGTTTCTACGTCATCACACTGCCCCTAAATTCGCTTCGTTTGGGTATTATTTCTAAAAATTCCAATTCGTCCTTGCGTCTGCTCTTTCAGTTCTTTTGTAGACACGCTGAATCCCAGTCCTTGACTCTTTTATTCTCCACCGCCCTGGAAAGTGGCAAGTGGAAGTAAAGGGGCTGCAGATTGTGTAATGAAAACAGAAAAGAAGGGAGTCGAGGGCGGTGGAAACTGACGACACAGCACATTGAATCTCAGTAAGGACTGCTTTAGTTGGACCAGGTCCTCTACACTTTCCAGCCGGTGGTGAACGAGAAGCCGAGTCGACGTGATGGCACTGAAGAGAGCTACAAGTGACACACTACCTGTTAACTGCAAATCATGCAATCAACTTCAGGCCCGACAGCAGCAATCCGGAGGTCATACAGTACCGCCTGTTCTTGAGCCAGGGCTTCCACATGCGGTAGCTAGTGTTGAAAAAAACAGGACAGAACAGCATAACGCAGCGTAATACCGTACAGCATGGGGACGGGATGTCCTGACCATTTGAATGGCGTCAGTCATTGACAACTTTGGGAGTGGTAGTAATGCGCAACCAGAGAGTGGGATAGTGGATCCTGGAGCCTTGGTCGACACATAATCTCATGTGTGGTCGCACAGGAGGTGAGTCTTTCCATAGAAGGACCAATAAAAAGATGAGACAAAACTTTTCTGGCTTGTGACGGTCACACGACTTCACGTTGTAAAATCCTGCTGACGTGGATGTCGATATTGAAGTTAAGCGGACCATACTAGCCCGGTTCAGGCTGAGCAGTGGCATGAAAATTTCTATGAGTGCGCCTCCTTCATCCCTTCTGACCAGCTTAGATATATGGGCGTTCCCGCCAAGACTAGGCGTAATGGAGAATCCCAAGAAGAGGTTTATTTAAACAAATTAAAAAAGCAATACTCAGTATAAGGGACTTTGATCCACACCGTTCTGCCGTCTTAGCGCCCTGGATCACACCAAGGGGACGTGATGTGGGAGACGGCATTCGTCGCCCTCCAGAAAGAGAAGGCTGATGGCGCGTATTGAACGTCAGGTGGCAACAAGATGGCACTCACAAATTGGGTGTTTGAAGTGTCGGCTTAATTAAACGCACATTATAACAGTAAATAACCTGCTTCAATGCCCCAATTACGCCTTTGTGGGTGACTCAGTAAGCTACAGTTACACTCGAGAACGCCAGATTAATTTAATGTAATCACAAAGCCCCCACGATCAGGTAGGTGACAGGTGAATAGTGGATTTCGTCAAAGCAGAACAAAAAGCACAAGACAAAAATGCTATACAAAAAGTAAAAAGTTCATACACAAATAGCGAGGCTGAAAGCTTGACAGAAGACATCAGAGCTGTCGGAGGACACAGATAATCAGACGCTGATGTGATAAGGGGGTAGAAAAAAAGCCTTCTAAGACACCCTTTTAAAATCAGGTTGCGTGGATAGAAAGCGAACATGGCAGCTGTTTGTTTTTTTTTTTTCTATCAAACTGTAGAATATTCAAACCCACCAGGTGTTCTTGCAAGGTTTGTGAGAAAATTTTAACCACAAATAGTCCTGATTTCATTTAATTTTACACAACACAGAATAGCATGAGTCAAAAGTTCATGCAGTTAGCGAAATGAAAAATAAGCACAAATAATTTAACTATTCTTGGAGTTCTTGACAAAAGCCTAACAATGGGTAAATTAAAGACTCAATAATTAGCCGTCACTTCTCAAGAAATTAATGGCAATTAATGAGTAAGACAAATATCCTTGATTTCAAGTGGATTTAAAGCCATGCCATTTAGCTTATCATTAAATTGGGATAAAGAAGTCACCGAGGGATACTCTAGGGCGGCAGAAGAACTGTTGGCAGTTGTACATATTACTTCGTCGACGAATCTTGAGGTAATCTTGCTGCAAAAAAGAAGAAGCAAACATTCGGCAATTACAAATTAAAAATGACTGTTATAGGCCAGAAACTCTCCTGCAGCATATGGTGAACTGACATAGCATTATTGTTGAACTGCACAGGGGCTTAAGTTTTCGAGAGTTACGCTTTCACCTTTGAAAGTGAACGATAGACCAGATGAGTGGCGCACGGTCCCTTTGTGCATTGGTAGCATATGTGCTCCCATAGTCCATCAAATTTGTGAGATATGAGCAAAGACTTGAAGTGGTGCGTGTAGAAGTTTGCCCGAAGCCACACATTTGCTAAAATATAGGTAACAGTCTATAAAAGAACGGCAGTTGGATACTATGGGCTAAATGTAGAAAACTTCAGCTGCAGGTGGCTTCTGACCAACTTATTTAACAAAATTAAAATTTTATCACCACATTATTTTGATTATTAGGTGCAAGATGTAACATTTTAGCAATATACTAGCCAGATTCTAATCTTTACTATAACAATAAACATAAAATGGATTAAGACGCATCAGAAGTTTGTATTAATGCTTCAATGGCACACTCTTAAAATCGTGTGTAAGTGCCCGCAGGTATTACATGTCAGCAGGGTAGGGGTTATTGTGCGGTACTGATCATTAAGTTATTTCTTAGCTCTCCTCGCGTCATTGAGGTTTTTGCGCCAATTGCATAGCATGTAAGTTTCGACTGGGTGGCGTCTAGAATGTACATGCGTTACAGTAAAACATACCATTATATTTTGTAGATTTAAAAATGGCACCTCCAAATGCACTTAGTATGGTTAAATCAGAGGTGTCAATGCTACTTACATCGCTGAAATGTGGGTACCGGTCCAACTTCCGTTCTTCCCAAGACGACGCCAAAAGGGCTCTTCTTGACAGCCTGATATCCCTTCGACGCACGCTAAATGATGCCCCAGGTAGGCCTAACTTGTGCCTAATTTTCTTACTTTTTTATCAAGATTTGGACTCTCTTAATCCACTAACCTATCTAACTCCCTTCCTCGACGTTATTCGTTCGGATGCGACTACTGGTCCGATCACCGGTCTTGCTCTAACCTCCGTGGAAAAGTTTCTCGCTTATGGTCTGCTTGAAGTTCGTCCAGATAGCTCGAATGCCTCGCAGAGCACAATTGGTATTGCTATGGAGACAATTGCAGAGGCTGTAATTCAAGCCCGTTTCATCCGAGTTCGCCTAAGCTCAGATGAGGTTGTATTAATGAAAATAGTTCACCTCCTTCGCACTCTCCTTCTCATTCCATCTGGATGCCTTCTCTCCAATGTGATGGTCAGTGAAATCCTCCAAAATTGTCTTCGAATATGTCTGGAATCGCAGTTATCAGAGCTGCTTCGGCGCACAACGGAACAATTTCTCGCCTCGATTGTGCAACTATTCTTTTCTCGTCTGCCTGCCCTTCTTTTGGCTACTGAAACTAGTCATCAGGTAGGGACCGATGAAGAAGAGGCTTTTCGCATAAGCAACGAAGGGTCCTCACGAAAAGGAAGTCAGAGGTCAACAATGCGTATGGAGACGCCGCTTGTCGCAGAAAACTCTGAGGCTAATCAGGAAGAGGTTAAAACAGAAGGTACGTAATTTTTTATGGAAAGTGGCGTATTCGCTAATGGCTTCTAGTCAATTCAATTCACCGCTTGACTCAAACTTATTGTCAGTTTCTCTTTAAATTTTTGCGCATACGTCTTTCAAATGCATTTCGGAGATGTCACGCCCTAAAGTTGCATTATGGACTTTGGCTTTCCGGCGTTTTTGCTACGTCAGTCTGGTCTTCCATGGGGCTGGAATGTGCTTGTCGACCATTCTGTAAATCTTAAAAGTTCGAGTAGTTTGTAATTTTGTCTCTTCTCACATTCGACTTTTCAGCTTTCATTCAAGGTAGGTGTGATGACTCCTTTTAGGTAAAAAACCTATCAACTTGCCTTCCATCTCGCCTCTGTGTCGTTTGTACTTAACGTTCACGAATGGGTTGGAGTAGAGACGTAGTCACTCTCATTTATAAGCTCTTGTTCTAAGTTGAATCTAATGCTTATTTTATTGAATCCGAAGATTTTACGTGTTCTTAGATTTCTGGCTGGAGGTTTATGTACCCAGCCGCATAGTTCAGAGCATTGATGCTATCTAAATAACATCATGTCGTGTGATATTCACCGATTAGGCCCAACTTTTGCGGGGTTTCTCATTTCTCCTGCAAATATCACTCCTATCGGTGACGACTTCACAAGTTTTTTTAAACGGCTGCGCTGGATGCTTCCAACACCGTACTGACGTGTCTCAGCCAACTCGACTTACTCTAATTCGGGGCTATCACAGGCACTTCTGTCGCACCACTTGTTTTTGAGAAGTTTATTTTCAAGTTAGTGGACCGATTAAAGGTTGTAAGGACTGTGCGGATTCGTACAACTTTGCACAACTCCCAGTATGCCTTGCCAAGGTACTTAACTCTAGCCCTGTTGAGCAGTTTGAAGGCCTCGGGAGATGCTCGTCAGGAGTTTCGAGTTTCGAAGTTTGGGGCTATGAACCGACTTTATGGAGATGTAAAGCCAGGTGCACTAGAAATTTTTAATACCTGGAAAGTTTGGCTGTATTGCGGTTGATAATTTCATTTGAAATTCCTTTCTTAAAGTTAAACTAGTTAGACAAATGACAAATGTCTATGTCGTCTTCTAAAAGACCTGCTTTATTTGCCCTTCGCGTCCTTTACCTCTTCGGAGGTTTTGTGTTTTATCCATTTTGTTGGGAGTACTTACTCGCGACCTCACCCTTTGGGGCACGTCGACATTGCATTGTGTTAGGAGACTTTACTGGGGCTAGTTACGTAGAGCTTGTGTGGCTTTTGGAGGTAGGATCAAAGTCTACAAGTTCCACAATTATCTGACGTCTTGTTTGTAAATGCAAACTATTTTATTGCCTAACAGCTTATGCCATTTCCCTTGTGCTTATCTAATGGCAAGGAAGAGATATCATCACCGGTGTAATATGGGGGGGGGGGGGGTGCGAAGATAGAAATGTTACGAAAGCAAGTTTATTCGTCTTTTACGATCAAAATGTAAAAAATGCAGAGAGCTTTGTGCAATAAAAAGGATAAAACAATTGTTTGTTGAAGACATTCGCACCGTAACCAGGCTGTCATCCTCTGATAACAAGGCAAGGATTTGCTGAAGCATTGCCATGAGGCCTTTCTGACACCTCAGTCTTCACTTCTCTTAACGCATCAGTAGGACGGTGACTCAACTTTCTGTCCTGCCTCTAATGGGATCTAATGGCATTTCGTTCTTAAAGAGATGCACTACTACAGTGAGGCTGTTGACTCGAAACATCACCTTTGAACTGCCGCGTGCCATGCCTTTTCCAGCAGGCTGGACAAGGAGGCGGTGTATGTGGCTACAGATTAGGATAAAATTCATTAGACGGGTCAGTTTGACTGACATTCTATGGAGGAAGGAAGAGTTCAATGCTAAATTTTGACTCTTGAACCTTCCCTCTGAAGGTAGGGATTAATCAATCGCAAATCTCGCTTTCTCCAACATATTTTCGATCCGTTTTGTGTTACAGAACCGAATACGTCCCCATTATTTATGTAGGCAGAGTATTGTGTTAAAAAGCTGACGATAGCATCGTGACATGGCTCAAAGTTGAGGTACCTGGAAGCCTTAGTCCTGGCCCCTCTTTGTCAATGGCACCGAGGGCTTGCTTAGGCGAAAATGGATGTAGGTGTGGCGCTTTAAGCCCTATCTCGGTCTGGGAGATTTAATGTTAGGGTGGAGAAGGAACTGCCTCGCTGTAGACGGTGGTGGCGAAACGCTCTGGAGAGTAATAAATTTCCCGTTGTCCTTTGTACAGTTTTAGAAGGACTACGTTAGACAACATGGAGATTCTTTGTTTGATGACCATCTGCTAGGAGGGATTTGAGCGTTTTTGGCTTTGTCCATTCCCGCAAATTCAACATGTGATTGCATCAGTCGATTTTGCAAGTGAAAACTACAGTATTGAGATTTTCACGCCAATTTATGGCTGCATAAGGACGGCTCCTTGCCTGGATGTGAGAATCAGCTTTGCCAAGAGTAGGGGTGGTGGTTAGCCCCCATGAGGTAGACATGATTTTGCAGCAATGGAGGGTTCTGGTTTCGCCAGTGGCGATTTGACCCGCGGATTTGCTGTGTGCCATCAGAAAGTTTGACTCAGTTGTCGATGCGGGTACCCAGTATGGACGAACATTTTTCCAATTGGCAAATGTTCATGGATGACAGATGCGTACCGTGTGGTTGTGCATTAATCAAGATGCCTGTTTATAGGAATGGTCGCTATGGTCTGAGGGCCACTACGACCGCCTTTGGGACTTTTACGGGCGAGCATGCGTGAGGCCTGTGGCCTCGGTTTTAATACCTCCTTAGAGATGGCACTTCGTCCATCGACAATGCACGCACCACCACTGGCTAGCTGGTTGTCTCGATTGGCCCACGTCATGCGAACCGGTAGTTGGTGCTCGTAAAAGGACACATGTTACATTTTTCACTGTCTCCACTTGACTTGGACATTTCGCATCGACGGGGTTCCACGGTGTGTTGCTTAAATACCGAGAGTAGGAGAGAAAGGTTCAGCACCCTGTGACAAGGCCCTTTATCGCTGTCGGCTTTGTTTGCCTTGTGTAGAGGTCATTTGCAAGTCGGTCTTCTGCCTGACCTTACGGTGATGGATCCAATTTATCAACTTCCGCAGAGTTGTCTTATCAGACCCCGGTTGTGATAATTACACCGGTAAATTCGAGATTACTCTGTTACCGACGATAGAGAGGTCTTTCGTTGACTGTTCAAGTCATCACTTCTGTTTCGAACCCCTTTATGGCCCCTCTGCAAAATAGTGATTGATGAGTCGATGTTATTTTATGCTCTTTAAGCACTGAAAATTTGCTGATTGAGACAATTTATTGACCCTTCCATGGAAGGCTATCACTAGAAGTTGGTGCGGTCTTTGGTGAGCCTCACTTGAACTGCGTGGGATTATTTATGCGGGTAAAATGTGCCAGACGGTCGGTACACGGTACTCTGCCATTGACCTCCCAGCTCCCAACTTATCCTCTCTCCATGGAATGCCAGTTGAACCGATCTATTTGCTGAATTTGTCTGGTCCACGGAGCCACCTCAACCCAGCCCCTTATTCTGCAGCTGCACACAAACTGCCTCTTCGTCGGGCCTTTTTGAAAAGATGTGGCATGCAGCAGTCCAGAGGTGGTATTTTGAGTTAACAGCTGGACTATGGTGATGCACCTCTTCAGAAGAGAGAGATGCTACATCACTCGATGCCGTTGAGAGTGGAACAGAATGATGAGTTGACGTCTTACTGATGCTTCAAGAGAAGTGGAGACTGAGGTGTCAAAAAGGCCTCATAGCAGTGCTTCAGCGAATCGATGCCTCGTCGTCACAGGATGACAGCCTGACTATTAGTGGTAATGCCTTTAGTGAACAATTATTTTTCTCCTTTTTATTGCAAGAAGTTTTCTTCAGTTTTTTATGTTTTTAATCGTTAGCGACACATAAACTTGCCTTCATGTTGCTTTGGTGATGTTCTTTTCAAGTCAAGGTCATTATCTTTCCTTTGCGTTAGATAAGCACAAGAAAAATGTCTTGTAGAGTGGAAGCAAGAGAGAAACTGAGTTGGTTGGAATTGAAGGTGGTTATGCGCCTTTCGGGATATATTGCTGCAAATTAGCTGAATCAGGGAACTTGGATGGCATCAGGAAATGACTTGCACCAAACCGATGCAAAGGAAGGCTGTGATGTCAGGTCCACGCTCTAGCACTGCAGCAGCACACTTATGTCACTTTGGCGCAGCGCGATAGTCCGATCATCCCGTGAGTGGACAATCTTGTCTACTGTTGGCTATAATTAGTAGGAGGATCGCTTGCCAACGTGGCACGGCTGTCTGATCCGGTTAGTTTTCTTCGACACATTTGCCCCATTTCCGTTGCTTCATTTAAAGAGACCGAAAGTGTTTGGTCTATGAAAGTCTGCGGTGGATAGCTTTCTTTGATCCACAGGGAGTGGAGCCCAAAAAGTCTATGGGCTTCCTTCTAACATTCTGAAACACCTTCCTCTAATGGGACGTTGCCAATCAACTCAGTATTCAAAATTTGTGAGTAGAATTTGAGTTTTGGAAGGCATCGTTATTAGAGGAAGATTTTCATCTTACATCCAGATGATAAGACCGTCTTCCCCCTGGGAGATCACAGAGGAGACATTCCACGCACATGGTTTAGCTTTTAGTGAATATAGAGTGGTGATTACTTCTATCCCAGAGCATTCCATCTGTTTCTCGCTGTCCGACAACGAGAGTCTTGTCATTGCTGACAATCATTTTGGTTTTATAAAGGACTAGGAAGTGAAGCTGCCCTCCAATTGTTTGATCGTCCTTAAAAGTACCCGTTTTAACACTGCTTGTAAATAAAGGGATAGAAGAGGTATTTTGAGATTACATGCACGGAAAAGATTGTCGCAAATGTGATTGTCTCTGCTTCACCCACAAATAAGGAGGCGGGTGGATTTGTGCGCGTTGTAGTCGCAATTGAAGAACAGCTAAATCTCTCAACATTTTTGAAAGCGGGTATGGGTGACCTCTTCAAGCTTGTCAGCATTGATCTTTTCTCATTCTGCGCTATCAATTGGCCTCATTTCACTGGAAAATCTGTTTCAAGCTAAAAAAGATAAAAGGGAACGGCGTATTACCTGGAAGTATCCAACCCTTCTGAAAGGAACAAATTAGCTTGGTTTGTTTTAGAGGAGGTTTGCATAGCAATTTTCCTGTCAATTATTCAGTTGCCTCGGTGGGAAGCCCTCTGTTTCGTAATTAGTATCTCTGGCCTTCCCCTCATCCTCCTCATTCGTGTTTCTCTTCTGTGGAGAAAAGTAAGTGGCTCCTCTCTGATTGCTCCATCTTGAAGGGCTTCTTTTTAGTGTTTTACGCTTTTTGGAGCGACTCTTTCACTCCAGTCGCCTGCTATTTGACATCCTCCAGGACGAGACTGCTCGCTTGCATTGGAGACGGTAGGGTGGTGCATGGTGTCACGAATTGACATGGCCCCATTCTATAGTCAGCTGTTGAAGCCTTTACATGGATTCAAGGCTCCTTTCGTCGGCCTCCAAATGCATTCTCTTGAATGATCCATCTGCCGTCTTCTTACTCTTTGAGTAAAGTGTTGTTTTTATTTGGTTCCAGTAGCTGTGGCTTTGATATACCATTACGTTTGATCCTCTTGCTCTGGTGTTTTCATACCTTTTTTACTTCAGATCCTTCAGCAGATAAGCATCTGCCGCGAGATGAGAGCATTTGCAGTTTGGGTGACCACTTGGTTGCAGATCAGCAAGCGCCAGCACCGACATCGACGGCGGCGCCGTCAGCTGAAGCTCAGCCATTGCCGTCACCGTCGTCACAGCCGCCCATTTCTTTCAACGTGGAAATCGGTCAGGAGGCTGAAGAACACCTGGCTGAGGTTGAAGGTTAGCTGAAAGTTCCTATAAATGGGAGGCGTGAATGCTCCGGGCTTAGTCCCTTGATGGTGATAAGTTTTCTGCTTTTGAATGACTTCTGTTCCCTTGAATAGTAGAACAGCAGAAAATGCCGCAGTTGTGAACAACTATATCCCCTAGTCTTTTAATATTCCACAAGTTATTGAACTGCGGAGCATTCAGTTTTTTATCTTTGCATTTTCTCTGAAGATGCGGACATTTCCAACGAGCACATCTGTCGTCCCTACAACCTTCAAGCAGTGCACAACCTCTTTGCTCTTCTCGTGAACCTACTCAATCCAGAGGAACACCAGGAGGGAGTGATTAAGGTCTCTCTAAACCTTTTAACTGTAGCACTGGAGACGGGAGCAGATTTTTTGCACGCTTGTCCCACTATTCTCCGACTGGTCGCCACTGATATGACCAAGTACCTCATGATGCTGCTCTATCGCGAACGAATCACACTTTTTGCCGCAACTCTGCGTCTTGCTTTTCTACTCTTTGAGGCTCTGCGGATGCATGTGAAGTTGCAGCTTGAGGTCAGTTGAGTATCTCGATTATTCCACATTTTAAAAGAGTTTAAACCGTCAGGATACCTTTCAACTTCTGGTTATAGTGTTTTGGAGAGTCTAAATCACGATATTGCTGTTGTTTCAGGCTGTTGGGAGACTTGGTGATACCGAATGCGTTTTTGGTGTTCTTGATTGCCAGGTAATCGAGGAGAACTTCAGTAGTAGCAGTTTGAAGGACTTAGATTCTTCTAGAGGTGTCTTTTTTGTACTCCTGAAAGGCCTTAATTGTCCTTCAGGGAAGAGGAGTGTAATTACTTTCACCATTGTGATTCCCCTTCATCTCTGTTCTGGTCTGTTGGGTGAATCACATTCACCTCCAATCACTGACGTTGCTTTGTGGTATCTCGCAACCACTGCCCTATATCTTCTTTGAAGAGTTTTTCTACTCGGCCGAAGTTGTATCAGAGGCCTTCAGTTCTGATGGATTTCATGTCCCTTGCATTACTTGTAGAAACTCCGCCTACTGAAATACATTAAAATACTATTTTTCACAGGTCTACTTCCAACGTCTCATTGCCCTCATCTCGTCTGACAACGAGCGTATCACTTACGAGCATCGTGAAATTGCTCTAGACGCTGTTGTCCAACTCTTCCTCCTCCCTGGGTTGGCTGCGGAGATCTACGTGAACTACGACTGCGATCCGTACTGTTCAAATCTCTTCGAGGATATCACTGAGATGCTCACCAAGAACTCCTATCCTGCCAACAGACTTGTGGGCACAAACCTCATCGCTCTGGATGCTCTCCTTGCCGTAGTAGACGCCATTGACATCCAGAGTAGTGAAAGTGATGTGGAAGAGGTCCCAGAGAAGGTGAGTGTGACATTTAGGACGGCGTTATGTTGTTCTTTTTTCTTTGCTCTGTTCCAACCGCGGAGCTGTCCAGCCATCAACCACTAGGAAGTGGGGGAGATGTCATTTTCTCGAGTAAATAGCTTTCAATTTTTACAGCCGTCTTCTCTGTCTTCAATAATCGGAAGATGAGGTTAGAATGGACGTGGTTTCAACATCTCCTTCCCGTTAAAAGCCACCGCCCTCCTTGAATTAATCCTAAAGTTGTTATGAGGTGTGTTGTGGGCTCTTCTAGCCGCATATCCCAATTCCTTCCCTCTCCCTTTCTCTAGGCGGCTACGCGGCTGACGGATTCAAGGCGTACTATTACGCGGCCGAATCGACATTGGATTCCTTCCTCAGCCATTCCAACCCACGATAATCTAGTGGCACAGAAGACTCGTAAAAAGGTTGATTGTCTCTTTGCTCCATTTGCTGCACCGTTATCGAAGCCTAAACTCATGAAATAGACAGATTTTAATCACCTTTTAGCTACTGATGAGTGGTTCAGATCGATTTAACCTAAAGCAGAAGGATGGAATCACGTTTTTGCAGAAGAATGGCCTCCTCTCTGACCCATTGGATCCTGTGGAAGTAGCTGGTTTTCTAGCCGAAAATCCGAGGTTGGATAAGAAGATGATTGGTGAATACTTGGCCGATCGCAAAAATACCGACATTTTGGTGGCATTCGTTCGGTACGTGGGGCTAATGCTGACTTGGCTGGCCTGTTTCTACTTAAATGGATTTAAGTAGAATTGGAAATCCCTTGAAACGATTTCCTCCTAATTGGATTCGGATGGCCGCACTTCTTCCATCTCCCTCGCTATAGGCACTTCAATTTTCGTGGTACGCGGATAGATGGGGCTCTTCGCGCCTACCTTGAGGCCTTTCGCATTCCTGGTGAAGCTCCACTGATTCAGCATCTAATGGAGTCCTTCGCCGAGCAGTGGTACGAGGCCAACGATGCGCCCTTCGCCAACGTTGACGCCGCTTTCACACTGGCCTATGCGCTATTGATGCTCAACACCGATCAACATAACCCCAACTCCCGACGGCAGAATATCCCAATGACATGTGCAGACTTTAAACGTAACTTAAAGGGCATGAACGGGGGTGGTGAGTTTGATTCGGAGCTGGTGGAGGCAGTATATAAGAGCATTCGAGAAAGGGAGATTGTAATGCCGAGTGAACAGACGGGCGCTGTGAGAGACAATTACTTGTGGAAGGTGAGTATTTGTAGAGGCAACGATTCTGTTCATTTATGCATCCTGGGTTCATTAGTTAGTCTATACCCAAGGATGGGGACCTCTGTCGTCAATAGTTAATTTGGGACATTCGGTTAGATAACAGTAGTGCAGTTTACTTGTTATCCTGGGTTAAAAACTTATCTTCTGATAGTAGTTAAATATTAGCTCTCTCTCTTAGTGCCTGGTCCGTCGCAGCAGTCGGTCGTCCTTTCAGCACTATGTGCACCTACCACCGGGCCACTTCGATGCTGACCTCTTTACAATGCTCTGGGGCTCAACGGTGGCTGCGCTCTCCTTCGTTCTTGACAAGTCGACTGACGCAGCACTGCAGGCCAAAACGATGGCGGGCTTCGTGCGGTGTGCACGCATTGCAGCCCATTTCCGTATGACTCAGGTCTTCGACAACCTCATAATTTCGCTCTGCAAATTTACTCTCCTACTCAGCTCTACTGAAGTGAGATTTCGGTTATGATTTAGACCTTCCTCTTTGCGATTTGTATGCTCATTTATGCTGTGTGTTTCAAATGAAGTGAATTCGTTAACAATGGTTACAAATGCGTAGTACAAATGTTAAGTTCTCTGACCTGATGCAGACTTTGGAGTCAGTTGGCGTGGCTCTGGGCCGAAGTGCGAAGGCTCAGATGGCTACTCGGTTGGTTTTTGCACTGGCCGCGACTGACGGGGACATGTTGAGGGAGGGGTGGCGCTCCCTCCTCCTAGACTGCCTTCTGCGTCTTCTGCACGCCCAGCTCCTCCCACCCGGCCTGGTTCGCTCGCCGCATTTCACACCCGCTGGTGCCTCCTCCGGCTTCAATGCAGTTATGGCCTCTAACGAGCATTTTAATGATACCGGCAATCGGTAAGTTACTATTCGTGATGATTGGGAACTCATGATAATATTTTCACCTTTTTACTGTTCTCATTTTATCATCTTTGTCCAGCGCTGATCTCGGTGTATTAGGCTCATTCTATCAATACCTAACCCTTGGATCCTCAAACTTGGAGCCACTTTCCTCGACTCTCCCTGATACACCTGACGCCCCGCCAAATCCATTCGATGAGCCTCCCACTCCATCACAACCCCGGTCTTTCACCAGCGCTACAGATCTCTTCCGTCTCATGGACGAGTCTGCTATATCTGGCGCCGCTGCTCCTTCCTTCACTCTACCACAGTCAGTCCATGACGATGACTTCGCCGCCATACAGGCCGCCAAGGCAACTGTGGAAGCCTGTCAAATAGATGCTCTTTTCGAGGAGTCTAAGTTTCTTATGCTGGAATCGTTGCAGGAGCTCATTAAGGTGCATCATTGTTCAACAAGTTCTTTCTTCTTACGTCCAATTCAAGGGCCGTTATATTTCTTTCTGCCATCTTTAGGCTCTTCTCTACGGGTTAACCAATGGTGGCAGGGGTACTGACGCATGCGAATCTGTTGTTTCAGAAACTGTGGGGGGAGAACGAAGTCAGATCTTCTGTTTGGAGCTGCTGTTGCAGGTGCTCCTCTACAACAGGGATCGAATCGACCAACTCTGGCTTATGGTGCGAGGGGATTTGGTGGAAATTTTGAGGAATGCTCGAGAACCGACTGCTCTAGTGGAATGCGTGGTGGCTGGGATGCTGCGATTGGCATTGCGGTTGTTGCGTCGACAGCAGAACTTGGCAACGCAGGTGTTTTCGTTTTTTTGTCAATCACGTTACTGTGATTAAGGAAGGGACTTATAATTGACCCTCTTTTCAAACCCCTGTAGATTTTTGCTTGCTTGCTCACATTTTTTAAAGAACGCGGCGCCTACCTTCTTCGTCCTCCCTCCTCCCCCTCCCGATCCACCTCCCTCACCGCTTCCACAGCTGCAGCCATCAGTGCCACATCCGGCAACCGTCGTCTTCTGCACCGCTACCGATCTTCTGAATTCACGAAAACGGTGAACGATGGCGCAGGTGGCAGTTCGGTGGCCCGACAAGTGGTGTGGGCAGTTGACTCTCTACTGTCGGAGGAGGGAGGTGCAATGGCGGTGGAGGTGCCCTCGCCACAGGACTGGCAACTCATTCTTGGACTGCTGGAGGTGTGCGGTGCAGGAGCCTTTCCAATTACCATGGAGGAGTTGGAGGGACAGGCGTGGGATCATCGACAGGGACAGGATCAAGAGGAGTTGAAGGGAATGCGGAGGAAGAATATGTGTGAGTTTTTTGTTCATCAATTCATGCATTCGTCCTTTCTCTCGTCCTTGCTTCCATTAAGACCTTTCTTTCGCACAGACTCCAGCCTCCAGAATATGACAGCGAATGCTGGAGCCGAGGTCTCACGTGATTGCGCCAGTGACAATGAAAATTGCGATGTCAAAATGGGGGACCTTCGACGTCAGCATCCACCTACCAGCCTTGTTGGGGCGGGGGTTGAGTCCTGGGTGCTTGTCAATGTCGTGGACAGGCCGGAGACGACAGGTTAACGACATTTTTTATCTCAACTTTCCTGTGTTTACCAACCTTTTCCAACATCTGCCAATCTCATTTCCTTCATCCCCTCCATCAAGGTGCCGAAAAGGAGCGAGAGGTTGCAGGTGATATCGCGGAGAAAGAAAAAGCTGGCAATGAAATGGACCTAATTCCGTCTTCACGACTGCGCCTACCCATCGTGATTGTCTTCCAGGACTGGGTCGCCCTCGAAAAGGCCTGTGATTCCATCGCCTTTGTTGTTCGCGATCCAGCTCATATCACTCCAAGCAATATCGAGGTTAGTGATTCGTTTGAGGACCAGTACGGCTTCAATTTTCTTGAGGAATTGTACCTGTTTCGTCCGATTATCAAGTTTTAAGTCATGGGCGTTTGCTCCCAATCGAATGGGTAGCTTGAACGATTGGCTATCTGTTGACCTTTTTTCAGTACTGCGTTCACACGCTGCGAGTGTTCATTGAAGCAGTTTTGACACCACCGAAGCCATCCATCATACGCAAGACGTTGGCCAACGGCAAACACGAGCGTGTCTCACCGCCACTCTTTGATATTCCCGAAGCTCGACCGCCGGAACCGTTCACTAGCGGAATTGCTCTTCAGGTGAGTTTGGATGACTTTTAAGATGCCTTTCTTTTGGTGCTGTTTGCTGAGGTTAAGGAGTTGTCAAATCTTTCGTCCAGTAGAGCAGATAGAGGAAGTGATGGTTTAATGAAGGAATAGGTCCATTGGAGCAGATAGAGAGACAGACAATCTCGAAACCTCTCGATTGGTTCCTCATATTTGTGGAATGTTTCCAAATTCACCTTTCAGCTGCTCGACCTCGTCTACACTCTATTCAGTCGCGCACCCTCTATCTACGCAGAGTGGACAAAGCCTTCGGAGGTAGAAGATGGCGAGGAGGCGGAGCCAACGCGAGACATGATGAATACTAGTGCCGACTGCCTCTGGCCCTCATGTTGGCGAGCGTTGTTGCAGGCCATTGCACGTCTCTGTGTGGATGCAAGACGCGACGTTCGTGCTGACGCCCTTGCATTCCTTCAACGTGCTCTCCTCTCCCCCATCTTGCATCTGCTGACGGGACCGCAGTGGCTCGACTGCTTCCTTCAGGTAAATTGCATGATGCTTTCTGTCGAAGTTCGAGGCTAACCAGGTTGGTGAATGGGTATGAAAGTGTTCCGCTGCTTCCAACTATCTTTGTACTGCCTTCTTTCTCTATAGGTTCTCTTCCCTCTGCTGACAAACTTCCTTGAAAGCGTCACTTTTAGCGACTCCTCCACCTTTGCAAACACTTCTCCAGGCAGTGCGCCAGTCGCCTCCACTTTCACCGCTACTGGTGCCATCGCTGCCAACCGATCAAGTCGTGAGTCTGAAAGTCAAGGCAACCTCTCCACCGTTGGCTTCTTTTCCAACATCTTTGGTGGTGGCAGCAGCAATAGTGGAGGTGTGGAGACGAACCCAACGGTCCCCACATTGCCTGGAGCACTTGCTGAATATATGGACCCCAGAATGCGCGCTATTCCATTGTTGACAAAGGTCTTTCTCCAACACCTTAGTCCCCTTTATGCGCTAGAAACCTTTCCACAACTATGGCGACTCATGCTGATCTACATGGAGAAGTATATCAAGGCCAATATCTCTGACTCTTTAGTGCGTTTTTCGGACCCTACTTAAGCTGAGCGTATCGTTAGGCCACTCATTTTCTTCATCCGTCTTCCTCTCATTAGAACGATGCGGTTCGCGAGTCGTTGAAGAATCTCCTACTAGTTCTCTATACTGGCACACAGGATACCGCGCCAATTTTGGTGCGAGACGCACCAGAGGGCTCAAAGGAGGCGCTGTTGTGGTCACAAACATACACCTATCTGGAAGGATTCATGCCAAATCTGATGGATCAGCTGTTCCCACCACCACCGCCACCAGAAGCTGTAGCTGGAAAGATGGCGGCAGGAGTGACCTCTCTGGAAGTCGTCGAGACTGCTCCTCCTCTGATGACTGCAGCAGGTGAAATAAACGGTTTGTGACACGTGTGCAGAAGCGTTCGTGGAGTGTTGAATCGTTTAACGAGTTGAACACTCCGATATCGTGCCTCTGCACGGAGGCAGTTTATTGATAGCCAAGAAATTGTATTTGTTGGTCGCCTTTCTACTTATTTAGCTTTTCAGTAGTAGGAGCACGTGAATTTATTAAAGTTCGACATCTGAAGCGTCTGATCATAAACTTAACCGTTTGTCCTTGTCGGTAATCAGACAGGTTGTTTTGTTGCTATCAGCTCTTCCGTCTGCGATATATCCGTCCGAACAGGCAATCTCATCCTCCGAAGCTCCTCTCCGCTATCCGAGCGGTGAGGTTCGGATCCAATTGCCCATGGAGGAGAGCGATTACGAGCAGGGATGACGTGAGCTGTTTTATTCCTCTTTTCCCCTCCGTAAGAAACTCTGTGATACGTCCTCCCCTCACCTGTCACTGTGGTTGACTAGTTTTTTCTTTCTCTATTTCTACTTCATCCATATAAATAGCAAAAAGGGTCAACGACGTATACATATAGACAAACATGCGTCTTGTGAGTAGAAGTCGGTCGATTTGATTTATAGTTGAATTTAGAGGAGGGTTTTGAGCTTTGAGTCCACTTGATAAGGCAAAGCATGATGTTGTCACTGACCAATGAAACTAGATCATTTTCTAATTTTTTAAATGAAATGAAGGGGACGTTTAGTGTCGATTGATATTTAAGACTAGATTACTACAATACTATGGGTTTTAATAATAAATAACGGTGGGAACTTTTTTACCACCTGAGTTACATCTGCCTTATGCGTCGCTGTAGAAATTGTGGATGGTGTACTTTGGTTATTAGCGGTTCAGTTGATTGGACTAGCAATTACCGAGCCCAATGGCATTTCAGTAAATTACATAAACATCGAACAATTGAGAGAGTCATTAATGGCAGCGAAAAGCGCTAAAAACATTTGAATCCGTGACCTTGTGGTTAGCAAATAGGGAGAGGCACCTCCATTGTGTCGAGTTTTGATTGGACAAGGGTTTTCAAATGAGATATCACATTTTTAAGCGGAGATTGGTTTTACTTGCTGAAACTTCAATCGTAGTGAAGTGAGATACCAAAACTTGAGGAAGAATTTGTGCTTTGAGCTGGCAATCACTGAGGACCACTACTTGAACCACCCTATCAGGCTCCTCCATTTATCAGTCATTTCGGTTGAGGTTGAACGACTCTCCCCACAATTACTGTTGCAAAGGAGGAGTGCACTCAGCCTCCTGCTACTTCTGTTTTCTTTCAGTTCCTTCTGTCTTTATGAGGCAAATTTGCCGTAGCCTCAAACCTTCTGCATTGCCTCAATTGGGTAGTGTTCTCGTGTCGCTAAAAAGTGGTTAAAGTACCTACTTTTGTGGTGTTAACTGTATCTACTCCGAAACTGGGTGCTGCCTAAAGAGGATGGGCAGGTAGGCGGATGGTTGGATAGAAAACTCATACATGAACGGGAAGATGGATAGAGAGATGAGGAAATAAAGATGGATTGGCAAACAAAACTAATTGATGATTGAAAAGGTAGATGTTAAGTTGATAGAGAGATGGAGGGGTGAGTAGAAAGGTGGTTATCGCAGGATAGATGATGATGAACTGTTTTACGAGAGCCTCATTGCTTGTGGGTATGAACTCACTGAGAGCGGTGTCAGTTAAGCTGAAGAAGGCAGTGCCATGAATGTGTTTGACAGGCGAAGTCACTTCACACAAACGAACCTGCACACGTACACACACACAAACAGAGAAAGTTAGCCACTTGTATTATGCCACGTTTATGGCGTTGGAGGTGGAATCTTTTAGGTGCCGCATAAATCATTCCTTGATAGCACAAATGGCAGGTCTCTTCTTCGAACAAACCACCACCGATTGGCATCACATCTACTGGCGAGGCTTCAAAATCCTCTTTCAATCGTAAGTTTCTACTCACAAAATGGATTATCGAGGGTACAGAAGGTATAGAAAGACACGCTGAAACACGACACTGGAGGTTGACGCGCCTAACCTTGAGATTTGAATGTATCGCGCGTGCGTGTATGTGCGAGTGCGCGTATGTGTGTGTGTGTGTGTGTGTGTTAGGGTGGATTACACAGTTAGCATACGCTCAACAGACATACACACACACACACACACACACACACACACACACACACACACATACATACACAGCCTCATTCTCATCCATGCCGATCTCCTACGTGGATGACATCTCCGACGGCAGTGGAGCCTTCATTTTCTTGAAGATTCTCCGAAGGTAATACACCCCTTCAGCCCATTTTCCCCTCCCATGCCTTCTCTCAACCCCAACCTGTCACCGGTCTACCTTTTGCCCTTGGGAAGTTCTGACTTTCTATAATGCCTAGCCTCCTCCAAATGCCACACACATCACACTCACGAGGTGGTGTCGGCATTAATTAAGTTTGCGTGGTTGAGCCAGCACCTAACTCCTTATCGATTTTTTGCATTGGCATTATGGTATCTAACTTGTGCCCTGGCTATGTTCCATTGATAAATCGATAAGTCGATCGGGGGGTGTAAAAATCGATTGCGGTGTGTTAGGCTGATAGTCTTCCGTAAAGAGCCTTTTTCGTTTTGCAGGTTACTTCTCATCGTGACAGGTACTTTAGTAAAGGGTTTTTATTTAAAGGCGTAGAAATTGTTTCGTTTTTTTACGAAGGTGTGTGAAAAGGGTGTCAAATTGCTTGATTAATGCTTTACATTTTATTTGTCACTTTTAAATTAGAATTGACTGACTCCTCTACCCACGCATCCGTCCATCCACCCACACACCATTTCCTGACCTTCAAGGTGGCCTCACAGAAGTGTCTTAGCTTGTTACTTCCCCCTCCTCACCAAAAGGCAGAACAGCTTTGCTACACCAAATTGCCCATTCCATTGACGTTGGCATGCAAATGGTAGAGGCACTTGTCGTTTTTAGCAATACCAAAGTGCAAATTGAGGGAAGGCTAATCAAGACGGTAGGAATGAGTTTTGAGTCCCTTCTTCCACATTGGTTTTTTTTCACAGATGGAAAGGCAGCCTCTACAAGCTGGTGTGGGTCGACCTTCTGCTCTATCTATTCGCTTACTACGCGATTAGTCTGACCTATCGCCTAGCGCTTCCTGAACCACAGAAAAGGTTGGTCTTGGCTTTCCTGTTTTCCTTCGAAACTGAAGAAAATAGGAAAATCTAATTAGCCTGAGGATAGTAAACGCCTTCTTGTTAATGTAATTTTCTTGGTGGCGAATCGTTGAAGGCACCAATATTACAAAATCACCATTTTTTTTCCTAAGTTACATTTATTTGCCCATAAGTAGACTTCTGTGCTATCAAATTAACTGTCAATTTTGATGTTTTTTACTTCTCTGAAAACGCATTTTCTTTAACAGAGTGGAGAAATGTTTCTCCTAGTGAGTAGCTGGTTAAATAGAGTTTTTTTCCTTCCACAGAGTGTTTGAGGATGTTGTTCGCTTCTGTGAGAACATGAAAGGCAACATTCCTGTCTCCTTCTTGCTGGGCTTCTTCGTTTCCGGGGTGATAGGTCGATGGTATAAGATGTACATGTACATTCCCTGGATGAATCAAATTGCCTATGCGACTATGGTGAATGGCAACCTAATATATTATCATTGATGCATCAGTTTATCAGGTTTATCAGTTTATCAGCATCCTGCCAATGGCGTGATTAGCCCCTTCCACCAATCAGAAAATCTGATGAGTCAGAGTGCCTCATTTAATAATGGTCAAAGATCTTTGCTTAAAAATTGCGGTTAATTAGAGCAAAATCCAAGTTTTATAAAAAACAATTCAGGTAAATGCTATGGGAGTAATGCATGATGGTGCTTTTCAGTCTTGCATAAATTGCGCTGACAAAGCGATATCTCGCGAGATCCGACTTTCACTGATGCGCTACATGAATTTGGCGTGGATCCTTCTAATGCGACGAATTAGTGATCAAATTGCCGACCGTTTTAAGCAGCTAGAGGAAGATTTCGGCAGTGACAACGAGGACATTGCAAAGTGCTGTAAAAGCCGCTTTCACAGATGCAAGCGACGCAGAAAGCTGAAGCATGCAAACCAACACCCTTGGAGCATTTCACAGGTGAGTGATGTCAGTCATTCACCCCTATGTCCCAAAAGTTCTCAAACTCACTAGTTTTCTTTAAGGACACAAAACTTTTGGCAACTATTCCTTACACTTGTATAAAAATGCTGCATTATTAGGTTGCTATTTAAACGGTTTAATGTTGGCCTCTAGAATAACAAAGGGGCATGATTTTATTCAATTCTACCTCTTATGGTAACGTTAAGTATCTTCATAATTCATTTAATGAGATAACTATTGATTTTGGAATGACAAGCAAGTTTGTCTGAAAGCAAACGAAGAAGCCAGGGAATTTTTACGCCAGTAATCAGGAATTTCAATCATCTTGTATCTTTTTTTACATAATTATGCAATTTAAGTCACGTAAGGTGCACTTTTAAGTGGTCTGATGGGAGTTGCAGTTACCATGGCGACGTTAATCGCGTTATCACAAAACCGTGGTCTGGTGGATATGTCTTCGCACTAATGAAGCTACCATTTTCATTAAATCACACGTCTACTGATACATTTGTAGTGTTTACTCAGGTTCCTTTCTTTCCAAGCAAATAAGTGCTACGTTTTTGCTGCAAAGATTTTAAGAATATGGTCTCTGATGTGTTGAAACAAATGAGTTAAGCAATGTGCAAGCAGCTGATGTAATGAGAATTTTGAAGCTCAATAGTTGCTCTTTTTGCCACAAATATTTTAATTCTCCCTGCTCTACTACAACTGCTTCTGAGGCTTTGTACTCGAGTCCGAAAATCGCGCAATAAAGAGATAAAATATATGAATGATTTATGGCGGAAAAGTATCTGCGTTTGTCCCTACCTCCACCTCATTAGTTGAATTATTAAGTCATTTCATGGCTGCTGGGTTGCCCTGAGGTCGTTTCCCGTGGATAGCTTCCCGCTTTTAAACATGATCGGCTGAGTTTGTGTTCCATTATGGAGTGATGCTACCCTCACAGAAGTAGACCTTTAGGTCTTCACTGTTCCACTGACTCTTGTTTTGCCTACAACACGAAGCAGGAGTATAGGAGAAGTCGGACGCACTGAATCAATGCACCACCCGATTCACTGTTGATGTCATTGTCAGACACGGAATTGAGGACAGTTCTCTTCAGCTACATTAAGAAGGACCAAAAGTTTGATGCTGCTGATGGTGAGGATAGATAGTTGTTTAGAAGTTGAGGGGTAAAATCGCCTAAAATCAACCCCTAAAAGCAGGAAAATTGGATTTTTATGGAGTGGTAGCTTTGAATTCATGTACTCCTTATCGTAAACAGTCATATCACTCACCATAACGCAAAAAAATCACTCCCCTCGACTTCAATTCCTACGCAGCACAATTAGTTAGTTTCAGCCGTCCCTCTATCACTTCTCGCATGACCGCTGGTGCCGTAGCAACAAAAAACGCCTATTTAATCAACTCAAGTCCTTCATTGGGAAACAACTTCAAATTCTCCTTTGATTTGCCATATTACAGTTCCGTAGCAACCAGCACAGCGCCACGCGGACTCCACGCACTCCTTTCGACGGTGGAGTGGCGTTCTCATACAAACAATCGAGTTTCTACCACTCATCAATGCTGACAGACGAGTCTCCGACCTCCCCTATCCCTCCGGAGCAAAGCATTGATATGTTCAATCCCTTTGAGGGGGATGACGAGTGGAGCATTCGGGCTACACTGCGTGGATTTAATAAGGATAGAAGTAAGTTTTTTCGTCCGACCCCCATTCCTGTGCCTCTTCAGCTGACCAATATTATTTCGTATCTATCCCTTGTCTATCCGCTTATTCATTTCGCCACCCATCCACCAATTTGCCTCAGATATCCCATTTTACCGATCTACAGCCATCGCGTGCACATATGTTGCACAGGCAGATAAAGACAGCCATGCCGTAGACACCGAGTCTTATCTACTGAAGGATTAACGCTTGATAAGTACGATTAGCCTCGTTCTCTCAGTCTACTTCGCAAACTTAAGTTTTAGTACCTTATTCATCTCGATGGAGCTTCAAAAATTTTACTAGTGGTGAAGTTCTCTACTTCCTGTGATTCCTCGGCTAAAATCAGTCAGATTCTGCCTGCTTGCGCTGGCGGCTGCTCTTGATCGCTCAGCAGCTGCAAGTCATTTGCTAGTCTCAAGCACCATGATTGATTGCCTTAAGCGTAGGCGGAGTCAACAGACATGGTTGATCCTGTCGTAATCTTTAACAAATTCGAATAGCTTAATAGCGTAAGCTTCCTTCTCATTCTTTGTTTTCTAGAAGTGCGAGAGACCTTCGGAAAGATCATCACTGAGCCCGAAATTCGAGCTTTTGAGGCAATTGCCAAGTACTACTTTAAACAGACACGTCAGCGCTACCTACCGGAGTACTGGGTGCCTCTGCAGTGGGCCGTTCGATTAGTTCAAAAGGCTGGTCTTCATGGAAACATTCCCGATCCTAGGATGATCAGCGCCATGCTTAAGGTTACGCATCTCAACTTTATTTACTGCTAAAGTTCACTTGAATTTCACTAAAATACGTGGAATTCAAATTACCTTTGTGATTGACCAATCACAAAATCCTAAATGCTGAACCGACCAATCAGATTCTTGAACTGTTAAATATCATGCACTAATCAGGTAACTGTCTGAGCTACCCATTAATAATTGTGGATTTTTCATGTTCTAATTACAGGAAATTGGTGAATTTCGAACTCAGCTACAAACTCTGGAGGTATACAGCAGTATTATGATGCCCCTCGTCTACACTCAAGTAAGTTGGCATGGCAATAAATCTAATTACGCTGAATTTGAGATAACAGATCATAAATGATGCCAAGACTCTTGAGCGAAGCGGTTCTTCTGCGCCACCCTAAGTACACAACATGAAGGACAAGTGAACCGATTTCGAGGAGGGACATATCGCCTTGTGACCATAAAGGTCAAATGTAGGCATAGACCAATCCGGGAGTTGTAGGCCCTTTGCCTCTCTTGGAGGATAGTGGTCTCTGACTCTTTTGAAGATGTATAGCCGTATATTGGAATGTGATAACAGAGGCAATGCACAGCATTTAAAGGTGGGATTCGACTGAAAAACCTCCTACTTTTACTAATGCGAGCGTCTATTCTACATTTGCGTAATGTGTACTTATTCAATCCCGTTCACTCGCCTTTCTCCTTCTACCGTCTTGCCATTGTTCTCCTCGACCAGGTGGTGATAATTGCGGTGTACAGCTACTTTGGTTGTGAAATTTTGGCATCTCAATTTCTGGAGGTCTCCAAACTGCCAGGAGAAACTGCAGTGGATTTCTTCGTACCTATTTTCAGCATCTTCTACTTTCTTTTCCTCATGGGATGGCTAAAGGTGTGTTTTCCGAGCCTTCAAATTCTAAAACACTTGCAAGCTCCAAGGTGTTCCACGGGTCGACCGTATAATAGGAGAGCTTTCCAATGTTTGCTTGGGTACCAATTGGAGGCAAAATTGTGTTCAAATACTAGAAGTGATATTTGATAAGCAGTTTTCTGTTTTATTGGAAAAAAACTAAGCTGCATTGCCATCCTTTGACTTTGTGTAGGTTGCATTGTGTGTGATGAATCCATTTGGCGACGATGACGAAGATTTTGAAACATCGGCTATCCTAAATTACAACTTGGACGTGAGCTATCGAAGCGTCTTAATGGATGAGTTGACGTATCCCGAGGGCTTAAAGGCGGCCACCTTCGAGACGTGTACAATGAAAGGCGTGGAGGACGACAATCTGACCGACTTCATCAGGAGTGTCACTGATGAGCTGAGTAAAGCTGACAATGCAGTGGAGGCGAATGAGTGAGCGAAATCCGTGCCATTCAATAGGTCTAGTCACGCATCAATTCCATATCCGCCCATCCATTTTGTATTAAACCAAGCTATTTGCCTTCCTTTTATTTCCAAAATTTCAGACTGACGAATCTGGAACTAAAGCACGGTAATTGCGAGTGCTGTTTTAGCATCAAGCCAGTCAAAAAAGAGTACTTAGGTAAGCTGCTCGTTTTTTTACTCTTTTTGAATCGACATTTACCACTACATGACCATTCCAGAAGGCTCGATACCTTTCTGCGCCTTTTGCAACTTATCTGCCAGTTAGCGCCTCCTGCATCAAACAACATTGCCCTTCCTTTTTGGAATGTTTAAATCTTCTTAAACACCTATTTTGCTTTTAGGTAGCATCGGAGCATCCCCACAGATCTACATCAACTCCAGAAGCTATAACATGAAAAACCAACCCACAAGTGTCTGAATCAATCAGTACAGAGGCGAGTAGTGACTACTCTCTTCCTCCTTTGCAGTTGATGACTTGTCCAGCCACAATGGATAGGGTTATGTATAATAACATATATTTACTTCAAGCAATCTACAAGGCTTTGAAGTGAAAAAAAAGCAGACGACTTTTTGTGGGTGGTGACTTTTTTAAAAGCAACTCTGGTAAACTTGCTTTCAGTGTCACAATGACGGTCTCGGTGACTCAGTTTGGGAGCTGTCGACTTTAAGCGGATGGAGGGAACGCACAACCTTCTGCCACTGATCCATGCACCTTCGATAGAGAGTGTGTGCAGTCCCCTCGGCATTTGTCTAATCAGCTACACTTTCAAGTAAGGAAAGTAAAGGAAAACGTGGTGTTGGAGATGACTCACAAGAAGACATTGCTGATCGGTCCTGTAAAGTCGGAAGTGCCTCTACGATATGGGAACTTCATGTTCGATCACCTCCTAAAAGTGCCAGAAGTAACACTTAAAAATGCCGTATACCCCGCCTCTTTTGGAGGCAGGCAAAAACCTAGTGGAATGGGAGCTTCTGAGATCATATAACATTGTGAGGACCCAATTATGGTAATCCTATTATTGATGCACAGAAAGTCTGAGAAGAAGATTGACAGCAGAGCCTATGCGACTGCCTTGGAGGGCTGGGAATTCGTACACGTTCGTGTGTGTGGTGAAAAATACATCCTCAACTTTCTCACCACTTGTAGATTAGAGGAGCACTCATTCATTGAAGATTCGTATACATCGTATAGGCTGGGAAAAAACATAATTTCTCCATCTGCTTCTGACCACTTCTACTTGCTGCACGTCCTTGTGCGGTTCGCTTTCATTTTGCCTCCACAGACAGAACCAACCAGTACCAGCGTGTCGCTACTACGCCCACTCCGCAGCACGCCACGATGGCAGATCAAGACGTGAAGGCGGAAGATGTCATAATGTTGAGATTTAAAAAATTCCAAAACAACCAGAAGTGAATTTTGCACCTTTTTTATTTTTCATTTTATTTGGTTTGATGAAAGGAAATAAAACCAGAAAATGTTTTGCATTCAAGTTCTAGCCAATAGATGAGAGCGCTTCTGACTTTGCTTCCTTTTGATTTGCTGATGAATGACCAATTGAATTGAAAAGTGACGACTTGGCCAATCACAGCCTTGATACTTTAAGCAATTGCTTTTTTGAAAAAAGAAACCGTTTCTAACCGAGGTTGACAACTAATTCTTTCACTGTGTAACTACTTACTCGTTAAGCCACTTTTAGTAGAACAGACAAAACCCCCATCACATGATTACTTAACAATCTTGCTCTTATTTTACAAAAATACTCTCCTGCATGTGTGGCTGTGGAAATTCACCACAGCGTATTTTTAAACAATTGAAGCGGTACCTCCTGATTGGCTAGCAAGTTGTCACCTTGAAAAAGCTGGAGCACATATTTGGAGCCCGGTTTAGTCAGCTCTGTGCGTGTGTGTGGGTGCGCAGCTTCATTTGATCACAAAAGTCACCAGAAGAGTTGGAACAGATCCCTACGCGGCTATACTTCATGTCGATCTCCTACTTGGATGATATTTCTGACGGAAGTGGAACATTCATCTTCCTGAAGCTGTTAGCACGGTAAGATTTATCACACGAAAATTAGTCCTGAAAAGCCCTTGCATAGTCCTGGCTAAAGGCGATAATGTCCTGTGAGTTAACGGAACTAACACATGAGAGACACGTCCACACATTCCAAGCGATGTGTGAGACAAACTACTCAGCGTTCTTCTGTTCAGGCATTTTTCTTCATACTCTTGCATACTATGCACAATTTTTGGAAAAAAGGGCAAGTCAGTCAGCTTCCATTAGACGATTTCCGGTCAAAGATAAGAGTAATCACGGAAAACACGGCACAATTCCATTTGAGTAGCAGCATGCAAACTAAAGCACTTGTGTCTTGTTCAATTCCAAAATATTTCTTCCAAAATTTGTCTCCTAAGTAAATTGAGATGTGCTTAGTCAAGTCCCCTCTTGGAAGGAGACCCAGCTCCAGCTACAATCTATGCCGATTTGAATCCGCGGTTACTCGTGAATGACTAGGTTGTAGTTGAGTAGCGTACAACAACCAAAATTATTTGCCGCAATTCGAAAAGAACTTATAAGACCACAGCAAAGTAGATTTGAAGGGATAGAAATCAACCTTGATTTGCTGGTTTTCTCGAAAATGCCTAGAAATATGTGTTAGCTTTCCTTCAGCATCGACATTATTAAAGGAGATGAAATCATCTGAACTTGCTTTTGATGGTGCAATTGCCTTGCTTATCGCCTACCCAAGTGAATAGGTCAGCTGTGTGAGTGTCGTGACACCGGTGATGGAGCTCACAAGATATCCGCTGGATGGCACCAAAGACCTTGTTTGGATGAAGACGACTCAGTGTCGTTTACGATCAATGAAAGAAATGTTGGCTTTTAAGCAGGAAAACATATCAGCCCCACTTGACACCTTTAAAAACACTCTACTTACAGCCCACCAACGGCAAAAACAGATCTGCTGCATAGAATGAAAATCCCTAATAAAATTGCCCCAAAGCACGTAAGATGCCTACTTAATACCGTTAAGATACGGTCAGTGAGAAGAGAGTGAACCCTCAGTTAACTCTTCTACATTCTGCTGCCTCTAAATGAGTCGACGATTTTACGGCTTGACTTGGCGCTCACCAAAGACGCACTAATTACATCCACATAGGATACGAATGACACCGCATTTTCGTCGAGTAAACCTGATTACGCAATTTACAGATCAATATTGATGGTTCCTTTGACACCTACTGATTAAGGGATTCAGTAATATAAAGCGTAACCTTGGGTTTTAACAGTAAAGTGGTTTAGACAGAGCTCATAATTATGAGGCTACGCATAAAATTTGATCACAATCAAGTCCAGCTCTCTCGTTATTGAGGCAGTTCCTTCCTGACGCAAAATCGCATTGTTTTCTCCTTAGTCTGCGTCTGAACCGGAAAACTCCACTTTTATTAGTCACATTCAAGTATGATGACTGCCTGATCTTAATCTTCGAGTGAACATTCGAGTTTTTCAAGGATTAACCAACTAACCAGGAAGATGAGAACAAGGGCCCAACGCCTCGGAATGCTCGAGATATAGGCGAATCAAATGAAAGCGTCCCCTGCACACCTCTACACTGCCAAAATTCGGATTAATCTCACATCTGGTGTCTCATCGTTAGGATTAGCATTCCCACCTTGCCGAGAGGAACGGCCTTGTTCCCATACGACTTTCTAGAAGTTGCCATTCCCGAGGTTCGTGCTCTCGTTCGCTCCCTTATGTAAACACAGAGACAACTTGAGCGTACCACCAAGGTCAATTAACTACTAAAACAACCATCAACCAACTCAGGTTCCGCATACAGCACTCCCTTCACCCGGTCTATCGTCACGTTCATCGCGTCTACGTGCCAAACCAAGTGCGTGAGCAAACAAGGACAAATACTCTACGAACTGCCCACGGGATAATTTAACCACGGAAGCTTTGCTGATCTTCACCACTAAATCAAGGGAAAAATGATTCAGAACAGAAATTTTTACCACCTACTGCTCGTGGCTGTGGTGATCATCATTTCAACCTAGACCTTGTGCAGTTTGAACAATCACAATAACGAGATCTGAGTCGAGACAGCGAATAGAAAAGTGTGAGGAAGAGCTTGATAATCGGGCAGAAGAAATTATCCAACTTCAGACCACAAAATACCAAGCATCTATCACTTTATACTTTCATTTTTGAATGCAAATGGCTTTGAGGTCCTGAGAGGTTTTAAACATTGCGTTCCTTGTACGGATTACCAACCGATAATCTCCTATTTCTTAAGTGGCAGGATGGATAGCAATAATCCGCTGTCAGCACTGATGAATGTTTGTCAGGACTTATTCATACCACTTCTCAGGCGAATTCGACTCCAGCATCGCCTTAATGATTAGTGAATGAGCTCAAGTGACTTTTTTTCAAACCTCTATTCTACCTCTCAGATGGAAGGGCAGCCTCTACAAGTTGGTGTGGTTGGATCTACTGGTCTACCTCTTCGTTCACTACTTCGTTCAACTTATCTATTGGGTGGTTCTCACCCAATCACAAAGAGCGTAAGTGACCCAATACTTCAGTGTTACCTCAAAGCAATGAATTCATTGGTTGGCTCAAAGTCCTGAGTTCATTGGATGAGCTCAAGGTTATTAGGCATTGGAGCCAAATCGGTAAAGCATGTCGCTAATTCAAAAGATAAGTAATCGGGTGTCTGGAAAGATCAGGCCAGTTGATAAATAGAAAAACTTTCCTTTTATTTGAAAAGAGCTTTCAACGAAGTTGTGGACTACTGTGAGGAAATTCGTGGACAAGTGCCCATCTCCTTCTTGCTTGGCTTTTTCGTCTCTGGTGTTATTGGACGTTGGTTCGACACCTACATGTACATTCCATGGCTCAACAATATCAGCTATCAAATCGCGGTGGGTGGAAAAGCCCTCTGCCCCCTTACAACATGGAATTGACGAAAAGGGATATGGCTGAATTCTTTTTTTTCAGGCAACAATAAACTGCGCAGATCCTCGAGTGGCCTTGAGGGCCCGACTGACAGTGATGCGATACCTCAACCTCTCCTGGATCCTCATGATGCGAACCATTAGTGACAGGATCTCCAACCGTTTTCGAATGCAGAGTGTTACCACGGAGGGCCGTCGCAGACAGCGGCTTCGACACGACCGCCAGGACATATTTCGAAGCTCTGAGGTACCTTTTATCAAGAACTTCTCGGTTAAACACTGCGGCATACTACTTACGCGTAAGTGGAGGACACCTGATTTGACTGATTAGTTACCTCATGGTTTATGATCGTGGCAGTGGCAAAAATGAAAAGCCTTTTAAGTCTCACCTGAAGGATGCACAGAAGCACCGAGACTCTCCGGTACACCGTTAAAATGAAGCCACAAGTAGTGGATACGCTTCTACGTTTGAAAATAGTCTTCCAATCTCCCTGTGATCGCTCCTCTACCGCAGACTGAAGCAAAAATGCAGCCCGTAAACCGTGGTGCCTTCCAAATACTATTTTTGGAGAAGCAAGTTGACTCGGGAAAAACGGGGCTAGCAATCAGTGCCGATTAGACCAGCATCTCATTTTGGATTCTTCTCTGGAGTCATAAAAGTAGAAAGGCTTATTACTGCCCGACAGAGACGAGGTTACAAAGCACTATTTTAAAGACCGCCTGTTCGTGGGCGCTACTTAATCAGTTGTGAGTAGCAAAATCCAACCATGTGAGAATAATCAACTTCACTTCGTGTCATGCCTAAACGTATTTTGATAGTGGAATATATGGAAAAAATACAACACTTTATTTTACGATGAAAGGGATAAACATTGTATTGGAATAGTTAATACAAGATTCTACCATTTTAGTCATCTGATGAAAGGAAGTCAAGGAGGTCTCATTCGAAGAAGCGTGGCTCCTCACCCCTCCTTGCGACCCCGTGCTCACAGGTACAAGCAAAACCATCTCCCTCAACTTCGGGTATCTTCAACTTTAATAACGCAGAAACTAGTCTCTTCGATGCACCCGATGCCCACGGGGTGAGAGAGATCCTGAAGAATATCAACAACGACAAAAGTAGGTCGCACATCAAGGAGTGGATAAAGGCAAACTTTGGGGTAATAAGTAGACTTTATTGCATTTTCGTGGATTGCTTGATAGTAAGAACGATTCTGAAAGCCGCTTGAGAGTTGGTGCACCTCTGACAGCGCGCAAATTAGGTAAAGGGGTACTTGAAAGTTGGGCCTGGGTCTAAATGATGTGGCTGACTCACAAAGCCTCCACACACTTCTCGGCTGATCTATTAATGCAAATTACAAAACTGCCTACCAAAATCTTATTTTAAAATTCACCCGAACTGATAGGGTGCACACGTCACACATGTGTGACGCCATTGACAATCATGTTGATCCTAACATTTAAGAAATAAAAAAACGGGCAAATAGGTAAATTCTTTAAACAAAATCGTTAGTCCTCAATAATATTTACATATCGTAAAACGAAGAAGGGCTTTATAAAGTAGGAATCTTAAACGAAGATGGATAATTTTCCTACCTCTAATCTGCCTGTGCTTTGGAGCAGATATAACTTATTAAAATAACTACTTTTATGTCAATTGCTTCTTTGTCGAGCCTCGACAACCTGATTTATTCAAGTGTCGGTCGAACCCTGATTGGATGAGAGGATGAGGCCCAATTGTAATTGGTTAATGGACAGTTTTATTGCGTCTGCCTTTTTAAGAGGTGCAACTAACCTTCGGCAAGTTGATAACAGAGCCCGAGATACGCGCATTCGAGACGATTGGGAGGCGGTACTTTTGTGCTACGCGCCAACGCTATCTGCCCGAGTACTGGGTGCCCATCCAGTGGGCAGTACGAGTGGTGCAGAAAACCACCATCCACGGCAACATACCCGATATAAAGATTATGATCGGTGTCTTGAATGTGAGTTCTACCTTTCGGTACACGACCAACTGTCCGAGTATCCGCCAGAGGTCCAAGTTCAGTCAAAATTATAAAGAAATACGTTTTGGTATATCCCTCCACATGGATTCACCACATTTTGTTGTTCTTTTTCAGGAGCTTGGAAAATTCCGAAAGCAGTTACAACTACTTAAAACCTTCAGTAGCCTCACAATGCCACTGGTCTACACACAAGTAAGAGCGACAAACTTCTAAAATCCCACCGGGACTTTAAGCACAAAAATTCCCTGTTTTAACAAAAAATAAAATGCCCCTATATTTTTTCCCTCTGGCTTGGGCGACTACTTTCCAAGCCTATTAGTTGAGAAAAAAAAAGACACAAAAGAAGTATAACCTACGCGCCTCTTCCAGGTGGCAGTTATTGCAGTGTACAGCTACTTCATCTGCCAAATCCTGGCGACTCAGCACATTGAGCGTGCCGCGAACGAAACCAACCCCAATACCAGCATGCCAGTGCCTCTTTTCAGCGTCTTCTACTTCATCTTCCTCGTTGGGTGGCTAAAGGTAAAAGTTTAAATACCATTCTTAAACAGCAAGCAACTTTTTTTGACAGATTATGAGAACATTCTACTCAAACAAGTGCGAACTGGCTGCAAAGAAGGCTCTTAGCTCGTTTTTCGAAAATATTCTTAAATAATTACAAAACAATTTAAGAGCAATCAATGAAGGTTCATTTGATTAAACTTCGGCCAAGCATCGAGTGTTGAACTTGAGTGCAATAAACCCGTTACACTTCATCTTCGTCGATCCTAGCAGAGTTCAGACTCCAGCACAACCCAGGACTCTGATTGGCCGAGAGGGGCTGTGGGTTACTGGCTGTTAGGACACTTTATTCCCCTTGATCATAAGATAATTCTACACAAAATATAAGGAACTGCCGCAAACACTCCCCATGCCGTGGAAATGAGGTCGAATAACCAACCCTGTATATTTCGCATAGCTAATGCCAAGTACTCTTATTCACTTTATAAAAACTGAAAAAGTAGCAAAACCAGGTCAGAGCCGTCGAACGGTATTCACAATTAAGGCTGTTTTGAAGCAAATCCAAAAATAGAATAAACTCGACTTGTCCTACTTATTTGTCGTTAAGTAGCAAGCGATACCCAGAAGCATTTATTGATTGGACGCGACAGGTGGCCTTATGTGTAATGAGTCCCTTTGGAGAGGACTACGAGGACTTCGAGACCTCTGAGATCTTGGATTACAATCTTGATGTCAGCTACCGTGTCGTTTTGATGGACGAGGCGACTTATCCAGAGGAACTGAAACGCCCCACCTTCGCCCTAAGCACCATGAACGGACATGAGGACGACAATCTACGCGCCTTCTTGGACAGCGTTTCACGCGACTTGGACGATGTGGAATTTGACGAGAATGCAAATGAGTAGGTGCCTTATTATTTGTTGGCAAGACCAACGCAGCAATCAATAACACTCCCCCTTCGCCTCGTTCTTAGCATTCATAATCTTGAGGTGAGACCAAGTTTCTTAAATAAAATCAAGGAACGATTTTTCAGCAAACGGGAGAAGGCAAAGCGATTCGAAGGTAGAACTGCTTTCAAGCTAGACAATAAATCAAGGAAGTTTCTCTATCGCTCACTTTACTTTTCAAGGTGAAAGGAAAGTTAGAACTGCGATACCCAACCCGTTGTCATACTGAAAAGGTGCGGCTCACCAGGACCTTTTACGTTTTTTTCCCATTCTTTACTATGAGAAAATGCCGAATTTGCTTTCATGTGACATTCTGTCGAAACAGAAGACAAATAAAGAAGCCACTCATTCATGCTTAGTTTTGAAGAGGAGAATAAAGGCGTAAACATTCCTTTGCATTCCTTGTAAAAGGTTAAAATTTCCAAAATGAGAAATTAAATATTCCGATAATTTACTACTAATTAAACTTAAGTAGCAGTAAGCAGACGGCCTGTCTAGTACATAACGTTAAAGTAAAAAGTTACGTGTCTTCAGTTACATTTTCTTCCTACCTCTGTATTTCAAGTAAAAATAGGCCATTCATAATTCTCAAATGGTCAACTCAATAAGAACTCTTAAGGAAAGGTTGCTCCACGTGGAATAATGTGAATTCAAGGCGGAGAGGGAAAGAAAACCGCATTTTTTTATACCTCCTCGTTGACGAAACACGAGAAAATTTCAAAAGTGAAAGTTGAGACTACGCCAAGGTACTACTAACCGGTTATAAGTGGAACCGCTGCTTGATCGGGTGGGAAGGATGTCCAGTCCGGATCTGATGTGACTTGTCAAGCGTAAGCATAAAGTGTGCCAGATTCACAGTAGCGACAGCGAAATTGGCGAAACGACTGCGCTTCAGAAGGCAATGATACATACCTTTCAAAGGTAGGAAAAAAATCAGTAGGGTGATATGGGAGCCAGGCGATGAGAGTGAGGTGACACCTCCCTTCCATGACAATCGATTGAAGATCACGGGGCTAAAGAAGTGATACGTGCTTCTACGACTTCTGCAGACAACGTAAATGTTGATGAATAGTTCAGGGCCATACAGGGCTAAGATGCTTGTGACAGCTGTTACTCAACAGTGAAACGGGAGGGTAATCAGTCATCGGGCCCAGGGAGTCCTCCTCCATGCGTGGTCCCGCCTGCCCCCCTTTGACGCATTCCTGGAGGATACAGTCTGCTACAACTACTGGAAGACAGAACACCCTTGCAAATATGGCATTGGGCCAAAATGGACGCGGTGAAGTCACATTCATGGGACTCGTACAAGAGTCGCTTTCGAGAAACAACGGGGCAGCGAGCCACAACAAATTGACACATTTGGTAGGTCTCCTCGATGCGCAATGGGTATTCTGGCAAGGCATGCCGAGAAGCTCACAAACCTTTGGCTATTCACTGACAGGTGGAATCTTGGTAGTCCACCAGTGGCTAGACAGATCGACGCAGCCCTTCTCACCCCTCAGTCGCTAATCTCTGAGGCCTCTGGCATTCATTAGGGAGATCTTCCGTTGGGGTAATAACTGAGGTGCGCTCGAGGTCCATCCGAGGACGACAAGACACGCGAAACCGCGAATGACCTTAATCTTGGTGAAAAGGATAAAAATGACAGACCAGAAGACTGTGCAGTCTAACCAGAGACCCACGTCCCGACTGCGAAGGATGGAAAAGGCGATGAAATCGGTCCAGATAAATTTCACCGAAATCTACGAGACTTCAACTAATACAAAGTCCTGGAAACAAAGACGATCAAGCACTTCACCAATTAAGTAAATCCAACGCGTCCTGAAAAGACCTTCCAAATCAATAAGAAGCAGTTAAAGTGAATTCCACTACATGCTTACTCCAACAACAGTGGTAGCGGATTGGAGGAGTGGCACAAAAAGGCTTAAATCTGTCAGACTGCTGCTCATTCCGCTGATGTTCTCGACTGCGGTCGATTGAGGCACAACCCACCGTGCACTTGAGCGCAAGTGACTCATTCTCCAATTGTTCCGTGGAGGTCCAGCCATTCTGACAGCTCCACCTTCCATGCCCATGTCACCTTTCGGTTCAACACCGAAGAAGGTGAAAAAAAAACACGATGGAGAGCAGTGTGTCAAAAGGACACTTCACCTTGATTTCTGCTTAGCCACAATACTACTCGAGCAACCACAATGATAAAAGGCACCAAAATTTGACCTATATTATCATGGTTGTTCCAATGAAGTCGATAAAATTGATAACCTTGCACAAGTTAATGGAAAGGCGTCATTGTGCTTGTGCCATTCAGGCCTGTTCTTTCTAAACCTCTCTATTAAGTCGTCGATTAGATGATTCACGACTAACGACGAGTGCTTCCCTGTGCAAGAACTTCCACCCCTTCGATGCAACATCTGGTGTGACGACCACCTCGCCAGCACTTGAGAAGGTGGGCTCGGTCGAACTCAACGCCTCCGATGTGTCGACGTATAACCGGGATGAAGGAGGCAAGCGGTGCATCACCGATTCAGCTGAAAGGAGGAGGGAAGAAGCAGTTTCACGCTTGACTCTGGGAGGCTACAGAGCTTCTACACCCCAATCGCCTAGCCCAGAACAACAAGGATGAACGCCTTGTTCCAGCCAGGGGTTGTTATTATTGACAATCTTGCTGTTATGAAGTAGTAATTCAAATAACAATCGGTAGTTAACGCAATAATGCAATAAAAACCAAACGAGGGCAAAAAGAATAAACACCAAATTCAAGAATTTGGAGGAGGAAGGTTAGGGGGATAGAGGAATGAAGCAAGGCTTGAATAATTTGAACTATCCATTCCCACAGATGGTGTTTGAGTAGGAACAACAACTGCACCGGAGGCAGCACCAACAACAGCGGTAGTTGTGCTCCTGACTACATCAGTTGAGCTGCCGGCCACATTGGCAGGCATGGAGCGTCGAGACTGCAGTGCTATGGGGGGTGTTGAGGCGACATGGCCTCCTCCTCCCCCTCCGCTTCTGAAGTTTGGATAGAGTGTCTCCATGATACGGGCCTTCAAGGCCGCATTGGGGTTTACGCCTGCGTGGAATAGTGGAGAGTCAGTGCTACGGCTTACAATTTTCACAAGTTGGCCTCCAAAACGGTGAAATGGAGCAATTCAATTCCCCCCTTCAAACTCATAATACGGCTACTTCCAAGATCCCAGGCCTCATAATGCCCATAGGGTGGATAAGACGGTACATTGATAATACTACAAAGAATTGACAGCGAGAAGGAAACTGCTGTTCATCGAAAAAAAACTGAGCAGAAAGGTGGAAGCGCAAGGACGAGGCCCATAATGAACCCACTAGACGGTTAGGCAGTAACGATTCGGCGAAATGAAAAAAAAATGTAGTGCGACGTGTTTGTTAAAAAGTAATTTTCGGGGTTCAGACAGATTTTTATGCAATTGATAGGTGGTACAAAACAAATGCACCATCTAGATCTGAGAAATAAGAAACAAAACCGAACATTCAAATTCCAAGCAAAAAAGAAGATGAGAGGCAATGGATTCGTCGAAACCTCTAGAAGTATTCACTTCGTTACCTCGGACCAAATCCCCTCCCGTATAAGTGGAAGCTGCTAAGGCTCAAGCTATTGTAGAAGCCGACGAAGCAGAAAGGAAAGTTCCAAGAAGGGAAGGCCGCGCAAGAGAAAAAAATTTGACTATCCTTCCAGCTTTCCATGATCCAGCTATCAGGATGTCATACCGATAACGGTTTAGATTTCAGTGACAACGTGGTCACGATGCTCGGAAACTCATGGGCCATAAATGCCTCATCTATATTGTTGACCAGAATACAATTCTGTATCCAACCCCGAGACCTCAAATCAAAAGAGTTCAAAATCGGAGCATAACCTCCTTTTCGAAAGCCACAAAGAAGTACCGTTACCGCCACGCTCATTACCTGTAAAGAATTCACCGGTCAACCGTGCGCGTCGTTGAGCAATGAAGGCGGAAATTTCATCCAACTCGCCTACTGAGAGAATACGTGAATCGGCTAGCATGCGGAGAAGCACCGAGACATGACGTGATGGCGCCAGGAAGTTTGGGTCGTCGGGCGCTGGAATCGTTTCCATTTCTAACGTTCCAAATGTATTCACCCCTACCCTTGCCGAACGCTGCTGTTGTGGGTGATGATGCCGATGGTGTAAGTGTGATTGCTTTCGCTGCTGCTGGTGATGAGATCTTCGTCTCGATCTATGGGGGCGACGTGACGAGGAGGTAGCCGAAGAGGAGACAGTTCTGAAGGACAATGAAGAGGAGGAGATGGAAGTGCAAGCTGAGAGGGACGAGAGAGAGCTGTGTCGATACCGATGGCGGCAACGGCGACGGCGCATTTGTTGCTGTTCCTGTCGCGGCTGCTGCAGTGTCGATGGTAAAGCCGGCAGAGGAAGTGGAGAAGTTGCCTTTGAGAGGGAAACAGAAGCTGCTTCGACTTCCAAGTAATCGGCGAAGTCCCGCAAAAGCAGATCTATTGCATCGGGTAGCAGCATGTTGCGATGTTCTGTGGAGCAATTAAACCTTTCAATTATGAAACGGAAAATAATTTCTACCCGGACGGGTCACTTTGACTGCCATTATTGAGGAGGGAAGAGGGGACTGATTATTACCATTCGCGATGGGATATGCTGCAAAAGTTTGTAAGTGGGTGAAAAACGCTCCAGCTAAAGTCCAGATTTATTTGCATAGAGTGTTAGGGTTCCACAGAGTTCTGTCGATGCCTTTATCTCCTCAACTTTCTCTTATAAAAGGTTGACCTCTCCCTACACCGATCCAAACTACTGCATCTTTCGCATTACACTGGTGGAAATGGTAGGCAGGGTCGATCCAGAAGGGGAAAGATTTAGGTTTTGAAGGCAGAATACTATGCTTAAATGCCAGGGACTACCAAAAGGATATCAATTCTTGTTAAGATGCAATTTCGTGCTCTGCACAATGCTTATAAGTAAAGCAGAATCAAGTTTAAACGAGTGGAAACACAAAGTGTGATGAGTGCAAGAGGAATCGAAGGTATGGGCATCGTCAATAGTTATCTACCATTGTAGTTTACCCACCAAAAAAGATAGATACAAGTGCTAATTCTAGATCTACACAAACCAAATCCACGTAGAAGGCACCATCTTTGCTATGCTCCAGTTCATTTTATCACCGCTTTTCCTCTTTCATAAAGGGGCAATTAAAACAGAACAGCGACCACAAAAAGGTGCTGGGGTAATCTTCGGAAAAGTGGAGGGTTAATTGGCAAAACAATGTCGCATAACAAGCTCTTAACGTACTGATGAACTGGAAGGATGCAAGTACGAATGGGATATTGGGGTACTTTACGAGTGGACCATATTGCAGAGTAAGTAGCCAACTCTGCGCCGGCTTAGACTTGAAAATACGTCAGGCTGCGGATGCCTGACCTGAAAGCGGAGGGGATGTACAACTACCAGACGAGTAACAAGGCGAACACGTTCAAAAAGTAATAAAAATAGATATTGCTGAAGCCCTTACTTCCCTAGCCCAAAATGGAGTTGCCCAAAACAGTGAAAAGACCCGTGCCTTCCATGCATTCGATTAGACTAACACTACCTCGACAAAAGGTTACTACAATTTGTTAAAAAAAAACGAGTAATGGGTTAATATTCGAGGCAGGAGCATTCAATATCAGAAACGTTACAGGGGGGAGAGAGAGGTAAATAAGTAACTGAGAGATTAGTTATGCCCCACACATAAGAATTCATTAAAACTGCAAAATTAGTCGATTAAAAAAAAACCAAAAGCTTTTCGTTATTTTGACAGCTCAGAGAGGTAAACACTTTCTGGGATCTGACCAACTAGATTCAGAACTGATACCTCATACTCCGTCACTGGTCGGATCCAAATATATCATGGGAACAGACGAAAACAAAAGGTAGATTTATCACGAGTGTGGAAGACATCAATAAAGGCTGGGTAAAAACGCACCTTGTTGCGTGGACGAGTGTAGGATCCGAAGAGTGCACGAATTGTGAGTCAAGTTTGCGGTATTGAGGAGGATGGCGAAGAGCACACCTTCCTCTCCAAGGTCCTGCATACAAGGTGCGATGTGATCCACACTCATCAATACCATAATTTTAATCCTGGGTGAGCGAATTTGCAACTCCGGCACCTCCTGTTGTTGCCCTTGCCGCTGGTCCAAGAGCGCACCTCCCTCCTCCACTGCGCGACGATTAAGAAGAGTCTGCACCGTTTCCGCGTACTGCACCAATTCATGCGTGACGGCCAATATAGCTACGTCGTAATCGCTGGAGCTACGAGAATGATGTTGGTGCTGCTGTTGCGATGAAGTCGTCGCCTCTTTCGACTCCTGAACTGATGTCTCGTGTTTGGACAGCTGACTCTTGACATCCGAGTGGCGAGAGTCCATTGTTTTCAAACGACTGGACGGAAAAGGAGGAGGAAGTAGGTACCTTCAAGGTGAAACAAAATGCGCAAATCAAGGTTCCATTCTTGAGCTGTGATTGAAAGTCAGCTGCAAGTAACTAGGTCATTTGGACAAACGATGGACATGTCGCAGCACTGTAGGGTGATCTCTTTCATAAAACGATGACTCTAAACTTGGTAACATAGTGCCATCTTCGTGGTCCAGATCCAGCAACGACAGAGAAGTTATAAAGTAGCTAGTCAACTTTAGCAAAACTGGATTTCCCCTTTGAATGTAAAAGATGCGAGGACTCGTTGGTGAAATTTACTGGCGCTCCTGATCCAAACGAACTGGAAACTAGCATATTCTGAAGCGAATCTAAGTCTTTGAGTGCGCCCTAGCAGTATAGGACAGTGTTAAAATAAGTAAAGCATTGGAAAAAAACACCAGAACGCTCCCAATTAATCAAGTAGGAGTCTGGCTTAAATACAATTGTTTCAAAGCAATTAGGATAGTCACTTAGCAGGAAGCACAAATCTGGTTTAAAAGTCACCAAATATAGAAATATTTGGTGATATCTTAACCCTGTTCCTTAAAATAGTCAAAAACAACATTAATAACTATTTCCAAGCCCCTGGGAAGTTTGGGAAACCATGTTAGAGTGAACATGTCCATTTGAATGAAGAAAACTGCTTTGTGATTAGTGCTTTCAGAGGGCCTAAAGTAGATGGTCTTAAAGGTCCGCCTTTGAAACAAATGCTGAACCCAAACAAGGAAACCTAAACGAAATTCACACCTTTAAGATCAAAGAAGGGCTCTGAAGATAGTTTAAAAGCATCGTATTAAAGATGGAAGCTAGTGGAAAAACAAGTTTTGATACCAGTACAAGGAAACTTCAGCGGACCCAAACACAGATGGAAGGGGGGAAAATAAGTTCAATGATACACAGAGAAGGCAGAAGAGACAAATAGCCGAGTGAACACATTCAATGAAGGGAAAGTGAAGCCAGAAACACGGAGGACAAATCGAGAAAGGTAAACTAGTAAAGTGCTAGATGCAAAAAGTCGAATTCTAATGCCAATCTTGCTTTATTAGCAGCTCCCAAAGGCCGCGTTAGTGAGTGCCTACTTTTATTAGCCGTGTCTAAAATAAAAGCAACGGAAGCACAAACGAAGGGCAAAATAAGCAAAAACAATAAAGCCCAGTTTAACACGCACGGTTTGCGGGCAGGTCTCGTGGAGGACTCTGACCTAGAGCTAGTGCTGCGCTTTTGTTGTAGCGATAAAGACCTCTTCCGCCTAGGGTTTCTTTGAACAAGCTGATGTAGTGCGTCTGAGTCTGCAAGATGCACCTTAATGTTGGATCCAGAACCTCGAATCCCGTTCTCATACCGAACCGCCTCTGCTGCTTGTAATTCAGAAGAAAACTGGACAACGATGCTGCTATAAAATCTTTCGATTCCTGTAAACGATAAAAGAACTTTGCATGCAAGAAGTGTCAACAATGTCTTTACATCACAAAACAGTATCGTTCCCAAAATCCCAGCGAATGATGTAAGAATGAGAACATAGAGTGATTTGCAGGAATTAAATAATAAAAGACGTGATTACCTTCAACAGTCCCATATCTTGCAAGCCAAGCACGAACACTGTCATCCTTATCAAATGGAGGTTTCAAGCCCTCCACAATGACCCTTTTCGAGCAGCCTTTATCCAAAGATCGCGAACGCCTACGCCGAGAACGCATGAAAGACCGAGGAAAGCGCGCAAACCACACCGGACCAGGCGCCACACGAAACAAAGCTATAGTTGCCGCGCGGTTATCAAAACGCAATTCAATTCTTCGACCTCATCGGTAGGTACAATAAATATAAGCACAAATTTCGTACAGATCTAATTGCGAGGCTTGTGCATTGCGACCATTCTTTTTGCAAACTCAACGTGTTTAAGGCAGGAAATAAGAGCACTAGAAGACAAAAGCAAAATCGAAAATGACATGGCTTTAAGATAGGTTGCAGGAAACCTACAATAACAAATAAAACCCTGCTCTTTAAGGCGTAGCGCATTTCGCAGAACTATATTTTCTTACACGTCAGTTAACATATTCCCACCATTCGAAGCATCTCCCTTACTTACATCATAACGGCTCCTTGTAACGAAAAGGAATGGGCGATGGCGCAATGCGTTAGTGGTCTGTTTTACGTTTGACTTTGATAACGGAGCTACTTGGGCCAGCAACATCAAATACTGCGCTGTTTTCTGCCTAAACAGCACCGGTTTTGGGAGCGGGATGAAAGAATTTTGCAGCTTCGCAATACCCACAGATAGTATTTTAGGCTCATATTAACTTTTTGTAGTTGCCTACAAATTCTAATGCTTTTTTACATTATTTAATTTAAGAGCGCTTTTGTCTGTTTCGCTTTTGCCCCGCCTCCTACAAACCTGCTGGTTGGCCTAGTTCGGCGTGGCCTTGTATCCTGTTGATTCATGGATGAAATTGTCGATGATGTTCCATGTGACGATTTCCTCCGTTTTAGCGTAATTTAAAATTATATTTTATGCTCTGGTTGTGTTTTCACTTTGAATGCGCGTCTGATCGGCTAATGGAGAAATTCCCAGCCTTTCAACGCTCACATGTCTGATTAGAATCTCTTGACTTCAGATGTCCTGCATGTGTTGATGTTATGTTTGATTGATTTTCTCTCTAGCAGATGTTCTGGATGTTGTTTGCCATATCAGCTTCTCTAATGCATGGATTTTACTGGCTTTAGAAACTACTGCATACTTGGCGCAAGTCGGATGATCGTATAAACAATGAGTTGAACGCCACCTTGCCCACCGCCTCCTTTTCCCAATCCGTTGACGCCACTAAGCAGTGCTCCCTATTTTTCGATAAGGTTTGCCTATGTATTCATGACTGCAGATGTTTTGTCTCTTTGTGAGAGGGAAACAGAATGGAAGCCTCTCAAGTGGTTTATTGTATTTGATTATAAGTAGACTTGTATTTAAGGCTTTACACGGATGCCCGAAAACGGCAAATCGGCGTGCATATGTCTCGGGTTGGTGGATTGGGGTCTTCTACTTACTATTACTTAAGTAGCGTTAATTTCTGTCCTCAGTTGACCGAATTACACAAGCGCCGATTCACAGCCATCAAACGTTGCGTCGACGTCTCAACAAATCGTTTAAATGGTCTCAAACAGAGGTACGAAAAGGACCCTAATTCTGCAACCCTTCCTGCTCTCATTCGGAAGGAGCAGTTGCAGGTGCAAGTCGGCTACTTATTCTTCCTGTAGCTGCATCTTCTTTCATTCTTAGTTCTAACGCCTTTTGTACCACCTTTAGTTGCGTCAATTCAAATCGGAGATCCTGGAAGAGGAGATTATTCAGAACTCTGCCCTGAAGGTGCTCTACGAACGCTGTCGGGATCATTTCAACAGTGCAGTGTTTGAAAAGTTCAAGTAGATGATATCATGCATATTTTTGGCCCGTTAAGCTGCTGTTGGCTCTATGTCTTTTATTTGTACAGTTTATAGGTGAATTTGTACCTAATAAGTTGAAATGCAACTAGGAATTTCAATGTGCCATACAAATTCACTTATGATGTTTGGTTGAACGGGGCCTCTGGCAGTAGCAGTCTGGGCTGATCTCGACTCTTTGTGGATCCTGACTACTTGTCAGTTTGGGGTAATTAGGGGAGCGATTGTCTTCGATTAAAGAGTGTTTCGTCACAGCGATGAGCAGTATAGTGAAATGACATGGTGCACTGATAGAGGTACGGATGAGAGAGCACTTTGTTATATCTATAATTTGTGGGGCGGTGCAAGGGTAAACAAAGGAGCGTGTGAGAAAAAAGACATGATCATTTAAAGCTACTTTAGTTTACTTTGAAATCTGTCACCGCATTGTGGTGTTTATGCGTTGGTGAAAATTGCCATTCATGAAGGTTGGTTAGTTCTTTATTTCATTGTTTAGGTATACCCTTGGGAAGGAGTATATTTTTACGGTTGATTGGTGCCAGTGAGTGCTGTTGAGGCGCTTGCGGATAGACAACAAATTGGTGATGGTCTGGAATTCATTTGGACACCCTGGTTGGAGCGTGGTGGGCCTGTTATTATAACCTATCTGTGGGGTATTTTCGTTCGGTAAATACGTCTTTTACTTGACAAGTAGGTATTCGGACTTCTACACTGAATTAACGAGTTGTATTCCATCACCACAGAGCCTCAGGTGCCTGATAGGGAGTAGCTTTTGCTGCCTAACACGATTCGGGAGAGCACACATGCAAACTAGTCGTGAGCTTCGCTCGGAAGGGGCAGTTAATCACACGCAAATGCGATTGGTGGGTTAATCGGTCGATCAACTTGGGGTGGTCGCATTCGCGAATAGCCCTCACAAGGAGCCGTGTTTGGACCTACACGCCTGAGCGTATAGCAATAGTCTCCCCTATTCTGCCACCTTCTCTCGGAGGTGGGGATGATATTGCCAGTTGAAGTGTGGACTCGATGGAGTATACCATTTGACAGCAATCTAGTCACACTGCAGTTATATTACCACCTGATGCAGGGAGGTGATCAATCCTACAGGGGGAACAGAAGAAGTCAGTGCCCTTTGGTGACTCAATAAGAGAAGTGATGCAGGTTCTATGGGCAAAAGTTCTCTAAAGGTAGGAAAATTGAGAAAAAAAACAACGAAATAACGAGTGGCGCCACGACGTCACCGAAGTTTCAATGTCCTGTCGACCTGAATCTGGTTCTGAAATCACGGGTAAGGGCAAGCTCTCGTGGGTTTGTTCAATAGCACTGTCACCTTTGGCTGTTGACAGGGCCTTCATCGCGTGCACTAGCTGCAACGATGGCCTTTTAGGGTTGACGACTCACTAGCATAATTGCGACAGACACACGCACACAACATGGGGAAAAGATGAAGCCCTCCCAGTAGAGTGCTAGCTTTCCGATTCGCATGTAACTGCCATTAACGTCAGTTTGATCACCACGCCAAGCGCCAAATCATGCGCAGTCGTCCTTGTCGACATCAGAAACTGAGTTGTACTAGCAAAAATACTTGATTTGAGGCACGCTTTGGAAATGCCACAGTTCGGAAAGTTGGTTGCATAGTTTGCGTGTGCGCTACTTGTGTAGTTGCTTGGAGACATAATTGTTCACTTCTTCTTCTTCCATAAAAATTGAGGCAAGACTTTGTACCCACAGTTGCCATTTTTAGGGGACAATGTAGGAACCATGAGATTTGAGTGATCCTTTTAGGTGTTGAACATGGAACTAACCCGATGGACAGATGATAGATGGATGGATGCAGAGGGGAGTGGACGCTGGATGGGTGTAGGATGGATGAATAAAATGAAGGGGTGGATGAACAGAGAACGGATAAATGATTACGGGATGGACGCGGGATGGATGAATGGATGTATGGGTGCAGAAGGAATGTGTGTAGGCTGGATGCACGGGTAAAAAGGCTGAATGAACATGAATAGGTTGAATCGCTTTGCATCAAAAGTTAAATGATAGACTCTAGGGCTCCCTTTTTTGCAGTTATGGTCCATTAATGGACCGCGTTGGGAGGTTTTAATTGGACTCCTCTTAAAATAACGCCTCTAAACGTAATCTTGGTAGTTAGACTGTCGAGGTAGTGGAATAATCCTCTTCTAAACCATGTTATTTAGCCTCAACCAAATGGGTGTCGGTTCCTGCATCTATTAATTGGGACACGAAGTTCTAAATAATCATTCCGGATGCAAAAGATAGAATTAGATGGATGGATAGATGAACGGATACTAGAATCCAGATGGAATGGAAATGGGATGAGCCGAAGCCTATGAATTGGATCGGTGGATGGATGCAGGATGAGTAGGTGGGTTCATGAATGCGGGCCAAAGAGATGGATGGATGGATGGATGGATGGATGGATAGACAAATGCAGAATAAATGGATAGGTTTTGCTTGTATTCGATCACACAGCCTTTAACCAAATAACTAGAGCATTAAGAAAGCAAATTCTTACTTCAATGCTCTCAATTTCCCCCACATATCGCTTACTATATCGCTTTGCAAAAGGTTTTCTTCCGAACCCGATTCATCCACGCAGATCATACCAGCTTCGTAAGCCAGACCTGTCATCCACCACCACCACCACCACTTACTTAACCCCTTCGTCCAGGCAGTGTAAGCAACTTGAAGTGTTTCGCCACTCACCTTTTAATGACGTACGTAAACACCGACAGGATTATTCCGAACTCACTGTTTATTCTACTCCGACCCCATGCACAACATACAACTAGCGCCGCAGAGATCTGGTTCTGCTAACAGTCTCCCTTTAGCTATGACGCTTTTTCAATTTCCTTGTTTACTGAGTTTCCTCCCAAAAAAAATTTCCTTTAAATCCACATCATCTGTGATTCTGATTGGCTGAAAAGGGTATCCGCCGGGGAGGTCCGATTGGCGACAAGTCATTCGATCGATTGCCCACATCCTCGGGGCGAGTTCTGTTCACTTACCCGAGTCGGCGAAGGCGAGGCGGAGGGAGATGAAACCGACGCAACAAACCGTCTCCGCAGACAGAAGACTGTTTGTATCTGGACGGTGTGCAGGAGAGGGAGGGAGACGGAAAGGTACTAGTCGATCCTCCTCCATCCGTAAAGGTAAGTAAATAAATACTTGTCGTCAAGGTTACCTCGTTTTGGCAGTGATGGCTTCTTCAGGTCTAAGAATCTATGCACACACACACACACCTTATTAAGTCAGCTACAAGTGGTGGATGAAGTGAAAGCTAGTCTATGCACAAATTAGGGTGCAAAACATAGTCAGGCCATCAATAAGTACAGTGCTTGTTGAGAAAAAGGCGCTACGCCAACTAACTGGGTAGAAATATTTCCTACGACCATAGGTGAAGATTATCCACTGGGGCCAGCACTAGTCCCTGTTGTGCCCCTAAAGCGGTCATGCTTTGGCTTAGATTTGGCATGGTATTGTGGGCCTTCCTCTTTATAGCCTTCTTGAGGGCTCGTCAGCAGCCGGGACGTGATGGGGTCACAGGTAGTTCCATTCACCTATTCCTGGATTACGCGAGCTGTCTGGGGGGTACGGTGAAGCTTCAGAATTTACATAGACTAAGAACGTGGTATTCACCTCCAATAGTTTGACATGGGCTGAGTTAAGTATTCCGTCAATGTGCTATTAAGGTTTCTTCCTGATTTTCTTTAATTTTAGCCTTAGGCGATCCAACGCTTGCGTCCTTTGTGAGCATGAAGAGCCTATGAGCAAGCGCTCTACTGATCTTCAAACGATTGCTAGCCTGGAAGGTAATTGGTCAAAGAAGATTATCCACCTGACCGCTCATAGTCAACTTCACAAAGCACAAAAGCGTGCATTTCAAGCAAAATTCTTCCCGCGTTCCTTCTCAATGATAGCATTGCCAAACTGTAATTTAAGAGGTCTTAGTTCACCTAATCCAGTAACCTATGTACAAAAGGCCAACTTTCACTTCAGCTCATGGAAACCTTGTGGCACTGGCACCAATGGGTGAACGAACCCGACTGACCAATGCGAGCGCAGTGAAGTCGCACCAGTCGGATGGCACGGATGCAGTTGGCATTTTTTTCCGTAGAAGTTTCTCTGCACAGGTAGGCTTCTTTACATATTAGCCAAATCATGCCGACCTGTTTCCGACTCTTGCTTTTGTTATACACGCATAAAAACTACCTAAGATCTCCCTTCCATCGAAAAAGAATGCAAGCGGGCGTTAAGTTTGATTGCATAAAGACCTTTTCATTCAATTTCTGTACTCAAGTTGAATATTTGATCAGTATAAGACGGTGTTAATGCAGTTTTATTGAAAAGTACGTTATGAAGAAACAGGTATATGCAGACTAATATCTGACTGAGCTACATGCGCATCCATCCATCCTGTATCCATCCATCCCGTATCCACCCATCCATCCCGTATCCATCCATCCATCCATCCATCCATCCCGTATCCATCCATCCATCCATCCCGTATCCATCCATCCCATATCCATCCATCCATCCATCCATCCATCCATCCATCCATCCATCCATCCCGTATCCATCCATCCCGTATCCATCCATCCATCCATCCCGTATCCATCCATCCATCCCGTATCCATCCATCCATCCATCCATCCATCCATCCATCCATCCATCCATCCATCCATCCATCCATCCCGTATCCATCCATCCATCCATCCCGTATCCATCCATCCCATATCCATCCATCCATCCCGTATCCATCCATCCATCCATCCATCCATCCTGTATCCATCCATCCATCCATCCATCCGTCCATCCATCCATCCCGTATCCACCCATCCATCCCGTATCCATCCATCCATCCATCCATCCATCCATCCATCCCGTATCCATCCATCCATCCATCCCGTATCCATCCATCCCGTATCCATCCATCCATCCCGTATCCATCCATCCATCCATCCATCCGTCCATCCATCCATCCCGTATCCACCCATCCCGTATCCATCCATCCATCCATCCATCCATCCCGTATCCATCCATCCATCCATCCATCCATCCTGTATCCATCCATCCATCCATCCATCCGTCCATCCATCCATCCCGTATCCACCCATCCCGTATCCATCCATCCCGTATCCATCCCGTATCCATCCCGTATCCATCCATCCATCCCATATCCATCCATCCATCCATCCCGTATCCATCCCATATCCATCCATCCATCCATCCCGTATCCATCCATCCATCCATCCCGTATCCATCCATCCATCCATCCCGTATCCATCCATCCATCCATCCCGTATCCATCCATCCATCCATCCCGTATCCATCCATCCCGTATCCATCCATCCATCCATCCATCCGTCCATCCATCCATCCCGTATCCACCCATCCCGTATCCATCCCGTATCCATCCATCCATCCATCCATCCCGTATCCATCCATCCATCCATCCATCCCGTATCCATCCATCCATCCATCCATCCCGTATCCATCCATCCATCCATCCCGTATCCATCCATCCATCCATCCCGTATCCATCCATCCATCCCGTATCCATCCATCCATCCATCCATCCCGTATCCATCCATCCCGTATCCATCCATCCCGTATCCATCCCGTATCCATCCATCCATCCATCCATCCGTCCACCCATCCATCCCGTATCCATCCCTCCCGTATCCATCCATCCCGTATCCATCCATCCATCCCGTATCCATCCATCCATCCCGTATCCATCCATCCCATATCCATCCATCCATCCATCCATCCATCCCGTATCCATCCATCCATCCATCCATCCATCCCGTATCCATCCATCCATCCCGTATCCATCCATCCATCCATCCATCCCGTATCCATCCATCCATCCATCCATCCATCCCGTATCCATCCATCCATCCATCCATCCCCTATCCACCCCGTATCCATCCATCCATCCCGTATCCATCCATCCATCCCGTATCCATCCATCCATCCCGTATCCATCCATCCATCCCGTATCCATCCATCCATCCCGTATCCATCCATCCATCCATCCATCCATCCATCCCGTATCCATCCATCCATCCATCCCGTATCCATCCATCCATCCATCCCGTATCCATCCCTCCCGTATCCATCCATCCCGTATCCATCCATCCCGTATCCATCCCATATCCATCCCATATCCATCCATCCATCCATCCATCCATCCATCCATCCATCCATCCATCCATCCATCCATCCCGTATCCATCCATCCATCCATCCCGTATCCATCCATCCATCCATCCTGTATCCATCCATCCATCCATCCTGTATCCATCCATCCATCCATCCCGTATCCATCCATCCCGTATCCATCCCATATCCATCCATCCATCCATCCATCCATCCATCCATCCATCCATCCATCCATCCATCCATCCATCCCGTATCCATCCATCCATCCATCCCGTATCCATCCATCCATCCATCCCGTATCCATCCATCCATCCATCCCGTATCCATCCATCCCGTATCCATCCCATATCCATCCATCCATCCATCCATCCATCCATCCATCCATCCATCCATCCATCCATCCATCCATCCCGTATCCATCCATCCATCCATCCCGTATCCATCCATCCATCCATCCCGTATCCATCCATCCATCCATCCCGTATCCATCCATCCATCCATCCATCCATCCATCCCGTATCCATCCCGTATCCATCCATCCATCCATCCATCCATCCCGTATCCATCCATCCATCCATCCATCCATCCATCCATCCCGTATCCATCCCGTATCCATCCCGTATCCATCCATCCATCCATCCATCCATCCATCCATCCATCCATCCATCCCGTATCCATCCATCCCGTATCCATCCCGTATCCATCCCGTATCCATCCATCCATCCATCCATCCGTCCACCCATCCATCCCGCATCCATCCCTCCCGTATCCATCCATCCCGTATCCATCCATCCATCCCGTATCCATCCATCCATCCATCCCGTATCCATCCATCCCATATCCATCCATCCATCCATCCATCCATCCATCCATCCATCCATCCATCCATCCATCCATCCATCCATCCCGTATCCATCCATCCATCCCGTATCCATCCATCCATCCCGTATCCATCCCGTATCCATCCATCCATCCCGTATCCATCCATCCATCCATCCATCCCGTATCCATCCATCCATCCATCCCGTATCCATCCATCCCATATCCATCCATCCATCCATCCATCCATCCCGTATCCATCCATCCATCCATCCATCCCGTATCCATCCATCCATCCATCCCGTATCCATCCATCCCATATCCATCCATCCATCCATCCATCCATCCCGTATCCATCCATCCATCCATCCATCCCGTATCCATCCATCCATCCATCCCGTATCCATCCATCCATCCATCCCGTATCCACCCCGTATCCATCCATCCATCCCGTATCCATCCATCCCGTATCCTTCCATCCATCCCGTATCCATCCATCCATCCATCCCGTATCCATCCATCCATCCATCCCGTATCCATCCATCCATCCATCCATCCATCCATCCATCCATCCATCCATCCATCCATCCATCCATCCATCCATCCCGTATCCATCCATCCCGTCTCCATCCATCCATCCATCCCGTATCCATCCATCCATCCATCCATCCCGTATCCATCCATCCATCCATCCCGTATCCACCCCGTATCCATCCATCCATCCCGTATCCATCCATCCCGTATCCTTCCATCCATCCCGTATCCATCCATCCATCCATCCCGTATCCATCCATCCATCCATCCCGTATCCATCCATCCATCCATCCATCCATCCATCCATCCATCCATCCATCCATCCATCCATCCATCCATCCATCCCGTATCCATCCATCCATCCATCCATCCATCCCGTATCCATCCATCCATCCATCCATCCATCCCGTATCCATCCATCCATCCATCCCGTATCCATCCATCCATCCATCCATCCATCCATGACTAATCCATCAATCAATACATCCATCTATCCATCTAATATTTGGGTTAATTTTATTTTGGTCTTCTTTATGCATCGTTATGGGGAATTCTGTTGCATTGCTTTATTAATCTTCGGTACATGGATCATGGGAACCCAGCAAAATTGGTTATAAATGTAGAATTGATCCAATTTGTTTCAAAGAGGTGCAAGCGAGGCCACTTGCGATTCCTTTTGCAAAGCAGAAGAAGATACAATGTCAATTGGCTCTTCACACACATTTAGGGGTGAACAAATAAAATAAAATAAGTAAATATTTCTTAGGCACACCGTCGATAAGCAGCCAATTTGGCGCCGTTAGTGTGACCTCAAGGACAAAGTAGGGTCACTACCCGTTTTCACATGGCAAGTGTTTTATTCCAGCCACATTCACTCAGCCACTTTCCAATTATTGCTTGGAGTTTATGCATCGCTTCTTTCTCGAAATTAGTGAATTTCCCGAAGATACTGACGCTTACCCACAACTGGTCAGAGTCTGACCTACTAAGGAAGTGATTTTCCAACCCCCTTTTCAGTAGAAAATGCCGGAAGTACAAGTTCCTGCACTTCTGGACCTTCTAGAAGCTGCGGACGACAAATTCATCGAACTGTTCGGCTCCATCCCCTCAAATCGCGTTGTCGCACCCGGCCGAGTGAATCTGATAGGCGAGCACACGGATTACAATGAGGGCTACGTTCTGCCCATGGTGAGAACTCGTAAGGCTTGATTTACCAAAAAAGTGTTCGCAGGTTCCTTCCTGTGTAGGCAGGTGTGGAAGTGGAAAAGAGAGGCAGGTGGGACCTTTTTAAAGGGAGCATAAAATTATCTCTGGAAGCAAGCATCCTGGTCACAATCATTGCCCTTTCTGACTCCATTTCGTTCCAAAATCACGATGCTAAGTAAAGGCGGTAAACACTATGCTAAACATGGAAAAAATATAAAGGCTTGGATCGGGTGGCATTAATCTCCCGTTTCAATGTGCATTTTTCCTCAAGGGCAGGTTGAAAGGCCAGAAAAAGGCCTTGCTGTGCCTCGAAAGTGAAGAGCCTTCGCCTCCTTGACTAGCTGACTAGTCTTGAATGTTTGTAAGGAGGCTTTGCCTCTGCTCCTCCTAGGGATGTATGTAAAACGAGTGTTTTGCCTTCACTTATAGGACACTTCTTTTCACCGTAAACAGCTCAAACCCATGAAGCGCTCGGGTGATCCTTCGTTTGACCGCGGAGCGCGTAAACCCATTTTTCATCACATACCGCTCGATTTTCATATAATCAAAAAAAAAAGGCGTGTGTACATAATCTGCATGAAAGACATGCGTTTGATAAGTCGTTGCCTCAGGTTAAAACAGGTGATTAGAGCAAGGTTCACCATAAATCACAGAATTGTTGGATCACCTAGTGCCTGCAGTCAGAGGTTACAGTTGTGTTCTAGGCTAAGGTTAGGAGTGAATTGGTTTACCACCAGCCACCCGCTCGGTGGTAAGGCTCATGGCTAAGGGATGTATGAGGGCTAGCAGACCGCCCATGCCCCAAAAGAACCCATAGAACCGGCCCTAGGGCCAATAATGGGCGTATACCGGCCGGGCGCGGGCGTTGTATTAGACAACTTTGATGTGTGGAACGTCTTGATGGGCAGAGGATAAAGCGTCCCACTGTAATTCACACTTCCACATGGAGTACTTTCAATTCAAAGCCCTGGCACTCGTCTCTTATCTTCATTTTGTCAGCCTTTTGACTGCGGAAGAGGCATCCTCAACGTCACGTGCATGTGAAATGTGCTCTTTCTTTGCGAAAACTGATGACTTCTGATGATGGGGTGGAAGTACATCAAATTTTTGTTGCTTTCAGTGGTAGTGGTTAGTTTGACCGGCTGAATAGTGCAGGAAGAGGACAAAACCAGAGCACCTGGTCCGCTCTAGAGTGTGTCAGGGACGACATTAACGAGAGAGAAGAGCGTGTCAAACGAAGAATGGAAAGTAGGTTTGTGTGGTTGGTCTTGTGCTCTCCTTAAACAAGCACAAATGCTTTGCGAGTTTGGTGCAGTTGACAAGGGTTTGCGCCAACATCAGTCACCTCAAAGAGAAAGAAAGTGGTTTCCGGGACTTTATGTCATTCTTTTGTCTCCCTTTGCGTGCACCGTGAAGAGTTGTGGAAACATTCCGCCTTCAACACCGTTGGCTGTGCAACGAGGATGTTGCGATTCAATGATAAGATTGGCGAAGCCAATGAAAATAAGTATTCTACAGGTCCAATTAAAAGGGCTCGCATCAGCTCTCAGTAACCTTAAGATGAACCAATTTAAGGCAGTCCTACGTCATGTAGCGGAGGAGGCAAACTTTACGATGGAACCCTGTCGTATTGATAAGTTTCTTTGATTACACGAATAGGCCTTACCGATGGCGACAGTGATGGTGTCGGCGCCGAGAAGAGGAGACGGTGATGGCGGCATCTGCTGCATATACACAATGTCGGAGCAGGAGGGCGAGCTCAACACGGTGACTTTTAGTTTGACCGGTGTGGAGAAGAAGACGGCGGCAAAGGGCGAACGCTGGTCTGCCTACATCCGTGGCGTTATAGCCGTCTTCCAACGTGAGTTTTGAGAAGAGGGCTGTGGTTGTAAAGAAAATTTTTACATGCCAAAAGGCGACATTTGTTGTGGAGTGATGTCTGACGCATTTCAAAGTTGGCATCGGGTTTGGAAGAAATTGTTTTACCATTGACTACCAATACGTTGGCCAGCGTATCCTCCTAAGAGTCGTTGTTTTCTATTGGTAGCACACTGCTGTTAAAGTGAAACAAGATTTGGGTATTTTCTCAACGAATTAATTTATTCAAGGAAGCAGTTCTGTGCAATTTTTTTGTGGTCTCAAAGACCAATCATTAACACTAGGCGACGGCCGGCACGGAAAGGTTTGACAGTACCATCGAACAGCCTCACTCCTGGTCCTGTGAGTGTTAACTATTCAGCATTTTGCACGATCTCGCAACTGAACCTGCTCTTTGTTCTTACAGAAAGGTTTATTTACCTGCACCAGTTCCGCCACCTGTTGCGTTAGGCGGCGTTCAAGTGTCTTCCAACAGACAGGCGCTTTTTGTGCGTTGTGTAAACAAACTCAGGAAAGGCAGCTGTGGATGGGGGAGTCGACACGTCAAGGGTCGTCTAAGAAGCGTTTACTTTGGCCATATTACTTCGCTCGGACTGTGCACCTTATCACTGCACCACCACTGGCCGTGGCGTCTTCAGTAGACTGGTAAACGCAATCAAGCGTTGTTGCTACTGTTGTCTGGCAGCCTCTTCAAAGGCGTAATTCGACCGAGTCGGTAGTCAGCCACCTTGTGCATAAGAAACGGTTTGATTTTAACCCGATCAGCAGTTGTGCCTGCTGTTCGTCACACCTTCACACACAATCTCACACACTCGAATCTGGAATTGCCTTCTTAGGAAGTTGCGCTCGCAAAGCAGTAAGTGGGTTTTGGCGAACCGGTCAGTGAAACATGCGGAAGAGACAAAGAACTAAATAATGGTTTTATGGAACAGTTTTGGATAGCAAGTTTCCCACCTGAGACTTGGAAAGCAAGTCGGGGTCGCCTTTAATGGAGCAGAGCAGGGTGGGTGGAGAGTGTCATGTCAGTAGACTGGCGCACACACTCAGCAAGTCCCTTCAAAGGCGAAAGAGGTCAATTCAGCTGGCAGCTAAGAGGGTGGAAACGACTCACCTTCAAAATTAGTGTTTGTGTTTTTTACAGAATCTGGAGCCCCTCGCTTGCCGGCGTTCAACGCTGTTGTGGTGTCTAGTGTACCAATTGGTGAGGGACTGTCTAGCTCTGCGTCCTTGGAGGTGGCTACTCTCCTCACCTGTGAAAAACTCACCGAGTTCGACGTCTTTTCAGTGAGTTGGTTAAAGCAACTAACCCATCCACCTTCCTTGTCTTGCTCCATTGGCGAGGCGTTTCCATAAACTAGCGACACTGAACTGATTAGAGGTGGTTCAATAAGCTGGAGATTGATAAATCTGTTGTGGATCTTACGCCTATTTACATCCCCATTCCTACCCTCAAAGATGGAGCTTTGGTGGTCTACTGCTGGTTGAGTGTTGAGTGTAGTGTGCCAACTACTGAACGATCTTTGGGAAGTAGTCAGAAGGATGAAGAAATGGTTGGAATAGGGCAAGAAGTGGTAAAACTTGTTCCAGCAGAACTTTGCTTCTCCACCTCCTCCTCCTCCACCTCGTTTAACTTGCAAGTCTTAAACGGTGGGCAGCCGAGGATGCCCGCGGTCACTTCGCTCCAAGTCATTCCAAGAGGTGGAGGTTTACTTCCCGGACACGCTCACAACGGCATGGACTAACTAGTTTGCATCCATTTCCACTCAGGTGACGTCTGCAATCTGTACGAAGAGGGAAATGGTTTATGCATGCACAATCACGACTTCTCTTCCACAATTACACTTGACATATTTTATTCCAAGCTGACCGACAGCGCACTCATTTGCCAACGCGCCGAACACGAGTGGGCCGGATCGCCATGCGGTCTGATGGACCAACTTACGTGTCTAGGGGGCCTTCGTGGACACGCTCTCTTCATCGACTGCAGGTACTGCCCGTTTACCCATTCCCTACCCCCGTACCTTTCGCCATCCGACATTGGAAGAGGAAAGGAATTAAACCGCCTCAAACACCACGACCTTGCCTCTTGTGAAATAAAGCCGTCTACTCAGCTACTCTAAGTAGAAAGCACACCTCCAACCTCTCGCCATGGCAGGATGTGGAGGGTTAAGTGATGCCTTAAGGACGTGATCTAAGCTGAGAAAGGTGTTTATCAATAAATCAGTCATAGTTTTTCATTGTGTAAATGGACGGCCACTGCAGAAAGCGCGAGTGAAATTCATACCTGGAACATCGAAACTGCTAGCTGGAAAAGTCTCCTGGACAGGAGAGCGGCGACGAAAACGTAAGTGGCTAAGGTGATGTAGCGAGCCAAAGCATATGCATCTACTACTGCAGGGTCCTGACTCTCGTTTCCTGTCCGGCATCTACCGCGAACGCAGTTGAAAAATAAATTTGTGTATAGTCGAAGGCAAGGAATGCTCTGAGTTCTTAATGAGATTGCCTCCGCTTGCCCACAGATCCAACGACTGCAAACCCATAAAGATGGACTTCAAGGGCAAGGCAAAGGTGGTGATCGTAGCCAGTGGGGTCCATCATCGCATAGCCGCCGGCCAATATCGCATTCGTCGCGCAGAATGTGAGGAACTGTCCAAGCACTTCAAGGTGAACAGTCTCCGTGACCTGCAAAAGAAACTGCCACAGTTGGAAGAACTTTGTGCAGGCAAGTTCTAATACCACCTTGAAAGTCGACTCGTCACCTTACTTAACCATTGTAGAGGCCAGAGAAGCCCTAAGCTTTACCTCCGCTAGTCGACTTCGCCACGTCTTAACGGAAAACCAACGTGTTCTCGACGCTCTCAATGCCATGGAAACCGCCAACTGCACAAAACTCGGTCAGCTGATGCAACAGAGTCACACATCCATGAAGTCAGTCGCCTTCCGCTGCTCACTGCATCATCCATCACGCAGCTCTACAACCTCCTCCTTCTCTATTTCAGATGCGACTACGAGGTGTCCTGCAAGGAGGTGGACGAATTGGTCGACATTTGCATGTCAACGAACGGCGTCTACGGCGCCCGAATGACTGGTGGTGGATTCGGCGGCTCCCTAGTGGTCCTCATCAAGCCTGACGCCGTGGCCGATCTCATTACCGCAGTCGACGTAAGCCAAACCGCCATCCTCTTTCATCATCCTCCCATTCTACTTATGACACCAGTTCCAAGCGATTTTGCCCCCCCTTACCCTTTAGACGAAATACTCGGGTGCTGCCAAGATCTACGTCGTGGATGCATCACAGGGCGCGCACATTCTCCCCCAAAACAAGGAGCGCACCAAGTCCATTTCTAAGTGCGATCCTTAGTAGAAGACTCCCTCCTTCCCTTCCTCTCTCTCCACCCTCCTTCTTCCCACTGCATTACTAATACACAGAAACAGTCTCACATCTCGCTTATTAATCATGCTTTGGAAGAAGACCTCGATATGCCACACTGCCACAATAAAAGGACATTTGGGGGACATAATTGCCACATCGTTCAACGTAGCTGTAGGACACCCACTCGTCTTCGCATTTCTCCACGAAAAGGCAATGCTACAAGTGGGAGTAGGGAGTCAACTCGGATAAGAATGGCAGATGGGTCGGGATCACAGGAATAGTTGATGCCAATGGAGAGAGAGCCCACAATCCACTTCACCAGCGAATTTCCCAACCGCCAACACGTAAATGTCATCAACTACAATGACCTGCTACGCGCGGACCCTACCAGTACCAGCGAGGTTGATGTAAAGTTCACTGTAGATGCTAACAAGCTCGCCATATCCAATGCTCCGCACAGAACATGCCCTCATGTCGTCAACATGGTGCTGAAATAGACGGTTCAGACAGGAGGCAGGATTGCAGATAGAAAGACTATTAATATTCATACATTGCACAGCGTGAAGGCGCCATTATGGACTGTAAAATAAGTCCAGTACCGAGATGTTAGTTGGGGACGCTGCAACGACGTAGACAGGTAAGTCGAAGGGCATCAACACAGACACCAGAGCAGTCGCAGTCAGGCAGTTAAGAGGGAATGAGGTGGAAGCAAGACCATCACCGATGAACATACGTAGAGGGAAAGGGGAACCTAGAAAGAAACGAAAGTTGTCTTCAGCAAGTTGACTGGTTGTGAAGCTCGAGAACCTACAGACCACAAGAAATAAAACACAGGGCACGAAATAGGCGCTAGAATACAGAAATTAGCAGATTTTATGGATTATTTTCACAAGAAAGAATCTAAAACATATCACAATTTGGAGACGCTATAGCAATTGCTTAAAAGAAACTAAGGGTCCTTAAACAACCCACTCCCCTTGAGTTGTGGGACTGCAGATAAGTAGCAAAAAAGGTGTGCTCCCAAATTCTGGCATACATAATAGCAAATGTGGCAACATATTCACTAGAACAGCCAGGAGGAACTGCATATCATGAAAGGGGAGAAATAGGTGAGAGAGATAGTGAGGAACAGAACAAAGTGACGAATACAATGACCCAAAATGGGGCACAAAACCAAGAACACACTACAGTTTTTGCATCCAATTAATGTATTATCATTATATTTGTAAAGGAGGACCTAAAAGCGGACAACCTTACAGGCGCCTTAACAGCCTCTCGCGCAAACAGCGAGATTTTGGCTTACCGATCAGTCAGTGCAGCCAAAACGCCAAACAAAACACCAAAACTAGTGCTCCAGATATAGACAGAAACAGGGCAAAACCAAGTTCCTTTAAACAAGGCAAATCAGAATAAAGTACAGAAATTTCTGTTCTATTCAAAACTACCGCACCCATACCATGTCATTTGAGCATGAAACACCACTTTGGCTATGGCGCATGGCAAAAGGGATAAAAGAAGAAAGTTGAAGACCGCAGTAAATAACCAGAAATAACGTCACAGATTCTTTTCAATTCATGACATACATTTCAAATATTAATTGTAATCGAGAAATTTTGGTACCAAACATTTACATTTCACAGTCAATTTTGGAGAAAAAGGAGGTAAATTGCAGCTGCTTTTTCATTAACTTTATTACAAATTGAGATTATGTAGATGGATCAGCTCTACAAATTATGACAGCAACCCTTTTTTCGCGTGGCCTCTGTTTCCAAATTGTTTGTTGTGAAAAACGAGTTTTGGGTGGGTGTACTTATAATAGTAGTAACATAAAGCAGTTAATTAGGTTCACTGCTGAGAAGCGATGGCACAACGAAATTACTATTCTCGTCAAATAAATTTACCTTAGATAGCATCCATAATTGCTTATTTCGCTGGGCACGCAGCGTAGCTCCATCATTTTACCTGACCATGCGACAATAAATCAACCTACACGGAACTCATAACCGGTCCGAATAAACTGCAAAGCGGCAATTACGTTTCACAGTAAATAACCAAAATAAACTTCATAATTGCCGTGAACCTATTACTATCTGTTTTAGAGCAATGTAGCCCGACACAATACATGCAGACCTAAAAGTTGCATACATTATGCAATCCGGGTGGATGGACGAAATAAAACCGCAGCTACGTTGCTATTACAAGATATATATATATATATATAAAGATGCATTCCATCGGTGGCTTATTAGGTGTACCGCTGGGTACAACGGGCGTCGTTCCCTGCGTGTTTGAACCCAGGGTCCCTTACCATTGGCAAGTGCTTCCAAAGGCAAAATCTCTATGCTTTGGATGTTTAGTCATCGGTTTTGGTAAAAGGTTACTAAGTGTCATAGTAATCGCACCTTCGCAATGGTCTCGAGCCTTTCTGAACGATAAACGCATTGGTCTACCCAAGCATTGTTCCTCCTGTCGCCATCAGGGAGGCCTCGGGGCTCACCTTTCTTTCTTGCTAGCATAGCCAGAGGTTTATGAGCCTCTCACCTTATGTTTTGCAGGTTGAGGCCGAGACAGCCTGCGTCTAATTTAGATGATTGTAACGGTGATGCTCTTCTTGGCATTTGGGGCTTTGTCTTTACAACTGTGGCTTCTGCGTATTCTTTTTAAGACAGAAGAAGACATGCTTGGAATACATCAGTGGTGTAAGCTAATAAAGTTGCTTAGAGGTTAGTTCATACAAAATGGATTCCTAATAAAACTGAGAATCATCAGCCTAATGCGCTGCACAAGCATCTCCTCTTTTGAGAGACGTCCCCGGCGGTCCTCTTGGTCAACCTGACTCCTAAGCTGTCGACAAGGAACTCAGCGCTGCAAGGAGAGACATCCACCATCCAACCGTGCTAGTCACGAAGCGAGTGCACTTGGCGATACACATGATCCCAATGTCAGAGACGTCTCTTGGCAGATCAGCTGCAGCTGGGGGAGTCCCATTGTGTTTGGGAAGTTGGCTCGGTGGTGAGGGTTTGCGTCAACTAAAGTGGATTCATACAAGGATGGCGAGGATGTGTCACGGTTTACTTGCAGGTGGAGAATGGTGTCATTTTATCGTGAGGGTAAGGTAAAGAAACTGGGTGAAGAAGATGTTTGTGTGGTTCGTGGCAAGTGTCGCTTCTGCTGTTGGTAGTTTTCGCACAAAACGGAGCAGTAATGTGGTTGACGAAAAGCGAGGTTACTTTTAGCTAAGCTATTACTAATCCCGAACGATTCTTCCATTCGTATAAAGTGCCTGGCGTCCATCAGGTTCGGCTTCCATTAACACCGAGTTCTCATCCCTAGGCTGTCCTGCAGACGATGAATGGCATGAAATTCTGGTAAAATATGAAAAAATATAATATTACTGTAAAAGTGAGGACCACCGAACTGCCTCAGATGCCAGTGCAATCAGAAAAAGAGCAAAATAGGGTCAAAGATAAAAGTCGAAACATTTGTTCCTCAACAACTACGAGGCAGATAAAATTACATAATGACGAAAAATTCATTCGATCAAAATGAAAGCGTTGATAAATATTATTAACCCCAAAAAATTAAGCCTTGGGAGAGATACGGGAAGTAATGCATCCATCCATCCATCCATCCATCCATCCATCCATCCATCCATCCATCCATCCATCCATCCATCCATCCATCCATCCATCCATCCATCCATCCATCCATCCATCCATCCATCCATCCATCCATCCATCCATCCATCCATCCATCCATCCATCCATCCATCCATCCATCCATCCATCCATCCATCCATCCATCCATCCATCCATCCATCCATCCATCCATCCATCCATCCATCCATCCCGTATCCATCCATCCATCCATCCATCCCGTATCCATCCATCCATCCATCCATCCATCCATCCATCCATCCATCCATCCATCCATCCATCCATCCATCCATCCATCCATCCATCCCGTATCCATCCATCCATCCATCCATCCCGTATCCATCCATCCATCCATCCATCCATCCATCCATCCATCCATCCATCCATCCATCCATCCATCCATCCATCCATCCCGTATCCATCCATCCATCCATCCATCCATCCCGTACCCATCCATCCATCCATCCCGTATCCATCCATCCATCCATCCCGTATCCATCCATCCATCCATCCCGTATCCATCCATCCATCCATCCCGTATCCATCCATCCATCCATCCCGTATCCATCCATCCATCCATCCATCCATCCATCCATCCATCCATCCATCCATCCATCCATCCATCCATCCATCCATCCATCCATCCCGTATCCATCCATCCATACATCCATCCATCCATCCATCTGTCTATCTATCCATCCCGTATCCGTGTAAATGAAGTGTAGCCGCCGAACCTTTCTGGCCGCTTCTCATAAGCGAAGTGGAAACAACAAGTACTAAAGAAAGGAATGGCAAATTTGTGATTAGTAGGAATAATTTGAAAGAAAAAGTTTATCAGCATGAGAGAGCGATTAAATGTGCGAGCTGTCTCAGCTTCGGTCAGTGGAGGTTCGTAAACGCATTCATCCGACGCTTTTTGCATTGAACCGAGGGAGCAAGTAGGGCCGAACACCTTCTCCGGCTCGAAGAAGACGCGAAGGATTCTGCTTTCCACTTCAATGCGGCTAACGCAACACCAACTCATGTACCCTAGCGTTGGTGCCAAGCCACGAATTGGAGAGGTTTCCATATCTATGAACCTAAATCGATGGATCGTTGGATGGATACGGGATGGATGGATGGATGGATACGGGATGGTGAAGTGGAGAGCTGTTTGAATGTATGGATATACGGATACGGGATGGATAGATAGACAGATGGATGGATGGATTCAGGATAGCCTCAACGTCAATCACTTGACTGTGCGCCTTCACCGCCTGCGCCGCCGTTCAGGTCAACTTTGATGAGCACTGACTCACCCCAATGAGCGCATCAAAGGCTGCAGCTCTCGCTCTCGCTCTCGCTCTCACCCTCTCAACTTGCTCATAACTTTTGTCAACCAGTGTCACCATTCCTGATGCAAGGTCCTATTGGCATCACCTGATCCTATTCTCCTTCTGGTATAGCAACTTGTAGAAATGAATGTTTCGCAACAATTTGGCGTGCCATTTCCGTGGAGAGGACTGCGTGGTCCTGCGCAGTGGGTGGGAGATTCGCGAGTACAGACCATCGCCCGCCATCCCACTCGTCATCGTCAGACGACACCCCACGGCTGAGGTGTATGAATGCGATGATAGACGAAAGTCGTGCACAGGCATCTCTAGCCCGCTTGTGCCAAGGTGGGGGCCAAATGCTTTGTGGAGACGCGGGTTTGAGCGTCCAAGTCGCCCGATGCTGAGTCGCCTTGAGGTGTTGCCAATGTGGCAAATGCAGTGCTGCATCTCTGCGCATTGTCAATTCTGGCAAGCAATGATGCGGTGGTCATAGCCTTCCTGCTCCCCTCCAAGCGAGTGCAGTGGACTCGTCTTCTATGCTGTCTTTGTCTAGCCTCCCTACCTGTAAACTGACCAAACAACGCAGCTCTCCGCTCCTTCATGATGACGAAAGAATGCTCTCGAGACCTTTTGGTGTTGTTGTGCTCAAGTTCTACTCGCTGCTTAGGCTGTCGTAGCTTTGCCGAGTGGACTAGACTGGACTAAACTGGACTGGACTGGACTGGACTGGACTGGACTCAACTGGACTGGACTGGACTGGACTGGACTGGACTGGACTGGACTGCACTCCGAGCAATGCCGACTGGATAGTGAATGGATGAATGGTTGCGTGAGGCAATACGGGCTGGATAGACGGATGTGGGAGGGAGGAATGTAATGGTTAAGAGGATTGGGAATGGAATGTGAGGATGGATGGACGATGGTTGAGAATATCTGTACTGCTCTGCACAGGTGCCATTTCCTCCTTTGTGTGGAAAGGGAATTTCGGTGGACCGCGCAGTGCTTTGTTGAAGTAGATGCAGCATTAGGCCGCACACGACTTGGCGCACTGCCCTGTTGCCAACCCAAGTCTGAAGGCTAAAGGGTAAGACATGCTGCCGTTTTCAGCAGCCTCCTTTCCAAGTGTCCTCTGTTGCCTTGGTGAGCGGTCGCAAACCTGTCAATACATCCTCCCGTACCCATCCATCCAACCATCCCGTATACATCCCCTATCAATCCATGCAACCAACTAAATACTTTGCCCTTCGCTGCAGTTGCCATTGGCACTGAGTCAAAACCAAACATCATCTTGAATGTCATGATTTATTTGAAGTCAAACGCAGAAAACAGTGCTGAGCTATTTGGAAGAACTCCTTAATTATTAATGATGCTCAAATTGTGCGGCTCTATGAGTCTCTTCGTCAAGTGTTCATCACAACTACTGGCGCGCGCACTGTTTGTCAACACAAATGGTACCGGGTGGGCACTTGGTGCAGAATCTTCCCAGTTTATAGGGCTTCCGTCTCCACCAATTGCCCCTAAATGCAAGTAAATGCAGATGTTGTAAGAGAGTTGTCGGGTTTTTTACAGGAGCACAGCGCCCATTGGTAGCGGTGAACTCACGGAGGGGAGTACTGACAAGCCATGAGGTAGACTGGTGCAGGCCATCTCGGGAAGTGGGCATCACACCGTCTGACCGCGCATCCAACCTCAGACGTGTTGGCCCAAATCATCTAAACGTGCGAGTGCAGGCATTACTTGAAGGCACAGTAAATGCATGCAGAGCCTGCCTAATCAGAATTGTGAGAATCAACAAAGTTGAAAGTTAGAGTATGGAATTGTAGAAAGGATGCTGAATATCACCTGTGTGTAGTGTCCACAGACTTTCCCGTGCATGCAACCGTCATCGTAAGAGTAATCTTTCCTCTCATCTCTCCACAATTGCATCATTCTCCTAAGGTCCGCTGGCCGGCCTCCAGTCATGGCAAGATTTTGCCCTGTGCCTGCATAATCTGTCCATATTCTTGTATCTGGATGCCTAAATCTACATCGTGCGACCCATCTCGCGGCGAGATTCTCCAACTTTTGCGAATATGTCTAACGCAAAGCAAACATGTTACAATAAGGTTGCATTGCAATGTGCTGCCAAGGTGACAAGACCAGAGCTAAACAGAAATCAGATGCGACACATGCATTGCTTACCATTAGCATCATGTCGGCTGCGGGTGGGTACACTTCATCTCGAGTGTCTTTATGGTAGGTGACGACAAGGCTACGCTCCTTCTCAGTAAGAGCATGAGCCACAACAAACAGCGCGGTCAGGAGAGTAGCTGCCTTGATCATGATGGCTAAGACAAGGCAAATGGTGCGGATTAGAACACACACACACACACACACACACACACACACACATACATACATACATGCATTGGGATAAGCAACTTTAGCTTACTCAACTCACTCGAACACCTGAAAACACCGTTGAAGCAGAATATTTGCGCCTCTTATGTACTTGTCGCCAGTGAGGCAAAGAGCCACTGTGCCAATGAGATCGTCATGGTTGCACCAATCACTTTGGGTTTGAAATGTCGTAATCAAACATTGGATAGCATCCATTTCACATTATGCATGACGTGCCACCACCACCACCACCACCACCACCACCACCACCACCACCACCACCACCACCACCACCACCACCACCACCACCACCACCACCACCACCACCACCACCACCACCACCACCACCACCACCACCACCACCACCACCACCACCACCACCACCACCACCACCACCCTCATCATCATCATCATCATCATCATCATCATCATCGCCATTCAATGTTGCACCTCATGTCAACCTAAAGTTCATGCTTTATGCTAAATAGATAGCCAAACAGTTTGCAAGCAGTTTGCATTCGAGGACTGCTGATGTCGATTAACCGAAGCTGCTGCCATTGATCTGGCGCACAAGAGGCCAGAGGCCAGAGGACTGAGGACAGAGGCCAGAGGCCAGAGGACTGAGGACAGAGGACAGAGCAGTGTCCAATAGGCTAGGAAGCAACACCAAAATACTTGTACTGAAGGTAGCAGTCACTTTACTGTGCATTCATAGCCGGTTACATGATCCCAATGCCCACTGACCAGCCTCCTGTCTCCTGACTGCCTCCAAATTTGCTCATCGCCATCTGGCCTCGAGGTTAACTTGTGCAGTTGGTGCTGCAATCCCAGCGCAGAGGTGTGAGCCTCTGTACCACTCCGCAATGCCACTTCCACATTATAGGCGTCCTTCTTCTCCAACAGGCACAAAGCGACGCGAAGTGCACCTGTCCACAGCATAACACTGACCACAGCACTATGCAGTGATGATCAAATTCTCGCATCATATGATCGGGTTAATCAAAGCAGAAGTTGTTTGTACTCCTCAACTGCGATTACAAACAATCCACTGCCATTGCTTGATAACAGGGCATAACTTCTGCACATTTCTGGCACTTCTAATTGCTAGCACTTCTCAGCAGCACCGAATGCCTTTTGTGTATTTGCGTTTTCTTTCAATCTTACCACTACTGCGTGGAATGAAGCTCCACAGCCTCGGCCACCACGCCATTCTGCCTGCGAGTGTTCCAACGAACTTTCCACCACCCACGGCTACAGCTGCCTTCGAATTCCACGTGCGACTTGCAACCTCCTTTTGATTGTTTATTTTAGCATTCAACGCTTTGGCATGCAAGTCACTCAGGAAGCTGCAATGAGCCCCGAGGTGTTGGGTAGCGCGCCAACAGTAAAGTTGGCAATGAAAATGAACATCCATTCCCTAATTTATTGAAGCCAATCACTGTGGTAATTTGTGTAGGAGGGGAATGCTGTTGTTGAGGAACATGCAAAACGATGCAATTGTGGCGTCCTCAGTCACCCCTGAAGCCGTAGCCGATTTGACTGTAGCATGGGAGATGCATTATTAGCGTACAGAAGAGTTTTGGCCACTGCTGTAGCCTTGAGGCCGTCTTCTAGGCTTCTGGGTTAGCAGCTGCATGCAGGAGGCTGAAGCACTTCTGAGTTTAAAGGAACTGATAAAGCCTTACACGGCCCTCTTCTTTTGGGCGTCGTCACCAGCCTTCCTCATGTCTCACCTCTGCCATCGAGCACTGCAAGGTGATGGGAGCTCTAAGGTTTGCCCAACTGTTGGCAACTGCAGCTCTCCAATTTGCCTTAATTGAGGGTCCGCGAGCGTCTCTTGACCACTCACCAAAGCTGCAGTTTTGCTTGCTTAAGGCACTCCATTGGAGATGGCGAACGCGGTATCTGTCTGCAACTCTAGACTGGGCAGTAGTTTGCATCGAGGCTGCTTTGTGTAATCAGGGCTAGTCGTAAGAGCACCGGTCTTGAGGTAGACAAGTGCTTGCTTTGTTTGGATTCCATCCACCAGGCCGAGAAGTGCAGGACACGGTGAATGAACACGCACATGACATGTTTCACGGGTACCGCCGACAGCACCGAAACGGACCTCAAAGAATGCTTTACGACTGGTTTTGCTACAGCTGCTAATGACAAAACCCCGGCGATGGCAGAAGACAGGTAAAATTAGCGATGCGTGTGTTGGGAGTGAATGCGTGCATTTCATTCTACGGGAAGACAATGGTTCGCCTGCCCTGTTAGGACTTGATGTCTATCAGTAGAAATCGGGGAATCGTCCGTTTTCTCTCACACTGCCCGCTGCCTTTCATTCGACCATGCGCCTGGTTCCGGTTCCATGCCAGCTTTGCACGCATTCGTGGTGGTATTCCCTCCCAGCAGTGCAGTGCTGTGCTGTGCTGTGCTGGTGATACCTACTACGCTGGCGTCCTCCCTTCAGGGCTCCAATCCAACTCCTAGGCCCATTTCACTGCTTGATAAGGAATGTCGCTGTGCGGGTTCCATTAACGCCTACATTCTCTGAGGTGATGTTTGCGCTTATCCTCATTTCCTCTGCCCACCCGTGCAGAAATTCCAATGAAAGCTGCTTCGACAGACTTTGAGAGAAAACCGGCTTATCTGCACCTCTTAAAATAATCCAGAAAATAGGTGGTATCCAACTGCCACAACTGAAGTAACAAAATCCTAATGAATCCTTTTCTTGTTTCTATCAGGAAAGCGTCAGCACCGCTTTATTGCCAAAGCATCGCCTCTGGTGATGAATGCCATTAATCCCAAAAGGTACTCCCACTTCCCAGACTGCCATTGACAATGGCTCAACATTCAAAGGCGAAAATTGGCGCACCACCTTTGGAGGAGGCGACACTTCTGGCCTCCTCAATGCGACTCCATCGTGAGTGGAGTCAAACGCTTTAGGCCTCACAGCCTCCTACCTATTCTGCTATGCCGTGAAGCTCCGCCTTCTGAGCAGTTGGGGTTGTTGGGTTGAGTGAAGTGCTCAGTGCATCTTCGACGCGCTGCCGTAAGTGGGAATGATTCTACTAATTCGCAAAGTTGCCACAGATCGTCGCTGATACAGAGACACAGACACAGACAGAGGCAGAATCAAGCATTGCAATAAAATCAACTTTTGCATCTATTTATTGTAAGTAGAAGGCAAACAGTAGACTTGCATTTTTTTTTTGTTCGAGTGGTTTTTGTAGAGTGGCGTCTGCAGTTGGTTGCTTTGCGGTGCCGCCCTGTGAATGCTCATCGCGGTTACTTGCGCTTGCATTGTCCGTCCATGCGAGTATGGAAGGGTGGACAGTTGGAGCAGACGTTTGCCTCCCTCTATGGCCTTTTACCACGGTGCTTGTCTCTGCATGCAAGGACACTGGCACCTTGTTGCCACAAAGTCGTGAATGCGTCCAATTTGCAGGTGCATTTGCATGTGTGGACAGCAGTATTAGTTTGTCCGCAAGTGGACTCGCCGTGGAGTCCACTTCTTCCGACGAGCCAGAAGAAGGTGAATTGGTTTAGGCCACTGAGGCACAATACTGTCACAGCGATTGATTGCACAACCGAGGCTCCTTGAGCCGCTCCAAATCATCTGCACAAATAAGCCAAGAAATAAGTAAATAAGCAAATAAGTAAATAAATGAAGGAGGGAAGGAAGGAAGGAAGGAAAGAGAGAAGGAGGGAAGGAAGTTAGTTTGCGAAGGCGCAATTATTTGAAGTAAAGCCGCTTTAGCAGGAATGATGGGCAGTGAATAAGTTGGAAGCAGAGGTAGGTGATGGTGGGAAGAATGGTGCAGATTATTTCCCGGGCGCAATGTCCGCAGATCTTGCCAGGAGTACAGGCGTTGCTTGCATAGGTATGCATAATGCCTCGCTTCTTCCGCCCATCCTACCGACATCCACTTTATGTTTGCTGCGGCACCTCCGCAAGTAGCAAGATTCCGTGCCACATTGTTGTAGTCATTTGCGGGTTCGGGTGTTCATCTTCGCACAACCCAACCCGCTCTTCAGCCATAGCCTCCAGTTCTTTTGAATGCTTCTCACGTAGAACAAGACAACTTGGGGTTAAAGGTGGGGCAAGGCAACAACATGCGGCGTCGAATGCCATCCAATCTGGCCGACTCGTCACCCACCACAAACATCATGTTGGAAGCAGATGGTCGAAGTGTGGAGCGAACTGAAGAATGCGATAATGAAGAATGGTCTTGCGCTCCCCCTCGGTAAGCGCATAGGCCACGACAAACAGTCGGCCAGGTCAGAAGGCCAGCTGCCCTGACCACGGTGACTAGGCTGGAGGAGGGCGAGCAAGGCTTGGGACAAGTGCGCGTGTATCGGAGTAACCAATGTCAATGCGTCTGACTCACTCGGAGAGCTGAAATGACTTCGTAGCAAGAGCTTTGTGGTTTATCGAACTGCCCTTAACGAGGAAGCAAACAACTGCACCAATGCGATCGTGAAACTAGGCCAATGAAGATTGCTGAAAAGCACTTCAAGTGTTCCACTCCTGAAGCGCATGACGCATAACAATCCTCTGTGTTGCATTTGTTTTTTCTGTAGAAGGCGAGTCAGCGGTGGCATCCACCTAATGCCACGGCGAGACACACGGTCAGACGTGCGAATGTGTGATGTGTCACTGTATCGCATGAACTGACCTCTCTGACCAGCTTAATTTGTTGGCTTAACAAAGCGGGTTCAAGTGAAAACATAGAACTGACAACACCCAGATAAGCTCGGTATCGGCAACTTATGCACAATCACTTTATGACTGCTTAGTACACGTTTCTGTGGCATCTCAATATGGGTTGGGCACCGATTGTTGCGGAAGTCATTTGTACCCTGAGTAAACACTGATCCGGACAAGCATGAAGGATTAACTTGGTTTGGGTCGAGTGATTGCAGCCCATTGATGTCGGGGAACGAGGAGGAGGAGGAGGAGGAGGTGGTGCGTTGTCAAATCCATCCACAAATTGTACGAGGTAATGTGCGACTCTTGGCACAAAAATTGGCAACAAATAAGAGAAGACCGAGGCATAAGGTGCATTTTGCAACAATCTCATGAGTCACATAATCGAAGAGCTGCCTTCGCTGTGGAAGAGAGAGAAGGGGAAATGTGGATCAATGGAGTTCCCTTAATGCGAGGAGCTTACAATGAAAGTCTTCAGTCCAATAACATTTTCAAGTGCTTTGAGCACCAACTACGGAGGGGAAATGGAGAGCCAAACCTAAGAGCCGGCAAAGACGACGCAGACAGCAAATTCTTTCCTAGTTTCCTACTTAATTCTTAAGTTATTAAGCAGCAGTACAAATTATTTACTGATCCTCACATTAAGAATCTCATTGATGACTCGGTTAGGGACAGTTTTTGCAGTGGATAGAAGCAGCTACTGCATTTGAATGGATATCACTCCAAAACAATGCTGCGATTTCGTTTAGAGGCTCCCACTACGATTTGAAATTACCAAGCTATTCGTGAAGTGGAGTACACGCAGTCCTCTCCACGGAAATGGCACGCCAATTTGTTGCGAAACATTCATTTCTACAAGTTGCTATACCAGAAGGAGAATGGGATCAGGTGATGCCAATAGGACCTTGCATCAGGAATGGTGACACTGGTTGACAAAAGTTATGAGCAAGTTGAGAGGGTGAGAGCGAGAGCGAGAGCGAGAGCTGCAGCCTTTGATGCGCTCATTGGGGTGAGTCAGTGCTCATCAAAGTTGACCTGAACGGCGGCGCAGGCGGTGAAGGCGCACAGTCAAGTGATTGACGTTGAGGCTATCCTGAATCCATCCATCCATCTGTCTATCTATCCATCCCGTATCCGTGTAAATGAAGTGTAGCCGCCGAACCTTTCTGGCCGCTTCTCATAAGCGAAGTGGAAACAACAAGTACTAAAGAAAGGAATGGCAAATTTGTGATTAGTAGGAATAATTTGAAAGAAAAAGTTTATCAGCATGAGAGAGCGATTAAATGTGCGAGCTGTCTCAGCTTCGGTCAGTGGAGGTTCGTAAACGCATTCATCCGACGCTTTTTTGCATTGAACCGAGGGAGCAAGTAGGGCCGAACACCTTCTCCGGCTCGAAGAAGACGCGAAGGATTCTGCTTTCCACTTCAATGCGGCTAACGCAACACCAACTCATGTACCCTAGCGTTGGTGCCAAGCCACGAATTGGAGAGGTTTCCATATCTATGAACCTAAATCGATGGATCGTTGAATGGATGGATGGATGGATGGATGGATACGGGATGGTGAAGTGGAGAGCTGTTTGAATGTATGGATATACGGATACGGGATGGATAGATAGACAGATGGATGGATGGATTCAGGATAGCCTCAACGTCAATCACTTGACTGTGCGCCTTCACCGCCTGCGCCGCCGTTCAGGTCAACTTTGATGAGCACTGACTCACCCCAATGAGCGCATCAAAGGCTGCAGCTCTCGCTCTCGCTCTCGCTCTCACCCTCTCAACTTGCTCATAACTTTTGTCAACCAGTGTCACCACCCTGATGCAAGGACCCATTGGCATCACCTGATCCTATTCTCCTTCTGGTATAGCAACTTGTAGAAATGAATGTTTCGCAACAAATTGGCGTGCCATTTCCGTGGAGAGGACTGCGTGTACTCCACTTCACGAATAGCTTGGTAATTTCAAATCGTAGTGGGAGCCTCTAAACGAAATCGCAGCATTGTTTTGGAGTGATATCCATTCAAATGCAGTAGCTGCTTCTATCCACTGCAAAACTGTCCCTAACCGAGTCATCAATGAGATTCTTAATGTGAGGATCAGTAAATAATTTGTACTGCTGCTTAATAACTTAAGAATTAAGTAGGAAACTAGGAAAGAATTTGCTGTCTGCGTCGTCTTTGCCGGCTCTTAGGTTTGGCTCTCCATTTCCCCTCCGTAGTTGGTGCTCAAAGCACTTGAAAATGTTATTGGACTGAAGACTTTCATTGTAAGCTCCTCGCATTAAGGGAACTCCATTGATCCACATTTCCCCTTCTCTCTCTTCCACAGCGAAGGCAGCTCTTCGATTATGTGACTCATGAGATTGTTGCAAAATGCACCTTATGCCTCGGTCTTCTCTTATTTGTTGCCAATTTTTGTGCCAAGAGTCGCACATTACCTCGTACAATTTGTGGATGGATTTGACAACGCACCACCTCCTCCTCCTCCTCCTCCTCGTTCCCCGACATCAATGGGCTGCAATCACTGACCCAAACCAAGTTAATCCTTCATGCTTGTCCGGATCAGTGTTTACTCAGGGTACAAATGACTTCCGCAACAATCGGTGCCCAACCCATATTGAGATGCCACAGAAACGTGTACTAAGCAGTCATAAAGTGATTGTGCATAAGTTGCCGATACCGAGCTTATCTGGGTGTTGTCAGTTCTATGTTTTCACTTGAACCCGCTTTGTTAAGCCAACAAATTAAGCTGGTCAGAGAGGTCAGTTCATGCGATACAGTGACACATCACACATTCGCACGTCTGACCGTGTGTCTCGCCGTGGCATTAGGTGGATGCCACCGCTGACTCGCCTTCTACAGAAAAACAAATGCAACACAGAGGATTGTTATGCGTCATGCGCTTCAGGAGTGGAACACTTGAAGTGCTTTTCAGCAATCTTCATTGGCCTAGTTTCACGATCGCATTGGTGCAGTTGTTTGCTTCCTCGTTAAGGGCAGTTCGATAAACCACAAAGCTCTTGCTACGAAGTCATTTCAGCTCTCCGAGTGAGTCAGACGCATTGACATTGGTTACTCCGATACACGCGCACTTGTCCCAAGCCTTGCTCGCCCTCCTCCAGCCTAGTCACCGTGGTCAGGGCAGCTGGCCTTCTGACCTGGCCGACTGTTTGTCGTGGCCTATGCGCTTACCGAGGGGAGCGCAAGACCATTCTTCATTATCGCATTCTTCAGTTCGCTCCACACTTCGACCATCTGCTTCCAACATGATGTTTGTGGTGGGTGACGAGTCGGCCAGATTGGATGGCATTCGACGCCGCATGTTGTTGCCTTGCCCCACCTTTAACCCCAAGTTGTCTTGTTCTACGTGAGAAGCATTCAAAAGAACTGGAGGCTATGGCTGAAGAGCGGGTTGGGTTGTGCGAAGATGAACACCCGAACCCGCAAATGACTACAACAATGTGGCACGGAATCTTGCTACTTGCGGAGGTGCCGCAGCAAACATAAAGTGGATGTCGGTAGGATGGGCGGAAGAAGCGAGGCATTATGCATACCTATGCAAGCAACGCCTGTACTCCTGGCAAGATCTGCGGACATTGCGCCCGGGAAATAATCTGCACCATTCTTCCCACCATCACCTACCTCTGCTTCCAACTTATTCACTGCCCATCATTCCTGCTAAAGCGGCTTTACTTCAAATAATTGCGCCTTCGCAAACTAACTTCCTTCCTCCTTCTCTCTTTCCTTCCTTCCTTCCTTCCCTCCTTCATTTATTTACTTATTTGCTTATTTACTTATTTCTTGGCTTATTTGTGCAGATGATTTGGAGCGGCTCAAGGAGCCTCGGTTGTGCAATCAATCGCTGTGACAGTATTGTGCCTCAGTGGCCTAAACCAATTCACCTTCTTCTGGCTCGTCGGAAGAAGTGGACTCCACGGCGAGTCCACTTGCGGACAAACTAATACTGCTGTCCACACATGCAAATGCACCTGCAAATTGGACGCATTCACGACTTTGTGGCAACAAGGTGCCAGTGTCCTTGCATGCAGAGACAAGCACCGTGGTAAAAGGCCATAGAGGGAGGCAAACGTCTGCTCCAACTGTCCACCCTTCCATACTCGCATGGACGGACAATGCAAGCGCAAGTAACCGCGATGAGCATTCACAGGGCGGCACCGCAAAGCAACCAACTGCAGACGCCACTCTACAAAAACCACTCGAACAAAAAAAAAAAATGCAAGTCTACTGTTTGCCTTCTACTTACAATAAATAGATGCAAAAGTTGATTTTATTGCAATGCTTGATTCTGCCTCTGTCTGTGTCTGTGTCTCTGTATCAGCGACGATCTGTGGCAACTTTGCGAATTAGTAGAATCATTCCCACTTACGGCAGCGCGTCGAAGATGCACTGAGCACTTCACTCAACCCAACAACCCCAACTGCTCAGAAGGCGGAGCTTCACGGCATAGCAGAATAGGTAGGAGGCTGTGAGGCCTAAAAGCGTTTGACTCCACTCACGATGGAGTCGCATTGAGGAGGCCAGAAGTGTCGCCTCCTCCAAAGGTGGTGCGCCAATTTTCGCCTTTGAATGTTGAGCCATTGTCAATGGCAGTCTGGGAAGTGGGAGTACCTTTTGGGATTAATGGCATTCATCACCAGAGGCGATGCTTTGGCAATAAAGCGGTGCTGACGCTTTCCTGATAGAAACAAGAAAAGGATTCATTAGGATTTTGTTACTTCAGTTGTGGCAGTTGGATACCACCTATTTTCTGGATTATTTTAAGAGGTGCAGATAAGCCGGTTTTCTCTCAAAGTCTGTCGAAGCAGCTTTCATTGGAATTTCTGCACGGGTGGGCAGAGGAAATGAGGATAAGCGCAAACATCACCTCAGAGAATGTAGGCGTTAATGGAACCCGCACAGCGACATTCCTTATCAAGCAGTGAAATGGGCCTAGGAGTTGGATTGGAGCCCTGAAGGGAGGACGCCAGCGTAGTAGGTATCACCAGCACAGCACAGCACAGCACTGCACTGCTGGGAGGGAATACCACCACGAATGCGTGCAAAGCTGGCATGGAACCGGAACCAGGCGCATGGTCGAATGAAAGGCAGCGGGCAGTGTGAGAGAAAACGGACGATTCCCCCGATTTCTACTGATAGACATCAAGTCCTAACAGGGCAGGCGAACCATTGTCTTCCCGTAGAATGAAATGCACGCATTCACTCCCAACACACGCATCGCTAATTTTACCTGTCTTCTGCCATCGCCGGGGTTTTGTCATTAGCAGCTGTAGCAAAACCAGTCGTAAAGCATTCTTTGAGGTCCGTTTCGGTGCTGTCGGCGGTACCCGTGAAACATGTCATGTGCGTGTTCATTCACCGTGTCCTGCACTTCTCGGCCTGGTGGATGGAATCCAAACAAAGCAAGCACTTGTCTACCTCAAGACCGGTGCTCTTACGACTAGCCCTGATTACACAAAGCAGCCTCGATGCAAACTACTGCCCAGTCTAGAGTTGCAGACAGATACCGCGTTCGCCATCTCCAATGGAGTGCCTTAAGCAAGCAAAACTGCAGCTTTGGTGAGTGGTCAAGAGACGCTCGCGGACCCTCAATTAAGGCAAATTGGAGAGCTGCAGTTGCCAACAGTTGGGCAAACCTTAGAGCTCCCATCACCTTGCAGTGCTCGATGGCAGAGGTGAGACATGAGGAAGGCTGGTGACGACGCCCAAAAGAAGAGGGCCGTGTAAGGCTTTATCAGTTCCTTTAAACTCAGAAGTGCTTCAGCCTCCCTGCATGCAGCTGCTAACCCAGAAGCCTAGAAGACGGCCTCAAGGCTACAGCAGTGGCCAAAACTCTTCTGTACGCTAATAATGCATCTCCCATGCTACAGTCAAATCGGCTACGGCTTCAGGGGTGACTGAGGACGCCACAATTGCATCGTTTTGCATGTTCCTCAACAACAGCATTCCCCTCCTACACAAATTACCACAGTGATTGGCTTCAATAAATTAGGGAATGGATGTTCATTTTCATTGCCAACTTTACTGTTGGCGCGCTACCCAACACCTCGGGGCTCATTGCAGCTTCCTGAGTGACTTGCATGCCAAAGCGTTGAATGCTAAAATAAACAATCAAAAGGAGGTTGCAAGTCGCACGTGGAATTCGAAGGCAGCTGTAGCCGTGGGTGGTGGAAAGTTCGTTGGAACACTCGCAGGCAGAATGGCGTGGTGGCCGAGGCTGTGGAGCTTCATTCCACGCAGTAGTGGTAAGATTGAAAGAAAACGCAAATACACAAAAGGCATTCGGTGCTGCTGAGAAGTGCTAGCAATTAGAAGTGCCAGAAATGTGCAGAAGTTATGCCCTGTTATCAAGCAATGGCAGTGGATTGTTTGTAATCGCAGTTGAGGAGTACAAACAACTTCTGCTTTGATTAACCCGATCATATGATGCGAGAATTTGATCATCACTGCATAGTGCTGTCAGTGTCAGTGTTATGGTGGACAGGTGCACTTCGCGTCGCTTTGTGCCTGTTGGAGAAGAAGGACGCCTATAATGTGGAAGTGGCATTGCGGAGTGGTACAGAGGCTCACACCTCTGCGCTGGGATTGCAGCACCAACTGCACAAGTTAACCTCGAGGCCAGATGGCGATGAGCAAATTTGGAGGCAGTCAGGAGACAGGAGGCTGGTCAGTGGGCATTGGGATCATGTAACCGGCTATGAATGCACAGTAAAGTGACTGCTACCTTCAGTACAAGTATTTTGGTGTTGCTTCCCTAGCCTATTGGACACTGCTCTGTCCTCTGTCCTCAGTCCTCTGGCCTCTGGCCTCTGTCCTCAGTCCTCTGGCCTCTGGCCTCTTGTGCGCCAGATCAATGGCAGCAGCTTCGGTTAATCGACATCAGCAGTCCTCGAATGCAAACTGCTTGCAAACTGTTTGGCTATCTATTTAGCATAAAGCATGAACTTTAGGTTGACATGAGGTGCAACATTGAATGGCGATGATGATGATGATGATGATGATGATGATGATGATGATGATGAGGGTGGTGGTGGTGGTGGTGGTGGTGGTGGTGGTGGTGGTGGTGGTGGTGGTGGTGGTGGTGGTGGTGGTGGTGGTGGTGGTGGTGGTGGTGGTGGTGGTGGTGGTGGCACGTCATGCATAATGTGAAATGGATGCTATCCAATGTTTGATTACGACATTTCAAACCCAAAGTGATTGGTGCAACCATGACGATCTCATTGGCACAGTGGCTCTTTGCCTCACTGGCGACAAGTACATAAGAGGCGCAAATATTCTGCTTCAACGGTGTTTTCAGGTGTTCGAGTGAGTTGAGTAAGCTAAAGTTGCTTATCCCAATGCATGTATGTATGTATGTGTGTGTGTGTGTGTGTGTGTGTGTGTGTGTGTGTGTGTGTGTGTGTGTGTTCTAATCCGCACCATTTGCCTTGTCTTAGCCATCATGATCAAGGCAGCTACTCTCCTGACCGCGCTGTTTGTTGTGGCTCATGCTCTTACTGAGAAGGAGCGTAGCCTTGTCGTCACCTACCATAAAGACACTCGAGATGAAGTGTACCCACCCGCAGCCGACATGATGCTAATGGTAAGCAATGCATGTGTCGCATCTGATTTCTGTTTAGCTCTGGTCTTGTCACCTTGGCAGCACATTGCAATGCAACCTTATTGTAACATGTTTGCTTTGCGTTAGACATATTCGCAAAAGTTGGAGAATCTCGCCGCGAGATGGGTCGCACGATGTAGATTTAGGCATCCAGATACAAGAATATGGACAGATTATGCAGGCACAGGGCAAAATCTTGCCATGACTGGAGGCCGGCCAGCGGACCTTAGGAGAATGATGCAATTGTGGAGAGATGAGAGGAAAGATTACTCTTACGATGACGGTTGCATGCACGGGAAAGTCTGTGGACACTACACACAGGTGATATTCAGCATCCTTTCTACAATTCCATACTCTAACTTTCAACTTTGTTGATTCTCACAATTCTGATTAGGCAGGCTCTGCATGCATTTACTGTGCCTTCAAGTAATGCCTGCACTCGCACGTTTAGATGATTTGGGCCAACACGTCTGAGGTTGGATGCGCGGTCAGACGGTGTGATGCCCACTTCCCGAGATGGCCTGCACCAGTCTACCTCATGGCTTGTCAGTACTCCCCTCCGTGAGTTCACCGCTACCAATGGGCGCTGTGCTCCTGTAAAAAACCCGACAACTCTCTTACAACATCTGCATTTACTTGCATTTAGGGGCAATTGGTGGAGACGGAAGCCCTATAAACTGGGAAGATTCTGCACCAAGTGCCCACCCGGTACCATTTGTGTTGACAAACAGTGCGCGCGCCAGTAGTTGTGATGAACACTTGACGAAGAGACTCATAGAGCCGCACAATTTGAGCATCATTAATAATTAAGGAGTTCTTCCAAATAGCTCAGCACTGTTTTCTGCGTTTGACTTCAAATAAATCATGACATTCAAGATGATGTTTGGTTTTGACTCAGTGCCAATGGCAACTGCAGCGAAGGGCAAAGCTGTGAATTTGTGAGTGGCCATGTTTTTTTTCATGGGAATGGATGGGAAATGCAATCAGTAAAATGAGATGGGGAGGAGGCAGAGGCAAATCCAAGACTATTCATGAAATTGCAACTCCTATTGACGTGTGAAATACGGTGGCCCCTTTTTGTTTGAAGCCTGGAGCTGTGGAGGCTAAGAGAGTTCGATTTGCGTCTCGGTAGATTTGCATCTGGAAGGCATTCCACGAGGAGCCGTAGCATTAGGTGTCCGCATAAGGCACATCACCATAGTGGTGCGCCCAGCCCATCAACTGTTAGGCTTGTCTCCATCTTTGGCGGAGATTCCGATGGCATGGGGATGCTGCAGCAAGTCGTGCAGAAAAGCTTGAAAAAGACAGCCTATGAAGCAAACTGGAGAACATGAACCTGCAACTACGCATGGCACTAAGAGCACCAATGCTGGGGTGCACTAGGCCGCCCAGATTTGCACAATTTAAGTGATGAAGGCATTGGACAAATTTTCGTGCGTCCATTCATCTGTCATTGTGAACTGTGGCAGAAGTGGCTTACAGTTTGTAGCAGTTGATTCCGTTAGCCTTCATCTCACGCACTTCACTTTGCAGGCGAATATGTGGGTGGATTTTCACACCTCTACTGAGGTTTGGCGGTCCCAGTGATGCGTGGCGTTTGCTCTGTGGGTTGAGGCCAGACCCACTGCCACTCTCACTGCCACGAAGTTGGAAGAGCAGAGGCCGAAATTACGTGAAGATGAGGATAAAGATACGAAGGGAGACGAAACTGACGCCGGTGATGACGACGACGGCAAAGACTATGATGGCGATTATGATTATGATGATGACAGAGACGACAACGACGACGACGACGATAGCGATTATGATGATGACGAGGAAGGTGATTGTGATTGCAGTTGCAGTGACGATGATGACTACGAAGACGCCGATGATAATGACGACGACAACGATGAAGAAGAGGAATTAGAAGAGGAAGAAGAAGAAGATGATGATGATGAAGAAGAGGAGGAGGAAGAAGACGATGATGATGAAGCAGAAGATGACGAAGAGGAGGTGGAAGAAGAAGAAGAGGAAGAAGAGGAGAAGGAAAAAGACGATGATGAAGAAGAAGATGATGATGACGAAGAGGAGGAGGAAGAAGAAGAAGACGATGATGAAGAAGAAGAAGATGATGATGACGAAGAGGAGGAGGAAGAAGAAGAAGAAGAAGATTATGACGAAGAGGAGGAGGAAGAAGAAGAGAAAGAGGAAGATATGGAGGAAACACATGAATATAGATTAGCCATGAAGTGATTTCATGGGGGAGAATTGTGAGAGGCTAATAAAGGCTTCATCCACTTTTTTTCGAATAATAGAAGATGCGGTTAAATGGTCTTCGTTGCAGCAATGGGGTGGGGCTATGAATTGCTGGGTGCCGACATTGGGGATGTGGTAGGAGTGGGTGACTAAAAGCGGCTTTGGATGAGGCAATGTTGGGAAATGAGGGAGCTTGGTCAGACGCATGCTTTGGTGCTGACAGCAGTGTATGCTAATGTGGATGGGTGCAGGGCGAATGGATGGATGGATGGATGGATGGAAGACCACGAGAAGGATGAATGAATGAATTCTAGCTGCATTCATCTGCAGTTGCGCTCATCGGCTATTCAATTCCCTATCTCTTCTCTCTCGTTCTCCCTCTCTCCCTCCCTCCCTCCCTCCCTCCCTCATACACACGCACACGCACACGCACACGCACACGCACAGGTGCAGGCACACTTCCATATCGAACCGACTTGACGCGCGTTGTTTGGCCATCCACTTATCCACACAGGCGTTCATTTGCTGCACAACTGCCCTCCCGCTTATGCGCCTATCCATGCCACCCTCAATTAACCGGCTCATACGTCCATCCCTTCTCTCGTCCTTCCATGCGCCATCCATCGACGCCAGGCCCTCACGCACACATTCGCACATCTTGCACCCTCCTATCCACCCATGTATCCTTCACTGTCATGCCATTGGCCAATGCCATACATTCACTATTCAATCCGCCCCACTTCTATTGCAACGGTCATGTGTCCTCACTTTGTCCATCCACATCGCTTCCTCTCCACATCCAACCTCCTCATCCATCCACGCCTTCTTCCATCCATCTCTCAATCTGGCCACCGAACCCTTCACTCCTTTGGTATTCCCTTATCCATGCATCATGCGTGGCTTTCTTTGTAACAACCAGCAACATCTGGTGATGAGTGAAATGAGGCACTGCTCCTTGTCTAGTGATGCCTCTGCCGACTTCTCTGTTTCGTGCAGGAACAGCGGTTGACTTGACCGATTCGGTTGTGCAAGAGGAGACCACCATCAAAGCACCTTAGTGGCTTTGGATCCTGCTACTGAGCGTGACAGCGCCTACTTTGGCAAACAATGAAATCGTCAAACGCAGAGGAGAAAGTAGGCTCCTTCGGCTGGTCTTGTGCCGTCCGTAAACACAAACGCAGCTTTGCCTTGGGAATTCGACACAGTTGGTTGGGAAGGGCTTGCTTTCACGTCAGCTGCCTCAAAAGGCGGTAGGCGGTTTCGCGTGGTCGGTGTTCCTCTTCTCGTCTGCTTTTGTGCAAATGGTCGAATGGTGTGCCAACTTTTCGCCTTGCGCCTTGCGACACAGCGGACTGTGGAGTGGGGAAGGGATGATTCAATAGTAGGGTTGGTGAAGTCAATGCACAGCGAAGGGACTGTCGATGCACAACAGACCTACATTGTTGTCGAGACAGCAATAAATGGGCAAAAATGCTGCTCCTTCCTCAGTGTTTTGCTCGCGTGAATACACACCCTGCCAATGTTGACAGTGATGGTGTCGATGCCAAGAGGAGGCGAGGGTGACAGCCGCATCAGTCGCATAGACACGACGTCTGAGCCGGAGAAGGAGATTAGCACGGCGCGCAGACTGGTCAAGAAGGCTTCTTTCACAGTACGTAGAGCAGACTGCAACACTCACGATTATGATCATCAACTACGATTCATGCAGTTTCCTAGGTACCCATCCCCTACTCGATTTTGGATAGCAAATCCAGCCGCCTGCATGTGAATCCTTAGGTGCTACCAGCGCTAGGCAAATTCGCCTCGTCTTAATGCTGAACCATCCTGTTCTCAACGCTCTTGATGCCACCACATCCGCCGAATGCACAATGCTCAGTCGGCCAATGTGACAGGGCCACACCTCCTCCATGCAGGAAGCAGCATCTCGCCACTCACTGCATCACTCACCACGCGGCACCACAGCCTCCTCCTTCTCCACTTTGGATGCCACTAACTACGAATTGATGCACCTTCGCATCTCAACAAACGCCGTCTACGCCATCTACGGCACCGGCATTATCGGCATGATCATCCCCATCCAACCCCACCCGACAACCCACCTCAACACCGCAATTGACGCAACACTAACCACTAACCCCTCCCTCTGCCACCACTTCTCACCAATTTTGCCCTTCCTTATCCTCCAGTAGATATGCTCGGGCACTGCCAAGATCCACATCGTGGACGCATCCCAGGGCACGCGCATTCCCCAAAAACAAGCCGCGCACCAAGACCACCTCCCAATGAGGCCCGCAGTTGCAGACCCCTTCTTTCTCTTGCACAGCCAATACACAGAAACGCAGTCGCATATCGCGTCCACTAAGCATGCTTTGCAAGAAGATCACGACACGTCATACCGCCATAGTAGTACGGCTTTCGAGAGACCACACAGCCACACCATCCATCTGCGTTGAACAGTGCACCTCCTCGCCTTCGCATACGTCTCGACAAGCAACAAATGCCAAAAGTTGGAGTAGGAATGACACAAAGGTCGGCATCACAGAAGTGGTTGACACGATTGGAGAGAGGTGAAGTGCCTCAAATCCACTCCCTACACCATCCGCAACCGCCTCGAAGCCCATTTTGCCCGCCTCACCAGCAAATTCCCCAACCACCGACGCGTAGGTGTTACCAACTGCATTGGTCTGCATCGCGCCAATCCTGTCAGCTTTATCGAGTCCGATGTAGAGCGTAGGGCAGACGCGGACAAACATCCAATGCTTCGCGTGGCACAGGTGCCGACGCCATTGCGCGCCTTGCCCTCTTCACCCTCCCAATTGCTCCTGAGTGGTCGCAGGCACAAGAGGAGTTGTATTGGTACATTGAACAGCCCAAAGTCGCCATCGTCGACCGGCGACGAAGCCCAGTGTCAGGATGGCGGTTGAGGTCGATGCAACAACGCTGACAGGTGCATTTGAGAGGGGTGAAACGCACAATGGAACAGTCACAACCAGGAAGTAAGGAGAGCACGAGATGTGGACAAGCCTATATCTGAGGAACATTCATGGAGGTAAAGGGGCACCTAGTTACAAAGCAAAATCGTCTTTACAGTATGTTGACTGGCTATGAAGCTGGAAAGCTCAAAGATCGCAAGAAATAGTGCTGTAGACGGATAGGGCTAAAGATTATGGAGAAACCGTTCAAAGCATACCCAATTTTGTAGGCATTACAGTAGTTGGCCACAATAAACAGTAGGTTAAGTGACAGACCAATTAACCTCTATACTGGAACATGCAATTTGTTGCACGAAACAAAGCATTGAGCAGGGCTGTCAGGATGGACCGCATATTAGTGGAAGAGCAAAAGAAAGAATACGAATAAATGGTATAGATAATGTGGTTTAGTACAGCGTGACAAGTGAAATGCCTAAAGTGAGGCACAACAACTAAGGTACTATAGGATCACCACACTTTATTCGTACGTACATAAGGAAACACCTTTAAAACAGCCAGCCTCTTCCGTAAACAAGAAGACAGCATCTTACCGAACAGGCAATTTGCGCAGCCAAAGTCACGCAAAATAGGGGAACAAATAAGTCAAACCTAAGCCTACACACAACTATGGATAGATCATTTTCAACCAAGCAAAGTAAAGTAAGGTTCAAGGCTTATTTTAATTTAAAACCACAGATACCTAGCCATGTGACCTAAGCGCCCACAACGTTTTGACTTTGGCGCATGGTAAACGGGGTTGAAAAAGAAAGCGGCAAATCATGCAAAATAATTGGAAACAGCATTACAAACAGCTATTTGATGACATGCATTTACAAAACAATAGAGTTAAGGCCTCCTATTAATAAAGAGAAAGATACGGACGGCTGCGATTTGGACTATAAGGATGGCGTTGGTGACTCGGTTGTGCAATCAGATGGCAAAGACGAGAAGCAAGAAGAGGGCAATGCGAGGGAGGAGGAGGAGGAGGAGGAGGAGGAGGAGGAGGAGCAAGACTAAAGCAGCTTCTTCCAGGAGGTTAAGCAGAGGCCGCGCAAAGTTTTATCTGCTCACGGGGCCATTCAGTATTTTATCACAAATATTTAACCCCCAATTGACAGACGATGTGATAAAATGGCTTCCATTGCAATAAGGCAGAGGTGGTTGGAATGTGCTGGAGCAAGACCCACGTAGGTGCATATTCGGACGGACTGAGTGGTATTCGTCGCGAAGGCCTTCCTCCGTCACTCATTCTCGCTTTTGTGCAGTTGTTTCACACTCTTCCATCAACTTTGCACCACAGTCAATTTACCCACCAGTAACATTCCTCCGGTCATTCACCACCCACACACAACTCCACTCCCTCACCATAGATCATGGTGAGCAAAACCTGACTCCATCATGCCAAGGCAGATTGGAAATGAGGAGTCTGCACCAACTCTGTGCTGTCTGTCTTCACTATCGCACTTGCTGGATGCGAAAAGTGAATCTGTAGGACGCCGCGGAGAGGCGCACGACATCCCATGCATCGTAGACACAATGGGTGGGTAGTACACACGTCCTCGTGAATTCCGCCAATTCCTTCCTTTCTTCCTTCCTTCCTTCCTTCCTTCCTTCCTTCCTTCCTTCCTTCTTCCCTCCTCTCCATTCACGTGGTGGAGGGGATAGGTGGAATGGTGGAATGGTGGAATGGTGGAATGGTGGAATGGTGGAATGGTGGAATGATGCTTGCAAATGGCATGAATAATAAGACCAGTGGAGTGTTGCACAAATGCAGGACAAAAGGGAAGGCGACAGTGAGGGCGAGACTGAGAAGGAGCGTTGACTGGTGCACGTATGCTGGAATGGTGGGAGGGTAGGGAGGAGGATAGGAGGAGGGGCGAAGGAGTGGTTGGATGAGGACAATGAGCATGCCAGTAATTGTCGCTTAACCATGGTGTGTTCACGCATCATGTGGAATGCGGCGTGTGTCCACACAAAGCACGCGCTCACGCCAACGCACGCCAAAGCACGCCAATGCACGCCAAAGCACGCCAGTGCGTCCACATTGTCCTCGCACACCTTCACCCACTGACCTCTAAGCTGCCATAACATTCTCCACTCAGCAGCATTCTAAATCTGCCCTCTTGCAGGCTAACTTGGATGCCGATGCAGCTGGAGGAGGTGTGCTGGCCATCGGCTCATTGCAGCGACTCGTGAGTTGTGCGTGGCTTGTATTTGCAGCCGGTTGTCGGCGCTGTCATCGGGCAGGCGACTTGCAACACTGCAGGTGGAGCAGAGGTTGTCATATTGTTCAGGAAATTCTCTATCTACCAAACACTCAAGTTGTTGCTGCTCAAGTTCTTTTGAAAACACTCGACTGAAGCAACGTTTGCGTATTTGCGGTGTCTAGAAAGTACCTCGAACAAGGAGATGGAATGTAACTTGCTTGAGGTGCATAGCAGTCGGTGGATCGAAAGATGCATAGATGAAAGTGGAAAGGATGGGTGAGTGGGCAGTTGGAGGGTAAAATGAGTAGACAGATGGACACAAGCATGCATGGAGGTAGAGATGCGGGGTAAATGGACGGACTGATCATAAGGCAGAAATACTCGTGGGCGGATCAGTGGGTTTAACTGGAAGATGGAGAATTAGAGAAGTGGACAGTAGAATTAATGAACGCTTACATGGAAGAAGGAAGTGCCTATGTGGATAAGTAGCTAAGCTGACGACGCAGGTCGGGTCAATCCAATTCGGATATTTGGTTGTGCGTGTGCGTGTGCGTGTGCGTGTGTGCGCGTACGGATGCAAGATTGACTGAGGGAGGAACGCATTTCCCGTGAATATGGCTGGAATCCATCGACCCAAGTAAACACGCGCTGACGTCGGTAGCATTGAATGCGTCCAGCTAACTTCCCTCACCTCCTCCCTTTGCCCACCTCGAAGCTGCTCCCAAACACCCACGCCTTGCACATCACCATTATTCCACTTCAACACACCCCAAGCCTCCATCGCTGCCAAAACAAAAGCCACTTTACCATGGCATCTTAATTAGACAGAAATATTTGCGAAAAGTCATGCGGCTAGGCGGCAGGATGAGGTGTTCCACACATTGTTTCTTCCTTCACTTCTCTTCGTCCTCCTCTAAGAAAGAGCTGTAGTCATTCCTGTCATTCTCATCGCCCTCTGCGTATTTATCACAGTTAGTCCGGTTGTCCTTCTCGTCTTTGTCCTCACCAAATTATTTCGCCTTCTCAACCAAGTTCTTGGCGTGGAGGGCTGGATCCGCTCTGACCATGACCCAAACAGCAAACACGTTGCATGCATGGAGGTTTGTGGAGAGAGAGCGTATTGGGGCGAGTTATCCTTCCTCACCCTCCCACCAACAATAACAACTCAATTCATTATACTTTTGTTGGCATCAGAAGTGAGACTTGAAGTTCACACCTACCGCAATGCAAGGGCGTTGGCACTTGCACAGAACACAAGCATGGCTACCTAAGTTCGCTAACTGAATCGGCAGTCAAACAAAGAGAGCAGTGCATATACACTCACCCATGAACTCGTTCATGGCATCCAATGGTTTGCGACCGCTCACCAAGGCAACAGAGGACACTTGGAAAGGAGGCTGCTGAAAACGGCAGCATGTCTTACCCTTTAGCCTTCAGACTTGGGTTGGCAACAGGGCAGTGCGCCAAGTCGTGTGCGGCCTAATGCTGCATCTACGTCAACAAAGCACTGCGCGGTCCACCGAAATTCCCTTTCCACACAAAGGAGGAAATGGCACCTGTGCAGAGCAGTACAGATATTCTCAACCATCGTCCATCCATCCTCACATTCCATTCCCAATCCTCTTAACCATTACATTCCTCCCTCCCACATCCGTCTATCCAGCCCGTATTGCCTCACGCAACCATTCATCCATTCACTATCCAGTCGGCATTGCTCGGAGTGCAGTCCAGTCCAGTCCAGTCCAGTCCAGTCCAGTCCAGTCCAGTTGAGTCCAGTCCAGTCCAGTCCAGTCCAGTCCAGTTGAGTCCAGTCCAGTCCAGTTTAGTCCAGTCTAGTCCACTCGGCAAAGCTACGACAGCCTAAGCAGCGAGTAGAACTTGAGCACAACAACACAAAAAGGTCTCGAGAGCATTCTTTCGTCATCATGAAGGAGCGGAGAGCTGCGTTGTTTGGTCAGTTTACAGGTAGGGAGGCTAGACAAAGACAGCATAGAAGACGAGTCCACTGCACTCGCTTGGAGGGGAGCAGGAAGGCTATGACCACCGCATCATTGCTTGCCAGAATTGACAATGCGCAGAGATGCAGCACTGCATTTGCCACATTGGCAACACCTCAAGGCGACTCAGCATCGGGCGACTTGGACGCTCAAACCCGCGTCTCCACAAAGCATTTGGCCCCCACCTTGGCACAAGCGGGCTAGAGATGCCTGTGCACGACTTTCGTCTATCATCGCATTCATACACCTCAGCCGTGGGGTGTCGTCTGACGATGACGAGTGGGATGGCGGGCGATGGTCTGTACTCGCGAATCTCCCACCCACTGCGCAGGACCACGCAGTCCTCTCCACGGAAATGGCACGCCAAATTGTTGCGAAACATTCATTTCTACAAGTTGCTATACCAGAAGGAGAATAGGATCAGGTGATGCCAATGGGTCCTTGCATCAGGGTGGTGACACTGGTTGACAAAAGTTATGAGCAAGTTGAGAGGGTGAGAGCGAGAGCGAGAGCGAGAGCTGCAGCCTTTGATGCGCTCATTGGGGTGAGTCAGTGCTCATCAAAGTTGACCTGAACGGCGGCGCAGGCGGTGAAGGCGCACAGCCAGGTGACTGGCGTTGAGGCCACGCACGAGGGTGGATGTGAAGTGGAAAAGTTGTGTGCTGCAATAGAGCTAGTAACGATTGGAGTTTGGGAGAGCTGAGAACTGAAGTGGCGGAGTCCATGGTTCAGGCCAGAGTCCTGGTTTCATTGGTTTACTAATTGCACCACCCATTCAAACAGTCATGTGTCGTCTTTGCTGTACATTCCTATCATTCTTCATTTCAACCAACTCGATCCTCAACTCCATTCATCTGCCCAATCCAGTCATCCCCCTATCCGTTGGCCTATTCATTCGCCCATGCATCCAACCATATATCCAATCATGCAATCCTTTCATTTGCCCAACCTTTCATTTGTCTGCCTTCCCCTCTGTTGACGTCCCATCCATTTCGCATCCATCCATTTCGCATCCATCCATCCATCCATCCATCCATCCATCCATCCATCCCGTATCCATCCATCCATCCCGTATCCATCCATCCATCCATCCATCCATCCATCCATCCATCCATCCATCCATCCATCCATCCATCCATCCATCCATCCATCCATTCTCCTATCTATTAATCAGCCAATTGTATAACTATTCATATTCTAACCTTTGTCTAATGAATTCTAACCAGCCACTCCTCCTTTTTATCCGTTCATGCCGTCAGGCAGCTCACGCACATCCACCCACTTGTCTGCTGAATCCTCTCTCCAATCCCGCCTTCATGCATCGGCCAGTCAACCCCATCAAAGTGATCTGTCCATTCATTTGCCCATTCAGGATGTTATTCATCCAGTATGCGTGTCCTAATCCATGTGCCCTCCCTCCCTCCTTCCCTCCCTCATTCCTTCAGGCTCCTATCCATCCTTTTATTCATCCATTGCAATCTTCATATGCACCCACCTTAGAAATCATTATGCGCAACCCTTCTCCCTTCTTTCACTCATTGATGATAGCCCCTCATATCATGTGTTAAGGCCAAGCCAATCAAAGCCAAGCCAAGTCAAGCCAAGCCAGCCTATATAAGATGCAGTAACTTTGATGCCGCTCCCATCTGAAGAAGTGAGATGAAATTTGCGTTCACCCTTGTCGCCCTCTTCATCGTGGCGTTTGCTCTGTGGGTTGAGGCCAGACCCACTGCCACTCTCACTGCCACGAAGTTGGAAGAGCAGAGGCCGAAATTACGTGAAGATGAGGATAAAGATACGAAGGGAGACGAAACTGACGCCGGTGATGACGACGACGGCAAAGACTATGATGGCGATTATGATTATGATGATGACAGAGACGACAACGACGACGACGACGATAGCGATTATGATGATGACGAGGAAGGTGATTGTGATTGCAGTTGCAGTGACGATGATGACTACGAAGACGCCGATGATAATGACGATGACAACGATGAAGAAGAGGAATTAGAAGAGGAAGAAGAAGATGATGATGAAGAAGAGGAAGAAGAGGAGGAGGAAGAAGAAGAAGAAGATGACGAAGAGGAGGAGGAAGAAGAAGAAGACGATGATGAAGAAGAAGAAGAAGATGATGACGAAGAGGAGGAGGAAGAAGACGATGATGAAGAAGAAGAAGAAGAAGAAGAAGATGACGAAGAGGAGGAGGAAGAAGAAGAAGACGATGATGAAGAAGAAGATGACGAAGAGGAGGAGGAAGAAGAAGAAGATGATGAAGAAGAAGAAGATGACGAAGAGGAGGAGGAAGAAGAAGAAGACGATGATGAAGAAGAAGAAGATGATGATGACGAAGAGGAGGAGGAAGAAGAAGAAGACGATGATGAAGAAGAAGAAGAAGAAGATGATGACGAAGAGGAGGAGGAAGAAGAAGAAGACGATGATGAAGAAGAAGAAGATGATGATGACGAAGAAGATGATGATGACGAAGAGGAGGAGGAAGAAGAAGAAGACGATGATGAAGAAGAAGAAGAAGATTATGACGAAGAGGAGGAGGAAGAAGAAGAAGACGATGATGAAGAAGAAGATGACGAAGAGGAGGAGGAAGAAGAAGAAGATGATGAAGAAGAAGAAGATGACGAAGAGGAGGAGGAAGAAGAAGAAGACGATGATGAAGAAGAAGAAGTTGATGATGACGAAGAGGAGGAGGAAGAAGAAGAAGACGATGATGAAGAAGAAGATGACGAAGAGGAGGAGGAAGAAGAAGAAGACGATGATGAAGAAGAAGAAGAAGATGACGAAGATGACGAAGAGGAGGAGGAAGAAGAAGAAGACGATGATGAAGAAGAAGAAGAAGATTATGACGAAGAGGAGGAGGAAGAAGAAGAAGAAGAAGATTATGACGAAGAGGAGGAGGAAGAAGAAGAGAAAGAGGAAGATATGGAGGAAACACATGAATATAGATTAGCCATGAAGTGATTTCATGGGGGAGAATTGTGAGAGGCTAATAAAGGCTTCATCCACTTTTTTTCGAATAATAGAAGATGCGGTTAAATGGTCTTCGTTGCAGCAATGGGGTGGGGCTATGAATTGCTGGGTGCCGACATTGGGGATGTGGTAGGAGTGGGTGACTAAAAGCGGCTTTGGATGAGGCAATGTTGGGAAATGAGGGAGCTTGGTCAGACGCATGCTTTGGTGCTGACAGCAGTGTATGCTAATGTGGATGGGTGCAGGGCGAATGGATGGATGGATGGATGGATGGAAGACCACGAGAAGGATGAATGAATGAATTCTAGCTGCATTCATCTGCAGTTGCGCTCATCGGCTATTCAATTCCCTATCTCTTCTCTCTCGTTCTCCCTCTCTCCCTCCCTCCCTCCCTCCCTCCCTCATACACACGCACACGCACACGCACACGCACACGCACAGGTGCAGGCACACTTCCATATCGAACCGACTTGACGCGCGTTGTTTGGCCATCCACTTATCCACACAGGCGTTCATTTGCTGCACAACTGCCCTCCCGCTTATGCGCCTATCCATGCCACCCTCAATTAACCGGCTCATACGTCCATCCCTTCTCTCGTCCTTCCATGCGCCATCCATCGACGCCAGGCCCTCACGCACACATTCGCACATCTTGCACCCTCCTATCCACCCATGTATCCTTCACTGTCATGCCATTGGCCAATGCCATACATTCACTATTCAATCCGCCCCACTTCTATTGCAACGGTCATGTGTCCTCACTTTGTCCATCCACATCGCTTCCTCTCCACATCCAACCTCCTCATCCATCCACGCCTTCTTCCATCCATCTCTCAATCTGGCCACCGAACCCTTCACTCCTTTGGTATTCCCTTATCCATGCATCATGCGTGGCTTTCTTTGTAACAACCAGCAACATCTGGTGATGAGTGAAATGAGGCACTGCTCCTTGTCTAGTGATGCCTCTGCCGACTTCTCTGTTTCGTGCAGGAACAGCGGTTGACTTGACCGATTCGGTTGTGCAAGAGGAGACCACCATCAAAGCACCTTAGTGGCTTTGGATCCTGCTACTGAGCGTGACAGCGCCTACTTTGGCAAACAATGAAATCGTCAAACGCAGAGGAGAAAGTAGGCTCCTTCGGCTGGTCTTGTGCCGTCCGTAAACACAAACGCAGCTTTGCCTTGGGAATTCGACACAGTTGGTTGGGAAGGGCTTGCTTTCACGTCAGCTGCCTCAAAAGGCGGTAGGCGGTTTCGCGTGGTCGGTGTTCCTCTTCTCGTCTGCTTTTGTGCAAATGGTCGAATGGTGTGCCAACTTTTCGCCTTGCGCCTTGCGACACAGCGGACTGTGGAGTGGGGAAGGGATGATTCAATAGTAGGGTTGGTGAAGTCAATGCACAGCGAAGGGACTGTCGATGCACAACAGACCTACATTGTTGTCGAGACAGCAATAAATGGGCAAAAAATGCTGCTCCCTTCCTCAGTGTTTTGCTCGCGTGAATACACACCCTGCCAATGTTGACAGTGATGGTGTCGATGCCAAGAGGAGGCGAGGGTGACAGCCGCATCAGTCGCATAGACACGACGTCTGAGCCGGAGAAGGAGATTAGCACGGCGCGCAGACTGGTCAAGAAGGCTTCTTTCACAGTACGTAGAGCAGACTGCAACACTCACGATTATGATCATCAACTACGATTCATGCAGTTTCCTAGGTACCCATCCCCTACTCGATTTTGGATAGCAAATCCAGCCGCCTGCATGTGAATCCTTAGGTGCTACCAGCGCTAGGCAAATTCGCCTCGTCTTAATGCTGAACCATCCTGTTCTCAACGCTCTTGATGCCACCACATCCGCCGAATGCACAATGCTCAGTCGGCCAATGTGACAGGGCCACACCTCCTCCATGCAGGAAGCAGCATCTCGCCACTCACTGCATCACTCACCACGCGGCACCACAGCCTCCTCCTTCTCCACTTTGGATGCCACTAACTACGAATTGATGCACCTTCGCATCTCAACAAACGCCGTCTACGCCATCTACGGCACCGGCATTATCGGCATGATCATCCCCATCCAACCCCACCCGACAACCCACCTCAACACCGCAATTGACGCAACACTAACCACTAACCCCTCCCTCTGCCACCACTTCTCACCAATTTTGCCCTTCCTTATCCTCCAGTAGATATGCTCGGGCACTGCCAAGATCCACATCGTGGACGCATCCCAGGGCACGCGCATTCCCCAAAACAAGCCGCGCACCAAGACCACCTCCCAATGAGGCCCGCAGTTGCAGACCCCTTCTTTCTCTTGCACAGCCAATACACAGAAACGCAGTCGCATATCGCGTCCACTAAGCATGCTTTGCAAGAAGATCACGACACGTCATACCGCCATAGTAGTACGGCTTTCGAGAGACCACACAGCCACACCATCCATCTGCGTTGAACAGTGCACCTCCTCGCCTTCGCATACGTCTCGACAAGCAACAAATGCCAAAAGTTGGAGTAGGAATGACACAAAGGTCGGCATCACAGAAGTGGTTGACACGATTGGAGAGAGGTGAAGTGCCTCAAATCCACTCCCTACACCATCCGCAACCGCCTCGAAGCCCATTTTGCCCGCCTCACCAGCAAATTCCCCAACCACCGACGCGTAGGTGTTACCAACTGCATTGGTCTGCATCGCGCCAATCCTGTCAGCTTTATCGAGTCCGATGTAGAGCGTAGGGCAGACGCGGACAAACATCCAATGCTTCGCGTGGCACAGGTGCCGACGCCATTGCGCGCCTTGCCCTCTTCACCCTCCCAATTGCTCCTGAGTGGTCGCCATGGTACTGAACTAAACGGTCTGCACAGGAGGCAGGATCGCAGGCACAAGAGGAGTTGTATTGGTACATTGAACAGCCCAAAGTCGCCATCGTCGACCGGCGACGAAGCCCAGTGTCAGGATGGCGGTTGAGGTCGATGCAACAACGCTGACAGGTGCATTTGAGAGGGGTGAAACGCACAATGGAACAGTCACAACCAGGAAGTAAGGAGAGCACGAGATGTGGACAAGCCTATATCTGAGGAACATTCATGGAGGTAAAGGGGCACCTAGTTACAAAGCAAAATCGTCTTTACAGTATGTTGACTGGCTATGAAGCTGGAAAGCTCAAAGATCGCAAGAAATAGTGCTGTAGACGGATAGGGCTAAAGATTATGGAGAAACCGTTCAAAGCATACCCAATTTTGTAGGCATTACAGTAGTTGGCCACAATAAACAGTAGGTTAAGTGACAGACCAATTAACCTCTATACTGGAACATGCAATTTGTTGCACGAAACAAAGCATTGAGCAGGGCTGTCAGGATGGACCGCATATTAGTGGAAGAGCAAAAGAAAGAATACGAATAAATGGTATAGATAATGTGGTTTAGTACAGCGTGACAAGTGAAATGCCTAAAGTGAGGCACAACAACTAAGGTACTATAGGATCACCACACTTTATTCGTACGTACATAAGGAAACACCTTTAAAACAGCCAGCCTCTTCCGTAAACAAGAAGACAGCATCTTACCGAACAGGCAATTTGCGCAGCCAAAGTCACGCAAAATAGGGGAACAAATAAGTCAAACCTAAGCCTACACACAACTATGGATAGATCATTTTCAACCAAACAAAGTAAGGTAAGGTTCAAGGCTTATTTTAATTTAAAACCACAGATACCTAGCCATGTGACCTAAGCGCCCACAACGTTTTGACTTTGGCGCATGGTAAACGGGGTTGAAAAAGAAAGCGGCAAATCATGCAAAATAATTGGAAACAGCATTACAAACAGCTATTTGATGACATGCATTTACAAAACAATAGAGTTAAGGCCTCCTATTAATAAAGAGAAAGATACGGACGGCTGCGATTTGGACTATAAGGATGGCGTTGGTGACTCGGTTGTGCAATCAGATGGCAAAGACGAGAAGCAAGAAGAGGGCAATGCGAGGGAGGAGGAGGAGGAGGAGGAGGAGGAGCAAGACTAAAGCAACTTCTTCCAGGAGGTTAAGCAGAGGCCGCGCAAAGTTTTATCTGCTCACGGGGCCATTCGGTATTTTATCACAAATATTTAACCCCCAATTGACAGACGATGTGATAAAATGGCTTCCATTGCAATAAGGCAGAGGTGGTTGGAATGTGCTGGAGCAAGACCCACGTAGGTGCATATTCGGACGGACTGAGTGGTATTCGTCGCGAAGGCCTTCCTCCGTCACTCATTCTCGCTTTTGTGCAGTTGTTTCACACTCTTCCATCAACTTTGCACCACAGTCAATTTACCCACCAGTAACATTCCTCCGGTCATTCACCACCCACACACAACTCCACTCCCTCACCATAGATCATGGTGAGCAAAACCTGACTCCATCATGCCAAGGCAGATTGGAAATGAGGAGTCTGCACCAACTCTGTGCTGTCTGTCTTCACTATCGCACTTGCTGGATGCGAAAAGTGAATCTGTAGGACGCCGCGGAGAGGCGCACGACATCCCATGCATCGTAGACACAATGGGTGGGTAGTACACACGTCCTCGTGAATTCCGCCAATTCCTTCCTTTCTTCCTTCCTTCCTTCCTTCCTTCCTTCCTTCCTTCCTTCCTTCTTCCCTCCTCTCCATTCACGTGGTGGAGGGGATAGGTGGAATGGTGGAATGGTGGAATGGTGGAATGGTGGAATGGTGGAATGATGCTTGCAAATGGCATGAATAATAAGACCAGTGGAGTGTTGCACAAATGCAGGACAAAAGGGAAGGCGACAGTGAGGGCGAGACTGAGAAGGAGCGTTGACTGGTGCACGTATGCTGGAATGGTGGGAGGGTAGGGAGGAGGATAGGAGGAGGGGCGAAGGAGTGGTTGGATGAGGACAATGAGCATGCCAGTAATTGTCGCTTAACCATGGTGTGTTCACGCATCATGTGGAATGCGGCGTGTGTCCACACAAAGCACGCGCTCACGCCAACGCACGCCAAAGCACGCCAATGCACGCCAAAGCACGCCAGTGCGTCCACATTGTCCTCGCACACCTTCACCCACTGACCTCTAAGCTGCCATAACATTCTCCACTCAGCAGCATTCTAAATCTGCCCTCTTGCAGGCTAACTTGGATGCCGATGCAGCTGGAGGAGGTGTGCTGGCCATCGGCTCATTGCAGCGACTCGTGAGTTGTGCGTGGCTTGTATTTGCAGCCGGTTGTCGGCGCTGTCATCGGGCAGGCGACTTGCAACACTGCAGGTGGAGCAGAGGTTGTCATATTTTTCAGGAAATTCTCTATCTACCACACACTCACACACACACATACTTCATTTTGGATCGACTTAGGTTGCAACATTTGGCCCATCCATTTTTCTACACAGGCACTCATCCTGCACGCAGCTTCTATGTTTCTCTGCACGAGTCAATCAATCCTTCCATCCATCCGCCCGTGCATTTGGCGGCGCATCCGCTGATAGAATCAGTCATCCACCCCATATCCTGTCGTAACCGCATTCTTCCTTCCCATTCACTGCTTTTGCATAGCCAAACCGCCCATCCATACATCTATTAAACCTCCAATCCGTCAAACTGTGCATTCAGTTGTCCAATCTGCATTAGTCCAAGGAGCATCCATCATCCGCTTTTCATGTATCCTACCATCACATAGTCTTCCATCCACCCCATATCCATTCATCAGTCAACATGTGCCCTATCTCTGCCCCTCCCCTTCCATCTCCTCTCCTCCCCTGCCCTCCTCAAACCTTCCACATCACCCATCCACCCACCCACCCACCCATTCACCCATCCTTTCGTCTAATATCCCTCGCCCCCTTTATCTGCTCACCCATTCACCCCTTCTTTCAACCGTCGCTTCTCTCTTTGGCTATCCATTTACTCATTCTTGATGATCTTCCCTCATGCCTGCATCTCTCAGCCATTCAAAGCTCGCATTCTTGGAGAACATAAAGGGCCTGCAAATACAGGCTCTACTTTTCTTGGAAGGATTTCAAGCCCACAAGTCTATCGTCTAAAGACGATTTCATATTTAAGCGCTCATGATGGACTTCATAAAGCACAAAACTGCGCATTCCATCCTCAAATACCTTCGCAACTTTTCTTCATTGTAGCAGTGCAGCAACCCTTCGTCCATCTTCTCTTGAGGCCGGTGAGAGAATGAAGAGTCGAGCGGTTAACTTTCGTTCCAGCTTATGCAAACGACAAGCCTCGTGGCACTGGCACCACTGAGTGGGCGAACCCGACTAGCCAATCGGAGCGTAGCGAAATTGCACCAGTCGGATGGCACGCACGGGGTCGGCATTTGGTGCAAAGTGCACTTCCACTTTAACAGGACTCCTCCTTATGCTAACCAAACTGCGGACGGCCCCCTTGACACATGGCTTCGAGGGTCATACATGGGAATACAACACAGCACCTCCCCTCTATTGAAGGAAAAGGAAATGGCAGTTTGGTTCAGTAGCAGAAGGACACCGTACTGAGTACCAAACTTGAGCAACTGGATTATTTACTTTGCTGAATGTGATGGCAGAATCAGGTGCGTTGTGATAAACCTTTAGGGAGAAAAAGTGTGCATAGGAATGCAATGCCTAACTAAGTTGAATGTGTATCCCATCCCATCGCATCCCATCCCATCCCATATCATTCACCCACCCACCCACTTATTCATCCTTCAATCCATCCATTTCGTCACTCCTTTAGTATTCTGCAATGCACACACGTGCGTGACATGTGGTTTTTGTTTTTCCACATCTGGAGACATGTGATGTTGAAGTGAAAGAAGGCGCTGCTCTTCGTCTATCGGTGATTTTATCGGGCGTCTGTGCACGCCAGGGAAGAAGCAAAAGCACCTCAGTGGCACCGGATCCTCCTACTTAGAGCGCCAAGGCCTACATTCAGGGGAGCGAAGGAGTTGTCACATAGAGAGTTGAAAGTAGGTTGGTCTGGCCGATCTCTGGCTTTTCGCAACTAAGCACCATTGTTTCGCGGGTTTGAGTTGACGTCAGTTACCTCAGTTAAGTGATAGGCCGATACTACGCATGTCTGCCTTTCCGTGCGTAGTGAAATGATGCACAAACCTGTCATCTTTCAGGAAATGCTACTTTTCTGAAAGGTATCCTGCAAAACTATTGACTATAGAGTGAGGAACACGTAGTTCAACAATTAAATTGCAGAAGAAAACTAACAGTGGGTGACCTACAGGTGCAATCAAAGGGCCTGCCAGCACCTCTCACAAACCTCCACATAGGCCAATGCAAAACAGACCTGCACTACATTGTAAGGGAGGGGCAAGGTGTGCAATAAAATGCTGACTTATTGACCAGTCTGTTGGATGGCATGAATGAACCCTAATGGCGGTGACAGTGATTGTGTCGACGTCAGGAGGTGGGGAAAGCGATGGCAGCACCTGCTGCATTAACCCCGATGTCGGAGCAAGAATGCGAGGTCAGTGGAGTACCCGAATTGGCCGAGAATACCCTTTCCACAGAATGCAGTGCAGCCAATAACACAACCTATCAGCAATTCTGATTCAAGAACCACCTTTCTGCTCACACTCACAGTGCGTCTGTGCCCTGCACCAGAAGAGGTAATCGGAATGGTAGCACCCACAATCCGAAACACTCCCATTGTTGAGGCCTGGCGCTGTGGCCCCAACGCTTCGATTAAGGAAGGTGGCAGAGCTGGAACTCTGAACACACTCCTCAAAAGCATGCACCTGCCACTGCATTAAGTCTTACACACTTCCTCCTCCCCCCACCCCCGCACCCACCCACCCTAACTCCAATGTCTCACCTCTTGCGTTTCGTCGAATTTCCTCCAACGTAAAACCATCAACTGATTGGTTGGACCACTTCAAGATGACCTGCTCTTCAGGCCCCCGCCCCCAATCTGAGACTTGAGAAGGAAGTCGGGATCGTCTTCATCGGCATAACATTGACCCAGGTAATTGGAATAGAGTAAGGACGGCAGAGGCTGTCATGATAGTAGGCTAACGTACACCCTCAGCTAGCACCTCAAAGGGAAAAAAAACATCGATTCAGCTGACTGCACTGATGCCAGCTAAGAGAGTTAAGACACCTCTCCGTCGATGGCACCTCTCGCACCTACGCAGAATCCAAAACCCTTCACTTTTCAGCATCCAACTCCCTTATGGCGCCTGGTGTGCCCATTGATGAGGGACCACCCAACCCCACGTCCTCACAGGTGACCACCCTCCCCATCTCCCACTAACTCATCGACCTCGATGTCCCGTCTTGTTACTTTGCAGAGGCGATTGCACAAACCGACCACACCCAACTCTCCTGACGTGTTACAATGAGCCGGACATTGAGGCAACCCAAACCAACCATTCGTCTCTGCAATTCTCCATACCCATCGCCCACGTTGAAGTCACACCAACTCGCTGCCAACTGAGTCCTCTGCCATCTGCTTTAATTAATAACTCATCTACCGGTAACAATTGCCAAGGCGCCTTGATGGTTCCCACCCCAACCGCTGCAAGTCAATCCACCATCACCTCCTCTCCCTCCTTCTGACACCAGCTCTAGCCCACTTCTCCCTCTTTGCCCTCTAGTCCTAACACTCCAGCACTGCCAAGTTCTACGTTGCAGACGCATTGCTGACAGCGCACATTACCTCCGGAAACAAGAAGCGTACCAAGTCCATCTCAAAGTGCGATCCCGAGTAATCAACTTCTTCTCACTCCCTCCTCCTCCACCTCCACCTCCACCTCCACCTCCACCCCAACCTCCACCTATCCTTTCCCCCTTTCACTTCAAACACACAAAAACGCAGCCGCACATCTCACCTAGCGATCATGGTTGGGAAGGAATCCACGACATTCCACGCTGCCACAACAACAGGGCTTTTGCGAGGCTCCACCGCCAGACCTTTCACCGTAGTCGTAGCACACCTCCTCACCCTCGCCTATGTCTCGATGAGCAAACAATGCCAAAAGTGGAAGTAGGGAGTCAACCCGAACGGGAACAATAGTTAGGTTGGGATCACAGGAGTGGTTGATAAGACTTGACAGGGGAAGAGCATCAAATCCATCTCCTGCACCGTCCACAGCCGTCTCGAAGACCATCTTGCCCGTCTCACCAGCAAATTCGCGCATCGCCAACACGTAGACGTGACCAACTGCATTTACCTGCTCCACACAAATCCTACCAGCTTCCGCGGGATTTATGTACAGTCCACGATAGACACACACAAACTCGCCACATCCAATGCTCCGCACAGCACATGCACCCACGCCCTTGCACACTGTCTCCACCCTCCTAATTGCCCTGAAGTCATCAATATTGCGCTGAACTAGACGGTTTGGACATGAGGTCGGATTGCACACACACAAGGAGTTGCACTCGTACACTGGACGCCGCAGCGGCGCCATTGTGGACTGCAGAAGAAGCCCTGTATCGGGATGATAGTTGAGACCGCCCGAACGACGCAGACAGGCGCATCGGAGGGGATCAACACAGGCACCAGAACAGTCACAGCCAGGCAGTTGGGAGAGGATGAGGTCAGGGTCAAGACTATCACTGTAGAACATTTATGCAGGGAAAGGGAAACCTAGAGGAGAACGTAAATTGTTTTCACCACATCAACCGGCTATGAAGCTCGAGGCACGAGCCAAGCACTCGACTACAGGAAGTGCCAAATCATATGCATTACCTTCACAGGCAAGCCCCCAAACATGCCAATTTTTGGAGGCACTACAGCAACTACTCCAACGATTATTTATGAAGCCCAGCGACCTAGAGGTTGTGGCGCAGGCACTCCACAACATAAAACAACCAATCATTATGAAATGCCTTCGCACAGAAGCATCTCAAGCACAGTACAAAGTGATGAGTGCAATGGTCTAAAATGAGCAACAAAATCAGGTACATTAGAGAACCATTGCAGACTACTAGTGCAAATCAATACTGTTTTAAAGTACTGGTCTTGAAATTGCCAACAATTCAGGCAAGATGACTATCGCTTTTATAAACACCAAGATCTCATCTTGCTAAACACTGAGTACATCCAGTCCAGCCACACAAAAAAAACTAAGAACAGCACGCAAAACAGGAGCACTAACACGACAGAAGGACAACCTTTCCAAGTAATGTAGAGAGAAGTAAAGGGCAGCGCCTTTTAGCTCATTGAAAAGTCAGCGAAACCTCACCACGTCACATTGGCCAGCTCCAACGCTTCGACTTGCGCGCCTCGCAAGCGATGCTATAAACTAACATAAGGAAAATCACAAAACACAACAAATGTCGATAGAGCATCCCAATATATCCACCTGTTAGCATCACACCCTTTGTCAGTACAAAATTGGGACTTGCTCACTCTCTTACTCCTTCATTTTTGACTTTTGTGATTAAGAATACCAAATCGTAATAACTCCGCATTTTTGCGATTCGAGGCTGAAGCATACCTAAGGCGCACCACTTAGACGAGTCACAGCGGCTGTCCTCCTAGATGTATGGTCCAGGTTCTCTGTTGCAGTGGCCTGTGCTCGAAATCTTTTGATGCGATGTGCATGCATTGGAGTGGGTGTGTTTAGCGTAAGAAGGTGGCCTAACTTTTCAATTCGCAGAAGGGGTTTTGTGCCGCTGCCACTGTCCCTTTGTTGGGCTGTTTCATCCTCGCGCCCTTAGCAGAAGCCTCCAGCCCTACTCTACACTAAGTGTTTATAGTCTGCACCAGTGTTGATTTTCTTTTGTTCTCAGACGAGTGTCGCAAAACTCCACCAATAACTTTGTAACACACATGCTACATTCAAATGCACAAGATCTATGGCAAAAAGCGAATCAGACGTGGTGGTAGTGGGACTATGCAGCTTGCACAATTAATGCTACATACAATGCAGTCTTGATGTTTGCTATGCTGCCGACAAGGATACGGTGGCCAAGGCACAAGGTAGCCTCCTGTCAAAACTGCGAGTGATACGTCCAGTGTATGGGCTAGCCCTCGCCTCTAACGAATGCCTTCCCTTTATAAGAGGATCCCTAAAATCAGATCTGCATCATGCACTGACCACTTCCTGCTTTTATTTTGCGTCCATTCAGGCACTCGTGCGCCACTCATGTTGTCCTTCCATAGGATTCCATATTTCATGCAGCATACAAGTTCACCTATCTATCTATCTATCTATCTATCTACCTATCTACCTATCTACCTATCTACCTATCTCTATACCCTCCCATCTATCCATCCGCCCATCCAGTCGTCAAGCTCCAGTCCCTCCAGCCCGTATTCATCACTCTTTTACAGCAGTACAGCCTTTGCGTGTTCACATTCAAGGCCGTTGCGTCTAACTTTTGTCCCGCGTTTCACTAACTAGTGAAAGTCTCTCACACGATAGGTCAAGGCCAAGTCAACCTATATAAGGTGCAGCAAACCTGAGGCATTCATCACCCAAAACCCAACATGAAGTCACTGCTCACCTTTGTCGCCCTCTTCATCGTCCTGTTTACCGTGTGGGTCGACGTCAAATCCCATCCCACTCTTAGTGCCAAGGATTTATTGGGAAAGGAGGAGGAGCAAAAGCTGGCTGAAGATGCGGACGATGAGGATTACAATTTAAACTATAATGATGATGATGAAGACTATGACGATGAAGAAGATGACTACGACGTTTACATACACGATGATGACGAAGAAGTGGACAAGCACGAGACGGTCAATGAAGCTGGAGAGCAGGACAAAGTGAAGGGGAAGTAATGAGTGGGATTCCTCAGCTAGACCCTCATCCATTTCACTTATCACAAGTGTTCCTGTCTTATTAGTAAAGAGTATGGCAAAATGACTTTCGATGCAACAAAGTTGGACGTTTAGGGTGCGGTTAGGGGTGGGAATTTGGGAGCAGCTTCGAGGTGGACAAAAGTGGGAGGTGAGGGAGGGTGGCTAGACTCACGCATTGGCGCCAGTATCACTGTGTGCTTATTTGCACGGATGGACACATGTGCAATTCATCGCCACTGCTTTCCTTTGCCTACCATTCTTGCCTCCCTACTCTAACACACACACACACACACACACACACATTTAAACAGCTAGGTTGGATGGACATTACCAGCATCACTTTGACCCTCCCTCCATCCACACAGACAGTTTATGCCTCCACCCACGCCTGTTTCCTTCCTTTCACTTCTCCTATCCTCCATCCCTTCGTCGTCAAGCCCGTTACTTACCTGTCCATTCCGTCTTCACTATTTCATCCTCCCATCCACCCATCCTCATGCCAACCACGCAAGCTACACTTCTCCTCCCCTTCTAAGATGCCCTCTAGACACCATATTTCCACCGACGCTGGTTTGGCGTGCAGTCGCTTGAAGCGTGCTCAAACACAAACTGCTTGCAAACGGCGTGGTGATGGGATTATTGGAGGGACCTCCTGACTCCAATTGGCTTTACAGTGCTGTTCGCAAAGCCTACCATCGTCAGAGGTCCAGTCGCCTGTTCTGACTAAGTGCTGCTGGGCTATCAGTCAAGCCAATTCACCTTCAATGCGCTTTTTTTTGTTGAACACGCTGTTGCCCTCAGCTGAAGCCATTGACCGTGACGCTTCTGCGCCGCTTCACCACCTTGTGACACCTTCTTGCACAATTGCTTAAGGCCAATCAAACTTACACCACATACAGCAAATAATGACGCCTTTTGCCTCCGGTAGAAGGAGGAGATGTTTTGCATCTTTCCGGCTCTGCACCACCGTGTGCGTAGCGTTTACATTGAAAATATTCCAAGTCCGATTCTCGCTGCTGAGAAGTTGGCAGTTGTTGATGACAAGAGCGGCGTGTCTTCAACAGAGGAGAGTAAGATGGAGGTTAAGTTGAAATAAAGAGGACGAGACCAACAAAGTTGGCTCTCGTGGAGAGCAGGAGAGGAGGAGGAGGAGGAGGAGAAGGAGGGGGAGGACGAAGGGCAAGAGGCCTTAGGCAGAGCATCAGATGCACCAAAGTTGTGGCCTAACAGGGTAGTGAGGAAGACGAAATTAAGGTAGGCTCTTTGAGGAGAAACAAAACAAAGAGTGCATTGAATATGCCGGAAGAAAAGGAAGGTGATGCAGTGGACAGTGATTTACTGCGGTTGAGGGACTCCAACGCTAGCGTTTCGCCTGCCATCTCCTCAATGGGAAGATTTGCAGACCCAGATGGGTGGTCCAATCGGTCAATGTGTATTCGTCAATTTAGTTGTGGGGCTGCAGCGACTGAGCTTGATTACCAGATTGGAGTCTGAGCCTGTGCGCCTTTATGATGCATTCAGTCACTCAGTTGACTGAGTGAGGCGTATTTACCAATTACAGATTGGCATCGGCGTCGCTGTGACTGTTGTCGCAATTGAAGTAGTAGGAGCAGTCGACCGATTGCAAGCTGTTCCCTAGGACACCACCATAGATGGGCAAATGAAGGGAAGCATTTGGAACAGTGTACAGCAAAGTCTCGCCTGATTAAAGCCAGCCCCAGAATTGTTACGCAGTCCACTATAAATGTAAGCCTTTTGATTAAGTAGTTCATTTACAGTTCGGATGCTCTGACAACTGTGTGCTGCTTTCGTGAACCTATTTGAGCATCAATAGGAAGGGAGAGAGGTGTTAGGAGGCTTATTCGTCATTGAACAATAGTTGACAGCGTTGGCGTTGTTTGTTGAGAGAATGCGCGGCTGGGTGTCAGATCGGCCCTGTCCGAAGCATTGACTCCTGCAGTAGGAGTGAGCAGCGTATTTGCCAAAGCCAAGCACTGAACTGCAATACTCGGAGCAGTTGGTGAATAGCACAGGCTTATGAGGAAAATTTATGGAGACACTAGATCCATGCAAATCAGGAGGGTTGCGGTGACTAAAGCAGAGGAGGCAAATGCACCAGGAGTGACGGTTGCAGGATTCGACGCAGATGGTTTCATCGTGAGGACTGCCGAGGTGTGGGCAGATCTGCCATCGCTTGTGCTTTTAACGTCACTTCGGAACCCGTAGTCGTGACAAATGATGTCGTGTCTGCAATTCAAAGCAACGAATTCGCCTCTTCATACATCTCCTTTCCAACTCATATATTTCAACAAACTGTTAACTGCGCGTATAGAGGCACGTCTCTTTTGATTCCTGTAGCAGACCTAAGAGCAGGGAGTGCTGCAACATGCGCCTGATGAATCCTTCTAGGAGGGGCAATAAACGAAGACCACTGTGGGTTTCAGTCGATTAGTCTTGGTTGCTTTCATGTAAGAGTTGAGCTTTGAACAAAAGGAGCATAAAGAACTCACCTTCTTCCACGCTTGGCGTAGTTGCTTTCACTTCACTACTGCAGGCTATGTGTTCATGCTCACCTGCATCCCTCCTTTGGATGCATGCGCAATGGCAGCAATGGGTTGGTCCGGCTTCAAATGAGAAATGCTGTGGCACAGAGCCTAGGGAAGGAGGATGCCTCCATTTAAAACGTTGTCGACTTCCCAACTGACAGAGTAGCCGTGATTGACTTCGTCGGGTAGAGGTGGCGGTTTCCAACTCACAAGCACCTTGCCAGCACTAGGTGCCGTGGTTTTCGCATGCTGTGGAGCTCTGAGACCTGCACACCTGCATACACATAGACATGTCATTGCTTTGTGTTGGGGTTGTGATCAGATTTGCTAGTGCCCCATAATAGACAGGATAAATGCACGATGCTCAAGTAATAAAGTGGGTCCATCCGCTTGCCAGTGGATGGGGAAATAAGTCAACAGTGTCAGGAAAAGCAAGCAACTGAATGAGTCTATGTGGTGCTCAATCAGCGTAAAGCACGGGATCGCATCCCACCTGCTGCCAGTGTGCGATCGCCGTGCAAGAGCAAAGCTGCCAGCAGTATGAAGCAGAGTGGAAGCGACATCTCTCCTAGGGATCCTGTGGAAGAAGAGCAGAAGTTGTCTTCACCAGCCACACGCGTGTGCTTATAAGCACTCGGTGGGGTGATGCCATCCAATGGAACGCTCCACTCACCACCCATAGATAACTTGCTCGTTTCCACCAGTGGTGAGGTGTGTGACCAAATGCTGCACTGTTAATTACTAAGGCGCCTAAAGTCACCTACTCCTTTGCAACAATTTGGCCATTGCATGGAGGTGCGAATGAGGCAGAAGCACTATGCTGTGTGGTAGAATGGTGTCGCCTACGCCTCTACATGGTACTACTTGCCTTTAGACCGTTTATGTGGTGGTGGTTAGCAGTGTCCTTCCACACTTCATCATCACATTAGTGTATACTGAGTGCACTGCATTCACGAGCTTCCTTCGGTAGCCCTTGTGTACAAGTCGCCTGCCCGATGATAGCGCCGACAACCGGCTGCAAATACAAGCCACGCACAACTCACGAGTCGCTGCAATGAGCCGATGGCCAGCACACCTCCTCCAGCTGCATCGGCATCCAAGTTAGCCTGCAAGAGGGCAGATTTAGAATGCTGCTGAGTGGAGAATGTTATGGCAGCTTAGAGGTCAGTGGGTGAAGGTGTGCGAGGACAATGTGGACGCACTGGCGTGCTTTGGCGTGCGTTGGCGTGAGCGCGTGCTTTGTGTGGACACACGCCGCATTCCACATGATGCGTGAACACACCATGGTTAAGCGACAATTACTGGCATGCTCATTGTCCTCATCCAACCACTCCTTCGCCCCTCCTCCTATCCTCCTCCCTACCCTCCCACCATTCCAGCATACGTGCACCAGTCAACGCTCCTTCTCAGTCTCGCCCTCACTGTCGCCTTCCCTTTTGTCCTGCATTTGTGCAACACTCCACTGGTCTTATTATTCATGCCATTTGCAAGCATCATTCCACCATTCCACCATTCCACCATTCCACCATTCCACCTATCCCCTCCACCACGTGAATGGAGAGGAGGGAAGAAGGAAGGAAGGAAGGAAGGAAGGAAGGAAGGAAGAAAGGAAGGAATTGGCGGAATTCACGAGGACGTGTGTACTACCCACCCATTGTGTCTACGATGCATGGGATGTCGTGCGCCTCTCCGCGGCGTCCTACAGATTCACTTTTCGCATCCAGCAAGTGCGATAGTGAAGACAGACAGCACAGAGTTGGTGCAGACTCCTCATTTCCAATCTGCCTTGGCATGATGGAGTCAGGTTTTGCTCACCATGATCTATGGTGAGGGAGTGGAGTTGTGTGTGGGTGGTGAATGACCGGAGGAATGTTACTGGTGGGTAAATTGACTGTGGTGCAAAGTTGATGGAAGAGTGTGAAACAACTGCACAAAAGCAGTTGCAGAGAGAGAGAGAGAGAGAGAGAGAGAGAAGTGTGAATGGAAGGCACTAGGGGGCAGAGGGGGGCTAAGGAAGATGTTGGTGTTCGGATGGGAGAGTGAGATGAAGGGAGGAGTGAGTGGATGGATGTGTGGGAATGTGACGTGTGCTAGGTTGCATGGAATGGTGAACAAAATTGGCAAGCCAGGGGACGAAAGTTTGATGGTGCGAGCCTTGATGTCACTTTAGACGGGTGGACGACCTCACTTTTGACATTATTGGCGAATCGTTAATTAGAACATGTAAGCAGCCTTAACAAATTCGAGAAAATTTTCCGAATCGGTTGTTACCTGTTGAAGTAAAATGAACGCCTCGGGAGCTGGAGTCAGCGGCTATGAGGAGGAGGAGGAGGAGGAGGAGGAGGAGGAGGAGGAGGAGGAGGAGGAGGAGGAGGAGGAGGAGGAGGAGGAGGAGGAGGAGGAGGAGGAGGAGGAGGAGGAGGAGGAGGAGGAGGAGGAGGAGGAGGAGGAGGAGGAGGAGGGAGGAGGAGGAGGAGGAGGGAGGAGGAGAACTGTACATAGCACGACGACGCAAAGCCCTTGTGTGTGCCTTCGTGACAAACTGGTCCCAAATTCGTGCAAATCTTTCCTCAGCCCCTTTGTTGCTCGCGTAACATGCTGGTTTGCCGGACAGCCTGCCGACGCGTCGCTTAAATGGAAGTAAAAGCGGTAGGTAGTGATGTAATGCAGCAAGTCAGGTCGACATTGACTATTGTCTTGCGATTGTTAAGAGTTTAATTCGGCGAAAATTGGGACTATCCAACTATGTGGAGACTTGCTGATTGTCAAGCCTCAAACGGGATCGGTAGCAATGACGCGAACGTGCATTTCGTCCACACAGCTTTCACAAACATAAACTCTTTTTCCAGACATCTGTTCCAGTTGCAGTAAAAGGACCGCGTCAGAAGAGCTTAGGCCTCCGAGTTATGGTTGCATGGGTTCTGGTGAACAACGGCGATGTTTCCTGCTGAGTTGCCTCACGAGAAAAGCCAACAGCTCTGGCCGCAACATTGTTGTCAATTGATGTTTCATGGTTTTGTTGCAGGAAGCGAGGACAGTGGAATAGAAGGAGCATTGAAATGTGTGCCCATTTGAAGGCCGTTGTGTTTACTTTGGCCTTTACAGTAAGTTAGGTTTTAGAATAACGCCAAAAAAACTTAATAACAAATATCTTTTTATTATTTCTTCTTGCATGAATAGTCCTTAAAAGTGACACACAGCAGAAACGCAGTAGTGTCTGGCTAGTTACGGTTTCCATGAGTAACAAGCCTCACATCTGCATTCCAATTGGTCTGTGCGAACTCAAGGCAGAGTGGGATGATGGTATAAAGGAAGCGAGTTGCGACTGCTGCGTCTCTGTGTCTTACGTGGTGTACAGCGGAGTGCCTGAATATGGAGGGCTCAAGGAATCTTCTGTTGCTGACGTCGGCTTTCCTCGTGATTAACATTTGGTCATATCCCGGCGTGAATATTGTCAAGGCAGGAACAACTAAGGTGGATGGGAATGTGACAGCGGCTGATCAGAGTGCAAATGCTGGTGATGGTAAGGTGGGTACTAACAAGAACATCGTTGATGATCGTGATGACAATAAATCTCGTATTGACGACAAGAAGAATGGAGCTGACGATAAAGACGCTGAAGATGAAAATGATGCTCACGACGGCAATAACCGCGGCTACATAAAAGATGATAGTGAGAAGAGTGGTGATGACAAAGACAGCCATGACAAGGGGAAGGACAGTGAGGTCTTGGAAGAAGGGAATGACAATTTCGACCTTCACAGCCATGGAGCTATCGATAAGGAGGACGATGATCACAAAGCGAACCCTGGAAAGGCGAATGTTGGTGTCAACAGCGAGGACAACGGCGAAGACGGTGACGACGACGACGACGAGAAAGAGGACCATGACAATGGTGATGGTGATGGCATAGTGATTCCAAAAGATGGCAGCCAGGAAGTTAAGGAGAAAAACTAACGACGGTAGTGGCAACGAATGCATCGAAGGGAGGCGTAGAAGAACTGTGCAGAAACCAACAAATACAATCCACTCTGGTGCAGTGACTATGCTTACACAGCCTCGCCATTTCAAAGCCATTTTTTTTCCTTTATTTTCTCAATCATTCCTAATCTACCCATTTCCATTGCAGACTAAGTTCTTATCAATTACTTATTCTACTCGCAGTCATCCACAAAGGCACGTTTTTCTAACTGTTTTTCATTACGAAATGCAAAATTACATTCTTTTTAAAGCAAATCCTGTTCTCGCAAACGGTGTCTTACGTGCTGCTTTAGCTCGGGATTCAATTCGGCCACTTCATTTGGCAAGTTGCGAAAGAAAGCAACCGGAAGGGCGACCGCGAGCGAACAGTTAGCCCTGGAAATTACTAACGCCAGTATCGGGTACTTCAAAGGCAGACAGCTTCAAGAAAAGAAGGGAAAAATTGTCCTTCCATTAACTTGCTTGGAAGTGTCTCTTGAAAGGCCTTTTCTTGCAACACTTTAGGAAACCGTAGAATAATAATTTAAGGGTTTTTGAGCAATTCTTACTTCTTTCCTAAGACATATAATAACATCGGTGGTTAGAAAGTCGGCAGGCCTTCTTCCCCACTACACTGTTCGGCCTTGGGGAGTTAAATTGCCTTTAGTTGCTTCATGGTGAACAAAGAGGCGAGATTTGCTCTTGCAAAAATCAAGAATTGGCGTTACTATGACAACGGAGGTCAACATTCTTAGTCAATGGCCTCAATCCCCTACTCCTCAAGGTCAGGGTGGACATTGTTTGGGGCAGACAAGGGTGGAAGCTAACATAAGAAGTTGGGCTGTGAATAAATGCTCAACTATGAAAGCTGTGCCACTGAGCATCCAACAACATCGCTGTTTAGGGTTGTACAGCTCATTCAAAATGAGACGTTGAGTGGTAGTTTTACAGCAGTGTGTGGAAAGACTAACTTTAGGCATGAGGGTGAAGGAGATTAACCTTTGGTGAGACTAAATGCTCTCGGTTTGATTCAGCTTTCTGTCTCCCGCATCGTCTGCAGCATGACTAGTAGCTGGCGGGAAGTGCACAGCCTCGACGACATTCTTCGTCGAGCTGCTTCGTCAAGTAGTGATTCCATTCTATCCACAGATCCAACTACGTCCATATCCAATTTAGGATCTTTTTAAAGTATCCTATCTAGGCACTTAAACGTGCCAATTCCCCTCTGTGAAGCCAAAGCAATATGCACAATTATCAAACAATTTAGCATCCTTTGCCATTGCAGGCATTAGGTGCTGAGAAGCAAACTACATTTCAAGTAATTTTATGTACCTACAATGCATTTTAGCGTCCCGGACTACGGCAGACATCGACATAATCACGGAGGCCGACGTGCTCACCGCTGATTAGTTGCAGCCCTCAGTTGAAGGTGAAGGGCTTTGCTACACTGGGTGTGAACAAACGAAGTGACCAGCAAATTTTTTGGACTCATTCATCTCCATGGGTACTTTTCTTGGTCCGCCGATGACCCCATTGACAAAGAACAGCTTCGGTACGTATTCATTGTTTGCGCAACAATTAGAGTTGCTGCCATAGTAACCCAAGTAGACACGTTTGTTGATTTTTTTGGAAGTCGTTTGATCAGACGTGAAAAATAAGCAGCTCCTTCACTCATTCTAGGCTCCTAAAATGCCAGAATAGTTGGCAGGTTGACACTGAACAGACCGAGTGATTAAACGTTATCATGGCAACGCCTAGCGACACAATAGTGTTATGAGGCCATCAACCGCAGTCCGAGTGTTTAGATAAGCCTAAATGCCAGAAAAAGTTATCATCCTTAACTGCTTCAATCACGGTGGCTAAAAGAGCTAAACAGCATCAAAAGTGTCACACCTCTGTGACTTGATTTGCTTCCGAGGTAGACGCACTAAATTGGTGGATGTGGAAGGTTTGGGTAACAAACAGCCTTAAAAGGTGGATGACAGATGTTGAGAATTGAATGATACCTTCACATTTGGTGGAATTTGCATATCCAGGAGTATTAACTCTTGCACAGTTGTTGAAACCATCATCATCCGCGAGAGGGCTGTCGATTCTGATGCAGAGTCGGCAGCTGACATCAGTAAACAAAAGGCAGCGTCATACTTGAGCAATCTTCAATAATTGGGTTGATGGATGGATGAATATGAAATAGAAGGACTGGCAGGTAATGAATGGCTACAGATCCAAATTGCCAGGCATTGGCGTAAATGGCGTTGCCATGGCGCTACTCTATGGTCCTCACCTACTAGCTACTCCTGAGTAAAAGCCTTTCTCAAAACTCAGCGCCTCTGTGGTGCTCCAAGTGACTCTAGCACCATTGATGATAGAATTCGGCCGATATTTGAAGATAACCAAATGAGAAATTGTTTACATCGCATCTTGCAAAGTTGTCAATTGTAAGCGTTCCTCTTTCCACTGCCCAGCGGTCCGCGGGTGCATCAGGTTCCAACTCTTCATGCAATTTTTGGCCTTTTTGAAGTCACCCTCGTTAGTTTCCTTCCAACTATCTATCAATTGTTGTCTGGTTTTCACCGCCTCCTCGTGATCTTTATCTTCATCATCCATCTCTTCAAAATGCTTTTGCTGCCGCGGCTTTGAAGTGTGGCTGGTGGGGTTTGTGTGTAGTACCAAGCACTTCTCCTCGGGGCTCTGGGGAGGCGGCATTGACCCAAATGGTGAACTCGACCACAAAAAGCGGTGGAAAGAAGACGACGAAGAAGTGCAATCACTTCATCCTCACACTCTTTATAAAAGGAAGTCGCAGGCCCTGACCAATGGCGAGAGCAGATGGTTCCGGTTGATGCAATTCCAACGTGCTTTTGGGTCGCCAAGTGCGGTGTCCCTTGCAATGAAAAAGTAGACAACAAGCTGTGATATTAGAGTGGATGGGCTAACTGAAGGGAGAGTGGCTAAGGAAATGAAAAGTGCGCCATTGTTAAAAAAGCATTTCTACAACGATGTTATGACGCTGCCTAGCGTCTCTCTAGAAAACAATAAAGGCTTTGCACTGCAATCGACATCTTCAAAGGACACTTGTCTCACGACGGCCTCAGCTTCTTCAGGCTCCTATTGCTTGTCCCCGTCGTCAGCTCCACATCCTCGTCCATCCTCTGCTATGCCATCATCACACAAATGTGTTCCTCCCGCACTGTTATCTCCATGCACATGTCCATCGAGATCTACGTCTTCTTTTTGCGTTCCAGCGATTCTAAGTTGTCTGCGCTTTGAAGATCGAGCTCATTCCATCTCCACCTCTTTGATGTGTGAGCGTACCTGGTGCTTGCCGACCTCTTCATCCTTTTCCACGTCTTCCATCTGCACAAGTTCTTTCGCCGCCTTGAAAGGCCTGATGTTGACACTAACAGCCGTTTAGATGCAAGAGAATTTTGACATTCTGTGCATTCGCCTTACCTTTTAGTTACTGCTAAATACTGTTGGCGTTCCTCTGTAGTTTATATAAAATGATACTTCGATGCGACCGTCGCAGTAGGATCCGATAGTGTGGAAGCCAATGTTGACATCTGAGGGTTCCAGTTATTTTCCCAATCGGCTTAGCATAACTGCCAAGTCAGCAAGTGCGATGGCCATGAATGTGAGCATGTCGACGAACGCAAGGACGAAGGATGTGTGCAGATGAAGGAGCTAGAGAGGGATAAAGACAATGAAGAGTTAAGGAAAGCGCACATATTGAAGGCATCGGAGAAGATGGATGCGACTATGAAAACGGATACGATTACGGAGTTTACGGAAATGCGAAAGCCGTCTGTCTCTGTGTGATGGAGCTTAGTAGTGAATGAAAGCAATTTATTTTCAAGCTCGATAAAAGCTGAAGGCAAAAAAAAATTTGCCAGTGGACATGATTTTAACAGTTAGTCGAATTAAATGCCGACAAAACTATTTTTGCATCCCACTGCAATACTGGCCCTCTCATTTCCACGACAACTTGTCACCTTTCCCGCACTGTCAGCGAATCACGCCCCAAACTCCAATTTGGAGTTTTTCCCAAGAATTGCCTACCGCTTGTAGCTGTGATGTGTCTAGTAAGCTGCACACGTCAACTCTTCCCCGTCAAATCAATCACTTCCATCATCCTCTGTCATTTTTAGGCGCCTGTGATTTATTGCATCGTCCTGGACTGTGCTGGTTTCATCCACCTCCTGTGGACACCACTACTAGCTTCTTGCGTGTTTGCATCGGTAGAGAGGGTGAAAAGCTCACTGCTAATGGACTGCCGCCCTCACCGCGCTGAGTGTGAACAAAACAAGTGGATGCGGCTTAATGTGGCCTCCAAGGAGGGAAAAACAAATCAGCACCTAGTAAATGCGGATGAGCTATTTTGATACACACCTTCTGTAAAGCCACGGATGGGGTGGTGGTGTTGGAAGCAGTGAAGGCGAAATAGCCAACAGCATTAGCAGATAACACAAGGGTCTCCCAAAATGGCCTACAGAAACGCCATTTCCTTTTCAGTTAATCCAGCTAGACGCGATGGTTCCTGCCTGCAGGGCGGCTACCTACTTCATCCTATCAATCACCCACTAACGATGGGAATTCCTCCCGTGACAACTTGTGTAGAGTGAGAGTTGGAGAGCTGGTTGGTTGAAAGCAGAACAGCGAGCTCCTTCCTTGCAGAATGGTGCAGATGCATGATTAGCAACTTCACCATGTTGACATTGGTCTGAAGGAAGCGTTGGAATCGCCTCTTATAGCTTTACGTTCAATGACGTCCGAGGTGCTTACAACGCTGGACTGCAATGACGACTTGACAGAAATAAGCAAAGCAATTTTAAGCATAAGGTCATTTTTTAACCATAAATATCTCTCACCTTCTCATTCTCGGAACGTGCTACTAGAGTAAGTAGGTAGGCACTGTGATATGGGCTGCAATCTGCATAGCACAATACACAGAGGCCTTAGTCTTTCAAGTCAGCAGAAAAGCCACTTTCCTGACAGGCACAAACGAGGGAGCCTGCTTATTGTAGTAATCAGGATTAAGCGTCAAAGCATCTACGACAACTACCTCACAGTGTTCCGCGTCTTCACAGTGGTTGTGAGAAGCCTCGCACTCCGCATTACTCACGCAGGAAAGAGGTAAAATGCTTGAACCATGAGTAGCGAGTTATAATCCCATAAATCTGCCACGAATGCATCCTGACATCGCTCCTTACTGTCCATAACGTCCGTGTTGGGTGTGGAAGCCTAGACATGGCGTAAGCGAGCGAGACAAGAGCCAACTTCCACTTCCGTTCTTGGGTATGAAGAAAACGGGGTGCTGCCTTTCTTCCTGTCATCTCAAGCTAGACGCCATAACTTCAGCTCTGATGCCATTTAATAGGCATCTTTTAACTCCTGGGTGATTTACTCTACCAGGAAGTGGTTGCCAATACTTTAAGCAGTAAAGCCCACCATCTCTTCCCATTTGGACACATTGGATACCGGTGATTTGGTAACTTCACCGCCTGATGATAGTCTTCTAGCGAATAATTTGTCTTGAAAATGTTGTTTCCATAGAAGAGGAGAATAGGAGGGAGGAAGAGAAGGAGGAGGAGGAGGATTAGTGTGAGGATGGATGGTTTAATTTTAGGCAATTAAAATGAACAGCGGCAGTCTTAAAACAGGCAGCTCATTCATAATTATGGTTTCTCTAGTGTTCTGGATTGTGGGTGATTATTACTGGTTCTCATTCTAAAATGGCCTTCAAGCTGAGAGAAGTAAGCTAATATTGATACTTAGAAGAAGCCTTACATTCAAAGGATCGTTTGAAAGATAGGTGGTGCTTAAAGTTGATTGACCCCCCTTTGTCAGAATTCCAAATTAAACATTTACTCGCAGAAGTATTGACGCTTCTTCCGGCTCGCTACCATTGCGTCGTTATAGTACTGGTCTCGGGATTAGAGCTCTACTACTAATTAATACTTTTTTTGCTTATTTAAAGAAAGCAAGTTGGACTTGTCGATCCAAGAATTTATACATTTCGTGGGGATAAATGTTATTCGCTAACTCAAAGGAAATATCATCAATAATGTTCGCTTAAAGTTGGTTGGCTTGTCAGCTTTTCCATGCACCCTAAGACGTTCTAGTGTCCAGCGGAGTTAAAAGCCGCCAGAAATGGAGACTAAACCATAACGCCGACCTCTCCGAGATTGAGGAGGATGCATGATCAGTCTATTTTAGGTGAACTTTTGATTAAACAAAAAAGTGTTATTTGCATCTTTCACTGCAAGCATTTTAGTGCCATTTTTTAAGTGAATTACATTTAGTGTAGTAAGAAAGCATGAATTTAGCATCAACCTAATGCTTAAATGAGGCGCTAAGTGTATTTCGTAATTAAAAAGCAAAAATTATTTAAAAAGATGCAAATTTTGAGCATTATAGGTGGTTGGTTTATGTTAATGCTTTTAATGTCAAGAAAACGTTTATTTAGCTGTTACATTGTTTTAAGTAATGTGTTGCTATAATTCAACGCCGATGTGCAATTCGATTGTGACGAATAAAAGGATAAGGCCTGAGACTGACAAGGGCATAGCTATGGGGTTCTATGAATTGGAAAGTGTATCATCAAGTTAGTGAAGTCGGGTAATTTTTTGGGGACTGATACCGAAATCATGTGGCATCCTGATACCCACTGGATTAGGGAACGGTAAGATAGTTGATTAGTCAAACTTGTATTAGATGAAGGGATTTTATGCTTTGGCTGAATTTTGCCTGTGTATCTACCAATTGCTTATTTCTTATCACTTTCTGTGACGAATTCGGATGTTCTTGCTTGGTCATTACCTGTGAGGCTCCGGTGGGGCAGGTTGAAGACGACTTGCCCTTGAGCGCAGGAATCCATCTTGATTGGCTCCTTCGACAAAGATTGTTGGAGAGGGTGATAAAAATTTGAATTAATTTTTGGTGGAACCCTTCTATCTTTATTACACATCTTGGTAGCTGAGCACGGGCGTATTTGTCCCTCCAACGCAGCAACGCAAGTCACTGCGTTGTGATCGGTATTTAGTGTGAGCAGCTTTGCTAAAGTCGCAAGAATTTGTAAAACCCATTCCCCATGAATCCCATGGCGGAATTTCGGTAAGCCCGTCTGATGAAGATTATCCTCTCACTGAATGTTAATTCATGGAAATTTCTGCGATAGAAACTATCCTGGTGGATCTGCTTGGAGCTCTTAGCACTATTGGAAGCCTTCGCTAAAAAAACACTGTTGCTGTGGTCAACACTCTTGATCTCTTAAAAAATTTTGAGGAAACGTATGCCATTCATTTGCTCGCTCGCTTAGTTTAATAAACCGGCTCTGCAAACGCTTTGCAGTGCACCACTTGACTGATTGCCTCGCACTCAAAGCGTTGATGGTGAAGGATTGTGGTTGTGTCTTTGTCCAGTTAGTTTTTAATGTTAGCTGAGCGCGGAGGCTGGAGACAACATGTTCTGCTGCATGCCCTTACACTTCATGTAATCACTGTACTTTGAAACTGAAGGAGGGCTTACGCGACCCTACTTCATACTCGGTCAAGCATCAAAGATACCTCTGCATGGCTAGCCAATCACAATTTTAGCTGAATTTAACTCTTACCAATTACAAAACTACAGCCATTGTCATTGCCTGACAATCCTACTTCCGTCTAGATGACGCATCGGGAGCTGCCTGGCTAATGTGAATATTGGAAAAGGTAAGGAGGACTGAGGGACGGTAAGCGTGAATTTGCGGTCAGATTATCGACATGGTGCACATGAAAGTTTGGCATCTTTGTGCTGTATATAGTCCTTCTCATCCTCCTCCTTTACTTTAAGTTGCAACGCTACATGTTGGGAATTCACTCGCCTCTGTTAAGGCTATATTTCCTGATCTAACCCCCTCGCTCAAGGTAGTTTGAGTTGCAGATGCCCCTTAGAGTCTGGTCTACTATTCACCCACGGAAGGCAACGGTTCCTGTAGACATGGCAGTTAAATGTTGAGAAATGTAGCGTATTAACATAAAGGTGTTCTAAAGGTTTCCCTGCGGTTCCCTTTTTGCTAACTGTCTCATGACTGGCTGATATTAGATAGGGCGCCTGAATATCGCTGGCATTTACAGCAACATCAAGATCAGTGAAGTTGCCACAAACAGCCGAACATGGTGCCACTCTATCCTCTGCATCCTCCCTCTGATTAAAAGCACATTGATAGTATGTCGGTATGAAAAGCATCCGTTTTGACGTCTCACCTTGTTTCACGTTCTATTCAACTGCATGTCGAAAGCTCCAAAGCTTTGATCGTCTACCCTACAAAAGTGACATCAATACTTGCACCACTAGGCCATCCGCTTCAATTGTTGCTCCAGGGAGTGGCTAGCCTCATTATCCTCAGGTAGAGAGAGGAGGTGGTTACGGACTTGACACCTCCATGCTCCAGTAGTGTGGGACTCAGATAATCTGGCCAACAGGTGTGTTAAAATCCAAAGTCATGTGCGCTAAATTCAGTTTGATTTATAAGGAGATAATTTAAAGCAACAAATTTAATGTGTCTTCCCCTCTACACCCGATTGCTAAAGCACTTTCCAACACAAAAAAGTAAAAGTTTGCGCAACTACCGTTTAAAGTTGCTTGAGTGGCCATATTGTTCTGCCCATTTGGGGATGAGTTTTGAGCCTTGGCGGCTGTCTCAAGCCCACGGTTGATTGAATATATAGATATTTATATTTTGCCTTAGTATTATGCCTTCTTTTGACTTTAAGGAAGTCCTGGGAGGCTACAGACTCTGTGGGAGTCAGAAAGGTCAGCGCTACTGCGACGGGGATGGAGATGAATCAAAGCAAAGTTATTAATAAACATTAACAGAACATCAAAAGGAGTTGAGCTTTGGAAGTTGAGATCTCCTGTGTAGAAGTCTAAGCACAAGGGAATGACACGTGGATTGACCTTGTGCAGCCAAGATATGGGGATGTCGATACTACTTAAATATCTGTAAAACACCACTTTTAACTTAAAATTAGATGGGAGGGCATTCGCTTCACTCTTTCCACACACACACGCAGCAGATGCAGCTTGGCAATGAGGCGTTTAGAGTAACAGTGCGTCACAATCCTATGCAAGATGTGGTACCACCACGGGCACTAATGCGATGATGACGCAACTATGGACAGCAATTATTTCGGTTTATCACGACCGTAGCATTTCTGGATTGCCGGTGTTAACAACAATAACCAAAACTAAAAATCGAGGTAGCAATGATTAGTTGTGAGGCCCGCGCTCTTAAATTGCAAAACCAAGCAAAAAACCTTCTCTCATCTGTTCTTCTGTCCCCCGGTCGATTACAGAAAGAGGCAACAAAATGCGTCCATGCCTCGTTCGTGGTCTTGTGTTAAGACGACACTGCATTGTGTGGAAAAACTATGCAAAAAATGCTGTCCTTGAGCGATGCTGGGCGAAGGCAAGAGGTTACTCCAGTCGACGGAGCATCAGTGCACTTTAAGGGGTGATGCTGTCCACCTAGTGCAACGGCAAGGAGAAACAAGTCGTTGCAACAACAAGCAACGAATTCCATGAGCATAAAAGTGCATGAAAGGGAGGAGGAATGGATGCAATGGAGAAGGGAGGAAGGGAGAGAGAGAGAGGGAGAGGGAAGGAGGGAGGGGTTTAGACGACCCACTGGTTGAATAGAAGGCAGACGGATGAAGGAGTGAATGGGGGAAAAGGCTGGTCAGAGAAATGGCAAAACACAGTGTCCACCGGATTATCACCAGCTGCACTCAGCACCCTAAACTCTTACGCAGTTCTACAAACTAGTCTCAGTGCCACCCTAAATTGCCCCAAGGCGGTACTATACTGCAATGCAGATGCCTCTGTCCAAACGGAGCCTGTTCTTCAGCATATTCTCTTCAGGCGAAAATGCAAGTACACCAAAAGTGGCAGAAGAAAGGGAGGAGGAATGAAGGCCGATGAAGAGGATGTGAAGGAGGTGAAGGAAGTCTGAATATGATCCCCAGGTCCATAAGACAAATCCAACCACCACAAATGGCGAGCCACGAGGGTGTATAGTCTTTGGTCGCCACCACCATCCAAATCGTCTCCCTTCCCTCCCAACTTCACTCCATCTTCTTCTTCATCTTCTTCTTCCACTCGGTCCTCTATACCAATCAGTGTCCCTCCGCTCTCCTCCGTGTCGTCTCCCTTCCCTCCCAACTTCACTCCATCTTCTTCTTCATCTTCTTCTTCCACTCGGTCCTCTATACCAATCAGTGTCCCTCCGCTCTCCTCCTTGTCGTCTCCCTTCCCTCCCAACTTCACTCCATCTTCTTCTTCATCTTCTTCTTCCACTCGGTCCTCTATACCAATCAGTGTCCCTCCGCTCTCCTCCTTGTCGTCTCCCTTCCCTCCCAACTTCACTCCATCTTCTTCTTCATCTTCTTCTTCCACTCGGTCCTCTATACCAATCAGTGTCCCTCCGCTCTCCTCCTTGTCGTCTCCCTTCCCTCCCAACTTCACTCCATCTTCTTCAGCTCCTTCTTTCACTGGACCTTCTTTATCAATGCCTTTCCTACTCTTCTCGTCCTCGTCGCTTCTATTTCCTTGTCTTTTCCTTTCTTCCTTGAAATCCGCCATCCTTTTATATCTCTCACTTCCTTGGAATTGCTCTTGTTTATGCTCCCTCACTTTTCTTTCTTTGTCCACCTTTATTTTGCTTAAGTCTCCTCTTTTATTATCCACATCCTTAGTTTTTTTTCTCTGTACTTGTGCTTCTCCTTGCACTTTATCTATTTCGTTTGGTCTCCCATTCTTATGGGCTTCTTCTTTTCTCTTTCCCTCGTCTTTGTCATCCAGGTCGTGCCGTTTTGCATCACAGCCTTCTTCTTCCTCACTAACTGTTCTTTTTTCATGTTCTAATCCTTTTCTGTATTCCCCTCTTTCTTTGTCATACTCATGTGGAACTTTTGCCGCGTCCACCTCCTCACCGTCTTGTTTGGCATCATCTCGACGATATTCGCCATCCTTGAGAAGAGCTCCACAAACACTCACTTCAAAGTGGTTTCTATCACTGGCATATCCTTCCACTTGCACTGGCCAGTGTGGCTTGAATTCCAAGTATTCAGACATGTGTGAGGTGCCATCAATAGCTTCATGGTGCCCAATAGGTCTGGCGTAGCCACAAACTGCACAGATTGCGACAAAGAAGGTGAAGAAGGAGTGCTTGCCTTCCATGCTTTGCATTTTTCAACAGGGTATCACGTCCTTCCGCAACTTATGTATGTAAAGGTGGACTTGATGGCCTGTCAGAGCAGGTTTTTAGCCAGTTAGTTTTACACCAAAGCACTTTTGTGGGAGAGGACTTGGAAGAGATTGTAAGTCTTCAGTAGAAGGATACGTTTGAACACGAACCAAGTCCATGATTAAACGATCAGCTGAAGGCAACAGATGCACGGATGGACGAGCGCATGAATGGCTGCATGCGTGGATGGATGGACGGATGGATGTATGGGGAGCAGACAGGTGGTGGATCGATTCGCAAGTTTGGTGCTTTCGAGAAGACGTGTCAATTAAATGGATTTTGACCTACAAAAAAACGGTGACATCTGCACCCTTTCCACGACTGCGACTAGCACCTTTTCAAGTGAAAGGAAATTTCTTAAGGAAGGCTCCGCTCGGATGCAACTCATCCCATTTTAGTTAGGAGGTACTGCAATTTTAGCTAGGCAGAATACCTTTTCCCCTTTGGAAGGCTTTTCTTCAATAAAACTCATTTGCTCATTTCCACACAGCAAAAGGTAGCAAAGCAGCACTAGGGTGAACGGAGAAGAGACTCCATGCACACCAATATTGCGTCAAATCAAAATCAAGTCAGATACGCCGACCGTGGGAGGAGATGTCTATCACTCTGTTGCCAAGTATCTTGGCAGATGTATCGCACTTTCTGCATTCCTGGTCAGGGTTACCTTTGGAGGCAGCTTCATCACCATCATCTTCTTCCTACACACACACACACACACCACAAACCGGTGTGTACCTGTCGAACGCACTTCCATCGTGTGCCTGATACTTTTCGTCGACATCATCTGTCCATGACGATCCAAATGCAGGTGTTGACATGCTTAAGCACTCCTCCTCTCCACCCTCATCCTCCTCCTCCTCCTCCTCCTCCTACTCCAATTCCTCCTTCTCGTTTGCATTCTTCCTTCTTCATCCCTCCTTTCTTATCACCATCCTCGGTAAACAGGCAAGGTGTTTGTGAAGGTCTTCGACACATTTATTCCTCCAAGCTGAAGTTGCGTCTCCAACCTCGAGGGCTGAAGTTTATGTAACTCGTCATTCACTTCCTCGTGGTGTGTACTCGGTGTCTGGCCTCAGTCCCAATGGTAGAGTGACCACGAGGAGAGTGGTGCAGCAAAAGAAGTGCAGATTGCTCATTTGTGAGGTTTTGACGTGAGGCCATTGTTTATTCCTGTAACTCATGTAGGCGACAGAGACGTTGACCAATGCTGGGAACAGATTTTTCCGGTCAACAAGTCACCTGTGGACTTACCCGACCACCGATGTTGGGGCTGTGCAGTGGTGTGCATAACCGCATAGCATGCGGCTTGGAGATGGAGCACTGGACAGGTGGAGGCGTGAACGACTAGGAAATGGAAGTGAACGATCAGTGGGTAGCATGCCGTGGGACGGAATGGTGACGATGGCTTGTGCAATGAGATGTATGAAGCTCTGCTCATCCTCCTCGACGCTTCCCACCTACACACATCCTTAGCCCGACTCACTGTTTGTGCAGTTAGTGTTGCCAGAGATGGTGGCGAGGCAATCAGCCACCCGCCAAATGGGGAGGGGGTCCGTAGACAAAGGCACACGAGGGCAAGAGAAGTGGCTTCTTGAATGAACACTGAAGGAGATGAAGGAATAGTTGGACGGTGGAATGGAGGAAGATGAGTGTGGGAATATGGATGAATATGTGAGGGCTGAAGTGATGGTATTAGAGATGAAGGATCAACTAGGAATGGATGCATGGATGGCTGGATGAATGGGTAAGTGAATAGGTGGACTGACGACTGAGGGATGAGGCGATTGGAGGGGGAGGGATGCAGAATTGCGCTTGGAACGGAGCAGTGGATGTAAATTACCACCAATCAACCAACTTCCACATCGATCCTCTTACTCCAATCGACACCCCCCAACTCCTAGTTACGGTTAAGTCACGGCCACCTCCCCACTTCGGGTGAGCAACGAATAATGTGGAGGGAGGATCATTTTGTGCAATCCCTTTTTCCTTAACTAAGAAGAAGGAAGTTAATTGGAACAAAGGCGCCCACTAACAACCTTATTATTGAATGCTCATAGTTAAAGTGTGCAGAACAATGTAAAATGTGGGCATTGGGAGGAGGCAATCCACACAGCGCCCGTTCATTCCCTCAATCCGGATAGACTGGTGCTTGATAGGGGTAGTACCTTATGCTTTTATCACCACCTTTCACTGACGATCCATCAGGACTATTGCATTCATTATTGTCACCTCTTCCACAACGCTGGACGGGGCTGTTGCCAAACATGTCATCGCTTTCCCACCCCACATAAACAGGTGCGAGCGTGCGTATAGCCTCCTCGTAGTCCTCATCGTATTCCTCATACTCTTCTTCTTCTTCTGCTTCTCCCTCAGAGTCGTCATACTCTTCGTCGTATTCGTCATACTCTTCCTCGAATTCATCATGCGCTTCGCCGTACTCGTCATGCGCTTTTCCGTATTCGTCACCATTCGATTTATGCCCGCCATCATCTTCTTCTTCTGCTTCTCCCTCAGAGTCGTCATACTCTTCGTCGTATTCGTCATACTCTTCCTCGAATTCATCATGCGCTTCGCCGTACTCGTCATGCGCTTTTCCGTATTCGTCACCATTCGATTTATGCCCGCCATCATCTTCTTCTTCTGCTTCTCCCTCAGAGTCGTCTTCTTTGGTATAACAGGTAATATTCTTGTGAATGTTTCCAACACCTTCCACTTTCAAGTGAAAGCTGCCGGTGATCTGTGGCGAGTCGTGCGCTGCACTGCGGTGGCCACTGGGTCTGGCGTCAGACCAAACCGCAAAAGCAATCACCAGAACAGCCGAGAAGAAGACGAGGAGGCTGTGAGGGCCCTTCATTCCTTCACTCACGATGAGGAGAGTGTACGCATTCCTGGACCATATATAGTCGACAGAGACCTTGACCGGTTATGCGGTTAGTGAAGTACTGGAGGGCTTTTGCAAAAGGATTTTGTGCAGTGTGTAATAGCGCGTTCAGAAGAGAATATGAAGGCATCAGAGATGGAGGAATGCTTGGATCGATGGATAGGTGGAGCAGGGCGTGAATGGTGCGTAACTGGGGGATGAAAGAGCAGAGGGTGCAGCGGTGGATCCAGATCGCTAGTAACTGTCTCTTACACCCTTGTCATTCCCCTAGTCAAGACTGTTAGGTGTGCTTAAGGCGCGGCTACTTTCTCCATCTCTGTTTACCCTGGTTGATGCTTCATTAGGGCCGATCCAACTAGGAGGAAGTCGGAAGCAGGATTAGGAATGTGCCTATGAGGTGTAGGAGATTCCGTGCTGTTGACACATCCAGCATGCATGCCCACAGTTCACACATTATCTAGTGTTTCCCCACCGAAGATGCTGACTGGCCATGAACTGAATTTCCTCTTCCATATCCTCCTGCCGAACAAGGAAGTGGGAAACAGCAATGCGCTGGAGCTCCTACGGCCTCTGAGCGAAGGCATGAGAGAGACGTTCAGTAGTGCACGGAAGCGTCGATATTGCATCGCAGGCAGCAGGAATGTTAAAACGGACTTGGAGAAGCCAAGGTCTATCGCGGAGGCGACCTCATTTTAAAACGCAGACCGATTACCCCACCTTTGGACCAAACACTCCTTTTGTGGGGTAAAGACTCCCTCATCTGCGAACTGCCTCGTTCCCAACACCGATAACCCTCCACCACAACACAATTGGACCCAGCTAAGGTGCTTTACTGGTTGGTCACGAGGGTGAAGTGTACGCGGTAGTAGATTCATGTCAACAACCCACAAACGTGGCACGGGGAATGGCGATCAAGAGACGAAGCCCAAGAGCATGCCAAGCCCATGCTCTTTAAAAGTGCCTTGCAGACAAGAGGCGGGAGAACAATGCTTGCGTCTGCTTCTGGCCAAGCAACTCACCCTCACGGAAGTGAGCAGTTCTGCCGCCAGATGGCTTGCCGGTGCGCCGCCTGTTGAGGGTTTTATCCAATGCAACGAGGTCATCCAAAACCACTTAAGCTTTTCCCACCAGACATGGCTATTCCCTATGGGGAAAGATAAGAACCACTTTATAATGCCCCTTAATAGGGGTCGAGTTTATCGCAACCTGGTCAGAGCATGAAGACCTGTTGAGTGATACGGTGAGTGGATGAGTTACTGGACACATTGTTCCCTCACTTAAGCAGATATGATATATATGGGCCTTGGTTGGGGGCTAATGTCTACTCCTTTTCGACCACCATCCGCGCGAGATGCATCGTGACTTTTGCATCAACCGCCATTTCGCTTGCGTATCCTCAGCTAAGGCATTCTTTGTCCTCATCGTTCTCCAAGTCCTCCTCCTGCTTGTCGGCGTTTCCATCAAAATCCTGCACAGAGGCACCATAGCTCGAATCCTCCTCCTCCTCCTCTCCTGCTCTCCACGAGAGCCAACTTTGTTGGTCTCGTCTTCTTTATTTCAACTTAACCTCCATCTTACTCTTAATAATCGCAAGACAATAGTCAATGTCGACCTGACTTGCTGCATTACATCACTACCTACCGCTTTTACTTCCATTTAAGCGACGCGTCGGCAGGCTGTCCGGCAAACCAGCATGTTACGCGAGCAACAAAGGGGCTGAGGAAAGATTTGCACGAATTTGGGACCAGTTTGTCACGAAGGCACACACAAGGGCTTTGCGTCGTCGTGCTATGTACAGTTCTCCTCCTCCTCCTCCTCCTCCTCCTCCTCCTCCTCCTCCTCCTCCTCCTCCTCCTCCTCCTCCTCCTCCTCCTCCTCCTCCTCCTCCTCCTCCTCCTCCTCCTCATAGCCGCTGACTCCAGCTCCCGAGGCGTTCATTTTACTTCAACAGGTAACAACCGATTCGGAAAATTTTCTCGAATTTGTTAAGGCTGCTTACATGTTCTAATTAACGATTCGCCAATAATGTCAAAAGTGAGGTCGTCCACCCGTCTAAAGTGACATCAAGGCTCGCACCATCAAACTTTCGTCCCCTGGCTTGCCAATTTTGTTCACCATTCCATGCAACCTAGCACACGTCACATTCCCACACATCCATCCACTCACTCCTCCCTTCATCTCACTCTCCCATCCGAACACCAACATCTTCCTTAGCCCCCCCTCTGCCCCCTAGTGCCTTCCATTCACACTTCTCTCTCTCTCTCTCTCTCTCTCTCTCTCTGCAACTGCTTTTGTGCAGTTGTTTCACACTCTTCCATCAACTTTGCACCACAGTCAATTTACCCACCAGTAACATTCCTCCGGTCATTCACCACCCACACACAACTCCACTCCCTCACCATAGATCATGGTGAGCAAAACCTGACTCCATCATGCCAAGGCAGATTGGAAATGAGGAGTCTGCACCAACTCTGTGCTGTCTGTCTTCACTATCGCACTTGCTGGATGCGAAAAGTGAATCTGTAGGACGCCGCGGAGAGGCGCACGACATCCCATGCATCGTAGACACAATGGGTGGGTAGTACACACGTCCTCGTGAATTCCGCCAATTCCTTCCTTTCTTCCTTCCTTCCTTCCTTCCTTCCTTCCTTCCTTCCTTCTTCCCTCCTCTCCATTCACGTGGTGGAGGGGATAGGTGGAATGGTGGAATGGTGGAATGGTGGAATGGTGGAATGATGCTTGCAAATGGCATGAATAATAAGACCAGTGGAGTGTTGCACAAATGCAGGACAAAAGGGAAGGCGACAGTGAGGGCGAGACTGAGAAGGAGCGTTGACTGGTGCACGTATGCTGGAATGGTGGGAGGGTAGGGAGGAGGATAGGAGGAGGGGCGAAGGAGTGGTTGGATGAGGACAATGAGCATGCCAGTAATTGTCGCTTAACCATGGTGTGTTCACGCATCATGTGGAATGCGGCGTGTGTCCACACAAAGCACGCGCTCACGCCAACGCACGCCAAAGCACGCCAATGCACGCCAAAGCACGCCAGTGCGTCCACATTGTCCTCGCACACCTTCACCCACTGACCTCTAAGCTGCCATAACATTCTCCACTCAGCAGCATTCTAAATCTGCCCTCTTGCAGGCTAACTTGGATGCCGATGCAGCTGGAGGAGGTGTGCTGGCCATCGGCTCATTGCAGCGACTCGTGAGTTGTGCGTGGCTTGTATTTGCAGCCGGTTGTCGGCGCTATCATCGGGCAGGCGACTTGTACACAAGGGCTACCGAAGGAAGCTCGTGAATGCAGTGCACTCAGTATACACTAATGTGATGATGAAGTGTGGAAGGACACTGCTAACCACCACCACATAAACGGTCTAAAGGCAAGTAGTACCATGTAGAGGCGTAGGCGACACCATTCTACCACACAGCATAGTGCTTCTGCCTCATTCGCACCTCCATGCAATGGCCAAATTGTTGCAAAGGAGTAGGTGACTTTAGGCGCCTTAGTAATTAACAGTGCAGCATTTGGTCACACACCTCACCACTGGTGGAAACGAGCAAGTTATCTATGGGTGGTGAGTGGAGCGTTCCATTGGATGGCATCACCCCACCGAGTGCTTATAAGCACACGCGTGTGGCTGGTGAAGACAACTTCTGCTCTTCTTCCACAGGATCCCTAGGAGAGATGTCGCTTCCACTCTGCTTCATACTGCTGGCAGCTTTGCTCTTGCACGGCGATCGCACACTGGCAGCAGGTGGGATGCGATCCCGTGCTTTACGCTGATTGAGCACCACATAGACTCATTCAGTTGCTTGCTTTTCCTGACACTGTTGACTTATTTCCCCATCCACTGGCAAGCGGATGGACCCACTTTATTACTTGAGCATCGTGCATTTATCCTGTCTATTATGGGGCACTAGCAAATCTGATCACAACCCCAACACAAAGCAATGACATGTCTATGTGTATGCAGGTGTGCAGGTCTCAGAGCTCCACAGCATGCGAAAACCACGGCACCTAGTGCTGGCAAGGTGCTTGTGAGTTGGAAACCGCCACCTCTACCCGACGAAGTCAATCACGGCTACTCTGTCAGTTGGGAAGTCGACAACGTTTTAAATGGAGGCATCCTCCTTCCCTAGGCTCTGTGCCACAGCATTTCTCATTTGAAGCCGGACCAACCCATTGCTGCCATTGCGCATGCATCCAAAGGAGGATGCAGGTGAGCATGAACACATAGCCTGCAGTAGTGAAGTGAAAGCAACTACGCCAAGCGTGGAAGAAGGTGAGTTCTTTATGCTCCTTTTGTTCAAAGCTCAACTCTTACATGAAAGCAACCAAGACTAATCGACTGAAACCCACAGTGGTCTTCGTTTATTGCCCCTCCTAGAAGGATTCATCAGGCGCATGTTGCAGCACTCCCTGCTCTTAGGTCTGCTACAGGAATCAAAAGAGACGTGCCTCTATACGCGCAGTTAACAGTTTGTTGAAATATATGAGTTGGAAAGGAGATGTATGAAGAGGCGAATTCGTTGCTTTGAATTGCAGACACGACATCATTTGTCACGACTACGGGTTCCGAAGTGACGTTAAAAGCACAAGCGATGGCAGATCTGCCCACACCTCGGCAGTCCTCACGATGAAACCATCTGCGTCGAATCCTGCAACCGTCACTCCTGGTGCATTTGCCTCCTCTGCTTTAGTCACCGCAACCCTCCTGATTTGCATGGATCTAGTGTCTCCATAAATTTTCCTCATAAGCCTGTGCTATTCACCAACTGCTCCGAGTATTGCAGTTCAGTGCTTGGCTTTGGCAAATACGCTGCTCACTCCTACTGCAGGAGTCAATGCTTCGGACAGGGCCGATCTGACACCCAGCCGCGCATTCTCTCAACAAACAACGCCAACGCTGTCAACTATTGTTCAATGACGAATAAGCCTCCTAACACCTCTCTCCTTCCTATTGATGCTCAAATAGGTTCACGAAAGCAGCACACAGTTGTCAGAGCATCCGAACTGTAAATGAACTACTTAATCAAAAGGCTTACATTTATAGTGGACTGCGTAACAATTCTGGGGCTGGCTTTAATCAGGCGAGACTTTGCTGTACACTGTTCCAAATGCTTCCCTTCATTTGCCCATCTATGGTGGTGTCCTAGGGAACAGCTTGCAATCGGTCGACTGCTCCTACTACTTCAATTGCGACAACAGTCACAGCGACGCCGATGCCAATCTGTAATTGGTAAATACGCCTCACTCAGTCAACTGAGTGACTGAATGCATCATAAAGGCGCACAGGCTCAGACTCCAATCTGGTAATCAAGCTCAGTCGCTGCAGCCCCACAACTAAATTGACGAATACACATTGACCGATTGGACCACCCATCTGGGTCTGCAAATCTTCCCATTGAGGAGATGGCAGGCGAAACGCTAGCGTTGGAGTCCCTCAACCGCAGTAAATCACTGTCCACTGCATCACCTTCCTTTTCTTCCGGCATATTCAATGCACTCTTTGTTTTGTTTCTCCTCAAAGAGCCTACCTTAATTTCGTCTTCCTCACTACCCTGTTAGGCCACAACTTTGGTGCATCTGATGCTCTGCCTAAGGCCTCTTGCCCTTCGTCCTCCCCCTCCTTCTCCTCCTCCTCCTCCTCCTCTCCTGCTCTCCACGAGAGCCAACTTTGTTGGTCTCGTCCTCTTTATTTCAACTTAACCTCCATCTTACTCTCCTCTGTTGAAGACACGCCGCTCTTGTCATCAACAACTGCCAACTTCTCAGCAGCGAGAATCGGACTTGGAATATTTTCAATGTAAACGCTACGCACACGATGGTGCAGAGCCGGAAAGATGCAAAACATCTCCCTCCTTCTACCGGAGGCAAAAGGCGTCATTATTTGCTGTATGTGGTGTAAGTTTGATTGGCCTTAAGCAATTGTGCAAGAAGGTGTCACAAGGTGGTGAAGCGGCGCAGAAGCGTCACGGTCAATGGCTTCAGCTGAGGGCAACAGCGTGTTCAACAAAAAAAGCGCATTGAAGGTGAATTGGCTTGACTGATAGCCCAGCAGCACTTAGTCAGAACAGGCGACTGGACCTCTGACGATGGTAGGCTTTGCGAACAGCACTGTAAAGCCAATTGAGTCAGGAGGTCCCTCCAATAATCCCATCACCACGCCGTTTGCAAGCAGTTTGTGTTTGAGCACGCTTCAAGCGACTGCACGCCAAACCAGCGTCGGTGGAAATATGGTGTCTAGAGGGCATCTTAGAAGGGGAGGAGAAGTGTAGCTTGCGTGGTTGGCATGAGGATGGGTGGATGGGAGGATGAAATAGTGAAGACGGAATGGACAGGTAAGTAACGGGCTTGACGACGAAGGGATGGAGGATAGGAGAAGTGAAAGGAAGGAAACAGGCGTGGGTGGAGGCATAAACTGTCTGTGTGGATGGAGGGAGGGTCAAAGTGATGCTGGTAATGTCCATCCAACCTAGCTGTTTAAATGTGTGTGTGTGTGTGTGTGTGTGTGTGTGTGTGTAGTGTAGGGAGGCAAGAATGGTAGGCAAAGGAAAGCAGTGGCGATGAATTGCACATGTGTCCATCCGTGCAAATAAGCACACAGTGATACTGGCGCCAATGCGTGAGTCTAGCCACCCTCCCTCACCTCCCACTTTTGTCCACCTCGAAGCTGCTCCCAAATTCCCACCCCTAACCGCACCCTAAACGTCCAACTTTGTTGCATCGAAAGTCATTTTGCCATACTCTTTACTAATAAGACAGGAACACTTGTGATAAGTGAAATGGATGAGGGTCTAGCTGAGGAATCCCACTCATTACTTCCCCTTCACTTTGTCCTGCTCTCCAGCTTCATTGACCGTCTCGTGCTTGTCCACTTCTTCGTCATCATCGTGTATGTAAACGTCGTAGTCATCTTCTTCATCGTCATAGTCTTCATCATCATCATTATAGTTTAAATTGTAATCCTCATCGTCCGCATCTTCAGCCAGCTTTTGCTCCTCCTCCTTTCCCAATAAATCCTTGGCACTAAGAGTGGGATGGGATTTGACGTCGACCCACACGGTAAACAGGACGATGAAGAGGGCGACAAAGGTGAGCAGTGACTTCATGTTGGGTTTTGGGTGATGAATGCCTCAGGTTTGCTGCACCTTATATAGGTTGACTTGGCCTTGACCTATCGTGTGAGAGACTTTCACTAGTTAGTGAAACGCGGGACAAAAGTTAGACGCAACGGCCTTGAATGTGAACACGCAAAGGCTGTACTGCTGTAAAAGAGTGATGAATACGGGCTGGAGGGACTGGAGCTTGACGACTGGATGGGCGGATGGATAGATGGGAGGGTATAGAGATAGGTAGATAGGTAGATAGGTAGATAGATAGATAGATAGATAGGTAAACTTGTATGCTGCATGAAATATGGAATCCTATGGAAGGACAACATGAGTGGCGCACGAGTGCCTGAATGGACGCAAAATAAAAGCAGGAAGTGGTCAGTGCATGATGCAGATCTGATTTTAGGGATCCTCTTATAAAGGGAAGGCATTCGTTAGAGGCGAGGGCTAGCCCATACACTGGACGTATCACTCGCAGTTTTGACAGGAGGCTACCTTGTGCCTTGGCCACCGTATCCTTGTCGGCAGCATAGCAAACATCAAGACTGCATTGTATGTAGCATTAATTGTGCAAGCTGCATAGTCCCACTACCACCACGTCTGATTCGCTTTTTGCCATAGATCTTGTGCATTTGAATGTAGCATGTGTGTTACAAAGTTATTGGTGGAGTTTTGCGACACTCGTCTGAGAACAAAAGAAAATCAACACTGGTGCAGACTATAAACACTTAGTGTAGAGTAGGGCTGGAGGCTTCTGCTAAGGGCGCGAGGATGAAACAGCCCAACAAAGGGACAGTGGCAGCGGCACAAAACCCCTTCTGCGAATTGAAAAGTTAGGCCACCTTCTTACGCTAAACACACCCACTCCAATGCATGCACATCGCATCAAAAGATTTCGAGCACAGGCCACTGCAACAGAGAACCTGGACCATACATCTAGGAGGACAGCCGCTGTGACTCGTCTAAGTGGTGCGCCTTAGGTATGCTTCAGCCTCGAATCGCAAAAATGCGGAGTTATTACGATTTGGTATTCTTAATCACAAAAGTCAAAAATGAAGGAGTAAGAGAGTGAGCAAGTCCCAATTTTGTACTGACAAAGGGTGTGATGCTAACAGGTGGATATATTGGGATGCTCTATCGACATTTGTTGTGTTTTGTGATTTTCCTTATGTTAGTTTATAGCATCGCTTGCGAGGCGCGCAAGTCGAAGCGTTGGAGCTGGCCAATGTGACGTGGTGAGGTTTCGCTGACTTTTCAATGAGCTAAAAGGCGCTGCCCTTTACTTCTCTCTACATTACTTGGAAAGGTTGTCCTTCTGTCGTGTTAGTGCTCCTGTTTTGCGTGCTGTTCTTAGTTTTTTTGTGTGGCTGGACTGGATGTACTCAGTGTTTAGCAAGATGAGATCTTGGTGTTTATAAAAGCGATAGTCATCTTGCCTGAATTGTTGGCAATTTCAAGACCAGTACTTTAAAACAGTATTGATTTGCACTAGTAGTCTGCAATGGTTCTCTAATGTACCTGATTTTGTTGCTCATTTTAGACCATTGCACTCATCACTTTGTACTGTGCTTGAGATGCTTCTGTGCGAAGGCATTTCATAATGATTGGTTGTTTTATGTTGTGGAGTGCCTGCGCCACAACCTCTAGGTCGCTGGGCTTCATAAATAATCGTTGGAGTAGTTGCTGTAGTGCCTCCAAAAATTGGCATGTTTGGGGGCTTGCCTGTGAAGGTAATGCATATGATTTGGCACTTCCTGTAGTCGAGTGCTTGGCTCGTGCCTCGAGCTTCATAGCCGGTTGATGTGGTGAAAACAATTTACGTTCTCCTCTAGGTTTCCCTTTCCCTGCATAAATGTTCTACAGTGATAGTCTTGACCCTGACCTCATCCTCTCCCAACTGCCTGGCTGTGACTGTTCTGGTGCCTGTGTTGATCCCCTCCGATGCGCCTGTCTGCGTCGTTCGGGCGGTCTCAACTATCATCCCGATACAGGGCTTCTTCTGCAGTCCACAATGGCGCCGCTGCGGCGTCCAGTGTACGAGTGCAACTCCTTGTGTGTGTGCAATCCGACCTCATGTCCAAACCGTCTAGTTCAGCGCAATATTGATGACTTCAGGGCAATTAGGAGGGTGGAGACAGTGTGCAAGGGCGTGGGTGCATGTGCTGTGCGGAGCATTGGATGTGGCGAGTTTGTGTGTGTCTATCGTGGACTGTACATAAATCCCGCGGAAGCTGGTAGGATTTGTGTGGAGCAGGTAAATGCAGTTGGTCACGTCTACGTGTTGGCGATGCGCGAATTTGCTGGTGAGACGGGCAAGATGGTCTTCGAGACGGCTGTGGACGGTGCAGGAGATGGATTTGATGCTCTTCCCCTGTCAAGTCTTATCAACCACTCCTGTGATCCCAACCTAACTATTGTTCCCGTTCGGGTTGACTCCCTACTTCCACTTTTGGCATTGTTTGCTCATCGAGACATAGGCGAGGGTGAGGAGGTGTGCTACGACTACGGTGAAAGGTCTGGCGGTGGAGCCTCGCAAAAGCCCTGTTGTTGTGGCAGCGTGGAATGTCGTGGATTCCTTCCCAACCATGATCGCTAGGTGAGATGTGCGGCTGCGTTTTTGTGTGTTTGAAGTGAAAGGGGGAAAGGATAGGTGGAGGTTGGGGTGGAGGTGGAGGAGGAGGGAGTGAGAAGAAGTTGATTACTCGGGATCGCACTTTGAGATGGACTTGGTACGCTTCTTGTTTCCGGAGGTAATGTGCGCTGTCAGCAATGCGTCTGCAACGTAGAACTTGGCAGTGCTGGAGTGTTAGGACTAGAGGGCAAAGAGGGGAGAAGTGGGCTAGAGCTGGTGTCAGAAGGAGGGAGAGGAGGTGATGGTGGATTGACTTGCAGCGGTTGGGGTGGGAACCATCAAGGCGCCTTGGCAATTGTTACCGGTAGATGAGTTATTAATTAAAGCAGATGGCAGAGGACTCAGTTGGCAGCGAGTTGGTGTGACTTCAACGTGGGCGGTGGGTATGGAGAATTGCAGAGACGAATGGTTGGTTTGGGTTGCCTCAATGTCCGGCTCATTGTAACACGTCAGGAGAGTTGGGTGTGGTCGGTTTGTGCAATCGCCTCTGCAAAGTAACAAGACGGGACATCGAGGTCGATGAGTTAGTGGGAGATGGGGAGGGTGGTCACCTGTGAGGACGTGGGGTTGGGTGGTCCCTCATCAATGGGCACACCAGGCGCCATAAGGGAGTTGGATGCTGAAAAGTGAAGGGTTTTGGATTCTGCGTAGGTGCGAGAGGTGCCATCGACGGAGAGGTGTCTTAACTCTCTTAGCTGGCATCAGTGCAGTCAGCTGAATCGATGTTTTTTTCCCTTTGAGGTGCTAGCTGAGGGTGTACGTTAGCCTACTATCATGACAGCCTCTGCCGTCCTTACTCTATTCCAATTACCTGGGTCAATGTTATGCCGATGAAGACGATCCCGACTTCCTTCTCAAGTCTCAGATTGGGGGCGGGGGCCTGAAGAGCAGGTCATCTTGAAGTGGTCCAACCAATCAGTTGATGGTTTTACGTTGGAGGGAAATTCGACGAAACGCAAGAGGTGAGACATTGGAGTTAGGGTGGGTGGGTGCGGGGGTGGGGGGAGGAGGAAGTGTGTAAGACTTAATGCAGTGGCAGGTGCATGCTTTTGAGGAGTGTGTTCAGAGTTCCAGCTCTGCCACCTTCCTTAATCGAAGCGTTGGGGCCACAGCGCCAGGCCTCAACAATGGGAGTGTTTCGGATTGTGGGTGCTACCATTCCGATTACCTCTTCTGGTGCAGGGCACAGACGCACTGTGAGTGTGAGCAGAAAGGTGGTTCTTGAATCAGAATTGCTGATAGGTTGTGTTATTGGCTGCACTGCATTCTGTGGAAAGGGTATTCTCGGCCAATTCGGGTACTCCACTGACCTCGCATTCTTGCTCCGACATCGGGGTTAATGCAGCAGGTGCTGCCATCGCTTTCCCCACCTCCTGACGTCGACACAATCACTGTCACCGCCATTAGGGTTCATTCATGCCATCCAACAGACTGGTCAATAAGTCAGCATTTTATTGCACACCTTGCCCCTCCCTTACAATGTAGTGCAGGTCTGTTTTGCATTGGCCTATGTGGAGGTTTGTGAGAGGTGCTGGCAGGCCCTTTGATTGCACCTGTAGGTCACCCACTGTTAGTTTTCTTCTGCAATTTAATTGTTGAACTACGTGTTCCTCACTCTATAGTCAATAGTTTTGCAGGATGCCTTTCAGAAAAGTAGCATTTCCTGAAAGATGACAGGTTTGTGCATCATTTCACTACGCACGGAAAGGCAGACATGCGTAGTATCGGCCTATCACTTAACTGAGGTAACTGACGTCAACTCAAACCCGCGAAACAATGGTGCTTAGTTGCGAAAAGCCAGAGATCGGCCAGACCAACCTACTTTCAACTCTCTATGTGACAACTCCTTCGCTCCCCTGAATGTAGGCCTTGGCGCTCTAAGTAGGAGGATCCGGTGCCACTGAGGTGCTTTTGCTTCTTCCCTGGCGTGCACAGACGCCCGATAAAATCACCGATAGACGAAGAGCAGCGCCTTCTTTCACTTCAACATCACATGTCTCCAGATGTGGAAAAACAAAAACCACATGTCACGCACGTGTGTGCATTGCAGAATACTAAAGGAGTGACGAAATGGATGGATTGAAGGATGAATAAGTGGGTGGGTGGGTGAATGATATGGGATGGGATGGGATGCGATGGGATGGGATACACATTCAACTTAGTTAGGCATTGCATTCCTATGCACACTTTTTCTCCCTAAAGGTTTATCACAACGCACCTGATTCTGCCATCACATTCAGCAAAGTAAATAATCCAGTTGCTCAAGTTTGGTACTCAGTACGGTGTCCTTCTGCTACTGAACCAAACTGCCATTTCCTTTTCCTTCAATAGAGGGGAGGTGCTGTGTTGTATTCCCATGTATGACCCTCGAAGCCATGTGTCAAGGGGGCCGTCCGCAGTTTGGTTAGCATAAGGAGGAGTCCTGTTAAAGTGGAAGTGCACTTTGCACCAAATGCCGACCCCGTGCGTGCCATCCGACTGGTGCAATTTCGCTACGCTCCGATTGGCTAGTCGGGTTCGCCCACTCAGTGGTGCCAGTGCCACGAGGCTTGTCGTTTGCATAAGCTGGAACGAAAGTTAACCGCTCGACTCTTCATTCTCTCACCGGCCTCAAGAGAAGATGGACGAAGGGTTGCTGCACTGCTACAATGAAGAAAAGTTGCGAAGGTATTTGAGGATGGAATGCGCAGTTTTGTGCTTTATGAAGTCCATCATGAGCGCTTAAATATGAAATCGTCTTTAGACGATAGACTTGTGGGCTTGAAATCCTTCCAAGAAAAGTAGAGCCTGTATTTGCAGGCCCTTTATGTTCTCCAAGAATGCGAGCTTTGAATGGCTGAGAGATGCAGGCATGAGGGAAGATCATCAAGAATGAGTAAATGGATAGCCAAAGAGAGAAGCGACGGTTGAAAGAAGGGGTGAATGGGTGAGCAGATAAAGGGGGCGAGGGATATTAGACGAAAGGATGGGTGAATGGGTGGGTGGGTGGGTGGATGGGTGATGTGGAAGGTTTGAGGAGGGCAGGGGAGGAGAGGAGATGGAAGGGGAGGGGCAGAGATAGGGCACATGTTGACTGATGAATGGATATGGGGTGGATGGAAGACTATGTGATGGTAGGATACATGAAAAGCGGATGATGGATGCTCCTTGGACTAATGCAGATTGGACAACTGAATGCACAGTTTGACGGATTGGAGGTTTAATAGATGTATGGATGGGCGGTTTGGCTATGCAAAAGCAGTGAATGGGAAGGAAGAATGCGGTTACGACAGGATATGGGGTGGATGACTGATTCTATCAGCGGATGCGCCGCCAAATGCACGGGCGGATGGATGGAAGGATTGATTGACTCGTGCAGAGAAACATAGAAGCTGCGTGCAGGATGAGTGCCTGTGTAGAAAAATGGATGGGCCAAATGTTGCAACCTAAGTCGATCCAAAATGAAGTATGTGTGTGTGTGAGTGTGTGGTAGATAGAGAATTTCCTGAAAAATATGACAACCTCTGCTCCACCTGCAGTGTTGCAAGTCGCCTGCCCGATGACAGCGCCGACAACCGGCTGCAAATACAAGCCACGCACAACTCACGAGTCGCTGCAATGAGCCGTTGGCTAGCACACCTCCTCCAGCTGCATCGGCATCCAAGTTAGCCTGCAAGAGGGCAGATTTAAAATGCTGCTGAGTGGAGAATGTTATGGCAGCTTAGAGGTCAGTGGGTGAAGGTGTGCGAGGACAATGTGGACGCACTGGCGTGCTTTGGCGTGCGTTGGCGTGAGCGCGTGCTTTGTGTGGACACACGCCGCATTCCACATGATGCGTGAACACACCATGGTTAAGCGACAATTACTGGCATGCTCATTGTCCTCATCCAACCACTCCTTCGCCCCTCCTCCTATCCTCCTCCCTACCCTCCCACCATTCCAGCATACGTGCACCAGTCAACGCTCCTTCTCAGTCTCGCCCTCACTGTCGCCTTCCCTTTTGTCCTGCATTTGTGCAACACTCCACTGGTCTTATTATTCATGCCATTTGCAAGCACCATTCCACCATTCCACCATTCCACCTATCCCCTCCACCACGTGAATGGAGAGGAGGGAAGAAGGAAGGAAGGAAGGAAGGAAGGAAGGAAGGAAGGAAGAAAGGAAGGAATTGGCGGAATTCACGAGGACGTGTGTACTACCCACCCATTGTGTCTACGATGCATGGGATGTCGTGCGCCTCTCCGCGGCGTCCTACAGATTCACTTTTCGCATCCAGCAAGTGCGATAGTGAAGACAGACAGCACAGAGTTGGTGCAGACTCCTCATTTCCAATCTGCCTTGGCATGATGGAGTCAGGTTTTGCTCACCATGATCTATGGTGAGGGAGTGGAGTTGTGTGTGGGTGGTGAATGACCGGAGGAATGTTACTGGTGGGTAAATTGACTGTGGTGCAAAGTTGATGGAAGAGTGTGAAACAACTGCACAAAAGCGAGAATGAGTGACGGAGGAAGGCCTTCGCGACGAATACCACTCAGTCCGTCCGAATATGCACCTACGTGGGTCTTGCTCCAGCACATTCCAACCACCTCTGCCTTATTGCAATGGAAGCCATTTTATCACATCGTCTGTCAATTGGGGGTTAAATATTTGTGATAAAATACCGAATGGCCCCGTGAGCAGATAAAACTTTGCGCGGCCTCTGCTTAACCTCCTGGAAGAAGCTGCTTTAGTCTTGCTCCTCCTCCTCCTCCTCCTCCTCCTCCTCCTCCTCCTCCTCCCTCGCATTGCCCTCTTCTTGCTTCTCGTCTTTGCCATCTGATTGCACAACCGAGTCACCAACGCCATCCTTATAGTCCAAATCGCAGCCGTCCGTATCTTTCTCTTTATTAATAGGAGGCCTTAACTCTATTGTTTTGTAAATGCATGTCATCAAATAGCTGTTTGTAATGCTGTTTCCAATTATTTTGCATGATTTGCCGCTTTCTTTTTCAACCCCGTTTACCATGCGCCAAAGTCAAAACGTTGTGGGCGCTTAGGTCACATGGCTAGGTATCTGTGGTTTTAAATTAAAATAAGCCTTGAACCTTACTTTACTTTGTTTGGTTGAAAATGATCTATCCATAGTTGTGTGTAGGCTTAGGTTTGACTTATTTGTTCCCCTATTTTGCGTGACTTTGGCTGCGCAAATTGCCTGTTCGGTAAGATGCTGTCTTCTTGTTTACGGAAGAGGCTGGCTGTTTTAAAGGTGTTTCCTTATGTACGTACGAATAAAGTGTGGTGATCCTATAGTACCTTAGTTGTTGTGCCTCACTTTAGGCATTTCACTTGTCACGCTGTACTAAACCACATTATCTATACCATTTATTCGTATTCTTTCTTTTGCTCTTCCACTAATATGCGGTCCATCCTGACAGCCCTGCTCAATGCTTTGTTCCGTGCAACAAATTGCATGTTCCAGTATAGAGGTTAATTGGTCTGTCACTTAACCTACTGTTTATTGTGGCCAACTACTGTAATGCCTACAAAATTGGGTATGCTTTGAACGGTTTCTCCATAATCTTTAGCCCTATCCGTCTACAGCACTATTTCTTGCGATCTTTGAGCTTTCCAGCTTCATAGCCAGTCAACATACTGTAAAGACGATTTTGCTTTGTAACTAGGTGCCCCTTTACCTCCATGAATGTTCCTCAGATATAGGCTTGTCCACATCTCGTGCTCTCCTTACTTCCTGGTTGTGACTGTTCCATTGTGCGTTTCACCCCTCTCAAATGCACCTGTCAGCGTTGTTGCATCGACCTCAACCGCCATCCTGACACTGGGCTTCGTCGCCGGTCGACGATGGCGACTTTGGGCTGTTCAATGTACCAATACAACTCCTCTTGTGCCTGCGACCACTCAGGAGCAATTGGGAGGGTGAAGAGGGCAAGGCGCGCAATGGCGTCGGCACCTGTGCCACGCGAAGCATTGGATGTTTGTCCGCGTCTGCCCTACGCTCTACATCGGACTCGATAAAGCTGACAGGATTGGCGCGATGCAGACCAATGCAGTTGGTAACACCTACGCGTTGGTGGTTGGGGAATTTGCTGGTGAGGCGGGCAAAATGGGCTTCGAGGCGGTTGCGGATGGTGTAGGGGGTGGATTTGAGGCACTTCACCTCTCTCCAATCGTGTCAACCACTTCTGTGATGCCGACCTTTGTGTCATTCCTACTCCAACTTTTGGCATTTGTTGCTTGTCGAGACGTATGCGAAGGCGAGGAGGTGCACTGTTCAACGCAGATGGATGGTGTGGCTGTGTGGTCTCTCGAAAGCCGTACTACTATGGCGGTATGACGTGTCGTGATCTTCTTGCAAAGCATGCTTAGTGGACGCGATATGCGACTGCGTTTCTGTGTATTGGCTGTGCAAGAGAAAGAAGGGTCTGCAACTGCGGGCCTCATTGGGAGGTGGTCTTGGTGCGCGGCTTGTTTTTGGGGAATGCGCGTGCCCTGGGATGCGTCCACGATGTGGATCTTGGCAGTGCCCGAGCATATCTACTGGAGGATAAGGAAGGGCAAAATTGGTGAGAAGTGGTGGCAGAGGGAGGGGTTAGTGGTTAGTGTTGCGTCAATTGCGGTGTTGAGGTGGGTTGTCGGGTGGGGTTGGATGGGGATGATCATGCCGATAATGCCGGTGCCGTAGATGGCGTAGACGGCGTTTGTTGAGATGCGAAGGTGCATCAATTCGTAGTTAGTGGCATCCAAAGTGGAGAAGGAGGAGGCTGTGGTGCCGCGTGGTGAGTGATGCAGTGAGTGGCGAGATGCTGCTTCCTGCATGGAGGAGGTGTGGCCCTGTCACATTGGCCGACTGAGCATTGTGCATTCGGCGGATGTGGTGGCATCAAGAGCGTTGAGAACAGGATGGTTCAGCATTAAGACGAGGCGAATTTGCCTAGCGCTGGTAGCACCTAAGGATTCACATGCAGGCGGCTGGATTTGCTATCCAAAATCGAGTAGGGGATGGGTACCTAGGAAACTGCATGAATCGTAGTTGATGATCATAATCGTGAGTGTTGCAGTCTGCTCTACGTACTGTGAAAGAAGCCTTCTTGACCAGTCTGCGCGCCGTGCTAATCTCCTTCTCCGGCTCAGACGTCGTGTCTATGCGACTGATGCGGCTGTCACCCTCGCCTCCTCTTGGCATCGACACCATCACTGTCAACATTGGCAGGGTGTGTATTCACGCGAGCAAAACACTGAGGAAGGGAGCAGCATTTTTTGCCCATTTATTGCTGTCTCGACAACAATGTAGGTCTGTTGTGCATCGACAGTCCCTTCGCTGTGCATTGACTTCACCAACCCTACTATTGAATCATCCCTTCCCCACTCCACAGTCCGCTGTGTCGCAAGGCGCAAGGCGAAAAGTTGGCACACCATTCGACCATTTGCACAAAAGCAGACGAGAAGAGGAACACCGACCACGCGAAACCGCCTACCGCCTTTTGAGGCAGCTGACGTGAAAGCAAGCCCTTCCCAACCAACTGTGTCGAATTCCCAAGGCAAAGCTGCGTTTGTGTTTACGGACGGCACAAGACCAGCCGAAGGAGCCTACTTTCTCCTCTGCGTTTGACGATTTCATTGTTTGCCAAAGTAGGCGCTGTCACGCTCAGTAGCAGGATCCAAAGCCACTAAGGTGCTTTGATGGTGGTCTCCTCTTGCACAACCGAATCGGTCAAGTCAACCGCTGTTCCTGCACGAAACAGAGAAGTCGGCAGAGGCATCACTAGACAAGGAGCAGTGCCTCATTTCACTCATCACCAGATGTTGCTGGTTGTTACAAAGAAAGCCACGCATGATGCATGGATAAGGGAATACCAAAGGAGTGAAGGGTTCGGTGGCCAGATTGAGAGATGGATGGAAGAAGGCGTGGATGGATGAGGAGGTTGGATGTGGAGAGGAAGCGATGTGGATGGACAAAGTGAGGACACATGACCGTTGCAATAGAAGTGGGGCGGATTGAATAGTGAATGTATGGCATTGGCCAATGGCATGACAGTGAAGGATACATGGGTGGATAGGAGGGTGCAAGATGTGCGAATGTGTGCGTGAGGGCCTGGCGTCGATGGATGGCGCATGGAAGGACGAGAGAAGGGATGGACGTATGAGCCGGTTAATTGAGGGTGGCATGGATAGGCGCATAAGCGGGAGGGCAGTTGTGCAGCAAATGAACGCCTGTGTGGATAAGTGGATGGCCAAACAACGCGCGTCAAGTCGGTTCGATATGGAAGTGTGCCTGCACCTGTGCGTGTGCGTGTGCGTGTGCGTGTGCGTGTGTATGAGGGAGGGAGGGAGGGAGGGAGGGAGAGAGGGAGAACGAGAGAGAAGAGATAGGGAATTGAATAGCCGATGAGCGCAACTGCAGATGAATGCAGCTAGAATTCATTCATTCATCCTTCTCGTGGTCTTCCATCCATCCATCCATCCATCCATCCATTCGCCCTGCACCCATCCACATTAGCATACACTGCTGTCAGCACCAAAGCATGCGTCTGACCAAGCTCCCTCATTTCCCAACATTGCCTCATCCAAAGCCGCTTTTAGTCACCCACTCCTACCACATCCCCAATGTCGGCACCCAGCAATTCATAGCCCCACCCCATTGCTGCAACGAAGACCATTTAACCGCATCTTCTATTATTCGAAAAAAAGTGGATGAAGCCTTTATTAGCCTCTCACAATTCTCCCCCATGAAATCACTTCATGGCTAATCTATATTCATGTGTTTCCTCCATATCTTCCTCTTTCTCTTCTTCTTCCTCCTCCTCTTCGTCATAATCTTCTTCTTCTTCTTCTTCCTCCTCCTCTTCGTCATCATCATCTTCTTCTTCTTCATCATCGTCTTCTTCTTCTTCCTCCTCCTCTTCGTCATCATCATCTTCTTCTTCATCATCGTCTTTTTCCTTCTCCTCTTCTTCCTCTTCTTCTTCTTCTACCTCCTCTTCGTCATCTTCTGCTTCATCATCATCGTCTTCTTCCTCCTCCTCTTCTTCATCATCATCATCTTCTTCTTCTTCCTCTTCTAATTCCTCTTCTTCATCGTTGTCGTCGTCATTATCATCGGCGTCTTCGTAGTCATCATCGTCACTGCAACTGCAATCACAATCACCTTCCTCGTCATCATCATAATCGCTATCGTCGTCGTCGTCGTTGTCGTCTCTGTCATCATCATAATCATAATCGCCATCATAGTCTTTGCCGTCGTCGTCATCACCGGCGTCAGTTTCGTCTCCTTCGTATCTTTATCCTCATCTTCACGTAATTTCGGCCTCTGCTCTTCCAACTTCGTGGCAGTGAGAGTGGCAGTGGGTCTGGCCTCAACCCACAGAGCAAACGCCACGCATCACTGGGACCGCCAAACCTCAGTAGAGGTGTGAAAATCCACCCACATATTCGCCTGCAAAGTGAAGTGCGTGAGATGAAGGCTAACGGAATCAACTGCTACAAACTGTAAGCCACTTCTGCCACAGTTCACAATGACAGATGAATGGACGCACGAAAATTTGTCCAATGCCTTCATCACTTAAATTGTGCAAATCTGGGCGGCCTAGTGCACCCCAGCATTGGTGCTCTTAGTGCCATGCGTAGTTGCAGGTTCATGTTCTCCAGTTTGCTTCATAGGCTGTCTTTTTCAAGCTTTTCTGCACGACTTGCTGCAGCATCCCCATGCCATCGGAATCTCCGCCAAAGATGGAGACAAGCCTAACAGTTGATGGGCTGGGCGCACCACTATGGTGATGTGCCTTATGCGGACACCTAATGCTACGGCTCCTCGTGGAATGCCTTCCAGATGCAAATCTACCGAGACGCAAATCGAACTCTCTTAGCCTCCACAGCTCCAGGCTTCAAACAAAAAAGGGGCCACCGTATTTCACACGTCAATAGGAGTTGCAATTTCATGAATAGTCTTGGATTTGCCTCTGCCTCCTCCCCATCTCATTTTACTGATTGCATTTCCCATCCATTCCCATGAAAAAAAAACATGGCCACTCACAAATTCACAGCTTTGCCCTTCGCTGCAGTTGCCATTGGCACTGAGTCAAAACCAAACATCATCTTGAATGTCATGATTTATTTGAAGTCAAACGCAGAAAACAGTGCTGAGCTATTTGGAAGAACTCCTTAATTATTAATGATGCTCAAATTGTGCGGCTCTATGAGTCTCTTCGTCAAGTGTTCATCACAACTACTGGCGCGCGCACTGTTTGTCAACACAAATGGTACCGGGTGGGCACTTGGTGCAGAATCTTCCCAGTTTATAGGGCTTCCGTCTCCACCAATTGCCCCTAAATGCAAGTAAATGCAGATGTTGTAAGAGAGTTGTCGGGTTTTTTACAGGAGCACAGCGCCCATTGGTAGCGGTGAACTCACGGAGGGGAGTACTGACAAGCCATGAGGTAGACTGGTGCAGGCCATCTCGGGAAGTGGGCATCACACCGTCTGACCGCGCATCCAACCTCAGACGTGTTGGCCCAAATCATCTAAACGTGCGAGTGCAGGCATTACTTGAAGGCACAGTAAATGCATGCAGAGCCTGCCTAATCAGAATTGTGAGAATCAACAAAGTTGAAAGTTAGAGTATGGAATTGTAGAAAGGATGCTGAATATCACCTGTGTGTAGTGTCCACAGACTTTCCCGTGCATGCAACCGTCATCGTAAGAGTAATCTTTCCTCTCATCTCTCCACAATTGCATCATTCTGGCAAGGTCCGCTGGTAAATTAATTATTTGCTAGTACCTCTAAGCATGCACGTGCCTCCACATGTCCGTCGCCACGAAGAGTCCTAACTTAACGTCCCCGGTTGTGACTTTTGACTCAGTGGCCATATTCTCCAAGCAATCCTTGCATTCCCTAGTACCGCTTGCCATAACTCTGCTTTCCATTCTCTCTGTTTCGAGTGCTGTTGATGGTACTGTTATCGCTGAGTGACCGCTTACTCTTCCGTATCCCCTTATTGGCTAAGACATCCTTCCAGACTCGCAAATTCATGACAATGCGGTAGGAGGATAAAGGCTTACAATGGGGGTGAGGTTGTTAGGGTTGACGCTAAAAGTTGTGAACAGGGTTTGATCGAAGGCGAGTCAATGCTGGTAGTTATAGCCCATAAAGGGAGAAGAAGAAGAAGAAGAAGAAGAAGAAGAAGAAGAAGAAGCGACACTTAAGGCTGAAATATGAGGATTTTGAGCCAATTTCCACGCTGATATGGAAGTGTTGAAGTGTAGCGCCTCAAATCCTTCTCGAGGGTTAAAAGATTCATAACACAGCCAGAAGCGTGGATTTTTGATGCACTGAAGAACTGGGAGGTGTTGGCATGGCCTGAAGGCCGTTCATCATTGCGGCATTATCAAAAGCCTCATCAACGCTGTCACGGATTTTGCACGGCCGCGAAGCCGCTCAACTGCACCGAACAGTTGGGGCAGTCAACTTTGATATGAAGAAACGTAAGATGACCGCACGATGCGTGGAATAGGAAGAAGTCGCATGCTCTAGATCACTCCATGATGCAGGATGGTAAACACGCATTCACCATTAAAGCCAAAGCTGCAAATAGGTGTTCTTCGAAGATGCATTTGCTAAGAGGCACTGGACTAAGGCAATGTAAGCACGTCCGTTCACAAAACTATCCACAAGTTGGTGGAGGAGGTAGGTGGAATGATGGAATGGTGGAATGGTGGAATGATGCTTGCAAATGGCATGAATAATAAGACCAGTGGAGTGTTGCACAAATGCAGGACAAAAGGGAAGGCGACAGTGAGGGCGAGACTGAGAAGGAGCGTTGACTGGTGCACGTATGCTGGAATGGTGGGAGGGTAGGGAGGAGGATAGGAGGAGGGGCGAAGGAGTGGTTGGATGAGGACAATGAGCATGCCAGTAATTGTCGCTTAACCATGGTGTGTTCACGCATCATGTGGAATGCGGCGTGTGTCCACACAAAGCACGCGCTCACGCCAACGCACGCCAAAGCACGCCAGTGCGTCCACATTGTCCTCGCACACCTTCACCCACTGACCTCTAAGCTGCCATAACATTCTCCACTCAGCAGCATTTTAAATCTGCCCTCTTGCAGGCTAACTTGGATGCCGATGCAGCTGGAGGAGGTGTGCTAGCCAACGGCTCATTGCAGCGACTCGTGAGTTGTGCGTGGCTTGTATTTGCAGCCGGTTGTCGGCGCTGTCATCGGACAGGCGACTTGCAACAGGCAGTCCTCTCCACGGAAATGGCACGCCCATTTGTTGCGAAACATCCATTTCTACAAGCTGCTATACCAGAAGGAGAATGGGATCAGGTGATGCCAATGGGTCCTTGCATCAGGGTGGTGACACTGGTTGACAAAAGTTATGAGCAAGTTGAGAGGGTGAGAGCGAGAGCGAGAGCTGCAGCCTTTGATGCGCTCATTGGAGTGAGTCAGTGCTCATCAAAGTTCACCTGAACGGCGGCGCAGTTGGCGAAGGCGCACAGTCAAGTGATTGACGTTGAGGCTATCCTGAATCCATCCATCCATCTGTCTATCTATCCATCCCGTATCCGTGTAAATGAAGTGTAGCCGCCGAACCTTTCTGGCCGCTTCTCATAAGCGAAGTGGAAACAACAAGTACTAAAGAAAGGAATGGCAAATTTGTGATTAGTAGGAATAATTTGAAAGAAAAAGTTTATCAGCATGAGAGGGCGATTAAATGTGCGAGCTGTCTCAGCTTCGGTCAGTGGAGGTTCGTAAACGCATTCATCCGACGCTTTTTTGCATTGAACCGAGGGAGCAAGTAGGGCCGAACACCTTCTCCGGCTCGAAGAAGACGCGAAGGATTCTGCTTTCCACTTCAATGCGGCTAACGCAACACCAACTCATGTACCCTAGCGTTGGTGCCAAGCCACGAATTGGAGAGGTTTCCATATCTATGAACCTAAATCGATGGATCGTTGAATGGATGGATGGATGGATGGGTGGGTGAATGGATACGGGATGGAGTATCCATTCATCCATGCATACATCCATCCCGTAGCCATTCATTCATCCATCCATCCATTCAAATATCTCGTATCCATTCATCCATCCATCCCGTATCCATTCATCCATCCAATCATCCATCCATCATTCCATCCATCCATCCGTCTCGTATCCATTCATTTATCCAACCATCCATTCCGTATACTTTCATCCATTTATCCATCCATTCATCCATCTATATTGTATCCATTCATCCGTCCATCCATGCATCCATCCCGTATCCATCCATCCATCCATTTATCGATCCATTCACACACCCATCCATTCCGTATCCATTCATCCATCCATCCATCTTTTTATCCATCCATCCATCCGTCCATCTCTCTATCCCGTATCCATTTATCCATCCATCCATCCTTCTCGTATCCATTCATTTATCCAACTATCCATTCCGTATACTTTCATCCATCCATCCATCCATCCATCCATCCCGTATCCATCCACCCTACCATTGAACGCTGCGCACAAATTAACTTCTCTCGTTTGCTCAGCGAACGTGCGGCTTTGCAAAATCTTTGCAACGAGGCATCGTTGCGACCACTCAACAGGACCAAACAGTAGGCGAGAGGTGGTAGGTGATAGGTGATATGAAAGTGTGGTCATCATGGAAGCCTTCTACACCGTCTCGCCCGAAGCAGCTATGTCAGCACTTCTCGTGGGTGGCAGAAGGCGTTGTTGTTTTACCGAAAGAGCACTGCCCCTAGCCTGTACTTTGCATGAGCCAAGCATCTAGGTGTCGCGGTGAGAAAGTGGTGGACTGATGAGCGTAGTAATGGCGACTGCACATACGTGTTCTCTCATGAGAGAGAGCAAGTGCGTCGTCACTTGGACGGTCACATAATTTAGTGCAGCAGTATAGGGTTAACTTAGCGTGCCAAGCGGTGATTTTGCCACTGGTCGAGAATCTCACAACTCACGGCATCGTACAGCTAAAGAAAAGTAAAGGACGTGACAGGTGGTTGAGAGGATTGGTCTTGCATTGCAACCATAACGAAGAATACAATGGAGGCTGTGAGATGGCACTCAACAATTTAGGCGTCAGTACAATGGTCACACATCTGTAGCAGTAACTTTTGTGCTCCTGGTGTAAACAAATTGCAAGCACGAATTCTCTCCACACAGCTATTACAATCCCAAACTCATTGTTACTGCAAACATCCCATTTTCAGTCTAAGGGCCGCTTTACAAAGCCAAAGCGGAGTCATGGCGGAGAAGCCAACAGCAATTGATGGTAAACCAGTGGGTGCGGGCGGCAGGAGTGCAGAGAGTGACTTAAGGGTTGTCGCGATGCGTTTCCTGAGAAAGAATAGCTGCTCTTCTCTCAATTCGTTTTTAATAGGTCACAGTTCAGTTGTGTCCCTGGCAATGGTATAAAAAATTCTGGAGATCACAGCAATAAATCCTTGATGGTTTTATTTGTGTTGAAATATTTCTTAATTTTGATTTGCAAGTTAAATGCATTCTTATTGGAAGTGCTACCGTTTGCTTTGCTAGCAAAACCACACAGTTGGACCGTGATTTGCCTGTTGGTTGTTAAGGCCAAGGAGAAAAAAAATTAAAAAGGAAGCGTATTGGAAGATCTGCGTTGTTATGGCTCATCGCAGTCTACTCTGAGGAGTCTAAAAGTGTGGGTTTAAGAAGCCCTTCGGCACTGACGCATGTCTCTCTCCCACTTTGACGCTTCCACGCCCCTGTCCGTCGTCTTCGGTGTCTTCTAACTATACGTTTCCTTCATCGACCTTGGCAGACCGTTCGCTTCTAGTGTGTGGTGGATTTGGCATTTGCATTTATAAAAGGAACCTGACAGTTAATGGACAAGGTGTCCATATATTTTAACAGACTGGAGTTCTACTGTTGGCCAATAATTTGAATGCGGTGTAATAGCGACTAGAAAGAATGGAAAATGCAACAAAGGAAATGATTTGTTGGATGGGTTAGCGGATGAAATGCAAAAGCAATGAGGCAGGAGTGGAGGCTGGGGGAGCAGATAGGAGAGAGAGAGAGAGAGAGAGAGAGAGAGGAATGGCTAAGTGCCATGAAGGTAAGGCGGGGACACGAGAGCAAAGACGCCAAAGCGGAAGAAAGGGATGTGTACTTAAGAAACAATAAAACGGGCATGAAACTGCCAAATTGGACATGGAACACGTGTGCGCATAGGAGACGGTGATGACAAAGTGGCGTGAGATCGCTGAGGAAGACATGAGTGGATCTGTATGGTAAGTAAAGAAAGTGGTTGTGATGGCGATGACATCTGGTTACTTTGAAGGACGTGCAGACTGGGATACAAGCAGTTGTTGGCATGCGTGGATGTTGAGAGGTGTGAGTAGTTTTGAAATCACCGCAGGCTTAAATTAGTAAAAAATGAAGGTTCTTACATCCCCTTATTTTTACACATTAGCTCATTTGCTAGTCCACCCACCCACCAACATCTTCCTGCATTCTTTCTTTGCCCTTTGCTCCACCCATGCTTCCCATCGACTATCCTCCATCTACTCACACATATTTTCATTTGCTCCCCACTCCATTTATTCGCTCATCCCCTGTTACATCCCCATCCACATCCTTTTATGCATTAATCCATTGCCTTTATCTCTGGCCTTTTGTACATTTGTCCTTTTACCACTTTCTACGGACCATTAAGGTGGGTAGGAATCTCTACTCTTTAAAGTCCACTGGTGTTGCTTCAACCTGAATCGCCATTCCTCATTCTCGGTCAAGGACTTCACCGTCTATATAAGGCCTATGCATAGTTCACTTTTAAACATCAAAATTTAAAGAATGAAGAGTCTAAACTTCTTCGTCGTACCTTTCTTTCTACTCCTCTTAGCCATTTGGGTCAACGCCACACCCACCAAGCTTCATAGAGAATTGGATAGAGCCCCACACAAACCCCGTCCTTCGCATTTGAAGCTGCCACAGAAGGTGAATATTGACCGACTTGTCATTGGCAGCGTCTACTTAGGAGTGGAATGCAAACAGAAGTTGGAAGATATTGTCTCATCCATGCCGGATAGTAAGCTTGAAAGTTGGGAAATACCAGATGATGATTCCGAAAAGAAGGGTAAGGAGGAAGATCATGATGACTACGTAAACGACGATGACGAAGAGTATCAAGAAGATGAAGGTGCTGATGAATACGAGGAAGATGAGTATCGTGAGGAGCACCTAGAAAAGGACAAATCAGTACATGGAGTTGGAGGGTCTCATCCATCTGAACGTCATACTTCACCATCCCATGACGATGCAACAGAATCTGAAGACTCGGCCACAACTGCCAAGGTGACTGATGGTCCTGACCTCAGTACACCATCCACAGAGAGTACAAAGTGGAAGATGCAATTCTACACCTACAAAATTTACTAGGATTGGTAAAATAAAGAAATGGTGCGGTTTTTCGCTAATTCGGATGTCTTTGAAATTGGGTTGATTTTTCTCGTCAACCTAGTAATATGAGTGAAGGAGTTTCTTGCCAAAAATTAAATACATTTTAATGGAATAACAATCAAAAGACTTTTTGCTTCAACAGTGATGATTGGGATGCATATTAGAAACACCTAAAATTGTCTGGGAGGCGCACGACAGTCAGAGTTGCTCCTACGCAAACACGACTACCAGTTGGTGGTCGTTGAATGGAGTCGCGATGACGCTGTGATGGCTCCTTTGTGGCAGTCCGGATCCGTAGATTGGCTTTGTATACACCTCTCGTCCTCAGCAGGCCCTCCTTCTACTTTGTATCCATCCATCCATCCATCCATCCATCCCGTATCCATCCACCCTACCATTGAACGCTGCGCACAAATTAACTTCTCTCGTTTGCTCACCGAACGTGCGGCTTTGCAAAATCTTTGCAACGAGGCATCGTTGCGACCACTCAACAGGACCAAACAGTAGGCGAGAGGTGGTAGGTGATAGGTGATATGAAAGTGTGGTCATCATGGAAGCCTTCTACACCGTCTCGCCCGAAGCAGCTATGTCAGCACTTCTCGTGGGTGGCAGAAGGCGTTGTTGTTTTACCGAAAGAGCACTGCCCCTAGCCTGTACTTTGCATGAGCCAAGCATCTAGGTGTCGCGGTGAGAAAGTGGTGGACTGATGAGCGTAGTAATGGCGACTGCACATACGTGTTCTCTCATGAGAGAGAGCAAGTGCGTCGTCACTTAGGCGGACCAAGGCAGAGAAGCCAACGGCTTATCATGGTAAAGCAAGCATGTGGCGACAACTGCATCTTCATCAAGTTGCATTTTTATGTGGCCTTCAAAAATCTTAGGGGTTTGACATTTGCTTCTCCTTTTATTGGTGTTTGGTCATTTGCTGGTGGCATTATTGTACACCGAGAAGCAGCTACAGCGGATGTGAAGTTGACTGTCACCGATCACCTTCCGGCGGCTCAGAGACCAGAATCATCTGTGGTTGCCGCCGTAGGGCAGGAGCTCACTGAGAAGGGTCCACACCTGTTGGACGGTGAGCAACACACTAATGTGGTGATGACGATGATGAGGAGGAGGAGGATGGACATTAATATGGGCAACATCGAAGATCATATTGAAAATGAACCTGGTCATGCCAATACGAAAGATAATAATGCAAAAGAGAGCAACACCAAGGAAAGCAATGACCACGACGGCATAAAAGATGATGAAGAGAAGTGTGGCGATGAAAAATACAATCATGACAAGAAAAGGGGCAGTGGGGTCGTGGAAGACGGAAGTGACAAGGTGAACCTTCACAGCCATAAAGGCGAATGTTGGTGTCTCCAGGGAGGATAATGGTGACAACGGTGAAAACGATGACAACGAGAAGGACTTTGACAATGTGGATGAGTTGCTTAAAGCCGAGAATGGCCGCAAGGAGGTTAAGGAGAAAAGCCACCGGCGGTAATGCAAACGAATCCATCAAAGGGTCTAAAGAATTCCGAGAATTTGTGCCGAAACAAAAGATTTATAATTCATTTTAGTGAAATGGCAATGCTTACACACTCTCTGTCACCTTAAATCCATTTTTGATTACCTCTAACTGTATCTGACATACCTATTTCCTTTGTAGTAAAATAATCTCTATTCCAGCCACGAACACTGCCTTTTGTAAATGCTTTTAATTGCGAATCGCAAATTGGATTTCCCATAAAATCCGGCCTCTGCAAAGTGGTGGAATTTGTGCTTCCTTGTGCACACACCTTCCCCGGTTAGTGCTGTCACCAACCCTATCCTCTGTGAATGGGTCTGCCGATTTTGATGTAGTCAGTAGTTGACATCAGCGCACCTTCTCTGAGTACAGAGAAGGCAGCACGATGGCTGAGCAACCTTCAACAATTGGAAAGCTGGATGGTTGAATGCAAGAAGATTGGGCGGATATGGACAGGCTCTCACCAGATGGCAGTCCTTAACATAAGACTCCTTCACATCTCCATACGCCCCCCTAGTGCTCCAGGTGGTTCTAACCTACAGCCGATCCAATTACTTTAAAAAAGGAAGACGTTAAGCCAGTATTTTATTAAAAAGTCGATTTGATGAAGTAAAACCCACACCTGAGTTGCAAAATAGATGAAAGAACTCGACCGATGTTCAAAGACAGCTCGATGAGAAGATATCCACATTAGCACTTTGTTAATTGAGGAAAATTCCTCTCATTCTTCATGCCTTTCAGGTTCATCGTCTGCCGACTGGTCTGTGGGTTCATCTCCATGTTGAAAATAGTCATTATGTCCCAACTCTGCTTTGATTTTCTCGTCCCCATCGTTGTCTTTCTCAAAGAAATCCTTCCAGCTATCTATAAATTGTTGTCTAGCTTTCTCCACCTCCTCGTAATCTATATCTTCATAATGCTCGTAGTCATGGTCTTCATCTTCCTCTCCAAAATGCTCTTCATGATGTTGTTTTGAGTGTAAGTGATGAGGCTCATGTGAGGCACCGAGCACGTCTCCTTGAGGTTCCGATGGTGTGGCACTAACCGAAATGGCGAAGTCGACCACCAGCAGACCCAAGAAGGAGAAAAGTACAAAAAATTGCGATCCTTTCATTCTTGCAGCTTATGTAAAATGAGGTCATCGGCTGTTGAATCTTTTATAGCCCGGTGCAGGCCTTGACCGATGGTGAGAGCGGAGAGGCGCGGTTCACAGCACTACACAGTACTAATAGGGTGAAGTGTGGCGGCAAGTGTAGTGGCCCGCAGAATGTGGTGTAAGCTGAAAATTGTGCTATTAAAGACAGAGAAATAAGATAAATTATTGCAAAATGGATGCTTACCGTATTCTTCATCCACGCATCCATTGGCACAGACCGCCTTCTTCATTTTCCGTAGTCTTCCCTTTCTTCAAAGCACACAAGTCCTGCCCCCGCCTTGGCAGGTCTGATATTAGTAGCAGTAGAAAAAACTACTTAAGGAAGATTATGAATGCTGTAGACATTGTATTTCACTTTATGCAAATTGTATGGTATCGACCATTGGCCGCAGTGGAATTCACCAAATGATAGAGGATCAGTAGGAAATCGTAAAAGAAGACAATGCAAAATTACGTTGAGTGGATGGAAAGGTGCCACAATAAATGGCTGCATGAGTAGAGGCAGCGATGAATGGCGTAGGGGGCAGAGGAGTAAAGGAAGAAAGAGCTGGATGGAGAATGAGAGAAGGAAAAGGTAAAAGGAATGCATGAATGAAAGAATAAAATGACTGAATGGCGGGGAGACACAAACGCGCAGATGGGGCTTAAAGCAACCATCGGCATGGACAAGAAGATGAAGTGGAGGATGGCAAACACTTATAGGATGACGGTGCAAAGGGAAATGCTGAGGGTCCGTTAACGCTATTGTGGAGGGTGATTGCTGCCTTCCGGTGAGTCGGCTAAGAGTCTTTTGCCCTGGTGCAGTTTCACCTCAGTAACATGTAGGCCCTGCTGGTGGAGGTGCTGAGGGCTGACCAGCAAGGCATTGGCCCGAGTGTGGAAGCAACTAAACATTTATGCGCACCTTCTCAACCCCTTGCTTACGCACCGATTTGGTGGGCCATCCACCCATCCCTCCTACCGGTCCCCTCCCCACTAATTCGCTCACTCACCTCACTCTCCCTCCCGCATTGTCTCAATCCCTCCACCCGACATTTTTTCTGTCACACCTTCTATCCACCCATCCACGTCTCCACCGTTCTAGCATCCCCTCATCGGCTTAGCGTTCTTTGCAGTCATCCTTTTCCCCTCCCCCTATGGCCTCATTCTGCATAGCCCTCAGTTCACTCCAGCATAACTTGCAGTTCCAGACATCAGTCCACCTACTTCCTTTTCCCCCATTCCTTTCGCCGTCCAACTGCATTCCATCTGCTCCTCTCATCGTGCAATTGCTTTTGCTTTCTTGCTCCACTTTGCTCTGCATCAAACAATCCAACCTGCAATTCCCCACCAGTCTTGCATCATTCGCAGTAACTTCCCACCATCGCCAGCGACGCATTTGACCACGTAACTTTTGATACAGCGTGACTAACTCTTGCCACGAGAGTTAGAAACTGAGGAGTTTGTATCCTCACTGTCACATTTGCAGGTTGTGCAAGCACCGCGCCTGCTAGACACTACTGGGAGGCTATTAATCCTCCACGTGTCGTTGACACAACCGCTTTCATGGTGGGACGTGATGCGATTGTTTCCAAGGTGTTCGCAGTGCCAGATTATTGCGTGTCACACGTGAGGCCAGTTGAGGCATCGGGCATCACTAGCCCTTGGTCACAGAGAAGACAGTGCAAGAGGAGAAGTGCATCTGTTTCTTTGTTTGTTTGTTTGTTTTCCGACAAGTGGCTTCTACCAGCGTCAACGACACCGAGAAGGTTTGCCAAGGTGGTTTGTAGCCCAACCCAAAACAACAGCAGGGATTCTTATGGAACGCCCTTCAGTGTGGGGAACACACCTGCTTTGAGGGGTTATGAATAGGCTCCATGCGCTGTCTACTCAATGACTCCAGTAGTACGCTTTGAGGGCCGATGAGGGCGACTGGAGTTAGTGACTGTACTCACTGCATCGACTCATCCACTCACAGGCTATCACCGCCAAAGCAACGAAGCGTAATGAGAGCGCTCCTTCTACCCGCTAAGCTAGCACTTTCCAGTCACTATAGTCATTGCTCTTGAAGCCCTATCTCGTCGTCATCGCTAAACATTAACTTGATGCACAGTGGCCGTTAAAGTGTGATTGGTGCAGTGGATGCTACAGCCAAGGCGAAGAAAGCGTCTGCAAAGAAGGTGGCCACACTGAAGGCAGGCAGGACCAAACGCGTCTAGCTGCAATACCTAAAGGTGCAATGGCGTATGTGAGCACACTTTGGGGGATCTGTGGCTGATTTGCCAATGCTGAGGGCTTTTATGCGTTCACTACTTCCATCACCATCACACTCGTGGTTTTCACGGAAGAATGTGTAAGTGGAAGCCACCTACCCTCTCTGACCAGCAACGCCACTTCTTATTTGCCCTCCTCAAAGGTTGCAATAACAACAAACGCTTGTGTTGCACATTTGAGCCAATCAAAGATGAAGGGTGTGAGGAAGGGGAAGGCGAGGGAAATCATCACCCCACTTGGACCCCTGAACGTCCCCTGAACGTCCGTCCCCTGATGGTCTGAAAGGGAGGGGAGAAGGCTGAGGCACACTGCATTGACTGTGCACCCTCAGCTTCACGGCAACCCAGCCCACGCCAAAAAACACTGAGACAATCAGGCAAGCTAAGAGCCAAATACTGGTATGGCTTAGGCTTCAGTGGTCACGTTACCTTCTTTCATCATGCACACACGCAAGAAGGCAAAGGTGGTGTCTGCAAGGCCATGATAAATATAGTGAAGTCATTTAACTGAAGGAAGAGAGAGAAGAAATGGAATGAATGTGATGTAAAGTGTGATGCTGGGTGAAAGGAGGACAAAGGAATTGAGAAGGGAGTTTAACTGATGGTCGCGTGCCAGAAAGGCAAGAGGACGGATCGATACGAAGACGGAAGGGACAAACAATTGGCGCGCGCTGTTTTGGTTTTGGCTGTTAATGCTGTCATTGAGGAGGCAAATTGTAAGTCCTTTGCAGAGGATGCTCGTGAAAGTGGTGCATTCACCGCGCCTTGGCGTGGTAGGAAGGTAAAATTGGTGTGGAATAGCACACCACCCACTGCTGTGCAGAAGGTCTCAGTTGCAATCAGCATGTTGCGAAGGCAATGGCACCAAGACGAAACTCAACATCTGGAGATTGGAGAAACTGTCAAACGGGAGGTCAAGTTGTTGCTTATTTGCTCCTCTTGACAAAGAGACATTATCTTGGTAACAAAACAGGGCATTAAGAGGTCTCTACGTGGTTAGAGGAGCTCCGTGGATGGGGTATTTCACATCACTCTCTATTACTTCCTGGTTTGTCTTTTAATTTCAACAAGGTTGGTGGTGGCTGTCAAGTTATTCAGACGGACACAGCTGAAAATGCTGGAGAATGCTCTTAAGAAGGGGCAAGAGAGTGGGCGCACTTTACTTGGCTGCAGGAAAGGGGATCTGATGCAATGACCTAGGTTTCGTGGTGGGTTGAGAAGCCCAGTGCTGGCAATTCACCTGCCAGTGCATCGATGGGTAGACCTAATAGTTCAAAGCGTGTGTGTGTGTGGGCATTGGAGACAGGGCGTCAACAACTTGTGCAGAGTGAGCCGTCTTGTCCTTCTGACGCATTTCAGTCACCCAATTGACTCAGTTAAGCCTGCTCACCAGTGCAGCACTTGAAGTGCCCTTAACCCCATGAACCGACCACATGAAGTGAACGACCGACTGATCGTCGATTGTCAGTAGGTGCCCATTAGCAGCCAAGTGGGCAGAAGCTTTGAAGGCCAGCAATACACCAATTTTTTAAGGGCGGGCGTTGAACGATGCTGTCGGTTGCCACTCAATTAGAACAATTGGCCTCAGCTTGGCAACCAAGTAGTATACGTAGCCAACCGCATTCAACAAGAAGGAACCCGCCTGAGCTGCGATGAGAATAGACTTATTTGAGAAGCAATTTATTTCTGTGTACCGACAGTGAATGGAGCTAATTGTCACCTTCGCCATTATCCACAGTAATGAAGCCTGCAGGAAGAATGGACAATGTGGCTGACAAAGACAGGCAGAGAGCTGTAACGCTTGGCAGGAAGGACATAGTTAGGGAATTGCACAAGCTTACGAGAAGGCTTAAGCAAGCACAAGAATCGCAGAAGCTAGGAGGGATGCAGTAGCTATAACATTGAAGCTAAACCAAAGAGAAATGGCGGTATTAGAAAAGAAAAAGGATGCTGCTGAAGCCGTGGCTAAAGTATTTGAAGTAGATTGACTTACTTGTAGAGATAACAAAAGTCCGGACAGATATGCTGGTCGTAGCGGTATCATGAGAAGTCTGGACAGCAATTTACAACGCCTAGGTGTCAGTGACGGCAGCCGCAGACGTAAGCGTAAAAGTCACTGATGTAGGGGCTGCAGTTAAGGTTGAAGCATAAGTAGGCATTAATATCTCGCTTGTAAAAGTTGCAGTTGCAGCGCCTGCAGAAGTACGCACTGGTGTTGCTATAGAGGGTGCCAAAGTAATGGATGTTGCAGAAGAAGTACGCTTAGGTCACTTCGTAGTAGTAAAGGCATTCGTGGAATTCGTAGAGATGCAGAGTTATGTCGTCGTCAAGGCACAATGAGTGCACTACACTCATAACTTCTCTTGCATAGGCTTAATTGTACTACTCGTTTCTGCGTCCATTTTCGCTTTTCGATAATTGGTTAGAAGAAGAGACAGAAAACTTGTCGCTTTTAATTGCCTTTCTGTAAAGCAAACTGTTCCTGGTGCTTAGAGCTTCAAAATTGTTTCCAAAGTAGTAGCCTTGCACATTCTAAGCCACACACTAGAGGGGCGTGAAAAGAGTCGGGCCCACACCCACCTCATTCCTCTGATCCAGTAGGGTGAAGGTAATGACGCTGACCACTTCTTGGGGCGGTAACTTAAGTGGTGGACTTGATGGTGCAAGTATTGGTATCACTTACGAAGGTTGGACAGTCGGAGCTTCGAAATCATCGGACCTACGTGGAGCTCCTCCCGACCACAATCCCTAGGAGATAGAAAAGTCAGGTGGAAGATTGGTATTGATGCATCCGCCCAAAGGCTAAAGGGTTGATCAACCTTGTCCATGTTGTAGAAGCCAAGAAGGGAGTTAGCAGGAAAGGATGATTGTAAAAACTTTAAGAACTTCATGACACTGACATGGCCAGTTCCTCCACAATGACCAGCCCTGTCCATAAACAATAGTGCCTTCCGTAGACGAGTGGTGAACCAGTCCTCTTCCGCGATGCTTCAAGGCATCATGTCAACGGAAGCAACAGACAATGCTAATGCGAGTTATCAGTACTTCTCTTCCTAGTGGTTGAATATTATTGCGAGAAGAAGTAAACAAGCCATGAAGCCTCATATTGGAAATTGCCGATTTTGCAAGGAGAGGAGTAGCTGATAAGCTGAGCGTTTTCAGGTGTGCAAGATCAGTTTATTGTCGCTCTTGTTACACGAGCGAGTGAAATCCACAGATGGAAGCGTCGGGAATGAGGAAACTGGTGACAGCAGTTAAAAGGAGGACGACGCCGGGCCTTCTGTCTGTCATCTTGATGACCCAGTCTCAAGTTCATGCTCACAGTCAGTCAGCTCTCCTGATCTGCTGCATTCAAAAAGCACGTCGGTCCCAATGTATGTCCCGATGCGTTACCTAGATAGGGGAAGAACTAGCAGAAAATTTTTCGCCTCGAGTAGTTGTAAATTAGCACAGATTGCTATTTTGTGATCAGAGTTTATTTCTGCAAAAATTCTAACCGGCTAATCATCCAGAGGTCTGACCAAACATGACGTGCAGTTGCGGAGTCAAATTATGTAGTCTGCCATCACCCACAAGGCACGGTGATTACATGAAGTCTGGGGGCCTGCAGCAAGTCACGGGGTATCCCACCTCCGCACCCAGCTATTATAAACAAATGATTTGACAAGGATATGACTACAGCCCTCCATCACCATCAAAGCCAATTCGAATGAAGAGCAAACAGTAGAGCGGTACATAGCAGGGTATTTGCAGCACTTCTTTATTGTATCGGGAGAGGAGAATGAGTGACAAGCGATAAGAACGATGACAGGAAAAGTTTGTTTGTTTTTCGGGGAAGGTTTCCATCAATACCAGGGTCCTTTAGCAGGCACAGCATAACAACGGGAATTGCCTTAAACTACTCCTCTGTGTGGGCAATACACCTAATCCGAGGGGTTCAATGCAAATTCTCTGTGGATACGACGCAGGAGTGTTCCAGTAGGACATGCGATTTCGGTAAGCCTACGCACGCTTGGTGTCCATGACAGAATAAAAGCAGCGGTGTTTCAACTCAAACAGCCAAGAACATCTGTCGCCGGAGGAGACATCGAAACGCTCACCTAGGCCACAAAAACTTCTTCACTATATATGAGTTTGACCACTCGATTCCTCCAAACCCATTTACCGGGGACTGAATTAAATCAATAAATACCATGAGGATGCACGACTTCGACTGTACGCTTCACAAAAATACCCAAGTTAGCTAGCCCAACTACTCCTACGTTTGTCACTTCAGGACATCGACCCTCCACTTGCCATAACCAAGCTGCACACCAGTTTTAAATCCCGGCAGCGTGACATTGGGAATGGATTAGCACGGATAAGCAAACATTGGACCTACAATTATAGCGTTAAAAATTTACCTATCGTAAGCCATCTTAGAAATTATATAAAAGCAAATTAAATTTCGCGTCTTTTAAAACAATATGCACGTCACTTTAGTGACTTTGATTGTGGAAGACCTAAATAGACATTAGGAACGTGCGATTTCCGTGGTCATTTATTAAAACAGATGCGAATCACTTATGCACCAGTGCTAAAATGCCTAAAGTAAACAATGTGGATAAAAATTTTTACTTAATTTATTCTAAGCGAAAGGGAATTTGAAGTAGCCTATTCATTATGGCTCTCAGTTTTTAGTGGGGTCGATTTTTTTATCTGCGGTCCACGTTCTTTGAATGATCCAACTCTGCCAACTGTCAACAGGAAGATTTTCGCTCTCGCTTTCTAAGTTTACCAGCTTATCTATTGTACAAACACCGATTTCAAAACCCATTATAGATATTTTTCCACCAAAGTGGATTACATCACCTATAATAATGTCACTTAGCATGACAAAATGAAGTATGGCAGTGGCATTCTCATTCGTTGCTCTAACATACGAAAGACAATAGGAGGGATAGAAGGGAAGCTACAACTTGAAAAACACTAGACCCAGGGTAAGGTAGATAAAAGAAACGAAAACACGAAGTAACTGCACAAAGCTGATAGGTGAATGAAAGAAGTGAGTACGTCGAGGCGTGAAAATAAAGTGTTGATAAAATGGATGGAATGATGCGCGATCGGAGGACAAAAGAGAGGAAGGCAGTGAAAGTAGGACGTTCCTTAGAATGGTAAAAGGGTCAACAGGAGGATAGAAAGGGGTTGGATAAATGGATGGATGGATTGATGGATGGATGGATGGATGGATGGATGGATGGATGAATGAATGAATGAATTTGTGGGTGTCACGACTGTAGTCACCAACGTCTGTCACCTTCTGCTGTCATCGGAGCATGCTACTGAAGTCATTAAGTAGGGAGTGCAACGATGCTTGCAACTTATTGCGTGCGGTGCGTTTGTGTCTCAGGTTGTTGCTTCTTCCTAGGCTTGCACAGCTAGTCAGCACCTCACCCGCACATCGCATTGACATCTCGCTTACATCCAGAGGTAATTTCGTCTAATATGAAGCAAGCAGTTTCAATCAAGAGGAGTTACCTCAATAACAACAAAAAAGACGTATTGATACGGGATAGATGGATGGATGGAAACAAGATGGATGGATACGGGATGGATGGAGACGTAATGGATGGATGCGTAATGGATGGATGGAAGGATACGGGATGGATACAGGATGAATGGATGGATAGGTAGAGATAGAGAAGGACGTAAAGTTGGATGGATTGGCGAGACTGTGATTGAAAGGATGCCACTCCGTGCCTTCTGCCCACCACAGAGTAAGGCAGTCAAGCATGCCAACAATTGCTCTCTCACCACGGTGCACGCCCAAATCACATGGCGTGTGCACACACACACACACACACACACGCACACACACACACGCACATACCAAGCCTGCACACGCCCACGAGATCGCGTCGCCTCCTCACACGCTCACCCACTGACCTCTGTGCTTTCACAACATCCTTCATCACTCTCCACCTTCTCGCAGCTTTGTGAAAGCACTGGGGTCAGTGGGTGAGGATGTGCGAAGACAACGTGGACTCGTGGGTGTGCGCGGATGTGTACAGATGAATGCAAACACGCCATGTGATCTGTGTACGCACCGGGCACTTGGCTCTTCGCTTGCCTTTGTGTTTAATCTCTGCAGACACATTGTTGTGTAGTAGACGTATGCGCACGGTCTGTGCACGCAGCATGATGCAATGGCAATTGTTGACACGCTTGACTGCCTCTCTCCTTGGTGTCCGAAAAGGCATGGAATTAGGCACTCATCCACTCACAGTCCCACCCATCAAAATAAATCCATATTTCTCGCTGTTTTTATCCATCCATTTGTCCATTCATTCCATCGTCTTTCCACTCTTGCTAGATGTGCTCGTCAGTCAACCTTCCCTCCCCATTCTCCTCTTCCTGCCTCCTCTTACGTCCTCTACTCACACAACAGCCCACTTACCTTATCAGCCATCCCAATCCATGTATGCTAGTCCACCAACTTATTCCTTCTTCCACTCCTTCTCTTCCTCCTCTTTCATTCACGCATAAGTTTATGCAATTAAATTTTGGCTGCTTTTCATCTTCTACCACCCCTTTTACACTGCATCCAGCCTGTCTGCCAGTAGTTCTCCTCCATCCAATCACCAACCGCAGCAGTCGCCTCACAGCATTTGTCATGGTGATTGTGCCTACGTAGCTATTGTCACAACGTGAATATCCTGTATAAAGAAAATATAAAAATAAGCAGTCTGCATCACCACTCTACTCGCCTTACCATCGAATTGCTGGATGCGCAGAGGCGCATGACCATCCGCGCATGATTTCCAGAATAGGATTTGTAGCAAAATCTGATAAGTTAATTACAGCGAAAGTAAAGATAATGGATTGTAATGATGGCAGTGTTAGGCAGAAGGGGAGGATGAAGTGGATGAAGCACGAAATGGGAGCAAGACCTGAAAGATGGATAAGAATTGTGGAAAGACGGCGGAGAGTAGAAAGGCACCATCAAATGCGGGTAGAACAGCGCAGAAGGGGAGTGAAAGAAGGAGTCGAAAGTGATGAGCGACACGATGAGGAGTTCCATTGACTCGAACTTAACGAAGCTGTGGACAAGCGCGCAGGAGCCAAGCAACCACTGCTTGATTGGATGGAGCGCATGACCTGCTCTAACCGTTCCTTCATCTCGCCTTCGTCAGACCATGTTAGCTGTACAGCAGAAGGCAAATAGTTCCTTTAAGTAGATTAAGTCATTGGCAAAGTGCTTGTCTCTTTCAACAAGTTGGACTAATTGTGGCGTAGTGTCACCTGGATAAATAGACGAAGCATGCACATCCGAGTTGATATCAGGTTAATTGTGGAAGGCTGTTGGCCGGAGGCTTGGCGAAGGTGAAGAAGGAAAGAGGCGTTACACATTCACTCTGCTTTCAGGCATGCGTTAATGTCGTCTTCTTCCATCTAGCCATCCGTTGCATATTCCTTTCTTCATTCTACCATCCTGTCCATACCGTATTCAAATGCGCTTTCTTCGTCACCTCGTCGATGCAGCCATTTCTATGTGCAGTGGTTTGACATTTGCTACGGTCGATGCAATGAAAAGTAATTGACTTACACCATTGGGTGAAGCCTGTACTTATCCTCGGTCAAGACCCTCTTACACAATTTTGCATCTAATTGATGCAATTGCACAAATGCAGGCTACTATTTTGCATTCGCACCGACGCTGACTCTGCCCAACTACACTCTAGACCTATGCGTAGGAACAATTTGTCCATCAGCATCAGCAACATCACCGGATGCTCACCACCGAAGCCTGCTGTTGGGCGACGAGTGCGACGCCAGCAGGAAGGAGCGAACTCTGCACTCACCAAATTCTGCCACACTCGGTTACAATGTGTCCCCATCGTCAACCGACAAAGTGGTCTTCACTGCTGGTGGGAGTAGCCTTTCAGCCAATGTCGCACATCCAACCATATGCTGTGTGTCTGTGTTGTAGCTGAGCTGATGCAGTAGAGCTGAGCAGGAGGAAGACCTGTTCTCCAGTAGGATGCAGAGTGAATGCGAGAGAAGGAGGGTGGGGGAGGGCCACTTGAGTAGAGCATGGCAGAGAGGGATGAATGGGTGGATGAGGTAGTGCTTAGATGGCGGAACAGATGGATAAGAACGTGAGGGATGGTGGATGCGGGAAGGCATGCATGCATGCATGAATGAATGAATGAATGAATGAATGGTAAGGCGGCTGGAGTGTGGAGTGGGTGGAGGAGAGAAGGGTGGGAGGCGGAAGCGGAGGCGGAGGCGGAAGCGGAGGCGGAGGCGGAGGCGGAGGCGGAGGCAGAGACGGAGGCATGGGCGGCGGCGGAGTGAGAGGGAGAGGGGTGGAGCAGAGAGGTTGCCTGATATACGCATGCTGCAATGGTGGAAGGATGGATACGGGGATGGAAGGAGGCTGCTGTCTCAAGCTCTGCATTCATCACCGATTGAGAGGCGATGCAATTGCTCTCTGCTCAGTTATGCGGTGTTGTCGTGAAGAGACGGATTGGAGGTCCTTTGCAAAACGACGCTGAGGAATGCAGTGCACTCACCAAGCCTTGATGTGGCAGTAGGGCGAAGTGTTGTGGACGAGCACGCTGCCTACTGCTAAGGTACAGAGCGAATGTGCGCCAATCGACATGTGGTGTGGAGGCGGTGCCACGAAGCTAAACTTCAGCCTCCAGCGATTGGACAAACTGTTGCACAAGGAGCTAAGCTAGCACTATTTCCCTCCTCTGTTTTGTCAAGATACAGTTGTTTGGGAAGAGATGATCGCAGCATGACACCTCCTCCTCCTCCTCCTCCATGTGTGGAGGATGACTGCGTAGGTGTGGTACTCCACACAGGAGAGAATGCCGAGCCTTCTAGGCTGGTTAGGAGAGGACAGTTTCTGTAACCGTTTCTGTCTTCTACGGTAGGACATTTGGCTAATCGGAATGTTGATCCACATCACAACCAAGGCCAGATTTGCCTTCGCACCGATGCCTATCACCCCTCAGCTTGTCCTCTCACCTCACCGAAGTGAGAGGAGGGTGCTGTGCACTTGATGCAGGCGCGTGGTCTCACAAGGCACAGGAATGGGCGCATTTCATCGGGCTGCACACGAGAGGTGCTAATGTGTGCGATCTCTTGGCTGGTGCATCAGTGGGTGGAGCCGAGGACGAGGAAAGGCCGCTAACTCCGTCAGTCTCCGTCAGCCTCCGTCAGCCTGTGTGTGGGCCAGTGGAGGCTGGACTGGACTTGAGTACCGCCTGTAGGTCTCAGTCTCAGTCTCAATGTCAATGCTGGTGTCAGTGTCAGTGTCAGTGTCAGTGAGAGTGAGAGTGAGAGTCTGAGAGAGTGCCATTCTGAGCGTCTTCTTCGGTCCCCCTTTGTGGAGGCATAAGAAGGCCACAGCGTCTAGTGCCTTCAAGAACGCCTTCCCCATAGATTCTGCATAACCCCAGCATTGCAGAGCACACCTCCATCTCCCCTGCACCTTAAGCGTGGGCATGGTAACCCACTGGTACAGTTGTTGTTGAGACAATTCTGCCGACTGCGTGCTACATGTGCGAACCCCCTGAGCACAGATGAGAAGGAAGCTGAACAGGCAAGCTTTATTCATCAATTGCCAATCATTCACTACATTGAAGTTGCCTAATGCGAGTGAAGGTGGATGGTTCTGCAAGCGACCAGACTCCAGAGCACTGGTGCCTGTAATAGGAAAGAAGAGTGTGTGTGTGTGTGTGTGTGTGTGTGTGTGTGTGTGTGTGTGTGTTTCACAAAGCCAAGCATTGAGCTGCAGCACTGGGAGAAGACGAAGTGGTTGGAGAGTTGTAGGGACTTACGCGAAAGTTCATGCAAGCACTAGAGCCATGGAGGTTAGGAGGGCCGCGGTGGCTAGAGCAGCCGAGGTGCATCCACCAGCAGTTGTGGTTGTGGGTATGGCGGAGGGTTGTGCTGGAGTGGCCGTGCCAGTGTGCGTGGACATGTCCTCCTTTGGCGTTGTAGGAGTCGTGCCTTCAGTCTCCGACGAGGTAGTGGGGGTAGTCGGGGTAGTCGGGTTACGCCGGATGGGCTTTCTACTTCCTACCCAAAAGAACGAATTTGCCTCACCATCCACCTCACCATACATTTCACCAGCCACATGCCTACAAACGCTTAAGGGCGTCTCATGAGGCCTTTTGGACTGTCGCATGAGGCGCGTCTAAGGCTAATGCCTGCATTCCATCGCATGCCTTGGTTCAATTAGATGTGCTCGCTTGTGAGTAGCGATTTTAGCTTCAAGCAGCGCAAGCACGAAGGACTGGCATTCTGGAGCACTTGGTGCAGGTTACTCTGTCCTCGTTGGTGCTGATGGTTCTGTGCTCACGTCTACTTCATGCATCAGGCGATGTAGGGAAGTGGGGTGAGGCTACTCAGTGGCACCAGGTTGGCTTGGCTGTGATGGCGTGGCATACGATGTGGTGATGTGTCACGACGGTCAGGATGAGGTGGAGGAGAAGGGGGAGGTGGAGGGGAAGGGGAAGGGGAAGGGGGAGTTCATTTGTGCCTGTGTGCTACGAAGCAGTGGCACAGGAAGTTGGCTGTATGGATGGAAAGGACTCAGACAGCAGCATGAATGCATACACGGTGGCTGGGAGTGGGTTGAGGAGGGGCCTACATGGACTGCTGCACCCACTGATGAATCGGGCAAGGCACCAGCAGTGTGAGGCGATGCGAGGAGTTGAGGAAGGCAACTTAGTGCTGTACCAAGGCACAGCATGAGACTGTCCCTTACTTTGTGCCAGTGTGCGATCGCCGTGCAAGAGCAAAGCTGCCAGCAGTATGAAGCAGAGTGGAAGCGACATCTGTCATAGGGATCCTGTGGAAGAAGAGCAGAAGTTGTCTTCACCAGCCACACGCGTGTGCTTATAAGCACTCGGTGGGGTGATGCCAGCCAATGGAACGCTCCACTCACCATCCACAGAGCGAATGACACACTGGCGCCAGCACCGAGTCACCACACACAACACACACTTCACTGGGTGGTCATTGGGTTAGAAGCTGTGAACGCACGAATCCCCTTAGCTTCGGCTAATAAGGCAAGAGTCTGCCACAAACGTCTGCAGATTCGCCTTTGCGCCTTTCCTTAATCCAGTTAGACGCGTCTGCCGCTACCTGTTGTGCAACCACCTACTTTGTGCACGCTCTCGTCACCCTACTTTGGCTTTCATCCCACCAATCACCCATTACAGGTAAGACCTCTCGCTGTGACCACGCATGCAGACAGACTGAGCGCGTTTGAGGAAGGTGGATGGCTGAGGGCGCAACAGCGAGGTCCTGCAGAGGAGAGCACCTACGTGTTCCACCACCCACACATGTGCAGCTTAAATGACTGCGAATGGATGTTTCGTGAAGCCGATGCATCCTCCCCACATCATTCATGCCTCCCTCACTCTTCTCCTTATCGCTGTCACCACCTTTCCTACACCCTCACTTTATCCACCACTTCTTTCCAAAACACGTTCACGCCTCCTTCTTCTCGCCTCTCCTCGCCTCTTTCGCTTCATTCCTCCCTTCCTTCCCGCCACCAATACAACTGCCACTTCTTCTCCCACAATAAACATCTAACTGTTGGATGAGGGTGGGAAATGGAAATGATGCAGACGGTTTGAGGGCGTAGGGTTCATCGGATGAACGCGTGAGCAGTCAGTGTGACTTAGTGGGTGTGCGTGGGTACAGTGGGGACGCATGAGCACACGCCGTGTGATGTGTGCACACGCCATGGTAAGAGGGCAGTTGTAGGCATGCTTCAGCGCCTTTCACCACGATGCTCAGAAGACACGGAGTTGACGCCCATCCACTCTCCCATTCATGCAGCAAACTGTCTCCACCCACCTACCCACCCATCCATCAATCCATCCATCCATTCATCCTCCCATTACTCCACATCGCCTTGCAGCCCCTTATCCATCCCCCACCACTTCCTCTCACCTCTCCTCTGCATCCCCACTTTCGCATATGGCAATGCACACATTCCTTCCCATTAGCCCTTTACTCGTGTTCTCATGTTGTGTTTAGTTGCTCTCATCTTTTACTATTCCTCAACAATGCAGCCCATTGTTTGGAGTTGCGGCTCTCCTCCAGTCTCTCATCCTTCACAGCACTCCCCTCGCATCATCAGTCACGGTCCTTTCATCCAAGCAACAATCATCACGACGTGACTGTCCTACGCAAGGACGGTTGGAAAGCAAGCAGTTACCACCACCCCAGTGTCGCCTTGTCGTCGCAATGGCCGGGTGTGTTGGAAGTGGATGTGCTAGACATTGCGAGGAGGCGTGTGACCATGCGTATAGCCTTCACAGAATCCATTCCATAGTAAGGTACACCAGGATAGTCTTGTGCAAATCAGAGATGGCGAATTGTGATGACAGCGGTGTGAGGGAGAAGGGGAGGATAGAGCGCACGAGGTGGATGAGGTGGATAAAGCATGGAAAGGGGGACGCGAACCATAGCGTCGATCAGTGCTGTGGAAAGGAGGCGAAGAGCGGAAAGACGACAGGGAAGACGAGCAAGGCGGTGCAGAGGGAGGGTGGAGAAGGAAATGAGAGTGATGAGTGATGCGATGAAGGGTGGCATTGGAGCGCACGTGACGGTGATGTGAAACAGCACGTGCCGGAGCCTGCTAAGCTCTGATTGAGTGGAGGGATTGCGTGTGCGTGTGCGTGTGCGTGTGTGAGTGCGTGTGTATGTGTGTGTGCGTGCCCTCGCACTTTTCCATTCTGGTGGGCTGAGCATTGCTTTGTCAGTTTGGCAATCTCACCACCGTCATCAGACCATGCCAGTTGTGTGGTGGAAGGCAAGCAGTTTCTTCCGGTCAATGGAGTCGTCGACGTACCAATTGGCCAAATGTGACGTAGTTTTGCTTCCATGATGAATGAGGCATGCGGGCTGGAATAGAGTGAAGTCTCAGCGAAGGCGTAGAAGTAAACAAGCGTAGCATTCTTGTCCTGGATTGAAGCATGCAGTTCTCCCACATTCCCCCATCCAGCCACCGTTTGCATATCCGTGTAGAATGCGTCTATCCGTCCATCCGTCCATCTGTCCATCCTGTTCACTGCGTGTTTAAATGCGCCTTCTTTAACACCTCGTCGATGTGACCGTTTATTTATGCATTTTAATGTATTGAGGAATAAATTTGTTCCTAAGACGTCGCTGGACTTACACTAATGGTTGTGCCGCTGCAGAGATATCCGGAGATAATGAATTGGTTGGATGTGTGGATGTGCGGATAAAAACATGTCCGGGTGACTACTTGGGCGTGGGCAGATGTGGATGTCTGGGCAGGACACTGATAGTGACTGAGGACGTATGGACTTTTGCTTGAGTAAATTTTGCATCGACTGTTAGGCCCTTCTTTACAAAACTCAGGTTTTTTGCGGGCCAAATATCCATCCTCTGATTGTCTTCACGGCCTTAAAGGCTGGATGTGGAATAAGTGCAGGAGCATGGAGAAGACGCTGGATTTGTGTTGCATGTGCACGCAGATAAAGCAGGGGACGAGGAGTGTATGTGCGTTGAAGACGTCAAGGACGGGAAGCAAAGACGTGGAGAACGTGGGATTGTCGATGCGCAGGTGCTTTGCTTCGACGTCTGCTTTGCAAACATTAGTGTCATTCTCGAGAGCCTATTTGTCAAGGAAGTTGGGAGTATCCGCATTATCACGCACGCACACCATGAAACCAACTGTGACAATCAGAGGTGGAGAGTCACCCGCGAAGAGACTTTTGAGGCTGCGCGGAGACCCCATTTTCTATCTGTCTTGGTGGAAGTTCGTCAAATCGTGCCAGTAGTTGCGTGAGTGAAAGGAGCATGACCGAAGGTAAAAGAAGAACGCTGCGGGTGATAAGAGACTGAAGGACAGTTGGTATATGTTGGTAGCGATGCAAAACGAATGAAAAAGCGGCGAAATGTTGCACAAAAAGGATTTCATGAATGGAAGCCATGTGGATGGAGGAGTGGATTAAAAGAGAATTTCGTGGATGGAGGTATGGAAATGGTATCTGCGGTAGGTTGAATGGACTAGAGAATGGGTAGCGGATAAAGAAGAGGAAGTGATAGTTTGAGTTTAACAACACGATAAATGGCCTAACCCTTCCTATTCATCCGCAGTGAAGGTCCCATTTCATTCACAAGCACCTTTGGCTCGAAGTGGACGTGCTATTGTTTCGTCCATCCCGCTACGTCATCTTGTTGGTTTCGCAGGAAGTTCGAGGTCAAGAAAAAGACTTACAACAATTATTTACAGCATACCGTGCTATTAAAAGTAGTAGGTAGTAGGTATTTAAATACCAGGCGTTTTCTGTGGGTATGAACGTAGGGGTACAAAGGCCGCCTCTTAGCACCTTTTTAGTGCCTACCAAGATCGGCCCAGCATTTGGTCATGGGATGTAGGTAGCTTGCGAGGCTTGTTGTCGTCGGCTAATGCAGTGCAACCAAGCCTACACCTTGCTGAACCACAAACGATGCCTAGCAGTCAATAACTAACATGCCGACATTGATGGTGGAAGTTGTTCTCTCGCAAGCTACTCCTTCATCCCATTTCGCTTTCATGGCAAAAATGGTCAGGAAGAAAGTCAGTTTGATGACTTAGAAATGAAGACTGGGTAGAAAAAAACGGTTTCATGCATTGCATTTTGTCCCTGGGGCACATAGGGTTTTTTGTGAGTAAATAGCTTGAACATAGCCACCAACGTCTTCCGCCTTCCTAGGTCTCCGAAGTGTGCTACTGAAATTGTTGAGTAGGCGCTGCATGATGATTTTGATTTTTTGTGCTCTTTATGTTTATTTCCTTCGCGTGTTTCTTCTTTCCCCTTTTTACGCTGTTAGCCGGCTATAGGTATCAAATGCTTCATTATTGTAGGTGAAAAAATGTGATTAATCAAAAAATGGTAAGGACAAATTCATTAAACCGCACTAAGTCGTAAATCGAAATGATAACTTCAAAAACCGAAACCGAGGTGAGTGAATACGTGGAGTAGGGTTGTCTGCAATTGCGAATACCACTGATGTCTAGAAGAGCAAAGAGACATGTTGGTGGCCAGTGAAGTTGAATGCCTCGTAGAACGCAGACTGGAGGTCATGACACCTGCTTCAGTGAGATCGAGGAGCTGTCGTCACCAACCTGCTTCAAGTGTCCTTTCGCTTAGATCAAATTAACTACGAAGCTTCATCCGCACCTTGCACTGCAAACAATTCAGCACTGTTTCGTAAGTGGTCTGCATTATGTTTGATGGGAAAGCGTGGGTTTCTCATCTACTTACCGGGTTAACTTGCAAGTTATTTTAACAGACGCACGCTTTAGTCGCTTCCTATGAATATGACAAGACAGCTAGCATTTTGCAAATGCTAAAGCTTTAACTCTCTATGTTTATTGTTTGTTTAGATACGGTAACCCACTCCTAATGTCGTGCTGCAAGGATTCGACTCCGCTGTGCAATTTGATATGGCAAGTGGAAGTGACAAGAGCTGGAGGACGTTGTCTAGCCTGTACGCTTTGGCTGTGGCTAGAGTCACGTGGCCTGGTAAAGGGATCGGAATGGGCAAGGAAATCGGGTGGTCAAGATCATATTCGATGTAGAATTTGTTGTGTACTGAGTGAATTTCTCTTTTTGCCTTCTGCTCTGTCAGATGTTCTTGACTAGCTTAGATGAGACGTTAGCGTAGTCTTCGCATCGTCGCAGGCACTGAGAATGGACACTATCGCGTCGTTTCCATGAAAGAGATTCACTAAACTTATCCCACTGGGCGTGGTACCCACTTTGAGGGGTATTTAGTAGGAAGTTATGCTGTTATGCAGGACACAAGTCACCGTAGTCAGTCTGCTTGAAGCCTTCAACAGTAGTGGAGAACTTTGTCGACAAACAAGCAAATATTTGGTGAAATTGTGCAAACCTTCCTTTGCTCATAAGGCCCAGTGATTACACGAAGTGGGTAGCTCTGTAGTAGGGAAGGGAAAGTTCCGTCTGCGCCTACGTAGTGTGCACAAATGATTGGACAAAGACACGACTGCCGCCCTCCGTTAAGGCCACTCTAAAATGCAGATGGAGCAGTTGAGTGGTGCAGAGCATGGAATATGCAGAAAGAAAGGAGGTGACGGGAATGAGTGACAAACGATTACTCCAACGCATCTCACGTCTGCTCCTCGTGTCATAGGTGAGGTCAGTTGAGGCATCAATCATCAGGCCTGGTGACCACAGTAACACTTGTGTCATTGGAAAAGTTTCCATCTCTGTTTGTTGGGGAAGCCATCCTCCAGTTTCAACGACTTTAAGCAGATTTGTCAAAGTGTTTGGTAGTCGGACATGACAGCAGAAAATCCTCTGAAAAACTTAAATATGGCTGAAAGGGTCCCTCGAGAGAGTGGCAGATTCGCCGAATCCGCTTACGCTCAGCACCGACGACGACGTGATGGCTGTTCTAGCCTTCCTTGTGTTAGTCATACACGAGGGCGTCGGATTAAAAGGAGGAAGTTGAAGCAAATTCTTCTACCACATTTTACCGCTATTTTTAAGGGAGGCAGCCGAGGTAAATGTGAGTGTCAAAGATCTAACCATCTCCACCATTTCCACAGTCGTCTCACCACAGCCGATTGCAGGTTGCAAGAAATTAGTTGCTAGCGCACCCAAACACGGAAATCTGGTTGAAAGGGCTTCACGGGCCGTATTTTTGATGCATAAAATGTGGTTCCCTTTTCATGTCAGACGACATGAGTCTAGTCAGGCAAAGCTTCCGACCGACGGACATCGCCACGTGGCAAAGTAAGATTCGTTCAAACAAAATACGATGTGTTTTGCAGTAATTGCTGGCTTTCAGCGCAACTAATGGACGGAGAAAAGCGTATTTGTAGGCAGCAGCTCATTGCCGAGTCGTAGACGTCCAGCCAAAGAACGCTCCTTAGTTTGGTCTGAGGGTTCGGTTGTTCAAGTATGGAAAGTTAGTGGCCAACCAAATGAAGTCGTAGCGAAGAAAGGATTTCACTTTCCATCCAGATCATCTACCCCCTATCGGCACACTCAATCACTCTGAATATGCTGCACAATTCGATGCAGATAGCCTTAATGTAATCGAGATTAGCGATTTTGCATCCATCGAGGCACTGTGCTAGCTCAATGTCAAACTCTCAAGTCGCAGAGATGGGTGGACGGATCCGTAGCTGCTCCCTGTTATAGTTGGGGGGAGGAGAGAGGGCTCGCTGGTTCGCTTGCATTGGACCAACTTTCAACCTTCCCACTAGTATATTTGTATGGGTTGTTAAGGAAAGATCTTCTGGCTTTTGTGGGTGATTTGTGAGGTGATTGCCAAAACTATGATGTTGGCAGTGTCCATAAAGTTGGTGGCCGTCCTATACTTCTCTACTCAACGTATCTGGCTGATTACTTTGGATATGCAGTGGCCTTCACAAGACAATGCGTAGGTTAGAGTGGACCATCCTCTTCCGTTAGTTGTAACGCCATTTGTTTCCCTCTCCTCATAGATCCCAATCAGCTATAAACACCTCTTTTGCTCACACTTAGGGCAATAAAGACCCTCCCATTCTACTGCAGGCGGCGGCGACGACCAATCAGCGGTGGGCGGGCCTGTGCCCCTCCTCGCACATGCGCGTGTGCATAAACTTCGTGACGCATGGCTAGCCGAGCCTCATGGATGCATAAGCATAAAACTACAAGCGGTGGAGATTTCTTCTCATCACTCAGCACTAACGGTTACAAAGCTTGACGAAATTGCGTGACAGTTGTGTGCACTGCTTTGGCGTCACAAAGGACAGTTGATGAGTGCAAGAGGCTAGATCCAAATGGCATGCACCATTTGCAAAATACTCCACGTCGGAGTTGGGCTACATGTAGCTGCACATGCAAAAAAGTCACGTCTCTATAATTCCTACACCTTGTAGAATATGCAGTTCTGTCTCACGGAAAAGAAGTATCTGCCAATGCAGTGTGACGAAGGGAATCATCCGGCCTTTATCACATTCGCTGAATGCAAACGCTAGTTCAGACGACACGAAATGAGAAATTCGAGACACAGTAAAACACACAGTAGCACTAGCTCTTAAAACAAGGACCTCTAGAATCCAATCCTGCCACGCACCACTGTAAATCGTTGCGCAAGGAGGGACGTCTTCAATGTGCACGATGCCTTCTTCAAGCCACCTCTTCTTGTTTGTTGCGCCATCGTTCACTGACTTGGAAAAATCTCGCCAGTAGTATTCCTCAAAGCAAGAGTTATACCGTATAACATTCATTCAACGGGCTAACCACGGGTCATCAAGTTTTATTCATTTTAATTCGCAGAGAATTGGGGTGAATGTGCATACTGCTTGCTGACGTGGGCCCCTCTCGACTACTTTCTGTGCCCTCCAGGTACAGGTGCTCTCCGCCACTCGCACCTCAGCTAAGCATAGTAGAAGTCATGTGACTTTGCAACATTTGTTGGATTAGGTCGATGGGTTGGTAATGGATTGGAAATCAGAGGTCAAACTCATGCATAACAAGGACAATCTCGAATTTTGCCATCGGATCGCCTGGTATGGATTACGGTCAAATATTGGCCCTGACATTACGCCGTCATGGGCACCGAGAATTCAAAGATTCACATGAAAAACAAGGGCAAAAAACTCAAAAATTAGTAAAGACTTCAGAGAGATAAAACGTGACGCAAAAACCGAAAAACGGTCTCAAAAATCCCCAGAAAAAATTATTTTCTTAAACAAAAGACAACCCAAAATACAAAATTATTAGGCCCTAGTTAGGAACAGATACAAAATCATCCAGGCCCAAGAAGTAGACATGCTGCTCCTCGCCTTGTCGCCTCCGCTTCTGCCAGGCATCTCGTCATCGTCATCCCTGTCCTCCAAGCCGAGATGCTGCTCCTCCGCCTCGTCGCCTCCGCCTCTGCCAGGCATCTCGTCATCGTCATCCCTGTCCTCCAAGCCGAGATGCTGCTCCTCCGCCTCGTCGCCTCCGCCTCTGCCAGGCATCTCGTCATCGTCATCCCTGTCCTCCAAGCCGAGATGCTGCTCCTCCGCCTCGTCGCCTCCGCCTCTGCCAGGCATCTCGTCATCGTCATCCCTGTCCTCCAAGCCGAGATGCTGCTCCTCCGCCTCGTCGCCTCTGCCTCTGTTTGTGAATTCTTTTGTCCCTCCTTTCTCTCTCAATTTGTTTTGTACTTCTCTTTGTTTGAATTTCAATGCTTTTGCATCTCTTGCTATTTCGATGATTAAAAGAAGGATTAGAATGTTGTTGGTCTTCATTGTCTTTGTTTTGTATTGTTAGGCTTTCAATATTCTGCATTTTATATTGTGTGATTACCTTGACCTAAGCCTTCTATGGTTTTCATCTTTGGCCACGTCACTACAATCATTTAGTATTTCATCTATGTGTCGCAATCGCAAACTCTTTGAGCTTGATATCTTTGCTTGCATTAAGTGTTGGAACGGAAAATTTGCAGGTCGAAGGTGTTTGGCATGCTGTAGCGGGTGCGTATGCGTTTTTTATGGATGTTGAGTTGGATAAATGGAGGAAAAGAATGGGTATAGGTGTATGGATTATTTTAATGGTAATGAAAAAATTTGGGCGGTTTGAATGAGAGGATTGTTTGCATAGAGGTTACATGCACACTGCGAATTAAAATGAATAAAACTTGATGACCCGTGGTTAGCCCGTTGAATGAATGTTATACGGTATAACTCTTGCTTTGAGGAATACTACTGGCGAGATTTTTTCCAAGTCAGTGAACGATGGCGCAACAAACAAGAAGAGGTGGCTTGAAGAAGGCATCGTGCACATTGAAGACGTCCCTCCTTGCGCAACGATTTACAGTGGTGCGTGGCAGGATTGGATTCTAGAGGTCCTTGTTTTAAGAGCTAGTGCTACTGTGTGTTTTACTGTGTCTCGAATTTCTCATTTCGTGTCGTCTGAACTAGCGTTTGCATTCAGCGAATGTGATAAAGGCCGGATGATTCCCTTCGTCACACTGCATTGGCAGATACTTCTTTTCCGTGAGACAGAACTGCATATTCTACAAGGTGTAGGAATTATAGAGACGTGACTTTTTTGCATGTGCAGCTACATGTAGCCCAACTCCGACGTGGAGTATTTTGCAAATGGTGCATGCCATTTGGATCTAGCCTCTTGCACTCATCAACTGTCCTTTGTGACGCCAAAGCAGTGCACACAACTGTCACGCAATTTCGTCAAGCTTTGTAACCGTTAGTGCTGAGTGATGAGAAGAAATCTCCACCGCTTGTAGTTTTATGCTTATGCATCCATGAGGCTCGGCTAGCCATGCGTCACGAAGTTTATGCACACGCGCATGTGCGAGGAGGGGCACAGGCCCGCCCACCGCTGATTGGTCGTCGCCGCCGCCTGCAGTAGAATGCGAGGATGGAAAGAGTTTGCTGCATGAATAAGAGAGTGGATGGGCGTCAACTCCGTGTCTTCTGAGCATCGTGGTGAAAGGTGCTGAAGCATGCCTACAACTGCCCTCTTACCATGGCGTGTGCACACATCACACGGCGTGTGCTCATGCGTCCCCACTGTACCCACGCACACCCACTAAGTCACACTGACTGCTCACGCGTTCATCCGATGAACCCTACGCCCTCAAACCGTCTGCATCATTTCCATTTCCCACCCTCATCCAACAGTTAGATGTTTATTGTGGGAGAAGAAGTGGCAGTTGTATTGGTGGCGGGAAGGAAGGGAGGAATGAAGCGAAAGAGGCGAGGAGAGGCGAGAAGAAGGAGGCGTGAACGTGTTTTGGAAAGAAGTGGTGGATAAAGTGAGGGTGTAGGAAAGGTGGTGACAGCGATAAGGAGAAGAGTGAGGGAGGCATGAATGATGTGGGGAGGATGCATCGGCTTCACGAAACATCCATTCGCAGTCATTTAAGCTGCACATGTGTGGGTGGTGGAACACGTAGGTGCTCTCCTCTGCAGGACCTCGCTGTTGCGCCCTCAGCCATCCACCTTCCTCAAACGCGCTCAGTCTGTCTGCATGCGTGGTCACAGCGAGAGGTCTTACCTGTAATGGGTGATTGGTGGGATGAAAGCCAAAGTAGGGTGACGAGAGCGTGCACAAAGTAGGTGGTTGCACAACAGGTAGCGGCAGACGCGTCTAACTGGATTAAGGAAAGGCGCAAAGGCGAATCTGCAGACGTTTGTGGCAGACTCTTGCCTTATTAGCCGAAGCTAAGGGGATTCGTGCGTTCACAGCTTCTAACCCAATGACCACCCAGTGAAGTGTGTGTTGTGTGTGGTGACTCGGTGCTGGCGCCAGTGTGTCATTCGCTCTGTGGATGGTGAGTGGAGCGTTCCATTGGCTGGCATCACCCCACCGAGTGCTTATAAGCACACGCGTGTGGCTGGTGAAGACAACTTCTGCTCTTCTTCCACAGGATCCCTATGACAGATGTCGCTTCCACTCTGCTTCATACTGCTGGCAGCTTTGCTCTTGCACGGCGATCGCACACTGGCACAAAGTAAGGGACAGTCTCATGCTGTGCCTTGGTACAGCACTAAGTTGCCTTCCTCAACTCCTCGCATCGCCTCACACTGCTGGTGCCTTGCCCGATTCATCAGTGGGTGCAGCAGTCCATGTAGGCCCCTCCTCAACCCACTCCCAGCCACCGTGTATGCATTCATGCTGCTGTCTGAGTCCTTTCCATCCATACAGCCAACTTCCTGTGCCACTGCTTCGTAGCACACAGGCACAAATGAACTCCCCCTTCCCCTTCCCCTTCCCCTCCACCTCCCCCTTCTCCTCCACCTCATCCTGACCGTCGTGACACATCACCACATCGTATGCCACGCCATCACAGCCAAGCCAACCTGGTGCCACTGAGTAGCCTCACCCCACTTCCCTACATCGCCTGATGCATGAAGTAGACGTGAGCACAGAACCATCAGCACCAACGAGGACAGAGTAACCTGCACCAAGTGCTCCAGAATGCCAGTCCTTCGTGCTTGCGCTGCTTGAAGCTAAAATCGCTACTCACAAGCGAGCACATCTAATTGAACCAAGGCATGCGATGGAATGCAGGCATTAGCCTTAGACGCGCCTCATGCGACAGTCCAAAAGGCCTCATGAGACGCCCTTAAGCGTTTGTAGGCATGTGGCTGGTGAAATGTATGGTGAGGTGGATGGTGAGGCAAATTCGTTCTTTTGGGTAGGAAGTAGAAAGCCCATCCGGCGTAACCCGACTACCCCGACTACCCCCACTACCTCGTCGGAGACTGAAGGCACGACTCCTACAACGCCAAAGGAGGACATGTCCACGCACACTGGCACGGCCACTCCAGCACAACCCTCCGCCATACCCACAACCACAACTGCTGGTGGATGCACCTCGGCTGCTCTAGCCACCGCGGCCCTCCTAACCTCCATGGCTCTAGTGCTTGCATGAACTTTCGCGTAAGTCCCTACAACTCTCCAACCACTTCGTCTTCTCCCAGTGCTGCAGCTCAATGCTTGGCTTTGTGAAACACACACACACACACACACACACACACACACACACACACACACACACACACACACACACTCTTCTTTCCTATTACAGGCACCAGTGCTCTGGAGTCTGGTCGCTTGCAGAACCATCCACCTTCACTCGCATTAGGCAACTTCAATGTAGTGAATGATTGGCAATTGATGAATAAAGCTTGCCTGTTCAGCTTCCTTCTCATCTGTGCTCAGGGGGTTCGCACATGTAGCACGCAGTCGGCAGAATTGTCTCAACAACAACTGTACCAGTGGGTTACCATGCCCACGCTTAAGGTGCAGGGGAGATGGAGGTGTGCTCTGCAATGCTGGGGTTATGCAGAATCTATGGGGAAGGCGTTCTTGAAGGCACTAGACGCTGTGGCCTTCTTATGCCTCCACAAAGGGGGACCGAAGAAGACGCTCAGAATGGCACTCTCTCAGACTCTCACTCTCACTCTCACTGACACTGACACTGACACTGACACCAGCATTGACATTGAGACTGAGACTGAGACCTACAGGCGGTACTCAAGTCCAGTCCAGCCTCCACTGGCCCACACACAGGCTGACGGAGGCTGACGGAGACTGACGGAGTTAGCGGCCTTTCCTCGTCCTCGGCTCCACCCACTGATGCACCAGCCAAGAGATCGCACACATTAGCACCTCTCGTGTGCAGCCCGATGAAATGCGCCCATTCCTGTGCCTTGTGAGACCACGCGCCTGCATCAAGTGCACAGCACCCTCCTCTCACTTCGGTGAGGTGAGAGGACAAGCTGAGGGGTGATAGGCATCGGTGCGAAGGCAAATCTGGCCTTGGTTGTGATGTGGATCAACATTCCGATTAGCCAAATGTCCTACCGTAGAAGACAGAAACGGTTACAGAAACTGTCCTCTCCTAACCAGCCTAGAAGGCTCGGCATTCTCTCCTGTGTGGAGTACCACACCTACGCAGTCATCCTCCACACATGGAGGAGGAGGAGGAGGAGGTGTCATGCTGCGATCATCTCTTCCCAAACAACTGTATCTTGACAAAACAGAGGAGGGAAATAGTGCTAGCTTAGCTCCTTGTGCAACAGTTTGTCCAATCGCTGGAGGCTGAAGTTTAGCTTCGTGGCACCGCCTCCACACCACATGTCGATTGGCGCACATTCGCTCTGTACCTTAGCAGTAGGCAGCGTGCTCGTCCACAACACTTCGCCCTACTGCCACATCAAGGCTTGGTGAGTGCACTGCATTCCTCAGCGTCGTTTTGCAAAGGACCTCCAATCCGTCTCTTCACGACAACACCGCATAACTGAGCAGAGAGCAATTGCATCGCCTCTCAATCGGTGATGAATGCAGAGCTTGAGACAGCAGCCTCCTTCCATCCCCGTATCCATCCTTCCACCATTGCAGCATGCGTATATCAGGCAACCTCTCTGCTCCACCCTCTCCCTCTCACTCCGCCGCCGCCCATGCCTCCGTCTCTGCCTCCGCCTCCGCCTCCGCCTCCGCCTCCGCTTCCGCCTCCGCCTCCGCTTCCGCCTCCCACCCTTCTCTCCTCCACCCACTCCACACTCCAGCCGCCTTACCATTCATTCATTCATTCATTCATTCATGCATGCATGCATGCCTTCCCGCATCCACCATCCCTCACGTTCTTATCCATCTGTTCCGCCATCTAAGCACTACCTCATCCACCCATTCATCCCTCTCTGCCATGCTCTACTCAAGTGGCCCTCCCCCACCCTCCTTCTCTCGCATTCACTCTGCATCCTACTGGAGAACAGGTCTTCCTCCTGCTCAGCTCTACTGCATCAGCTCAGCTACAACACAGACACACAGCATATGGTTGGATGTGCGACATTGGCTGAAAGGCTACTCCCACCAGCAGTGAAGACCACTTTGTCGGTTGACGATGGGGACACATTGTAACCGAGTGTGGCAGAATTTGGTGAGTGCAGAGTTCGCTCCTTCCTGCTGGCGTCGCACTCGTCGCCCAACAGCAGGCTTCGGTGGTGAGCATCCGGTGATGTTGCTGATGCTGATGGACAAATTGTTCCTACGCATAGGTCTAGAGTGTAGTTGGGCAGAGTCAGCGTCGGTGCGAATGCAAAATAGTAGCCTGCATTTGTGCAATTGCATCAATTAGATGCAAAATTGTGTAAGAGGGTCTTGACCGAGGATAAGTACAGGCTTCACCCAATGGTGTAAGTCAATTACTTTTCATTGCATCGACCGTAGCAAATGTCAAACCACTGCACATAGAAATGGCTGCATCGACGAGGTGACGAAGAAAGCGCATTTGAATACGGTATGGACAGGATGGTAGAATGAAGAAAGGAATATGCAACGGATGGCTAGATGGAAGAAGACGACATTAACGCATGCCTGAAAGCAGAGTGAATGTGTAACGCCTCTTTCCTTCTTCACCTTCGCCAAGCCTCCGGCCAACAGCCTTCCACAATTAACCTGATATCAACTCGGATGTGCATGCTTCGTCTATTTATCCAGGTGACACTACGCCACAATTAGTCCAACTTGTTGAAAGAGACAAGCACTTTGCCAATGACTTAATCTACTTAAAGGAACTATTTGCCTTCTGCTGTACAGCTAACATGGTCTGACGAAGGCGAGATGAAGGAACGGTTAGAGCAGGTCATGCGCTCCATCCAATCAAGCAGTGGTTGCTTGGCTCCTGCGCGCTTGTCCACAGCTTCGTTAAGTTCGAGTCAATGGAACTCCTCATCGTGTCGCTCATCACTTTCGACTCCTTCTTTCACTCCCCTTCTGCGCTGTTCTACCCGCATTTGATGGTGCCTTTCTACTCTCCGCCGTCTTTCCACAATTCTTATCCATCTTTCAGGTCTTGCTCCCATTTCGTGCTTCATCCACTTCATCCTCCCCTTCTGCCTAACACTGCCATCATTACAATCCATTATCTTTACTTTCGCTGTAATTAACTTATCAGATTTTGCTACAAATCCTATTCTGGAAATCATGCGCGGATGGTCATGCGCCTCTGCGCATCCAGCAATTCGATGGTAAGGCGAGTAGAGTGGTGATGCAGACTGCTTATTTTTATATTTTCTTTATACAGGATATTCACGTTGTGACAATAGCTACGTAGGCACAATCACCATGACAAATGCTGTGAGGCGACTGCTGCGGTTGGTGATTGGATGGAGGAGAACTACTGGCAGACAGGCTGGATGCAGTGTAAAAGGGGTGGTAGAAGATGAAAAGCAGCCAAAATTTAATTGCATAAACTTATGCGTGAATGAAAGAGGAGGAAGAGAAGGAGTGGAAGAAGGAATAAGTTGGTGGACTAGCATACATGGATTGGGATGGCTGATAAGGTAAGTGGGCTGTTGTGTGAGTAGAGGACGTAAGAGGAGGCAGGAAGAGGAGAATGGGGAGGGAAGGTTGACTGACGAGCACATCTAGCAAGAGTGGAAAGACGATGGAATGAATGGACAAATGGATGGATAAAAACAGCGAGAAATATGGATTTATTTTGATGGGTGGGACTGTGAGTGGATGAGTGCCTAATTCCATGCCTTTTCGGACACCAAGGAGAGAGGCAGTCAAGCGTGTCAACAATTGCCATTGCATCATGCTGCGTGCACAGACCGTGCGCATACGTCTACTACACAACAATGTGTCTGCAGAGATTAAACACAAAGGCAAGCGAAGAGCCAAGTGCCCGGTGCGTACACAGATCACATGGCGTGTTTGCATTCATCTGTACACATCCGCGCACACCCACGAGTCCACGTTGTCTTCGCACATCCTCACCCACTGACCCCAGTGCTTTCACAAAGCTGCGAGAAGGTGGAGAGTGATGAAGGATGTTGTGAAAGCACAGAGGTCAGTGGGTGAGCGTGTGAGGAGGCGACGCGATCTCGTGGGCGTGTGCAGGCTTGGTATGTGCGTGTGTGTGTGTGCGTGTGTGTGTGTGTGTGTGTGCACACGCCATGTGATTTGGGCGTGCACCGTGGTGAGAGAGCAATTGTTGGCATGCTTGACTGCCTTACTCTGTGGTGGGCAGAAGGCACGGAGTGGCATCCTTTCAATCACAGTCTCGCCAATCCATCCAACTTTACGTCCTTCTCTATCTCTACCTATCCATCCATTCATCCTGTATCCATCCCGTATCCTTCCATCCATCCATTACGCATCCATCCATTACGTCTCCATCCATCCCGTATCCATCCATCTTGTTTCCATCCATCCATCTATCCCGTATCAATACGTCTTTTTTGTTGTTATTGAGGTAACTCCTCTTGATTGAAACTGCTTGCTTCATATTAGACGAAATTACCTCTGGATGTAAGCGAGATGTCAATGCGATGTGCGGGTGAGGTGCTGACTAGCTGTGCAAGCCTAGGAAGAAGCAACAACCTGAGACACAAACGCACCGCACGCAATAAGTTGCAAGCATCGTTGCACTCCCTACTTAATGACTTCAGTAGCATGCTCCGATGACAGCAGAAGGTGACAGACGTTGGTGACTACAGTCGTGACACCCACAAATTCATTCATTCATTCATCCATCCATCCATCCATCCATCCATCCATCCATCAATCCATCCATCCATTTATCCAACCCCTTTCTATCCTCCTGTTGACCCTTTTACCATTCTAAGGAACGTCCTACTTTCACTGCCTTCCTCTCTTTTGTCCTCCGATCGCGCATCATTCCATCCATTTTATCAACACTTTATTTTCACGCCTCGACGTACTCACTTCTTTCATTCACCTATCAGCTTTGTGCAGTTACTTCGTGTTTTCGTTTCTTTTATCTACCTTACCCTGGGTCTAGTGTTTTTCAAGTTGTAGCTTCCCTTCTATCCCTCCTATTGTCTTTCGTATGTTAGAGCAACGAATGAGAATGCCACTGCCATACTTCATTTTGTCATGCTAAGTGACATTATTATAGGTGATGTAATCCACTTTGGTGGAAAAATATCTATAATGGGTTTTGAAATCGGTGTTTGTACAATAGATAAGCTGGTAAACTTAGAAAGCGAGAGCGAAAATCTTCCTGTTGACAGTTGGCAGAGTTGGATCATTCAAAGAACGTGGACCGCAGATAAAAAAATCGACCCCACTAAAAACTGAGAGCCATAATGAATAGGCTACTTCAAATTCCCTTTCGCTTAGAATAAATTAAGTAAAAATTTTTATCCACATTGTTTACTTTAGGCATTTTAGCACTGGTGCATAAGTGATTCGCATCTGTTTTAATAAATGACCACGGAAATCGCACGTTCCTAATGTCTATTTAGGTCTTCCACAATCAAAGTCACTAAAGTGACGTGCATATTGTTTTAAAAGACGCGAAATTTAATTTGCTTTTATATAATTTCTAAGATGGCTTACGATAGGTAAATTTTTAACGCTATAATTGTAGGTCCAATGTTTGCTTATCCGTGCTAATCCATTCCCAATGTCACGCTGCCGGGATTTAAAACTGGTGTGCAGCTTGGTTATGGCAAGTGGAGGGTCGATGTCCTGAAGTGACAAACGTAGGAGTAGTTGGGCTAGCTAACTTGGGTATTTTTGTGAAGCGTACAGTCGAAGTCGTGCATCCTCATGGTATTTATTGATTTAATTCAGTCCCCGGTAAATGGGTTTGGAGGAATCGAGTGGTCAAACTCATATATAGTGAAGAAGTTTTTGTGGCCTAGGTGAGCGTTTCGATGTCTCCTCCGGCGACAGATGTTCTTGGCTGTTTGAGTTGAAACACCGCTGCTTTTATTCTGTCATGGACACCAAGCGTGCGTAGGCTTACCGAAATCGCATGTCCTACTGGAACACTCCTGCGTCGTATCCACAGAGAATTTGCATTGAACCCCTCGGATTAGGTGTATTGCCCACACAGAGGAGTAGTTTAAGGCAATTCCCGTTGTTATGCTGTGCCTGCTAAAGGACCCTGGTATTGATGGAAACCTTCCCGAAAAACAAACAAACTTTTCCTGTCATCGTTCTTATCGCTTGTCACTCATTCTCCTCTCCCGATACAATAAAGAAGTGCTGCAAATACCCTGCTATGTACCGCTCTACTGTTTGCTCTTCATTCGAATTGGCTTTGATGGTGATGGAGGGCTGTAGTCATATCCTTGTCAAATCATTTGTTTATAATAGCTGGGTGCGGAGGTGGGATACCCCGTGACTTGCTGCAGGCCCCCAGACTTCATGTAATCACCGTGCCTTGTGGGTGATGGCAGACTACATAATTTGACTCCGCAACTGCACGTCATGTTTGGTCAGACCTCTGGGTGATTAGCCGGTTAGAATTTTTGCAGAAATAAACTCTGATCACAAAATAGCAATCTGTGCTAATTTACAACTACTCGAGGCGAAAAATTTTCTGCTAGTTCTTCCCCTATCTAGGTAACGCATCGGGACATACATTGGGACCGACGTGCTTTTTGAATGCAGCAGATCAGGAGAGCTGACTGACTGTGAGCATGAACTTGAGACTGGGTCATCAAGATGACAGACAGAAGGCCCGGCGTCGTCCTCCTTTTAACTGCTGTCACCAGTTTCCTCATTCCCGACGCTTCCATCTGTGGATTTCACTCGCTCGTGTAACAAGAGCGACAATAAACTGATCTTGCACACCTGAAAACGCTCAGCTTATCAGCTACTCCTCTCCTTGCAAAATCGGCAATTTCCAATATGAGGCTTCATGGCTTGTTTACTTCTTCTCGCAATAATATTCAACCACTAGGAAGAGAAGTACTGATAACTCGCATTAGCATTGTCTGTTGCTTCCGTTGACATGATGCCTTGAAGCATCGCGGAAGAGGACTGGTTCACCACTCGTCTACGGAAGGCACTATTGTTTATGGACAGGGCTGGTCATTGTGGAGGAACTGGCCATGTCAGTGTCATGAAGTTCTTAAAGTTTTTACAATCATCCTTTCCCTGCTAACTCCCTTCTTGGCTTCTACAACATGGACAAGGTTGATCAACCCTTTAGCCTTTGGGCGGATGCATCAATACCAATCTTCCACCTGACTTTTCTATCTCCTAGGGATTGTGGTCGGGAGGAGCTCCACGTAGGTCCGATGATTTCGAAGCTCCGACTGTCCAACCTTCGTAAGTGATACCAATACTTGCACCATCAAGTCCACCACTTAAGTTACCGCCCCAAGAAGTGGTCAGCGTCATTACCTTCACCCTACTGGATCAGAGGAATGAGGTGGGTGTGGGCCCGACTCTTTTCACGCCCCTCTAGTGTGTGGCTTAGAATGTGCAAGGCTACTACTTTGGAAACAATTTTGAAGCTCTAAGCACCAGGAACAGTTTGCTTTACAGAAAGGCAATTAAAAGCGACAAGTTTTCTGTCTCTTCTTCTAACCAATTATCGAAAAGCGAAAATGGACGCAGAAACGAGTAGTACAATTAAGCTTTAATCGGTTTAATAGTACTGAAATGGGGATGTGATTTAGTTGGGTCAAAATAATTGCAGAATTTGCAAATAAGTACACTTTGTCCTTGTTGAATGCGTACGCACTTGCACGCATGGTATGGGTGCGTCGACACTACTCAAATGCCTTTAATACGCCATTCCCAATTTGGGGTTAGGGAGACGCATCCTTTCCACGCAAACGAGTACAGAGAATGCCGCCAGTCAATCGTTTATCGCTGGCTAATGCTGTGTCACAATCCTTCTCCAAGCTGAGCTACGATATTGGCTCCGAATAACCTGTCCGCCGAGTTTAAGTGGACACTGCGTCTGCTCGGGCATGCACTGATGCGGTGATGACACCGTAACTGGCAGCAGTTCTTCTTGTCCCTCTGGAGTAGATAAGATTTAGGCGTTTCAATGTCTTTTCAAAGCTTCTCCGACACTTTAGCGCCGTCATTTGCAGACAGAACTGTGGAGAAGGGCGCCTTTGTTACAAAATTCTCGACCACCAACATGTTTTGACTGTTGTTAGCTTTCAGGTGGCTTGCATAGTAGAGAACACGTTGTAAGTGGGATGTCTAGATATGCCAGTAAATCGGGCCATCAGCAACGTTAGCTGTGGGAACTTTTTTGGTGTTTACGAGTGTTACAGAACCACCAAAATCAGGCATGATTTGGTTTGGCTATCGCTCTCACCTACTCTCCATCCTTCTCCAATGCTTCAGGATCTACCCGCAAGGGGCGACGCCGCCGTGTTCTCATCGGTACGTACTTTAAAGGTTGCTGTCAGTAGAAATTTGCTTTGTAGATTGATCTGAAATAAGTGGGTGGAAAGAATGCTGAAGGTGATGGCCGAGGGGCTCTTTAAGTTTAATTTCGCCTCTGTGCTAAAATGTGGCTACAGACGTGCAGGAATCTGCCTCTTGAGTGGGCGTGGGCGGATAGGTGGACCGGTAAGTGAACAATTTTGGTCTCCTCCACGTCTGTTGCCGAAAAGAAGTAAGGGCGGAGGCGAATAACTTTGAATTGACCATTCTGCTCTTTTGAAGTTTTCGTCCTTTCCCTTCTGCCGGCGTCAATGCACCAGTCTGCACGATAGTGCTGCATGACCACAATCCTGTCACATGTCCTGACGGCGTCCAATTTGCAATTGATTGGTGAGTGCTGAAGGTTGTTACCAAATTATAAAAACCTAGAGCAAATTGTTTACACTTTATGACAGCTCCAACCATCTATGCAAGCTTTTCGATTCTGCATCGGCCTGGCCGTACTGGCCTTGTTGTCAGTCGGTTTGCAGGCTGTACCGCTAGAGAAGGAAGGCGAAATTAAGTCGGAAGTGGATACCGAGGAGGGCAAATCCGATAACAATGTTCAAATGAAATTCTGGTCCTGGAAGCGCGATGACTATGACGACGACGATGACGACGACGATGATGATGATGATGATGATGATAAAAATGATAAAGATGACGATCGAGATGATAGAGACGATGACGATGATGATGACGACGATGATGATGATGATGGCAAACGTTGGCGTAGAAATGGAAGAAGGGTAGATCGCCGATATGGAAGAGGTGACGGAGATAAGGATGATGATGATGATGATGATGATAGAGGTGCTGGTGATGATGATGAGGAGGAGGAGGATGGCGATGATGACGAAGACGACAATGGAAGAAGAAGAAGACGAAGGTACAGGAAGGGAAGAAGAGAGGGTCGTTTATATGATGAGAATGGAGAGGATTACAATGGCGCTGACGACGTTGAAGATGCGTTGTGGTACATCTTCCGCAAGGTGAGGCGAGGTGACTGGAAGAAAATGGTCAGGCAGCTTTGCGAGCGCTACTTCTTCGATGCCGATGGTGATTGCGGTGATGGTCCCCTTGATCTAGACTAAGTCGACGTCAGTAAATTTCCCCTGATTTTGTTAGCCATTTCTTGCCCATAAATATACTTATCCCTAAAACAGCGCTTCGAGAATTACCTCTCTTGTTGGTCACTTTTGTCGGTCATTGGAGAACGGTGTGGAGGAGAGGAGGGGGATGGGAGTCTCCAACATCGATGCCTGCATGTTAATCTACCGACCTTTAGCTAACTCCTTGTGATCTCCAAAGGGGAGGCCGAGGAGCACCGCATTAGCTGACAGCAACGACCGTCGTGCTAAAAACCAATTCGTGGTAGGAGGTAACTTTTGTTCTTTAAAATTTTTCTCTAGCGAAAGAGCTTACTGTCGACAAGGGTCAGCAGACTCCCCGAAAGCATCAAATGCTCTCATTGTTTGTTTGGGAAGAACCCTCTTTCGGGTCTCGCACTCAACCCGCCTCCCCAGCCTTCGGCTGGTCATTGTCAATGTCAGGTGAAACAGCAGTCGCATTAGGGTTTGGATCAGCCAAATCACTGCAAACCTGTCAGAATAACATCAACGACTGTCTCCATCCTTCAGTCAGCTTTCACGTACACACGCACACACACTGTGTGGACCGGTGGACCGGTGTGGATCGGTGACATGAACATCCATTTTGAAAGCGCTTTCTTTCCGGCCAATCAAGTCACTCGCCATTTCGTCTTTTAAGCAGCAATTGTGCTTTTACAGTGGTCACTGAAATCTACTTTTTCAATCAGCTTGACGCACGCTGCGATGGGAGTGGGAATAGGGAGAGCAGCCACTCCTTGAGGAGCCGTCCAGATGGGGAGGCGGGTGGGGAGGAGAAGTAATGTGACCTCTTAAAGCTAAGAATGTCTGGATTGCATAGAGCACTCTCACGGTGGATGGGGAGGAATGTTGAGTTATCGCTCCTGCTATCCTATGATTTCCTCCCCACGATCTTCCTAGAGCCCAGTAGTGATCATCCGCCCATCCGTCTTTTCTAACGGAAACTAACCGACACAGGACACGCCTCGACCCAGCGTTTTAGCCAAACCTTTCGCCCACGCAATATTTATGCGTTACGTCAGATTGCGTACATCTGGATCCAAATAAATCATTACTTCTTGAGGAATCACACAGGAATGTTGTATTTTGACAGCCCCCCACCCCCACCATATCGGTTTCACTTGAAGGTCGCTATGGCCCCTATAAATGGTCGGCTGCAAATTCTGATGATTGCAGTTAACGGTTGCAATCATGTCCACCACCACTCGGTCCTGCCTCTTCGTAGTGTTTGCATCTCTGTCAGCTATCATCCTACAAGCTGCCAGAGTTGACAGGGTGTATGAAACGGACTTGAAGGAGCCTCGATTTATGGTCAGCAATAACTGTCAAAACGAAGTAAGGACGTTTTGCTTCCATGAAAACGAGTGCAACTGGCCCAATACAGACAAGACCGCCATCTCACAGAGCCATCGTAATCGAGTTGGAGTCATAGACGATGCTCGCGATGGAGGTGTCGAGGACAACAGGTACTATGGGGGCCAACGCCAGCGAGATGAAAAATCTCAGGGTAGTCGAGGCAAAGGGCTGTATGGGGAGAATGTATCCGACTTTGAAACTCTGGGGCAGCTACTTTGGAAGATTAAGTCTGGTCTGATAAAGTGGCTTCAAAAAATAGTTGAACTTGAGTGATTGTGCCATAAGGGCACGGTTCTTCTTTCCTTTTTTCTCCTTTTAAACTCCTCGCCTTTTGGAGTATGATGACTTGCCTTTACATTTTTTACTTATGTTTTATGAAGAGGATCTATATTTTTTTGCTTAACAAAAAATAAATTTTCAAGTTTCTTTCATTTGTTTGATAAATTTCTCAACGTGTGAACAGCACTTGGGGGAATCAAATGAAACGAGGGGTGAGCAGAGGGTCTCCTTCATGACTTCATGAATATAAAAAAGTTGTAGAAACACCCTAATCCCTAAACTAAACAACTTTGTTGATAAAAAGCCGATCTCAGTGGCACTGACCGCCCTCCACAAGATCACAATCACGTCAACCTCGGATGCGGCTCCTATTGGTCGGAGCTCAAGGTCATCAGTGGCCTATATAAATTCCCTGCTCACATTGTGCTTTTAAACGTCGATCATGCGGTCGTTACAATTTTGCCTCTTCGCGGTGGTGCTGATACTAACTCTCCATAAAACTTGGGCGTCTACCTATGGGGAAGATGCTGACAAAGCTACGGAAATCATGGAGAAAATTTTAGTTGGTAAAGAAGATCCAGAGGAATCGAAAACTCTCGAGTCGGCTTTAAAAATTAGCAATGAAGATGGAAATATTCAACTGAAATTTTGGTTCCAAGGCGATGATGATAGTGAAGAGGAGGAAAGCGTTTTCGACAGTGACAACGACAACGACATCCATGGCGGTGATGATGGCGATGACTACGAAAGGAGTGAAGGACATCACAATCGATTTAGCCCTGAAAATAGGCGTAGAAGTGACAGAAGAAGACCCCATCCATACGACGATGAGGAGGAGGAGGAGGTGGAAGAAGAAGTTGACGAACGATATGCAGGCTATCGATGTATGCGATATGGTTGCCTTGGTGGATACCGACGCGGGTCTTATGATGACGATGAGGAATACGCCAATGACCTTTGGAGGGACTATCGCAGAAGGCGAGGTCTTGGCAGAGGAGACCCTCACAGTCGAAGAAGACCGTTCTTAGGTGATGACGAAGACGACGACAATGACGAGAAAGGTGACGATGATTAGCTTTTCCTCAGCCTCATTTTTTCCATCCCTCACCTCATTCAAAATCATATTTCTTTTATTTAAAAAGGGATATTAAGTGATTACACTTCATCTTTATCTTCAATGCTCGTTTAAAAAATGAGCTGTGCTCAATAATAATTTATGTTTCTCCATCTTTGTCCCTCATTTTTGGGTGGTTAATTATATTCTCAACTTAATTTTTTTAATTCAGTGGGAATTGTTTTAGGACGTAAGTACAAGGGAACAAAAGCCTACTTCTTTAAGATTGTTTAATTGTCTTTAGTTCCAACACAACAACAGCAGGGGTCATTGCTCTTCATTATTTCTTCTCAGTGTTTCCACTTCATAGCGTTCCTTCAGAGCTTTTTCAAAGCGTCATCAATTCTCAAGACACTTTTAAGAAAGCTCATCTTGGACTCGGGAGAGCTGGTGAAGACACGTAAAGTGAAGTCCATAGGGCATTATGACCATTTTACTCGATAATGGGACAGTAATCTCCTTGATAAGAGCATAAAAGTCAGTGCTAATAAATTATTTTTAGTAGACGTTTTGATCCAGCATTAAGCCAGCTCATAATAACGGGTCCGTTTCTCAAATGACGCTACAGAGCGCGTATATAGTTACTACTTATTAGCATTTAAGTAAACAAGCTGACCGATCTTAGGGCTTCAGCGGATTTGAATGTTGGCAAATTTATTTAAACACATGCTAGTGCATAGTTTTTAAATTTTTACAACAGTAACTTGTATCAATTTGCTGAAAACCCTTCGTTACTTCGCATAAAAGCCATCTTTAAATTGGATAACTTTTCCTCATCCGCATCTACAAGATGGAATTTTCCTTCCACTTGAAGAGAGAAGGTTTTGGAATAATCAGTAAACTTTAAGATGATTTGTGCGCTATGGTGATGGATTGGCCGAGTTATAACTCCCATGTCAAGTTATTTTGAACTCTGAGTACATATGGGACACGAGAGAACTTTGTCCCCCCGGTTTATTCTTTCCAAGGATTTCACTGTCAGCCAAATTCCAGCCAAAGAACACACCTACGTCCTTAATTAAAAAGAACTTTCTTGAAGAGGTATAATTTAGCTCTGCGCATTTGTACGGAAAAGGATTTATTATTCGCGTAATGAAGGTTCGGGTGGTAGATGGCTGTAACTGGAGGGTCAGCCTTAATCTATCACGCTGAATTGCAACTCGAAAAAGGTTAGTAAGTGAATAGGTCCCTCATAATTGCGCAGAAGAGAGTGAAATGTTAACAATCTCTCAATTATGGTAAACAGTGCCTAAATGCGAAGCTGATACGGAAGTGAGACGCTCGTCATTTTTTAATCACGCGCATTTCGAACAGCAAGCCAAGTGCTGACGATGGTAAACAGGTCTACAAAAATCCCCGCACACCTGTCAATTAAGCTAAATAATTTGCAAGTTTGACTATTGTGTTCCGTTATATTTTTCTACTGAATTATTTTAAGTAGAAATTGTAATCTGCTCCATTAAGTGCTGCGAGTTGGGGTGGAACTTGATTTACGAGTAGTGCAAAATGCCTCTTCCCCAAAAGGTTACCCCATTTTTTGCGTTTTTGGGAAGCAATCTGCCTTGGTTGCTGGCTCTTCGGTCGCCACAGCTTGCACTGGCTACACTGTTTGTAATACATTTCAGTAGCGCAGTTTTCGCTACTGGTTCTTCCCTGCATTTATGCAATATTCGATGCACAATTATGCATTATGGGCTTACACCATTTCTGAGCGATGCAAATGGCAGTGTATCAGTTGGTTTACTGCTTTAAACCATTAATAGTTTCAGTGCTGATTGAACTGCGCACTTCACCGAGGCAGGGGTAAAATCCTTTCAGATGTTGCGCAGAAAAGCGCACAGAGCAAAGGTCCCTGCATGAAACCTTTAATTGATGAATAAAGTCAGGCCGGAATACTAAATTCTACGCAACAATTCGAGTTGCCTCCGATGCATAAACAACTAATGATAGACAAAAGGGGTAATTAGAGGGATTTATGGCATATTCGTCTACACGCGTTTACTTACTCTGTCCCCCTTCTTGGCGGGTGAGTTTATGGTCCACAAATCTAACCTCGATGCGGATGCAAATGTTGGTGCACACAAATTGGCCAATCATAATTCGGCGTGCCAATCTAATGTCAATGGCGCGCTCTGATTGGTTAGTGTGTCAGCGTTGCTTTTATCTATATTCGTCTCTCATCATTTGAACTTTTTCTGGCCTCACAGAAAGAGGATTGTTTAAGAACAGAAGGTGGGTCCGATAGTCCAGTCCCTCTCCCACGTAAATTAGTTTTTGTCTTTGAGAAATCGACTGTTTTAAAGGTAGGCGGTTTTGTGAAAAGAGTGGACGTCTCTTTTTAACTGTGGTAGAACTCTTACGCCTGATTTACTTACTCAGATTCATGTAAATTTGTAAAGTATCAAAACAGTTTCATGTCAGAAGAAGAATGAAAAGCATCCACCGGGACATTTGAATAAATACAAAACAAGAGTGAATTTTCAATTCGTCAACCATTTTCGTTTCTATCATTTTTTTGAAAACGGCTATACATGGCGCAAATTTCATCATACTAGGAGAAAATGTTTACTTTATAAAATAAATCATTTAGTGTAATCACTCTAGATGGGGTCAGTCATCTTAACAATTTTTTGATCCATGACGATCCAGTTCGCTCCAAACCAGCCCCCAACTCCAGCTCAATGGCGTCAGGTCTTGGGCACATCAGGAAAAGCCAGTTGCTGCTGAAGTATGAGGTGCACTGGTTGCACAATATTCTTCAATAGCTGACTTCTTCTTCCGATAGATGAATGTGTCCCTAAAATTAGGTTTTTTTCTGGCCTCTCTAAAAATCCGTTCGGTTGCCTTGCAACACGAATCTACAGGTTCGTCAACTTTGAGGTGTTTGCGCGGCGCCGCTAAAACAAGCGCAGACAGCTTATCAGAGTTGCAAGTACTGTCGATCCTTTTTAAACAGCAAGTTAACTTAAAAGGAAACTTACCTGGGTTTTAATACTTTTATGTGTCTTTGTTCCCCTGGGGGTACGCATATTGCGCAGTTGTTGTAGCTGCACGAAGTTTTTTCCTGTCACCTCAAAAGGTGCATTCATTTTGCAACTCTCTGAATTCTTCGGTAATTGGAGAACCTCTTCCAAAATAAACTCTTAAAAAGGAGAAAATTTTCCTAACCGAATACATGTTTAGTGCTGATTCGCCCAGTTATTTGTTGTTGAAAGCCCATTTCTCCCTAATCAACAAACCTCAGTCGGGAAAGTAAATGTTTGACCAGCCAAACCAAGCGAAGGTGCTGTTTTCATTTGCGTTCGGGTCAATGCTTGCTTCGAAGGGAAGTGCAGTCCTTTTCTCCCTCCCCACAAGAAGCTGCCTCCCTAGAGACCCACTTGTGCACCCAACAGACTGAAAAGGGCTATCGAAAATGCCACCACTCGCGCGGATGCGATAACTGTAGGGTCGCATCCCTTTTTTTCTTCAAACTGCACAATGCAAGCCAAAAACCCTGTTGGATTTGGCCTTCATTGCAGAAGGGCATGGGGATTGTTGTTGAGACACCGTGATCCGACCTACAGGAGCTTAGGTTTTACACGTCCAAAAGTGCATCCACATTCGCGGCCTCTGAAAGCGTCGAACAGTAGGAAAAAGGTCTCCACGGTGTAAAGAAGGTTTACTTTGTTGAGCCTGCATAGCACAGAGTGTACCAGTTAAGACCTCCCGTTTTCTAAATCATGTTTTTCTTCTCTTTGATGGTAGATCGACACAACTATGAGCATCAACGAATGTCCCCTACTGCACATCGAACTAATTAACCCCACTCAACCGACACCGTCTCCGGGCGAATTAGAGACTTTTCCTAGAATCACGTTGAGCACCGAGGGCATTTTGCACTTCGAGAAGCGCTCCAGAACTCCCCGACGAAGCGGTGCTCGCAGTGGAGCTCGTCTCTCTCGGTTCCGTACCCAACCGATCACAATTGCCGAAATCGCCGAAATTGATGGAGCGCCGAATGAGGAGAAAGTTAAGACCACCGAGGGAATCACCACTGCAAAGTAGAGAATGAGGAGGATGAGGAGAGGGGTTTTGTACATTGTCCTGACATTTGATTGGTATACTTATGCATCGTACCCATCACTACTACATCTTTCCCTCTGTATGTGCGTTAAGCAGCCAAAAATGGGATAATTCTTTCTTTACAGGTGTTAAAGACCCACTCAGTTCCTCCCATTACCCCAGAGTAATGCACGTTTTCTCTGCAACTTCTCCGACTGAAGCATGTCAGAAGATTCCGATAGCTGGCTCCCGAAGCAGGATACAGTTAGATCATTAATTTTACTTACGATCATCATTGCCGGAGTGCTAGCAGGACAGATGTCCTCATTGTAATTGGGCAAAGTGAGAAACACCAAAACCGCATGTTAAACCTTGCGTCACAAATACGTGACGCTATTGGAATAGGAAAAACTAAGGTAATTTTGTAAGCTAACCACCTTAGCAAAAGTAAATCCTCTGCATTGTCACTGTCATATGGGCATCAACGCCCCCGCCTATGCCTTCCCTCCTCCTGCCTCACAGCGCCACCTCACGGAGGCGCTGGAACAGAGGCAATGGCGTTGTCATAAAACGGCAATAAAGGGACCGGTCATTGATGGTTGATTTGTTTCTTCGACTGCCCATAGCAACGCGTGTGAGAGGGCAGTTGCCACAACAAAAACCTGTCACACCGATTCGTCTGGTGGGGTCGATTTGAACTCAATTTTTGTACTTTCATGGAGTACGTTCGGGTCTTCTGTTTCCAAGAAAGTCAGGCGGAAGTTGGACACCCCTAATATTCTGATGAAATAGCCGGCAGCTGACAGCTACGCGTCTCCCACAAAGCAGGGTTGAGTAGAAGAGGAAGTGGTAACCTCACGAGATGACTAAAAATAAGGCTCTAGGGGATTAACAAGTCTGTGGAGAAGATTGGTTTTTTCCACTTATAGTAGCTTTAACTGCTGAAGCAGCCAGTTAATCACTAAATTCGCTGACGTGGAGCTTTTGGAGATAGGATATGCAGTAGTAGGGAATGACGACGACATTCCACGCATCTCCTACCTTTCACTTGATTAGTCGATGTGACGTAGAGAGAGCGTCCATAACAAGGGCAGGGCCAATGAAGAGTATCTAAACAAGTGAGATTGAGAACAACGCTTCCGCTTAACCCTACCCTCCCCGTTGTGCGGGACTGTGGACACTGCGTTTCCGGACATGTATAGGCGACTGGCACTGAGGGCCTTCATTTTGGCGCCTCTGTCTAGTAGTGTCTGTATCCGAACACGGAGTTCCTGACACCCGCTCACGCCCGAGGAGGGCGTAGTCAACTGCAATGCCAAATCAGACTAATCAACCCAAGTGTTAGGAGGAATGGCTTGTCTTGGCGAACCGTGGACAGGCCTGTAGTGTCCATCGCCTCAAGCCTCTGGACGCAGGCGCGCGGTGAGGTCGGGTCGCGTCATCAGTCCTAGCAGCTGGTCATGACGTCTCAGACGGGAAATGACCGATGCAAAGCTTGGACATGACCCAGCCGCCCCTCCAGTGGTTGTCCCCTGCGCGTCTGTCCGACGCTTGTGTCCGCGACTGCACCGCCTCCCCAATGCTACTGTTTATTTTATACCTAGACCACCTATTAGAGGTATCACATTTCACTGCAGACAATCCAAAACCGCCCTATGGCACAAGCAACAAGCGGCGCGATGGAAGGAAAGATGGCATTATTTATTTGAAGAGGGTTGTAATGCCCCCGATTTATTTGGTACCGGCCTGCTCCCTCTTGAAGTGCCCTTTTTCCACCCTCCTCATCACCCCTCTATACACCATGCCGCTTCAGTTCCATGTTTTGCCTTTTATTTCTTAACTGTTGACTGTCTGTTCATGCATGTTACCAACTGACAGAAAAAGGGGGCAAACAAGCTTGGGAGGGAGGGAGGGAGAGAGGGAGGCAGTGGATGGGACGCCTTGCCTTTTCCACTTGCAACCCTTATCTAGCGAGTGAAGTCCAAATCTCCTCATCGGTCAGGTTAGCGACGAGTGTGGGGGTTTTGCATTGTACTCCTCTGAAGGATTAACTCATGAAAAGCCGGAGCAGGCTTTTGGAGATGAAGTGACACCCGCCTGAGGGGCACAGTGTGGCCAAACGAAGGCTTCACCGGTCGCGCATTTTAGTCTCTACACAATCAAACCTGACCAAAGTGAAGAACCACAAGTTGACTGTCAAATTTGATGATCGTATGACAGCTCTGTGAGGAGAAGTGACTGACGCTGGAAAATCACCTTCAGTAAGGTTTTCACCCAATCAGTAAGTGTTACATGCCAACGCTCAAAGCCCTTGTTTTATCAAAGGGCGGTGGCCACCACATCGATAGTTTAAAAGGTTCATGAAACAAACCAAGTCGTACTTTAACTACTTACACTCATCGCCACTGCAGGGTTCCGTGTGAACCCACCCTCCGTGTTTGGTCTTTGGCAGTCCCTGCTTAAACTATTCCGTGGGAAAGTGAATTGCCATGTCGTCTATGTCAGCTGCGGTGGGGTCTACCCTTTCTCTTCGATTTACGGTAAGGGAAGTCCTGACCCTCCCAAGGAATGAATGGCAAAAGAGGAAAGAAGAAAGGGAGGAAATTGTCAAGGAACCTGCTGATGAGGTTATTTCCAACCTCGCAGTCCAATAGTGGTGGAATTGAAACAGGCCTAATGCGTTGTGCTGTGCTGCCAGATGTGTCATTAATGGGCCACTGCAACAACGAATAAAGGCTCACAGAGATAAATGAATAAAGCCGCAAATAGGTGTGCGCATCGAAGGTTGGGTATAGAGCGCCAAAATTGGAATTCAACTTCTTTTGTGGATTTTGTGGGGCCAAATCAACTGGCATCAAAAACAAAAACAACAACATCTACTTTATTGACAGATTACAGCAGCTAAGGTAAGACAAGTTTGCTACTATTCAGCATATGAGTGAAGTCTTAACGGTTTATGAAGGAATGGAAATCAGCCCTGTACACCTCATTTCTGAGATACCATCGTTGTGTGTTTTCCTTCTCCCAAACAGGTCGATTAAAGAATCCACGAGAGACTGCCTAAAGGTGTGAAGTGGTGTAGCAATTAAAAGATTTAGCTAACCGTGTCTTTGTGCAAGCACTTCGGTTTCTGCAGGCTGCCAAATGGCCTGAAACTACTAAATACGGTGGTAAGTAGTATGTGTTCACACTATTAGTTTTGGTTACCAGGGTTTGAGGAGGTCTCTAAACAACTGAATGAGTTTAAGTCAAGTTCCTTCCTTAATATGCTGGCTTTAGAGGAAGGTGAGGGGCACAAGGATACTGGAGTGCCACCAATGCAACAACTTAAAGCGACAGTTAAACTCAAGACTTTGGCTAAGGGCTTTTTCCAACTTTTTTTATTAGAGGATCACATTTTCCTCCCATAAAATCAACTTCACAATTAAAAATACAGCATGCAAGAGCGTGTCGTGTCTCGAAGGAAGGAAAGAGAAAGATGAAAAATGGCCCAAAACTCTTCTGAAGGAGCAATCCACGATCCAATCCCTCGTCATTGCACACAAAGGGGCAAGTTAACCTTATGACAGTGTTCATTGGGAAAGAATTTGGCCATGGTAGCTCCTGTGTTAGGCAAAATCACACAACAAATGATACTAGAAGGACAGGAGACATAATTTGCTGCGGGAGGTAAGGAAGGGAAGAGAGGAGAGAAAGGGAGGGGAGGGAGCGAAACTGCCTGCCCAAAATTATCTTATCAAAGAACAAGAAATGTGCCTCGAGCGTGTGAACCACCTGTCAGGGAGGAAGCGCGGGTGACTGGGCGATGGGCATTACAGACGCTGGAAGCAGTCAAATTTAGTAACTCGGTTGTGAGAGGGGCGTCAGAGGTGTTCTTTGTCAATCTTGGCCACCCAAAAGGTACCTTAAACTACATTTAAATATTTTTACGCCACCATGGCAGCACATTTAATTTTGGTTGACAGAGCATAAGGCGGCTGTAAATTGGTCTTGTAAAAGGCACTCCGTCTTCAGACCCGACCCACTGTCTTCTCAACAGTCCACGTAATGTGGGCCAGGAACATGAGTTTCGCGACGATCCAGAATGCCTGGAGGACAACCACTGTCGTGGCTGCAGGCATAATTTTGGCACGATTTCCATATCAATGCCTTGGTGTTCTATCAAGCCATTCCAGAGGTTCACTGAAATGCCTTGTTACACACGCCAAGGCAATCGGGTGTGCCACGTCCTCTTCGACGATGCGTTGAATAAGGAGAATGTTTTCTGCTGAGAGCTGAGCCCATCCTGGTGTGCGGCAGAAGGAGTCCTGCAGTTGCGGCCACCTTTGGTGGTTTTGGCCTTGACAACGGCCTCTTAGGGTTTGAGTTGCTGTGATCAACTGGATGGAACATAGAGAGCAATAAAGTGGAAAATAGGCGCTGACGCTGCGACAGATGACTTGGTAGACGCATCGAAAAGTTCTCGCATAACAACCTGTGTAGGTTTGGCAAATGCCTGAGCTGCCCTTTGAAATTCCGGTAGCTTCATCATCACCGACCTATCAAGCTACCTTCCTTAGGCTTAAATTCCCTCAAAAGTTACTACAATTAAAGCTCTGTGGTCATCATTTCTTCGAAAAAGAAGAAAGGAAGTAAAAGAAGACGTTGGTCTATCTGATACATTGAAGAAAATAGGGGAGCAAGTCAGCTCTCCAAGAGAGAGGCGAACCCCGCCGAGTGAGTCAGCCGCGCCATTCTACAAGACGTGGGTGGAAAAACGAATCGCCTCTGACATGAAATAAATGAGAGAGAGAGACGGAGGTGGAGAAAGAGAGAGGGAAGGAGAGCTGTATAGGGCCAGTGTGAAGTAGACCCAATCCAGCAGGCGAGCGGACGTGCGGCGACGGTGGGGAGCGAATGACCCCGCCGTGGCGATTGGCCGACGCCTTGCAGGTTCATTGATTACCCCAATTATCCTGTGCCGGTGCTATTTAATACGCCTTCGAGCCCAAAAGCATAGAAATGAAGTAGTAGATGAGGGATCCGAACTGGGGTAGAATTCGCAAGAATGGGGAAAAAGAGGCAAGTGTCGACCATACGTAAAGGCGAGAGGGTATTGCATCTGCATCGTATCGATGAAATCGAAAGTGCAACAGCAGTTACAGTCTGGCGGTGGTCATGTGCTAGACTACTACTGCGTCAGTCGCGATTGTCTGACGTGGGGACATTCCATCCCCGCTTTTAAGCGAGGGCGGGGAGCTTTTAAAACAGCAGTTGAACTAAGGCAAAGCTTATAAAAGGGGATGAAAAGTCATTGGGAGGAAAAATAACTCTAAAAATATAGTCTCTGGAAGGTAGCTTCGATTGATGGCAAGCTGCATATTCCACCTTGCCGAGGTCAGACACTCCTTTGCATGGAGGTAAGCGAAGGCTCCGATTTTGCCTCTCCTGTGCCGAGGGACCACCACCTTCCTTATGGGTGGAAGGGATGGTTCCTCGAATATAAAAATGTGCATCTTCCACGTCACCAACAGCTGTCTGAGGCTCAGATGAAAGACTGGGCAGCACTTGGACGGAAGGATTTTGGCAAAAGGGAATGGCAAGGTGAGAGGCGAGGCGAGAACATCGTTGACTACCAATTCAGCGGAGCTCTTCTCTTCTAATCACCCAAGACTGACTAATCCGGCAAGAGAATCGGTCGAAGGAACTACTTGATGGTAGCTTTCCAATTGGTTGCTGTCAGAGGACGTAAGGAAACACCTTCTAACCGCTAAGTCGAGCCATTGTGCCGGTGTGAAGTGGCATAAAATTGCAATTTTTTTTCCAAATAACTCACGGACCATGGTGCATGTGAGATTTTTTCCGTGATGCAATTTTTTTTCTCAAGAGCTAAAACGGCTAAATGCACTTTCTGTGCTGTCAACACCTCCCAATCTTTGATTGGTCGGATGACTTCTCCACGACCTTCAAAGTGAACCACTTAAAGGACATTCGTGTCTACTTTTTTTGTTAAGAAGCACAACAAAAGGTGAATTCTAGGCCAGAAAACACCTCCCAATGGCAAAAAATAAGGGACATTAAGAGCTTTCACTTCACCGGCCCGAGGTAGTCGAGGTCGCGCAAGGCAGCAAAGCAGGCAGGCAAATTTGCATTGCGCGAGACGTCAGGTGACAGAAGGTGAGAAGTCACAAGGTAACAACTCGCCTCCTCGTCTGCACACCGTGTGAGACAATGGATGACTGTCCTTTTGAGCTTCCAAATTTATGCTTACTCCTTGAAGTGCCTTGCAGTGTTTGTGGAAGCAGCACAAAGGAGGGGGTGAGGGAGATTAATCACACCAAAATTTTTTCAAGTTTGATTTAAATAAAATTTTCTTTCACAATTCCCTTTCTTTCAAAAGAAATGTACGCTTCTCTTCTGCAAGCAAATGACTCAGTGGGCAGGGAGGCGCAAGAATTTGTACCTTTAATCTGATGAAGGAGTTGGGAAGGCATCTCATTGATACCCAACCTATGGGAAGAAAAATTTGGCAATGGCTTTGCTGGTGGAGGGTGTTCTTCCTTATGCAAGAAAAAATGGGCACCAGATGCACCACCTCCTCACAATCAAAGGGAAAATGTGGAGATACTAGATTGATGGAAAGGTGATGGCAAGTGAATACGCTTCTTCTACTAATTCACTGTCGTATTCCCTTGACGTGCAGAGGACATCATCAAAGGGTAAATCACTGACGTGTGCCTGTCGGTGGTAGGAAAGTGGTTCCTGGACAGGAATGCCAGCCCTCTCGAAGTGCTTTGGTTGGTGCAGCGCTGATTGGGTCTTGACAGAATAATGTCTTTATCAAAGACAATTCATTGTCTAGACGCATGTATCATAAGCGTGGCTAGGCATCAGCCTCTCATAAACTCGCATTTTTGCCCGGTCACGTCTGTTTGTCCTCTCCTCCTCCTATAGCATGGTGTGTTAGTTGCACTGACCTGTCTGTTTCGGGATGTCAGTGCGTCCAGTTTGCAGATTTGTGTCCCCGTCCGATGAGTTGACAGGAGGCGGTTTGGGAGGAACGCGGTGTAGAGCTATGGAGAGATGATTTTGGGCACTAGCGTTGGTAGAGTTATTTTTCATCATGACGAGGGCGACCGCCTACCTCTCCATGCCTATCCTATCGACTACTTTAACAAGAGCCTTGCTCTGACATAAACCCGGTGCCACTGGAATATAAAGCCGCTTCTTTGCTTGATCAAGTGTTTGCACCCAAAACTCCCTCCACTTCATTCTCTCAAGTGTTGTTTTTTTTCAAGAAAGTATGTCAAGGCCACCTTGAAATTTAATACCCACATGAGTTATGCTTTCGTATCACATGAGGTTGTGTCAAGAATAACAATTCAAGTGATAAAAAGAAACAACAACGCTCGTGGGCTGGACGCTTTTTCATCAATACAACTGCCTTCCAGTATCGCTATTGGTCCGAAAGTTTTTTTTTCGAATGGGGTTGAGGCAGCGTCGTTGGTCCTCTGAACGACAGCTTTATGTCATGTAGCTTCTCCAATGTTCTGAGTCCCCATCCTCATGTCATAAGAAGTCGAGTTAGTAGAACGAAATGTGCTACTTACTAACTTATGAGTAGCGGATCGGAAGCTGCAAAAATAGCTCTGAAGCCAATTTGCTGTGAATAAAGTGCTCACACAGGCCAGCACTCAACCAAGCATAGTATTGAATCTTGAATTGGAAGGTGTGGACATGTATGTAGCCCTATAAGGAGAAGAAAAGGTGTTTATTGTAAATTCGTTTGCAAGGATCCAAATTCAAATGCATATTGCCTGGTTTTGGAGCCTGAGCCTGTGCGCTAGAGCCCCGCTAAATCGTTTTTTTTGTACTTTAAAAATGGTCTGCTGATTATGCCAGCATTGAAAAAGAGCTTGCGGGAAATGGCAGTGCAAATGTGCTCCCTAATGACGTCAGTCTTTGTAGAAAACAGAGCAAGCTATTAGCAAAAAATTTTAGATTGTCAACTCTAACTGTTGACGATCCTTGTGTGCAATGAAGTGAATTAGCAGCGCAGTACAGCTTATTGGAATCTATTCAGGTTTTCAGGGCTCTGCCTTTAGACCAAATTTTCTTCTTAATGGAGAGTGGTACGCTTAATGTTGGCAGCAGGAAATCAGGAAATTTTCCTTCCACCTCTCAGTATGGTTCTCATGCAGAACAAAAATCGGGTTCCCAGTGGAGCTGTCGAGGTGCACCAGCAGGGCCGCGCCCTTCCAGAGTAGGATAGCTGAAAGACACAAATGCCTCCGCCGTAGAGGACTGCAACCCGAACCCAAGATGACCGGTGGGAAAAGTGAGTCCATTCTTGGGTGCTCTGGAATGACCCAGCAATTGCGAAATCTCCTCCTCTCTCGAACATCTCACCACGTAGCTACAAATGTAAATTATTTTCTAGCAAACAATCCTCCCATTCTCCCCTCTTCTTTCTCTTTTTGTGATGCACGGTAAAGGTGCAGCATTAGTGACACTGCGAAAGTTTTAGGAATAAAATTTATTTGCTAACAATTCGAAGACGTTGTCGAGTTTGCTATCGAAGCTAACAAACAAAGCTCCGAAGGTTGTTTGCTCTGACGAATCTTAGCTGACGCTTAGTTTCCATTGTCTGGCCAACCGAGGTGATCTAATCTCTGGCGCCGGCACTGCTTGACACACTTGACGGTGACAGACGGCAGTGAGCAGAAGAGGCAAAGTTTTCAGCAGAACATATTAATTCCTTATTTTTATTTTTCCCAACTCCTAGTGCTTTGCTTTAAGCATTTTCGTACTTTGCAGAATAATCGGGGTCTTTTTGGCTCTTTCCCACTTTAAAAAGGTCTAACAACTGAAAGTTGGTAGAATATTCTTACACAAGCTAATCTCTCATCTCTCCTGATCTGATCTGTTGTTTTGGCGCATAGTGTAATGACAAACATGACTTGGGAAACTGAGGCCTCCGCATCCTTCCATCGACTATGTCTCCCGTCACTCAGTCAAGGTCATTTGGACTGACGATGCCACCCTCACGGTCAGTGTCTGAGCCCTTTGCCAGTCGACGGGAGGACAGCCTCTGGACTAACGTGTCTCATGACGACGTCGGGGCATCTCGCTACTGAGCAGCGAAGCAGTTAAACCTCCTGCTGTACCTGGGCTTAGCGTTTCCTTTGAATGACACCGTCCAGCCTGTGGCACACATTCATATTCCATTGTTTTTATCTCTTCGTTTGCTTAGCGGCATTGGGAACTGGAGGTCCATTGTGCTTCGCTTTCCTTTAGCCAGAACAGTAAGAACCGTGGCCTCCTTTTGCTTAATACGACTTTTTGAATGATTCAGGATGCTCCGGAAGGTGGACCAATTTAGAATAGACTTGGGTCGGGCCTTTGCAAGTCACCGTCCCACGCATCCTGTGCGCGCACCTTCCGACATCTGTTTACAGTGCGGACTATTTTTGCTCCCTTAGTTTGCTCATGCAACATAAAAGTTGCCAAAGGACATTTTAAATTGCACAGGACTGCTTCATCCAAAGCCTCAACCGTTACCACTGGAAGGTAAATGCACTTCTCCCCACGCCGCCTAATGCAAATCACCAATTTCTGCCTGAAAAAAATCAAAATTCTTTGCAGTCTGCACAATAAATTTAATGGCATATCAAAAATTTTACTCTAAGGAATTAGAAGTGTAGAGATTTAGTGATTTATTTTACTGAGCGTGTGAATGTTCAGCCACTTTGGTCCCTGGTGCCTCTCTTGGCTAATGGCAACTCCAGTGAAGGTCTAAATCGACACTTTGGAGAATCATATTAAGCCTAATTACAAGGAGGAACCACGCTACTTAATAAGTTTATCAGTAGGTTAGGGATTCATATTATTTGAGTCCAAGGAGTTGGTGCGATTGAGGAATACTTAAGAACCTGTGTCGTTAAACACCTGGCCAAACAAAACATCGAAGATGCACCCAAGTAAAAGGTCGAAACAAAACTCCGAACATTGAAATTTTTTGGGCTCGACAAGCGAAGCTATAAAGGAGTCACGCATGAGTGCCACTTATTCTCATCAGATCCTGACAGTTGACCATAGCAAATTGCAGACAGACAGACAGGCGGTGGCTACTTGCTAGCTTTGGCAATATATTCACAATTTCCTCTTCTTCTCTCACCGTTTGTGCCCTATGGAAGTCGTTTCGCCTCCCTAGGTAATCCTAGCAGAAGGCGAAAAAAAGGAAGATCGAGGTTTGAGATTTGATGCACTTTGCTAAAAAACATGTCTATTTAGAAAAACTATTGGCTTTACCTTTTTCCCCTTCTTGTTGCCTTCTTAATCCTCACCCATAGACGTAGGATGGCGAGTGACGATGGCGTGCAGATGTCACGCGGTAGCAGTTCTTTAGGCCCATCAAAATTTCATACCACCTTAACATTTTGATGGGTTTCTCGACGAAATGGGCAACAAAATTATTCCCAGGAAAAGTTAGTTAGAATGAATTAAGAAAATTGGCGTAAGTAAATAAATTTTAATATTAAATTGGCCTTTGAGGCAGAAAATAGGCGGCCGTTTAAAACTGTGCATTCGATTAGCAGATTTCTTCATCTCCGTGGCTCCGACTTTTGCCCTCTTTATTACTGTAAAAAGATAGAACATCTCAGTCAAAGAGTGCCTATCCTCTGTGAGCAGCACACTTTTCGGGGTGCTTTCGAGGGGACCTCGAGTCCTCTGCAATGTGATTGGTGGAATAGACTAGCAGATTTTTTCTGCAGAAGTTACCACTTAGAAACCGCTCCTTCTTACTTTTTTCCAGTTTTTCTCTTTACAGTCACTCGAAGACAGAACATGAAAAGTAATTTACCTTTGACAATTTTTCAGCTGATTGTATTCGGATGAAACTCGAGTTTGGAGCTCTTTTCCCTAGCCTTATATCTTACATTTCTTATCGTATATTGTCTATTTATCATGCACATATGTGCTTTTTTGTTTGCAGAATAGCATAAGTGCAAAAGAGTAGTCAATTCGACGGCTAGCATTTGCTTTCACCATATGCATCACCACCGTCACACATATGTGACGCTACGGATTTGCCTGTTTTTATTACAAATGTTTCCCCATGAGTGCGCTGTATATAGACATGGCACTTTGGAAATCATTAATGTACTAGTGTTTTATGCATTAGAACTTCCTGACTTCCTCACTTATTGGCGCAATAGATCAAAACACTTCACGGTGTCTTTACCGGCTTCATGTACAGCTTGGTTGCGTGATCAGGGACCTTACAGAGATCTCAAGCCGAGTAAATGGAGAAAAAGACTCAAACACTGATGCCTCCATTCTCCATCAATTTAGCTAAACCGAAGAGCACCACCTGTACACACCATAACGAACTTACGGCCAAAGACACGAAAACTGATCCCATTCTTGCACACTCGCAGGGTTTTGATTGCTCTGTCCAACCGCTCAGTAAAGGCTTTTCCACTTCACACGGAGCCTATCAGCAGCTCATTGATTCTTAATAGACCGACCGAGAAAGCCAACGTCGAATCGAAGGCAGGAAGGAAAAAAATGGAAATTGCTAGCCACAATCGCCAAACTCTTAAGCTACACACGTTTTTTTACTTAAATAAAAAAAGTAGACATTCAATAGCAAAATGTTAGTTCCGCCACGGCTTTTGCGTTTCAGGCTTACTTCCCCCATTTCATCTTGACTGACTAATAATGAGCCCAAGTTCTTCAAGGCTTCTGTCCTCTTTACATGCTTCGGCCAGAGGCCCTAAAAATGAAACAGTATTAAGCTCTGCATAAGATACCATCGGTTGGTGTCTCAGAGGAACTGTATGATGGGCGAGGACACTCTCCGTGCATGGTTATAATTCCGGTTGAGCCGAGGCCTTTCGAAACACTGTAAGCACGCAAATGTGGAGCCACATCCTGCCTCTGCCGTCGCCGCCATCTCCACCTCGCTGGCCGACGAAAGTGTCTGCATCAACCTATTTTGTGCACTAAATTTTTCTGGAGGCAAACCGACATGGTCAAGCTGGCGACCAATCCTCAAGATCCGCTTTCTTGCTTAGTGGTACCTTTGGACTTCTTGCTCTAAATTATACCTGTTCCTCTTATCACTACGATTTTCCTCCGTAGTGGAATGCTGTTAGACCATCTCTGGTGTGGTGACTTGGGGCTTGACGCTAGACATTGACACAGCATAATAGCCTAAAGCCCAGGCTTCCCAACCTATATGTGTCAAAACTTTTGGTTGCCTTAATTTTAAGCCTGCCAACAGCCACACATTTACCTCTCTCCACTTCGTCTGCGCCGCCTGCATGTCGCCACAGCAGAGGATGGAGGAATGAAGCAACAAATGGATTTTGATCGCAGGAGTTGTGGGAAGAATCGCGATAGAATAGTGACACCGCGTCACGCTGACAATTGACCAGGGCGAAAAGTCCAGTAATTGGGAAGGGCAATGCTCAGGCCGGGTGAGGCTGCTCATTAGGTCGACTTTCCAATTGCAAATAATCATTGGCTTACGAGAGGACCCTCCTTTTGGATCTTCAACATCTTGACCAGTTAAAATACTCCACTGACCTGAGGTCAGAGTTCCTTCCACTCACGTTCTCTTACTCACAAGCGACTTTTAAAGCTCTAAAACCATTGAAACCTTTGACGTCAAAACCCATCCTAGTGTTGCTAAGGTGAGCTATCTTACCAGACCTTCATTAAATTTGCAAAAAATTTTTATTTGCTAATCAATTCGCCTTAGGATGACTTGATGTAGGGCCCGGGTCGACCTTGATTGGCGTCACCTCATTTGGTGATTGCCAAATATCGGTGTTTTCCGTCCGGATGACTCGTCAATGTTGGTGTGGCAGTAGGACCCGAAGAGTTCCGCAATGGCAAATAAATAATCCATCCACTTCCCGCGGGGATCGGAGGCGTAGGGAAAGAAAGTCGGAAGACAGGTGAGGGCTAGCACGGATATGGGATGTACCCACCATAATCATCCTCCTTCGTGTTGCCAGAGTTGGGAGAAGCTCTTGTGTCCCAATTTCACGTCTGCCTCGACAACGTCACATGCTGTCAACGCCAAAGGCAGCGCATTGATGATGCGAACCTTCGGGTTGGAATCTAAGGCAAGCGTTGCGTCGACCGTGAGACTTTTCTGGCACATGAAAGGCATCATACACTAAAGAGTCAGTTAGTTTTAGTCCTTAGCGTCATTTTTGGCAAGATTTACGACCGAGGCTGTTTGCTGCCATTTGCCTGTCTTCCCAAATCTAACGGTCAGATCTGGCAGTAATCTGCCCCTCGCTTTCGGAGATAGCTATTAAGCTCAAATTCCACCAACAGTTGCTGGCATCATCTTCTCAACTATTCGTGATTGAAGAAAAGGTCACGAAGAGCTTCCTCGTCAGGTCCATCCACTTCACTGGTATCTGTTCCAACGGTCTTGAAGCACAAATCCCAGCCAATGCCACTGTGAACTGAATTGAATTGCACTTCTGCCTGGCAAGGCTTTGACTTAAATTTAATTATTGACAGGGGCATCCAGTTCATGTACTTTAAACGGCAGTTGCACTCAAGTGCACCCCATCATCGATTCGACGTCAATGCCTGGCAGGATAATGACAGTTGTGCTCGTTTCTCTCGCCTTTTCCCCCTGTGAGCTTGAGTTTGATTGTAGAGGAATGGAAGGAATGCAGAGGAAAGCCCGAGGGATGCGCCTGAGGTTAAACACACCTTCCTCGGACATCACCATTGACTTGAGAGAAGTGGTTGACGTTTTGTCACTTGTCACAAACGAAATTGCTCAAATTTGAAGGCAAAAAATACGATAGCAGGAATAATTTTGTTCCTTGATTGGCGCCTGAGATGACAGCAACCGAGGGGTGTTCACTCTGACAGAGCTGCCACGGGATGCTAATTTTTCGTGATCAAACAAAAACCGTGTAATGTCATCACCCATTGCTGATGGGTGAAAGATGCACTCACGGTCCTCTACTAAGTATTTTTACGAGTAGTACACCAGTTGCCACTGTAGAAATATAAGAATCAGTCTTTTTCTCATGTTTTTTTTCATTGATTATGGTATTTTGAACAAATTGAGCAAATTTTTTGCTTTTTTTATCCAGTCATTTGCTACTTTGCGTCACGTATGTGTGACGATAAGGAGGAGTGCAATAATAGCACACTCAGAAAAATATTACTTGCCTTTAGTTGAATTGATGCAAGTGTGATTACATAGAGACAGGTAAGGCAAACAATTTTGTGTCAGGAGAAGAAGAAGCCCTTGTGTGATGCTATGCCAACAGTATGGTCGTCTTGGCGTGAAGGGATTTGGGAGGAGCCACGTCTGTTTTGCAGCAAGCATATGTCTTCAAAACGAGATCAGAAGTTAGCTGAGTGAATCCTGCTACTAACTACCAACCTGTTGCACTTAAGGGACTTGCCAACACCTGTATCAGTCTATTTAGCTCGGGCAGAGTATCTCCTTCGAATAAGTCCAATATGTAAAAACCCAACTGGATCTGATTACCCATAAATCTGTTTTTAGATTAAATGGACCTCTTTCCTTTTCGCTTTTGAAAACACTTGCACAGCTCCGCCATCCAGTCGAACAGACCTGAATGGACTCGTCTCAGCTTGACTCCGACGGCCACGCAAGCGGCGATTGATTGGCGTCAAGGTCACACTTGAGCACACGACATGCACACATGAAGCCAGTGGTTGGGTGGGTGTGTTTTTTAGACTAAATTGTCAAATATAGTTTATTCGTCTTTACTTCAATGCAAGTGGAGAGGGGGTTGTCCCATCAACCAATCAAAAGGTCTGCTTGCTACAGCACGCACACACACACACACCGAGAGAGAGCGAGAGATTGCACAAATCAAAATTTCCGCTGGCATATGTTTAGATCAGCGGAACTGCCGTGAGTTCTATGGCTTTCTCTTTTCCACCACCTGATTTTTTGAGACCTCAACTTCACCCTCGCGCGCATAACAAGCTTACCAAAATGGACGCTGATTTAAAATAAGTAGCATTCACACTAACAATTTTTATTTACCAGAATGGTGGCGTAGAAGGTTTGTTTATTCTAGATTCAAGCGTTTTCTCTTTCTACCTCCATTTTTGGCTCTCTGCATCCCTCGATTTAGCTCATATTAGGGCTGTTGTGGACTTAGAGTTGCTCATCTACTCGCTTGCTGGAAGCGTTGAAGCCCACCAACACCGCCACAACCGCCGATGCCTCATTCAGAGAGATCCAATTATGCAAACTGCGTACTTATGAGAGTAAAGATGTGTGGGAATCTAATTTTTTTCACCTCTCGCCTAAGCAATAATTATTGTAAAGTGGACCATAAAAGTTGTAAACGCACTTGATTCGGTGCAATAAAGAGAATCGCAGAATCGCCACGAACTTTAGCTAATCAAAATTTTCTTACCGCTTATTTTCCATTAAAGCCTAGGAAGGAGTGAAGGGTGCCTGGGGATGCCATGTTGCCTCACTCACTTTTGACACCTCAGTGCGTGTCTTGGTGGTAAAGATTCCTTCCTCCCAGGACAGAGAAGAGAGAGAGAGAGGACAGAGGACAGAGAGGCCCTTAAAACCCTGCGCCGTTTTAGGAGGTGCAAAAAGCTGGTTTTAATTGGTGGATCAGTGCAATTACATCAATTCTTCATTGTTTTTTTAGCAAATGGCACAAAAGCGGACCATTGAGGAATCCATCAGAGACCTTCCAAAAGTTCCACGCTTGGAAGCGCCCAGCACGGAGTATCTTCTCCCTATTGAGTTTGTTGGGAACGGCACTTCTCCTTGCATCTCCGATATCGCCGCTGCATTGTTCAGCCTTGAAGCGAGAAAGGTTAGGCCTGTTAGTCTACGCCTTCCGGCTCTTAGATGAAGAACCCTAATTTGTGAAACGAATTGGCGAGTTTCCTGTTGCTAAGGCAATAATACCACTAATTTTAAGAATTGTGGACGAATTTGCAAACTATTTAAGGTATTCGTGAGGGCGTTAGCTTGGATGAGTTAGGTGAAACCCACCTATGTAAAGACTGGATCAAGTACACTTGTCTCTTCCGGTTTCCCTTATGCTTACTCACTGGTACTCCAAAGAATTTGAATTCCTCTACTTGAGGATGATTGCGTGTGAACGGTAGTGCTTTTCTGTTTCATGGTTGCTAGTTGGTACCCCTGGAAGGCGGAATGTGTCAGATTTAAACCTTCTCACTCCCGTCACTCGATTTTCTGCCAAGTCTGACCCTAAAACGGCATCGACAGTTTCTGAACCATTCCACAGTCTTCTGTGGTCGTAGCACTTAAAAAGGCTAAATCTCCATGCTGCTCTTTTTTTAATATCTAGAGTAGCATCACATAAGTTTGTCACCCCGATATGGCAGGTGTTGGGTGTCGCCCTAGACAGTGATTGACTAGTTTATGCATATCTCAGAAAAGCTAACTTTAATTCTCACAACTTCTTAATCCCACAATAAATTGCCTCGATTAATTGAAGGGTGGTTTGAAACTGCTAACATGCCGGTTATCCAGACACGCCCGATTTCTTTGGCAGCTGTCCCATTATGTGTGCAAATCCGCCCTCTTGAGAGGTAATTACCTCCTTCAGCGCCCTCACAGATGCTAGACATCTGACAAAATCGAGTTCTTTGGACAAAATAGCCAAAATTTTGGCAAAGGCATCCTTTTGTCTCGGTTTCGATAATGCTATTAACCTCGCCTCTGATTGGCTAAGAGATAGCCAATCATAAGTCTGGGGAAAAATTATTGGCTGGTCATTTCTGGAGCCTGAACAGGTGGACGACCTGAGAGACTAAGATGTGCCACCAAAATGATGCTAATCGGGTCTGCCCATTTGAAGAAAATATATCCCTTAGATGTCTCTACACCTGCGTCAGTTAAATTGCTGTCGCCTCCATTGGTTTCATACATTCGCTAAGCAGAAATAATGGCAATGGCGGTGGTGATGGAATGAAGAATGTTACACTTCCATCGGTTAATTTAGGCTCCTCCAAACTGGACCGGCGATTTCTTCACGCCTACCTTATTACAAATCACACTCACAGACCACAAAATAGGTTAAACAGACGTTTTAAGCTCTTCTTGCATTCCTGCTTGGTGAGTGGTCTTTTCATCCATCCACGCTTGCTTAACTCACTGAAGCAGAAGTAGTGTCTCTGTGACGTCTTTAATGCGGTAGGCAGTTGTCAACAAGCCTCAAATTGGTGCTCTATCGCTGGATCGCCACTTAAACTATGGTTAAACATTAGTTTTTTAAATGAAGAAGAAGAAGAACCACTTCTTACTGGCGAGCAGAAACTATTAAGAGAGAGAGGGGGTAGCTCCAGGCAAGGTGCAGCTAATGACGACTCAAGTACTTCTGCATCTACATCCATACAATTCTTTCTTTCTTCCATACGTAATGTAATGCCATTAAGTTTCTTTTACTACCTATTTTATTGCTGGAAAAATTGTGCTTTATAGTCGTGTGATCTCGCAGTGCATGCAGACACCCACCCGCAAAACCCTAGCATAGTTTGCAGGTCCGTCTGATTTGTTTGTAAACCCGGCAGGCCGAGAGGACGACACTGGAGGATGGGCTTAATGAGTCACTATGGCGTTGGAAGGCGGGTGATGTGACCAAAGCTACCGATGGATGTGGACTTTATCATCTCGCCACTTCGATGTGGCGATGAATTGAGGGTGGCAGGGGGAGGGTGAGATCTCACGTTTGTGCTCCAACAAAGCCCTTTAAACTCCAGAGTATGTCATTTACATGTTCGACGCTGGACAAAGTGCAGGAAGAGGAGGACGGACGCACTGGCGGCAGGGTCCACACAGAGCAGGCAGTCACATCATCTAGTCTTGACATCCCGGTAGCCATTAGTCTGGTCTGTCAATAATAGCTTCCAATGGCGGCAGACATCAAAAAGCGTTGGACACGATAGTGGCGCTAGGCTCGTTGCTTAGCCTTTCGACAGTGCTCAGCAGTGCTGTCTTAAGGCAGATGATGGGGTTGGCCTAAATCATGCAATCAAAATTGGTCACGTTTTCTCCTGATTTTACTTTTTATGGTCCTCACTCCATCTACAGCATCCAGTAGACATCTACATTTTTGTATTTTGAGGTGCTTTCATACCACCTGTAAAACAGCCAATGAGAGGCAAGCACCAGACGGTTCACTGGACAATTAAAAATTTGAAACGCAAAATTTTCACTTCTAAGGCAGTAATAATTTTTATGTGATTTTAGTGCCTTTTCCAAAGCCTCCTTGTCATTGGAGAATCAAAATCCCAACAGTTGAGCAAAACCCACTTTCTCGTGGCAAGCTTTGGGGAGGCCCTTATTAAGGTGAGAGAACTAACTCTCTTTGCGTGCTTACCATTCAACCACTTCAGCTCACGCAGTCCATTGAGAATCATTGTCCTCTTTCTGCTGTGACAATGGTAACTAAAGGCCACAGATCCTTCCGAAATGGCCTTCACCATGAGATGGTTCATGCTGGTGTGGAGAAGTCCATCTCTGCACAGCCATTTTGGTGGAGATACCTCGAGATTGGTGATTTTTCAAAAGGCATTGGTAAAGGTGCTCTTTTTGCTTAATACTGCGGATTGTACAGGAGTTACCAAGGCAGCGGACCCGGTAGCAACGGTGGAATTGATGTGTGAGGTCATTCGAAGGCATGTGATGGAAGGTAGGACAAAATTTCAATGCCTCCGTGGTTGTGTTAAAACAAATGTTGCCTGAGTTGCCCGAATTTATTGTAGGATTTCCCCTTGGGATCCCAAGGCGTATCAACCCCTCCTACTCACACGCCAGCATGTAAGCAGGACTTGAGGAAAGTGCTTCAATTAGGCTATTAGGCGCATCACCAACAAAACCAGCACTCAACATGCCCCTCTCTTCTTGATAGCGTAGAAGGCACGAAATTGGCATCGGGCACTGTGGTGGAAATCCACCAAATACCCTGGACAGCCACACCCTTCTCTATTGCAGTTTTCTTCCGTGGGCTTAACATTCGACCCGGTGGAATTGCTGTCAAGATTGCAGATGGTCGTCGTAGCAACACCGTCTATGTGGCCTTCGAAAGCGAACTTGACGCCAAACTAGCCTGTGACAGAACCACATCGGAGGACTACGAGGTGTTAGCCAGTCTTGAGAACTCGCCAACCGCCCAGAGTAGTAGGCCACCCAATATGCAGATTGCAATGGCCTCGGAAGTACTCTTTCTTCAGTATTCTGTCTGTAAGAACGTGCTACTTAGTATTTGCGAGTAGAATCCATTTTTGACGAATTATGAAACACTGACAAGTGATCAGGTGAAAATCATTTCAGGTAGAATACCTGAGGTCGCACATTTCCTTCAACAACTGACCGACGAACGCCAAATTGTTGTCCGTGTTCGTGGATTACCCTATGCTACAAAGAAGCCGGATATCGTGAGTTCGAATGTAGACTGATTAAGCTAATAAAGTCCTCCTATGGAATTTCAGAGCAATCCATTAGATTCTTTTAACCAACTTCTAAATAAGACTTTTCTTCCCGGTTTATTATTGAAAACGTGCTAAACTTTTACGGCTAAGTCACTGGCTTTATTGAAGATTGTCCTTGGTAATGTAAAGCCTAAATTGTGTCTCTGTGGTTTAGACCTGCAGGTAAGTGTCCAATTACATCGCTGTGGTGCACCTATGGTGATGATGGTGTTAGAGGTGATAGTTTTGCAGAAAAATGCTTCTCATCGTGGGGTTCTTAAACGACAAGTCTGGTGAATTTTTCTGAAAGAAAAGCGAACCAGCAATGAGATAAAAGTATTGCTGCTCATTAATGTTAAGTACACATGGTTGTACGATGTTATCATCAACAGAGGGCATTTTTGTATAACATTCTTTTGAAAGGCTAAATCCCTCTTTATTAAGTCGGAAATTATTTGTGCTTTTTGAGTATGCTCTTTCTCACTTCGGGCGTGCGAAAGTGCATGTATAGATACTTTACTTTTAAGTTATAAGTGTTCTTGTTGGGTCGCACGAACAGAACCTCCGTCCGATTTTGTATTACACTCCTGGTGAAATTAATACTTTTTACAGCAGGCATTTTAATGGTTTGTGTCTTAATCTCTCAAGGGAGTTTCCCCTTGTAAATGGTTGCTGCCTCTGCAAATAATGACGCACATCATTGAAAGGCACTTAACTTTCATCTATTCTTTTAGGCCTACCCCAAATTAAAATTTGGGAATGGACTTCCATGCTGCTTAAGCTTTAAAATGCTTAAAGAAAAGGGGATATTCTTTTGTGATCTTGCTTAAATTGGTGAAATTTAACCTCCACCTATCGGTTTTTCTTATAACTGTAGCCGATCGTTCTGATTGGCCCTCATTTCCTGACCAATGACAAAGCAAGCATGCCAAAACTCCTTCTATTCATTGGGCGGCAAGGGTATGACTGTTTTGGGGCCTTCTTTTTAGGTAAAATTCTTTAAGGAAGTTGACGCAGAAATTCTTAATGGTGAGAATGGCATCTTCTTCGCCACTCATGCAGATTGTCGACCGACTGGCGATGCTTTTGTCCTCTTTGTGGACAACACAGACGCTGATCGAGCGTTGACGCGCCACCGCAACTACCTCGGTCAGCGCTACGTGGAGCTGTTTAAGGCCTCGCCTTCAGAGGCTGTTCAGGTGCGTCGGGATGACGTACGCAGCTAAAAATTAATTTGAAGTAGTATAAGAGTTGATGATCGGTTAAAGTGCAATTAGAGTTTTACCTCTGATACTGAACCCTTCGTCTTTCTTGATGTTAAGGTTCAATCTTGCGCAGATTGAGCACTGGGATCTGCTTTTATCTAATTTTTTTACTTTAAGGTGTGTCAAAGCGCTCATCAGAGCACTACCTCCGGCGCTAACAAGTCCGTAGGTTTAGGTGCCAAACTCCTGAAGCCGTCGATCTCAGCTATTACAATCAAGAAAACCGCTTCCTCTCTTTCCTTAGCCGCTACCCACCCTCCGCCTCTTCCTTCCCTTCCCACTTCCATCCCAACTCCTAATCTATCAGCAACTCTGGCGCTGCCAGAGATCTCTTCCAACCTCCTCAACCCCCTTCTCTTTCCACCTTCATTCCTCTCAGTTCCCCTGGCAACAGCCTTTCCACTAACAACGGAATTCATTGATCCGACAGATCCTAAATGTCCCTTCCCAAGACCTCTACCTCCGGGTGGAGCCAGGTTCGTCCTTCAGATCATGGACCTACCCTCCGCCTTCAGCAGGCAGGAAATGCGGCTGTTTTTGGGAGCGGAGATCTACACAAAGGTCTATAGGATGTGCAAAATCGTAAGTTAGAATGGAAGCTTTTATAAGAATTTGCGTTTTTCCTTCAAATCTTGGCGATTTTAGCAAACGGTCCTACACAGTTCATGGCTGAGAGATGGATGGACGAAAATATAGATATGACTGGAATGACGAATGAGTGAATAGAAGGGTTGATTTAAGGTGCATGGATGGTTAGAGAGGTGTGTGTGCAGATGCAGACTCATGGCCAAATAAGTAGCGATGTGAAGCTGCTGACTAGAATGGAGAATCATTATAATATCTTTGGGTTAACTTACAGACTTCTTTGGCTACTATAGACGACCTGCTTGACGGAGGGATCATGGCTCCTCCTTATGGCCGACTTGGTGGACACATTGTGGACGGTTGAAGAGTTGCTTCTGAGGACTGCCCTACACCCGCGATTCCTCCTCTTTGAGGTAAACATCCGGGACCTCCAGCTGAGTGTACTGCCCTCCAGCAGAATACCCCCGCATTTGCCTCCTACGCGAGTGATAAATCTGCAAATCGCAGTAGAAGCGCCAGCAAGGAGTGCTGGTAGGTGTACCATCTAGTCAGAGGTCGGTTCAGATTCACCTCTTATGGCTACATTAGGTAGAGTTGTGATAAAGAATCCAAATTCTTAACACTACAACAAAGTTGATTGCTTAGGTTATTTGAAACTCCGCTTCAACTGAAAGAAAGCAAGAATTGACTGGCATTTATTACTGCAGTAATGGCCTCGTCACTCAAAAGGGTTTATTTGGTAAAGGACTACGATAGCTGTCGGCTGCATTTAGTTCATTTTCAGCAACAAAATAAGTTAAAACAATGTCGCATGCGAAGTCCAAAATCAAGTTCAGACCTTCAAGTAGTCGGGAGGATTATTTAGTGCCTCCATATTTTTTGGCCTTAAAGAATGCAACGGTATTATTTTATTAGAATAGTATCATGATTTGAATTAGGCGCTTCTTGAAGAATCAAAGGTAATTGGAGAGGAAGCCATGCCTGCGTCTTGGAAGGCATTAAATATCTAAAACATGCAAAATGCAAAACAATCTGAGCTCCAAAACTAGATAAGTGGGTACATTTATAGCTCGATTTGTCTTTGTATCTCCGAAAAAATTCCAAATTTTCTCACTACGAATCCCTTGCAAACAACTTAAGAAGGTCAATTTTAATTAAAGAAGGAACTTCGCAAGATTGTATAATATTTTTTGGGAGGTGGATTTGTGTTTGTATAGATAAAAACCTTAGCCAACACAAGTCGGCGTCAAGTTACCAAAACAAAGTTATTTGATGGGTGCAGTGAAGGTCATTTGTGGTACCGATGGGCAGAAAAACACCCAATTTTCCCATTTGAGGTCTAAATATACCAAATATTCCCTGATTTTTCTCCTTGAAAGTGATTTGCAATTATTTATAAATGTAGTTCTTTAAGACAAAAGTGATTGTACTTTTTGGGGACAAAAAACATGGCTTTAGTTGTGAGTTGCTTATTCATGAATTGCTTAAGATGGTTTCATAGAGTTGGTTGGCGTGAAACATCGAAATGAGCTAAATAGCTTATGCTGGATGCCAAAGTACACAGTCTTTTTTGAGATGGCAAGTTACCGATGTTGTTGATCAATTGCTTCGCCAAAGGTGCCAAAGAGTAAATTTGTCACTTTTATGCAGGTTATGAGTTAATGGCAAGTATTCTTGGTGAAAGAAAGCATAACATTTGCGGTAAACCACCTTGTTATTAATGCAAACGACTTGAATGGCACAGTTCTTTCTAGCTCTCCAGGTCACTGGATCTGTAGGAATGGAGCCACATGGGACGCTCTCGTCTGTTTCTCCACGGCAACCTGCTAACCATTTGTCGATGGGTCTGCCTTTGGATGCCTTTGCTGAAGTTGCCAATCCATGTGTTTTGCGGATCACTGGTCTGCCAAGAAACGTCACTCAACAGGAGCTCGTCTCACTCTATGCCCCCGTCATCCACCTTCTCTCAGTAAGCTGACTAAATGCTCAAAGATGTGTGCATGGTTTTCGTTAGGTGACAAATCCATGCAGTGCTGACCTCTTAATTGAGGATGAGGTTTCGAAGATCATCGGAACGGTAGTAAAGACGAAATCTCTGGATGAAAGGTAGCTGCGTGGCCAGGGTTGTTAATTGCGACACTTCCCCAAGGTGGCTTTGTTCACAAAGGTTACATCGTCCCTTTGAGGGTGAATTTCCGGTGCAATCATCCAGCATGCAAATTGTGTAAGTGAGCCTCTTTTTTCTTTGATTCAAAGAGTCCGCCGCACTTTCTGCCCCTTGCAACCACTGGTGGGGAGGCGACCGCCACCTACATTGCCATCTTTGCCACTCACAGTGACGCCGCGCTCATGCTGACACACTGCCGCGTCTGCGTTCTGCGTGATAACACCTTTGTCGTCATGAGTGCCCCTGTCGGGCAGCATCTTTCATCAGCCGCTCTTCCTTCTGACTTTGCAAGTTTTTCGCGAAGTAGCAAACTCATCTGAAGCAGACGTTTTTAACTTTAAAGTCATTTTTTCTGGCCACATTTCCATACTTTGGTTTTTTGCGCAATTATCTGATTTGTTAAGACAGAGGTTTTTCTCAAAATTTCATCCGGTTTAAAATCTACGAAGGTAGGCGTCCATTGCATGCTATATTGAACTTACTGTTGGTTGGGCAAAGAATTTGGCAACGAACCAACCACAACAATCGACGGATTAATTACAAAATGCATAATTTTCAAAATATAATTGTGGGTCGAGAAATTGTTACTAAGATTGGTTCAGTAGATTGTGACGCCCTGCGTTGGTGCGCGTTGTGCAATGGGTACATGAACAAGGAAAGCTGGACAGCAGAGATATTTCAAGGATAACCCCCTGTGAATCCCTTGGGCTGGGGCTAAATGTTTAAAGTTAGTTTTAAATGGGGTCAAAGGCAAGGCGGAATCAGGGATTCCAAAAGGTCAAAAAGTAGAGTCCGCAATCTTTTAAGAAGACCTCCTCTTAATGATAATAATAGAAAGGGAGAGCACAATTGTTCTTAGCTTCCGGGGAAGCAATTTCGTGCGAAGGAATTTTCAATGTAATGCATATATTGTTTGGGTCTGGTCGTAGGCGAGCTGAGTGTCCCATCGGACCTCGGGGGATCCTCTCCCCTTCTCCGCCATTGTTCCGCAAATATACACAAGTCGTGCGATTAGCAAAGACGTCCAAACACATCCAAATATATCTTATTATGAGGTGTTAGAAGGAAGATTAAAAAAGGAAGAGCTAACTTCATTTAGATTTCGTTTGGCAAAGTGGAATTCAGTTTAATCAGAATATGGAATAAAATGTATGCAGCAAGTGGAGCCTGGTGCATGGACATTGAAAGGGCTATTTTGCTAAACCCAAATGCCAAGTGCATCAAGAGTCTGCAATTATACCTGGTTAGCATGCAACCCACACAGCCATTATCTACACGTTTGCCAACACTTCACAATCAAGGACTTATAAACTTTTATTTGGTAATATTAACATAATCCATACATACAAAGGCACCTCAAATTATCAATTTGATAAGTAGCTAATCAGTAAGGGAAGCTGGTTATCTATTTAGCCGCGTGCCATTCGGGTATTTGCTTTATGTGGTTAAATTACATCTCGGGAATAGCCGTCGCTGAATACATTGTTAGAAAATGATAAAATGCTATATTTCCACTGCATCTATTATCATATCCACGAATTTTCGAAGTAATTTATGGTAACAAATGACTCAAAATGAATTTTTTTGCCGAAACGCTGGTTTTTTGTTCGTATCTTATTATATCCCTAAATCCAGCTAATCGTTGCTTTAAACCCTTAGAAGTGGTTTAACTTGAATTGAGCGCTTACGATTTTCCGTAAGGCTGTTACAAAGCGCGCAGTTTGGGACGGCCATTGTTCTGAAGGGATGGATCCTGTGAATTGTAAGATTGTACTGCTTTCTGTCACTTTTGACTCACGTTTCACCAGCCACTATTGTATTTTTCGTCAAATAATGTGAATATGCTGCAATTTTTTTCTCTTGTACAGCAAACACATGTGTCTATTGTTTTCAATTAAAGCAATGACTTCGTTCCTGTTAGCAATACTTTTTCCTCTCATGCAATTTTGATCTTGTGTTTATTTTTTGTGGGCATTTTACATTTTTGGGCTTATAAGATCTTGGCACCTATTCTAGCTCTGTGTTTTCTCACCAACGTCATCAAACTTGCTTGCTCGTTTTCAGTTTGGGTTGCTGGTGTTTAGAATAACGCATTGAACTATGAGAAATTTTTCCTGTGTGACTTACCGGAAACTTTTGGTGCTCGGATGCAATATGCTTGTATTATTCTACTCGCCGTCCCCATAGCCGTCTTTTCCGACCCTAGAGTCCGTTTGGCCATATTGTTGATGTATTGTTTGTATTGAAACCATCTTTGGCGCAGCATAGCCATGTGGCTGGAAAACTTATCCATAGCCTCATGTGCATACAAATAGCATCTCTCATTTCCGGCCATTTTGGCCACTAAAACGAGCTTGAATAGTAGATATCGGATTCCTAGTTTTGGTACTCAAATTTACCATTTGGTGGACAAAGCAACTTTTGGGTTATGATCTTTTCATACGATCTCTGTCAGGTGAAGAAAGTATATTGTAGTTTCGTGCCTATCCCATATTCACTTTAGATCAATTTTATTGCGTGAGTAGACGTTTTTATATGTCCTCCCCGATCTCCCACTTATCCAGCATCCGGATGTCGTTTGTCGAATTATTTAAGCTTGTCTTCTCGTGTTATTTGGAAGTGTCTTGGTCTAAGGCCCTACACCCTTTCCAGTCACCCAAGTCAATTTCCGGTTTTAAGCTGTCTCCCTGTTACTTAAAATGGTTTTTTTCCTGCGCTTCCTGCCACTCGGCTGCTTACTCGGGTCACTTCCTAGTTTAGTGTTGGGAGGTTCTAATGCCTTATATTGTCTTCTGTTCTCTGAGCGCTTTTTTGTTTGTGAGGAAAGATGATTTAAATGATTTTGATTTCGCTCAGTTCTAGACGATAAGGAATTCAAAATGTTCTTCGAAAGGCGTATAGTCATCTGAATGCAGGTGTTTGCTGGTCAAACAGACCTTGAATGAGTTTGAATTTGCCAACGACATCATTTGCCGGTCGGAGACTCTATTTTAAGCAATTTTGTGCTTGGGATTTTCTTCTACTTTTGCCTTTGGCCATTGGTGCCATAAATCTTCGCTGTGTTTGAACACCGAACTGAACGTTTTTCACCTCCTCAAACGAAATCCACTAAGTGGTGTTCAAGATTTCTGGCCGATTTTGAGTGAGGTGGAAAAGAGTTTATAATTTATGTGGAGCTTAGGCACCCTTGTGTTGCTGTTTATTTTTTGGGACCTTTTATTTATACGCATTATGGGAAACTTCTGCTCGCTAGTTACTAGTTTCAAAGAGCTTGATTGATTGGGCTTCCTCCATTCTCTTAGTTCTCTGAGAGTGTTGTAGGGCATGCACGCTGCGACTACTCAGCCCTGGTTGAGCTCCACATTCTCGTTACTAGAGACTAACATACAATTAGGACACCACATCCTACTCTTTAGAATCTACTGAGATGTTGAGGCTCTCACTTGCATCTAGGCGTTTTATGGATCTTTTGATCTTGGTTTGATGTTCCGACTGTAGTATGAAATGGCGCACTTTACCCGGCAATTTTCTATGCTTGAAATTAATAGATGTCTTTATCCTTTACACGTGCCTCTAGACTTGAAAACCCCGAGTCTGGTATTAGACTAGTCTGTTTCCCACATTCACCTCTTTGGAGGAAGGGATGTGAAGATGCTTATATTTTCTGACAAGAAAAAGAGTAAGCTGTGACAGAAGTTCCACACATGATGACTGCATCTAGGGAAGTTTGTCGACCAAATCGATGATCATCCTCATCTACTTCTCAACAGCAGTACTGAGTGCCGTCCGCTCTTTTCTGGCTGAGGATCTCTCCTGCCACTTTCTGCCTCCCCAAGTGGAGGAGAGGCGCCAGGTCCTGCTAGAAAATTTGGATTTGCTAACCTTTGGTCCCTGTCCGTCACCACCGCCTCTGCCCCGCTTCGGGACGTTGCCACTGTCGGCTTCTGCGTCCCCGCAGATCATGCAACCTCCCCATCACCGCCGATTGAAGAGACATTCAATGCCTCCAGCGTTTACGCTTCCACATTCTCAGTGAGTCTGCGATCTGATTCAATATTTTATAGTGATTTGTTTTTATTAGACGGTTCAACGAAGCCTGTCTTGGTATCCTGAATCCTGACGTAATGAAATTTCCGATTCGTCTATCCTCTCTCGAAAGAGATTAACGAAATATTGAAGTTCATAAAACAGTGCTTTATTTTTCGGCGGTGATTAGTAGACTCTTGCCGCGTTTGCTACCAGCGTCACATATATGTGACACCCTCATTTTCTCTGACCTCAGTTACGCACTATTCGGCGCCGTTGCTGCAGTTTCACAAAGGAACGGGAATGCATCAAGAGGTTATTTTTACGCTAGCTTTGATATATCTGCTTAAAGACTGTCAGATATTTCAGGTTCATTTGTCTCCCTCCTCTGTTGGCACCTCTTGCTCCTTGTTCCCCTTAGTTAAAGGCCACTGTTTCAACCTCTGAACCGTTTTTTTTTCTGGAGGTAGACTGTGACAGCTGGGTTGGTCACCTCCACAACCCGTCAACGATATTGTTTATTCCTCAACCTGACCCATGCTGGTTAATTTGACCCCGATGGTGTCATGCCATGCACTATCAGCCCATAATTTTGATGCGCTGCGCTGTTGCCATGGCTCTTAGGGGTCTTAAATCGTGGATTCCTTTCCACCTTCAAGTCCGGTCCTCTTCTGGGGATGCTGCTGCCTTGCTTATCTCAATCTAGGCGCAAGAGTGGAAAAGGCACTTGAATTCTACATAATGGATGGTGGATTACTGCTGGTTTGCCCTTTAATGGTATTTCAGTGGTCTGCATTTGGCTCCTCTCAACGCTGTAACTTGGTTGTAGCACAGTATCGAATTGGGGTTATTGTGTTTAACGGTAAAGGTAGAGCAGCGAATCACGACTATTTTGTTCCACAGCTATGAATATGTCGCCTCTTTTCCGGTGGTTTTACTTTGATTTGATAACGCAAAAGGCCGTCTTGTAAAGTCAAAGAAGCCTTTCATCAACGTAAGGATTCTTGTTTTTCACTCTGATGACGTGGAAATTTGAAATCCTTCGGAACTTTGTTGGCACATTGATATTGTAATCGGATCTGCTTATCTTCATCTCCCAAATCAGGGTAGTTTCCAAGTCCACTTAAGTACTTACTTTGTGTTGCTTTGGTTTTGGGTTCCTAACAGACGGAAAAGCAGTTCTTTCAATGATTTCGCGGCTGGTGTCGCATATATGTGACACGTGTTGATTATCCATTCGTAATAAGTGTGGCTTCGCCAAATCGTATTTGCTAAAGCAACGGAATAGATACAAGGTGTTCTTGACTTGTAAATAGGTACATTCTGTCGTTTTTGGGCTGTAGTTGAATTAGCCGACGGTAGGCATAGTCTGGCCGTAGTGGTCTATTCTTTGACACCCTAGTAGCTGACGGGTTAGTCATTCACGTTACCCTATGGACCTTTTTCGTGTCCACTATTCATTCAGTCTCTATTCTGGTGGTATGTGGCTCTGCACTTGTCACGCCTATGCTACCTGTCTCCTAGGCTCCTGGTGCGGTGTAGGTAAGGTTGGAGGCCTAACACGTCTCGGAAAGTAATCCGGGTACAACGTGGTGAGGTGGTGCACCAAAGCCACTTGCCAAGACCTTGGTGTAATCACCTGCTCTCCTCTCCTGTCACGTTGAGGGCACTCCTACCATCGATGTATCGATTTATTCCTGACAGGTTAAGGATCCCAGCCCTCCTTTGAACGTGAGATTTGTGTAACGTTTATAGGCCTCCATACTATCCTTTTTGTATCGATTTGAGGCTCTGAAGCTTGTTTCAAGGGCGGACGAGAACAAGGCCCTAGAGTTCTGGGTTTCTAGTGTTTTTCGAAATCACACTATGGAGGGAATGTTGGTTATTTCACTATCGGTTTTGTGAATCATCGAGTTATCTGGATCCTTCAGAGTGCAAATTGGATGAGGAGCAGGGCAATGAATGATGTCATAATTAGCTGCCCATGACGCGGCTGTTAGCAGTTCGTCAAGAACTATCCTTAGATGTTTCACACTCGGTCTCTCCTCGACCAAGTGATGGCCACAAAAGTGGACGCGGCTTTGATAGGCTTCCGAAGTCTCTGGTGGATCTCCTCTTTCGTCGATTATTCTTCTGTTGGATCTAATTTGGTCGCTCCGCACAACGTAATGTGATATGCGAGAAGGTGGGTAGCAGAGACTGAATAGCTTGTGTTATAGTATGTGGTAGAAATGCCGTTCTGCTACCATTCCCGTAAGATACGTTGTTTATCACCGCGATGGCTAAAGGTCAAGTATCGTTTTAATCAGTTTATTAAGGTTTCTGAATGTTGTTTCCACTGGAAAATCTTACAAGTGAGGACTTTTCGTCACTATGTATGAGACTGGCTTGCGTTTTGTCGCTGACGGTACGGAAGGGTCGGTGTGTTGCTGCCAGAAAAGCTATGAATGAGACGTCTTGACACCAAGATGCTGATATGACTTCAGTGTTTCTGTGCGGCGCTGACACAAACAGCTGCGGTCGCTTCTCCAACTAAAAATATCCTGCAACTTATGTCGGTTTGATCCTAACCTATTGGCCTATGGTACAACTTGGCGGACTCACAGTTACTGTAATCTCGTATAGGGCGTACGATCGGTGTTAGTGACGTGCTGGACGTCACATATATGCGATGCCAGTGCCGAACTTACCTCACGGGTTGGACTTCACTTGATTCTAGTTAAGCTCCATTTGGAATATCTCCCTTTTCTTTCGTCTCCCCTGCTCCTCTGCGGTGTGACAACCGAAATGTGCAATTATCCAATCACGCAACCCTAGTTTGACGTGGGGTAAACTTCTTGGCTTTTAGCCACCAAAAAACCTTTGCTTGGGTATGTAGCTGTTAGGCGAACCCCGCTGCAATTCGCAGTCCTGCTTTCCCCCATGTGTTGGCATTCTGCCTTTGTTTGCTATCTCACACCTTTGAGACATAAACCTCACTAGTTGCGTTACTATGGCGAGGCGTTGGTGCCATAGATGCCACAGCTATGGCAATAGATGTATGAGTAAGTGGTCCACGCTACAAGAGATGGTTCGTGACTCCTTGGCACTTCAGTCGATTCCGTTAGTTTTTGGGAAGAGGAGGTGTTTGTTTCGGTACTTCACGACCCCTAAATCTCCTTCTAGATGTTTCCCGGGTTCTTTGTCAATCTGGGTCAACAATTTGTACCAGCTCGTGTATCGCCAGCAGGCTAGGTTGTGATTTGAGAGCAATTAAGTAGTTTTATGATACTCTCCTTTTGGTCGGCTGAGTTTAGCCGGTCACTTCAATGGTGCAAGCAGTGTGGTGGTGGCGGTGGTGTCACGTCAGAACAAACAAATCTCTCAACCTAGGAGTCATTCGCTTTTACGACTGTTTCCGATTCTCACTAAAGTAATCTCCTATTTTTAATTAGTAGAGGTTTGCGATGATAGTCCTTTGCATTTTCTATCCGAGCCGTGTCAGTTAATCATTGGCATCGTTGAGGGTTGGAGTGAACTCCCTCGGTGGGTCTGCGCTTCTGTGTTTGGTTGCTAATTAGACGTAAATAATAACTGTATCTGTGGTTAAGTAGATTGTGTTCGCAGTGAGACCAAGGATTTAGTTTATTCGTTCTGGGTGTAGATGAGAATACCGGGGCGTCACGTATATGTGACGCAAGTAGTAAATGCGTTTACATTAAGTTTCTATGCGTGCTTAACATCTAGGCCACGAATATATTTTTGGCAGCCTTATCTACCAATGCTCTAGCGTTACTGAAACCTGTAATTAGATTGCTTGGTTCGCTAGGGGTGGACTTACTTATCTACCGGGTTTACCCCAGTGCCCTTTTTGTGCCCTCCCTCCTAGTTAAGGGTACGTTCAGGCGTGTTTGAGCGCCTTTTCGATTTGACTTGATAGCAATAAGGGCTTCCCTAAAAAATGGCGCCCACTCTGTCCCAAAAAAAGGAATAAATGATTCACACTTATTTGGACGAAACTTCAGACACGGTCTTGAATTCATCTCTTGCCTGTTGTGTTTATTTGAAGTACGACTTAATGTGGGAATACAATAGCCCCAAATGCTTGGGTTCGCGTAAAGCCTGCAAGTGCACCAAGCTGTCCGAAACTATTTGGACTGCTTCTCTCCACTATATTATTTCAACAATAGTGGATTGATTTTCGTCCGGATGTGTTATTCATCTTGCTTTCCCCTCTAGCGCTGGGACATTAGGGTTTTGATTTACCAACTAAAGGTTTGAGTGGTTAATTTTTTTTCCTTTCACACTGGGTTCGGTTATCACTCGCTTCAATCCAGATGCCATAAAATGGTCTTGACCCCATTCGTTGCCAAGGTGTCTTGACCACTACCGCCCAGATACTTTTATTTATTGGGTTCTTTTTTACGGTTCGGTTTTACCCCCCTCCTCTTATTTAATTGCGTCGCATATGTGGCTGAAGTGGAGACCTCAGGTGGGAAAATTGGAACGGAGCGTTACATCAACATGGCGATGTTGGCAGCAGGCGTGATGCGTCCCCATTTGCCGCTGCTGATTTCGGTTAACCTCATATAAACCCGCAAATAGGGTGTGGAAATTTTATCCCTTGGTAACATTCCCTTCTTTTTGGATCGACATGGAAATACCGAGGTGCGATTGCGCTCTGCACTGCTTTCTCTCGAACTCACTTTGTCCTAATTTCTTTTGGTATAACTTTTTTGGCATCTTCCACCTTGGAGCCACCTCGCTGAAACGCGTGATTGGCTTTCTCGGTTGAATTCCCCTTTTCCTTCCCTTAAAAGATGGGGACACAGTTTTTCGCCGTCCACGTGACCCCCTCCACGTTCGTTGCATTCAATTTGGCAAGCGACTTCCAAACAATTGTATTGTGACTGCGTTTTTCTTTTCCGGGCAATTTACTTTCAAAATGCCCTAAAGGGAACTTTCCTTTTCTACAATAGAAACTTATATTTTGCTTGCACGATGATGACAGGCGCAAGTCGTGACTATCTTTTTGACTTTGTGCAGTAGCAATTAATCATTCTTTCACTTTTTTGCGTCTTTTTTACCCCTGGATCGACCAATATTTTTTTGCCTGCAAATTAAATCATATCTGACTTCCGATTGTTTCTTAATCGACATTAAGCGAATTTACGCCCTTGCTATAGTCAACGGTCAACCTCAGTAGGCACGTGGCTGAATCAAGGCCTCTTGATCTGACTACCGTAGTCTCTGAATCGGTTTTTTGAGGTCCGTGATAAATTTACTAGTCTCCCTCTTCAACAGCTACGGTCTGCCTTCTGCTGCCCTTCGATGGAGGAAATTTAACGAAGTGAGGTGTCTGCTGACTATGCTTTTTGTCCAAATTATTTGCCGAGCTGGCGTGACATTTCTGTAGCTCCTTTGCTCCTCTCCTATTTCACTTTCATAGCTCTTGCAACAGGGCGACACGGTGGGAGGTTGTCTACATGAATCCAAAATCGAGGATTATTTATTGCGCTCCAACACACAGGTGTGCACTAAAATGTGGTCCACAAATGTCCTCATAGTGCCTTCATAAGCTTCAACTCTATTTCTGCACTTCCTATTGAAGTCCTCTTTTTCCGCCTCCCACAGGCGCCTCCAAGAGTCTCCAGCCGGCGAGGTTCACCTCTCTTCCTCCTCTACCACCTCTGTTTACGCCACGCCCTACGGACCTTCTCAACGCGCCTCTTTGGAGACAGCGGCTGAGGCTGAGGATGCAACCGCCACCTCGCCACTGTATGAGGAGCCGGTCAACTTTATCCAGCGCCTTTCTTTGCAGCAACAGGAGTCGCCACAGATTGTGTCTGGTTGGAGTCCAGAACACCGTCCTTCCAACCATTATCACCAAAATCAACCTAGCCAGCAGCGACACTCGCTTTCCTCGCAATTGGGTGAGTCCACTAGCGTGTACCTGCAACCATTGAACAACCAATTTCCCCCCTCTTTCCCTCCAATCACCTAGTTCCTCCTCTTCTAACTATTTTTACTACTAACGCGATTCCTTTTGGCTTTCTATTCACTCTTGAGACGTTGAGAGCTTCTGTTTTCTTCATCGTATACTGCTTTTTTCACCTCTTGTGCAAGACAGCCGTTGGGTCTTTCAATCCCAAAATATTTCCTCCGTAATTGTTACTGCACTGCCAAGGCGTAAATTGTTTAATGTTTGATTGGCCATACGATTAGGGTTTACGGATTTGTGAGGTCGGGGAAAGGGCTTCATTTCTATTCATTCTTGAAGCAAGATCTGGTAGGACACCTTCATCACCCATAACTTTTGGACTACAGCTTTTACAGACCAGTTTGACCTATTCGTGAAGTTTTACCAGCCTTCCAATTCTTCATCATTCAACCATCAGTGAATTATTAACCATGAAAATAGGATCGGTTGTTGTAGGTGATAATCATTTTTGCGAATCGTGCCCTGCCCATTTGACCAGTAATTTAGACGGTCGTTCTGGTTCCCATTATTGCTGTAATTTGTGGGATCGGTTGTATTGGTTCGCGTTCCGATCCCTACCTTTGTGGATTCTACGATCTCATTTGAATTACTGTCCGTCGCATCTTTGGTATTTCCTCAACTCTTCATAATCTCACCTTTTCCAACAATCACCAAACATCCTGCAGAGAAGCAGTCACGCTTCTCTTACTGTGGGAAGGAAGTAATCTGGAGGTAGCCGTTGAGGAGGGTCTGCTTTAACCTTGGTCATTTGGTGGCCACTTTTTTGAATCACCACTAGTCGCCCAATCGCCAACGCACATTTGCCCCGTCTCCCTCCTCCCTCCCCCCCATAGGCACAGGTGTCATGGGGTCATGCGACTAGTTGGTGGCTTGAATGTTCTTGCCTTGATAAATTCAAAGTCCTTGAGGCCTACACTTCCCTTGTGTTAGTGCATCTAGCCTGAAATCTCTAGATTTCCTGTTAAGATGCTGTTTTTTTACCGCTCTCCACTATTATTGTCTTTGTATATTTATCATTCCATTTTCGAGCCATTATTTTTTTTCTTGAAGTCCAAGGGTCACCTTCTTACCTCCTACTCTTTCAGTAATATCGAGTGTGTTTTGAGCCAATAAGGGGGCAAAATAAATAGATGTGGTCTTTTGGTGGGACTCGTCTCAATCTCCTCCTTGCCGTAATCTCCCCATTTGGAGGCCTCATGCCGTGTCATGTCGGTTGGACCAACCTGTTCAGGCTTGCCTGCCCCACTAAATCCGGGCCATTGCTAGGTTGCGAAATTGAAGCTGCAAAATCTGACCTCTCGTGGCTCACTTCTTGAGAATGGCCAATAGCTTTGAGGCTTCAATGCCTACCAACACCTATAGAACCAACTCAGCTTTGAGGTCTGCCTAGCCGATACGATGAAACTCAAGGGTTTACCTTTCCATTGCTTTTGTGCTTTTCTAGTGAAGTAGGATAGCCGGGTGGGAGGTAAAGTATGATGAAGAGCCTTCTGGGCGGCAGGGTATTTTATGCCAGCGGAGTTCTCAACAGGCTTGCGTCCGCATTTTCAAAGGTTATTTCACTGTGTAAGTGGTTTTTCGTATGTTTGTTTACTGCTTGTTGTTTAAGCCACGCGAATTCATCCGATGGTTAGACGGTTCTCTCCACGTGTTCTTTGTTTACCCTTATATGCGGTGTTCTACACCCATCTTCCATCTTCCATCCATTGGGCTTATACTCAGTGGCTCGCCACCATCTCTGAAGATTCTTTTGGTACTTCACGGGTCAATAGAATTCCCCTCTTTACGGTTAGTGTCCCAAAACCCGTAGCCCAATCAGTTTTGTTGTGATTTCTGGTGAGATTCATTGGGTCAACGTGTTCCATATTGAAGTGGTTTGGATGGCATTCTCTGGATTGCTGAAATCACCTCTCATTTAGTTTTTGAATAAAGTAGGCATATTGTCTTACTGAATTGTGCGATTGGTGAGCACCTGCTAGCGTAGTTTCGCGGTTGGATTGGCTGTACCCCTTCCTTATATGCTTATCAGTTTTTAGCAGCCCTGTAGGCTCTTTAAGGTTGTACCTCTTCCCTGAACCTTAGTGCTCGTGGACTTTGCCGAATTTACCTGGAATCTGGGTTACAAAATTTACCCGTCCCTCTGGTCAGTTTATTTACTCTCTTTGGCTTTTGTTATCGGTTAGCTGGGGACCGTCTATTGAGATTATTCTTTGCTGTTTGAACGTATGCAAAACTGAAGTGGGGCCATGGTACAGAGCCTTTCCACTGTTAGTGCACAGTTTAGGCATTGTTCTGCACTTAGATTTGTTTGTTCACGTTGAGTCATGGTATCAGTAGAATTGGAGGTGCAAAGAGAGGCGAGGGTGTAGGACCCCGCCAGCGGATGTCTACATGGTCTCGGTTACTATTTTCTTCCGTCCATCCGCGCAGCTAACCACGCGACGCAACGTGAATACCCGCGATTGCAAACTGGTTGAGAGAGAGAGAGAGAGAGAGAGAGAGAGTGGGGTATGGGATGACTCATGTTGACGCAGGTTGCTTACTCATTGGCCTTTGGAGGAGTGTTGGGGGCTACGCTGGTGATTCATGCCCTCTGTCAACGTCTACCTACGCCCCCATGGTGGCGATTTACGTTGAGTCTGGAGGCGATCTTAGGCACTAGGTCAGATGTCATTTTTGAAGACGGCGACGTGACGCAAATGGATGTGTTTCGCGTCATTTTTCCCACACTTTGTCTTGTGACTTCGACAATAAAATTCACGCCATTACACTCTAGCGCGAATACGTTTTTGATGCAACTTCCTCGAGTCCAGTAGTCATGCTAGAGCCTCCTTCTTCAGTCTAATCAAACTGCGGAGTCGCTTCACCGCGCTAGAACTTGCACTCTCTCTGGCGGTCGTGTATCCTCTCGATTTCGTTTGGGATGAATGATGATATTCCACTGTGATTTTGTTGATTGTTTTGAAACAGTCTATGAGATGAAGTGGTGGCGGTGTTGAAGAGGCTTATCGATGCTGCTATTAGGAGTGCATCTCGGCAAATTTTGTATCTTTCGACGCGGATTACCTTAGCGATTCCGAGTCATCCATGAAGGCGTAGTAGGTTACAACAATCTGGCAAAGGTCAATTCAAATTTGCGGGAGCTATGGGCGGAACCTGGGACTCTAATTGTGCGAGACTTAAGGAATTCACGTAGGCAAGTATGCTCCTGATTCCCTGCCGCAAGATTGCATTATCAATAAGAGGAAATCATAGAAATCCGTAGTTTCTCATAGGCCAGAGTGGAGACAGGAACTCGATCGCCTGAATGTTAATTCATCATCAAAAGGTTTCAAAGAAAAACATGCCTCCTACATGGCATTTGAGTCGTCTATTACGCGTTCAAAGGAGATGGAAGTAAAGTTTGGGTTATCAATGTCTTCTGAATCACACAACCTTGTTGTATTCCAGAGTCCTCAACGTCTTCGACATCGCTGTCTCATCAAGCTCCCCCTCCCTGTGGTGAGTGCTCGCCTTCACCTTCCCTCCCCATCTGTTCGACGCCAGCTGAGGCTTCAGTCTACACAACGGATCTGGGGACGCTATCGTAAGCTGTGCCTTTTCACTTTTATGCTTTAAAACGTGGGTGAGAATGGCTCGATTGCTAGGAGTCTTCATGGATTGGATGCGATTCTGATCGTTTGTTTTCTCATTTTCTTCTTGGATGCCTTCGAGCCGGGTATTCCATGACCTCCAAGATCTCGATGCATCGTGGGGTTTTTCTGTTTGTTGGCGCTGAAGATGAGGTCTTTAAAGCCCCGGGAGACGGCTCAAAGTGGGAGCGGAATCTCTTTATTGCAAGAGGTGATTGATGTTTTCGTTCATGTTAAAATGGACTAATTTTGGGGGAGTTTCCGAGTGCTTACTCTGCTTTTCTCCCCTCTGTACGGTTGCTTGGATTTGTCTACAACGTCTTCTTCCCTGAACTGCAGACTGTTGCCGGTCATGGGAATCGTAGGCAGATCTAGCAGTTATGTGTGCCCCTTACTTTGCCCTCCTCGATTGCCACTTGCCTATTTTGATGATTCGGGTCTTCCCATTTTGTGCTCATTCTCCATGGTCATTTCTGCTTTCAGATCTCTTTACTAACTTTCGAGAATCGTCTTCGGATAGTTCTGTGGAAGTTGCCTGTCGTCAGGTGATACTGGTTCTGAAAGACAGAAATTCAGCTGGGGTGAAGGCGGGCCGCAAAAAAAGATGCTGTCATATCTCGCACAGGAGGGAATAGCATATTCCGCGCATAATTTCACATCACAACACACAAACACGTAGTAAAGTGACAGGTCCTCGGTTCTCAAAAATTAGCATTTAAGAATATTTCCCTTTAGGAGAAATGTCACGCTCCTCTTTCTTCTTCTTCAAGGTTGACATAATCTTCTGTTTGTGTGTGTGTGTGTGAACCTCTCTTCCTTCAACCTGCCTCTTCTTTCTACGCTGGGAATCTGTTCACGTCTCCGATCTCCCTTTTGCGATTCCGTGATGAGCGCACATCACATTCCATTGAATAAATCCGTTCCAGTGCTTCTGCACTGGCCTTCATCGTCTCACTAAAATTTAACACGTTCTGCCATCCGTCTCTACCGATTTACTGGCCAATTCATAAGTAGGTCCTCTCTCCTCCACTTTGCCAAACCTTGTAGGCTCAGTGTTTACTGGTGGGTAGTCAACTCAGACAGGTAGACAGGAGGCGGGGAGCTCCAGTGTCCTTCTTCGACTCCTCGATCTCGGACCAATCCATCCGATAAAAATGCACCGGTCCCGCTTCAGAGGCTTCGTTGTTTCAAGTTTTCAAAGTCACACATGTCCACGCACCCTGTCTTACTCCAGTTAAAGGTCATATCTCAGGGTGTTAAGACTTCCTTGCTCATGAAGAGAAAGAGGGGACAGACGAAAGCCCCACTTCGTAAATTGAGGAGTAGATGAATCTCACCTTAAAGTCCTCAAATGGGTAGAAATGGTGTTGTTTCACCTCAGTTTCAGCCTGTTACACAGAGACAATTCGCTTTGTTTGCTCTTTATTTCTTTGTTCTTTGGTTCATCCTCTCCACCGCCGCCAACGCTACAGTCGCAGTTGCGGCTTTTATACGCGGTCGACCAACTGTTGACATTTGTGCGTGTGTGTTTTTGTGTGCAAACATCTGCCTTTTTGCTCTTGGTTATTCGCATGGCAGACGTCTGTGTAAAGGAGGAAGTACTGATTAAGCCTCGCCCACGTATCACTCCCACACTAATTACTTGGGAGTGGGTTGATCAGATCTTAATTCAGCTTTTATTAGATAATAGCTGCTATCAAAGGAGACTTTTCTTATGGCTTCGCCTTTTCACCATACCCTGGTGCTGTGAAGAAAGGCGGGTTAATTTGCGGTTGGGGGAGGAACCTTGTGACAAGTTAATTTATCACCGAAATTTGTCGGCGTCCTTCTCAGTCATCAGTTGCTTATAAAGTGAACTTCACTGCTTTGAACCGCTTCTACCTGGTCCGGACTAGAGTTCAGGGGGGCCATATTCGCGTGTATCTTTATTCCTTCCTTGACTGCGGTTTACACAGCTCAATATTCACCACATCCTGAATCTCGCACTGCTGTACCACCGCACGCAACGTGAGCTGGTACGGGTGTGATAACTCTACTCACTTAATACAACGTCGGTCTGCTTTGTTGTTCGTTTCTGTTATGCATTCGGATTCGTATTGTAGCTGGACCCCATTGTAGTACGTAGTCAAGATTGTAGCAAAAAAAAACTGAATCTAGAAGCTCCACAGGCACTTTTCTTGTGTGAACAGTGATGAATTTTGTGTCTACCAACGGTTTCCAATAGTCTAGAGCATTCTTCCCCCTACACACGCAGAGATTTCCACATCCTTTATCTTTTCCGATATGCGCAACAAATCCCAGAAGTCCTGTTGTGAAGGGATTTTCTCTCCATCTTGAAGAGTATCTGGCCAAAATATGGTTTTTTGATATCCACGTTCTTTAATCGCGAAGCTTCTTACATGGTCTGCAGATTCAATCCGCCTTAAATACGGTTTACCGAAGTTGCAACACTTCAGTAAATCTGGCTTTCATACTCTCTTACAGCCTCCATTGTCCAGAATCTGCTGATTCTAATCTGCCTGTAGTTGTGTAGTCCTCTCCGTAGGTACTTTTAAGTTGGCTTTCCACTCAGGAAGGTGGACTCACTCCTGTTTGACTAATTTCTCCCGTACGGGATAGCAAGGAAGGGTTTTATATCATAAAACTTGACAAATCCATCCATACCACTTGATCTGGCGTCTGCACAAGCTCTTGTGGCCGTCAGCAGTTTTTGGTACCTAGAATCGGCTTATTTGATTGGTTATTTCATCAGCCACTTTCACCCTTCCGTTGAAGTGATAGGCACATCGCTGCCATCGTCTGACCCTCTCCTACCTTCTTACCTGCCTTAGTCTCACTTGATCGGTTCCAGACCAGCTGGACCACCTTATTGGCCAGTTCTTACACCTTCCTTTCGAGGACTTGTAGTGGCACTATACTTGCTTTCCATGTCCACTTTGTTTTGTTTATTAACTCGCATCGCGTTTACCTGATTTGATGTGTCGACGTCAGCAGAGGGGGTAACAGGGTTAAAAACTCGCGTCAGACCTTTTTGGATTTTTACATCCAGGAAAGACATCGTGAGTCTGCACTTTTATGACTCGCATTCATCAACACTATCGCTCTAATCGTCTTCGTCGTATCTGTCTAGTAGCCCAAATGATGGATGCTTTGCCATTATCAGCCTAATGTGACTTCCTGGTGGAAAGGTAGGGAGCTAGCCATTAGTGCAGTTTCATGGTCTGAGCGATAAATTGAAGTACATTGGAGGTGGGGCCAGCTGGGTGGGTGGGTGGGTGGTTGGGGCTCAAATTGAATGTTCCCAGATTGAATAAAGTGTGATCTGCAGTGGTGAAGAGAAGGCGAGAACTGTCATGGAACTTCAAATTCAGTGTGAAGAGGTGTCATTTTGAAGAGCGATTCAAGGTCTTAAAATACTGATGTGCCGGGGTACTTCCAAAGTCCGCGTTAGTGACGCTGTCAAACAAAGCCGCGTTTTGCATGAATTGCTTCCACTTTGGTAATGTTTTCGTAATGGCCTGTTCAGTTGTCGTCAATCCGGCGAGAGCCAATTCATTACGACAGTAGGGGAAATGTTGGGAGTACAAAGAGACACTATTCTACCTCTGTCAACCTGATACAGATTCAGGGTCTGTCGCCTCGTCATACTTCTCTACTCCTGTTCAAAGAGGTTTTTGGTGCGGCACAGTGTTCTTGTCACTTATTTTATCAAGTGATGTTGTGGGCTCCATCTGAGAGGGACTATCGTGACTGATGATTCATTCCAACCGACTAAATGCTCCGGAGAGAGTCTGGGGTGCCCAAATTTTCTCATTTCGAAGTTATGGTTGATTTTCGGCTTCTGAAAACGTAGAAAATATTACATCACATCTTCGTGTTTTACTCCTTGAAACATAGGGCCAAATTCTTTTAGACAGGGAAATTGAACATAGGATAAAAGCCGTAGTCACCGGAATTCAACATTAAAAACGGTCTTAGCAATGAGGATGGATGAGATGGGTTCCTTCCTTTTCTCTGACAAATTCTGTTTCAGTTGACAGAGGGAACTGTATGTTTCTTGCGATCCTTTTGGAAAGATCTTATCATCGGACCAGACTTCTAAGACAAACTGGACGGATTTTTAGACTACTTTCTTGTGGTCACCCCAATCCCTTTCAATGAATCTAAGTGACTGATATGAGGCGAATTCTCTTGTTATCTTGACACCCTTCTTCTCATTCCTTTGCTGCCTAGTGAGTCGCATATTTCCCCCTTATCACTTCAAGCATCAGGTTTTCCAAAATGGCCCTCCTCCCCTTTTAATTTCATAACTGGCAAGAATTCTCGCTTCCGTATAGCAGCAACAAAATTTAGTGGCCGTGTAGTGCCAGTGAAAAACGAAGTCAACAGAGACCCGAAATTGTGGAAGACCCACCTTCCAGGTTCATTGATTTAAATGACCTTAAGGGGCAGTTCACTCATCCATTCTTATCACTGCTTGACCCGACACTCCTAGACAAACCCAATTGCCCCTCTAGCTCACACTGGGGCGGATGGTAGCCGACCATTCCAGCTATATTTCAATCGTCAAAGCTTGGTTGCATTAGTAACTGCGTTGTAAAAAATTTAGTTGCTAAAAATTTGCGTGGCATGCTGTAGCTCGATGAGGCTCGGTTTACTCGTGCGTTGGGCCATGTGGCGGGTTTTGATAACAAAGCTGTCTGGGGACTTGGATGTGGTATGTGACGCCCTCAGGGATAACTCCGATGCTAGGAGGGCAGCATGGCGGTAGGATATGCTCCGGGTCGCCACCTCAACCACGAGGAAGGCCTTTATTGCTTAGTTTCTGCACCGGAACTATGTTGCGAATAATCACAGCAATCTTCGGTAACTGACTTGTTCTCAAGGTCGGCATTATAAGCTGTGGTAGGGAGGGATCGGGTCGGAACGAGTTAAGTGTCCTTTTGACTGCAATCAGTGGTCTGGTGTCTCCCACGATATGTGGAATTGGTGGGCGGGGTGGTCTTCCTGTGAAGGCCCAACCGGGTGTCCTCAATGGGATTTGAATCGGTTTCTGTAGTACCACCAAAGCCTCAATCACAGAATACTTTCGTCTCGACATTGATGAGGTTTTTATTGCACCCATCTCTCCACTTATCTGTAAATTGGTTGATTGATTAATTAATTTGTGCCTTCTTTTTTTTCAATTTGCTTATAGGCTGCCCAAAAGGTCCTCAGTCTCCTCTCGTCGCGCTGCTCCGCCATGCACACTGAATGGTCCGCTATACCACCGTTACAAGCCGCGCAAATGGTGTCGGCTCGGGCACTGCCTCCTGACCCCGGATGCGCACCTCCTCGGCTTCCGCTCGCCTCATGCTGCACTCACCTCGCCTGTCGTAAGCCTATTTGTCGCCGCTGCTTCCACTGTCGCGGTGTACGCGGGTCACGAGTCAGGCATGCAGCATGTCTTCAAGGTCACGCATGCTGCAGGCGTCAGTACTGTTCCCGTCACCGGTAATGTCGCCGTTGCTGCAACAACCCACGGAGGCGGTGGTCGGGCTCTTGTATTCGCTGCGGACTGTGAAGCAGAGGCTCTGACTTGGATCGCTGTTAGTCTCCTCTCTTATTGCCCTTGCTACTGCTAATCCTCTGGAGATTTCGGATCTGTTGGCTCAGGATTTAGTAATCTGGAAAGTCACGATTTGGATAAGGAAAGGCAGTCTGGAATTCATTTCTAGTCAGCACTTGGTCCGCTCTCCCTTACTGGTTGTCGTGGTTTCTTGGAGGATGTCAGTCATGTGATTGGCGGACCGGGCTGGGGGGGGGATTCGAGATTTTGGTGAGAGAAATGTTGCAAACTACCTTTCGATTGTTGTTTGGTCCAAGCATGTTTTCCGCCCCTGACGTTGCAAACCGACTCATGTTTTCCGATGGCGGCAGGCGTGGATTTTAGTAGAATGAGCCTTAGATTTTTTTTCAATGATAGTCTGATTGGAAATAGAAAGGGATGTCGATACGAGCACTAAAGCTTTGCGATTTAATCTGATTTATTGGTGCCTTTAACTGCTTCTAAAGGCTCCAGAGGGGGGTGCAGAGCACCTTATTGCGTTGTCCGGTCAAGTGAGTATGCAATTCTGTCTAGGAAAGGGTTTAGCTATCTGCACAAATACATCCAAGCGCGCTATTGGCGATAATAAAAAGGGAACGTCCTCTTGTGGAGATATCTATGCGCAGTTCTAGATCAGATTCTTGGACGACTGGTTTTGGTTGGTAGACAATCTATTTCTCTAAGTGCCTGTGATCGTTTGAAAGGAGAACTACTGAACTGAGTTATAGGAGAATGGAGGTTTCCTCGGTGAATTGGCTTCCATATGTTTCCATGGTTAAGACCAACTAAAACCAAGGAATTGTGGAATGTCGTCGATCAGATCTCTTGTCTTATTTCAGCAAATAAATCAATACGCACAAGGCATCACACCAAATCGCATCGAGTCCTTCACTGATCATAACTGCCGCCAGGCCCACCGTCAACACCGTCGTCGTTCCAGCGATGTGGTGGATGCACTCTCCCTCACCGACTTCGTACGAACTGCTTCCACGGTGTCATTGGCGTCAAGACGAAAAAGCGTGATTGACCGAGAGACTCGACCACACAGTCTTTTCCTTCCCCCTGTTCAGATCTCTCCAACTTTTCTTGGTGGAGTGGAGATGACGCTGCCACAACGACAACAACCACCGCCACTCCCACTGCCGCCACCCAACACTTTTGATTTCAATCAGGTAAGTTTTTGTTAGGAAAGTTTATTTCTTCTGAGCTCTTTTAGCGAGTAATCATTTTTCTTTTTCCTATTTCATTCGGATAGGAGGATAGTGGATTTTCGGGTTTGATCTCTTCGAGCAGCTCCGCTACCGATGGGACTAATGGAGACACTCCTGATCAAAGAAATTCCGCACTAGCGGCTGCCACTGTTGTCAATCCTCCTCCGCCTTACCATCGCCAAAGCATGGTTTCGACTACCCCTACATCTGTCTCCACGTACGATCTCCTTCAATCTCGAGCTTCGGGACTGCTCTCCTCGGTTCGCAGGAAGGTGGTTGACTCTCTGAATCTCCCAAAACGAAGGTCACTCGTCCTGCCTTCTCGTCCATTGGATGGTATGGAAATGGCTCAATCTTCGTCACCTCCGACGCTGCCGACAAGAAGGTTCGGATGGACACAACTTGAAGCCGTAATAGGAAATGATGCGGCTATCGGTGGGGTTGGGTCCATGACCTCACCGAGGACGCGAGCCTGGCGCAGTGTTCGGGGATTGACGGGAAAGATGGCGATGCAACATCAGGCAATAAAGTCATCAGCATCAACGTCGTCTTCGTCAGTGAATGCAAGTGTAGGCGAATCGACGCTAGCGGGTCAGTGAAGCAACTTTGGTGATGTTATGATTTTTTTTCCGAATCTGCACGTCACACATGTGTGACATGTGTTTCACTCACTTTACGGTGGATGGCTACTCAAGCTTTGTGTGTCACAAGTGGACTGATTAGGAACAATAGGATAACTTACGTCGTGGTTTGAGGCTAGCTATTTTAAGTTCTTATTTCGCCTTCGGGTAGCAGCAATGAAACTTTCCTGTTTGGAAGCAGAAGCGCCGGCGTTGTCCGCGCTGTGGTGTGCGTTTGCCTCATAGCCAGGTCTTGGTAGTGGGTATGTTAGAGGGTAGGTAGAAAGCACTAGACTTAATTTACCACGCTGCGTCTGCCCATTTCCCATTCAACCTATTCCTCAAAAAGGGTGGCTTCGGACTCAGTCAGGACAGCAGCTAGACCTCTCCTCTTCTTCATTTTGTTTGATGGAATGGCATAGTTCCCAGGTTTTGACCTTTTTCTAAGCCATCAACTCCTTGAGAGACAATAATGTATTTTAAACGACAGAGGCATCGGGTATTTGCCAATTCAAGGCCAGAAAACGCCTACTCCATAATTCCTGTCTTAGCACGTACGCACTCTTAGAGTCCTTGTGGCATAGGCAAATCGACCATCACAAACACCACCACAACTAAGCAGATGTTTTATTGGTTCTAAAATGACTGTCTGTCCTTCAACTTCTTTTTTCTCATTGTTTTTTTTTCATTCACTCATTCCAATCTCATTCATCCTTGCAAGTAAATGTGCCATACGTATAGGTGCGTGTTTGTGAAGTGACGGGTGGGTAGGAACATCAACACATACGTGTGACTGGTGCTACGTGTTGTTAAGCCATCACATTCAGCTCATCCACCTATATTCCCATGACATTTAGGGCAATTGAAAGGATAAAGGGCATGCTCCGATCCTCTGTCACCCCAGTCCGACTCCCATGTTCGGTGAATGTCGTTGTGTACCGTATAAATCTCGATTTCTCCCGTCCCAAGCACGTGCCCTTTTGGTGGCCTTTATTACGCAACCCCTTTGGCAAGGTACTACTTAGGGCTGCAGAATTTAGCCACCTTCAACTGATGCCTCTCCTCGTTTTGATCAGCCGATCCGTTCCACTGAAGGGGAAGCTCGAATTAGGGCCTTGTAAGCGCATGGTGGGAGCCAAAAAGGTATAGGAATGGGAGTCCGTGGGTTGGCATCGCTCAGGGGAGCCAATTAGCATCAGCGGCCACAAGAAGGAGCACCTTGTGATGATCGCGAGGTCTCAATGATGGTTTTCTTAATCATTGCTGAGGCGATTCGCATTTTATCTATCCTACCACAGTCCATTAGACCGCAAAAAGGGGACGCTTTTTTTGGTGACATGATTGCGTCAGAGGGAGAGCTAGCAAAAGAAAGACATTTTGAGGAAAGAAAGATGCAGACAGAATGCGGTAGTCCAAGTTAGTCTTTCTCAGCCAGCGAAAAAAAATTTCTCAATTCCCATGTATTTTTGGAATGCATGGCATGCTGAGAAAAATTTGAGTAATGGGATGTCTTCTTCCTCTTTGGGGTAGTTTTTTGACCATTGGTGGCGTCGGTGATTCTTCCTCCTCCATTGACTTTTTCAACATTTACAGTTGGATTGAGTTTTCAAGAAGGCCTGACGTCTGTACAACAATGCTTCTTGTGGTTCTTATCGTAGTAGAATAGTCAACGTTCCCTTAGAAACGACATTTACTACAGCGCTTGAGAGGGTTGTCAGACCCTTCTCGTCTCAGTACGTTTATTTTTTTCTAGACCATGACCCCAAAAGTGGTAAACAGTGTATTTAGTATGTTTTTTCCCTCCCACGCCTGACTGTGGTGGTGCATGTCCCACTTAGAGTGGAGGCGAGAGTGGTCCTTTTTAATGCTCGCATTGAAGATGGCAAAAGCCAAAGCGGTATAGTTAATTGGCTCCATCTACCAGCACAGCCGGACACTACGCCTCTTTTGAAAGGGGACCATTTGTTGGTAGCTGCTGCCAATTGTATCTAAAAGGGAGCGACGATTTGTCTCGTGCTCTAGGCACTGCGGGCAATAGTTGTGCGTGTGCCTGGAGGGCAAAATTACCCTCGTGAACGAGAGTCGTCTTATCGCGTAAATTCATCTCTGCGTATATTTTGAAAGTTTTGAAACCGACGTGAACTTGATGCCGCCATTGTTGGTCAACGCTCTGCTTACCTGGAGGTGTAGCCAAGACTACGAGAAGTGCGCAATCGCTTCGCGCAACCACAATAACTGGATGAGTGTCGGAGCCTGCCCATGACGTTCCCTAGTGTGTGTGCGTGCTGAGCAGGTGCATTTGGGTCAATTTTCTCTTGAACAATGGGTGTGAAACAAGGCTACAAGGCTTTGGAAAAGCGCCATCTTTCTGTTTAGGCTAGCCCTCCGAGCACGTACGCGGTGCACCAACGCTTACGCAAACAACGGAGCCGTTTGCATGCACACGCACTAGCGGTTGGACGTTCGCATCCAACTCCGGACAGTAGATGATTTAATGAGTTTGGGAATGGAATCACTAGTGCCACAGCAGGCTATCCTGAAAAGGTTTTGACCCTCTCCAGTCTTGGCAAGATGCATTATCGTATTGGTAATAAAAAAGTTACCGTTTGATGGTCTGGAATGATAATTCCTCATTTTACGCTTTAATTGACTGAGTCCTTGTCTCACTACTTTAAATTTCTACATTTTGTCGATGTTGGTGGAGGTTTTGCAATTTCACCAAAGGTAGCTATTGTTATGCAGAAAAAGTACGTGAGCAACCACTTGTCTGGTAGCTTAATCAACTTAGGATCCCCTTTTTCTCGCCACTTGGCGCAATTTTTTTAACCCTCCACCTGGGATGTGCTCTTAGTTCTCGTTGCTACGGTTGTGTGTTTGTATTCCGTAGTAAGCAAACATTGGCTTACTTCGGTATGCACACAAAGGGAGGCAGGTATTTACGTAGAATTACGTAATTCTTTTTTTGTCGCTTTTTGACCCATCTTGGCGATGCACACAAGTGCGCAAATCGTTTGTCCGTCCAATTGTTAATTCATCATCCATCGGGAGGGACAGCCTGGGTGGCTGTCGGGTTGGTGGATTGATTTTCAAGATGACGCCAGTAATTGTATCCATTATCATGGGGTGAAGCATGAGGAGGAGGAGGAGGAGGAGGGGAAGGAGGTTGAAGAAGGGGTTGTACTTACTCGTGTTTGAGTTTGTCATGTGACGATGCTGGTTGTGCTTGTACTTTAAGCGAATTCGTTGCTCCTTCTCAGGATGAAGGTGACTGCGCGAATTGCATTCCCAGGATGAAAAATTGTTTCAATACACAGCCAAGGCGATCTCCACTAGCTATAAACACAACACGGTTCTGTTCTCTAGTTGGAAAGTTGAAATGCATTGGCGTTGGGTCTGCCTGTGACAATAAAGAGTCGGGCAGTGAGCGTCTGGAGAGCTGAGGGAGGGGGATGAATAAAAGCCCATAAATGTCTCCTGGCACGTGACTGGTTATCATTAAAGGTGGGCATGTTCTACGGAGGGTAGTGGTGGGTATTGGTGATAAAATGGTGGTTTCGCTGCATGTGTGTGTGTTTGTGTGCAATTAAAGCGTGTGTAGTATCGCCATTGGTGGAGAATAATTAAAAAACTCTACCCTTTTTCCACAATTTATTCTGTGGGTCTCTTCTGTGTACCAAAACACATGAAAGGCGATTCGAAGGCCAGTCTGTTCACAGTTTAAAGGAACTGTTATTTTGGCTTTTTCAATGAACCTGAACCGCTCCACCATTTCGTGAAGACTTTATTGTCCCCTCAGGGAGGTGCTATTAGCAGATTAATGCTGCTTTTGCATCAGAGTTTCTCGAGAGCTCTTTCCTCAAACCTACCCCGAACGTAGGCGAGCCTTCAGAGGTGCACACTTAAGAGAGAAGTGAACTCGCTAACCCACGCCTTTTATAGAGAGGCGATTTAGTGTGCACATTGATGTTCGCCTCAGCCCATCGCTCAGTCAAACGCGTGGTAAATATTTTCAGCACCCAGAATTTAGGTGGGCTTTTTAACCCCTCTCTCTCCTTTATCAGCTCAGTGGGGAAACTATGATGGACTACGACGCAATCGCTTTCGTTGACGCTGCTTTTATGGGTAGTGGGAACAAAGTAACCTCGCAGGTGGGAGGAAGGTGTCTTTACTGCCCCCGCATTTGGGTTACACGAGTGGTTTCACATCTGTTATGGGTTTATGTCTTTTCCAGTGACCTTAAGGCCAAGAGGTTCATTAGCCCATTATAAAGCTCATCCCCTTGTCTTATTACCTGGTCGAGAGTGGCAATCAACCCAAACCTGAGCTGTAAATTTAATAGTGGCTTCCGGAGCCTCCAAACAGAAGTGTCTCCAGCACATTTTTAAAAAGTATTGTTGCAGTAGTCTGTCTGGTGTCATTTTCAATTGCTATGTAATCCTTCTGAACTTTCTCGTTCACTTCTTCCCGCCTGGCAAATCTAAACAGCGTTACAGGACTTTGGGTTGTTTCGCTTCATTTTGAAGTCCTATCCTCGAACCTCCGAATTTCTGAATCCCTTAATCTTTTCTAGTGTATTTCTCAGAGAGCTGGCAACTTGACGAAACCTACCTCAGCAAAGCTGATTCATGGAAGATGAAGATTAATATGCTATTTGAAGAACACGTTTTTCCGAAATTGCATTTTCATTCATCTAGGCGACATCTTTATCTCCATCCCTGGTCGTCTCCCATGGACGCGTCGGTGGTGCGTGTTGCATGCCTCGGTGTTGGAGATTCACGCCTCCACATCGGGTCTGGAATGCGGCAATGCATCGCCTCGTCCCCCTCTTTCTCCTCCCCCTCTTCTCCTCAGTCTGCCATTGCAACCAGGCGTGGTAGAAGTCGCCCCGGCCGCAGACAAACGCCATCCCTCGGCTGTTCGCCTATCTGCATCATCGCTTACGCCTCTGCTACTGCTTCTCGATGCTGGTGACACTGTAGTGATGGGTCGGTGGATTCGAGCTATTATTGAGGCTCTGGGACACATGACCCAGTCCAATTCTGCCTCAACTTCCTCTTGTACGGCTGATGCTACTACCTCGCCGATGAGTGGTGGTGAGTTTGCGTTAAGCCAGGGTGTCGAGGTGTAGTCATTTGCCGTCGAACCAACTCGGCGGTCTGCACTAATTTAACTAAAGCCTGTCTCTTTCCAGCTTCAAGTAACCCAAGGACATTGTGTGTTCTTGGGGTACCATGACAGCTCTCCTGTCGCACTAAGTAGGTCGAAAAATCGTTCATAGATTACACTAATGGAACGGCATTATTAGATGGAGACGGTGCCGACGATGATTCAAATGATATGGTGCATATGATGAGTCATGAAGGAGCAAAGCTATGCCGGCTTCCTGTTTCGCGTTAAAATCCAGCAACATCTGGCGCTATTTGGAAGCGTTGAATGCGCCAACACCTCCGGAACGAGAGGAAATGTTGCTTCACCATTCCGCAAAATTGCGGCATCAAGCTCCACAGCTATAGAAGGACCTGGTTCTATTCGCTGTAGGTACTAACCAGCTTCGCAAAATTCTTTGAATCATCAGCAGTAGATCATTGACACTGGAGAATTTGGTTCTACAGAGTCATCTCATGGTGTCTGAATCTTGAAGTGGACAGCAATTATTAGGCTGAATAGTATAGGACGGATCTCTCCAATTTGCCGTGGAACCCAGCCAGCGCTAATCAGATTTGTAGAATTTTATGTGTGTGGAAAGTGCTGTCCAAACGTGGAATTTACTGTTGTTTCTTCAGCAAGCTGTAGGTCTCCATGCACCTGCTCCGCAGACGAGTTATGAATTTCACTTATTGCTATCAGGTGTAGTTGCAGAGTAGGTTCTTCATTATTCAATGCATGCAGCACTTCAATTCGCCCTGGTCTGGATCATGGATGAGTACTGGTGCCGCAAAGTCACTGACACCTCTTTTTTTTCCCAGAAAAATAAATAAGGTTTATGTGGGAAGCCAAAAGCACCGGCCGGGCGATGAAGGAGAGCAGATGTTGACGGCCAGAAAACAGTTGGTTGAAGGCCGAATTGGTGGTTGTGGTCATAAAACGAGTTGGATAGGTGTGCTGGGGTTGCAATCCTAGCCTAGACATTAATTTCATCTCTACGATGTTTAAAGCAAGGTATTTTGAAGCTTTGGTCTTCTAACACACGAATGGAGTAGATCGGTGCAAGTGGTCCGAAGGAGTGAACCCTCCTTCCTAACCAATAGCGGATTCACCCAGCGAAAATCCGTTCCAAAAGTTTGCCACCAGAATGCGATTTCAATTACCTTCCTCCGCGTGTGGGTTTTGAGTCCTGCTTCTTGATGTCGTCGCAAGGAGTCTGTCTAAGGGGGACCAGAATGGCACAGAGGGGGAGAGATCTCAAAGTCGTGCGGCTTTTGAATCCCCTGCTCCTAATGTGATAGTGTGGTCAAATATTTTTAGGTGGCAAAATCCCTGATCCAACTTTTAAGTGAGGCCTCCATAGTTGAATTCTTGATCGGTCTAACCGACTCCTAACCAGGTACTCTCTCGCTCTCTTCCCCCTTGATTGGATATTGAGGCTAAAAGGGGTCTCGGACAGGTTATGAGATCGCCTTTTCAATGACTAACAGCCCACAGGAAACGTGCAATTTTCTGTCATGGAAGTGAGGGTGTTTAAGTGGGCCTTATCAGCATCTCTCTCTCTCTCTCTCTCTCTTCCCTTTGACACCTGCTTCATTAATAATAAATGTTTGCACACGCAACAACTGTCAACATATTTGGTCGGACCAGCATAAAAGACGCAGTAGAAGTTGTTGTGGGGGGCGGCGGGGAGACGAGAGGATCCATAGACAAAAAGAAAGCAAACACAACGGATTACTTCTACGTAACAGGCTAATGGTGAGGGGGGTTGTTTTCCTTTTTGCCAAATTAAGGCACCTGCATCTCCCTCCAAAGGCTAGAACGCGAGTGGGTGAAGGAAAGGAATGCCTTTTATCTACCCATCCGTCTACTCTGCATCCATTTCGGTTTGGATCTGGATAGTCCATATTACGAGCCCGATTTTCCATCATTCTTCATGAGCTGAAAGTTCTTGATTCTGAGGCAGACGATTCGACCAAAGTTGAAGAGAGTGGATGCGTGTGTGCTTGTGACGCCCGGTAATCACTCAAAACGAGCAATCAGTGGCACTTTGGGAGGGAGACTGGTGCGCCGATCATTTGCATTATTCCAACAGATCGAGAGGGTAGATGTGAATGCTTTCCATGGTAGGGTACTAGAGTGCTCCATCCATTGCTTACTCATCTGGGTTGTCCACCCACTGATTTTCGTGAGCGTCGGCAATGCACACGTTCGCTTTTGAATTCCGAATCCATAAAGTGCGAGAGGTAGGGGAAGTGAGGATCCACCTCCTGTTTCATCAGTGAATTGTATACTAGAAAGATTCGAACGAAGGTCAGTGAAGGGGCAATGAAGTGTATTTGGTTAATGGAACGTGCTGTGCATTCACTATGTAATCACAGTGGTGGGGTGTGGGGAAGAAGGAAGATTCGCGCACAAAATGTCGATGGTGTCAACTTTCAAGAAGCCACACAGTAACACTCGTAAAAGAGGGAAAGGAATGTAACTTTTGCACCAGTAGATGATGCCTGTGACTGCTTCTTCTGGCCAGTCGGGTGCCTGTCCTTCCTTTTATGGCATATTGTGTGTGTATGTTCATGTGCGTGCGATGTGAGTCCTGATCCAACCTCGCTTTGACCGCGATCTGACGTCATCTGAGGCTGATCCGGCGTGTGTTTCACTCTTACGGTGCTCGTTACGTTTGTCAAAGTCGAATCGACTCGGTGGGGTGGATTGGGAAGGGTGGATCTGGCTGAACTGATACACTGGGTAGTGAGCCCTCTGGACATCCGTCCAACAGAGGCTGCTGCAGTTGCGAAAGCGATGTCTCCAAAACTGATTGACAAGACCAAAAGTGAAGGCGTTGACGAATTTCACAGAAGAGGTGAATGCGAGCTTTGACTCCGCCCAGGATGTTTGCACTCGTGGCATCCTTAAGTGCAGCAAAGCGTGGGTGTTGGGCGGATGGCTGAATTGTGGGAAACAAATTGCATGCTCGCTATTATCGCCTTAAAGACAAGTTGTTGACTTCTACTGTGGGAAGCATTTGCGGCATCCTAATAACAGCAAACCACTCGATGTTAATCTTTAAGGATAGTCTACGCCTTCTGAGATCCATCAAACTTGTTGATTTTAGCGGTCAAATTTTGCACTTAATTTAAGATTTTCCAAATTTTGAGGCTAGTCTTCAAGCTCTAGTCACTTTAAGCGTGTTTGGTTCAACGAATTTGTTTCGAAAGTTCGAGAATATCATTGTCTAAGCCTGGTTTTCCTCCTTTACTTTCCCTCACAGGTCGCTCCTCCGCACTGGCGGCAGTGCCTTCACGTCGGCTCTCTGAGATTTTACGCCCACCTTCGCCTGAGCCCATCTACGATGAAGTTGCGGCCATCGCCGCCGCGTCAAAACGGTGGACGTGGACAGCCCCACCCCCACAAGCCACTTGGCGTTCTGTCGTAATGGAGGTCACACCGTTGCCTACAGTTCCCTCTGCCGGACCTAGCAGCCCTACTAGTAGCTCTCTTAATGGTGGTAACGGCGGTGGTGGTGGCACCTATTCCAGCGTCTACTACGATTCCGTAATAGCTGTCGAAGAAGAGGAGGAAGAAGATTCCAAAGACGGCGATATCCTTCTCAGGACGCATTCTCTGCGTTTCAGGGTATGTTGTCACCACAGACAATCACAATCTTTATTATCCCACTGAAGGCGCTTTTTTTACCCCTTCCTTCTTTTCAGACTTCTCACGAACGGCTCTCCCGCTCCCTTTCAAGCTTCTTGATGCACTACACTTTCTCCACTTCTAACACCACAGACGACTCCTACTTCCTTCGTAGTCGATACGATAGTAGCGGCGGCGGCGTTAGACTGCGTCGTTATCGCAGTCTCGATTGGCACTTTCATGTGAAGTTGGAGGCGATTGACCTGCCCTCTAATCCGTGTTCTGCTGGCGACAAAGTAGCCTCCTTCCTTGACCGCAGCTCTGGTGAGGCTTGTTCACATTTACATTGCCTTCAGTCAGTCCATATTCGGCTATAAGGGACAGTATTTTTAACCCTTCAGTGACAACACCAACAGCTGAGGCGACAGCATTGCCGGCGACAGTGGTGGTGGCACGGAGCTACTCGTGTGCGGCCTCAACTCCAGCCAATCAGGAGAATGCAGAGGGAGTTGTTGCAGCCAATCCACGGGGCCTGACAGTGCCGCTGGGACGTGTTGGCTCACCTCATGAGCCGCCGTCCGTCGGAGGCGAGCATCAGCAACCCTTTATCACTTCAAGATTCACTGGAGATGTTGATGATGGCGTGGAGGAGGCGCTCAATGCTCTCGTGAGTTTTTAGTTTTCCCTTTTGTGAGTGATGAGAGATCCTTTGAAGGCTTCTTCAGTAGGAATGAATCAATTCGTAGAAAGTTTCTCTAAACAGCGGTGCTTCTTCACTTTGTAGAAAATTTTATCCCTCACGTAAGTCTGAGTTAAATTTTCTGCATTTCTGTTCTTTTTCCGCTTCTTTGGTTTGGTTGTTGTTTTTTACTCCCTCCTGACTATCAAGTTTGGTGGGGTGCGTCTCCTTATGGACACCTCACTACTTCTTTCTTTCTATTGTTGCCAAGTTTGAGTAATTTTTAGTCTGGGAAAGGCGCCGAAATGGCTTATTGGTTGGTCGGACGGTTTTTCGGAGGTAGCCTGATCCCCTTTCGACCTAGAGTTGCGCGTTGCGCTTCGTTTAGTTCGTTCTTTCACAGTTATTAGCCAGATGCTCTCGATTACTTTGTTCCACCGCCCTATCTCATCCAGCGTTGGCTCGCTGTCTCTGTGGGCACTGCCCTTTTAGTCTTTACTGTCTTTCTCCGCCGTTGGGGACAGGATGCCCCCATTTCGTCCACCGTCCTGGCTGCTGCAATTGTTTCTCCTTGACGTGTGATACTAAGCCGCGAGTCGATGCATGCCTGGATTTGAGGTGTCAATTTTAATGCAGTTTTTCCTCCCTCTCGGCCTCTTTGTTCTGGCATCTTGTTTCGATTAGCGTTGATTCGCTGCCAGAGGCTGCTGTCCTTCCAATGATACTAATTCTTATCTGTCCTACAGCAGTCTGCAAAATAATTGAAAACTTGTTTCCCTGACTGAAACCTCCAAACCATTCCGTCGTAAGCCACAGCTTACCTGCTCTCCGGTTCTCCATGAGGGGGGGGGGTCCCTGCATACCTTTGGGGCAGATCCCATCGAGTCCTCGCCACACCTTCCAGGTGAGGGCTTCAAGGCAAATGTCTTTCCTGGCCAACGTGGGTGGGGTGGGCCTGGTGACTGACTGGTGAAGATCGAGCAAAACCCTGTTTTTCTGGGGCTTGTGTGGATGGATGCATGTTTTCCTTTTTCCTTTGAGTCACCAAGTCTTCTCATCTTGCCTTGAAGTTTATCTCTTATGGATTCTTCCTTCCCCCTTCCCCTTAACATTAGTTTGCTTTCTCAAAATAGGCGCAACTTGAAACTGATTTTTTCTACAAGTGCTTTCGCTGCCGGTGTCACATATATGTGACGCTTTTTCTTTGCTCTATTATGATAAATAATAGGTCAATTTCATACCACAGACAGACTGATTGACCTAAAGGTCTTGTAATGGCTCCGTCATTTTCGTTTTTTCTTTGAGGTCTTTGTTGCCATCATGAGGCATCTTAGCCCCTAAGAGACCATAACCTTTCGTCGATAACTTATGAACGCTCTTTTTCCCTTCTCTTGTTGATAAGTTGCGAGTTTTTATGCGTCTTGCCTCCTCCAGGATGCAGTGACCAACGCAGGGTACTTTGTGGAGCCGGCGTCGTCACCTGCCACATCAGCGGCTTTTGTGGAGGTTGGCGCGGAACCGGAGGAGCCTCTTCAACGGGGTCAGCTTAAACGGCGACGCAATAGACGCCGAAATTAGCCAGCCTCTCAACGTTTGACTGCTAACCCCTCCGCTGCATTCCTCGTGTACATTTTTGCCCCCTCCCCACTTCTCCTCTGCTGCCCTTTCAACACCTTCACCGGTTCCAAGGTCACTTCACTCGTTGCCATCGTAATTATTTAGGCCACTATGCTAAATGTTTGTGATTGTGGTTGTTGCCATGTCGTGTGAGAGTGAGAGCTCTACACACCGCTTCAGAATTGTTGCTTTTTAATCACCGAAAAATTATAAAGTAAGTTAACGAATCAATCATTAAGCTCCATGATTGCTTGAAGCATTAACTTCTGCTTTTTCACCTCAGCGGGACCTGCTTATGCGGTCCTTGGAATTGACTCGGGTTATATGCGCCTATGGACAAGGACTACTTATGTCACATAAGTGGGCATAGTGTTTCGCGGACAAGACGTCAGCGCCTCCTTGCATGATTTGAGAAATAAAATGAGGCAGTGTAAGTGGAGGTTTTCCCGGGAACAAGACTGCTTAGTACAATAAGCTTGTTGGCATCATGTAGGATCTAACGCTCTGAAGGAATGCTACTAAAGTGCTTCCCATCGGCATAGCAGTTTGTGAGTTTGGCCTGCACGCCATCACGGGCCTTGAAAAATACAATTGCCCATAGTTTATTTCTAGTCGTACCTTTTTTTTTCGCCCTCACCCCAAAAAGTACATAAGTGTCAAAGCGGATTATAGGGCTCATGGCTGATTGAGCACGCTTGTGTTGGCCTTACCCAGACCTGAGTAGAGTGCTGTCGATCTATGCTGCTGCTGCGAACACGAGAGGTGGTTGGAACTGTGGACAGTATTTGGAGCAAAGGGTCGGAGGTCTGTCTACTGGAGTGACCTCCTGTAGGTGGATCACCTTGTGGTCCTAATCACCCACCGGAGGTTTCAGTGTGGTGGTCTGTAAGGGCGGCTTTGGTGAGATCAACATCGTCCTGCGTATCTTAGAGCTGAGGAGATCTCCAGCTCACTGGGTTTCCCAACTGAGATTCAGGTTTCAGAGTATCGAATCGGAAAGTAGTTCCATTTTCTTGACCTACACCTAGTGCTAAGTGGGGCATTCGATTCTACTTTTCGGTTGTGTCATTGTGTTATTTTCATCCCCCTGAAGGCATTCTTGGTCCAATTCTATGCTTATTGACACCCTGACTGAGCATCGCTTAAACTTGCCACTTAAGCTCTTCTACCAGCGAGAATGTTAGGCGTCTGGATAGCTGTCACTTCTGTCCAGCTTCAATAGTGTCCACTGCGTGATAGTGTGCTTATTCGTCGTCTCCTGGGGTTGCGTACTCTCGTCAGAGACGGGCGTCTCAGGACCTCATCTGCTTTCGCACTCCCAAGGTCGCCACTTTCCAATCTGGCGATCTGGCCACCCTTTTCTACACCCTTGCTCGAATTTATGGAAGTCGGTTTGTCTCAGCGGTTGGTAATTCGACAGACATGCCTTTTTGCCCTCTTCTTGCTCCTCTAGCCAAAGAATCGACGTGGTGCAGTGTCAGCGATGTGGGTATGAAATGCAACTCAGTAGAGGTGCTTATCCAGCGCTCAAGGAGACCTTGGCGGATCACGCCCCTCCCCCTTAAGAGAGATGTGTCCACAAGAGGTCGAAACAGATGGCTTGGGGTCAAATGCATGGAGGCCAACATTTCTCCAACCTAACTGTCTGATTTGATGTCGAAAAGCCGCTCTGTTTACCTTCTGCTGCCCTCGCGAACGCACATACGCAACCACAGGTAGTGCAACGATAAACAGGCCACTCGGCTCTAGGAGAAGGAGAACATATCCATCATTGGTGAAAATGGCTTCTCTTTTGTGCGCATTTACAGTTCGGCTTTTAAAAGTGCCTCGCGAGCGCACCACGTTATATCTGTTTGCTGCAGGATATTAGTTTGGCTATGGAAAGTCGTCCCTTCGTTACTCGTCCCCATGATTTCATGTTGCACTCCATCCACCCGTCCACCTGAAGACCAAAAGGGGGAACAATGAGACACTCAGAGTGTAGAATGACGAGAACTAGGTGGCATTTTTGGTCTGCCATTTTCAAATTCTATTCTTGTAGTCCTTTTGTGCAACCGCGTCTTCAGGACAATGATTTTCCCGAAAAAGGTACTCTTCTTCCTCTCTACTACGTCTGGCTTTTCGGAATTATGTCACCAACATGCTTACTTGCGTACTGACTTGAGAAAACCCCACGAGCTGCAGGACACATACCCTCCGCGCAGAATTAATGATAACTGAGGGCGATAACCCCGATGCGACCTCATAAATTCTCTCAAGATGATGGCTGTAGGAGCCTCACAGACCAGAGGCTCCAGCATCACGTCAACCTCGACAACCCGGTTAACTTCACAGCAATGAAGGATCTTTTGTTTTAAAGTAGTATTTGAGTTTATTGATGAAAAGTATTGTTATTTTGGAATGATAAAGCACTTTGGTTGTTAATAGTTAGTTAGTTAGTTTATCCTTGATGGCATAGCAGTAAATACACGAAATCGACTTCCCCAGGACTCTTCTGCTGAATAAAGCAGCGCTGTTGATCGTATGTCAGTAGCGATTGTCTAAGTGTTCCAAACAGTATAGCAAAACTTGACGAGTAGTTTCGTAAAAAACATGCCATTGGGTAGGGCAAAATACGGGAAGTCATCAAAGATTACCATCAAGGCAAGGCCAAGCATTTGGCAAAAAATTTGCAGAAAGGAGTAGAAATAAGCACAAAATCAAGCTGATATAAAAAGAAATGATAGAAGAGCACTGCTTAATTGGATCTAAAGCTCCTCAGATTAAGGATTGCGATACCGATATTGAGGTAGGAGGCAAAGATCATGAAAAGCACGCAGGGTACCATCATATAGCCGGCGGCAGTACTGATTTCGCGGAATAAAACAGCAGATTGAGCCGCAAAAATTGTTGTGGTAATTATTACACCCACCGACTGAAAAGTAGCAAAGCAGGCAATAAGGCAAAATTATAAATAAAATGCCACATGACTTAAGGACTTACAGTCTTCATTTTGTGCCAACCGAAGAAGACATACGGCCAAGACCAGTTGAACAATAAATGAATGAAATATATGACAAGTGGAAGTGTAGTATCAGCAACAGGCTTAGCTTCATGTAAAAGAAGGAAGGAGGCGAGGCCCATAGACCCGTAGATGATGCCCCAAATCGGACCAAATACCCAAGCTGGAGGAGTGCATTTTGGCTTTTTCAAAGTCTTATACCATTCTAAGTTCCTTATGATCACAGAAGAGCCTGCAATACTACCAACGTAGGGAAAGGCTACACAAACCCCCAATTGGAGCAAATCCATATATGTCATCTCAATCGAATTTCGCATCTGCAATTTCAAGGTGCTTTGCAAACATCATATTCAATTGAGCTATTTAAATAACATGTAAGCACGCAGGAAGCAGAAGAATAATTAAAAAATATATTAGGTTACGAGTGCTAGATTTATTTGGTCATGGGTTTCTGATAAGGATACGATATGCAATAAATTGAAATGGCGTAATACTTGTTTAATAAATTGCAGCATCTTAAGTTCTCTTATTAGTTTATCACTTTTACAAAAAGAAAAACCACTTTTCGCAAGAAATTGATCAGGTAATCAAATTTTGCTTTTTGCTGCAAGACGGAAAGGCCCAACACCAGTAGGAATAAGTACCATACCAAGACCTCCTAGAAGGCAAAAGAAGCTATTACAGAGGAACAATATATATGTATATACATGTTAAGCGAATAGAGGGATCAAGGTAGTTAACATGACTTGTGGACCCGCTCCAGCCGATTATGACAACACAGTTTCTCAAGTCAAGAAGGCAAGGTGTTGCATTGCTGCTTCTAACCACGCTCTATATTTTCTTTAACCTAGTTCATAAGTGCTAAAAATCGTGCATTACACAATCCAAGGCTGTCATCAGGTCAACAAGGTATTATAATTTGCGCTCGGTGAAAGGATGTAAAAGAGTTGTCAAATCTTTTCTGCCATTCGCAAAATATTTTTTTAAGAATTAGGTACAGACGACTTCATCTTTAAAACGGCTTTTAAACTCAAGAAGAAAATTACTTAAGATTCTATATGTTAACCGACTGCTTAAGTAAACACATAGGAAACGGCCTCTTACCTAGGTTAACAGACGCAAGCATTTGTTTATGATTATTTACCAAATAAAGAAACGTGCGGAGGACCCTTTTTGCAGTCCATCTAATATGCTGCTACAGACTGTGTAAAGAAGATCCCAAGGTAGACATTACATACAATTAGGTAGTAAAAAAGAATCTATTATAATATACAATGCACTGGGATTCAGAAGAATTAAACGATAGAGGCAGAGATGTACGAGGCACAAATATTTGCTTTTGCAAAAAACTCTTCAATTTGACGGCTAGACAAAGAAATCCATCAAAACATCATTAAACCCTGTACCATCGCAGTTTTTTCAGTATTAAGTTACTTGTATATGTTTCATTATGCCACAAAAGTGTTCTACACCAGGTGGGTCAATGCAGTCACTCCAGACTTCCAACTTGTTATTTTAAATACATATGCAACAAGATAGCGCCTAATAAAACGTTTAAATTTACATCGAAAAAATACCCAACAATGAAAAAATGATCTAATAGGATGCGCGCTGTGTCAATTATCAATAAAAGGCATTCAGATTCGCATGAAAAAGTCAAGTCATTAGAATTTCTACTTCAAAGTGTCATTTATAGCTACGCTTTTCCATGAGTGGTCTTGCCTTCAAAAGTTTTCGCTTCTCAATGGTAGCGTGGAGCGAACACACAGAGTGCTGCCTGGCCAATTTACCTCTGGATCATAGATGTGACGAATCACGTGAGAAATTATATACTTAGGCCAAAAAATCAAAAACAAAAATTTTTTTTAAAACACAAAAGATTATTAAGGTTTCTTCTGCAATAGTCTTTACAAAGTAAACACAGGCATCCGTACCTGTAATCCCCTTAATGTTTTGTTAAGCCGAGAATTCACGCTCTTCTTCATGGGTTCTTGTTCACATAAACTCATTTAAAATACAAGCTAAAAAAACAAAAATCAGTTTTTTTAAAAGATTAATGCCTTACATGGCTACGTAATGGATTCGGAAAAAATTCGCCAAGGGAAAAAACATCAGTTTGAGTAATTTAGTTGCGTTGTTCCTTAATAGTTGTCATAAATTAAACACGCAAATTAATGAAATAGCTTAAAATTGCTATTTACTGCTTTTTAACTTGTTGCATTCTTAAATATTGGTTTACGATTGTTTAGCTATCCTATTTTACAAAACGAGCGTCTCTGCCAATTGCCGCGTGGCCTGATCTGTTTGTGGTTCGCTGTTGGTTGGTTCGTGGCTCTCTCTCTCCTTTGTCTTTTAAAGACCGAGACCTCCAAAGATTAGGACTATAGACATCATGCTTGGCTTTGAAAAAGTGCCGATATTTTTAAATGATAAATTCGATTTAATTTAAGTGCGTACTGCACTGGTGTTAGTATGTGAACACTATTATTTCCTTACTTGTGTGATATAATACGGGGACGTCCAAATATTTTCTCCTTTTTGCTCCTATTACTAAGCGTAAAAACTTTCATTGGCATGGCATTAATGCTCTCATACTCACTTGTGCGCATCCATTCATACTCAAGACAATTGGGTGTAGTTTTAGATACCCAGTGGGTTCGATTTTGTTGTTTTTTTGTATGGTGCAGGCTTTTTCTTTGAACTACACCTATTCTTTTTATTGGTCTTTGTTCTAAAGGCTGCTTACCCTGTAGGGCTCTGCATTGTGTTCACACATAGGAGGTGCGTTCTGGGTTAATAAGCCTAGGAATTTTAGGGCTAGCATCTTTTTTGCACTGGCACAATGTAAATGAGTTATGGATATGCAAGGCGGTCTTGTTAACTATATCTCTAATATAGACTGTGGTTTGATCTCTTGTTTAGTTTGAAAACTTCTGGTCCCTACATTTCTTTTAGTCCGTGATTACAACAAACAAGCGTTCTCGTCCAATTCATCGGAAACAGAGGGCACTGGATAGCATCTAAGTTGAATTAGGTTATCATATTTTGGTCACCACACAAAGTCACTTGAAGGCTGCGGGATGTGTTTTCAACTCTCCAAAGCGTTTTTCTCGTTAACTGCTCATATAAGAACTTATTTATGGGATGTTCGGATCCTTTCTTGTTGATTTTTGTCATGGTAGTTCTACTGGATCTTTCAAGGAGGAGAGTTCAGATATTTATACGTACCTAGCGATATAGTCCATATCTAGTCCAACACCTTGGTAGGTACTTTAATGCTTTTGGTCGGGTTACGTTGTTCCTACATTTCTTCATCCCACTAGCGCACGATTGTCGTTTATTTGTTCTTACATTATTTTTTGCCTTGGCCAGGCTTTCATGCATTTATCAAAGACCTATTCATATTTACTCCATTTGCTATCCCATCTCGTATCCATCGATCTATCCATTTCCATATTCATGCATCTTTTACCCATTCGGTCACTATGAATTAGCATGTCAAGTAGGAAGCTCATCTCTGTTGACTTTGCGCTTTTATTTCAGTGGGAATAACTCTTGGTCCCTACGCTACTGTCATTATCATGAGTGTGGAAAGAGCAAAGGATATGGTGGAGTCATCACAAGGGGACGAAATCGATGACGAAATAGGCAGCTGTAGCGATCTGCGTCTCCTGGCGTCTGCAGACACAGCGGATCTGACAGCTCTGTCGGCAGAGGTTCAGGCCATCGCTCATCGTTTCAACGCCGAATTCGAAGCAGTACTGGCTGCTGGCGAGGCGGATTCGGGTGCTGGATCAGCAATTGTACAGCGTCTCCTACCCACTGTAGTTGTGGTGTTGGAGCAGCTGGACGAGTTTTACAAAGATCACGCCGCCTACAAGGCAGAGGTAATTCAACTTCGTGAGGAATCTGCCTCCCTCCTCAGCCAACTGGCCAAAGAAAAGGCCGCGCGTCGCGACACTGAAGATGTACGCAAACTCTCATCCTTGTTTAATCATCAGAGGAGGTCATATTTAGGACAAACTCAACACTTTCCAAGCTAACAGAAATATTTGTTTCGCCCAAAATTCAACACTTTTATTTATTGTTGTTTGTTTAACCACTGGCTGCTCCGATGTTTTTTGAGCTAGAGCTTGCTGATATGGTTTTGATTCAACCGCACATTCGCCATCTCGCTGTTCGTTAATAATTTAAGCATATCAGAGTCATCCATTTATCAATCCCAGATTCACTAGTTTATTCTTCCATCTATTGATTTAACCAATTATTCTACGAAAGCCTGAAAATGTTCGCGGATCTATTGATGTCTGTGATCTATGCTTTCTAGTGTTCTGAAGGTAGACAGCGCACATTGCGGATGTCATCATTGCTCTGCAACACACCAATGCAGGTTAGAAAGGGAAAAGCATCTTTCTTGAAGAAAACCTCTTTTTACCCGAACCGCCAGCATCAATTCCTCTAGCCCAAGATTTATTACTTACCTGTTGAAGAGATTCTTACACTCCTCTCGTACCTTTCTCTTCTAAAGCTGCTGATGCGAATGGAGGACCAGTTTGAGAGTGAACGCAAGATCTTGAACGAGGCGCTGGCGCGAAATGAGACGCAGATTCGACGCCTTGAAATGAAGTCGAAGAATGTCGAGGAGCAGCGTAAGTTATCACTGTCAGTGACAGCGGAAGATAGTGAGGGAGGCGGGAAAATTTAATTCTACTGCGCACTTCTCCCATGAAAAGCGCAGCATATGAACCTTTAAATCAATGAGCAGCGTTGCCAAAATCTCGCTTTTTGTAGTGCTGCTGTTGCGTGAACAGACGAGTGACAGCTTGATTCTTTGCTAAGCTCGTAGTTTTCGTCGGTAAAGCTTGCAGCTTTCTATAGTAAAGGCCATCCATCATTGGGGAGGAGGGCGCTTGCTTAGAATCTGATCTGTAATACCTTAGGATGGGTATTTGGACATGTTTTGCCATTTACTGGGCTTAAAAGTGCCAAGCTTCTGATGTCAAAGAGACCCACCAACAATAAATTCTTAATTAACGGCTCTTGAGAATTATTTATATAAAGTACTTTTCCGATCATAAGACAGCGGGTGGGTCAGTGGAGAATAGAATTCGATAAATCTATTGTTCTCTACCTCTCCTTCCCGCAGTCGCACGTATGGAACAAAAGGAGCAAGAATCCTTGAAGGAGAACTCCAAACTCCACGAGCGAATCAACGAGCTGTTACGATCCCATGCCGAGTTGAACGATTTCCTAAAGCAGTCGGCTGCAATGCCAGTCTACTTACTGATGAAGGGACGAGAATCAGGTGAGGGCAAGAGTGAATACTTTTTTCGAACAGTTCCCATCGAAGTACGTGTAAATGTGCTATAGCGTCACACAGGAGATTTAAAATGAGTGATTTGGACCTTAGGTAATCTTGAGGAAACAAAATCTGCGTCGGTAGCAATAGTTGTTTCTCTTCTTTTCCCTCTTTGCCTAGTTACCTCACGAGTGCCTGGAAATGCCTTCGATACAACAAGGTGAGTTCTCCTTGCGTTGTCAAATCTGCCATATTCTCTGCGTAGAGCCTCCTATTTTCGCCTTTTTCAGTGCTGGAGTCGGATTTGACGAACTCTCCGCAATGGAGAGCGATCTCAGTCCACCGGGTGATGAGGATCTAGGTGATTTTCTCTTCTCCTCCAATCCCCTAATGGCTTTGAGCTTTGTCACTGTTGTACTACTACTGTGATTGGCCACTTGTTAAACCAATTAGACTTTGGGTTGTGCATATACGTAGCTGATTGGTAGACCAGTTGTCTTATTAGCATAGCCTCCTCAGTATTAGGTGGCCTGGGCAAGGGCCCAATTTCTTTTATTCTGCATCAAAAGGAGAAATAATATCAATTGCATTGGAACCGACCCTCAAGGCTGCCGCGAATCTAGCTGTGGTTTACATTGTTAAAGCATGTACAATTTTCCTCTTTGCATGCGCCATCCCACTGCCAATTGGTTCTCCCACCCATTCTGGTGTTGATGATGCTGATTATGCTGCCTTGATTCGATTCCATATGCATGCTGCAATCGGCGCCATCAATAATCCTCATCATCAACTTCTTCCTCTTGAAATCGTATCCAGATGATCTGAGTCTTATGGTTGGTAATAGCTCTGAATCCGAAGCCATCCATGATCCCGGTAGGTCTTTAAGAATCAAAAACACTAAACTACTTATTCTGATTCTCAACCCCTTCGCAAACAATTTTTAGACGGAATTCCATGTAAGGCTCTTGACGCGCTTGACTAATCGTAGCGTGCACGTCTTTTGCATGTCCACACGTGCACATTTAACACTTTTCTGATTTTTTCCCTTGCCCCTCTCGCTACACACTTTTAGCCGGGATGCAAGGCGAGGTGAACAATTTGATCCGAGAGAACATGGAGCTGATGGAGACCAAGTGGGTTTTATTTGCCACTTTGCCTTACACTTCATTTCCATCTAGGAATGCGTTGAATGTTGTTAAGGACGATCTGCTCCTACAGAGAGATAACCTGCAGGCGTAAGTCAGCAGAAACTTATTACTATTGGCCCGTATCTATCCGTGGATGGTTGAATCTATGAATGAGCATTTGGGATGGATGGAGTAACGTATGAGGGATTATCACCAACCTTCTGTTCCTGTTTGCAGAGATAACAAACTGTTAACAGAGGCGGTAAAACAGCTAACAGAGAAACAAACAATGCTACAACAGGAGCTTATCAACTCGGATCAGATGCTCATGGCCGCACGAACTGAGATGGAGGGATTGAAGGCCATCGTGGAGAAAACGAAGCAAGGGGTGAGGCTAATGGCTCTCCTAGTTCGATGTTTCCCAGCCAAGCAAGTTCTTCATCCTTGAATGAATAGGTCTGCTTGATTGAATTAAGTGGTTTAACGACCGAGTTTCATGTCCAAGCATGCCGGTACTTGTCCTAAACTTATCTCGATGTTTGCCCACACTTGATCATTCTTTGTTTACGTAAGAAGCAGCGTTTTGTCGCACAGTCGACTTGCCGACACTGACAAACCTTTCCGATTTTTTCCAAATGGAAAGTGGTGAAACGGACCTAACACTAAAATCGCTTGTTCCTAAGATGTGTGAGTTTCTATAGGAAGGCGGAAGGAAGTTAAGTTTTTTTCATCTATAATCTCACCGCCATGATTACCAGAGCTTATCTTCTGCGGCAAACCATTACATCCCCTCTTCAAAACCTTGCAGTTATCAGTGCCTAGGTCACCATAGTCAGCCGAAACGATCATATTCAACTTTCTTTGAACCTCTTCTGATCTTGTAATTGAACGCCATCACGACTCTTTTGTGCAGCTGGCTTCACCTTTGTGGGATCCGGACCTACTCATTGACGGTCTCGCAAAAGAGGAGCAGTTTTGGTCCCAAACTGCGCACGTGTCAGGTGGGATGGAGTCCCTTTTCCACAGAATCTAGAGCCTATAGGAGTCTACGGCTCCTTAAGTTGCTTTGCCGTGCACGGCTGCTCACGTGACATCCCTTGACACGAGTTGGTATCCTTCTCCTCCGACTCCTTTCAACTTCACTATTTACGGCTAAGATATCAAATTCTCTCTCTTTTTCTCTTTTACAAATTTATTCAATCCAACCTTAGGTAGTCGTCGCATTTAACACTAGAACCATTATTGCTTTTAATTGGAGTCGCTGAGACGGATGTGCGTTACACTGCCACTCTTAGGAGCAACCTGTTCTCATTTAAATAGTTTCTACATGGAATTTTCCGTGAATATCAAGTCAATATTATTTCAGACTCCTTTATTTCCTTCTGCGAATTTGTCATATAAACAGAAGAACTTTATCACTTTTGATTAAAAGTGCTGGAACTGCACCAATGACAAATCTTCAATTTTTTTCCTCCCTTTTGCTCTGGATTGACAAGAAGCTCGCCACTAAGGGCTTCACCAAGGCGGAGATGATGCGCCTCATCGCCGACCGCAATTACTACAAAGAGCGTTTTCTGGAGCTACGCGATGCAATTAAACTCATGGAGGTGATCAGAGCCAGTCAGCGTGGTCACCCGGAGTTGCTGCACGACTTGCCACCCACCGTCACCGACGTGCAAGTGCATCAAAATGCCTCACCGCATCACCAGTTGAAAAGTGTCTTTGCTAAAATGTGAGTTGATGTAATTCTTGATTCGCGACAGGACAACCAGTCCTTGAGCTAAATCTACACCCCACTTTAGTATGAATCTCATATCTCTTCCTCGCTTGGACTTCGGATTGGACGTTACAACTGCCTCCGACGTGTAAGTCCTTTCAATACTCGAAGCAGAGGTCTTCCTCTTGTAGCGATGATTTAGAAAGGCGACATGATGACTGCGCTGATGCTAAGCCAGCGGAGGCAACATCAAGCGGGAGTGCTGCTGCACGCACCTTTCAGTCACAGCGGTGGATCAAGATTTACCAGTCCTCGACCACTGCGCCAACCTTCGGTTGGGTTCGCGGGTTTGGACGTGTACGGCAAGGCAAGGCTGAGTTGTCCACGGCCAAGAATCCCACCTCCCTCTTCAGCCCTGTCGCTCATCCTGTGCCCAAGAAGTGCCGTAGCATTGGACGTTCCGCGCTACGAATTGAGGTGCGTTTTGCTATTTCAGTCAGTTTTCCTTTTTTAAAGAAATTTAGAGTACAATGCCTTTCCGCTTTCCGTTTTAGTTGACTGCTGCACTGTCGGTAGCAGCTCCATTGGAGGGAAGTTGTACGGTAGGTTTTCATTGAGAACTTCGGCAAATTTCTGCAAAAAATTCTACTCGAAATAGCCGATTTCGTTTTCCTATTGGTCAGCCACTGTCCAATGGGAAATCGATCTGGTGGTGTAATAACCAATCACCCACGTGCGAGAGATTTAAATGAAATCTCTATAATGGGAAGATAAAATTGCAAGTTTGATTGCTGCGAAATTCGTTTCGTTTAACTTTGATGCTGACTATAAGATAAAATTTCATCCTAATTAAATTTCACTTGGTATTAACGATTCACCCGTTAGTAGCTTTTGTACCTTATTTTACTTTGGTCTGATTTTGGCGATGGATAACTGAAGCACCCAATAAGTTCCTATTTCAATTTTTTGGAATTTTTTTATTTGCCTACATATGAGCGTTATAGAATGCCTCGCTTCTCTTCCTCGCCTAACCAATTGGCTGGTTTTAAACCTACGACTACTCGCAATAAAACAAAGGGAAATAGGATTCGCTAGCTACGTGCGACTAAGCTGCCACTGCCCTTAACGTCCATCAGTTATCTGCCTGTCTTGTACTCACGCACTACGTCCCCTTGCTTACTCATACCTGTTGGCAAATTAAGCAGTCTGGTTTGGGATCCTGACAAGGCTCAAGTCCTTACCCTTTAAACCCAGTTTGCGACTGAAAGGGATTTTTTGTAGTGAAAATGATGAAGTTGATAGAAGTGAAAAAGCAACAATTGGTTTTGCCGACAGTATTGGCATCCGATTTTCTCCCTTTCCACCCTTACTATATCTGAAAGTGTCAGTGTGTATTTATCTGAGAAGGTAGAGGTACGGACGACTTCTACGGTCATTGTCATGCACCAGACATCGAGGAAGAAGTCCTGACTGCTATTGGAAGTGGACCCCTTTGGAATCTCTACAAAAGTGTCTCGCCTTAAGTCTGTGGTGTAAAAATGTCGGAGGTGCCACCCTTCCTTGTAAATTGCCCATCTCTTTTCGGCATTTTGAGAAGGTCGTTATCCGCCAAGACCCACAAACAGGACGTTTATTTCCATCTTTATTGGTGATCTACCGGTAGAGCGACCTTGCAGAAGTCGAGTGATCTGCACCTACTCAGCTTCACCCTAGCGACAGTGGGCAAAGTCTGTCGGTATGTGATTTAATTACCCAAGTCGGCACTTGGCAGGACAGGAGAGGCGTTGGGAACCTTAATGCAAACCACTTTAAAAGTGGATTAAACGCACCTTCCCTAGTCACAAACAATAATCACGGATTCCACTGCGTGCATTTTAGCAACACCTCTGGCTCATTGGTCGTGGTGCGGCGTCGGAAGCAGTTCCAGGCAAGAGGAAGCCGAAGAATGTCGGCAAGTTGTACATCTTTGATCCCCTTCAACTGAACGATGCTCTGGTGAGCATGGATCTCGATGACGACTTTCTACCCATCTCTGCGGGTCTCTTCTCCGTGGCAGGTGGGTTGTGGAGCGCTGTGCTAATATCATTTCTAGCCTTCGAGCTTGTTTGCTAATTATCCTGTATTCACCCATCCTTCTGTCAAAAATTTTCTTTTGGTAGGTACTGAATGTTCTCCACCTCTAGCTAAGAGTGGGCGCTTCATAGTACGGGATTTCCAGAGTCTTTCCAACTCCGGAACACAGGCTAGTGAGTTAGCTCTACACTCATTTAACTTTCCTGGATCGATTTAACATTTTGGAGGAGGGGCAACTAGGTAGGAAGCTTTGGCCATTGCTTTAGTTCACTTAATGGATTTCTCTTCGCGGTTATATCCGAGGTACACCTGCACCGTGGTGCATCCAATCCCTGTGAACCTACTTGTTCTACTACGAGAGACGCCTTCTATTACAGAACCACTGAATAACTACCGCGTTTTGATCGCTGCCTCGGATGGTCGTTTCCTCGTCTGTGCGACTACCAGCAATCCCGACGCCGTCTCTGAGGATAACGTCTGGGGGGTGACCCTCCTCTTCGCCTTCAAGCTGGCTAATCCGGGTGAAGCGGCCACTGCAATTGTGTAAGTTGGTGGTGTTAGCGACTATCAAGCTTCATTCCCTTTGTGTTCTGTGGCTATGATCTTTTAATTTCCTAGTTCCCTTGATCACCGTATCTGTCTGGGAGTTCTCAACTCTGCCGGATCCAACCAGCTAGTGACCCTGAAGTGGTACCTCAACTCGAGCACAGTGCCTGGCAACGATATCGAGTTGAATCGGGTGTTACGGGCAACAGCCCTCTCTTTGCCGAGCGGTTCTGCAGCTCCCAGTGGACCCATTCTTCTCTCCTCAATCTTTGGGCATGCCTTCTGTTGCCTTGGCACCGTGGGTGGGGGTGCTCTGCATCGATTTGACATCAATGCTGATACATTTGTTGCGCAGTAAGTATCTGGCGCTTATTTAATTTTTTTTAGTGGAAATGAGGTTTTGTACGTTGGGTCACCTCCCTCTTTTTCTCATAGTCTGGCACTCCCCTCACAGACGCCCTGTCTCCACGCTATCGCTGTTGGCAATGAAGGTGCGACATCGTCGGCTGAGACCTCCTCCTCGATGTCTCGCCGTCTCATTTGGCTGGCAGTATCAGGCCAGAGTCCACCAACACCGACGACACAGCAACGCAGCAGCGAGGAGGGAGGGGAGAGTGTGTGTCTCGGACCTCTCTCACGTCTCCTCTCGGTTTGTGCAGATAATCACGTCTTCCTGCATAAAATTGACCTTACTAGTGTCCTCATCTCGATGATCGGTGAGTTCGCTTATGTGTCTTTCTTTCCTCTTCTTCTCTGCCCCGCTGATTAACTGAAATCGTAGGCTTGGTACCGTTGACGAATCGAAAGATCCACATTGGAATTGTACTTAAAGGCGTTGAAGATGTCATGTGCTTCTGTGAACTCCAGCTTAATGCGGCTGGATGGTAATTACGGCATCCACTCTCTTTTTGCAGACACAACCGGTGTGCTGGATCCAGTGGACCTGACCGTATCGCGTCTCCTTGTGCAGGGCACTGAGTGCATCTGGTTCGCTACGCGCTGCGGCCTCATCGGCCGCTTCTTTATAGCCTTCCTTCTCAACGGTGAGCGTGTGCGCACATATTTTCGGATTGGGCTCTTTTATCCTCCTCTTTCTTCACCCATCATATTTACGTTCAATCCTAGCCCATCATTCATTCGTTCATTCATTCATAGGCCTTATTTGAAACATCAACAAACGCACTTCCAAACAGCGTGCTATCAAAGTCATTCATTTGTCTTCTGTGTTAAAGGCCGTAAAATATCAAATTGTTTCCTTTTTAAGATGCTGCAGACGGCTCACCAACGGAGGTGCTTAATCAGGATGCCATATCCCTCAGCTGTCATGCCTACAGGCGGCCTGTCTCCGCACTGATAGCCATCCGAAGTTAGAACTCGAGTAACCTCCTCACAAAGACTTCTTGTTGGTCTAAATAAATCCATATCCCACTGTTTTTTAGACCGAGAGGAGGGCAAGGAGAAGGATGCTTCCACGTTTAACGATCAAGCGTCATTTCTGGTGGTTGCCGTGGGTCACGACTATGCGTACCTACAGACCTCCTCACTTACCCCTCCGGTGTGCTCCACTAAATCTCCTCTCGTTTCTGGTGGGTCTAATTATTTCCAGCACGTAAAGCATCAGTCGTAAAACTACGATTACTCTACTTAAATTATTAAAATAGTCAAATATGCAAGCTAAACTAGTATGCTAAGTGTATCCACTTTACTTGCCAATTGGGTGAGCAGGCATTAAATAAGTTAAAAAATCAAGATAAATGCCTATGGAAACGTTCTAAATGATAGGCTTACTTGGCTTCTATCAGTAACATAGCAGTTGTAATCAATTTTAGCGGTGAATCAACGCTTTCAGAGTTCGCCTGGTGCGCATGCTATTGTTTGGAGTGTCTCCATGTGACTGTGATAAGGGTATTAGCTTGTGAAGGAAAAAAAGAGGCTAGTTTACTCAGCCCTCTGGTTTGCTTTACTTTCCCCCCAGTCTTAACCCAACCCTCTCCCCACAACTTTCGGTTCCGGTAATTCTTCGCGCGTCACCTTTTTATTTTTATTGCGTTTGTTACTTCTTCATGATCATTCTTCTCGGAGTATATCCAACTATCCAACTCACTCTCAACCATGACATTTCATCCTGCAACCCTATGTCTTTTGCTGGATGAAACTTTCGAACTGATTTACCGTTTCGGGAGCGAGAGTTAAATAAATTGTTGCGCATTTGGAAGCATTTAAATCTGCGGTTTATTAATACGTAACTTTGCTCCTGTTTTGCCATGGTCTTGTGGAGGAACAACTAGGTTTGAAAGAAACCGGTGATGACATCAGTACTGTCAAAAAGGAGTTGCGTACATTTCACGACTACTTGTACGTAGAATACGGGGTGGGGCGCGCAGGGCTAATGTCGTGCTCAGCCATGTGTTCTACAAAGCAGCTTGTGTAGACATTAGTTAAATGCTGTGCCCATAAGCGATAACGTTTGGGCCGTCTATCCGGTACAGTTGCGGGTTCGAGGCGCTGCAGTTGCCTGTTATGGTAAAATATGCAGTACAGAAAAAAATCAACAAAAAGAGTAAAAAACCAAAAAAGCAGAGAGAAGACGGGGGAATTTTATCAGAGATAAGGGGTACTGTCATAATTTGCCAAAAAGCTTGGTTTTTTAAACCCAATCCTAAAAATATAAAAATTAAAGCAATTTATTACAAATAATCTTTAATTTTTAAAACAAAAAATTTTTTTACTAAGAAAATTTTTGTGGACTAAATCCTGAAATAAATTGTTTTAATTTGTACTTTACGTGTTGTGCTTTTCGGATCTTGTCGTTTTTTCACATCGTCTAGTGGTTGCGTGTGTGAGACCATCTAGTTCATTTTGTTTGCGTTTTCGATAGAAATAGCGTAAATTTCAAATGGTTTTGCCTAAATTTTTGCCACAGTGATGTTTTATGTTGCTAACCAAAACGGTTCCCTAACATTTTCAAGCCAGCTTTTGAAATTTAGCAGGCCTTCTTTCCTCATCTTGGTTTTTGTTGAAGCAATTTTCTTTCTAATCAGATATCTCTTTGATATCCTCGTTTTAGGTCAAGAATCTGGCAATGTCGGGAGCTGCTACTTTACCCGATGGCCGTCTGGTTGACTCGTTGAAAGTTGTGGAGCTTAAGAAGGAACTGGAAGTTCTTGGTTTGGATAAAAATGGACTTAAGAAGGATCTCGTGCGACGTCTTTCGGCGGTAACATGCTGTTGCGGTGATGCTTTCCCTTATAACTGCTGTCTTGTCACTAACGTTGCTCCCTTATTTGTTTTATATAGGCGCTCTCTGATTCTGTAAATACCCAGCCTTCGTCAGAAGCGGATTTTGGCGAAAAGTAATTTGAACATTTTGTTACTTGGTCTTATTCTATTTGTTAAATTGCGCACCCTTTTCGTCTTTTTTTAGAGTTCCAGAGAAAATGGTACGCTAATCCTTATATCCAGCCTGCTAATAGCTGTCACTCGTCGTTATCATATTCCTTAAATGCTGATTTTTGCCTCAGGTTCCCAGTACAATAGGATTTGACAAGAACTCTCCCTCTAATCCTGATTCAAAGTCGGGTAAGCCACTGTCATTCTCATTTTCCTCAGAAACACTCATACATTTGTTTAATTTTCCACTTTTTTCTTCAAGGTGAACCATCGGAATCTGATACAGATCGAGGTGAGTTTGTTACCTCTCCGGAATACGTAGATAATTCATCTTGCGTCGGGTTGATTTTTATTTTTGTATAGAGTCACCTGAACCTGATCTGGGCTCAAGTAAGCTGGTCCTCACTCTAAGTATGCTTAAACACTATTACTAATTTTGATCAAAATGTACTTTTCTCCCAAAAAACAGAGAAATCGGTGGAAAAAATCGGGAGCCTCGGCGAATCGAAAGCTTCTGTGGGCGCCGTAGCTCATTCTCCTGCGAAGGCCGATCAGGTTGAACAGGCGACAGAGGTACTTGAACCGGTTTTTTCCCTTTGATCCCTTTGCCTGTAAGTTCCTCGGAAGGTAAACTTTCGGCGCTCGCAGTTTTTCTATACCCATTTTTTCGCTTTCTTAGGAAGCTGATTCCTGTAGGACGCTACTGTGTTGACTTCTCTGCAGCTTACTTCGTTTACATCTCGTTAATTCGGCATAGATCACAATCGCTTGGAGACCGAAACGGCCTCTGTAGCTTTCCCAGCATCATTAGTTCCCATTAGCCCATTGATAAATTTGGGTGCGAATTGCCTCCTAATCCTGCTTTTTTTAAATTCACACATCAGAGATTAACCCCTGAGAAGGCAGATCTTCAAGTTTCAACAGAGGTTGCGACTCCACAATCCGAGATTACGAACTCTCAGCTGGCCCAAGAACATGCTCGTGGAAGTTCGCCACCGGTCGTCGAAGTCAGTGTTGAACTGCATGAAGAAGAGGAGGACTATGGGGATGAGGAAGAGGAGGAAAAAGAAGTCGAGAATGCTCGGAAGAAGGAAGGAGCCGAAAGGTCCGTATCTTTGGCGGATACAGCCTCTAAGACTTCCCCTCCAAAAAGTGGTGGGGATGAATCTTCCACCTTCAGAAAACCGGCTTCCCCTCCACCACCTAACGCTTCTATTCCACCTTCGGTGAGGAAGGGTGAGTTTCCTTGTCTTGTAGTTACAGCTTTTTAATTTGTGGCAAAAGTTGGTCCTCTCTCTTTGACTCCTTTCATACTGCCACGTACCATGAACCTCTGTAGTTCGATTCTAGCAAGTTGGAGCTTATGTTGACGCCATATTCGGGGAAGACTTTCATCCCCCTGTTTCAACAGCAGCATAATCTGCTACTACATTTGGAGGTATCCTAGGTTGTTGATACAGATTTAGGAGTGAGGTGATTAGGTTATCACTGCCTTCTTTCCTTTCCATAGAGACTCGCGTTGTTGGCTTCACTGTGGAGGCTCCAGAACGCGTGAACCCTGCAGCAGAGGCGAAGTGTTCGCCCTCGAGCCTCGTTTACATCCGGTGTCTCGTGCGTCCCTTCACAGCCACTCAACTGGCCACTATGTTAGAGACGCACTTCGGCCGAGCCTCTGAGCTCTGGCTCGATCGTATCAAGTCAACAGCTGTCGCCCGTTTCTCCAACGAGGAAATTGCTGCCAAGTGAGCAAGATTCCTCCGTGAAAATAGTCTTTGAAGCCTTAAGATCTGTTTATGTGGCTTTATCTTCCCCTCCGCCAGGTGTCGTGATGGTCTGGATGGCTGTCGATGGCCTTCCATCAATCCGCGCATTCTCCAATGTGAATTTGCTTCAGAGGCCCTCCTCGCCTGGCTTAAAGAACACGGCGAAGCGGGCGATAAGCCTCCGCCTAGACATCTCCTTGCCGGTGGCGGTACTACGAACGCTGTTTCCGCAAGTAAATTTACGTGACTGATGTAGTGGGATGTAGTGTTCTCCAAACTTCTCTTTTTTGTCCCCTTATAGATGAGAACAACAGCAGCAGTGTGGAACGAAAACGCCCGGAAAAGTCACTGGACGATGTCGAGGCTGCGGGTGGCGCGAAGAGACGTAGGATGGTTGGTGGTGAGGGTGTAGCAAAGCCAACGGAAAAAGAGGGAGAAGGGCGGAGCAAACGCGATAATAGAGGTAGACCTCTATCCAATCAACTTACACTAGGGCCTTGTGACATCGTGATTGAGGTATCAACTCTATCATTGTAGAAGAGGAGTCTTCCAAGACTCTAGACGATCTTTTCAAAAAGACTGCGACGACACCGAGCGTCTATTGGCTACCACTCACCGATGAAGCAGTAGGTTGAGCCTGTTTTAATTATCACTCCTTGAATTCATCCCTCATCATTCGACATTTTATGGACCCGATCTAGTAGAAGGTTAATTAAACCTGGGTCGGCTGTTCATCCAAAATTTTGAGCCCGGCAAGTGATGCACTTTTCTTCCTAGGCGGCAGCTCAATTAAAGGCGCGCAAACAGACATACCTGGCGGAGAGTACACGCCGCCCAGTACCGAAACGCAATGTAGAGGAGCGGAGACGCGAAAATCGGAGTCCCTTTACCGGAGAATTTGGGAATGGAACCACCAACTCTGCATCGAACCCCTTACTCCCTCCTGACGCTTCAGTGAAGGAGAAGCGACAACGGGAAAGGGTGAGTGAATGACGTTTCTAAGGGCCTTGGTGAAGATTCAAGAGTGTTCAAACAAAACACTTAGACGACTTTCGTTCTTAATGGTTCGAGGAACGCCTTTTGTCCTTTTCTGTTCGAACAGACCCCATCGCCGGGGAACAAGCGTGCACTTCGAGAGAGACGTCGTTCTCCCTCACCCAGGCGACCACGCTATGCCAATAGAACGCCCTCACCCCGGTTTGGAGGATCCTCTTTTGTTGCCTCCAACACTGCCGCCGCCACTGCAGCTGAATCGCGACATCCACCGTCGCCCCCGCCGAACTATCGTCGGCGCACTCCACTGCGTCGATGAACCGAGGTGGAGTGGAGACAGCGGTTCTAAGCTGTCTCCACTTTGATCTCCAACCCTACCACCTATCATCTTTGTGTGTGTAATCAATTTAAAACGAAGTGTTTTTATCCGCTTTCTCCGGGACTTCTACATTTTACGGCTTGGAGACCGGGTGGTGCTCTATGAGGACAGGACCAACAGTTCGGTGGAGCAAAGTACAAAGTGGCCTGACTGCGTTCTCAATTCTTCGTCGACTGAACCGCAATCTCGGTGTTCTTTCCATCTTTCGTGCTGTTGATATGGGAAATGGCGTTTACCGCCTTCTCCGTTGGGGTTGTGGAGTTTGGATTTCTTAGCAGAGGAGGGATAGAAAAGTTGACTAATTATGGAGGTGGACGGAGTTCATCGCGACGATATGTCACGCTTACTTGGAACTTTTTTATGGGTCGCATTTGTTCCAACAATTGCAGAAGTTGGAATCTACCCATTACCATCTATTCAGCGTGGTAGGCTATCAAGTTACCGCACCCCGGTGTTTCGGTGGTGATGGTCTCCTGTATAGCTATTACTGTGGGTCGCTTTGAAAAGCAAGGCAAACAACCATATTGGAAGAAAAGGGGAGGTAGTTGAAGTGTGTTGCCTGGGTGGCGTCGAATATTATCTCTCGTGGTAACGAGTATTGTCACTGTCTCAAGTGACCATCCGCGTCGCTTGATCGTCTTTCGTTTTTAGAGCTGTACCAAGCCATGGAAGGGCAGTCTACTACATTGCCGGCGTCGTCAGCGTCGTTTTTCGAAAGAATGCTTAAATTCGCTGTCAAGGTGCAACTGTGGGGGGCGACTGGACGCCGATGGGGTTATGAAGCCTTTGACATTCTGATTAGCTAGAAGGTAGAGGTCGATTCGTAGTCACCTTCATTAGCAAGTAGACATCTATTTTGCGTAGAATAAAGTTATTTGCGAGCTGAGACGCCAAAAATGCGGATAGAGGCTTGGTTGGTAGTTTGATTGGCACGCGATAGCCGCGTACTACCTGCGAAGTGGACTGGAGGTGATGGTTTCTCTTAGCGGGGAGCCAAAAGTCAACGATAGAGCGGAAGCGAGTATGTTAGTCTTACTGGATCTCCATTATCGTTATTTACCTGTCAAACTATTTAGGATGACAGAAGCCAAGTTCTCCACTTCCTGAAGCATTGTCAGAACACTATAGTTCTTTGGATGAACAGTGTAAGATTGGACGACCTCATAAGTATACCGAAATTCTCCAAGATTGGACGGGTAGCAATTTGATTTCTTGGGAGGACAAAGTTTCAACAGAGGTGAGGATATTCTGACGCTTTCAGACTTAACTGAGTCTGAACTGTCAGGACTAACCAACAAATACCAGGTGCCTTCATCTTCCGTTGATCTTGTCTTCACATGAGTGATAGAGATCGCTCCCCAAGTTGCCGATGGCGAGTTCTGACCTCTGCTTAAGGCATGCCAGTGAGAAGCTCCCTGACCTCGGCAATGGCACAGAATGATACCAACCACACTATTAGCAGCAGTGCAAGTGGAAAAGGGAGGAGACCAAAAAGCGCTTTTGAAGGTCAGACTCCCCTCAGCCACGGTAAAGAAAGTAGAAAGCGATAATAGCTGGGATCACAAATCATCGTCACTCATAATTATTACATCATTTTGAACAGTAAATAATAAGTGTAGTCTCAGGCGTATGAAAGACCAAAAGAGACAATGAAAGCAGATGGAGAGCAGGCAGGAGCAAATTTACAAGCAAGCGACAATGTCGGAGAGACGATCCAATACCAGGAAAAAGTGAATGCGGTAGAATCGGGCGTGGTCTAGCAGCACGACGACACAGGTGGTCTGTCATCAGTCAACATCACCCGCTTTCTGCTTGCTTGGGCGGGCATATCGTAGCCCTCTTTGATGCCGTCCCATCCACTCATGGGTCCCAACTACAAAGAGAAGGCAAATCACGGTGTACACACCCTTCGTCCTCGCATTGAGCGACAGAGAAGGTCTACACTACCTGCTTAACTGAATTTTATTGTTACTGATTGACAATAAATGGTAATTTATCCACCTGAAAACGGTTAGAGTGCACCACCAACCAAGTGGTGAGCATGATCCCAGGTAAAAGGCAAACCGGTTTGTGTAACTCAGAATAAGATCAAGCAGCATTCCTGGTGGAATGCTAGGTACCATCGAGTGGACAAAGAATAATGACGAAAATGAAACACATACTATTCTTGAGACAGCAACCGAAGAAATGCTGTGTTCTAGCATCGGTCAACTGCCTTTCAAGCTGTATGACAGCAACAGCAAAAAATGAGATCCTGTAAATAAACAGGGCAGCAGCGAAATCCAGCTAATTGAAACGATGAGTTAAGAATGATGAGAAAATACTTCAGAGATGTGATTGGGTAATTCGAGAGAGAAGTACAGGCCATAATGATGCGCCCTCAACGTTAGAACCGCATAAATGAAACGAGAAATTGGGAATAAAATGAAGTGAATGCAAATGCAGGATTTCATTTTCGAAGTCAAACTTGGAAAAGTAAGAAAACAGAGGGTTCGACGGCTACAAAATACCGATGATTTTGCAGCTGCCATGTGGATTGTCCAAAACGAGAGATGGAGGAGCTTTCGGGAAATAAGGGAGCAAAAGATAGAGCCATTTACAGTGGTGAGGTTAAAAATTGGCCAAACAAAACCTTAACTAAGTTGCGAAGGTAAACCAAACAGTAGGAACTAGGAATAGAACAATGAGTAGCCACCCTGGAGGAAATATGAGGGACCGAAATAGTCTGAAAAACTGATAGAATAAGGAGAAAAATTGCTTTAACTTTTGGGTTGACGACACAAGGGACCCAAAACTGAAAAAGGCACAGCGGGATAGAAAATCTGCAGCACTGCAATGCATTTCTTCATAGAGGTGGATAAGCACTACTCAACAAAAAAGGCTCACTCTCGTTGAAACCAAAATCAAATTGGGCTAACCATGACATCGATACACAAACTCACATTTCTAAACGCCCCGGCCTGCATCTGTTGGTAGACGGTTTCTGCGAGCAATTTGAACGCCAATTCGACGTTATGGCCTTGCAGAGCTGAAGTCTCAATGTAGGAAATGCCAAGACTCCCTGCCAGAGCTTCTGCTTCCGCACTCGTCACCTAGGGAAGTGATCGAGGTGAAATAAACACAGCTTACCTCTCGTTGGCTGTCCAGGTCCGACTTTTGTCCACAAAGGAGGAGCGCGGGGGAGTGACATTTCATGTTGCTTACGGCGTCCTCGTACCAACCCATTATGTGCTCAAAGGAAGTATGATTAGTAATGTCAAAAATCAGAAGGGCGCCGACAGCATTGCGGTAGTAAGACCGAGCAATTGATCTGCAAATTTTTACAATAAAGTTTAGGGGCCAAACTTACTTAAACTTCTCCTGACCGGCTGTATCCCAAAGACGAAGCTTAATCACGGTGCCATTGGAAAGTGCTAAGTTACGAGAAGAGAAATCAACGCCCACAGTGGGTTCGGCTGAGGATAGTTTACCCTCACAAAAGTACTGAAGTAGAGACGATTTTCCGACAGTACTATCACCGATTAAAATAAAGCGAAACTGGTAACTGAATGAAGGATTCGCCATTGGAAAAGGACTGGAGATGGCAGAACCAGACCTTTTAAAAGAAGCAGCAAAGGCAGAAGAGGACTCGCTGCATATTTGAAACATTAAAACTTTGAGGAATTCTAAGTGATGACATGCGATGCGTTGGAGATAACAGTTCATATTTGGTGTGTCTACGAAAAAATAGGCAATCACAAGCATCAAAAACTACTCAATAGACAAATATTAGCCACACTGTAGGGAAAAATACGAGGGACAGTATTGCATGAAGAATAAAACAGATTGTCTACTAGTTTTCTAAACCTCTACGGTAAAGTTACAGTTGTATTACCAAGAAAGATGTGAATGCACAATTTTAGCTTGGCGCGTAAAGCTCAATCGGCACTTGTTTGTGTATTTACCTATTTCTAAACAAAAAACCAACGCACAAGGGAAAAAAATGGCAAAAGGTAAATGCGCTTGCGTCAATGCGTGGGCAAAATCACGGAAGTAGCATGTCTCATGCTTATCACAAAAAATATAGGTTCTCGCCAATAAGTAGACTAGCTGCTTTCAATTTAATTAATGACTTTAGACACAAAAGCTCGTCCCAATTGCGTAGTTTCATTTCATAGGCTACTTTTTTTAAAAGCAACATATCGTAATGCTGTTCTTTTAACTGTCTAATAATAGGTCGCGCCGAAGGCCTCTTCATTTGACGAAAACTTACGTCAAGCTGAGGTGCCTCTTTTTTACTGTATAATCAATCTCATTGTTTATGTTTTTTCTCGTCCGTTAATTTCTCTCATTTTATTATTTTATTTGCTTTCAAAAGAGTTCTCTATTATGATTCCATATACTCTTTTTTGATGGCCTGTGTAATTGTGCCTTCCTCAACGTCATCGTCACATTGTTTAATCTTTTTATGTTTTCCTTATTATATAACGGGTAGCAAAATACTTCCCAATGTAAGTAATCTGAGATAGACGAATTCCGCGTGTTCTTACTGTACGGTTCCATGATTTTCGGTTAACTATTATTTTTGTTTCGTTTGCCAATGTTATATTTTGATATTTCGACAGCTAATCATTACACCATTGGTTTCCAAAATTTCAACCTAAACGCTTGCATCAACTGCGTTTTAGATGCTCCTGGACACATCCTTTTTTTTCCTTTCCTAGATGCTTCCCCCAATGCCACCCATGCAGCAGCAACCTCAGCTGCAATCAAATCAGAGCAGCCATCCGGGTTACTTATACACACAGCCTACTCCTGAATCAATGCTTACTCCAAAAATTCATTCCACAAACGGGTAATTTTTTTTTTCCTAACTTCTTTCCTGTTTCAGTCCACCCGTTCCACCAGTGCCGTTCGAAAACAGAGATGAAGCCGCCCTAGCGAATCAAGTCAGAGCCTTGAACTTAGCTCATTCAGGCAACACCTACTCGGGTAGTTATGCGGCACCACTTCAGCAAAATCTGATGAACAACTACCCCACACCGTTGACATACACCAATAACCTTCAATCAACGCCGCCGTCTATGGCTGGTCCTCCTTCGACGACGCCAACGGTGATGGCGAATTCTCCTCTAATGCCGCCAACAGCTTCTGTACAGGCTCATTATCCGGCACCACAGTATGACCAGCAAATGCAGCCTACACCGATGCAACCACAGGCATTGTACCGGGGCGGGTACCCACCGGTTGGAATGATGCCACCAACACCACCAGCTCCACAGCCTGCTATGCCTCAGAAAATGCAATCAGCTCGAGCGATGGCAGATAGTATGCCAAATGCTATTGAGGTAAACGCAGGGTCCTGCACTTTACGTTGTTATTGGATCATGTGTGCTTGTGGAAAGCTAAATCTATGGAGAGTCAGATTCTTTTTTCTTAATGAAGTGTTCCACTTTGATAGTTTCTAAGTGGTTTAAATTACCATAGCTTCATTGCTCTCGCCATAATTATAATTGTTTACCAGGTATTATTTGCCATCTTATGGTTGCGCCAAACTGCATTGTTGACGAATTGGATGACGTTAACCAATGGCATGGATGTGGGATGATTATGGTCTGAGGATACTCGAATGTTATCTGGCTCTTTGAGTCGAGATTTACTGTCCTGTTTGGAAAGGAAATCTTATGGACCAGGATGATTGCCTTTTACTACTCTGGTGGATTTAAATCTGCCTTGCTGATAATTTAAACATCTTTGGTGGGATTTTCTTAACGGTTTGCGTGACATTCAAGCATTCCTAGGTGTAGGTAAGGCGTATGTTCAGAGTAGCTGCTTTGTTCTCATCCTGCAGTAGCCTAAACGTGTATTTCAACTCCCAAGTTTTATTTGTGGGTATGGTTCTTTTGATGAAGTCCGACCTCAAATTTGAGGCCCCGGAAAGGCTCTTTTGCAAGAATCTTTGATAGTCTCCAGAGGTGAGAGTAATGCACTGGGGACACCTTGTTGAGTCCTGCCTCCTCTTTACCCCCACAGGTGATTGAGAATGATCGAGCTCAACGTGGTGCCGCCTCGGGAGTGATCTTCCAGACTAGTACGACGGGCGTAGCCCCACCGCTCTCCACCACCGACTTTGTGTGCCGTGACGAGGGCAATTGTAACCCACGTTTTGTACGCTCCTCCCTCTATAACGTGCCAACAACCGCGGATCTGCAAAAACAGGTCGGTTTGCCCTTTGTCCTCAGTATCCAGCCCTTCGCACGCCTTCACCCAGACGATCAACCCCTCGTACTCACTGACATGGGTCCCCAGGTGAGATGTCGATTCCATTTCTCCTGAACAAATTGTGTTTTTGATCTTTAATCGATGAACAGTTTGGTAAATTCACGTTTTAAGAGTTTGACAATCAGGATCGAATAATACATAGAAAATTTTGGGTGAGAATTTGTATTTCAATGGTTTCGATTGTGAGTTTTGAGGAATTATCAGAAGCAGGGTTGATCTGACAGCTGGTTTTTTGCCAACAGATATTCTTCTCTATTCAAAAGGCACTTTTGATAATCTAAAAATGAGCTAAGAAGTATTCGATCCAATTTAAGTCATTCGAATGTTCTCCAAAACAGAGCCTAGTGTTACCAGCGAAGCATTCCATTGCTGGGAAGCTATGAAGGCTCTTTTCCCCTCCTCTAGGGACCTGTCCGCTGTTCTCGCTGCAAGGCATACATGTGTCCCTTCTTCGTATTTATTGATGGAGGACGCCGTTTTCAATGCAGCCTCTGTGGAGCATCCACGACAGTGGCGCAGGAATACTTTGCCCATCTGGATCACACAGGTCATCGAATTGACGCCTTCCAACGTCCTGAGCTCTGCCTTGGCTCATACGAGGTGGTTGCCACGGCGGAGTACTGTCGTGACAATACTCTGCCTTTGCCGCCGGTCTACATCTTCCTGCTGGACGTGTCAGCTACCTCAGTGAGATCGGGATTGGTCAACCTCTTCTGCTCCCGATTCATCACCGACATCCTACCGCACCTGCCTAGGTAAATTCTTTACCCTAAAGTTCTACTTATTCAAGTTTAAGTAGGTATTTGAATTCATCTGATTTCCTACCTTCAGCGCTTTTTTGAGGGTGCATGATCAGGAACCGTTTTTTCGTTTAAAGCTCCAGTATACAAAGCCGATTCGGGATTTAATCAAGAACTATAGTAACTATAAAACTGCCGTTTTAGCGCTAAGGAGAGTTTTGCTTTGTACTCTGTCTGAGCCGATGAATGTTCCGGCCTTAACTGTCAGTCCACTTTCTCTCCAGAGACAAGCAAGATATAGCCACTGGTGCGGCATCAGCGAACAGTCCGACGCCAATCCTTATTGGCTTCATAACTTACGATAGCCAGTTACATTTCTACAACCTCGTTCGGGTAAACCCGACTGAAACCAATTCGGCCACTCTACCAAAGGCGCACATGAGTGTGGTGGCGGACACCGCCGACGTTTTTGTCCCTTCTTTGGAGGGATTTTTGGTGGAACCCAGTGCAGCTGCTCTGACCTACCTACTTAGTACTATTCCGGGTCAGTTTGCACAGCTGCAGAATGCTGCTGCCAGTGCCAATCTCCCAACGCCAGAGCCGATACTAGGACCCGCGGTACAGGCTGGTCTGGAAGTTTTGAAAGCAGCAAATCGATGTGGAAAACTCTTCATCATGCATTCATCGCTGCCTACTGCAGACGCACCTGGAAAGCTGAAATTTAGGGAGGATAAGCATCTCATCGGGACGGATAAGGAGAAGACTCTACTTCAGCCGGCCACCGACTACTACACCAAACTGGGAAAGGAATGCGTGGAAGCGGGAGCTAGTGTTGATCTCTTCCTTTTCCCCAACTCTTTTATCGATGTTGCGACGATCAGTGAGGTCCCCAAGCTCACTTCGGGTAACCTCTTCAAGTACTCATACTTCCAAGCCGATTTGCAAGGCGATCAATTTATTGTGGACCTGCGAAATGCTGTGGCATTACCGGAGGCCTTCAATGCGGTTATGCGAGTTCGTACCAGCACCGGAACGCGACCCTTTGAAACGCTAGGGAATGTCAACCTGCCCAACACAACGGATGTAGAGTTTGCGGCGTTGGATGCTAATCAGACAGTGACATGCGAGATCAAATATGACGATAAGCTGAGTGAGAATGACTTTGTCTTTATTCAGGTGAGCTCCTTGATGCTCCGCTTCACTTCTTAATTTATCGAAGCCAAACTTCCTAACTTTGCATTGCTTTAGGTGGCCGTGCTTTATACCTCAGTGGGCGGTCACCGTCGCTTGCGCATTCACAACCTTTCTCTGTCCACCTCGTCGACACCAGCGGATGTTTTCCGTCTCGCCGATCTCGACACCCTCCTCACGTGGCACGCGCGGCTAGCGGTGCAACGCGCTCCCGTTAGTCGCTCTCCCTCTACTCCACTGACCGAAATCACTTCTGCGGTGGCCACAGCGCTCGCTGGCTACCGCCATCTCTGCACTAACTCGGGTGGTAGTGGACTGGGTGGCGTTGGTTCTAGTCCCGGTGAATTGGTGCTGCCCGAGACAATCAAACTAATGCCGCTCTACGCTCAATGTCTGGTCAAGACAGATGCTATCCGATCAGGTGAGCTATGCAATCTGCCGAACTTGTTGGACAGTCAAGTGAACCATCGCTGTAATTTGTTATTATCACGGCGAATGAACATTAATTTTACCGGATTCTTCATGCAGCCAAGAACACCTCCATCGATGATCGTGCCCACCTCCTCTTCCTGCTGAATGCAATGAGTCCCAAGGCGACAAATAACTTTATCTATCCACGAATTCATCCTCTTGTAAGTCGACTTCTTTTTGGCCGTTTTGCATTAAATTACGAATGGGTATTCCCGTTGATCACTTCAACACTGTCCACAGCATGAGGTGGACCCAGAAACAGCTGGCAATGAGTTGCCCACACCTATTCGCTGTTCCTATGAGCGCCTTGACCCGGAAGGCGTTTACTTTGTTGAAAACGGCGTCTACGCCTTCCTATGGTGCGGTCTACAAGTAAACCCCGTATGGATTCAGCGGGTGTTCGGTGTTACCGATGTCCATGTGCTGCAACCTGAGAAGGTGAGCTCTTTTTCCACCTCTCTCGACCAATTTCGATACAGTAAGAACTGCCAACCATAGTTGTCCATCTGTTTATCGAATGCCTCTTAAATTAAAAGCCTTTGTCAGACTTTGACATCTCAAGTGGTTTACTTTTTATCAAATTTCGACAGGGGCGGGTTTGGAAGCAGCGGTTTTCTCAGTGTCTAGGTCCACACTTAACAAAGGTGCACTCTCTGCTCCTTTTTTTGTAGGCTACTTTGACCGAGCTGGACAATCCCCTCTCAAAGTGCATTTGCCGCATGGTGCTTCCAGTGCTTTCTCAGTTCACCCACTTTCCTCGGGTAAGCCTTTCCCTCCCCCACCTCACGATCGTCTTCCTGATTCGAACTACACTACTAGCTTTGGATATAAGTAGCACTAGTAGCGTCTCGTGTTGCCGAACAGAGTAAGCCGTTGGTAGGGATAATGACAATGGGCGTTGAATTCTGATCCTAGGTATCATATTTCATGCGACACTCGATTCCGTCATTTTCGATAGGGAAGAGAAAATGTGTATTCCATTTCTATAAAGTTAGTGGCGGATTAGTCAACTAACAGGAACCTAAGTTGTTGATTTTACTCTTTTCATTCAGTTACGCGTTATTCGTCAAAATGAACTATCAGAATCGTGGATTCGACGCCTCATGTATGAGGATCGTGACGACTGCGGAAATGCCACTTACGTGGAATACCTCTGTCATGTGCACAAGGAGGTTCGAGCCCTCCTTAAGTAGGATGTTCTTTTTCTTCCCCTCCCTCCCTCCCCATCCTCCGTTTTGACTGGCACCGACAATAACATGTATTGACTTCTTCCCGAATGCCTACCTGCTTCTTATTCTCCTTAATTACAGCTTACTTTGTCGTCAGGAAAAATATTACAAACGATAACCTAGTTGATTTCAGTTAGCATCCGTTTGTTGCTTATGGAGACGTGAGTGATCATTCTGTTGAAGTTGGGCAAGCAGCGCGTTCTCACTTTTGTCGACCTCCTCCATTTCTCTTATAATTTGGGCGATCTCCGACTGTATCTGAGCCTCATAATCAGCAGCCTTGCCTAGACTTCGCATCTCCTCAAGAAAGACTCGGCGGTCTTGTAGCTCGACGAATACTATACAGAGATAATCCTAGGGGTTTATGATGTGCTTACACTCATCGAAGCGATTAATCCGAACTGACTTTTCCTCCGTAGTTTTGGTGGAACCGACCTTCTCACTCTTAAAGTCCCCTCCATAAGCGAGAATAGATGCGAGGCGGTCCTTTTCTTGGTCTCGACTATAAAAGTCTAAGGAATAACCAGAATAATTTTGATGGTGGGAATTTGTACGAGATTGGGCGGCTTTTCGAAAAAGGTCGGAACAAGGATTTACCTTTAGTGGGACGGAATTTCGGCACTTCGTATGCACCACTGGCGATGATTTTGTCATGAGTTCGCAAGGCGCCGAGACAAGTTCTCCTAAATCCGAACAAATAGAATGTCATATATTTTGGTACTTGTTAAATTGCGTGCACCTTGAAGTATTTGGATTCGAGGAGGCTTTGAAGTCGGATGGCAAAGGCTGTCCCTCTAGGGAACAATATCGAGAGAACAAGCTGCGTTACTTGAAACCTTTTCCCGAATTTCACAGCGAAATTTGTTGGGCAATTTCGAGTCATTTATAAGAGCTAAGCGCATTTTTACACATTAAATCCTTCATACCTTTCAAAAAATCAGCTGTATCCTTACTGTACTGAGTAATATGGGAGTTCCAGAGACAGGCTTGTTTCTTCGTATTCATCGGCGTTATCTGAGAAGCTTACCGACCTTCGAGTTTGAAGAGCGACTGCGTATGCAATTCACAAAAACAAACCCTTTTTAACTAACAATACATCATTTATCGATTCTCTGGCATCCTAAAGGCATAATTAGCTCCATTTTAAGTCCTCATATGATTGTTGACCGCCGCCGTCGATATTTTTACAGGTTTAGTCGATAAACAACGTTCAATCTTTCTTACTTCATTTTACAATTAAAAGATGAAATAGAACCACCGTTTGGAGCTCTACCACTCAACTCGATTTGACCCAGACAGAGCTGCTGTGAGGTCATACTGTCACTTGTAGCTCTACAGGCGCCACCCAGTCTACGCAGGAGGATATACCCGGCCCTCGCCACTACCACTCAACCCACCCAAGGCCCAACTAGGGAAGCATACCTGCCCCCTCACAATACCGATAAATTACAACCGAGAGGCGGCCAAACCGGAGGGGAAATATTAGTGTGAAAAGAAGTCAACACGGAAGATCCGCATGTTTGGGTGTGTGGACACTGGAATGACTGTATTATGCACTGGAAAGTGGGCGAGAAGAAGTACTCAGGTACAACAAAGACGAAAATCAATAGTTCGGTTGACAGTAGCAGTCATGCATCACATGAAGACGAGGACCATCATTCAGTTAGCCTACGCCGCCTTGTTACCCATTCGAATTCGAGACGTCTATAGGAAGAAGAAAGTCGCATACCTTCAAAAATAAAATAAGCGATAGGAATTCAATGCAATGGGTCCAGGTAATTTAACAAAAAACTCCACTCACGTGAAGGCCCTTATACCACAGCCGACCCCAGCCTATGAGTAAATCGAAGTCATTAAACCATATTTGGTGTGTGCATCTCCAAGCTTTTATTTCTTCATTTCTTGAAAGAAATACTGCGAATCGCGCCGCTACATTGTGACAAATAGATGCTTCGCAGATGGTATAGGCAATTAGGAATTCGAGGAAACGGCCGATCTACGATTAACCTAGGCCAGTGACCCCGAACAAAGGGCAGAGTATGTGTAACTAGAATTTATGCATTTCTCTACTCGTTCCAAACGGCCCAATTGATAACAGATTCGGGAAAATAAACACTTCCCAGGGATTTATGGAACAATATTATGCAAACGGCAGCATCGTAAATGAGACTACTCGGTACGTAAAAAATTCGTCTTTTCTTCAATCAACGAGGAATGGCTGCGAAAAGCGCAGGGCACACCGACAGTTCGCTTGATTGCCATGACAGGCGGGAATCCATGCGGCAGGTAACAATCGGGAAAGTGAGCAAACCTCTCAAAGCATCAAAATTTAAAAAATCGCTTTCTGGGCATGCTAGAACGCTTTAACTGCACCAAGAGGCAGTGAGTGACGAGACGACCAACGAAACCATTGAGATCTCTACGTAGGGAACTCACACCACCACTAGAATATGCAAAAATACATCTATATGGAGGGTTGTTTCACAGGACGACATGCGGGCACAGAGCCACTACCAATCAAGACGAATCGAACAGACTATTCAAAACAATCCGCAAAACAAGAGGAAGAATAGGCCATCTTCGCTAATTCTTCAAAGAAGACCCATGTTCAAATGAACAGTTACCAGGGTACGTAATGTAAGGAACACACCTGAAGAATGGAGACAATAACACCGAATAGGCCAATAGCGGAAGCGAAGATCTCGATGATGAGAATCTTGACGAAAAGTGAGGGATTGGCAGCGTCAGCTAACGCAGCGCCCGAACCCACTACGCCCACGCAGACGCCGCAGAAGAGGTTGCACAAACCCACCGTCAGCCCTCCACCAAACATCGCGTAGCCGGCTAGGTAGTTCGCCCGCACCACTGCTTCACTTGCCACTGTGGGATCGAAGGGCTAAGCAGGATAGGGGGGAGATAGGCTTGTTAGCCTGATAAACCTACCAGTTTCACCTGTCCCACTGACGGAAATGCTACCTTCACTCTACTACACTGCTAGCTTGAATATCTACAAATTACCGCCGGACACCTCAATTTGTCAGCTTCAGCAGTTTCTTCCATCAGTTCAACCAAATGACCCTATCGAGTCCACTGGGATTACTCGAAATTCACAAGCAGCTGCCGCGGTAGAGCAGAATGGTCTACTCAAAGGACTCAAAGAAGAGACCTACTGTGTCACATTGACCCACAGGTTTGATCGCATCAAGCGCTACCTAACTCAAATGATTCCCATCGCGTGAATACTGACAAACAAAATCACTGACCGTAATGTAATACCTGAAGAGTGCAAACCAGGAATAACAGAGAAAATATTAGCACATCTGGATAATAACACGATATCCCACCAATTATTTGCACTTAGTTCTCACTATCATTAATGATGGAACCGCATCTTGGCTTGACTGAGAGATGCCCTTATGTTATAGGGGCATTGTAAATTATTTAAAAGAGTGCAAGCTAAACGTTTTTCTGTAGAGCAATGACCCAATGATAAAGACAGTGCTAGAAAGGCTAGAATAAACGACCAAAATAGGTGGGAGCTAGACCAGACGTTTAGTGGATCTGTGGCACATTTGACTAGTTAATTTAATTAATGACAAAATATAAAAAAGGAAACAAAAGTCATACCAGTGAGGTATACGACCGATTATATCAAATGTTCTCGGTAAAACACATTAAACTCAACTAGAAGCGAATTAATCAAACTTACCTCAATTTGATTGCCAATGACAATAGCCATGATGATCCCGTAGATGGCCACAGCTTCGCAGAAAATGATGCTGATGAGGTTTTTTGTTCTGATGCGTGGAGCTTTCACACCAGCACCAATTATGCTCGATCCAGTCACATAGATACCCCTGCATTTAGTTTTTAAGATATAATAAGTACCCGTTGGGAATAACAAACACAGAGAAGATAGGATGGTAATATAGATCACTTCTTGGGAATGAAAATTATCAACAGCAGAAAAACAAATCCCACGGAATGCAAAGAACATGGGAAATTGACCATGCACGAGCATTCAAACTATACATGAATAGAACATTAAATTTACCAAGCAGCACCAACTACAGAAAGTGAGATTGCAAGGCCAACACCAACACAGGCCCAGAGGTAGGGTGAAATGCCCTCAAGGACCCACCCGATATCGAAACGATAGCCATCGCCACTTAGAAGGTAATAAAAGACTACGAACGTTAAAAATAACGGGATGACCCACCGATATATAAAAGGAACAGAGCAGCAACGTAAACGGGACCGGTAACGGCGACCGAAGCAGGCATCTTCGTGAAAACAAGTAGCGGCTGTAATAACGGCATCACTGACCAATCACGAACGTATTAAAGGGAAGAAATTTCGGGCAACCTCGATTTGGTTTCATAACATTGAGTTGCAAAAACTTTTATTGTATTCGTTCACCTAACATCACTAACAACATTGTGCGAAAGAATCAAAAGACTCTTGATCTATAGGATTATCCTTGATATCCTATTTTTAATGCTTTCCGGATTATATAATATTTGAAGGTTCGTAGAGCATTTACCCTATTTGAAACATAATCACATATTACTTATGTTAATCACAATTCGAGAAATAAGCAGCAATTTTTCTACCACTGAAGTTCACTTTCAAAGTTTTTAAGAACAACTTCCAAACCTACTCTGCCTTCACATCATTGCCCCAGTTCTACCTACTAGGGTTTTGTCCAAAAAAAGTAATAAGTGTCATGAGTTCGCTTAATTGACACTCCTATGCCGATTCCGCGAAGAGCTCCATTACGACCTCGTCTATGTGTCTTACGTCTACCGCCATTTTGTCCTTAACTGCACTGCTAGAGGTCCTCAGTCTCTCATATCAGAAGCAAACGCCTTCCTTGGATAATATCAAATGATGTCAGACGCTCTTGAGTACCGTGTTTTCTTGCTGCTACCATCAGTATGGCGACTCAAGTATCTCCCACTGCGTTCTAAGGATCCGCATAAACAAACGCCGAGCCGAAAGTCCACCCTGCTTAACCAGTAAAGAACCAGCTTTGGCTCCCCCACAGAATTCACATCCCCAGGGTTGATAAATTTCAGCAGCATCACATCAGACCTCACATCTTTATCCACTCCTTACGCGTCAACTGCATGCGTCAAAGCCCCCCCGCACCTACAGCCGGCCCGACAAGAACCGGACACGGCTCACTATTTACTCACCCATTGATAGCAGTGCAATCTCTCACCCACAGCACGAAAAAATATAAGCAAGAACAGCTGGAAAACTTCTAGATTTATTAGAGAATGAGTCCTTCAACCAATCATAGTGATACCTTTCAAGAGCTAGGCATCAAACCTTGCCTATAACAGTGAATTCAAAGTCAGGAAAGAAGAATTTGATTTCCTCCTTCGCCGACTCATCACCATCTAAAGTGTTTGCGTCGGAGAGGTGGTAAAGTACTTCCCACCTGAACCATGGAAACCATTGCGTGTGTCGGTTAGACCAAAACGTCCTCGAAGGCTAGCTGGTTGAAAAATTACAGTTCTGGTGGAGAAAAAAGCAGAGAATAAAGCCTGGATTCACACCTACCTATATGTTTTAGTTGGACCAATGAGTTCTCGCCACTTCGAAACGGCCGATTCGCCAGCCAGCACGTATACGCCAATCGGGCCGCTGAGGGGAGAAGAGACAAAAGGATGAGTCAGAACACTGAGGCCGGTCAAGAATTGAGGGGTAGGGAGGGGTGAACAAGGAATAAGAGCTTAAATCTCACTCTCTTACGCGATCATGTAGTTGACGAGACGGTGGTAGAAGAATTTGCCTGTGTTTTGAAAGGTAGAACAGAAAAACACCAGATCGCCTTAGCGAGGAGTGGTGAGAGGATGGCGAGAGGCAAGGAGAGGGGTAGAAGTTAAAGAAGAAAAGGTAAGAAATCGCACCTCGGTGTGCAGCATAAAAGGCCTCCGCACGTCCTCGGGACATAAGGAATTCGCGGTAGACCAGTGGTTTCAAACCAATCCCTCGAATGGCCTCTTCCGCGCACTTCACAAATCAACAAAAGAAATATGTTAACAGGGAATGACGCAAGTAACCAGGTGAAAAATCGTATGCACAAGATAGTTTAAGATTCCAAAACGTGAGAAGAGGGTGTGTGAACTGAGGAAGATAAACTAAAAGATAGACGGACTGATCAAAGTGCTAATTCTCCAGCGACCAAGGGAAATCATTCCAATCGGTGAATCAAGAAGAGGTGGGCCAAGAAACCGTAGCAGGATGGAAGACGTGAGCGGATGGCTAGGGAATTGACGGGCCTAAACGAGTGTCTGCGGAAGTAAATGAGTAGATTGGGAATGGGAGGGTGAGGCAAGAAAAATTTCGAGAATTGGAATGCTTAAATCAATAACAAATTGGCGGTCCAACCAAATCCGGTTACAGTATTGAAAACAACTCAAAGTACCAGTAGAATGGACTGTCAAAGAAAACATAGGAGCGAAAGATGGAACGATTGAAGAGAGCTGGAATAGTAGCAAGTTAATGGATTGAAGAGAAATCCACGTCCACAACTCCTTCGTTAGCCTAACAACCGAGAGGCAGTGCCCCAAGCACCACATCAACTACGGAGGGACAGTAGACTGACCTGACGATGGATCCCAATTCGTTGCACGTCAGGTTTGAAAATGGCCAATGTGAGGCGTTGTCCCACCGACATGCGACTAAAATTAAAATTGGAAGCACTTGCTACTTACTTTCAAAATAAGTAGGACCGCGACAGACATGGAAGCGAGGGCGACTGGCCACGTGTCTAAGCTACCCACTCCTTCAACCCTTCAAAGTGGAACCCCCTCAACTTGGCACATCCTTCTCGGATAAACTGAATCATTAACCCACTTCTCTGAACAGTGGCCGTACCACACCATCGAAAACCGAAATAAACACACGCAGCAAAAGCAAATCATGGTAGAGCAAGAAGGCTTGGCACAACTTTGAGGAGAAATAGAAGAGTAGCAAATAAACACGTGTATTTTATCTTCGATGCTGCAACTATTTACAAATCGCTTCAATGTTTTCCGACACCTCCTGGAGCACCTTCAGGGGTCGTCCCGTCGCCTCGTCTGTCGACAAAGCCGCCATCTTCTCCGAAACCTAAAATAGAAGCCAAATGGCAGTAACCCAGCAGTCGTTTCTGACGTGCCCATTTCACTATCACCGCCCTCCAAGCAAACGAACAAGCAAACCAACGCACCTCTTGGATCTGGTCAGCAGCTCGCGTTATTTGAGTCAATTGGGATGCGAACTGGTGCAGACTCTCCACACCCCGTTGGAGAGCCGCAATCTGCGTAGCCAAATTCTGCGTAGACTCCGACAACGACGCGAACTCAACCTTTGAAGAGGGTGGTGGCCGACGCAACAGTTGTTCACGCAGAGACGAGATTTCCTGGGTCAATTGTGTGTGTGCTTCTATCCACTAAGAGCAGGAGGTAAATGCATAAAAAATCACTTTCTCACCTGACTTGTTCGAAATGATCAAAAATAAAGTTTAAAACCTTAATTTGTAACAATGGATGGGAGTGTAGATTCGATAGAGGGGATGGAAAAACAAAAAATCCCAACCTCTTCTGAAACCTCTTGACCGTAGAGGGGTGGGAGTTCGGAAGCGGTAGGAGATGAATGCTCTGGCGATGAGGGAGGAAAAGACTCAACGTCCATCGCTTCAGTCTGGAGGGAGAGAACATCGGTGGGCGGCAATTCGTAAAGGCAGTCGATAATCTTTGTCGCGAATTCTGCCGAGTTTGAGGTCATTAATCTGGAGGAAAGAACAAAACAGTTGATGAGCAATCAAAGGATTCTCATCAAGCACAGAAAGAGAAGGGGTCACAACAATAAAAATGCTATTTATTAACAATGATGACAAAAAACCGCGACACAGTTCAATCGGTGCGATCTACTTAGTGTCAGTATCAATCCAGCATAACCACTTCTTCATCCTTATCACCTTCGACCGCGCCGCCATCAAGATCGACCTTGCGGATCTTTGAGGGTCGCGAAGACTCAAATTCGTCATCGGAAGAATGGACCTCCTCAACGTCAGAATCGTCAGCCTCATGCGTGCGTTTGGAGCCGGTTGGAGGGGGTTCAGAAGCTGGAGAGGAAGGAAATGAGGAAAAGGGAGAAGTGCAAAGCCAATGGAGTACAATAGTGCGTCTCTCAGAGCAGCACGTACAATCAGCCTCTTTCTCGGCCTCCTGCTCCGACGCCTGGTATTCACCCTCAACACGCCAACTGAAATCGTCACCACTTCGCGAGCCGGAGATGATGCGCAGGTAGAAGGTCATATTCTGCCGAAAATCGTCACAACGCAGGCGAGGACAGCCTTCACCAAAGAGATTGAAGTCAAACAGAGTTTCTTGTTCAATGTCTAGTCGAAAGAAAATGCACCCAAAAGTGAATAATCCATCTCCTCTCCCATCCACCTCATTTGCGCAGTTTCAACATCAAATTCAGAAGGGAAATGAACATTTCCAACTGAAAGACAATAATTTGGCACGTAAAATGCGTGAGCAGAGTCCATTTCCCACCCACCTTCTGTCTCATCGTCATCAGAGGAAATGAGGATGATTCCCTTGCCCTCTATCTCCACATCTGGAGCAATCATACCCAAATGCTTCATAAGTACATTCTCTTTCAGGTGAACCAGACGCATTGCTGCGGGATTGCAGTGAAGGCGCAGCTCCTGCGTCTGTGCCCCTGAGCACACAAGGCAATTGGGATTCGGTAGAGGCGGTCGGCACGGTGCCAGAAAACGGCCAAAACCGGCAGGTTGTCGGTGGAGGAATACGGTACGGACCGCCTATGTAGCAATAAAGTATCAGCTTAGCCAAATTCGAGTAGAGAATTAGTTCCTATTTGAGAGGGGAAAAGGAGTAAGGTCACTCACATCAATTCGGCCCTGGAGAACATTGAGTGCTTGCAACACCATGGCACCGGCGATTATGGCATTAGTAGTGGCAATGGAGGGGATGATGTTTCCAGCAAAGGATTTCACCGTGAACCGCGTCAGCTCATTGGCACCGGGCACGTGGAAGAGGATAGCACGGATGATAGAGGCTGCGGCAACAAAATCCATAGCATCTCGATCCTCCTATGTGTGGAATAGAAACGCTTAAGTGATCAGCACTTCGCTGATTGGGTTTGGGCGAGTCATGCTGTCTGCGTGATTGGTTCATGTAATGGTTAACGAAAGATGGATTCGCGTCGGTGTGTTCGGGTTAAAACAGAACTGAAATGGCTTAATGAAAGGCTGCAGGTCCGTCAAAGAAGCCCCACCAGTTGTTTACGTAATCAACTACCTTGCTAGACATGGGCAAATATTCAAGCACTTGTGGAATACTCTCCACTGCCAGTTGCCGGGGCACCCAACTTACTCGAGTAGCTTAGTCAAGGCCGTGGTAAATCCACGACTAGGGGTTAAATAGAGCACACATTCAGCATCCCTGTAACAAGATTACCCAGTCCTAGTAGAATTGGCACAATTGGGTGAACGCCCGGAGTATAGAGCATTCGTCATCGTGCCAGTTCAGCCATGTTTGAGAGTGGCAGTCAATTTGAAAGCCCAAAACTGCCTGAAGGGGAACGAATGCCACCAAGCGGCATCGAATTCCGAATCTGAGGCACCATACTTCGATGAAATTTAGCAAAGGTGGAACACAAACCCCTCCTATTTGACAGACCCTACAATCAGTTGGTCAGTTGATGTAATATGATGGAAACTCGACTTCCATCCGAACTGAATTAAGTTCGCTTCCCGTTGGGTGGCGAGAGCGTCACGTCAAATTTTCCGAATTGCATCTAAACAAAAAGGGGCCATCCGAGCAAACATTCTCACGCCTCATCTAAAATCAAGCTACACACTTCAAGCGCACGCCGCTTCATCCGTCACGCCAACAAATCCATCTTAGCGCTCATGTGTGCTTGCTATGGACTGCGTAGGGAAGTGCTCACCCGTTGAAGACTAAAGAGCAATTACAGCTGAAATAGATCCACGCTATCCGATACAACACTAAGGAGTACAGTGAGAGCCTTTAATTCTTCACGCAAAACAAATGGAGCAGGCAAATTATAAGGAACAAGTTCCTCGCCCGATTGTCAAGGAACTTAAGAGAGGGAAGACTCCCATGTTAGTTTAGACGAGGGAGGTGATAGCGATTACTCCAAGAGATAGTTGTCATCTTTCCCTCATTGCAGACAATCACACGGGAAATGGCCAATAGACAATAAGTAAATAAAATCGTTGAGATACGACTACGGAACCAACGAGGAGTTGCAGTTGTTGTTGTTAATGTTATTGGCTTCTGGGAACAAAACACCCTATGAAGGCGAAATTCACACCGACCCTAAGTCGTGTTGGAACGAGATGAAAAGGTGTGGCAGAGGGTAATTCGGTGAATAAAAAACTCACTCAAACCTACGCGATAAAAAAGCCAAGTAACATTATTCAGTTACGTCACAACGACAAAACCCACTCCGTCATTCAACGAAAGGAGGACCATTCAGAAACCTATCCCCCTCCCAAACTTCCCCTCCACAAATGCTAGCAAGACAATCAAAATCTCATACAAATTACTTGGTTTTTTTTCTTCTCAGCAAATCCCCAACCGACTTACACAGAATCACCACCTTCTTTTCATAAATGAAAGAAAACGTCGAAACGAGTGCATTGAACGAGGACAGTGAAATGCATTCGTGTACTTCAATAAACATTCTTAATTCCACCTACCCGATATGAGAGCTGATCCAATCAGGAAAGTTCTATTCACCATTAGTTTCTTGAGTTAAGATCCCCTTTTTGTGAAGCAATTTCCAAAAGTTGGAAAACGGCAGCAAAGGAGAATGCTGTTAAAACTATTCGCTGCTTTTGTGTCAAAAAATCAAGGCCTTATGATGGCAGCAATGCCAGTTTCATCTCAAATACGACCTGAAATGTTTCAGGGGTGGTTAAAAGCCTACGTCTGGTCAACCCAATTTCAAAGGAAAACTTACTCGGTGCTGGCTCATTAACTCCGCGGTTAGGGAAGTTGCCGCACCATGTCAATGAGTAAACAGGCCAGTTAATTTGAAATGCGACAAGGCAGATAAGTGACGCTTTTGGTCTAAAAACAATGACGCGTCGCTGTAGGTCAGCCAGAAAAGCGTTGTAGCGACCGATTGCACTCGGAAACATGACAAGATCTCGAGAAAAGAAAAGACCGTGCACAAGACACCTAGATCCATTCAATTGACCCTCTACTGACTTAACACCAGTCAAATTACCACGGAAATATGAGAAAGTTGACCCACCTTATCCCACACCAGCGGTTTGTAATCCCCAGTCCCGGAGTCTGATAGCCCTGCTTTCTTACGCAGAGCATTGGCACTGGAGAGAAAGAGGCTAATCCATCCCTCCAAACTCATCTTCCTCTGATCTCGCAGGCCCTCTGAACCCTCATTACTGTCTAGACCTACAGAATCAACCCACATGGAAACGAGTGAAACACAACAAATGGGGGCAAAGTGATAGATGTACGAACAAAGACACGTACCTGGGTGCGCTCTGGATGCCTTCAGCGTGCTCGCATCCAGCGGACACGGTTCATGTCTACCTGGATGGTCCACCCATAGGCTGCGCATGCTCAGTAATGTTGAGATGTCTCTGCTAAATAATTTCATGGCGAGAGCCTCTTCAGGACATGTAGATTCGTCGTTATAAGTTGTTCTTGACCATAATGAGCCATTCTCCTCAGGGTTTTCACCATCCTTATGGTTTTCAGAGTTCTGTGCTTCTGGATCGTCTAAATCGGGAGATACTTCCTCGTTTTCGGGATCTGCTTCACCAAAAAGTTGACTAAAATGCAAGAAGATATGTGATAATCTAAGATACACCTCGAACTTTAATCTTAGGGAAAGAGCTAACTTGAAAAGAAATTTCGCCCAGACAACGCAATGAACCGGTTCTGAAGGAGTATTACGAATTGTGCAAGTGGGATAAGTTCGTCTATCATTCGCCCTAGGTGTACACTCGAAACAGGGAGCTTGGGGGCCCTTTGGGGTCCTTTCGGCGTAGATTAAAGGCTCCACTTGACCCAAATAACCCGCGGTCCCAGATTCAATAATAGGCTTGTTTATGTAGACACACATTCGGTTGACGTGACGCCTAGCGGCTGAAAATCAACAATGTTTAGAAAACTTTTATACACGGACCTTGGTTGTCGAGAGCACTGAAAATAATGTCAAACTGCTTAAAGAACTCATCGTCGAATCGGGAGCTGAATATGCTTGCATGATAAGGTGTCAAATCAACGTCGTTTCGCATATTTTTAATGCTCTCGCAAGCCACCTAAGGGTAAAAAATTAGACCGGACCCAGGGCTTTACCTCTGCCTTGGATTTTCCGACGTGGATCTTTCGAAAGAGGAACTGTCTATTCAAATTGCTAACATCTATAGTGTCAAGATCAATCTGACATGTAAAAGAAGTTAAAGAGATTTACTATGGAAATCTTTTTAAATCCACTGTAAACCAGATTTTTCAACAGCTCACAGCCGATCCCACCGGCTCCAATAACGAGAACATTGTAGCCCTCACCCAACTTGGACATTGTCCAGAGGCGAATGAGTAGGTGGGCTATATGTGACTAAATGAACAGCACTGTTTTTCTCACTCCGGAATAAGAATATTGTATGGCTTCTAGAGCATCATTCCTTTTGGTTCTATGCGAATCAAACCAGAATTATTAATTGTAGACCAAAAAAGCAATATAAGAATGAAAAGCAATTAACCATGGCATTAATGCGCACTAGAGCAAAGACCAGCACCACTTTTAAAACGCATTCTGAGAATACGTCTAACGCAATAGCCTTTGATAGCTTCCGTACATCCTTACAGCTAAACTACCAATTAGTGGTAGTCCTAAAAACGACACAAAAAATTGAGCTGCAAGTGTGGCCACCAATTCTGCTTTTACAAGTCATTTAACAGCTACAAGATTAAGTTTTTTAAAAAGTAAACCTGGCTATTTGACAAGGATTAGCTTGAGCTCTGCAACTCGACTTGCAATGTTAATAGGTTGCACAGATAAAATGTCGCTGAACGATTGGAAAAATTTTTACGTTGTCGAGCAATGGCACAATGCGGTAGGCATGCTCCGCAAATTGTCTGCATTTTTAAGCCCTGATTGATCGTTTCCTTCTTGCTCAAAAGTTCACGGGCAGAAAAAGGCATTATATTTTGCGCCCAAATAAGTTAAGTTTAATTATTAGTTCGCTCTTCCTATTTTGTTTATTTGTGTTTAGGACTGTAGCGCCTAGTTGTAGATTTCTCGTGTCGTCCGCGTTCGCGATGTCGGGTTACAATTTTAAGAGTATTACCGTCGTTCCGTCTTCCAAAGTGCGTTTTATTCCTCGTCATACTCCCTTTCTAGGAATTCATTGACATTGTCTTGTCAAAAACACAACGGAAAACCCCTACTGTTATTCATAAACAGTATCCCATGCCCCGTATCCGAAATTTTTACATGAGAAAAGTGAAAACTTGCCAGCAATTCTTTCATGATAAATTGAACGCCATTGTTACTGAGTTTCCGATGGTGGAGGTACTTTGATTTTTTTCTGAGGCTGTATTAGAATATTCACCCATTTTACGCAGACTTAATCAATGTTCTCTATTCCAAAGACCACTATAAGTTGGCTCTTGGCCAGATTAATACAGCTAAAAATATCATCGATGGGTAGGTCCATTATTGCTGCGAGTCACTTTGCGAAGTATCGCTCGAGATCAAGTTAAGATGATGAAGTATGGCGAATCTCTCTATCAGTGCAAGACGCTGAAACGGACGGCTTTAGGAAGGTGGGTTTTCCCTCTGGTTCTTTATCTGCTGCTCAGAATGTGTACCGTTATCAAGCGCCAAGCAAACAACCTCAGGTTTTTGGAGGACACCCGTCAGCACCTCTCTCGACTACCGAGTATCAATCCGGACACGCGTACACTGATCGTCTGTGGCTTCCCCAATGTTGGAAAGTCTAGTTTTATCAACAAGGTACGCTATCAGGTCTCTTAAAACCTGTTATTTAGATCACACGGGCCGATGTGGATGTTCAACCCTTCCCATTCACTACCAAATCACTCTTCGTGGGTCACACGGACTACAAGAATCTTCGATGGCAAGTCATTGACACTCCAGGTGTATTAGACCGTCCACTGGACGAGCACAACACCATAGAAATGGTTGCGATCACCGCTCTGGCCCACCTTCAGGCCGCGGTCATTTACCTCATGGATCTATCGGAACAGTGCGGCTACTCCGTCGAGCAGCAGGTCTCTTTATTCAAGAGTCTCAGTCCACTATTCTCTAACAAAACGCTGCTGGTTGTAGCCAATAAGGTAAGCAGAGTGCCCTTGAATTGCATTTTTCGTACTACCTAAATTTAAAAAGTGTTCAGTGATGTAATTCTTATGACTGCTTTTTGAATAACAGCAACAATCTAGGTTGTGTGACAATTTTGCCTGTGGATTTTTAGTCAGACGTGAAGAACCTGGCTTCGCTTCCTGATGAGGAAAGGGAACTCATCACTTCAATGTGTCGACTACCGGGTGAAGAGGAACTGGGGCAGGAGAAGCCACTCTTCATGGAGATGTCGACCCTTCTGGGAGACGGGGTGATGGAAGTGCGGGCTCGTGCCTGTGACGATCTCCTCACTCGCCGTGTGGAGGCAAAGCTGCGGGCTGGTGCTGCTAGTCTGCGCGAGGGCTCAATTGCCAATCGACTGTATATTGCGCGACCCAAGGAGGTGAGTCGCTACCTACTTAAGTGTGGTATAAACAAAATAGTGTCGCTTAAATTGGGCTCCCTGGAATGCTATCCTAGCTGGGTATTTTGTCATTAAAGGATCGAAAGCATTTGTTTGTCTCGCACTCCTTCTTCTGTTTGCTAAATTGGGACCCTTTTGCTATTTCCAGGTCCTGGTTGATCGTCCACCAAATATTCCAGAAAGTGTCCTGGAAAAGCGTCGTTTGAAACGTGCTGCTGAGGAGATGACAGCCATGGAGATTGACGGGAATACCTCAGCCCAGCCGCCACCGGCTAAACGACCAATGACAATGCGAGATCGCGAGTTGGCTGAAGGCGATGATTTCTATCTCAATCTGCGTGATCATTGGTTGTTGAAAAACCCACATGAACGCAACGACATTATCCCCGAGATTGTGGATGGTCACAATATCGCCGACTTCTTTGATCCTGACATTGAGGCTAAACTGAATGAACTGGAGGAACAGGAGAAGGCTATGGAAGAGGCGGGCGTCTACGACGAAGAGGAGGATCCGGACGATGCTGATCCTGAAATGCAGAATCTCAGGATCACGGCTAAAAAGTGAGTATTTAGACGTTTTTTCGCGCTACTCTATATGCTATCATCACACTCAACCAGTTCACTGTCTGATCCTCCAATGATATTGTAGGATTCGCGAGGCACGGGCACTGCGAATTCTTGAATCACAGGCTCGGAAGAATAAGGAGAAGGGACGCATTTCACGTGCTGATAAGGGTGTCTCTGGCAAGCAAATGAAAAGGGAACTTGGAAAACTGGGTCTACCGGTGGACGTTAGTCGGGAGGTGCGTTTATTTATGCTTTTCGATGGTTTCGCGAACATTCATATCGAAGAGAGGTTATTAGGCTCGCAAAAGCGTCTTTCAACCGTCTATCAATTTTCACTCCATTCCAGGTGGAGCAGAGTCGAGAGCGGCGTCAGGCTGCGGCCAAGCGACGTGCGGCCTCGGTGTCGGTGGCGCGAAGCGAGGCGGCGCACGCGGCAGCGGTGGAGCGAAGCTCGAAACCGCGCGCCCGCTCTGGTGTACGTGACGACGCGGCGCATGCGACAGCCGTGCGGCGTGCACGCACCGATGCGGCGCGTTGTGTGGGTACGAAGTCGCGCAAAGGCGAGGCGGATCGACACATCCCCACCCTACGACCCAAGCACCTCTTCTCGGGCAAGCGGTCCATTGGCAAGACACAACGTCGTTAAGCAGCACTATCTCCTGTTCATAACTCCTCTTCCTTTTCAAAAAAAACCTGGACGCGTGTTTGCGATTAATCAGTTTTTGGCCTCTATAAATTTTTTGCTTTTGAAAGCAGGGCAGTGTTTGTCTACTCTGGAGGTAATCGTGACTTGATATTGTTACATGATCAGCTAAGGCAATTGGTTTGACACTTGAAGAAGGAGATGCTTTGTGTGATGCTACTTGTGGAATAGGTGTGGAGGACTCGAAGATATTATTTGGTTACGGTGGTGTTTTTTCTTCTCAAACAACCATAGAGGCCACTATCCCCGAGGTGTCGCCCTCGAATTTGATGTGATGCTTCTGCGAAGACTCTGCAATCTAGTACAATTCAGCTCAACAAACTCTGCCCGGTATTGCAGGGTCATCTTTGTTCTCCCAATAGCAGAAAACGTGAAATGATTGAATGTGGGCAAGATGACGTTGTCTGGAGGAGTCGTCCCTCCCTGGAAGTAGGTGATTTGACGACGCTTTCTTTTCTGCCTTGCTGTGATGGCTGATGCGGAAATTCGTCGATTGCAGTTCGGACTTGGTTGACTGCACAGGAACTGCCGCCTGTTCACATCAAATTGCTTACGTTAATCACTGAAAGCGATGCAGAAGCACCGTTCGCTGAGCTATCGCCTTCAGCTTAGCTGCACTGAATTCGATTGTCTGGAAGATTTTCTACCGTTAGAGAAGTCGGTTCAACTGTATAATTAAAATGGATACAAATGCATCCTTGCTATTTTCATCGGGTACCGGTAGCCTTCGAGCAGCCTTCGTTCCCCGATGCATCGTGCTGCTTTGATGTCTGAGTCAAGCACTGTCAGTGCGGGGACGGCAGCAGATTAGAAGAGGCGACTCAAACTGTACCGACTACTACTTGCTTGAAAAGTGAGCAGCATTGGAAGGAGCTGGAAGGTGGGCGAGAAGCAGCTTATCCACTCGCATGTCTCTGGGTTACGCACTCTTCTCTTTTGGGACAGAGAAGCATCACAATAGTGGAGTTGGGAGGGGCAGAATGGACATTGATTAAAACACCTCTCCTCCCACACGTTGTAGACCTCTAAGTCGAGCGTGGCCATCTAGACTAGACACTAGAATCAGCTCAGACTGTCATAAACTCTTGGGTGGTGCATACTACTTATATTGCAAGTAGGTAGCGCTAGAATCAGGTTGGGTATTTTAAAGCCTGGCTTAAGCAGTATCAATCTGAGCAGATGGAAAGAGTGGCGTAAACTGGCCTAACTATTTGAGTGGCACTTACTGCTTACATTTTTCAGGTGGACATCAGGAAAGGTGGAGTTGAAAGATGTGAGGCGGGAAGTAAATAATGTGTAAATAATGTTTTCAGCAGAAACTGCCTAAAGGGGTGTAGTCTCCCGGATAGCATACACTACTTGTGTATCAAGGTAGGCACTGGAAGATAGTAAGGGCAGAAGGCATAAAGTGAAACGTGGTTGATGCTACATAGGACTCCAAAATTCGACATCACTTCGAGTTGGCAGCAGAAGCGGTATATATCCTTGCAAATTCTCACGCAATGGATGATTCTTAAATGACAGACAAGCAGCATTGAGAACAAAAGTCGTGATGTGTAGAGTGATAATTACTTCATTCATTTGCTGCATGCTGTTATTTCGACCTCCAAGCTAGGAGTGAAAGCAGATAAAACAACTACAACTCCTCGACCATAAAATACTACTCATATGACCAGCTGGCATCATTATAACCGAGCTCGATGCTACATGTCTGGAAATCCCCGAAGTATTCACGACGGTGCATCATTTTTACCCCTAAAGCAAACAGTAACAGTCTAGCCTGTTTGGAGAAGTAACTTCAACTATTTTGCAACAAATACTACTCATTTAATAAGTACGCACCAAAATAGTGAACCTGGGAGAGGTGTGGCGCAATCGACCTATTCTCCATGCCATGAAACCTCATTTCGGCCTCTAGACCGTCCTTAACTCCTCAATCAGGAAGCAGATTCAATGTGGCGACTTAAGTTGCTGCACTCCCACGGACAAAAGGCACTATTTCTATAAGAGATAGACACCACGAGAGTCCAACTGCAGGCCTCCGGGGTCCTTCAAATTCTACTTTGTGCATATGAAATAAGCAATAACAGTCACTGTGGGTTATTAAAGTATAACTAATTTTTTTCTCAAAGTTGGGGCAATTTTTGTGTTTTGTGGGAAACTTTAACTGTGGGGCGAGAGGAGGCGTCAAGGAAAGGGGCGTGACCTACGACCTGAGGGCATTTCTCACCCACTTAACGATCAGCTGACCCACAGCATAAAAATCGATTGAGTAGCAGTAGCAGCACGTTCAGATGCAGCGATTCGAAGGTCACAGAGAGCATTGTAGCACCACCACCACCGCCACTGCCACGAGACATGCATCACGAATCCAGTGAGGTTCTGGCCCGTCGCCTACGTCATAATTGGCTCCTCCATGGCAACGAGTTTAAAGCCTCGCGTGGTGGATGTGACGGCGACTGTGAGGATGATGGGTCGTTGACGAATCTTGCATGGCTCCAGGTTAGTTGCAAGTGGGAGGCCTAACTCCACAGGCCTCTTTTTGGATCATCTTCACAAATCCATCAGTAGTTAATTAAGTAGCATGTTTACGTGGATAATGGAGGTCGGATCTCTTTCCATCTGGATAAGTGGTTAGACTCGACATGGAGTCAGGAAGATACTCGATCCAGATTCTCTTTCAGAACATCAGCGTGAAAAAATTGGCAGCTCCACTGCCTCCGCTATCACCGCCCTCGTCACCGTCAGGGGACCTTCATTCCATTCAGCCCAACCACCACAACACCCTCGAACTCTATCGCCAACACTGCCTCAACTACGGTCTAGGTCTACATCAAAGTCCTCTTCCATCATGTTCAGCGTATCGGCAGACGCTCTCGACCTGGAGAATACAACGCGACACCAAAAGGAATATTCGACTCCCCTTCAAACGACGTGGGACTCTTTTGAAGAGGTTTAAGAACTCGGTGCCAGCGCTTCAGGTCTTCAAGGGTCTCCCATCCACCAGCACTGTATACACCATGTCTAGCAACGCCTGCCAACAACAGAACCAACAACCGCATGCGCTATGGGCTGTGGGTCCTATGACCCTCCTAACTGACGCCTCGTTGAGTTCAACGCTCCCAACAATAGAAGATCTAGCACCAGAGGAGCGAGTGGAGTTTAGAACTAATCAGATGCTTCAACCGCCATTCACCCACACCGCACTGATCTGCATGAGCATGCAGGCAATGGGCAAGAATAAAATCACGTTAGATGAGATTTACAACTGGATGGCAGAGAATTTCGCCTTCTATCGGGACTCAGAGCCCACTTGGAAGGTGAGGAATGAATGAGTTATTGCATCAAAGTGAGCTCACTCCTTCTATTTCCGGTTGATGAGGTGGCGGCATAAGTAGTGTACAGTCGTATTAGCTTAAACGTGATCGTTTCTAAGGTCCCAGACGAAAGAGAGGCGTAAGTGCAAGATGGAGTATAAAGCCGTCACGCATGTGTGACGCTGGTGGTGAATCTGTTAGGCAAGATTACCTCAATCCACCTTCGCTTCTGCCTTGTTCTTCTCCACAGACACTTCTGTTCGTAAAATCTTGGTTTAATTTGAACAGCAAGATCGCATTTTTGGGACTTTTGGTACTCACATGCATATTCCTTGCTCTCCATTTCATAGTTAGCACTTCGACAGACACTAATGCGTAACTCCATCTTCCAACGGGTTCCACGTCGTAAGGAGGAGCCTGGTGGATGGGGTGACATGTGGCGGCTTCATCCTGACATCCGCTCCAAACTGCGACACCTCAGTTTCCGAGATGCTCCACCACAGACGCCGTCCAAGTCATCTATCATCGCACCAAAGTTGATTATTCAATCGATTATTAAGACTAAGGTGGATGATGCCCCCCCGGCCGGCCAACTGGCCGACAATGAGGAGCCTCACGGACAGCAAAGGGAAAATAAGGAGGATGACAACCACCTAGTAGAGGACCTCAAGCTAGAAATGGCGGGTGAGGAGGAACCGAAGCTGGAAGACGATTGGTGGTCTGGAGACCTGACAGAAAACGTGGACAGACTGGTGGGAGACCTTGAAGAGGACAACCCCGATATGCGCATCCACTTAGGCAGCCCGGCAAGCTTTTCTGTCGGCACCCCCAACACTCCAACGGATGACCAACCGTGGGTGGATGACCGGCTAAATCTGGAAGAGTTGGACAATATTCTCGGCTTGAAGTAGACCGGACCACCCCAACCCTGTACAAATGTGCACATAAACCCAGAGAACACCCCAGTAACGCACCCCCTTGTTGCTCCAATATAAACTGAATCGCTACCCTCTCGTCCATATTAAGCTCAACGAGGCCGACCCGAATTTCCAACAGGAAACACATTGACAATCACCAAACCCGAGGATTTCGGCACCAGCATCCGCCCTCCCTACAGTAAGGTTACTAGGACACAAAGCAGTCAACAGCACGAGCATCCCGGTACGATTCATGGCGCACCCGACGAGTAACCAGACTACGAAACCATGGCAGATATGCCCAACCAAACCCCAACAATACCAGCCTTTGTAAAGAAGCTTTATTCCACTCGGTAAAGCAGATGGGACACCTTCCATCCCTAAAAGAAACCGACAACATGTTGGCTCACGTCATTCAAGTTAGAAGATGGGAACAAGAGGCAAATGTTGATGCAGACAGGTGACCCAGTCGCTCAGCGCCAGGGCGTTTTACACAACTCTCACTTTTACCTGTTAAAAGCCGAATTAAACCATCAAGTCAGCTTTCTGAACAGGTACAATGAAATCGTCCCTCAAAAGCGCTTACAGGATGGAGCCCGAGCCTAAAAAAGGAAATGCTCGCTTGACTCGGAGTCAAAGATAATAAATCAGTAGTTTTTTATCCGCACACCTCAGATAAAGTAGGTAAGGGCATCATGCGACTCACCTGTTTGCTTCATTTTTTCAAGGCATTAGGTCCCGCAGAACCGTCTAAATAAAACATAAACCTCATTAGCATAGATTCTAGAAACTCAGATGTCGTTTTCTGCACGAGTAAGATAATGTAGGTAAGTCATCATATGCAACTTACCATTGAGAATAGAGGCACGACTCTTCAATCACTCATTCTTCCTCAGGTCTAGAAAAAAAATGCGCACGTTAAAGTATCAGTAGAGCAGGTGACAGCAGTAACTCAGTCGAAAGATGGTAAGGCATCATTATCACGCAAGAAGCAAGGCGTGGACTCACCAGAGCAAACAGTAGAGATGCTCAACCAGTTTTCACCCAGGAACAGGAATGAGGCGCGAGAAAGAGCCAACGGAAGAGACCAACAACCCGATCAATAGCGAGCAGGCCGCTGGACAAACACCAAAGGGCACGACGTCCATCGTCCACGCCACCCATCACAGGAGTGGGACTGCAGGAGGTTGTGACACAGCAGATAAACAAGCAAGTCTCGGGCAGGTAAAAATTTGGCTCCGAGTTTCACTAGATTCTGGCCAATTATGTACATCAAGAGCTGCCCCTTTATAATATTAGTGTAGCGATTATTTAGTTTTACAAAGTCAGGATGCATCATTAGAGGTTAATTAAAATTATAAAATTAGTAATAAGCAAATTTTTAGCTAGGGCTATTTCAAATATATTAGTGCAATAAAATTATATTTCGAGATCTGTCATGAATGTTACCTAAATCTTACCGGAAAGGCTTGTCTAAATGTGATTTCACATAAGCAATAAAATTCATTCACAATCCACCTTATTTAGTAACCAACACAGCCGGTCCGGTAACTTTAGACATATAGACCAACTACAAGACATAGCCTATCTACACGCACTTTGCTTCCACATGATGGCAGGTGTGTTTTTGTGAATCAAGTTTAAAGTGTGTGTAACCTTACTCGAGGGCAAAAGAAGTCATAGTGCTCAAGACTAACCCACCTTTTTGCTAGAGAGACTTGGGCTGCTAGTACATTGTAACGGTTAGACAGCTGACAGCTGTGGCTACCCAAGCCACAGATAGTCTCCTTACGCGGATGCGGTAGAGAAATCGCTGATGTGAAATTTTTCCGTTTGATCCACGGCTTGTATTGCCTCAGCTGTAAACATCAATTATGCAGAACAGGAAAATAGGACAGGTGTTTAAAGCAGACGCCATTCTTAGCTCTTTACACCGCCATCCGTTCCGTAGCGCTCCCAATGTAGCGTCCGGAGACTTCCCTGAAGGCAAAAGAGGGCATAGCACTAGGGAAGAATATACATACATCCTTAAGCTGACACGGCTTTAAGGCCAGCTTTAGCCGAATAAGACATAATAGCCGCTTAGGTGACCTTCAGCGGCAGTCAAACAACCAAGTGTTACACCGAGTCTTCCCTAAATCGCAGGAGGGCACAGTGGTGTGATAAAACATACCATCCATGCAAGCAGATCCAAAGTTATTGATCTGTTAAGCTATCGCAGGGTGGTTTAAAGGGATTTGTTCCATCCAGCACAGCCATTGATGCTATGCCACATGCAGGCTTCTGCGTTCGTTATGACACTGTGGACAACAATTCAAAAAAATTAACGGAATTAAGGAAAAGAAGTCAACTGCTTGGTACCGTCCATATTTAGACAATGCTCTGTAAAGTAGGTGTTTTGAGCATCAAAATGTCGTTTAATAAATTAGCCAAGAGTGGGAACCAGTGTGCGGAAAACAAATTCTTAGGTGGTTTCCCTATGGCAAATGTATCTCATCCATTCCCCATATCCACTTTGTATCTGTTTTTCTTTCAATAGTACTCCCATCTTTATTGCTGTCAAGTGACACAAAATTGCAGAGAGCTTTGTTTGTTTGGGAAGTTGGTGCCATCATATAGGTTCTATAGTTAAGGCAGGGAAAGAATTTTCTGGAAGAATGCGATCTGTTGCTGCTTCATTCAAAAATATCAATTCTGCCGTAGGTATCAACGAATCTGTCGGTTTGGACACATTTATTTTCCACCGCTACAAATGCGGCACCTCAAGTTCTTCCATAAGTCAGAGTAGATTGGAGACAATCATCAGACTGCTAAGCAGAAGAGGTGGGTCTATGCCATTAAGACTCTAAGGCATTGCAAAGTGCAAGCCATGCATCAAAACGAAATGCAAAAGTAATTAAGCAACTTAACTGCAAAATTATTTAGTGGCTGCTTGGTCTTTTGATTCCAAGTTTAACTGTGTAGATAGTTCGGTCCCTGAGAAGCCTACCATAACAGTAAGCCATAAACCTGGGGCCACACTAAAGGCCTTTTTAATCTTCCATGCATTACTAATGCACATGTGTGATTTGATTTCTGCGAAGTTGTGCTTCTACTCTGCAACACGACCCCCAAATGTCTATGGTACCCTTCGATGTCTTTAGTTTGGTAGAAAATGGGCTGCAACGATTTGTATTAGATGGCACGTTTTGATGAGAAGAGACAAGCAGCAACTAAGCGGGTGCCAATCAACCTAAAGGAAACGCACATTTCAGTCTTGGTTAGCCTTGACTGAATATATGTATATATATATATTTATTGCTACCCAAGAAACTAATCCATAAGTTCGGTCTCTGTGTCTCAAGTGTGTATCAAAGCAGAAGTGGAAAGGAGAAACGTGAGCCTCGGTACGGCATGTCATGTAGATTGGTATGACTTTGAAATTCATTTAAAGAAACAAATGAGAGTCAAGAAGGAAGTCAGTAACGCAGAGCCAACTCTCACATGTTAACAGGAGACAGTACGTCGAGACGCATAAAATCACCCATACAGATCAGGGACGACGCTTTCAGATAACCATAGAAGTTAAATTCTTAGCAAACAAGTTTGAATTTAAATATATCTACTCTATTTTTCAATCCCCTTAATATTAAGTGGTCTGGAATGGAAAAATTAAATACCAAAGGAAAAACCCCAGAAGGAGCATTAAAGATTAGAAAACTATCTATGTAAAGATTAATTTTTGATTATGTATCTGAAAACTGTTTTGATTTAGCCATCTCCGATTGTGCGCACCTTTATTTGCCTTTAATAAGCAAAGCGTTTTATTATTATGGGATCCTGCGTAGAACACAGGCATTATCTCGAGCAAATAAACACTAGGAATTTTAGCCCTGCCAATCACTAACCGGATAACGATCTCATAAATCATGTTAATCTACAACTAATTTGTTTGTATTCATTATTTCAATAACGCAGTTACGCAAGGATTGTCACAACGATGATTGGAGACACAGAGGTGAGCCCACCAATAAATTTTTTTGCTAATTTTATGCAAATGTTTTGCGATTTAAAAATTAGAATGTGTTTTTTTACTTCACCTACTTGCACCTTGCGAGCCATGCTTAATGTGACCGATTCGCGGATGCATACTTTATGCGCATCAGTGCTCATCCTCGTGCACCAATGACCTATAAGTTGTCGCCTTTTCCAGTAATCGAAGCGCCCATTTGACTTCGCTTCACTCTTTTCCGCTCTGCACTCCTCTGCTAGGTGCGGCTTTGTCTCACGTACTCTATTTGTAAATCCCTCTTCCCCGTTTCAGTTTATACCTCTCTTAATTATTTATGAGCGTCTACTTGTTGATTTACCCTTTTTTGACATTTTATAATTTAAACTAACATTATAGAACTGAGATTGGTGCATTGATAATACAATTTCTGTCATCTGCTTTCCCTCCCTCAGAATGAACCAGACGTTGGCAAAGCGTGTTAGTCACTCCCTAGTTCTCGATAGCGCATACATTCTTGGGGCAGTCGCAATCAATTTAAGGTTAAATAATAGAGAAATTGATTAGTAGGTGCCGAAAGTTTATCTTGGTTACCTCTCGGAGATTTTGTACTTTTCGCCGCAGCTCATGACCTCACCATGGAGTCACTAATGTGAACTTTTCCGACCGCAAAAACATGACCTAACTGCTTATACGATTCTTTTATCTCATAAACATCACAAAAGTTATTCAGCTTATGCATTTATTTCAGTCGAGAAAGACGACAATATGAAATCTGTCATTAGTTGTTAAGAGAGGGTGTTTTCGAATGTAGTTGAAAATTAATCCTCTCATTGAAAATATATTTTCGGTAGAGCTCTCTTTGAGTTGTATGGATTCTTTTCGCTAGGTTCACTTTGTCAGTTTGTTATTTTTGGAAATCCGTATGCTATGCATCCTTTCCAATTTTATAGATACGGTTAGAAATACAGCTCTCTCATTAGTTAAGCCCTAAGTTGAAACCTCTCTCCTGCAAAGTAGGAGCAAAATGGGATGTGGGTATTGAAACTATCTTATTTTATACTCTTTCAAAGAACGAAAAGCAGATTGGTGAAAATGAGCTGCCCCAATGCTTTTATGGCAGGTCACTGTCAGTTAGCAAAAAAGCAGGAGCCTCCACCATCTGTACGTAGCTGTCAAATTTGTGTTTTGTTGTGCGTTGTTGCACTTTATCCCATCACTAAATGAGAGATGTCATGTTTATCGCTTGTCATTTGCATTATCTGATAGCCCACCCGCAAGGACATGAGCTCCAAATTAGTAAAGACTGGATGCGCGACCGTACTGAAGGGAGTGGAACTCCTTCGGGATCCCTTCAAAAACAGGGTAAGTCACATCTGAAAATGAAGGCTTTCTAGACATATGGTTTCTGGTATTTCTCTGCAGTACTACTCAATGCTCAATGTATCCCATTTGAATGGATTATGACCTCTTAGTAGGATAAGATTGGAAGTTTGGGTTGCGTTTTTTTCCGGATGGTGGGTCTTTGATTTACTGACAACCAGGTTGAAACATGGGGTCCCTCTTTACTTGTGTTCCACTTCTGCTAAGTCTTTAGGAAGCTATGCTATAAAGAGCTGCGTCTTCTTAATCCTGAATCTAATTTTCATGAGGAAGCAGGACAGAAAACGAGGTTTCTTATTGAGTTAATATAACTCACCCTTTACTCTTGAGCGGGATACTTTAGAATGGACTTTGATGCATTCGTGTGTTGCATTGATGGATTTTCAGCAATTTATTGAGTTGTACCCTTTAATAACATGACTTCTTAACCCTTCTACTGCTTACTGTCTCGTTAGTCATAAAAAAAATCGTAGCTAGGGTCGAATGGCTTCCAATTTTATGAAGAAGCAACGCTCTGTAACTGGCATATATTGGATGCTTAGCCCTAGTGGTACAAATGTGGCAATCATACTACTCGCACCTACCTTGATGTTTACCCTGTAAACCGCACCGCGCGATAATTGTAAAGGAAGCAATTTCAATCTACAAAGAGGAGATCCCTTGATGGGTTTATCATAGGCTTGTGTGGCCTGTTCTGCACCCATTTACGACATCAACAGCCCATCCATTGTGGTTAGGACTGACTTCCAGTCTTCAAAAATATGGTTTCGCATTATTTCGTAGTCCAGACAGCTACTGGTGTGTCGACGCGTTTCCTGTTTATCAGAGCACGCCGATTCCATTTATAAACATAATTCCAATTGAGTCGCATTGTTTCGTTTGAAAAATGCTGTAACTCTATGACTATTTATATACACCTTTCGGTGGCTGGTGTGAGAGCTGCCATTCCTTACTGAAGGCTTGATTTTGTTCCGAGCATTTCCCTAAAAGACCCTTAACAGGACTTGAAGCTTCCAAGACGGTTTTTTGCAACACAAGAAGGCGAGAGCTCACTTCTTCCAAGTACCCGTATTTTACATTTCCTCAGGGGTTGTGAAGTGGATGAGTAGGAACCCGTTTTGGTCGCTGATACGACTGTGATTCGGCTCAGAATCGTATCTGCCGATCTACCCAGTGTTACGCCTCCCATCATTGAGGTGGGAGTGCATATTCTGTTGGTACTTGACCCTGGATTTCATGACTATGTACTGCTCTATGTGGGGATCGGAAGGTGGAAAGCCAATTGACCTTACCCCTGCCACACATCATGAGTTAAGTTGATGGGAAACTACTTTTATCTGTGTCATCGATAAGACCGCACTCGATGCTTACTAGAAGGCGGAGACGAGTGACAAACGCCTCCTTCCAATGACGCGATTGCACCCAGCGCTGAGAATTGACAAAGGTGCGAGCCCAAGTATCCGATTCACTAATGCGTGCTTTCCTTCGATCGTTTGGGTCGAGTCCCCTATCACTGCCGTCTATGTAGTTCGTGAGGCCTCCCCTGCTAGGGCGTATGGGTCTGAATATGGCTTTGCTAGTGATCTATAGAGGAGCTGGTGCTCTGTACAGGATCTTACATAGGTGAGACGCCATACTGCCAAGAAATTTGGCATTAGCCTTGCGGTCTCTAACATGGGTTATTGCAACGGGGCTCATGAATCAGAGACAGGTTGATTCCCAGTTTTGCAATAAGATAGGCGGAATTTAGCTCACACTTGGGAGGTTGTATAGACCCATCCAGGGTTACATCCCCATGCTTATAGTTTGGACAACTTTTGTACTTGTTGCACGTGGAGATGGAGAGTACCATTGGCATTTGCAGTCTAGGAGGTACGAGACTCCAAATGTAAACCATCTACTGCAGCTCGGGTGTTTTTTTATCTAACCAGGCACCGTTTGTCACTCTGTTGTGTAGGCTGTACCTGTAGGCCTAAAAAAGTTAATTTGCCCCAGAGTTCGGGCATTCTCTACCTGCTGTATTGTTTCAACAGCCACCTTTCTGTCCACCTCACATGCCACTAGTGTGTGTGACCACAGAGAAGTAGAGCGGTGTGTCAACTATGCGTGCGATTAAAAAATTAGTATTCCTATTACCCTTGCCTTGGTACTTCCACAGGGTCTCGATTTCACCGAAACGCAGCGCCGCGAGCACAAACTGAATGGTCTGTTGCCAGCCCTGGTGGACAGTGGATCGACGTTTCAGGAGAGACTTAACATGGCACGTCTCCAGCGCATTGCTGCAGACTTTGACAAGTACGAGTATCTGATGCACATCTATGACTCTAATCGTGGCCTCTTCTTCCGTCTCATGAACCGCTACACTGCCGAACTGATGCCCCTTGTCTACACTCCCACTGTGGGCGCGGCCTGTCAGGAATACTCCCTCGTTCATCAGCATGGAAGGTGCGTGTCATCAACCACTGACCTCTAATCCTTTTTTCAATGGTCCAGTTTTAATGTTGCCTAGTTGATAGGCCAGTTGATTTATCTGTGGGTCAGGTGGTTGCTTTTAATGGGAGAAATAGTGAAGGGGGCGTCGTGAGGTCGTGTCTACCATTGCCTCAAGGTCCCAGAAGGAAGCGTGAAGGGTATTGTTTGAACGTTCCATTAGCCATTCGGATTCGTTTCCTTATTTACGTAGTACCCACCTCTCTATACCTTTTGGGAGCCCTGACTCTAAATGATGAAATATGTGTTCGTTATTTCCAGTGAACTATCAGTTCCGAGTATGGCCTGGGCTGCTCCACATTCCTTGCCTGTAACGAACATAGGGTGACCAGTAGGGTGTTCGGTCGACCAACCAGTCAGCTGGTGTGGAAAGTGAGACCATCTTGACTGTGAACCGATTCCCAACTCCTTTTCTGGGTAGCTCTACCAAGAGCCTTACGTGCGATTCTATACACTTAGCACTTACAACTTCTCACGGCCACTTTTATCTTCTTCGCAATGCTTGCCTTTAAAAATCAACACTTTTCCGGCTGCAAGACTGGGGGCACGGGGTGATTGCAAGATTGATATGGTGGAGTACATTGGCCGACTTCCTTCTTGTCTCACCTCCTTCTAAATTGAACATTTATAATCTGGTGATTCACGCGCAAATTGCGCCTAAACTCTTAACAAACGGTAAAATGCTCCGCAAGAAGAAAATTAGCTGCAGCTGTTGATGATGCTTCAAGATGGTGCATCGTTAACTCGATAGCATAGTTCCCCTTCCGAAGAAGCATTTACATTGGGCCCAAAGAGCTGATGCATCGCAAGCGACCAAATTGCAGGACAAAAGTGGGGGAGTATGAAAATTTATTCAGGCTTGTGGGCGAACGGGACATCCCAGTTTTTTACTAATCGGTATTTTAAATGCGTTAAACTCTCTTCATTGGTTAATTGTAGAGGCCTTTTCATTCCCATCACTGAGGGTGGTAATATTCGCGAATTGCTTCGCAACTGGCCTTATGCTGACAGGATCAAGGTAAGGACTTCCAAGATGCACTGCAACAGATCTGTGACAACTGGCAAGATGGCTCAGCCCACAAAACTAGTACATGGGTAGTACCCGAGCTATTTATTGTAGGCGCATTGGTTTTATGCGTCACACTTCTGGTTATCGACAGCAATTTTCCTCCTTCTTTTTAGATAGCCTTTGCTAAAATCAGTTAAACTGAAGGATGCCGTCCGTAATGATGGAGTCTGCTTAGTTAGCACTTAGATAGTACTTATCCAAATTCCAAAAGCGATAACATAAGACAGGCTGGCGATTTGCCATTTGACCAGCCTCCATATTTTCTGCATCACAGGCCATTGTTGTTACCGATGGGGAGCGAATCCTCGGTCTGGGTGATTTGGGCTGCTTCGGGATGGGCATTCCAGTGGGTAAGCTGGCTCTCTGCTCCGGTCTGGCTGGCATTCCCTCCGATTCCCTTCTCCCTGTTGTCATCGATGTTGGTACTAACAATGAGGTAAGTGCGCTCTCGTCTTCCTCATGATAGCATTTGAGAGGATGTTCGAATCTAGTTCCATAGGTCCATTTCATATAATTTATCAACTCCATCTCGAAACCCCTGAAGTTTAGCGCTTCAGCACTGTTGCTATCGCACTGACCGCTCCGACTGCTTTTCGAGAACCGGGAAGTGGCACAAGTACCTCCACACTGAGAATCCAATCTCTCAACTGTTTTTTTTTGCTTTAAATTCACGCATGCCGTTTGTGTGTAGTGAGAACCTAGTCAAGTAGAGTGAAACATCATGCACATGCGATGCTCGTAGCGAACAAGATAAACAGTCAACCGTTTTTTGAGGGTACCGTGAAGTGACAGAGTAATCACATGATCCCCTGACCATTGCTTTTCTTGATGGAAACAGTTCAGCAGTACGGTCAAATGTGGTAATTCACTGTTTGGCCAAAGTGAATCGTCGGAGTCAGGTGTTACTTGAAGGACTTATGCTGAGATCAGGGTAGCAAATACTGGTGGGTTGCGATAGCATCCAGGTGGGTTCCCTTTAACTGGGCGTTGATGCTGCTGCAGATCAGCAGTGTTAGAGAACTTGACAGAAAAGTGGACGAGTGGGTTTTGTGGTAATGAAGATCATCGAACCGCATCACTGTAATTAGGTTCTCTACGCCCAATAATGGGCTCGTCGCTCTGGTTGCCCACCCAAATCAATGGCAGCGTGGCACTGACTCTTTTTCTCTGCCCCTTTTCTCCCTACAGAAACTGCTTTCAAGCCCACTCTACTTTGGCTTGCGTCAAAAGCGCGTCACTGGCGACGCATACGACAGCTTTGTGGACGAGTTCTTGAAAGCCTGTGTTGATGTGTAAGTTCTCTCTTACCCCTTTCCTCTGAACAACACAACTATCCTCCCTGGTTTCATCGCCTTTGTTTGGATTAGCGAAGTCACTGACCGAAATGACACGAATGAAGTAGCTGAGAGACATGCACTAGGAAGTAACTCTCGTAGTGCATCAACACTTTTGTCAGCTAAAGCGGCACTACTTGTAGTTTTTTGTAGTATCATCCAGGCCCTTTAAAACACTGCTCCTAAATCCCGCGTCTAGTGGAGGTGTGGGTGAACTGGAAGGATTGAGGATTGTGGGACCTTCAACCCTGAAAACTAGCGTCGTGTCTCCTTGACTTCAGTGAATGTCACTGTATCATTTCCTGCATCACCAAAACTGCGTTGAATATTCACTTGACTCGCAGTGGTAGACAGAATGGGATCGCATCATAAGCTGCCTTTGAAGTGCTCAGAAGATGGTGCTTATCTATGGGGCCATTTCCTATGACTTCAACCTTCCTTCGGAATATTCCACTGCGTGTTTCATCGGTTCGACTATTCATTCTCTGCCCGACTTTAAGCACCCAAAGGTGGTACAGCATCCTTGTCTTGCCATTGCGCCCTCTACAGAGACTAATTTGAACTCACATCCTCAAAGCATGTCCCAACCTCGCTTTTAGGAGGCCGAAATGCTTGTTTAATGTTTACGCCTGTTTCGTCTCCACACCAGAGCCTGTTACTTCTCTAGGAATCTGACACTTGCTAACCTTAAAGAAATTCGGAATCCTTTCCATCTCTTCCTGTGTTTGGTGTCGGGTAATTCGACACTAGTTGCTGATCCGATGGAGTCGTGGTCGATGCGTGTTATGAAGTGAATTTAGTCTGGCTGCAGACGTTCTGAAAAAGTCCCTATTAAGCTTGATTCTAGGGTAGTAAAATGCCCTGCGACAAATCTCACCCACCAAAAAAAGACCGTCAGTACGCCTTGTCCTATAGGGACGCTATGTGCAGTCATATTCTTTTTTGTGCTAGAAATATTTTTTAGCTTTACGATAGGACGAAGAGGAGGGCAAATGCAATCTCCTTTTGTCAGCCCTCTGATTGGTCTGTCTTACCGTGCCACTCTGAAGATCACTTGCTATCATGAAGAGCCCTCCTTCGCGCTTATTGGGCGGCATCTGAGGAGTCAACTCACGCCAGTCAATTTGTAGACCAAGGAAACCTTTTTTCCAGCTTCAATTATGGGTGTTCTCGGCTCTGACATGACGATTCTAGGGTTGTGAAATAAGTACACCCTCTTTTAATTACATAGCCTCTTAAATCGAGAATGCATCGGTACGGAGCATGACTAGGAAGGCCTTTTTATGCAGCCTTTTTTGGTCCTGTTGGTCTCAAGGCATCATGTCGCCCATCGAACGTTCATCGGTCAGGTGCACTGGTGGGGTCTTCGCGAGGCAGAAGGCGATAACTGTTCTCTTCCACTGCCTCGTTCCCCATACACTCCTGCCTCCCTATGGGTCCTTGATGCAAAATATGGTGTCATGATTTTGAGCATCTGGCTTGATTCGCCTATCGAGTATGGAAGTCGCTTTACCTCGAAGCCAATTAACTCCTCTCAAGGTGAAGATGAGTTCCGTAATGAAGCGGCCAATGAGTAGCACGTACTTTTGTCCCCGCTTCCATTCATACTGCTTGTTTCTATGAGTCGGCTAACTCAAACCATCACCTCTGATCGGCCTCATCTCTCCTTATAAGCATTTCCAAGGCAAACCTTCGAACCGAGTTTTCGTGCTCCTTTCCCTATCCAGTAGCTTTTGAGGCCAATTCGACCCAATTAAACTAACTTTGTCGCTGCATAACCGTCACTGAAACAGGCGCTCCAGCAGTATCTTTGCTGTATCGAGTCTTATCATAAGCTATGTATTCACTAGTTACTTCCAGACCATATGAATGATCAATCGAGAGTTGATTGATCACTGTGAATTCAAAAGCAGGACACGTCTGCTTCTTCACTCTGCCTTTTACTGAAAAATCCAGTTGTTCACAGTGTAACTCAAATCACCTTTGATTGGCAGACGATACATTTACTCACTGATCGTTGCACAGTATCGCCATCTCTTACAATCCAGTTTTTTTACTTCTATGCTCACTCTAGCTTCGGGCAGGATGTTTTGATCCAGTTCGAGGACTTTGGCAATCAGAACGCCTTCCGTTTTCTCAAGAAGTACCGCGAGAAGTACTGCACCTTCAATGATGACATTCAGGTAAGGCTGCATGATGTTAACTACCATAGTGTAAACATTCTTCACAAAAATGTGATAAACATTGCTGGATTGCACCGCCACTATGTGAAACTCCGAGCTTCGCTTCCGTTCGGTTCTGTAATCACCAGGACGTATTCGGCTTAACCGTTCTCATTTCACCTTGTTAGGGTGTGGTTGCTTGTTTTTTGTCGTCACCACTACGGCTCCATTGTCACCATACTGATCTGGTTTTAGTAGGTGAAGGCATGGCACTGGTTGACGGTTTGAGGGGTAAGAGGACACCCTAACCCTTAGCAGAGAATAATTATAGGTTGATCAGAAAACGGCTGTTAGCTGATGTTCGACTCGTTGGATGCAATGTATATTGCTAGGCTGTCAACAGGTGCGACTAAAGTCAGTCTTTTCTTGCAGTTTATTAATTCACACCTCGGGTACTCTGGTCCATTCAGTGTGCGCGGAAATTTCCGACCTAGCTGACACATCTGAAGATGTGGTCGTGGCCTACCGACTTGGAGACTATCCGTAGTGAAAGAAAGAAGGCGATCCGGTCTCACCTTGTACTGCCAGTCCAGAGGCTTTGGCAAACTGCTTAACTTCATTGGGTTTCCGCAGTTTCAAAAGGTTGGGGTCGATAACGCCTCGTTCATATCTCACATGCCCCTTGATTAGCGCCTCCACCTGCGGGTTCATTGGACTAGTCAGTCATCGAGTTTTCGCCTGTCGACTGCGAAAGGAAACCAGCGCGTCGCGTATTTTTAATGCTGATGACGAAACTGTTTATCTACCTACTGGAGAGTATTTTGTCCCAACTTTGGTGTCCACATCCACTTCTAGGGAACTGCTTCAGTGATTCTCTCTGGTATGCTCACGGCCTGTCGTGCGACAGGTCGTCGATTGAAGGATGAGAACATTGTCTGCTTTGGGGCGGGTGAGTCGATGATCGGTTTTGCCAACCTCCTGGTCGAATGTCTTAAGTCGCGCTCTGGTCTGAGTGAGGAGGAGGCGAAGAGCCACCTTTGGATGGTTGACAGTCGTGGTCTCATCGTGGAGGGTCGTTCTTCGGGTGGAATCAGCGAAGAGAAGGCGCCTTTTGCACGCCCTGCTGGCTCCGTCCCGGAGATCAAGGACTTGAAGGAGGTGAGGAGAGGGGCCTCAGCCTTTTGTTGCAAGCCCACCCATTCATTCATTAATTCATTCAGGAGTTCGTTTATTACTTCACCCAGCATTTCCCCATTCACGTTTCCGCCTCAGATCCACCCACTTTATCTGTCTTGCGACTATAGCAGGTCCTTTCACCAACTCATTGAGAATTTATCTGCTTTGTTTCGTGCCCATTTGTCATTCCTTCAAGTTATCTTTAATTAAGCCTCTATCTATTGTGAACGCTATATTTTCAACTGTATTTTTATCCATCTAGGTTATCGTTAAGGCCAAGGCAACAACGCTTATCGGCGCTTCAGCAGTGCCGGGAGCCTTCAACGATCAGGTGCTCGCCGCAATGGCAAAGCAGTGTCCACGACCTCTCATCTTTGCGCTCAGCAACCCTACGCACAAGTCGGAGTGCACCGCTCTTGCTGCCTATAAAGCCACAAAGGCAAGTCACCATGTCTTTCCCCCTCTCCCGAACCACATTGGTTTTTGGGAGGTCTGGTTTAGTGTTTATGGTGAGGCATGAGGGCGAATGGAGGTGTTGCCTCGCCCTCATCCTCCGTATTCTTCCAAGTGATGATTGTCACGTCTTATTGGCACTGGAAAATCGCATTTGCATTATCAACGGGTCTGGTGCGGACAGGTTTTTTGTAAAGCTGGGATTGGCGGCAACCGCCTGTCTCGCTAGGAAGACGTAATAAATCGCTTTCGTGTTGTTGGATTTTCCAAAGTCAATCGTCTGTCCGATATGGGTATACCAATCTGCAAAGATTCCTCCAGAACTGTTTCCTCACTCTCATTGAGGATAGTCATGTCCGTGTCTCCTCCTGGATCCACGGTTTAGGTGTTAGGGTTGTGAAGTGCCTTAGTCCCGGCGACTTACTTTGCTTCACAAATGGAGGATAAAGCCTAGTAGAATCGAAATAGCCAAGTTGCCTTGGCTGGTGAATACAACTTCGTCCACCTTCAACCTCCAGGTGGTGTGTTCTTCTCTCCCCCTTGACCTAAAGGTTCGCCTTGTTTATTCTCCTCCTCTTTAAAGAGGCAATATTCCTTGTGGTCCTTCTGCCAAGAAGTAGCGCTATTTTCGTCCTATTCTATAAAAATAACCACACTTGACAGGGAGAAGTGGGAGTAAGGTTTTTTCCACCTTGCCACATCGACGAGTTGTGTGGGATTGGCTCGGTCTGTGTCATAATTCACTGCTCCGCCTAGCCCGACCCCACTCCACATCATCTCATGGAATGCTGGCGTTGCTTCAAGGGCGCTTGTGCAAATTCCAGTCCGGAAGTCTTGTAGTCGCTTTCCTGATACACTTTGATCAAGAGATTCTCTCTCCAAGTCTGCACATAAGGGAACTTCCCTTGGTAGCGTAGTAGCTGGAATTCAGATGCTTGTCGGGGAGGCAGTGTGATTTACTGGTATGTCTAATTCCGCCAGCCTAATGCCTGTCTGTTCATGTGGGGAAAAGGTTTACTGCTGTCTACCAATCATATTGTATGCCAAGGAGATTCCTTGAGGCATTTCCTTCGTCGAATCTATCATTATCATTGTCATTCCCACTCATTAGTAGGGAGAACCCCCCCACCCCCACTCCCCATTCCTCACTGTCGGTTCAGAATGGGAACTGCTCCAATCCTCTACCAGCGTGCCTGCCCACTGGGGGCTACAAGTCCCTCCTGCAATGCCGTCTGTGAGGGAAGAGAAAATTTCTACTTTGGCTAGCCATGGAAGTGATGTTCCAGGACCCCTCCTAATCCTTCTCTTTGTCTTCCTTTCACATTTAGGGCACCTGTATCTTCGCCAGTGGCAGTCCCTTTGATCCTCTGACTTTGGATGCCACTGACGTGCCACCGAACACCTCGCTGGCTAGAAAGCCGGGTCAGGCCAACAACGCCTATATCTTCCCGGGCCTCGTGTTGGGCATCTCGTCAACTAACATTCATCCGGTCACAGAGGAGGACTTTATTGTTGCTGCAGAGGTGAGCTCGTCCTCCTTTACTACTCGAGATCGGACAAAAATGTTCCAGCTTCAGGCTGCGTTGAGCCTTATTGAGCTCAGGCGAAGGGTAGAGACCTCCGGTTCAACCAATCTCCGGCTCGTTGCCCCACTTTTTCACCGATGCTGAGATGCTAGGGTACTCCACACCGCAGGTCGTAGGTAAGGTACAGGAACGCCCTGATCAAGTTGCTCACTAGTGTGGACATAATGCGGTGGTCAGTGCGGGCTCCTGCCGAAAGTCGCCTAGACAGATTTTGAAATTGAGCTACCCTTGAGAGCCCATGGACAGCCACAGATGTGTTTGTTCTCCTCGTATGTCGCATTCCAGTGGCAATAGCCACGGCGCTTGAAGCCTTCTGCGTTTTAGATGCCTCTGACGTGGTATGTTATACAATCCCACTTAGTCCGCTCTCTTTCCTTGGTCTTAGACCCTGTCTGAGAACGTAGACGAGGCGGACTTGTGCCAGGGCAGCCTCTATCCGCCGTGGGACAAGATACGCTGTGTCTCTCTTGCGATCGCGCGACAGGTGGCGCATCGTGCCTTCAAACAGAATCGCGTGTGGCTCAATCGCTGCCTCGGAAAGGAGGGAAGACTGCAAGAGGAGGATATCGACGCCGTTATTCTCAAGATGGCTAGCTATCCGGATCCTCCGTTGGCGGGAAAACCAGCTTCCTGCTAACTTCATAGGGTTAGGGAGAACTTGGGTGTGGCTTTCGTTGTCTTTATGCATGTTTAATTTAAGAACTAGACGAAACTTCTTCTGCGCTTCATAATCATATGCCCTTCCGCATGTGCTTTGTCCTTGAAAGGCTTTTCGAGTAGTAATTGGTAGACTTTTAGTTCAATCTTGACTCTTCTGTTTTGGATTTGACCTCTCCAATCCCCAGGGTTTGAGAAGGAGGCTTAGGGATGCAGGAATAAACTCCGATTTCTCCCTTTGAGCATTTGTTACACGGTCACCCTATTAACCCAATTGTCCTCCTCCAACTTAAACCCACAACATCAAGAGAGGTGGAACAGTGCAGCTGCAAAGTCGGTCGCACTATTCTTTTAAAGACTAAAAAGTAAGTTGCGAAAGGCAGCGTTTATTGCTCGTCCCTCGAGAGGTGCATCTTTGAACCACTGGTGGTGAACGCGAAACCTCAACGCCGCGTCTGATTGGCCACCTGCCACCCAATCACCTTGAGAACGTACCACCCTAACTGTCAATACGGCAGGGAAGTAGGCTGCTACAATGCAATAGGCGCCGCTCAAAGGCGGCGTGACGCATCGTTTAACCGGGTACATCAGCCCTTGCTATTCGAACTTCAAGTGTCAGGCGCTCTCTCCTCCGACCCATGTTAGTAGTTCTGCACCTCTTTACTCACACGATAATGAGTAGCATGCACCCAGTCCTACAATTTCGGCCTGCAATGCGTTCAGGGTGACCGCAGGACATCATGCTTGATAAGAATTTCTTACCTAAGGTAAATTCGGTCTCATTTTACATATTGCCTGGCATTTGACATGTGAATGAATTGTGTGAATACTTGTCTGCTAGTTGAATCCCCCTGTCCCCCCCCACCCTCCGTTTGGGCGCAAGATGCGCACGATTGTTGCTGCTATATGGTGTTTCTTTCGCCTCACAACTGAAGGTCTGCAGCTGTATTTCGTCTGGGATAGAAGGCGATCAGTTAAGTGACTCCCACCGTAATACTATTTGGGTGAGGTTTCTCTGCCAAAATAATTGGGGTGATCTTACGTTCCTACAGTTTAAGCAATCTTTGTGCCTACATGATCGGGCGCTGCAGACTTAACAGAGTCGTATTGGTGGGGAGGAGGGATTTATGGCCAGGCTACAAAAAAGATTGAGGCCTGTTGCCATGATCGCCACGCCATGCAGTCCTGGTGCGCTTGGAGACTACAGGTGGGCAAAGTTATTCTCCATGCTCCTTTTGGCTATTCTTCAAGCATCTTCTTGTATATTTTGACTGACTGTGGCTCAGGAAAGGAGGTGGAGGCATCTAACCCCTTTCGTTGTTGGAGACGTATGCTCCAGACTTGGTCAGGAGTGAAAGGCATCAATTACCCCCTCCAAAGGCTAGATGGTGTTCATTTTCCAAACCAATCACTTGTAGGAAGGAATTTTGAGAAAAAATAAATATTTCGGAAGCACCACAGCATCGCCTCATGCTCGCCAAAGGGCGTTTCGCTTCCTGCACACCTGGTTGAAGTGGATTGAATGAATCCCCAAAAGACGCTGGTATGGCAAAATCTCCAAGGCATTGGTCGCTCTCGCTAAGTGCATTCCTTCTTGTCCTGCCTAACCTTCCTCTCCAGTCAACGCAGGATGAGGTTTTTTCATTCCCATCACGTTCACATTCTGCTGTCCGGAAAGAGGAAGGCAAGAATAATTGCTAACGCGTAAAGCGGAGAAATCCTGTGGACAACGAGTATGAGAGAGTGGTAACTCAGGTGTCCGCGGGAATATCAAAGTTTCTTCAGGGTTTGGTATTCCGATGTATCCGTTTGATGGATCATACTTTTTCCCACTTAAATACTCTTGCCTCAGAGAAACAAATGAGGTGCTGCAACACACACATCAGTCTATCGGTCTAGGCAAACCAAATGTGCTGAAATGTCGTCACTAACCGGCCTTCACGGTGTCATGTACTACTATATTGCAAGGATATCTATTTGAGTAGCATAGTTAGTGCGTGGATATGGCACGATAGCACTTCGTTCCTGTCAAAAGCCGCCTCCCAGAGGCAGAGTGTTTGTTAGTTTCCCCCAAGGACAGGAATGAGGGGCAGTCGATCTTGCAGGTCACGCGCCTTTTTGCCTACTTTGCATGGGTTGCGGTTTGGCTCTGTGGGATGGCCCCTGACACGTTCCAGAAGTGCGTCGCCTATTCTGTAACTCACTGCTACTGCTACAAGGAATAGTCAGTTCAGACAAATAATGAGAACTTGCTTTTCATTAAATCTTACTGCCTATTTGAGTCTTCTGTAACGATGAGCGATGACTCACAATATCACCGCAATTTCTCATTCGATTGGAAAAGCTAGTTAAAGAAGCATCCATCCACTGTATGAAATGGGGGGGTGAGAGGAGATGGTATCTTTCTGTCATCTTTCCCACAAATTAGTCGTCGAAATCTCGTTTTTAGGCTTTGTTTTCCATGGAAAAGCGAAGCCCTCCAAAATGCAGTAAAAGGGTTGGTTTGGCTTAAGAGTGGTATCCCGCAATTTACATGTCTCTGCATGTCACGGTAGGTGAGGCTATTGACTACTACCACAAAAATCTCGTGGTAACCCTACGTATTAGTACAATTCCGTTCTAGCGAGAACACTAAAAGGTCACCACAGTCGCCCAACTGTCATATTGTTACCCCTGGTCCAACTGATAGAAGTAGACCAATCATGCCGCCAATTTTCTAAAGTGTTAGCATTTTGACTGCGATCTTAGTAAAATGACCAAATGTCTTTGCAAAAGACGTAGGGTGCATAAAGATGGTGTAATAGCCAATAACTGTACTAAAGACGAAAAAAGTTTGCCCCACTGTGAGGGAAGAGACGGCCTGTTAAGGCGTAGTATGGTTTAAGGATTACTATCATACTTCAGAGGCCATCCTACTAAGGGAAGGTGGAATATACAACAGTTAAGAAAACTGGGTATGTGATCATGGAATCTAACAGCGCTGCATGCCACCATGCTTTTAACATGTTTTTATTTAGGAAAAATTAGCTAATTAGGGTTGTGATACTGCTTCACATAAAAATAAAATTTCTATACTGTATATGCATTTTGGAGTAAATACGCGAGTTTAATTACCACGTTTTCTAAGCCGCAATACAATCTAGTACTAATGTAATACAAAATGATGCGATTTAGTGATTTTATTTTTAATTACTATTCAAAAAGCAAAAAATAAATGACCTCATATTTGTTTTAATGAGCCGTAGTAATTTGAAATTAGCGTTTGATGGATTTCGAAAAGGCAAACTAGAGGCAACATTCAAGGATGTATGATATTCCAGCAAAAATTGATGAATGGAATCGAAATGCACTAGAGTTGTTTCGTATTTCAAAACCTAACGAGGTACCTCCGGCGAGTATTATGCTAATTACATAACACTGCTATACAATAAAGCAGGATTTCTAGCGATACCCAACCGGTATCCTGTATTTTTTCCGCTTGTAACGAATAACCTTTTAGCATATTTGTGTTTGCTTTTTTGCAAAAACGAATTTGAAATCTGCTACAAAGTATGCCAAAATACTTAAAGCGCAGTTTTATTCGTTTTGCATTTGACAAATCGGATTTGGTAAAATTATTTTAAGTAGCGATTTAAAATCCTCTCCTACAAGTTGCAGCAAGGATTTGCTTTATTTTTACGATTCTTACCTATGTTTTTATTTTTACTAGAATCAGGAATTTTTTGGGGTGGTGCGCTTCTACTTTTACGGTCCCAATGACAAATACTACTCAAAATGTGTTCGCATTTCAAGTCAAGCCACTGCGCGACATTTAGTCAATGTGCTAGTAGAGAAATTTCACCCTGACTTAAGACTTCTTAAATCTGGTCGTTACGCTCTCTACGAATATCATCCATCCACTGGAGGTACTACTAAACTTTTAATAAAATTTATACAATATTTTTTGTCCCTTATTTATTGGTTTCGTGCTTTTTAAAGCGCATTGAGAGCCGCCCATGATTTTGGCTTCATTGTCTTATTTATTGCAAAACTAAATTTACAGAACGTCGACTGGGTGCCGAAGAACGGCCTCTAATGAATCAAATTAACTGGAAGATCAATCAACGCGAAGGCCGCTTCATTTTGCGTGACGAATCCAAGTTTGACATGAGGGTGAGTTTGGCACTCCAGTCTTTATTGTCACAGGCTAGCGTCAGTGAAGGTGTTAGGCAAGGATTCCCTTTTCTTAACAGCCCTGCGTGAGAATCAAAGAGGTCATGTTGAATCTGTACGAACACAGTTTCGGGTCATTTCTCATTGCCTCCCTTACTCACACACACACGCCTACACACGTAGTTTAGTGTGGCGACGACAAAAAGTGAGGCAACAACTTGCAAAGGACCTTTAAAATTTGCATGAGAAAACAGTTTTAGTTTTTGGACATTTTGATATTTAAATAATCAACTACTAGTGCACCCGCAAATGGAGTTTCATCGCCGTTTCCCCATTAATTCATTACCTATTGATGGTCTTTGACTGATATCGTCTTTGGTTTACGTGTTTTTTTTTTTGAAACACTTGCCACATCTTTGTCCAAAATTAGTGACACTGAAAAAATGGTGTAATTTGAAAGCAAGCACGTATCAGGTTGTCATTGGTTGGATGGTACTGGGAGCCTGTGAGTCAGTCAGTTTGGATGATGGTAAACACGGATGGCTGCATTGCTCAAAACGGGTCTTAGCCGTTCCCAAACGTCCGCACAATGAGGCGTCACCCACGCCTCTTGGCCAATCACTCTTCTTCTCCTACCTTAAACTCAAGTGGGTTAAGTACTACGTCCAAATGCGTGAGTTGGAGCTTAGCCCGGACGTTTAGCCATCCCCGTATGTCAATCAGGCCTTGTTCTACTATGATAGTAAAGGACCACGAAATAGCCACTTTCCTGCGCTGAATGAACTTTGGACTGTGCAGAATGTGAAATTTGAGAAGTAAAGACTCTTTCCATGAGTCGGAGATAGTCCCCGTGAGTGGCCGGATAAGTGGAAGACAGAGAGGTGAGAGAGTTTTTTTTTCGCGTGGGAAGTGTCAAAAGGCATTTGCACAGTCAACACGTGTGAAAGGCGAATTTTAATCACTTGGTCTCGTCTTGACCTCCACGTTTTGGGATTTTCTCACTGTTCAACAGATGTTGCGCAATCTTTACATAAATCGAAGGAGTCTTTTTCCCATTTTGACAACTATCGCAGTCTAGTCTTCCTTCTGGAGGCCATTTGGCGGGTGGAGGCGATTAAATCTCTCATTTTCCCTGTTGCCTACCTGCAGATCCGACGCCTTAGATACAGGGAATTCAGTTGATAAAGGACTCTTTTTTGAGATCTGAGGGATTAATTTACAAAATTACACAGGGATCGTCTTTATCTTGTTAAGTCGCTAACGGCTGCTCCACCAAGCAAGAAGCTGGAGCAGCAAATTGACCGCCTGTCACCAGATTAGTGCATACAAACGAGCTGATATTACACAACCATTGGTACAGAACACACTTTCTCTATGTAAGGAAAGAAGTGATTCGGCTCAGACGAATTGATGAGGGATAATCGGTGATTCAGAGCACCCCGAAGAAGTATACCTGGTAAAACTCGTGGGTTAATTAAAAGCCTTAAGAGCTGTTGAATCTAATTTTAGGAGCCTTGTTATTATCCAAGTAGGGCCGGAAACGGTGAATGTTTTTAATTCAGATGGAGTTAATCAAAATACGCGCGCAAATAATTCGTGGAGATTAACTCTTCCATGGCAGTACAAACGCCGTATCTTCCTCTGTCTAGTCTGCTAAAGTCGTGGGTTGGAACTAGCTACATACTGCCGCAAAAATTGCTAGCAAAGAAGTAAAGTAGAGGTTGAATTCACTTTGTCAATTCACTTTACTGCCAAATATGGCTTGCCTAGCTCTCCATTTCGGGTGAGAGACCAAAGTTGTTGAAATAGTTTCATACTACTTACTAACTTGTGAGTAAAGAGGCGCGAGGCTGCAGGTAGGGTCCTGGTGATGTGCCTGCAATCCAAAGTATCTGCACACGTGAGCGCTGTCTCTCGCTCTGTACGGAGATTTTTCAAACAGTCTTCTTTAGAATTCCATGGCTAGGAGTTCGGGAATCTCGGAATATGTAATCTGTGCTAAAACTAAAGTTGAGGACGAAGTGCGGAAGCCTTATTAATGAATGCCTTAATATCGGAATGATTTTGAGATGTCTGACCTTCCAACTCAATTGTCAAACGGCCGCGTTGTTACAGCCCACAGTGCAATGCTGACAGGATAAAAGTGTTAGATTTTCTACCCTTTGACATCTTCACATTTGTCTACCTATTATCTAGTCAATCGGCAGGAACCCCTTCATTGGCGAACTTCAATCTAAAGTAGGAAAACGCATGGCAAGCTTTATCCATGTATATTACTATTAATTCCTGAGTTCTCATACCCGAGTGAACTTGTTTCCCTCCTCCACAACCTCAAGTCCATCTTTGTCGCGAGACACACGACTTGAGTTTATGGTAAAAGCCGTCTTATCAAGGGCGAGTTCTCAAACCACTCTCACTCTATAAAACTCCGCATTTCATGATGATGCATGGTCTCTCTAACGATGCGCCACTACGCTAATATGAAGCCGTGGCCAATGCTGCTGCAGAGACAGGATGTGGGTCTGGTAAAATGGCAAATCCTCGGTGTCGGTACTTCTCCTGTTGGTCTGTGGATCTCATTCTCCAACAACTACCTCAGCCTAACCACTCGGTGCAACAGCTTGTCACAGCCTCACCATAAAATGCAGGTCATGCGAATTCTGTCGCGTATGTGACGCAATTGGTGGACTCATCCAGGCGAGGTCTGACTACTTTGGTACCTTCGCAATAACCTCAGGAAAAACAGACAGGAATTGGTCATCGCATGCTTCATGACCTGGCAATGCAAGGGTGGAGGAGGGATGATGGTGCACGTGTACCGGAGAGCGATTAGCATATAATTATCTGGGCTGAATCAACGACTGACTCAGAAAAATGCAGATTTGGACGGTTGCTGGATTGGAAACAGACATCGTTCTCATTGTGAGAGATGCAGCTTTGTCACTACCTCCATTTTTGGCCATAAATGAGTGGATTCTAGATAATTAAGCAATTTTCGGTGTCTATTGTGAATTTTATTGATAGTCTTTATACGTCGGCCACTATCGTCACGTATGTGTGACACTCGATTTCCTCCCCTAATTCCACACATTGCACGCGTTTGCCACATTTACTTAGAAGTCAGCAAGAAAGGGGATTGGTCGAGTGGATTATATTCTTGTTATATGGTTGCTTAGTCACCTGTCCGGCGAATAGGTACACAAGGGCTAAGTTCCCCTGCAATCTCTACACCCATGACATCGTTCCATCTGCTTTTCATTCCTTGCGGTTGTGAGTTCAACTTTTCCAATGAGATAGGCCTCATTCCTTATGTGTTTGTGATTTTTGCCAGTATTTCACCACCTTGGCAGATGCAAGAAATTGCTCTTTGGTAAGGAAAAATGCATACTCGTGCAAACGCACTTACTACCCACAGCACCAGTCCTCTTTCCGACCAAACGCTGCTCGTCCACTTTGGTACGGTTTGCGTGACAGTTCCATCGTTCTCCTGTGCGCCGTAGAGGCAGCTGCTCGATCGTATGCTAAGAACAGCGCAATTTTGTCGATAAGGATAGTCATATTAGCTCTCAAGCCAAAACTCACCGTCACAAACACCGTAGCCAACGTAATTACTTTGCTTACTAATGGGCTTCAAATAAGCCATATTTAATTTGATCCGAATCTCTTACTGGATAGAGTCAATGATTGGTGCCAAATCCTTACATGTTTGCAAATATTTTAGTTCCTTTCAAAGTCAGAGGGTTTTGATGCACTTGCCTTTAACAAATGGAGGAAGCAAAGTGCAAAGTGTTGGCGTTAATGGAGAAAAGGCAAAGGATGATAGATGCTTATCATCGCAAATGCACCTATGCTTTAATTAATTGCCATTACGAAAGTAAGCATAATTTGTATGATATCTAGTATTCATAGCTTAGAGTGCTTTAAATTTTGTCCAATCCTCTAAACGCGTTTCCACTTGTCGAGTCACAGTAGTGTCACCGACGCAAGAACTATTTGTGCTGGAATGTTGCAAACGGGTATTGTGCCCAGGTCATCAAGGCGACAATGGAAGCAGCATTAATTTTCACTTCGCATTCGCAGTTAAAATCGGCCCTTAGCTAGTTCTTAATCACCACATTCAAGAAAAGATTCCAGCTACCATCAAGCCATTCTTAATCCTTATTGCCATAGCGTTAGTACGTCAGTGATTTGCCGATCAAAATCTTTCGTATCATTTAAAATTTATAAATTTATGTATAAGCCCAAGTATATGGCGATACTAAAATACCATAATTAATGTTACGTTAGGCCAATTGATTTACTCCAGCCAATAAAGAGCAAGTTGTCACGTGGTTTCGCACATGATTGGCCCGCTTAAGTTAAAAATCGATGTAGCCGTGAATAAATTGAATTTTTGATCCCTCCAACGGGGTTCCGCAGAACTTTGTGTCTCCTCTGAGTGACCCACCAGAGTAGGTCTTTTCCTTCCAATGCGCGTTGATTATACCACCAGATCATATGCGTAATCAGCCGGCAATAATAAAATTCGCCTTGCTATGTTTTTGCATATTTTTGTTAGATCGGACTGCGTAAATAAAAAGGCCTACACACGTATTGCTGAGCAAAGGCACGTCCCATGGTTTACTTCTTGTTACTATGGCTACCCCCACACCTGCTTCGCAGTTCTTTCGACCCACTTGAATCCGCACACCGTTGTTTCGATTTTATTTTTTTGAAGTTAGTTCACCAAATTCCTCTTAATACAGAGATATAGAGTTGTTTTTGATGTCCTTTTTTGGGATTAAGCGTCTTCTGGTGGCCTTAATTTGGAGGCACATAAGTAGGGGCTTAATTTCACCTCTGTGTCCTGTCGTTAACTTTTTTGTTGAATTGCGTGTTTTATTTCCTATCACGCAATTATTGCAATAGGCGTGACAATGTTACGTTTGCTTGACACGTTGTGTGGGTGTCTGTCAAATCACAGGCACCTGATATAAAGTTAGGTTTGGCTACTCCACTTTATTTCCCACCAATGGGATTTTTCCGTTGATGAAGTGGTGGGCAAAGAGGGGTGAGGCAGTCGACCGTTATGCATATCTGTTGGTTACATGTGTGCCTTAATTGCGGCCGGAAGTTTATTACCAGGCCTAATTAACCGCCTTAGGTGGATTTCGCATCCACCAAATTGTCTCAGTAGTTAAAAAACCACTATTTTTTCGTTGAATTTTGGTAATGAAGGTTCGGTTGTGGTTTGGATATTTACTTGATGCATTGGACATTGGTGGGGAGTAGTCTTCTCGATATTTTTGGCGATTTGTGTCTTAGCAACATCTTTGGTTAGTGCCAAACTAAGACATTTTGGTCTATGTAATTAATGGGGCAGGTTTTGTGCTATCTCTTTGTTGAAATCCGTGATTTTGCGTTGTAGAACTTCCGCAATCCTCCCAATGCCGACGGCAGCAGTGGTAGCATTAACATGGCGAAATGGCGAAGCGCGGGCAATCTCATGACAGAGACTTCTTCTGTAGAAGCTTATGCGAGGTCGCAAGAACCCGTCGCCAATAGCTCAGACGAGCTTGTCTTCGCTGTTGACAATGAGAAGAAGAAAAAGACGTCTTTAGGATCAACTAAAAAAAAGTCTAAATCTCTGAAAACCAGTAGCAATATGAAGAAGAAGCAGAAGTTGGCAGCTGGGTTTGTGGATACTCAAGCAGTTATGCGAACCTCCTCCTTGCCGAATGTTCTAGACGAACCGGGGGCACTCATGATTACAAACCATGAACGTGTTGATTCGCAAGGTAGATTTTGATTGTACAAGACTCTTCTAAAAGACAACAAGTGTCTGAACGGAGCTTTTCTTGCTCCACTTGGGGGCAAAAGCAACTGTCGAACTCATTAGCATGTTTGTCTGCGTGTGCGATGAGAGCATAATTCCGTCTCCTTTGAGGCATGCTTTTGTCATAGAGTATAAGCTTTCCTTGATAAAGTTTAGGTGGTTGAGAATCCAGAAGGCGCCAGAAGGGGAATTGTTCATGTCTTTTTTCAGCCGGAGCGCTAACAGTTTTCCTTCAGTCTGCCAACCTACCTAACCACAGTCAAACGCTTAAGTCAACTGCCTCGGAGACCTCAGATCAGATTATTCGACGTATCCTCGCATCCTATGGTCGTCAACAAAATATCGGATCCTACCGCCTGGAACAGGTCAATATTCCGCTAAAAAGCGAAAGTCTCCCGTAAGTACTGCTTCTGTCGGGTGATAATTCTACTCATTAAATTTCAGTAGATATTAACTCCAAATCCGTACGGTTACAGCGTTCCTCCTCACCGCATACTTCGACCGCAAGAGAGACCACTTCACATTTTGCGAAGTATTCAGGCGAAATTTCCGGAAATTCGTACGGAATTCCATCTGACGCTGCAACAAGACGAGAGTCTTTCACTACATGAGGATGTGAGCTTGCAGCAACAGGATTACGTCAACATTCCAGTGAGGCGACCCACACCGCAGCTAGTAGAGGTGAATCCCAATGGGACGGCGAAGGTTGGAAAGGTTCTACGATTTAATCTTACAGGCCTTACCCAGCAAGGAGGTGGGAGACAGAATGCAGGTGTTCCAATTAAAGTCGGCTCGCAATTCTCTTCTGTTGGACCACCTCCAAATATAGTTCTCAGTGCGGTAAGTTAGTGATCTAGGGATAGGAATTGATAATCTCGATTAGACCGAAAGTCACCTGCCAGATTCTCTGTGTAGAATCGTTTCCCTGACATCCGTCCAGTGCACTGCACCCTGCTTCCAGCATCTTCAGGGGTTGATGGTGGGAACGGCGAAAGCACTGGTGCTTCGGTACTCATTTCGCCTGCTCTCGACATTACAACAAAACCTCCGGGACCCACGGCTGTTTGTCTAGACGGTCGAAAAGTAGTGCGTCCAACACCCCTTCGTCATGGGTGCATTGTACAATTGGGTCGATCCCTCTTCCTCAAGTTCCTTGAACAGGGAGCCTCGTTGGAAAAGACGCGACCAGTTCAAGAACAAGTGCCCAAGGGATCCATGCCTGATCTTACGTTTCAAGGAGGCTCTAAGGGATGGAGTCCTGAAAAACAGTACAGGAGCCGGACTTCTTTGGTAAGTGGACAAATCTAGACCTCAAGCATTTTTGTCTGGTTCATATCTGGCATTGTGGAATGAGAACCTGTCAACTTCTCTTTGCATTGACCAGAACCAACCGACCTATGCAAATGCGGACCAACTATTTTCCGATCGACTTCCAATCCTTGTGGATGTTCGTTTACCTTCGTCCGCTACTTCTACCACCACTGATGACTTTGCCGCCTGTCTCCATGAGGCTGCCTGCGACTCTGTCGATGCAGTGCTCAAAATGGCCACTAGTCTTTCATCTCACACCACCGCAACTGCTGTTGCCTCAAATAGAAGCACGTCCAGACCACCTATCTTTGTCCTCACACCGGCCTTCCTGCTTTATGGTCTCCTTCGTGGATGCTTAAGACGGTGGAAGGTTGCTCAATTAACAAGGGAGCAGCAGGAGCACTATCTCAGTGGTCTACTCAACCATATCGGTAGTCAAATGTTCCAGGTGAGTAATATACTTTATCTACTGCCTGGATGTGGCTGCGCATACGGACGAAGAATTTGACGTACTTAATCCCTTTTATCATCACTTCTAGTGTATCCAAACCTGCTACCAAGGTGATCCCAGCACGTGGTCCTCCATGCGTGGCTTTCTTTATCAGCTTCTATTCTGGTTGGCCAATTCTAGTGAACTCCTTAATTTCCTACATAAAGACACCGATTTTTCCGAGGCTATTGCCACTTCCAGTCATCTCCTTGCGAACTGCATTGATTCCGCCTTCCATGAGTTGCGTCGAGGCTTTCTGGATCTCCTAAAGTGCCTCACACCAAGCCTTCTCTTTCCTGGTGACTATGACCAGCAAGATGATCTGCAATTGGATGACAGACCCCTTCCACCATCCGATGATCTCCATTTGCCGATGCCATCCACAAGCCTGGAGCCGAATATTCAACGCCTACTTCAAATTTTCTCCTTCATGATGCGAGGGATGCGTCAGGCGTGTGTGAACGTCTCCTTCGCACTGCAATTCTTTGCCTATGTCTTTCATTCAATGGGATCCTGGATCTTTAATTCCATAGTTCAGACTGAGGATCAACAAGGGATCAGAAAGGGGATCGTAGGTAGTTTGTGGACTACTAGACTGGGTGCAGGACGCCTGATGCGACGTCTGCAAAGAGTTAACCAGTGGGCAACAAGGCATGGACTCGGCAGCGTCTGTGAAGTGCACCTTCTCCTCCCTGTTCAGGTGAGCCAGAGATTTGATAATATTTATTCTACTTAAATGCTTTAAAAGTAGTGCTGACAGTACTTCCTTGATTTGTTTAAAATTTAGAGGTACTGAGATCCAGTAATTCGGTTTTTGAGGTACTTGACTCGAGGTGTCTTTTCTTCTTTTGATGCATTTTCCTTCATAGGCCTGTCAACTTATCACCGCGGATCGCTCTAAATTCCGTGCATTCCAGAAGAGAGTATTGGAGTTACGTTCGTTAAACAGTGCCAGAGTGGAGTGGCTACTTACACATCTTGGTGATCCGCCTCCATTGACCTCAGAATGGGTCAAAAATATCACAAAGAGCGTTAGGCAGGTTTGTTACGTGAAAACTTTGAGTGAATGCTCTATCGCCTAAATATGAGGGTTATACCACCATATTGACCTTCTGTCCTACCTTCTGCTCCCAGGAAATTGATCGCGAGGTTATGGAGAAGCACGGTTCTCCATCCAGTCGTGAAACCCGGGAATTGCTCTCCTTACTGTCCCCAGTTGAGCTGCCTCTACCTCTCATAGTACCACCTGAAGGGTATGTCTCTACCAGTGGTTTGGTTGGAATTCCTGAGGGTTTCATGGAGGCCGTGCAACCTCTCGTGGAAGATGGGTGTCTTAGTGTGCGGCGGAATGAGTTGGCTTTTAAGGCACCGGTGAATGGAACGTGGACTGGACACTTCAAGAATAGAGTAAGTGTATCCATTTGATCTCGCACTTTTGGGCTTGCTCGTGACTGGTTTAAGCCACTGCCAGACGAATGCATACGCATTTAAATGACAGTTATAAGGTGTTCCAATCGGAAACCGAGGGTAAATTGCCACAAACAGTTAGTAGCACGATCGGTTTTAATGAACGGCAAATCTGACATCCTCAGCTTAAAATATTCTTTTTATTTTGCATTAGTGCCTCAAATTGAGCAAAATTCGGCGTCTGTGCGTAAAACGCGCCCATTTTTTAAATTTCAGTCTGACTCAAGGTCAGCGGCTACTGGACGTCCAACGAATAAGATTTTCAACACTCAAGCCGATCCTAATATTGAATTACTTGCCAAGGAAGCCGGCGTCAAGCTTCCCTCTGTGAAACGTCTTGTTCTTCAAAAGAACGGCCAACCTTTAGGTCTTGGAATAGTTGCTGCAAAGGTGAAGTGCTTTTAATGTGCCCAAGTCCGAATTTACTTGATAAAATGTATAGTTCATAATTTAGAGCCTATGACAACGATAGACAGGATTTTGACACTCTGGACCCCTCTTTTCAGCCTGAAGGTGATACACCTTATGGGATCTACATCCGGCACATCGTTCCAAATAGTGTGGCAGCTCAAGACGGCCGCATAGAGGTTGGAGATCAAATCCTCGCCATAGCCAATTCCTCTCTTGTCAACTGCGATCAATCAGAAGCCGCCGTGGCCATTCTGGCTCGTATCCCAAATGCAGTTCATTTAGTAGTTGCTAAACGGGCAGCTCAGGCGAGAGGAATCATGAATTTGATTAATTCCGCTCAACGAGGGCGGCCCCTTCCCACTCCGATGAACCGTTCCACATCCTCTCTTAACCAGACCAGCTGTTGGAATGAGGATGACGATGACGATGAAGATGAAGACGATGACGGTGATGATGATGATGATGATAGTGTGGGTGGAGCACAGTTGGGATCGAAAGCGCAAAAGCAGTCACAACAATCCGTGAGTGTTTTAACCTATGAAATGGGGAGATGGTGTAATTGTAGTCTCTCTAATCAAGAAGGCCAGAGAAATGAAAAAAAATCTACACTTTAGTTCGTCTTTTAACCTGCCAAAATTGATGGGAACAGTTGAAGTCGAAGACTGCTTTGGGCCCAAACCTTTTCAAAAGATTTGGCTCTACTGCATTGTGCATGCTGCAAAACCTACATCCTAGGAAGCCTGTAAGGGATCTCGATTTCGTTGACGCTGTTCATGTGTCTCGTATGCTGAGTGGAACCGTTGTTTGTGGTCTTTTGGAAGTACAAGTAGATGACTTCGGAGTCGAGTTATGTTCCGTTTTTGCTGTGGTACCACTTTCGTCATCATTCCTTCCTGTGCCTTCTGCAATGGACTGTCTTGTCTGCGTGTAGAATTGTCACGGTGATATCTAAAATTAATCTCATCCTACTCCTCAGGATGAAACCATGGCTAAAAGTGTTTAATTCATCTACTTCTGTTAGCAGGTATACCAACCCAAAAGTGTGGACGGTTTGACCAACGGTCGAGGGGGGAATCAAGCACCCAAGATTCGCGAGTTCGAGGTCTCCTCTGACGACATTTCGAGTGACGAGGGTAGCGATGAAGTCTGGCAATCGGCGGAGAGGACTCTTAAACCGGCTTCCAAATACGGCGAGAGACCACCGCTGGGTATGAACCTCTCATTTCAACCGTCACCGGTGAGGTTCTAAACCTTTCTGTGATTCTTTTCCTCTCTCCTCTGATTCTACTGAGACTTGGTAGTAGACAGTCGCTGAGATTTCAATGAACGCCTTTCTTTTGTGGAGCATCAATAGCAGATGCTTCTCTTCTGTAAGGTTTAGAAGTAGAATCTAGCCAGCTGTATGGGAAATGTTAGTTCCATCGTCGAGGATCCACCAAGGCTTTCACAAATTTGCTTCTGAATTTTCTGTAACTTTGGGTCTTAAGGCTCTCCTTTCCGTCGATGCGCATAAGCCTTTCTTGACAGGCAGCCCAAGTGGATTAGTGGGATCTTCATGCCATCGGAGTTGTGGTCTTGATAGACAGTGCCTTCAAATGATGTGGAGTACTTTTCCTGTATATAGGCCAGTGTTCAGGGATCCCTTGACAGCTACAAATTTCGATCACAGCAAGACATACGATCTAGTGGACTAACAGTGCGACCCTCCAGCAACGGGGTTGACAACGGGTCCAGTTCCACAGATTGGAATGACTTCGCTAAACGCAACGCCGAGGCGATTAACAATAAGAAGATTGGTCCTTCGAAGCAAGACATCTCGCCCTCACTGTCATCTCTTTCCTCGACATCATCCATAATCACTCAGGAGATGAGGAAAGGTAGGTAATTTTTGGAAGTCTATTTGTTTCAATTTAGACCCTCCAAATGTTTCAAAGCCTTCGCAAGAGGACGTCTACACAAACGCCTCTGAGGCGACTTCAGAAAGTGAAGATTTTCTCACAAATATAAAGCAAAGAATTCCTTTTGAAACTCGCACAGCTACCGCCGAAAAGAATACGTCCCCGTTGAATGCTTCTCCGGCTAGAAGCGTCACCGACAAGGCGATGCAAACGGTAACAGAGTAGGTTCTTCTATCTTCCTTTCATTCTGAAGTCCTTATAGGTCTAACAGTACCACTCCTGTTGTTGAGTCGAAGAAGCCTTCCACAGCGCTGCCTCTTCAGGCTTCTGCAGTACAGACAGAACCAGTACGAGTGGTTCAAGAAAAAGAAGACGTCACTAGGTATACACCTCCATTGGATCGACTTCCTCTCGTGAGACCCCAGGAAACTAGAAATGCCCCAGTTAGACCAACCCCACCACCGACTGGACCCACTCTAGTGGAGGATGTCACGAAGGCAGTGATAGATCCACAAGTTGGACGGTGAGTTTTGAAAATGAAGGACTAAACCAGCCGACAAAGCCGAGTGCTACCATTTCCCTTCCCTTGCGTCTTAAATGCAGTTTCCACTACCAACCACTACCGTCGTCTAGACCTCTTCCAAAGCAGGAAATTGTGGCATCTTCAACTTTCAATTATGACCTTCGTTTCCCTGATTCTGCTACTAATACCGGCATAAGGACGATCAATAGCCGTCCAGAACCAAGTACCATCCAATCAGGTGTAACCTACTGGTCCTCCCAGACCAATCTTGCAGTTTTTGGAGGTTCTCCGCCTCCGGAACCAACAGCCGATTTTCCGCAATACCATCCACCCGACAGCCTCAAGCCCTCTGATCTAGCGATCAAGTATGGTGATGTAGGACCTCCTCGAAGTCACAGGTCGCCGTCACTTTCACCGACGATGCCTTCGTTGAGTGTGTATGGACCTCCAGCTAGTCACTTTATCCCACGGCGCTCAAACAGCAGGGGGAACTCGCCGCTGAGGTTGGATCTTATCCAGCGGTCAAGATCGGTAAATAAAAACAAATAAAATAAGTCGTAACACTAGGTGGGGAGAATTATCCAAATATCATCTACTTAAGTAAGCAATAAGTAGTATATTGTAATCTGATAAAGTTGATACATCGTACGGCTTGTGTTTTGGTTGCTGAGATTTAAAATTAGTAGCGCATCAATCCGGTCTAATGTGAGATTTCTCGTAAATACCAATTTGCAGCTTCTTGATGCTTTCCAATGTTCTAACCCCAGCTGTCGGTATCCAATCACGACGTGCGTGCGAGCAGTTTGAATCGCGTGCCACAGCCTGAGCCGTCGGACAACAATTCGCGACGTCTCCAGGACTTGGCATGTGGAATTCGCCGATTAGAAGATGCAGTGGAGGCCAATCCAAATGCGGATTTGATAAGAGAGTTAGACCAATTGCGTGTGGAATATCGTTTTCAGCTGCAAATGAACGAGAGGAGCCGGACGCGGTCCTTGAATGCGCCCTACCTGCGATCTTCTGATGCAGTATGTGAAATTAATTTTGTTTTAGAAGATGCCTCTGGAATCGACGAAAAACGTCATTTATGGGTAATATCATGGAAAATTCAATGTACAATTGGAATTGTGGGGTTCTTAGGCGACGATTGGGGGATGGCCATTAAGCACGACCAATCAGATTCGAGCCTATTTCTGGTTTCTGACTGTTGATAGTCGGGAGGTGAGAGGACTCTCAGGATTCCAGAGTACTTAGCTGGACTTTACTGTCGAAGTGTGTGCGATACTAAGAAAATGTTTGTTTCTTTTTCTCGCTCTCTCAAACTCCAGAACGTCTCACCGAAAGCTGAGCCTCGGCCACTTGCGCCAAATGCGACTGCAGTTAACGGATTGGTCCCTTCTCAACTGTGAGTTGTCAATTTTTACCCCTTAAATCCACAGAAAAAAGGCGACATTATGAGTATTGCGGTATTTTTACGTGACCAACCGAAATGTTCGTCCTAGCGGCACGGTTAATCAGGAAGAGTTAGTATACGTTGTTGGAAACACTCCCGAGGCAGAAGTCAAGACGATTGTGGTGTGGGATATTTGCATGGCAGCTGGAAGGCTTCAGATTGCAAGGTTACCTTTCGTTAGGTTAACTTATGCAGAGTTGAAAGTTGGACGGAGTCCTACCTCGGACCTAAACTTTCCTTCGCCCCACGAGGAACTTTGTATACACATTAAGTTGGTCGGTTTGGTTTTTCTTGCAGGTTTGATGACCTTGCAAACGAACGCTTGGAGGCACTTCGTGTGCAGGAGCAAAGGGCACGAATTTACGAGGAGAATCTAAGCCGAAAACATGTATGAACTTGTCTCATTTTCATACTAATGAGTCACTACCAAGAATAATCCCAAAGGAATGTGCTAGGTTCTGAGTATGTAGCTGTTTCGCCAGGTGCTCTTCGCGCTCCTCCCGTGAATTTTCAGTCAAGTACGAATTAGATATGAAATTGGTGAAACAACTTCACACTGGAAAAGAGAATGCTACTTGATTCAGTTGAGGCAGTAGTATAGCAGGGCTAAGCTAATTTAAGGGAGCAAATGGTGCCCTTGTTTCTCTCGGCATACCCTGCACCAAATGCCTGTCTAAGGGGAAGTCGTGGAAAGGGCGAGATATCCAATCCTCACCTCGGTCAAGTGCACAATGTGAAGGTTAAGTGAAATTCACTTCTTCTCTTCATTGCCCAGCATCCGAAATTGCAACGCTTGCCCATGGTTGACACCATTTATTCACAGACCCAGTGGCTGCCTTGCCTCTGTGTCGCTGGGTGTTGGTAACTGGTGGATGAACTGCCGGTTCTTATTCACTATGAGTGTTAGCTAGGTAACCACGATCACCAATGTAGCCTCCCAAGTCCCCTCCAAACCGGCGGCAGGACACTCCCTATCGTCTAAGTATTTTTTTGGGAGAGGATGAAGCAGAACGCCAGATAAATGAAAGCTTTATGTAAATCAATTGTCCCTTTTTTCAACTTTGTTGTCTTTAAGACCCCCAATCTCAAGCCTTCCATCTCCGGTAACCTTCATTTCTCACCTCCAACCACCTCTGTTCCACCACTGCAGCCGAAATACACCTACCAGGTGGAGTCGGGTAAGTCAAGTGCGTCTTCTTAGGCACTCAAACAGAACCAGAGTTCCACTTCCATGGGTCGACGGGCCTCCCATTTCCACACAAGTAGGTCGAGTGCTTAAGTCGATATCAGGCGCAAGGTTGTTACTACCAACTAGCCGATGGCTTAAGGAGAAAAGGAAGAGCTGTCTTTTTGCGTACTATTTGGTCCAACTAGAGGTTATCATTGAGGGGAAAGAAATGGCCGCGTCATAAAGTAGGAGACGTTCTAGCTAAGGTGAGAAGGAAAACCCCATATTGTTTATCGTCACAGGTCCACTTTACGAGGAGGAGACTAGTGCAGTGGTCAAAACACCAGTGATACCACGCTACTCCCGAACTGCTACTCTCCAGTCGCCACTCGTATCCTCCTCCTCCTCCTATGTCGATGCCCGCGACTCTCCACTGACTCGTGGGGCAGAGTTACGTGCAAGTCGAAAATCAGTGACGTTTGATACAAACCTTGAGTCTGTGGCGCTCTACTCGCCGCCTTCTGGACCCGCGGAAAATACCGTCCAACCAACTAATCAGGCAAGGCGGGCTGCAATGCGTGTGGAGAGCCAATCAGCTTCGCGGTTTATCAGGTTGACTGCGAGTAAGTCCTGCGATTGGTTTACTGAGACAGCTACTTGATTGGTTAATTGGTCCTTTTGTATTTTATGTAACTTTCAGACGAGCAAAGAAGTCCACCGTACGGACCAGTGAGTTTTTCTTTATGGTTTTACTTAACAAGTTGTAACTTTCCTCAAAAATTCAAAAGTCTGCTCACGTGCTGTATCTTGGTGAATCACCCAATTCTTACAATTTCCTTTCGCTGCAGAACATAACACAGCCAGAAAATGCAGAAAATCTTTCTTTCAAGGATAAGATGGCCTTCTTCGCCAAAGCCATCGGTGAAGATATGCCGAAGGACCGTTACAAGGCCTCACAAAAAGAGCGACAAATAGTGAACAGTTTGCTGCGCTAACTTGATGTGATTTCCTAATTGTATCTGCCTGTAAATTTGAATGCTGACCCGCCCCACCCCTCTATTCCTCTTCTGCTAACAATTGTTTATCCCTTCCGTCACATCTTTACTTATTTTGCGACTAAGGCGTTCTAATCCACTTTTGCGTGATTTAGGACTTGTAGAGTGAATAAATAATTTGCTTTTTGCAAGTGAGTAATGTATACTTTAAACCTGCTGCTGCAGACTTGGAAGTGCGGTTCAAATTGTGTGGAGCTTCAATGTCTGATTGTTGGAGAGCGTTAGCCTCCCCCTCCGCCTCCTACGCATCGACCAGACGAGGGCTGTGAGTGAACTGAACTAGGAAATCCACCATCTTTGGTGTTGGGGCGTATAATATCCAATGGTGCGGTAGATCATCATCAAACTTCCCAGAGAAGACGAATCTCCATCATCCAGCCCACCAACTCTGACTCCTCCATCAGAGGTGTTGAAACCGTATGTGGATGAGGGAAATGGCGAACTAACACTTACCGCATACTTTGGGCATGTATTCTCGCAATTGGTGTTTCTTCCCATCTTTATAGCCCCGCCAATGATGTTTCCTTTACTCATCGCGCAATAGTCAGGTTGACAGGCAGTGTGCTACAGGCGTACTTGAGGGAGGTGCAAAGCTATTACCACAGTGCCAAAATTGATCGAGGAAACAAAGCTACCCAAAGGGAAGGCTCAATGAAGGCTAGAAATCCGAGTTCTTTTGATTCACTGGAGTGCTGCCGTGTTTTGCCAAGCTCGCATCATTTACGACGGCATTAACTACTGTCCAAATACCTCTTTCACGTGCCCAGCGACAAATGTTGCCAAGCTAGCTATTTAATCTGGAACTACCATCTCACCGAAGGTCACTCCTTCTTGCCAATTGAGAAGAATGGCCAACACCTTCGCCCAGGTGTATTTCAACACATCATACCAATGCAATGAGAGAGGTGATGTACCTGGCTTTGCATCAATTATTTACACATGAATGCCACAGCTGAATAACGTAAAGGTCAAACCGCTCACGCGCTGTTCGACCTTGTGCAAGACTGCACAGACCCCCCAAATTAATCAGTTCAAAAGCAGGACAACGGAGCCATCTTTGGTCACACTCGGGGCTGAGGGGGAGGTGACCTGCAAGCGCGCAGGGGCGCAGACTGATGCACTGCTTAACCAATCCCTTCCCACTGTACTTGCCGCTCCACTCCACTACAACGTTCCTTGCATGAAGGCGAATAAGAAGAATGGTGTTGGTTGTACCGGTATACTTGTATCTTCTGTTTCTTCTTGAGTCTCAAATGAATGAATCTGAGGCCACCGATGGGCTAAGCTTGACTAAGTGGTTCGTAAGGCATCCAGTGAAGGCTGCTAACCGTTGGGGTAGGGCTGGGAATGCCTCAGCAGTGTTCTTCTTCCAATAAGGAGTGGGAATGGTCGGTGAGGCATTGAAGCATGAAGCAAAAAAATACCCGGCATTTTATTTATCGTTACTAATTTGCTATTTAGATAGCTAGATGCCTAACTAGAGCGGTATGGAAGTCTTCTGGCTTCGAGACACCTACGATCTGCTGGTAGCCGGTGAAGTCATAGATGGCTAGGTGAATAAAAATCGATGGACACGGAAGGGTGGATAGATGCATAATCACAATGGGATGAAATTTAGAAGTACAAACTGAGAAAGACGACCATTGTTGACAAAAATACACTTTTTGAATAACAGCAGCCAAGCCTAGCTAGACGAAACAGCGACTATCATATAGCAGTCGGTTGATTTTTTCCCTTAGTCAAATAAAGGTCCAACAAAGATTGGTACGTCCGTTTAGGAGAACACAAAGACAAGGGCTGACAAATGTACACTTTACAAAACAAGCGTTATTGCATTGTTGAAAGGGGAATTGAGTCGCAGCGGCACACAGCTTATTTTTAAATCTACTAATATAAATTAAGTAGAACGTTCTGAAACCTGTCTATTTGCGTTACAGTTGTTGTAGGAGTGCCAATATCAATGCGTTCTCAATCAAGTGATGCTAAAGCCAATCATGAAGGATCATGGTGGGAGTGAAGGACAGTTCTTTGTTAGCATATCTATTTACAACAGCAGATATGTAAGATGAGAGAGATGGAAGGAACGTCATGATTGAGCGTCCTGGAGGCCTTTACGTTTCCTCATCTTCCAGTATGCCACAAGCCCAAGCAGTCTCATCGAACTTGCACTACCAACGGGTGCAGTCGCTTTCCACAATAGCGGGACCAAAGGGATCGAGTCAAAAGCAGATCATCCTACCCCTAAACCTCACACCGAGAGCGCCTTAGGAGTTACCAGTACCTGCTCAATAGATAGCATTCAGGTACATTACAATCAAGCAATACATGTAACGTTGCATACAGTATTAATAGAACCATATGATTCGCAAATCCTATCCACCGCCATGTAAACCATAGAAGTAACTCATCCTTCTCGCTATTCTCATCACCATCCTCGTCCCTCTACTCAGAGCTTCCCTTCGGACAATATTTCAAAAGTAGCCCTCTGGTTCACCAACAAGCTCACGCCTTCGTCAGATTCGAATGGTAGAGTTCTTCTGCGACGTCTCGTTCCATCACAATGGAGCACAGAAAGTAGTGGATCAAACCCCGCATCACCTTTCCCAAGCCAGTTTATTTATTGGCTAAATATTCAAAAGGCGGTAGAATTTATTGAGGCAGCTACGGGTGATGCCAACAAATCCGCAAAGCCGAACTGTTCGATTTTCGTGATGCTTCCACTTGAGGCTCAAACTCTCGATATACTGGATAAAGCCGTACCACCCACCTCAACTCCCCAGTGCCCCCATACACCGAGCCATCGGGTGGTGCCCAAGGCAGGATCGCATCTGCCGTACCTCCTTAAAAAATCACTCATTAACCATCCACCTACCAGCGGTGAATAGATGGTCGGTCAAAATGATCTGGCCGACTCCCATACAAAACCCATGATAGTAACAACTAATTACCCAGAGTACGACACAAACCAATCCAATCCGAGCGAACAATTCCTGGAATAGTACATTTAAAACAGGAAATGAAGGACGAATGGACCATAGCCCATCCTTCTCAAAACTAAAAGCCACCATAAAATTTGTCTATTTTTGATCATGCATCCTTCGAGCGGCAGCCAATCAATCAGTCGGCGCCACCTACGTGACTGAGCCGGAGCTACAAACTCCTAAAACTTGCCAACCCAAAATCCGACTTCGGTGAAAAACGCCATCCTATGTTTAATCTTCGCATCGAAAAAGCGAAGACTTGAGTCGAAGAGAACCGCCAAAACTACCACAAGTCATAGTACAACGTGCCTTAAGCAACTGCTTTCAATCAATGATGTGGGCATAAAGCTTTTCAAAAGAAATGATATCAAATCCCTGCAAATAGGGCGACAAAAAACCCTGATTTGAGCCAGGCTACACATCACATGGTTCCCACGGACAACCCACTAGTGTATTCAGCATGCCTCAGCAAAATGTCCAACTGAAAGTCCTCCCACGAAAGGAGACTAAAGAACCACAGCAAATTAATAGGTTCCAGCTGTCCAGCGAATATCACCCATCCACCCACAATCTTTCTCCGTAAATAACAACGCATCACCATAGCGACACACGAGCTGCCTGGTTCTTCATGCGACTGCAAACCCAAAAAAACCTTTGCTCAACCTTCTTCAGACCAAGACATCCGAATCAAACAGTAAAGCGAGAGCACGTTCTTCCAAGCCTCATGCTCAGCCAGATTCAAAAAATGCAAAGCATCCCACAGATAATCGACATGTACACTCTAACCCCAAAAGCCATAGCTCAAAAGTATGATAGGTAAGTTCAAAGAACCACTTGATTTATCTACTATTAATAAACAAAAGCCTGAGACAGTAACAACTACAATAAGAGCCAAAAATCCGTCACCTTCAAAGAATATGCACGCCTGGAGGTAGGTATTCTTCAATATCCTCAAAAGACGACCTTTGGCTACACCATTGTAATATCTTCGACCTAAAAAGGACAGAAGCCTTAAACAAATCATCAGAGGTCAACAGTCAACATGATAAAGCGGTTGCGCAAGCAACCACTTCAGCTGAAGAAATTCTCGCATCACTTACCAGAAATCACTAGTTCTTTGAGACCGGAACTATTAGAGTAGCGCCAAATTCACCCTCAATCTTCCAATTCAACGGTGAAAGAGGCCTCTCGAGCAACAACATCCTGTATCCCTAACGACACCCAACACGGCAAAGTTCACGTGCAGAAAACACTAGCACCGTTTAAAAGTAGCCCTGTAGTGAATTTGTGTGATGTCTAACTGCAAGAAATTACCTTTTAAACGAGAAGTGTCCAAAACTACTATCAAAAGCAAGCGAAAGCCAGTGGGGCGAAAGACGAATTCCAGGCGCATATATCGCCGAAGCGCTGTGCCCCATATAACATAATTCAGCAAAATAAGTCATCCCCTAAATGCTCTGCTTGCTCTAATCGAATAAAGGTAGCAGAAGAAAAGAAAGAGACTGAACGAACAATGCGACCCAGCGGAGCGAACCGAAGACTCACGTGTGACCTGACCGTCGCAGCCCAAAGCGGTTCATTAAAACAAATATAAAGAACACTTTATTACTATTTATTAAACATTTCGATGTCAAACCCCAAACGCATGCCTCATCCAGCACAACTATCTAAGCAGATACACAGCACAACGCAAAGTGTGGAAAACGATTTTTTGAGGTGGGGGAATCCCTTGCAACCTACATTTTCAGATTTATCGATAAAACGTTAGTGCAGGCAACTTTCATTGTCATCTAAGGAAACTTCTAAAGATTGTAAATTATAAAAACAATTTTTGCAAAGGTTTGGCAGGCATGCCTCATATTTACTGCAAATTGATAATCCAGTTAATGTTGTAAATAGCAGATATCTTATGTAAATAATATGCACTTGTGATGCAGGATTTGAAGATTTTTTTTGCAGACGCGAATCTTTCTTACCTTGCAAGCTCTGAAGTCTCGCTTAAGGTAAAAGAATCCATGAGACTTGGGCAGGCTGTATACGTTCCACGCACAGAGGGAGCTGGACATGGCGAAAAAGTTTTTGTAGTCAGTATTGTTGTAGTAAATGCGTTTTTTAAATACACTTTCTAAATAGGAGGCTGGAAAACAATCTCAACTTGGTGTCAAACGATCCTGCTAGCTCCTCCAACACCCAAGCTCCCTCATAGTAATCGATCCCTTCTCGTGTCTATCAGTCTTATTCCCTAAATAAGTGTGTTAAGAAGCAGTTAGCTCTCTTGTAGCGGGGGAGAGTGGGAGAGTGGAACATGGAAGAGGGGAGACCTCTGCATTTATAGCTAACCGAAAAATATTTAAATTTTAAAAACTCTGGTTGAGAATATGGTAGTTTGTGCTTGACGTCCCTTCTTATTGCTTATTTTTTATAACCTGCTCTGTTTTGATAGTTTTCGTCAAATTACAGCTAATGAAGCCTATATAACAGCAAACTTTGCTCATTACATAAATCTCTCTCGAATTAAACCTGTCAGACAAAGTTGCAAATAATTGTGGTTTATCAGTTACTGTTAGCGTCCGTACCAAAACTCACCTAACGTCAGCGAAAATTTAGCCATACTGTAAATAGCAGACAATTCGTGATGTTTAAAATCTGGAATTTGGACTTATCAGATTCCCGTACTAAACCACAATAATTAACTGGGCATGGTCATGGATTCCATTAAACCTGACATTCTACTTCCTTTTAAGCCATTGATGGATCACACTAATACCTAAATTTCAGTAAATAGTAAAACGTCTCTGATCGAATAATTGTTCTTTCTCTTGTTGTTTGGGATGTGAGAAAAATGGTCGATGTTTCGCTGAGCCGTAGCGGTTCAGCAACGTCCCGTTTTCCTACAGAGGTGGGTCATTAAAGATAGTTGGTTCAGCTTTGGTACGTGGTTCCACTGTCTACCCATTTAGAAACAGCCGTTTTGATCTGGTGTCAGTGTGGCTCTTGAGGTTTATTTTTTCACCTTGTCATTGTTCTCGCGTTGGTTTGTGAGCCACAATCGCGCTTCTCATAGCTTGTGGTGCTTGGTAAGTCTGACACCTTTATGCATAATCTGTTGTGTTTTTTTTTTTACGCATGGGGTACATAGAATGCTGAAACCAAAGTGGTGATCTGCGTGGTAGTGATGTTAATGTTTTCTCAGATGTAGTATGAATTTGAATTTCAAATATGCCGACTTACAGGACTTTGTAATTTTTTGCAATTCAACCTTTTGGCAATTGTGGTTGGAAAATTCTGGCCGTTGGAAAGGACTGATCAGCATTAATGATATTGCCAATGCATCACTCTTTTACACGCGATTTGATAGCCTTAGATCCGGAAGACCCATTAAGGGGAGATACTATAAATTGTAATGTGAATTTAACGAATGGTGTGGGTACGGTTGCGAACTCGACGTATGTCTTCCGTTCTTCTTGAATGTTTATGGCGCTCTATGGTTCACGAGGTTGGTGTAATCTGCTTGCTTCTCAGCTAAGAGGCACGTATTTCTTAGCCGCCTCGTTGCATTGTTTGTTCCCCAGTGTTCTTCTCTGAGCATGGTTTTTGAAGGCCATGGGAAGTTGACTTCTGCGTTTACTCTTCACTTTGAGCTGCAATTTTTTATTTTTCATTTCTCTGCTAACTTCCCATATTTCGTTGACACCACTGCTTTTTGTCGGAGGCATATCTCGAATGTTATATTATAGACCTGTCAACTTCATTAACGGTTCCACAATGCTTTCTTCTTTTGCATCACCTCGTCTTTCTCCGGCTTCATTTCCTGACAGGTGGAGAGTTGGGCATCCATCCCCAAAATCTTCGGTTTTGAAGGCTGGGCTCTTCTTCATGAACACACGATAAGAACAAGTCTTCTCGTGACGACTGCATGAGTGAGGTGCGAAAAGACGGCCACAAAGACGGCATCCTATATCCTCATTAGTAGTCGTTACTACTGCTATACTCTTCAGCCATTGGCATTCGCCGTGCTTGTCATCAAATTCCATCTCTTTGTCATGGAGAGTAAGTTTAAAGTAGCCTTCTTTACTCATTGTGGTTTACGGCCCCTCCTTCGAGGCCACTGTTTTGTAAATTGGAGAGTTGGAAGGCAGGCTGGTCCCATCGGCGGGTTATGGCAGTCACCTGTAAGTTGGGAGCGAATGAGCTAAAGTGCAATAATGCTTAATATTTAATTGCTCCTGACATAATCGTAGTGTTGCGGTTATCAGTTGGGCAACGAAAGGCTTGCCACTTCCAGTCATTCGCCGCAAAACACAATGCATTGACTTTCTGATTCCTTTCGTCCATTGCTTCATTCGCATTTCTAAGAAAATCGTTAGTATTTTTCTTGGTCAACATTTTCTTCAGCTACTGTTCCTTGCTCTTCTAGGATATATATATATATTTCAACTAGACCATCCTCGCATCTTTCGTTCTATTCTTCCGTCATGTTGGGCTAAAAGGCTAAAGGTTTCAAAAACTAGAGCATTGCTTTTAATAGCTGGTGGATTCTTCACATCTTCAAACAAATCTTCCATTTGATTTCCAATGAGAAGTAGTCTTCCTCCTTAGATTTGTTCTGATTAAAAAAACTGTTATTTGGGAGAATTGTATTTATTAAATATACTTTCTAATTCCCCTCTTGCATTGTTCTGATGTGATTCAAAAAGTTATGCAAGTGGCCATCCTTTCCCGTGCACGTAAGGTTACTTTTTAATGGTAATTGTAACGCTTGCGTCGTTAACCTCTTTCCAGTGATTTCTCCTGGAACGATAAGTCTGACTGCCTGGTGACATGGTCATTTTCTTCAACCGAAACGAGGTAACCACAGTTCCAAAAAGGGGGCTGGAAATGGAGGTCACTCTGCGCCGGGTAAATTTTAACTCTTTCTCGAGCACAAGATTCTTCTACTAGTGCGTAGGTTTTATCGCTGTAACCTGCCGGTGGAGCGCTCTTGTATGTTGGTGGTAGTGGGCCCATGATGTCTTTACCTACTGTTTTGCTCGGGAGCCTCGTAGGCGTGGTTTGCAGAGGTGTGATTGCTATGGAGTGAGGCTTCTTGAAGCTGCTGCAGGTAATGCTGCTTCGACAGAAGTCTAGCACGTGTAGGCTAAGTAAGGTCGTCATCTTTTTCTCGTCCACATGGCCCGACTGCTCGTGCATTCCTTCGAGGTACGTTTGTATTAACGAACCTGGAGTCACTAGGCTCTTGAGAGACGTAACGTCTTCTTGGTACCATAAAATCTTATCCTCTGGGGAGAATTTCGACAACTTTTGCCATATCCGCCCGGCTGCCTTTCTGGACGAGTTCCTCTCGCTATCAGGAAGCGTTAGAAGTGTCTAACCATTGTAGTGATGGCAAACAGTTCACGTTCTGTTGTACTTTTCTGTCTCATTTTTTGCCAAGTCTGGTACAGTGGTGGGTGATGACGTGTTCGCCTCCTTCCTTGTCTCTTGACTGTGTTTTGGAAGAGGATCAATTAGTGCTATCTGCATCAGGTGTTTGAAGGTCGCTGCAGGTTACAGAGTCCGAAAGGCATTGTCTGAAGTTCATAAAGTCCGTTTGGCAATATTAAGGCCGTCTTCGCTCTGTCTATTTGCGCTACTTCTACCTGCCAATATCCAGATTTCAAGTGCTGAAAACCACTTTGACCTTTGCAGGGAGTGCAATGAGTCGTTAATATGGGGTAGGGGGAATGAGCCCTTTTTAGTTACGGCGTTTAATTTTCTGTAATTGATTCACGCTCGTAGACTACTGTCGTTCTTCCTTACCATTGAGATTGTAGAGGTCTATGGTGACTTATATGGCTTTATAACCTCGTCTTTAATCATCTCTTCCACCAGACTGTTTACTCCCTCCAGGAGAGGCAGCGTTATGCGTCTGGGTGGTTGCCAAGTTGCTTGGGCTTTGCCGGCGTTGGACGATGCTTATTCATGCAAATTTCGCTCCTTGTCATGAGAACATATTGGAATACTTACGCAGCATTGTGCACGAAGCTAATCAAAGTTAGTAATGAGAATACCTACAGCATGGAAAAGAGTATGACAGAGTTTTCTGCGTCCTTTTTGGTGAAGAAGCGACTGAGTTTGTTTCCCTCTATTGCTGGGTCGAAAAAGGTGCCTTCTGCGGAATTCAGAATTGCTTTAGTTTTACAAAGGCAATCATCGCCGAGAATCATATTCCAAGCTAAGTCGGGGCATATGATGAAGTGTACCCTCCAAATTTATTTCCCCACTGAGACTTTAAACGACGTCTCTCCTTTGACCACAGAGAGTAGTTTTGTAGAGGGAGAACGGTGCGAAACTTGTTGCACAAGTTTGGGCAACTTCGGGGTTGCTGTTGACCTGGATGCACCTGTGTCAAGGAGGAAATTGCAGAAGCATCCCTCAAGTTTGCCAGAGACATGCAAAAATGAATGGAGGCCATTTGGGGGTAGGCAAGATAGAGAAAAGTATGGCGGGGTCTAGCGTGGATGTGTAGGGGGCGGCCGACAGTTGGACGTCTGGGGCGTCAGTGTTGGGCGGAGTTCCTGACGCTTCGTGGTCGCGACCTCGACCAATTTCTAGAGGCTTTAAGCTTCGCTGCGAGAATTGATGGACGGACACTCGCTTTGGACTAGACGGCTATCCACTTGGTCACCCGGTTTGGAGCTATGCCTTGGAATGCTCGTTCTGCTAGAAGTTGCAAATTCTGGGTATACTTCTCGTCATCCTTGCCAGGCTTTTGGTCACGGTGGAAGAATTCTCTTGCCAGCGATTGCTCTCACTGATCATCGTTGTAGGTGACAACACTCGCTCAGTTACGCGATTGGTGCAAACTGACCATTTGTTATCCAACTGAAGGTATGCTGCAACGAGCTGGTATCACAATGAGCCGCAATACTTTGGAGCGCAGTGGCGCAGTTCAGTGGTTTCTACTTTGTGTGCTCTTTAGTTTTGCAAAGTGACGGGTGGAATTCTTCGCACGAGGTGATTTTTAACATGATAATGGCCGACTCTTGGTCACTTCGACAACAGTTCATCTGATCTGGAAAAGGAAAATAATAGTTTGGTTCACGACTGATTGCCGTTTATCGTTGTAAAACGGGGCGTTTTGGGGAGCATTGTCAGTTTAATTCGATGGAAGCGTGCGTATTTTGCTGTATAGCGAACGTCAAGTTAGTCAATGGCGTCCAAAGTATTGGGCGCTGAGGGGAGGAAGGAGGCTGGTGCTTAAGGCAGTGAGGAGGATGTGCAATTTTAATGGCTTAAGAGGCGGTCAGTTGGATTTGAAGCTCCGATGCATGAGGCCTGCCATGGTGCATGTATCGCTTGATTGTACTGCGCTGTCCTGCATCTCACCAGTACCCAGTGGATATACGGTCCAATGCAAGAATTTTTATCGTAAAGTTCAACTCGATCGCCTTGACCCCACCCTTGTAGGAGTAGTTATGTGGACGCTGGAGTTTAAACAAGGTTGGATCTTAGCATTACCTGATTGTGGTATTTCCCTCACCTTGCACACATGCTGAGACCGATTAGCTGGTATAATTGATACTCCTTTCTCCGCCAACCAGATTAAATATGTCCATAACTTCTTTTTCCTCCGAGTAATGCGTCATTAGTTGGCCTTTTTTATAGTCATTCGGGAGGGGACGCGTTGCTACTGTCTCATGATAACAATGAACAACGTAAGTAGTCGCCTCCGGAACTCGCTACTTATTTTTTGTAAGTAAGTGAGATGATAGAGTCTGCATTTTGGCGGTGCTGGATAATAAGAGATGGCACTCCGCCTATAAGTTCTAATCAAGCTATGATAAATGACCAGAAGCCGGGATAAAGACATGGTGATATGTATTTACCCTTTCTCGAAAAGCAGCCGAGACTAATGGTTTTCTACCGTAACGTGTTTGCTTTTTATAGATTTGATCGGTATGCGGAAATGTGATGGATATTAGTACGTGTTTTGGTCTAGCGTATTGTATTGTCACCGATGCCTTAATTCCAGTTTTTCCTTCATCCTTGCAGTATGAGGTAGAGCTGGGAAGTCAAGTGCCGCTTTCTTCACCTTTGCCATTTGTGCCACCCACAGAGCTGTAAAATGACTCGGCTCTTCGGTTTTCGAAGTTGTGCGTGGAACGTGTAGAGATTTGCGCTGGAATATCTGTTGCTGCCACTTCAACAGTTAGTTCATTTCTGTGAATCGTCAACCAGCGTATTCTCTTTCTTTGCTACGTCAAGCTAATTGTAGAAGGTCGGCGAAATGCCCTTCAGTAAATTTCGGGTAACTTCGGGCAATATCCACATCCGTTCATTGAAAAGAAGTGTCGCAGTTACTTTAATATGTCAGCTTCTTAGAGAGCTCTGTTCCCCTAAACGTCGTCCCCTCGACTTGTCTCCCTTAATTAACTGGAATCGGACATAAACCTAGGTTATTTGGTAGTTACAACTAGGCTGAGACGGGAAAACGTCCCTACTGGCTATCTGTATTGGTCTTGCGTTCCCGCGCGCCATATTTCCCTTTGCTTACTCGTAGCCACTGGCAAGTAAGGCCATCTTTCTCGAGGGCTTGGTCTACTGGTCTCTCAGATCGGGAACTCAGCGGCATCCCAAACTCAAGGCCACTCTTGCCCGCTTTTCTACTCGCAATGAAGTTGAAGTCCCCCTTCGACCACCTCTTCACCCAGAGTTATTCTAAATGCGTGAGGATGGTGACCATGGCATTTCTCCCATCCCGCCAGAGGGGATATCCGTCCACGCCACTTGCTCTCGTAAGCTTACGTTGCTAAAACTAAACACGATCTTCTAGTTATAAAGGGATTTAATTACCCCTGAACAATCGTTTTATCCCCAAATAATTTGTTCACGGCCCACCATTTAGTAAATCAAGAGCATACGTCGCATATTTGTGACAGTGAGCTCGTTGAAGTAATCGGACCAGTTACCCTTTTCTGACATTGAAATGCCCCGAGGCGTTAAGTGGTACGCGAAGTCACTACCTTTTTCTATTCTTAGTTTGGTATACTACTGAAAGCATAGTAAGTACTCTGTTGTCTTACAGGCAGGGGATGAGGCAGAAGATCAAATCATTGGTGTACACCGGGAAGTTGTAGGGAGGGCTTGTGATGACAAATCGGTTGTTAGCTGAATGCGGTCCCAGAGGTAAGTTTACTCTATCCACCAACTTTTTGGCTTCTGTCTGTGGTTTAACGTCTAGGTGCTCCTCGAAGAGAATCCGCATTTTTACTGGTTCAGGTGGACTACATGCACTTGCGCGTCGAACTGTCGATCCTTGTCTATTCAACGAATAGCTGCTTGTTCCCGCGCGTCGGATTGAGCTTGAAGAGTTTAGACGAAAGAGACCCAGGCAGAGGATCCCGTATTCTTCCAGAGCTCGACAAAAGAGATGACCAAAAGCAATTCCTCCAATGTCGTTATTATGTTCTTCCAGAATAAGGGCTAGTCTCGGATCGTTAAAGCTTAGTTGGGCGATGGTTGGACGTTTTGTGTTGTTGCGTCGTAGGGTTTCGAGGAATTCATTTACATGGGTCTCTTGGGTGCCTGTGATCTGTAAATTGTCGTAAAAGTCACCGCCGTATGCAGCCCATTGCTCCAGTACTGGAGTAGTTCCTCCAGTGACTAGATATCGAATTAATGTCATAGCGTTTCTGTCGAAGTACGCAGTGGAGACGAGTGCATCCAACACCGATCCAGTGAAAGCCAAACCTCTTGCGAACGGCATGGTCAAGAAGATGTCGATGTCTGCGTTTCCAGTCTCGAAGTCGTCAGGATCCAGGAAGTGGATATTCGAGTCCATGCAGAGAGAGGTGAGAAGGGGAATTTCCGCTCCACTGGACCTTGCTGCAATGTCATCGCTTACTGACTGTCGAAGTGATGGGGGAATCTTTAAGGCACGGATATTTAAGGAGCAGAGAATAGCCTCCTTGTCTAGTAGATAAGGATCATCAACATGGTTGTTTTCCGGAACACCGATAACCACACAGACAGAGCAAAGCTGAATACGCGCAGCCCACAGATCTCGACGATTTAGTGGAGAACCGGGGAGGAAGTAGATGTCTGGAAAATTTTCCATCTCCTGCCATTCCTCGGCAATGTACTCATGCGAGGTGAGAAAGATGATGGGACGCAGTTCATGGGCTGGAATGTTGCTGGCTCGCAGGGGAAGGACGAAGGATCGCAGGCCGAGACGAGGAGCCTTTTCACCAGCCAGGAGACAGACGAGGATGTGGTTTCGAAGATATCTGTTGGTATTGGCTTCGGAAATCTCACTCTCCACGTTGTGGTTGTTTGGAAGGATCGCGCTGCTGAGATGTCGCTTGGGACACCAGTAGTAGACACCTAAACGATTAAACACAGGACCCACATTCACGTCCACTCATTTGCAGTCATCTTTTTGGTCGCCATCTATTAGTCAGTTCGACCTTGTATTACGCCCTAGAACTCCTATTGACATTCCATCACTACTCACCAGTAATATCAATTTTGCTAGCACCATTATCCCTCCTTATCGTCTTCTCGATCACCTCCGATCCTTCAACCTGTGACGTGGTTGCCGTGGCAGGCTGCTGAAAGAGTTTGAAAGCCGACTGATTAAAAGATGAGGGTGTTGGCGGTGCCAATCGGCTACTGGGCCGACTACTATCCCCAATTTCAGCCGAAATTCGGTCCCGCAGGTTCCGGATCCGCTCTCGAAAGCCTTGGCTCTTACAACCGCATTTGCGGATTTGGGCAAAGGTCTTGACGTCCTTGTGACATCGCAGGCAGTAATTTGTGGCCCGACTGGCAATGTCCTAGTGGTGGGAGAAAAAACAGTTCCGAGTTGTGTGTGTGCATGGATATAACTAGCTTCTCACTCATATTCCTCACCTGTGAATCACAAATGAAGAATCCAATAGTTCCTGTATGAATGACAGAGTGTGGAGTTGAGGGTGGATTAATCACCAGGAAGGGGTAGTGTTCGGTGCCTCCATCTCCCTCCTCTTCCGTACTCTGTACCAAAATCGCAATCAACATCAACTCCAACCGCTGCATACACACCTTGGCCGCTTCTGCGAAAGTCATTCCATCAAATGCTGAGGAAAAACGCGCCGAATAGAGCTCCATACTCACTCCATGGAGGTATTCTCGCAACCAGGGAGCATTGGCTGCTGTTATAGCTTCTGCACCCACTGCTGAGAGCATTAGACTCTTCTCCAAACGATTGAGATTAATTAAACCCTGCGGTCTTTTCCGAAGCGAGTTGTTGTAAAGCTTTCGAACGTTCTTTGAAAATCGCAAAGCCAGACTCGGCATTGCTGCTGCGTGCAGTTTCTTCTGATAGTTTTCAGTATCCTCCTGTTCATCTGTGTTGACACCCTCTGTGGCGGGGGTGGCAGCGAGGGAGGTGCTGGCGGCAGTTGCTATAGCGACGTCTTCTATGGCGATTGCAGCTCCAGCTACGGCCTCCTGACCGTGGAGGGAACGCATTGAGAAGAGGTTGGTGAGGAGGGTAGAGAATCCTGGTGCAAGGCAACTTTGTGCCAAAAAACCCAGCTTGAGCTCGGAGAAACAGACTATCTCGTCCCCCGCGTGCCAGTTCCATGTGGGGATGTTTAAAAGATGGGACTGCGGAGAGAAAACAAGGCAGTTTTATTCTATTTTAGTCGCGAATTCACCTCCGTTTTATGGTATACTTCGATGATCTACCCTTTATCGATTTGTTGGTCATCGACTTGTAAAAAGCCGCTGCACTACTCAGGTGACTAAGTATTACCTGACTCAAGAAGTCGATCGTTTATTGGCTGAGCCGTTGGGAGTGAGAACCAATCACCTCGACAGTATGCGCGACCAACTCAACAGAATATCGATCGGTGAGTCAGCAGTGCTAACCAGAATTATTGGTCTGCAGGTTGGGTGGAGGAAGAAGTGGATTTTACAGAGTAATGACTTCGAAAGGGTTTATTTTAATTCATGAGGAATTTATTTGATTTTTACCTGTCGCAATATCATCCTTCATTTTAGTCGCTATATTGTTTGAAGCATTATCTTCGGGAGATTAAACGCCTGCGATAAAGAAAGCCTTTTTCAACACGAGAACGTAATTTTAATGCATTGGAGACAACAGGAATGAAAAACTGCTTAATTAAGCTTGATATAGAGATTTCTTGATTTTTGTTTATGCATTTAACGGACAATAATTTTAGGCTGACCACTTTCTTTCTCGTGCTATTTTTCTTAAAGAAAAGTGGTTGAGATCTTTAATAGTATTGTTATGAAAATGGAGGGGGGCTATATTACTTTGTTTGGGTAAAAAAAACAGCGCAGAAGTAATGTGTCGATGACAGATTGCTTGGAAATGCCGTTGGTGTAGACAGACAAATAAGGCCACGCAATTAACCTATTCGCCTTGGTACACGCGTGGAACCGCATTATTCTTCTCATATGAGCATTGCTCATATTGTAAATAAACGTTTTGCAATACTTTTTGTTTTGTCTGTTGCAGAAAAGTGCCACCTTCAGGTTTACCGAACAGAGAAGCATCGGGGAGCAAAGTCCTTCTGACACCCACCTGATAGCCTCATGGCTATCGTATATCAGAGCAATGAGGCCCTATTCTGTAGGCTCCTCACCCTTCATTCGTCCGCTTTTGTGAAGCAAAGCAAAACATCCTCTTTCATTCTTGGCCGTAGTTGTGGCTGCCTGAATGAGGACAGTAAGGATATTCGACTTCCCAGGTTGAAGGGGTTGAATAGCAAGGTTAATAATTTCAATTACTTCCATTTTAACCCTCAATGTCCTCAAAATTATTGGCTAAAACGCATTTGTAATCATTGACAGTTGACTAAACCAAAGGAGGGAATAGTTCATTTAAACTTGTCCAAAAAATGTGTTCTTGATTGAACCTAGAAAATGTAACTCACTTCAACCAATAATACAAAATCGCATTTTGATATTTTTCTCGCTCGTTCTCAATGACTTAGTGCTGTTATTGGATGGAATTTCACCAAATTGAGTTGAATTAGGTGCTGGAGGTACCTATGCCTCTGAAGAACCTTGTTGTTTCAATTTTCTGGCAGCCTTAGCCCTAGTTTGTCGCAAACGACCTCACTAGTTGGGCTACCAACGCTTCCTGTGGAGATGCGAGTTCTTTTTTATGTTTACAAGATGAGGTTAAATCAGACAGTCAATGCCTGTAGATATTTTTACCTAGTAAACCATGGCTTAATTAGCCAAATTTGGTGCCTCCTTTAATAGAAGTAGCGTTTCCTGCTTGAGTGCACACTAATTTCGACGTGTTTGCTGGGCCAATTTTGTCTCTGCTTCACAAAGTGTGGTTTTAAACTCGCGTTATGTTTCAAAATTAGTCGCAGAAACCCCATCATGAAGTCACGAGTCTGTTGCGCATCGATAAAACATCCCTACACTGGAACCTGTTGAAGACTGTAGAGAGGCTTTCATTTCAGGTTATTAACTGGCAATTATGGAAGCGAAGCTCCTACTCACCAAGAAAGAGGTAAACTTGATATTGGTGAGTTCGGGAGTTCGGCTACTTCATCCAACACTATTTATTGCAAGTGGTTATCCAAAGCCGATGGAGAACGCGTCACGAATGCGTGATATGCAGATTTAGGTGTGGTTGAGAAGTTATTTAGTGTCATAACCAGTTGGAAAGACATTGGATAACGAAATATAGTGGAGGAGAGAGTAGGATGGGAGCCTTTAGAAAAAGCTTTCTATGCCAGTTCAAATGCTTTAATGAACTGTCATTGACACATGAAGTGAGCTTGCTCCGGGCCGCAGCTCGTATTTTCAAAATCAGGTGAAATCTATCAAAAATAAACCCTGTCAAGGGTGCTTATTGAACGACAATCATTCTGCATCAGCTAATCTTGATAATTTTTAGAATAGGCAACACAGTCGAGCCATCACGGAGGTCATTGAGAAAATTGCTCCAGTCAAGAGATAAAGAAAGGTAGAAACTGTCACTTCCTCACCTTGTTGCATTGTTGTAGTAACTGCACAATGACACGAACTTTGCTAGCGTAGTTTTTCACGGCAACCACACGCATAATGTTGGCAGCATCCTCCTGGGCCGGATCTACTGCTCGACTGTTCGCCAAAATCAAGCAGGCATCAGCAGTCGTCATGTTAGCACGACCTAGGTCTGTGTGATTCATCACAGTGCCCTAGCAAAAATGCGGAAGAGAGGTAAGCGAACTCACTTGTTCATACAGTAACTATGCCATCATTGCTTAGGCGTTAGACGACGACTGGATTCACACCCTTGAATCATCAAATACGTCTTCGATCTTATTAAGTCCTTTTTTCCAAGACATTCTATCAATAATACGAAGTGGTGCCATGAAGTGCTTTGTTAACTATGCAGGCTCTTCAGCCCTCCCCGCCCCCTATTTCGGGCTCACTGTCTTATTAACATACTGTCAGCAGGCAGCCCCAGTGCGCCTTTACTGAAGGCATGGGTAAAAATGCCAATGCAATGCCTTTTCTGCGTCGACCCTTCCCACCTCCGACAATTCGGACTTCAAGGCGGGTTTGCTTATCAGTTCACCAGTCCTTACTGTGCTCTCGGGTGTGTGTGGATCTTCACTGAAGTATGTTACTAAGGGCAGCTTCAAAAATTAACATGCTCATAACTTTCCGAGCAGAAATGCACCATCAGCGCTGCTAACAAAACTCTCTTCGCAGTTTAATGGCTGTGTACAGAAATTTGTTCTTGAACGACTTGGAACACATCACAAATTAAGGGGTCAACTGTCAAAATCAAAATGCATAAATACGACTCTAGTCTGGAGACAAATCTAGTCTTGCAGAATTGTAGTTATGATGTCATGATGTATTCATAGTGTAAATAATCTCATAAATCTGGAGCATAAACTGTAATATCTTGTCTGTTTTGTTCTACCAAATGGCTAAGTGAGGAGAAGGGGCAGAGTTTCCAAATGACCGCTTAATAGTGTACACTCCCCATGTTCTGCTGGAACACAAGGGCTCCGCATCACTCGTGAAATGTGCTTTGACAGCATCATGCGAATGATCCAATAGCCTAAACTCCCTTCCCTTAGGCAGAAAGGGATCGAAGAGGGAGAGCAGAAGAAGTACGAGGCACAGAGTGGGGGCCGTGGCTTGTGTGATCACTCTCACTCAGGAGCAAACCCTAACTCCTAAGTGGTTGTTCTTTTAAGTCAGACAATGGGGAGGGGAGGGTGAGAGGGGGGGCAGGGTGGGCCTTCGCGAATATGTTCACCGTCCTTCATGTCTGGGGTCCTATTTTTAGTCACCTATCGTCCACCACTGACATCGTGATTAAGTTGAGGCGTATCGTGGGTGCGTTACATGAATCCAGACATTTGTTTGGATTGAAAGAAGAGTCACAACAAGTAAACTTTACTATACAGCCACAAGCCAATTTTTTTCCAACAAAATTTTCCGCATTTTTGGGATTTCTACGTTGTCTTTAGCGAAGACTTGTTGCCACTGTTTGTTGATTTAAACATGGGAGTCCATGAGTTAATGCTATTTTCAAATGTTCTTTATTTGTTGGAAAATAGGTGAACTTCGACAGTCAAAAGTGTGGTAAAACTTCCTTCTCCAAATAGAATGGCCTTGGTCTTAAGTAAGGAAGTACAGCTTTCGGTATTTGCACTTCTTTCCCCTATAAAGAAGGTAAGGAAATGAAGCAACAGTTTTAAAAATTATCTGGAGAGGAAGGCGTTGAAAGAGACAACCGTACTGTCTGGCATCCTTTCCAGGGAGACAGGAGGTTACTACGAATTGTTTTGTAAATGGGAGTCTAGAAGCCCTATTCACCTCCCTCTCCTCTGGCAAAAGTATTGCAGAAAGTCTTGAAAAACTTAGAATAGGACTTTCTTCTAGTCGATTTACAAGTCCTGTTTTTCTTCCACATCTTGGAGGTACGCTGCATCGAATGGACAGGCTGCAGATACACCTGCTTCTTGACATTAAAAAGGAAGAAAAGATTTGACTTCATTTTAAAGCCCATAGAAGAGGAGATATGCCATCCACTTCATCCAGACTGTCAGCTGGTCTTTTGAAGGCCAACGGGTCTTTGCTTTTTAAGCTCAGAAATAGACGCCCAGGCCTTTGTTGTGAAACAATTTTGAAATGTCAAGGGAAGAGGAGAATTTATAAGTACTCGGATATTGCTCGACATGTCACTTTCATTTGCCTAGTCCAGAGAATGAGCACCAATGCACGTCCTATATAATCAAGGCTGGTCATTGGACCACAGATCCTTCCCCATGTTGATAACAAAGTTCTCTTTCTCTCTCTCTCTCTAGACTACTACATCTTATGACGTTTTCGGCGAGGACTGGGACACCGCAACGGTGTATGCTTCCAGGTGCGTAATTTGGAAGGAAATAAATGGCAAATTTGGGGAAGACAGATTATCACTGGTGATTCCAAAATGAGTGAGCGATTTTCTATGAGCAGCGTTGCTTGCAGAGTTCAGTGCATTATCTTAAAAGAAATTCGGTTCCTTGTGATCAGAAGAAACAATTTCTTTTGCTGACATCTTGCAATACGTTGTTTAAGTGGAACTCTGTAGCGTGTGTGAGTGCTCTACTTGGAGGTATTTTTAGAAATCTTTTGAAAGGAATTTTGTCCATTTCAGACGTTGGAAGCACCTCTTTTGAAGGGTTTTGTTGCTCCTCTTATACCATTGCGCACACACATTTCACATTTTCTTTGTCCCCATTTAGCAATAAATGAAAATTTATGGAGAACATGTATCCTTTTCCTGACAAAAAAGTCATGTAGGTACCAGAGGGGACGGAGATCGCAGAAATTGATTCCGCCTGGACGGATGTGACCACATTTGTTTACCGTACTATTGGTCATTTTGGTGGAGTACCAATTATTGGTCACAAGGAGGGGGAAGGGATGAGAGAGAGGATGATTTAAGGTGGCTGGAAATGGTAACCACAAGTAACACCAATGAGGGTAGACGTAGACGTGTGCGCCCAGGGTAGGGATGGCATTCCCTCTCACGTGCGTTAGACAATTTTAGGTGATACTGCGTTTTGGTGTCTAGGATTCAGCGTTCTGTGCATCCCTCCCTTTGATGTAGATGAACCCCCAATGAACCAAGGAGTCAAACGCTCGAGAAATCATTGACAAAAATTGGAAGGTGCATTTGAAGAGATTGGAGGAAAGCCGTCAACAATGTGTAGGTCCAACCCGCCGAAAGAATGACAATAACGCAAGAGCTTGAACTTTTCTTCTGTCAGATTAGAGTGGACAGCGTCACCAGACGGGGCTTATAAATACAGCTTTTTGAGCATCTGAACTTCACCAAACACTTCATACCACTAATAATCATAGTTCCATGCACACATTGTCATCGACTACAAGACGAAGTCTTACCCTTATCAGAGCATACACTTCTGCTCACTTTATCTAGCTATAGCGTAAGGATCTGGTCACACTGTCTTCACTTCAGGGCAGCAACGCACATTAACACCTCACTCGACAGACACACTACGACGGCATGTCGATATTAAAGGCTAGGCAGCTCAAGGAGGCAGTAAACCTTTGTACTAATTTTGGAGCAAAAGGTAGTTATAAATGACGCTACGGATTCTCCATTACTTTTTCCTGCACCTTCCAACTCTTTGGGCCAAAAACTGCGGGAATACATGCAGTAGACAGTGATGCGTGTGTGTGTGTGTGTGTGTCCTACACTATTTATGGGTGTAAGCCAGTCTAGTCAATATGGGCAATAGAAGGCTGTGAGGATGAGGGCGTAAAATTCATGGCTACCTACAGAACGCTTCAACTGCAGCAGATCATCTTTTGAACGCACGGAATTTCAAGTAAATTGACGGTGATGGGCCCGTCTCGACCCCTGTCTTCGGCTCTTGAAATTCTGCAACTGGATAGCCTGGCCCGCCCGTTTAGCACTGTGGCAGTTTTCCACTTTTCACCTCTGATACACAATCATCAAGTGTATCTAATAACTTTTACTGAAGATTTTCTGGCTCCTATATTAAATAAGAAAAAGGGTTTTAGAACTCCACCTCCAGATACTTCACTCGGGAGAAGTGACGTCTCAGTAGACTCTGAAGACGTAGATCCGGTTTGGATCGATTCATGAAGACCACCTCCACGTCGGTTCTACGTCTGTCCGGGTGAAGAAAGTCGTCTAAGAAGTGTTTTACCGACTCGGTGGTCACATCTCCACAGACTACAACATGTCGACGTCCTGGTCTGGAGGCGTAGGCACCAGAATACTTGCTAGAGGCGAGAAACATCTCAACTATTTCAGGGATGCAAGAGGCAAAAGCGGCGAGGGCGCACAGAATGAAGACGCTGGTGAAGATACGACCCAATACTGTTTGAGGTGTGATATCGCCATAACCAACGGTTGACATCGTAACGATGGCGAAGTAGAGGCATTGGCCGTAGGTCAGACGAACTGCATTGCTGTACGGTGGTGAGCCGAAGGGATCTCCGGTGTTTTCCAACAGGAAGATCATTCCTGCGCCTGCGGAAAACAAAAAAATAGTTACATTTGAATGATGCAGGAGGATTGCTTCTATTTCCTGTATCCAGAAGCTTCCGGATATCAGGGGCTTGTGATACCACTGTTGTTCGACAATAGGGTGGTGAAGTGGTGGCGAAGTACTTTAACTACAGGGACTTCTGTTTCAAGGTCTCTTTTGTTATGCGATGAAAATAGGCCTCTGGCGATTTCACAATTCCAGCTTGTGCCTTCAGCAACAACACGAGGACGCGACTACTTCAGGGACAGAAGGAAGCAGGACAGTACTAAATAAACAAGAAATCTCCTTCTGTTGTGCCTTTTTTAAGACCTAAATATCACGAAAGTAAGGCGCCTACCGTAGGTGACTGTTTTGATTCCGCAACCAGACCAACAGTCCACCACATTTTCTACCAGAGTGGCAGTTATTGAACGCCTAAGTTATTCTATAGAGATGTGGGATGCCAACTATCTGGAATGCTTTTAGTCTCTCCTCCCCATCTCCCCCTCCAAAGAAGCTTTCCCTAAAATGACCTTTTATGCCCTATTTACAAACATTCGGAGGGTGCTTGCTGTTTATGCTCCTATTTCTTAATCTGGAAGCTATTTAAAAACACGAACACGTCGTAACCGGAAGTGTTGTGCTCGTCAGTTTCCCAGCACTTTGCTCTCGTTGGCACTTTGAGGTAAGGGGCAAAGTGGGTCTCCTGCTTTGAACACAGAAATCTTTGTCTCCTCGGATCTCCTGGTTTGACATGCTCCTGAGTGGCGTCGAGAATTAGTCCCTCCACCTCGCTGCCATGGTCAAACTCAAGCATTTCAGTGGTTTCAGACCAATGCTTACGTCCGAGGACTAAGGCCTCTGAGTCGTGTGAGTAAATATTCTACACAAATCCTCCGACACCGAGAGTGACATAGAAACCTTACCTGACTGTGAGAAAGCCTTCATCCATCGACGTCAAAGTAAGAAGCAATATTGCAATGTATTACGTCTGCGATGCACCAAGGAATCTGCAGCTAAACACGATACTCTGCTGATGAACACCTAGACGCTGCAGCCATTTGTCAAGGTGAGGGGGGAGGAGAACGGAATCGTTGAAAGGTAGCCCTCGCCATTGACCTGCCCACTGGGAACGCTCACAGTCTCGGACAAGGCTCCTGTTTCGAGTTTCCAAAGGATTTTTACTTCCTTGTATAATTTTCGAGCACATCCCCATGCCACGCTCTCGTCCAGTCCCTCCTCATTAGCTGATATCACCTATAGCTGGGCTTAGGTAAGTCAGGAGTCACTATGAGGTCAAGGTCAATTGATTATTGCCAGTGCGCAAGGGAAGACTCATTCCATGGATAGCGCTCTTCACTTTCTCATACGATTGCACGCACCCTTGTGTCGAGGACTGGTTGGAAGATCGACAAGACCCGTTTTACTCAGGCAAAGAAATAAACCAGCTTGTTCCACTTAAACACCCTCGCTTTCGCAAGGCATTAAACTTCAACACTCGAGGTGGCACACAAAAGGGTCTGCCAACTTGCTAGAAATCTTGAGTCTTTATTTTCTCTCAAAATCGGATCCTCAAGAAGGCGTCACTTCGGGGTTTAACGAAAGCAACCATTCTTCAAGGCCGCGCACCGCCTGCATTTCAATAGAATTTAAAAATGGAAAGGAGGAACGCTTTGCAAAGTCTTTGTCTCCTTCTATATTCCTTTTTCGTATGGTTTTCAGTCATGCCTTGTCCAGTTATGGTCGCATCTGCAGTTCTACGGCAGGGTACAAGATTTCACATTGCAAACTGCTCGAAGGTAAATCTCTATAGTGAAGCCATCCAACAATAGGCCTTTTGGAAGGTTGTAATTTTGATCAGTTGTCAATCAATGATTGGTTGCCAAGACATGACAGACTGAGTTTTGTAGGTGATCAAATGTTACAGGCTAAGTGGCGGCTTGTTTTGAATTAAGGTTTCCTTCCATGTGCGTGTGGTAGGTTCTTACATTGGATGGCCTCCTCGACCACAGACTGTACACGAGTCTCGTGGATGTTGAAATCTGGGTCTTCCCATTCATGACTACTTATAGTGACTAATTGACCCTGACCTTCTAGTGATGATTGGCCCATGACAAGAGACGGTGCTGGAGCTCGACTCCCTTGAATGCTCAGGAAGTAGCCATGAAAAAGGGGGACCTTCAGAAGATGGACAAGGAACGTATGCCTGGAGTTGAGTTTCTAAGCCCTTGTTGAGTTAAAGGCCTTTTTTCTTAACAGTGCTAGAGAGAGCCGAAACCGTGTCATGCACCTAAACAACTCTAAATTCCTACGTGACACAACTTCTGTGTCGTTGATACCTGGGTTCTGGCAGTACAATTAGTCTCCTCTCTCTTCTACACACTCGTTCAAGGTTCAGGGGGGTTTAGTCGTGTTGGGATTACTTGTCGCTTTAAAGTCAATCCTCATGTAAATGCAACAGCAACGGCGACAAAAAGCTGCATCTAAAAAATTTTCCATCGCAAGTTCTGCAGCCTCCTTAGACCTAGCTCTGACCTCGTGGGCGATTGATGAGCTGTTGTTGGAGGCAGAATAAGGCAGCAAGTTAGAGCTCACCAGCCAACCAAATCGCAAAGAAGAAGGACGTGAGCTGGCAGAAACGCAATGCCGAGGCAGATTTGATGATGTTCAAATTATGCAGCACTTCTGCCAAATTAAAGAGCCGAAAGATGCGCATAAAACGCAATCCCATCCACGACCTCTGTAGTGCAAATGCCAGGAGGCAAGGCGGAACAGTACAGTAATCCAGCAGGGAGAAGGGTTCGATCCAAAACACCAACTTATTGTCCGCTGCTGCCCATCTAATGATGAAGTGGAGGAGGAAGAAGAGGTTGAAGAGGAAGTCGAGGAGACGATGAGTGCGACCTTTATGGCCACACTTCTCTATCTCGTTGGGCCATTGACTCGCCTCCGAGACGTAGATACCGAAGGAGGCAAGGGAGAGGAACATGGAGAGGGCAATGAAAGTACGACCGGTGAAGTACTGGTAGCTCAGAAGACGGATTGCTGATGCACGGAAACAGTTACGAACAGTGGAGTAGCCTATGAAGGAGAGGAAATGCTTGTGTTCACGTTGAAGCAAGGCTTGGATAAAAGGCTGCTATTGTGAAGATGCCACTTGCCCGCAGCCTCGGAAGCAACGCTAGAAACGCTCATCGTATTAAACGCCTAATTTATGGCAATTTGACTGATAAATGTGTAGTCAACTTCTGGGAGCGATTCACGCAACACGTCCCGTCGTGAAGGCTTGGAAATGCGCAAAGTCAGTGTACAATTGGTCACAAAGACGTCGCTGGAGACAGAGCGCTCCAAGATGGTTTAAAGGTATTGGCAAATCCTTTACCTTTATGTGGTCGAGCGAAGTTTCTAACCTTTCAATTATTTTTAGTCCTTTGCATAAAATTAGAAAGTTATGCAGGAAGAACTGCATTTCTTTTCCTTCCTGTGACAGTTTATGCATGTCAGCTTCGATGTTTACCTGACATCTGGAGGGTGCCAGCTCTACAAAGACCCCGTAGCACGGCCGTGGCACTGCGCAAAACAATCCTACAGAAGGACTGCCGGATTGGCATAAATGCCAGCTACTTCTTCAGCACGAAGAGGAACCTCAAAAAAAGTCTACACAATCTTTGATCAACTCCTTATTTTGGGAAAAAGCATTCTTCTACTCCACTGGCCAGTTCCTGACAGTCCACGTTGAATGTTGCCAAGGTCGTCAAAGGCAGCAGTAGATTTCGAGGCTACTACAACCTGACGCTGCCTTCGTCGTGGCGTCGGAGTGAATAGCAGAGGCGGTGGACACGGCTGGGCATCGCCTTTTTAGTTGGCCTGAGTAGTTTGTTCTCCTCAAAGTTCGTAAATCAACCACGACTTGTGAGAGACACCGCCTGGATACCACCACAGTAACATCCTGGCAACGAGGATAAATCGACTTGACAGCCGCGTTTTTCGCCTATCATCGCCTCCTCTCGAATGCCAACTGCTCTTTCCACTTTCGCTTGGCTATTTGGGGACTTGCATCGAGAAGACAGTGAAGGAAGTGAGACATTCAACCTTTTTGTGGGTAATAAAAGAGACTTAGGAAGTACTTTCTCATGCTATGAAAGTAAACAACCGAAAGCAGTTGGAAAATTTTGCTAAATTTAAGTAAGTTTGTTTGAACCCACCGCCTTCTGGATGAAGTGGCTGAAGTTAAAAGCGAACTACACCGGAAAGAAACAGGGAAAAGTGTGTGGGTCTTGCCAATACAGAATACCAAAGCAGCGCACTGAAAGTCAGCTAGGAAGGTGACGCGGAACGTCGCCTCGACTTGGAAATGCCTTTTATCGCCACTCACCTGAAGTTGCACCAAGGACAAAGCGGTTCGATCTGCCTATCTTCTGACACTGTCAGAGCTCTCCATGAAGATGCGACGACGCTGTCATTCGGGGTGGACCACCTCAGAAGTGGTTGGCGAGAAGTGAGTGAAATTATTTCTACTAGTCGCCGCGCTATCAAGCAAATATTCGCTTGCAGCGAGTGTAAATGTCCAAAGCAGTTTAGCAGACAGCCTGAGCAATTAAACGCCGCAGTTGTGCCTATTGCAGTGCTTTATCACCTGACCACCTGTCCCCTTCCCATGTGGTTATGCAATGCTGAGACCGTCAGGTCTTCTCCAACTCGAGACATTGAAGTCGTAGCCACGATTTGGCTTTCAAGCAAACCTACACCCCGAAGGGGGTGCTGCTTTTCACATGTGAATTTGCCTATCCAAAAGCCATTGGAGCGTTCAGAGGTGACAACTGATGTTATTTTGTCTGATGAACGATGGAATGCAAAAGCCACTTCCTGCCAATTACTTAGTGGCGCGGGAAATAATTCAAAGTGCACATTGCTTCTTCGACACCAATTACCATTTGTCAGTCAATGGCATGCGAAGTTCATTTGCTTCGCTCACATGACCTTCCCTCTCAAAGTGGTGTGACCATACCGCCACGTAACTCCCCATCATCAGGAGTGGAGAGTTATTCAAGACATGCCACCTCGATGTACCCGAGAAATGGTCTCCTTCTCCGCATTCTCCAGACTCTGGGATAAGCTTCCGCACTTTTGAAAGGGAGCTCTGGGTTGGCTCGAATACTCAATGCCCTCCTTTTGAAACTCATCCTAAGGGAACAGTCTCCTATCATGCGTGGCAAAAGGTATCACCTTGTTATGACCTTGAAATTGTAAAAAAGGACGCGACTGCTACTACAGCTTTGCGGCATTCTGACAAAAAAAATTACAAGCATTTAATTAAATGATGTTTTGTCAGTGGATTATTTGAAATTGGTGGAGGAAGCTTTTCCGGCAGTCCTTCCGTAGGATTGTTTTGCGCAGTGCCACGGCCGTGCTACGGGGTCTTTGTAGAGCTGGCACCCTCCAGATGTCAGGTAAACATCGAAGCTGACATGCATAAACTGTCATAGGAAGGAAAAGAAATGCAGTTCTTCCTGCGTAAATTTCTCCCCTAAAATTCCTCTTATCCATCTTTCATCCCGACCACCAAAGTATTGCCTGATATCAGCAGTCACTCCAAAGCATCCACTTCGTAAACTCAAGCGATTTTCTTACCTCTCCCTTTGTTTTACTGAGCTCCTTTCAATGCCAAGCTGACTACATATGTCTTTCACGTATATTTGGCTTTGGTTCGACTGCTGAAATGTCACCTGAAGATGTTGTCCGGCTCAACTTAACTGGTTCTCTTCGTCTCTACTTGTTGAGCTTTAAAAGAACATTGAGCTATAGCATGTGTTTGTTTGAATGGACCTTGGTTAGGTGGTAGGCAGGTAAAGCGGACCGGCTGCGAGACCACCTTTTTAGAGGGTGCATCCGAATTTGAACAAATTGAAGCTCCCCTCAAACGTTAAGCGCGCAACATCTTAAACTACTCTATTCTGAACAAACAGTCTAGTCGCCAAATCACGCCCTCCAATCTGCAGAACTACCAGAAGTATTCAAGCATGACCGGAACTGCTGATTCCTCAGGCAGGAAATAAAGTTGTGCTGCGAGGGCGTGCTACCAATCCTGGATGAACAAAGTAGTTATTCGAAGAAGGCGTGGCATTCGTAAGCGTTAGGATCTCCAAGGTACGCTAAACATTTTAGCATGGCCCAAAGATGTTGTCTGCACCTTCAATGATTGAATAACGTGCTGTGGGACTCTATATGAAGTAACTATTTCTGTGAGAACTCGCACGTACTTCGCATAAATCGCACCCTGATCATACGACCTTGGTTATTACATCGGTTGCTCCGTCGGTCCCATTGATCCAGCCCCGAGAGTTGCGAGGCGCTCGTAGGAACGTCGAGAAAGGTGCTCGATCCACCACCACCGCCTCCAGCACAAGCGCCAGCGTGCCAATCACAGTGAGCAAATTGAGCAATGCGTCGACGCTTTATGAACCAGGCGATAATGCGCATCAGCGCTCGATACGCGAGGATCCACAGCAGACCGCCAAAGAAGGCAGCCACTATGGAGGCCACGTAGTAGGGCCAGTAGTGCTCACCCATGCAGGTGCGGGCCAGAGCTCGATAGTCCTCGGTGGTGGTATTGGCATACATTTTGGTGACTTGGCTCTACAATGAAGAAATTTTTTTGGCATTTCGGCCATCACCTTCGATTGCCTGACCCAGCGCCACATAACAAACACATGTCCGTTGCCAGGTCATAGCACACGGCCGTGAAAATCGTGTAGTAAACAGGGCGGTTAGAGAGTAGTGAGTGGGTTATCAGGGGGCTAGGAGGAGGCATCCAAATTAGGCGTGGACGAACGACAATGAAGTCTTTGCATTCTGTGGAACGGTGTGGGGGGTGATTGACAAAGGAAAGTGAGTGGAAGCGATCTCTTTTTGTGGAAAATAAGTTTTCACGTTTCTGTTTGGAGAGTAGGAAGGCATTGCCAATGATGAGCTACAAGCGATCCTCGTGATTTGTTTCTCGCCTTTTTTGCAAACATTCGTGAAGAGGAAAGTGAGACGAATTAACCTGATCGCCCTTAAAAATTGACAACCGAGGATCCTTAAACTTCCAACGAGTTGTGCCGACTTTTTGGAGTTTTTGGTAAGAAAACTGGATCAAGACCGGAAGGGAGACTTCCCTGCAGAAACGGTTGTCGAGGGAGACTGATGTGACGTCGGCAGTTATTGTGAAGGGAAAAGCTGACCCATTCTGACTTTTCCTATAAGGCGGAGAATCCTCTGTAATCACAACAACTTTATCACCTTTTCATCTCACGCCATGTGAGGCCAACAATACGGCACTCTCCGCAACACAAAGCCCTAAATTTGCCTCCCCACGTAGAAGGCGTGTCAATCTTCACTGGTGTGACAAAATTCCTTTAAAAAGGAATTTCATTAATTTTCGTGCCTGCGGCCAATATGCACCATTCCATGGGGTAAAGGGAAAAGGCGGAATAAAATTCCCGAAATTCCCAACGCCTTGTTTGCACTATTAAGGCAAAAAATTAACGAGTGTTAAAGGTCATTTACGCAATTCGCCCTCCCTTAATTAGTGTCAGAGGCCTTTACTTTTCCACCTTTTGACCGAAACCGGTTTGGCATGATGTCGTCGAGCCCTCGTCGTCGTCGCCTGATGGAGGCGAGAAGTCGTCCGCCTACTTGAGTGCTCCCCGCTCGCCTCTCCGCAGCCTTGCGACACGGAGGCGGCCTTTTAAGCACTCGCCACAGTTAACAATTGGGGAGACGAGGGAGTTGTTGTCTCATGCAATGTCAAGCTAATAGTCACTACAACATCACTGCCGATGTAGCAATTTACTAGAGCTTAAAAACAGGGTCTAAGGCATCCTTTTAGTCTCTCTTCTTTTTTCTCTCCGATTAAAATAGGAGGGAAAGAAGAATTCGGAGTCATTTTTTCATTAACCCCTTTTGTCTCCTCGGCAGGCATGTGACTATTGTCTATTGTTAGTGCCATAACAGTGGCAGAACTTCGGCAGAAATGACGCTGATGATATATGATACCCTCCTTTCATCCTCCTCCCTCTCCTTCTGTAAAAAATCAGCTTTTCCAGCATGTTTGGGTAGTTGGCCAGGCGCCAGGTCTGTTGAAGTGAGGAATCAATAGGGTTTAATGCGCAGGGCTGCAGCTCCCTCCCAATTGTTGTACTCCCGCCCCACTCCTTGGATTGATGCGTCGACCGCTCCAAGTCCTGTTCGTTGATGCCTAAACGCTGAAACAAGGCCTCGTGGCTACTGAATAAGCGGAGGGCTTGGGTCACGAAAAGGCGAGGAGTTGTAAAAAAGTGCACTCATGACCACACTCAACCAGCCCAACCCAACCGAAAGCTCTCTTTGTTCTGCAAACCTGGATGCAGTCAAACCAATTGGTTTCCCCAGGCTAAAATGGATTGTAGGAACGTAAAATTATCCCAAGCCTGCCATATCTTTCCTTTTCCCTTTTAGGAGAGATTCCTTTCTTAGTAAAGGATTAAATGTCGGATAAACGAATCCAACCAATGGGCACCTGCAAGACCCACCGCAGCCACCAACCTCTCAAACCCCTTTAATTCTTCCGACCTCCTTTGCTCCAACAACTTCACGAGCTCAGAAGGTTGGTTAAACACGAGAATGACGAAATGTGAAGGACGGATACTTTGTCATTTAACGCGAGTGTTCACCAGCATCCGATAAATGACAGCCTTTTGGGTAAAGGTCTCCTTTTTCTCATCCCTCGACACTCACACGGACATCGATGCTGTTTTGACATTAACAACTTTGATATCAGAAGTAGAATTTAAAGTGCACGAAAGGAAGTTGCGAAAGGCATTCTGTGCTTGATACCACTGTAAAGCTGAAAGCGGCCTTTTAAAATTGCACTGACTTTGCAATATAGATGGTATTTTTCTTTTTAAAAGGGCTAAAAATAGTAGCTTTTTGCTCAAAATACCTTGAAGGACAAGATAGTAGTCTGTCCCCCTTTCAATTTATGCAAATTTTTGTGACAATGGCGTGTATGCTGGAGGTATGTGGCAGCATTGGCCGCGATGTCTGCAGGCGGAGCTTCGCCTCGAAGCACAAGGCTAAACACCGCCGCATGGAATGTCTTATTGATAATAAAACTTTTTAGCAAAAGGTTGCCCCAGTGGATTGAGGTCGGGAAGCATCAGCACTGTGGTGCACCGCTTTACGCGGTTCTAGAGTCAACACAACACCCATCCATCCTGCACTTTTTCCACTGCCAAACAATGCATTTGGATTGCAAAAAGAGGCAGAAATTCCTCAGTATCCGTATAAGTCATCACTTAAAAGAGGAAGTCGGGTTCTTTGTTCCTCTTTGAATAAGTACGAGTAGCCCATTAATGCGTCACACACTACATGACGCAACAAACAGTTGGCGATGTGGTGGTGGCCACTTTCCCATCCCTTCCCTCCTGATTGGTGGACCCTTGAAGTGGATGTGCCGCCAGAAGTGCGGCTGACTCGGATCATTACGTAGCCCCCGTCGTTAACAGTTCTTCCTCCCTGTGATACCGATCCGCCAGGTCATCCCACCGCCCTTTGTGCGGGGAACTGGTACTACCACGCACCGTCACTGTCCTAGGAGACGGCTCCCAGATCATGACAAGGCCTATTCGTCACTCTGGTATTCGTCCTGTCCAGTCAGCATCGCTTTGCGGCAAGCACCGCGGTCTCCTTTTCTTAGCTGCCTCACTTTGGACAACCACAAGGCAGGCCGTTGCTAACTACCTCAACGCTTTAATGCCGTTGGGCATTTAAACAAACAATTTCACTTCAATGTCTAAGATTAATAGTGAGCTTTGTAATTTTGCGCAAATGTGGCGACAGAGCGAAGTAGTACTTTTTAACAAAGGTGGTCTACAATGTAGGCTAAGAGGTCAACGTCTCATTCATGTGTGGAACAAAAAAGTGCGCAAATTCAATGTCAAAAGCTGATTGAACAGTCAAAAAACAAAAAAAGAAATTACACGGAATTAACTATTTTGATGCATACTTTTCCGAGCAACATTAATACTGCTTTATTGACTCGAAGGCCCCCAAAAATTCCTTGGATCACTCTGCTTTTGCTTAGCGTCTAGAAGCAGAGAAGGTGAAGACGAGAGAAAGACATGAAGTAGAAATTTAGCTGCTCCCCAGGCGCACACCACGTCTGCCTTGTTGCGGTGATAAATTTGTTTCTAGCCCACACTCTTCCTCCCATCTTATCACGCAAGAGATGCATTAAACGAGTTCTAGACTGTAACCAAAACAAATAGTTTCTAATATTTGATAATTTTCCTACAAGGTCAAATTCAAAGGTGTGCTCGCATACTCAATCCTGGTTATTCATCCTAGCCAATCAGAACATCTAACCAATGAACTCGCAAGGATAGTCAGCCAATGAAAATTATTCGCTGTTGCTATTATTTCGGCCTAATTTGAGCGATAAAAATGATGGGAGGGTGAGGACTGATCGGCGATCTTGGGAGCAAAAAGTGTTCGTTACTCCCATCTGACCTGAGAACTGGGGAGGAGGGCGAGTTGAGAGAAATTAACAACAAGAAAATACGTCATGGCGGCATGCACAAAGGTCTCAACCTCATGAGATGACAGCTCTCTAAAATACAGCGACTTAGTGACAGCTGTTAAAAAATAGTAAATTTGCAGAAGGCAAGTTAAATAAAATAATTAAGAACTCGGATGTGCAAGTCTTAGAAGAGAATTTAATTGTACCATGATTTAAGTTGTAAGCATTTAATTGTTTACCGTGGATTTTCACTTTACCACACCCGCGACGCTGAGTAGGGTCACCTACGTTGGCTACAGCGATAAAGAACACCTCCCACATTCCGCTTCCCTTGGGTTAACTAGCAGTCAGTAGAAAACCAACTATGAATGACCCATCGTCATACGTCTGTATCGTCACACTCATGGCGAACACTAGTAGTGACCACGTAAAAACAAAGGGTAAGATGCTATTTACCCCTGTCATAGAGACCCAAAGTTGTCGAATGAAAAGGAATTCACCTGTCAGTTGAAAAATTTAAAAGCATCAAAACGGGTGAGCTGGAGGCAAAGTGTAGGAGAAAAGAAGAGGAGACTTTAAACCTTGGCAGGAATTATAAAGAGGCGACGTGTTATTAGGGAGGAACGCACCTTACTTCTTGCACTGTATGAAATAATGCCTTCAAAAGCCGTGATAACGAACGACACAACCAAGGCGCACGCATACAGCAGGCATCGTTCACGGGTGAACATGATTAGCTCCCTCTCCAGCCAATCAGAGAAGGGAAAGCGGATGAACAAAAGCAAGACTTTATGTGCCTTTGCCGCAATTCCACCCCTCTGCCTGTTCAGATATTTGGGAAGAGTAATTTGTGCTTGGCAGAAATGTTCACCTTGGTGTGGGCGCACCCGGAACTCCCTAACACCTAGCTAGAGGGGGATTAATTGGCTCCCAAATGTGTCTTTGTAGTAGAGAATATAAAAAAATGGGGAACCCATGCCTGCCTTATAGGCAACGAAGGTGATCGCTTTGATTGGCTGTCATCTCTGTGACGGAAGTGAGGACTGCGGATCGCTTTTACTGAGTGTTCACTGCAACACATGTCGGTGGAAACGACATAACTGATTAGATCGTACCATCAGTAGGGTTAGTGAATTCCGCGTGAATTGAAGAGCTCACGTAGATAGACTGACAACCCAAACAAATACCAGCCTCTTAGTACTCTTAGTGTTATTACCTGTTCGGACATTTTGTCCAGGCGTGAAGGAGTTATACAGGTCCTGGGTGAGGAATTTGTCGCCAGGATTAGCCTCCTTACAAACCACAGAAGAGCATTTTTACAGCCTTACTTAATCCTTCCCTTTGCCACTTTCTTCCTTCATTTTTGCCTGCGGACCGCTCGAGGGGACTGCTTTCACCCGTCAGGAGGATAGAGGAAGAACATCCTTTGAAAATGCTGTAGGCAACCCTACAGGCAACGTCTTCTCTCCCCTCTCTTGCCTGACCTCACCTTAATCTTGTCCGCCTCACTACAGAAGGAGGTCAATGTCTGGTATGTTTGGGAGGAATTTGGGGACCGTAATGTCGGCACAGTTAAATCGCTGTTGTTCTGTCATTCCCGCACAAGGAAATAACTTTGCATATAAATTAGAGGACACCTCTCCCCTAGACAGGTGGAAATTATAGGGCATGAAGAGCCATTAAAAATGGGCTACACCCGAGTGCTCATAAATCCACATCTCGTGGACAATGCATGCGTTGCCCATAGAAGCTTTAGTTACGCTACTAAAGGTTCTGTCCCAGTCTCTCTCCTGCCTGATTGGTTGAGAACAAGGGCACCTTATTGCTATTAATGATCGAGATCGAAAATGACCTCCAAACACCTCCTGATCAGAGGCATCAGCCAGGGAGGAAGCCTGCGTCTCCTGACTACTTAGATTAAAGAAGCGGACTCCACCACACATCCACTAGGCCACAAGAGTCCCAAACTGAAAAAATTTGCCGCGAGGAGGTCACTTTTTTCCGCTTTCCCCTTACCACTCGGTATCCTGTACTCCAAGACCTCGCTGTCGCCTTCCACACTTCAACACCCTCGACTTAATCGTTTGCAGCGCTGTAGGAAGGTTTACACTACGGAAGTCTCTTCGATGCCTGCCGAGTGGTCGGCGAGACGATAAACACACAGAGCTTGCTTATGCTAGAGGACTTGGAGCAGCTTCCAGGGGACTTAAGCGGAATTAAGCAGAGAGTTGTACACATCTTTTCTTATTCAAGCCATTATGTGTTTAGAAAAGCATAAACTTAACTTTCAGTTGTCATTAAAAACAGAAGAAAGCCATCATTTTCTGTTGTTTTAAACGGTGCGAAAACTGAATTGGCACTTCGACGTGGTGTTTAGCTAAGCAAAGGACCATTTTGGGGAATAACTCGGAATTCGATGCATTAATGAAACATCTGCACATCTAAAGTTCTCTGTAATATACTTGAGCGACTTATTTATCTCCTATTAAAAAGCGTCTATTTTTATGCAAGGAAAACATTCCTTCTGAATCACAATATGCCTCACTTTCCTCCTCCTCCTCCTCCTCCTCATGGCTCTGGATACTGAGAAGGGCAGGAGGTGAGGGCCACTGCAAATTTTCCTTTGTAGCGGGGGGGGAAGGAGAGGGGAATCAAAAAGAGGACACAAAAGACTATTTTTTTCATCCTTTAGTGGGGAAGTAATTTTACCACGACGACGCATCAAGGCAGTCTGTTTTGCCAACACAAATCCTTGAGCACAACTGTATTCCGACGGTGATGGGCGAGTGTCCCTCACCTCCTTTGCATCCTCTTCCAATAAGGCGCTTTAGATCGTTCGCATCAGAGGGTGGCAATGTGCTTAATCCAGGTACATATTCAGATTTTAGCGAAGAAACAAATAAATTTTCGCTGTCGGTGAAGTAAAGAGGTCAGACCTAAACGGTTCTTTTTTGACCACTCACACTAATGTTGACAACAGTGGTGATGGTACGATCCTCAGCAACTCATTAATGTAAACGTAACAGTCTCTCCACCTACTTGCTTGACTGTTAAAGAATTTATTTCCAATTATGAGTGAAGGGAGCAATCAAGTCGGTGGGTTGGCAGCTGCCTACTAGCCGCATAATGCGCCATTCGCCACCGCCTCTTTGCATGCATTTACTGGTGCAATGCGCCTGGAGAAGTGCCGCTCGCTAAATCTGCGCATCTATTTGTCCAATATCTATTTGTCTTCTCCAGTGGATCAGAGGGTGGTCACGTGGAGGGTAGAACAAATTCTGGCAATTGTCCAGAAACTTTTGCGGAGCCACAAAGCCTTCTTATCTCTCCAAATGCGGAGGAGAGGGTTTAAAGGGGCGCCCAATTTTCATGTTCGTAGTAGAGGACAGCAAAAGTCACGGAGACTAAACAACCACTGCAGCCTATACTTTCTAAGATGGGATGGATCATACTACTCACTAGCGAGTAAGTAACGAGCTATAGGGTCAGAAGCGTGGGCCAGAGGTTATGCTACAGGGAGACAATTGAATTTTCAACGTTGAAAAAAATTGTCATGGCACTATATAGCCTTTTCTACCCTTACAGCATATTTTCCAGCGCTCTGTCTTATCAACGTCTTGGTGTTAACCACGGTAGTCGGGGTGTCAGAATTCGATCCAACTGCCGGTGGACCTCTTCTGATTAGGCGAATTGGGTTAATTATCAAGCCCTTCTGTTCGTAGAGACTTCATCCACCAGCCTTCCTTCACCATGACAGAGCAACCCGAGTCTCTAACCTGGGTGAAGATCTACCTCTCTACTCTTTCTGATGGATATTTGGGGAAGGCTCACTTCTACAGAGGTTGTAAGCTTCTGACACAACGACCATCATCTTGAAATAATCTTTTGAACTCAACGGAACCATTCTTCGGCTAGAGCCTGCCGTTTCTGCTAGGCCGCTTTTGGTATCGATGGTCATGCCAACTATCTTGGTGGCCAAAAGGGGTTTCAGCGTATTGCTATCAGCAACTACTGTCTCATTGTTATTGGGAAGTAGAATTGGTTGTTAAATCTTACGTGCTGAAGCCATCAGCTAAAGTTCGTCTCGGTTGTAATAAGACAAGGGTCTTCTGGCGCCGCTATCAGTGTAGAACTTTCGTGTTCAAACAGGACGCAAAGTTGTCAATCTCCCAGTAAATACAATCAACTACCTTCATAACCTTACAGCTCAATAAGCACTTTTTAGGCCTGGGCTTAGTACTTTGAACCACTAGCTAATGAGGATTCTGCTATGAACAGTGACAGAAAGTTGTCTTCACTCTCTGCATATCAAGACAGTGGCTGTGCTCAGGCAAGGTGGTCACTCGGGACAAAATTGCAACTGCACCAATTGGCTGTATGCCCATAGGAATGGCTATCAGTGCAATTATATAGACAGAGAAAACTCTATGGTTGGAGCCTCCACCGGAAGACTTACCCGCACATGCTTGCAGGCTTCACGGCATTCAACTGCACAACATGGCTTCCAACCCCCATTGTAACTGTACATGCGACAATGGCAGTACTCCAACGGGCCGTCCTGCAAAGTTCTAAAAGCACTTCGCAGAGTGCTCTGTCATTGGATCTTTCTTGATTGGTCAGTTCACCGTGGAGACTCATTGGATGTGTTAGCATCCACTGCAAGGTAATGGCTAATCAAACTGGCGAAAGTTGACCCGCACTCATCTAACGTGTACACAGACAAAGGTCATCCAAATCGAAGCCTTGATATTGTCCACCCCTTCCGCCTGTCGCAACGTTCTTTGGGCTTTGGATTAGAGGATGAGGTGTGACACCTGAGTCAGGCGAATTTTCCTGCCATGCAGCCTTCCGCATCACAAATTAACGCTTCCTCCACCACAGTGAAGAACCATCTGTTTGGAAGCGCATAAAGAACTTTTGCATGCATTCGCACATCAGAGCGCTTACACCACATCCAGATTTGTGGAACTGGCTAGCATGTACGATAAAACACCTTCTAGCGGGAGTCTAACGCTCCCTGCCCTCATGTGGTGTGCTTCAGTTTGGGAATTCCCTTTCTCGCCTTTCACCGAGTTAGAGTCCACCTGGCCCGCGGTACCAGCAAGGGCTGGAGCGGCTTCTCAGACTAGGCAGTCTTGTCTTCCTTGTTAGCATCTTACCCTCAACGTCTGCCACCTCTTCAGTTGTTCTTATCAAAAGGCGGAATCATTGCCTCCATCCCTGGGGTCATGCCTCACTTTATAAAGCCTTGACTACCACCTCACACTACGGGCTCATCTTAATTGCCAACCTTCAAGCCCCACACATGAGTGACCCAGTGCGCGTGCTGACAGCTGTGACCTTGCCCTGCCACCACACACGCACCCAGGAAGTGACAGATCATCTGTCGACACTTGAGTGTCACTTTGACAGTCACATATGCCATCTATCCAGAGTGGCAACCACATGCAAAAAAGTGATCAGAAAGTTAAACAAACCTTGTGCAATGCCAACTACTTCTACTTGTTTAAAAAGACTATTGTTGTGTGTGAGTGGAGGGGAAGAACTCGGCGCTTCACTAGTGAGTTGAGGCATCTCCATCGCCCAGTTACTTTCTCTAGTCTGGAGGTGGTGCAGTGGTGACTACACAGCGCCTCTGGTAAACTGTGGCTCTCTGCCAGATGACATGACTCAAGTGGCATTGGTAACCACTTGAAGTAACTCATTTACGCGCATTTAAGACGTGTTCTGTCAGGCGTCTGCAATCACATAGGTAGTTTTTAATGCTTCACCATTCCAACACCACCTTCTGTAGCTCCTTCTCCATTCACTCGACGGTCTAATCATGGTAGTATGGATGGATAAGTAACTCTGTCCTCGCAGTATCGTTTCCAACATGTTTTAGCCTTTTCACTTTACTCTAAAAGACAGAGCTTTGCCTCTGTGTCAGTCTTCCTCTATATGATGTGACAGTACTAGACAACATTTGGTTTGCATGTGTGACGGAGAAGCAAAAGCATTTCATTTGGCCCTCCAGAGCCAAAATTTGAGGCTGAAGAACAAAGCGCGGTCCACTCCAAACCGTATCTGTATAGATAGTATGTACAGGAGGGCCAGGGCAAAGTAGGTAAACAACAGGCCATCCTGAAGGAAGTTTGTGGGCAATGCGACTAGGGGGGGGGGTGAATGCGGTGACAGCTCCGGTGTTTAGTCGCAGAAAGCCGTGATACATTAAGCACCATTTTCTTCGCTCTGGCTCATGTGTGCGAAGAAGACGTGGAGAAGGAAGAAGTTGAAACAGATAATAGCGATCAGCGAAAGGTTGGAGCGAAACCAATCCTGGAGGGAGGATGAGAAGGAGACGGAGACAGATAAAGAGCTGCACAACTTGCGGCACACCTAACCACACTAGTGAGAGATGGGAAAGATGCTACAAAATTACGTTAATGGTAGCCAACAGGTGATCTTGCTAAGTAAAAATTATTCTCTTTGTTAGCACTCTGCGAGGATAGTAGACTCCTCCACATTGTGCACTCGATGTGCTTGAGTGTTTTTTTTTATGTGACTAGTATGAATTGAATTAGAGCACCTCCAGTGTGATTCAGGATAGTCGATTTTACCTTTGTGTCCTGTTACTTTTAAAATAATCTTCCGTGCACTGAAGTCATTCGCTTCTTTCGACTTTATAGGCATAAAATTACATGCTGTACTGATTAAACATAAGTAAACATTAATTTTTACTTACGAAAATGTCGGTAGCCTGCTGAAGCGAATGGCTGCTATCGGTGGTGGGAATGAGATGATTATGTGGACTACCCATCAGGCCTCGAGGCATTAATTGCACGGCGCTTTTACCACCTTCCTGTGATCCGGAGACTATCTGAGTGAAGGAGGTGATAGAGGTCGAGGTGGAAGGATTAACTTTTTCGGAGGAGCCGGGACTCGCCACTTCGCGGTATTTCGATGTTTCCTGCATACGCAAAAATGGCGGTAACTCCTCAAATGAGAAGAAATGAAGGGGGTTATTACTGCTTTATCGCATCTTGCGTTTTCCTCTTGTCATTTACATCCGACAAATCCATGATCGGCTTCAGTTTAGACAGACAGACGGGTAGATAGTCAAAGACTCGAAAAAATTGACTGAGATGTGAAATGTAGCTTTTAAGATCAAATTTCAGGGGTAGAAACGTAATATCTCAGGAAAAAGACCGAACTGGCTGCCAGACTCACCTCACTTTTGCCCCAAGACCAGAAGGCGAGTTTTGAGAAGAAGCCGAATCCTTCACTATCTGTCGGTGAAACGACGACTTTCAGCGCGGGTGCGTATTCCATAGATGCAGACATGGCCTTCTCTGGTTTGACCAGTACCTCGGGCCGTGTGAGGCGTGCCTGATGCAATCCAGTAGTCGCCGTGGCTGTTACGGTGATCGGTGGGGGCAGAGTGGTGTAGTAGTCAAAGTGATTGCTAAACAGCGTCGGATTGGCCAGCAGTTTGGTGAGTGGACAAGCAGGAATTTCGTATTGATGTTCAAGTTCATTCACTAAAGGGAGCAAAAATGTGAATCAGGAAGTCGTTGGTGTGCTCAAAAAGGTTTGCTTCTCCTCCGCACAGACGCGAACTCGACTTACATTGAATTGGTAAAAATGTAATGAGGGAAGATAAGAACGAAGAAAAGTGGCAAGACTCTTAGCCAATCCAAAGTGCCTTAGAAGAAAGGGTAAGTGGATAGGAGCTAAAAACCAAACGCGAGTGAGGGGGCGAAGGAGACTTGGCTTCTGCCCCTAAAGGCCACTTCTTCCTCCAGACGAGCAGGCCGCCAAACTGGTCAACCATAGGAGAGTTGGACAAGTGTAGAGAGTAAACTTGTTACTTATTTCGCTCACTGTCAGGAATCTCGACGTATGATCCATCGGTCTCATCCACGCCTGCAGCCTCATTTCTCCGTCGCGTTGTGTAATTGCGCTTCACGCCTGGAACATGCAGAAACCCTCCCGGTGAGGTATCCGCCTTTCCACTGGCATTCAGCGGCGCCTTCTGCTGTCTTCGTCCCGATGTTGGCAACATTTCTGATGTCCATCGATCTGCCCGCTCCGCACTAATGCCACGGTCTACTGTCGCCCTCCTCTCTGCCTCCAAGGTCGACTGTTGTAAGGCGGCTGCAGCAGTCGCAGCGCGCCTTTTCGCGGCGTCTGCTTGCTGCTGAGCTATTTGTTGTTGACGCTGTGCTTCTGCAGTGGTTGCAGCCATCACGGATTTGGGGTCTTCGCCCATTAGGAGACGCTGGAAGAGAGGATGAACGCAAAGCCTAGATTTAACTACAATAGAAGGGCTGTAAAAACCAAATTTTTGCCATGACACCGTGTTCCAACTTGCTAGTTTAAGTCCCTCATTTGATAAACCGATCAAAATTGCGGAATCCCTCACCTCTCTGCGCCTCAGCTCCTCAGCCAATTTTATGGCTCTTGCACGTCTCTGGGCTCGTACTGAACCCGCCCTCGACATAAGCAACTTCTTTTCCTGCAATTCCCGAATTTGAGAAGAAAATTTTGGTGGTAAAGTTAAATCCTCTTCGGGTTGATTCGCTGTCTCCTCTTCCTCATCGTCTTCGCCTCCCCCTCGTGTCAAACCGCGAACAATCCCTGCTACAACGTCTTTGGCTGATTGCAAGGCCGCTTCGAAGGTGGGACTGCCCTGCCGTGTGACTCGCATCATTCGAACTATGTCCTCGAGGTACTTGATGCCTGTCAGGAAACAGGATAGACAAAACATGCATCAGAATCGACAGGCAAAGGATCGCTAGGTCATTCTTTTTCAAATCGAGGGCCCATTCACGAGAATACTGCGTTACCCCCTTCAAGCACACACTTTATCCCTTCTGCTTTGAACAGGATGATTGCCGACAGTTTTATCAAGGATGCTAGCGTCCCAAGAATACTTTCCTGTTCCGACGCCCTAGATGCTTCCACTCCATGGCGAATGCCCAAACATTCCAGGATGCCGTTCCTGTTAAATCCATTTTAGGTGCTAATGTTCACCGTTAGGTCAAGGTCGTATATTCTGTTTATACACAAGTGTCAGGCGATAAATGAATCAGTTGCCGCTGTCTCACTTCGCCAATGGGGAGGGACCTGACGAATGCGCATGTAATACACGGTTAACTGGAAATTAGAGCCTGGTAGAGGTCACGGCATGTGACTGATCTTGGCCTTATAGTAAATAATGCCGCACCCAAAACGCTTCTGCACGTGGGAGGGGCCAATTAGGAGGGGACTGAAGAGAAACACATTTGGTCATTTGGCCATCCCTCCAAAATACGCCAATTGGTTATACCCAACGCCATAATCTTTGATTTTAAGAGAAGAATGTCCTTTTTTTCATGCTTTTCTTTTTCTCAACGGCAACCTACCCGGTTGCTCGAAGTCGGGATACATTTCACGCACCAGTTCCCTCGCCTCAAGAGAGTACTCACGAGCGCAGCTGGCTGCAGCTTTGGCCTTTTCAATACAGTCCAGCACCTTCATGCTGACTCTGCATACGGATAGATGGAGAAGCATAAAGTAGTCAAATAGAGATACTACTAAAAGCCTTTTTATTTGTAGCAACTTCGGAAATTCATGCTACTTAATTTGTGGCTAGTAGTTAATTCTAGCTTTTATCTATACAGGGAAGGAGACAGAAAAACTCACTGTTCCCTAGCTTCGATGGCTTTTTTCTGTGCCTGTTCGCCAGCCAACATTGCTCTTTGCATCGTTTTCTGGACCTCCTGCATTACATGCCTATTGTAGAGCACCATATGGGGCTTGTTGCCCGCTGGCAGGGCTAGGTATATCAACTTCCCGTTGTGATACTTGCCCTGTTCAAAAGTCCCATCAGGAAATCGAGTATGGCCAAAGCCGTGGCGCTGATTCTTAAACCACTGACCATAGTAGGCCAGCCCGTCAGTGCGTTCGCATACACCGTATCCATGACGCGCGTCAGAGAACCATTCGCCTGAATACACTTCTATAGTGTCATCGGCTATGAGATCTAACTCCAGCTAGAGAAAAGTAAAAACTTTTCCCACCACCTACCGTATCACTTTCCGCGGGGACAATTTTGGGTAGGGAATTGGAGGAAGTATACAAATCCTTAATTTGTCGAACATAACTCGTTGGGAGGGTTGGCAGAGTGTCCTCTGGATAGGTGAACAGCATTGAGAGAGATTGGGTTCGTTTTCGTTCTGCTGTTTCAGGTGTTGTACAACCGAAGGGATTAATCCGTGGATGCTTTAACTTATTCAAGCGCTTAATGAACAGCTCGGAGCGTTTCGACGACAGCATGAATCCACAGCGCTGTGCCACCATCAACCTGTAGGTGACGTTGTGATGCCGATGTCCCATTGTACACTCCATGTAGGGCGTAGAATCACGAGGCGCCGTATAGGGCTCTGGATCGTACTCTTCGCCATCCACTATCCCATCAACGCCGTCTGAGGGATTCTCACCGCACCAAACCGTATCACAGGGCACATCGATGGAGCCCTGATCAAGGGACATGCGACGATCCAAATTGATGTTCAGTGGGGAGGGCAGTTTTCCGCGTTTACGCAGGTCTTCCAGTTTACTGGAGTTGGAGGCCTTCTTAATCTCAGGGTAGAGCTCCAGAACCTCGCCATAGGTTATCGAGCGACGCACACCCAGACCCTCACGGATGCCATTCTTGTACTCACCACAATAGGTTCCTACATAAAAAGGAAGCGCATTGAGAAAGGAAGTGTTTTATCCTTTCCAACCAGTATTGTAAATAAGTTTTTATTTAACTTCTCTACTCAGATCCAGTCCTTACGAAAACGAAAGCGGAGGTGGGGAAGAGGCGACTATGAATAAATCCTCTTCAACACTGCGAGGTCAGTAAGCACTTCTACGTGAGTGTTAGGGCCAGATTTAGGCGGCGCAGTGTACAATTTTTTACAAGCTAATTAAACCCCAAAATACTACTACCTAATCCTTATAAGTAGCATCCGGGATAAATAAGGGTTATACTTATTTATAACAATTACTCTTCCATTTTAATAGGCAGCCAATTTGTTCCTTTAAAAGGTGTTGAAAGTTCTGTTTGAAGTTTGGCAGATCTTGTCAAAGAAGCGCGTAAAAGATATGTATGCAAGCTCTGAGCAACCTCTTGTAAGCACCTCGGTCAGGACAGCGGGTTAGCTCCTAGTTATATTGAGAGAGGAGCTTTTGCTTCTCCATCTAAACACCACGCACAAATATCAAAGAATAATGCTTGTCTTGTAAGACTCTCCTTGGCTGTAGTGACTCACAGCACTGCATTCCCATTAACCAAACAACCTGTCTTTGCTACATAGATGAGCTGCCTGCGAGATGTAGATTCTTCCGCCATATCATGAGTGGCCGCTACTCGACGGAGACGGCTCCCCTCACTATAAGACCATTTCTTAAAAAGAACACAGCTTTGAGTCTGACTCATAAAAAACTCTGGGGTCACACCTATTTGGGCTATGGTTCTGCTGTGAGAGGAATGTAAAACGGAGGAAGTGGAAATGGAGGAGATACCAAGGGAGAAGCCAATGAAGGCAACCCGTCAGAGAAATGTTTGTTTAAGTTGCCTGCTTATCCATAGGCACCCTCCAATCCTTGAGGCACAGATAACTGTCTCAACGTTACAACGTCAAGTCTGTGCCGTTTACTGCATTGCCCGAAAAATGTAGAGTCAGAGCCTTATAAATCACATACAATGATTAAAAAATAAACAGTTGACAATCTTGTCAAATTCGTGCTTGATTGCTTTTGACTTGCAGGTTTGCATACAGCCTAAAAAAGAAATTATTCCTTTTGCAAATCAAACCCACCAATAATATTATAAGAGCTTTGCATGCACCAATCAGCACTCAAAAATTCAATTCCCCTCATTTCATTGGCTAGTGTGGCAGAACATTGCGCAAGAACGCCGCTTTTGGCCAAGTACCCCACTAGCAAGCGGAATTGGGGCTCCGCTGCCTATTTTATTCGGGCGAAAGGTAACCCTTGCCTCAAGTGGACAAAATTAAGCACGGGTAGGGATGCAGCTACTTTACATTAAATGATTTGATGGCAGTTTGAAATTTTTTTTGTAGTAATCTAATTAATTGAACTCCAGCCTCACACCTTCTAAAGAGCCTTGCCTTCCTTTTTAGTTAATCATGAAATGTCATCCTTTTTGATGCATTCAAGCTGCCTCTTCAGGCATTCGAGAGCGACGTAGTGCGTCAAACGTCGCTATTTATCATGTCGAATGTAAATGCCTCGATGACGCAAAAGGGAGTTGTCGGACCAATCAGGAGACTGGACAGGAAATATCACGTCCAAGTCCGACGCCATAAGTCGGCTACCAATTTTTTTCGAATAGTCGAATGAATGATTGAGAATGAGATGCGATGTGATTTTCCTAAATAATGGGCCCAAAAGCTCTCTGGTAGCGCTTCGAAATACCCAGTCCGTCACTGGGTGCTGGCATTTCTTATTAGAGTTGCACATAGATAAGATGAAAATGCTAGAATTCTCCAGTACATTCCCCTAACATTGTCCGGTGTATTTAGGAGGTATGTTATTCCCACCCAAAACACTAGGAAAAAGTATCTGCTTTATCGTTGATTCTCTTTAAGTGGATGGATGGGTGCTAAACGACTTCATCAAAAAGCGTTTAATTTGACGCTTTGTTATTATTAATTGTCACAGTGTTTTTTGCGGTTTGCAGTTCATAAGACGAGCATCCTGTCTAATCGCGGCAAATTCCCGCGATACTTTTACAGCTTCATGGCATAATTTACCCCACACTAAGCACTAGAGCACCTCGAAGTGGGCTCTAATTGATGGTAACTCTTCAATGCAACGCCAACGACTAAAGCCTTGCAATAAACTTAACTTTTAGGGTTCGTCAAGCACAGGAAGTGTTTACGTCAAAAATGAGGAATTTATCGTTCATTTAAAGCAGAAAATCATCTGTTCTACAAACTGTACTTTTAAAATTTGTTGATTGAGGTGTTTCTGAGCTCTTGCGTCCTCTACCTCCTCTCCTCGGAGGGGTGAATTTCTAGTCACACTAGCTAGTAGTATCTTCTCGCCCTTAACTGCTCACGCTTATTATAACTTCAAAGAGAAGTTGAAACGATGCCATCAACTGTGGGTTCCGGGTAATGAGCGCTGTCTTCGGACCAGCATGAAGTTTGGTCTTGAAAGCAAGCAATTGGTAGCATGCATCGGCGTTAAAGTGAGAGGTTACGCGTCATTCTGTTCCCTACCAATCTTCTCAGGATTATGCCCATGTGCCTTGGGATTGAGCAGGCAAAATTAATGCAATTTAAGTCCAATTCGGCTTTGCAAAATGAGCCCAGCGCCAGAAATGCATTATACAATGCGCTTCTCAAGTGCCCATAAACTTTAATTAAGAACCTTATATTAGAGCTGAAACTTTTATGCCGCACACAGACTACTCGGGCTAAAGCCAACCCTAAGACTGTCCAAATAGAGTGCGTATGTGCAAATCTGAGGAGATTTAATCCAGGAAACTATTTAAATTATTCCGAACTAGTACAAGTGCTTTATTAAGGAAAGATGTAAGTTGAAAAGATAAACTAGGCTTAATTGGGCCTTAATATTCTAAGAAATAAAATTTTATTCTTAAGTCTTAGTGTCTAAAATCAGCGCCTTCCAAAATTAAGCTGAGCTGTTTATTTTGAGCGCCCATACTTAAGCCGTTGCTATGATAACAGTTGTTGAAGTAGCGTAAAATGTTAGGATCCAATTTAGTTGGGAGCTAAGCGCTTGACTTGAATGATCAATTAAATGGGAGGATAAAAAATTGTAAATAATTTTAAATGACCACTGAAAAGTTTGAGGAAAACTTACAGCGTAGCTGGCAAGGTCAAGAATAATTAGGAAAAAACGTGAAGCACTCAAGTTATTTTGATGCACAACTTTAAACTTGACGCGTGTCAAAGGATTTTGATTGCTGCTATATTGCGCAAGTGTGGAAGGAAAAAAACGGTCGAAATTAACAACCCAAAATCACTTGCAAAAGTACAACAAAACGACCTAGAAGCCAATTGTCAGGTAATTGATATGACATGGAGCAGCCAGACCTTGTGATTATTTATGACTGTTGCTAAAAATATCAAGAGAAACTAGTTTTCCGCCAAGAACATGTCCTTTTTTTCAAATTGTTGTCACCCTAGCACCGCGCTGACCGAGCTTAGGCGGAAAATGGAATTTGCCAATCTGTTATTGGAATAAGTTGAATATCTAAAATGGAGTCAAGAACCCACCTTTATCTCCGTAGGTTTCGACACCAAAAGCCGGGAATCCATTCTTAAATTTGCCCTCAAACTTTCCAGGTGCATTGTCCTTCCCCTTCACTCCCATGGTAATAAAGTCGTCCTCAAACTTGCCCATAATCACCCAGTCCTCTCGATTGAATACACCAAATCCATTCCGTCGATTCATGGCCCACTCCCCCTCGTACATCGCTCCAGGCGCGTTGGGCCACAGAAATACACCCGACTTCTCCGATCCCGCGTCCCACAGACCGGTATATTCGCCTTGCGATTTATCCTTTGTTATCAAACCCAAGCCTACAGCCTTTTCGTCCAACCACTCACCAATGTAGATTCCGTTGTCTCGGAACTCATACCTCCCAGCTGGCAGGCAAACTGGTTTCAAAGGCGTTCCAGGCTCTTTGGCATTTCTTTTCCCAGACGTGGTGTCGCTTACGGTGGCATTTTGAGTCCCTCCTGGTGTTGTCGTTGTGGTGGTGATGGTGGAAACAGAGGTAGCGGGAGGTTGAACGATCTGGGGCACGCCGAATGCTGTGTTGGACATCCTTTTTCCACCTTTCTGTTCTTCTTTAGAATCTATTCCTTCTCCAGCAACATATGAACGAAAACAGAGTGGATGAATGGCATGAAGCTTTCCACTGGCTGCAACTGCTTCTGTAGCCGTGGGACTGGCCAGTCCACCGATTGGCTGATCGGGCGCATCGATTCGAAAACACAACGTGACCTTGCCAGGGCAGATAAAGGCATGGATGCACACAACACGACTGCACAAATGCATGGGAATGTGGGCGACGCGTCATGGGTGGGCGCAAGTTTTAAAATGAAGCATTTGTTTAAGTCTGCTGACGGGTCATTGGGGTGGGGGGGGGTGTCACAACATTTCATTTTGCTGCTTGAATCAACTCTCTCACCTATGACAGGTTACAGGCGAAATTGATGGGATACTTTGTTCACGTCATTTTAGCCGAGCATTTATAACTGACGATCGGAAGAGCTATCGCTCACTTCATTCCGAAGTCGCTCATCCTTTAACATTTGTGAGATGAATGCCAGCTGTGGAAGAGGGGTTTTGCTGCAGACGGCTAGTTTTGTGGTTGCGTATGGACGAGGGGCTGTTAGAACTACCTTCATGTTGAAGTCGAAAAGTGGATCTGAGCGATTTCGATGTCCATCGGAAAACTTTGGCGCTAACACAAATAGTGAGTCAAATCTTTGTCGCACTCCATCACTTCAGGCGACTTGATGGTGAGCCATTCAGAGGTTCAGGGAAGATGATAGCCAGACACCACAAATTGGTTGTTGCTTTTTTCTTACTTTGTCAGGATCTTATGACCCCATTTCTGTTTAAAAATGGCAGAAAAACCGTCTACTTCTCTTTTCACATCCACTGTGCATGCCAGCACGGGATTTGGACAAAATCATGGGAAACAAATTGTCCAAAATCGTATTTTCCGCATTCACCTATGCACTTAAACAAAAGAATCCAGGAAATGAGAAGATTCATAAAATGGACGCTTCTCTCGTCTCTGTTCAACGACATTTATAAAGCACATCGGTTAGGAAAAAGCTTTGTCGCTGGAGCATGGTCGTGTTGCTGCGGCAGAAGTTCGCATCGTGGCGATCCGAGGGTGCGGTGTTGTCATCCCCATTCGAAAGCGTGTGGCTTGCCCATGGGGTTGGTACCGACCATTCTCTGCTCATAATGAGGCTGTAGGCTTACTCCGACCAAGGTTTCCACTAGACGCAGGATCTATTACATACCTTGGGGATTATGTGAGGGAGAAAATTAGGCAGGATAGGAATGAGCTCCATGTTTTGGGGAGAAAGGACTTTTCCTTTTCGCTTGGTTGAATGACAGTAATACGGGGTCATGGCTTTTCTACGGTGCCAAAACGTAGTGACTCAGTGCCGCGAGGTCAAATGTAATAAATGCGAGCGGTCTGTGCGTTTGGAATTCTCGGGAATGAGTGGACGTCATCGGATCATGTGGAGGAAGCTAACTCTGAACCCATAAAAACCCTGATCTGCTGCGCCCTTTTTATAACCCTACCTAATAAAAGACGTCCTCACCCAACCGTTACACCGATAATTGAAGGCTCTTTGTAAACACAGGGAAAGGGATCATCTCGGGTCTTCAGTAGGCACTTAACCACAAGCCGACAGAAAAACCTCAATGCAAAGGCATCTCTCCTCCATGCACACAAATTATATTAAGGAAAAACTTTTTTTCAGGGAGCTGGTAACGTTGATTATGCTCAGTTAACACGCACAATCAAAATTTATCGAAGTAGTTGCTTTATAGCGCCTGCGAGGCGAAGTTGCGCACATAGTGTTAATATTGACGCGCTTTCAGGTGCATTAACTTGAAATTTGCTTAAGGGAGATGGAAGAGCACACCAAATCCGATAACCTTGAGGCAAACTTACAACTCCAAGCAATACCATGGAGCCTGCTACTTAAATTGGATATAAGTAGAGGAAGGAAAAGGGATTTCCCTAGACTATAAACGCCTACTCGGTGCTACCTTCTACGTTCCCCTCCTGCATTTCCATAAACCACCCTACTTACGGAAGCACGATTTTTGTAAGTAGCTTTAGGAAATGTGGAAGAGTTCCACATCTTTCCGGAAGGTTTAAACATCCGTAAAAACTTCGAAACCACGAGACGGGAAAAATGTACCTCTTATGACGCCATCACAAATGTCATTGTGAGAAACCCGGCTACTTGGAAGAACTAATTCATTTCTTCACTACTTAAGGGCAGCAAGGAAGAAAGGGCATTTACTTGGATGGAAGATAGCATTATTCCTGCCATCCAGAGACTGATCATGTACCATATGTTAAATTCCTCCTTACAAAAACAAGGCAAGCGGTCACGTCTCCTGAAAATTACGCACAACACGCAAAAAAATCTAGTTCTTTTCCTAAGCAGGAACCTATTTTTGATGCTTTGATACTCGGTGCAGTCTATCTTCCACTTGCTTATCAAAGATTCGTGAGTCCTCTGGCGGAGGCCTTCTTTGAAAGAGTTACCGCACCGATGAGAGCATTTAGAGTGAAAAAAATACGGAGCTGGTATTATCGTGGAGTCAGGGTTTCCGATGGCAATCCTTGCTCTGCAGGTAGGAAGGTGTGTCTAGGAGGAATGGAAACATCATGTTGCAGAAGTCGGAAGGACCCAAAGTGTTTATAAGCATTACGAATCGTCAACCCCAATTCCGCGAGTCAATGAAAAGGCCTGCAGATTCGGAAAGCGGCCCCCATTCAAAGTTATTGTCCATTGATTGACCTGCTTGAGGATCTCAACTAACTTCAAGCTCTCACGGCGAATGCCAGCCCAAAGCAGTTATCCATTATTATTTAGGAGGTTAAGTACTTTTAACTGCCTTCACTTCTTCTTTTCCGTGTCAGGTAGTTTGAAAGAAACTGAACGTATTGAAACTTGCGAGAACTTGTCAAGTGAATTCATGAGGAAAGACAAATGCCTAGTCACCTCTCGGTGACTACTGCTGCTACTGCTTTTTGCTTCCAAACTACTTAACGAGTGCGACCTGCTTGGAACTTCTGTAACAAAAAGCCTGCTTCTAGGGCTTCACCACAACAACAGTCGGTAAGAGCATCCAGTGCCACTGCTTTCATCCCATCAGCCCACGCTTTTACAGGAGTAGCTGCTTTGGCAACTGTTAAGCAATGTTAAAAACCTTACAGAGACCTCAAACCCCACTGGATGAGTTAAGAAAGCAGAAAAGATCCGTCGAAGTCTCCGTCTTTAGGACGAATTGATGACCACACGCGCTTCCATTGAAGGCTCACAAAAGCGTCAAAACGCGTCCTACTGAAGTCGGATATAAGTAAGAGGAGGAAACTTCTCTCAATCTCGCATACGCATCCTACCTCCTTTCTAAAAAAACTGGGCAAAAGCAACTCATAGTTCTTTGCGCTTTGCGACTCACCCAGGGGGTGAAAACGTGCTTCTGGGGAGAGGAGGGGAAGAAGGAACCATTTAGATGCGGGTGTGAGTGTGTGAAGACCAACACTTCGCGGCGACCAAATAGATAAGAAGTTTTATTTCCACATGGGGCGATCGAGTGGACTACCGGGAGAGCGGATCCCTCACAAATCCCGCCGTTTTCCCCACTTTGTACCATTTTCGGATCGACCGGCTACCCTGCGGTAAGCGTAAAGCAAACGCGCCCACCATTGGTTACCCCCGCCAAAACAATCTGCCACCCCACACTATACTTCTAACCCACGTACCAAGCCATCCATCACCCCCAAAAGGCCATACTTGCATTGTTTGTGTGTGTGGTGGGTTGAAGGTGGAGTATTATGCTGCAATTCTTTTGCAGAAGATAAAAAATCGTGCTACTAATAACAGGAATAGGTAGTCAAAAAGACTCCTTCCTCTCTCCACTGAACAGGATGAAAAAGTACTAAGATCAGCACTTCGGTTTGGATGGGAGAAAGGGAGGGAAGGTAACATCGTCTCATCTCGGAGTTCCACAGACCTGTGGTTCGCATTAGTCTGGATGGCAAAAACGAGACAGAAGGAGAGGCGGGTGCACGCCAGATATGTGGAACAAGAGATTGACAGCAAAAGGCGACTCACGACTTCCAAGTCACTCTCCCGTTACCAGTAACGAGCCTTCCTTTGTATTGATAAAAAAGCGGCATCGAAACCCGTCTGCCTCAGTAAACCGCTTCGAACCAAGGATGAAACACCACCCAGTTCATTCAACCTGACGCAACAACAAAATGAAGGAAGGCAGAGAAGGCAGAACTACAAAGCTTTACAGTTTATTTCACCCTAAGAATTCTCCGTGTATAATCGTTTCACAGCATCCGCATAGGCGTCCAGATTGGCTTGCACATCAGCACCGACCACGGGTTCAAAGGCCACATCCTTTATCTCCGGCCAATGGTAGTGACGCCGCTTTGGCTGCTTCTTGGGATGCTGCCAGGGGCCAGTAATCTCCTCAGTTGGGGTGTGGAAGATCGCCTCTAATGCTGCGCGGTAGGCCTTCACGGCGGGCACCTCATCGACCTGGAAGGAGAAGAAGCTGGAAAACACTCTCAGTCACCTAGATGCTGGGAGGTTGGCTGTGCACTCCAGAGGATTGGATGGGTTGTACAGTAACGAAACAGGGACAAATACAGCTACGCAAAACAACCACCTTATGCTACCCTATTTTGGAACAATTACCTGATCAGATGGGAATAGAGGCTGCCCAGTAATCGGACCGATAAAAAAGACGGCAAATCGTATTTGGGCAAAGAAGGCGTAAAGCAAGTGAATGCCCTTTAAAGCCTTCTAGATGCCAACTAATACTTCGAGGAGGATTCACTGATACCTTAAGACATCTGGATTTGTATTGAACCCACCGTCCAACACATCCGAAAAATGACCCAAAACCCGCTTTTGTGAAAAAACGAGCATATAGACTCTGCAGAACCCAAGGAAATCACTACACTTCTGGCATGCTACTTAGGACTCACTGCGGAGAGGTCACCTTGAAGCCCAAGGAGGCTAGAGATGCGTTCGCGCTGCTTTGAGCGCTCCCATTTAAAGTCCAAATAACTGCCCGTCTCCTCGTCCTCCCAGGGCTCGTGTTTCTGCAAAGTGAAGAGAGAAAAAAACAATTAAAAACTCAAGTAATTTGGTTGGTTGAGATAGCGATGCTAAAAGCTATGATTGGCTGATCGCCGAACACTTAAATTACCCCGAAATCTTGGTCTTTAACACTCCAACTAAGTCATATTGGTATATTTTTTTTAATAAATTTCAATTTTAAACATTTGGGCCCTATAAAACCAACGAGCTCAAAAATATAAACTTTCAAAATCTACCAAAGACCACCTTATACTTTGAAGAACCTGTAATGCGTATGTTTAGAAACATCACTTATTAGTTGTTGAGAATAGTAATTCAGAATAAGTCAGTCTGGATGTCTTCTTATACCAGACCACAAGCATTTCGGTGAAATAACATCAGTCAGTAGGCCCTTGTGCATTTCGGAAGGTTTTCCATAAACCACATTCGCCTCAATAAAAAACTTATAGGAAACTGGAAAATGCGGACAAGAGGTGACACAACTCATAAACAACCTGAAAAAGCAGCAAAACACCTAATTAGACCGGGTTCAGGAAGCCAATAAACACCTCATTTCCTTATTGGCCAGCACTTTAACCAATCACATAGAAGGGAAGCAATAAACTATTCTGATACATTTGTTACCAAAAAAGGGAAGTTGAAACACCCTCTTCTATCACTGAAATGATATTTCGAGCTTAAAACGATACCCGACTACATAGGAAATCACGGTGTATTTGAAGCAGAAATGCACTAACAATGACATGCAATGAAATAGTTTGAACAAACACACTTCAAATACAAGAAATGTAAAAGAAGTAGTGATGCACTTAGAAAGTAAACGCAAACCTTCGATTCCATGGTCAGTACAGTGAGAACGTAGATAAGGTAGTCGTAATTTTGATGCGATGCTGGGCAACGGTCCGAGGTTAATTCTAGGATATCCTCGTCAGAATAAAACTGGGCCATTCCACGCTCAAAGCCATAGCCCTTAGCTAGTCGCAGAAGTTTCAGGCGACCGCGTTCATCCAGACCTAAGCACTTGAGCGGAACCTAGAAAGCAACAGTCCGTATAATTACGACTACTACAATAAAGGTAAGTAGGAGAACGGACGAACCCGAATAGTCACCCGCCTCGCCCTCTTGTCACGAATGGACGGAGCACTGTTTGTAAAGGAATGCGTTACTACCTCCACGGGATAATGGCGATCCACATCCTCATCAGTGCAGAGACCGCTTGGCCACTTGGTGGTAAATTCTATGCGCCAAAGGTGGTGAATGAGTGCAGTGTCAAAATCTAGTGTAAGACTCACTTTGCAGTGCCTTGCAGTGTTTTTCAATGTGACGTGGAGTGAGGTGGAGGAAGTTGGGGATTTTTAGGAGTTCCGCGTTCGCATACTTGGCAGGAGACAGACCACCGTTCTCCACTAAATTCTATTGTACAATAAGACATTTCTCATGTGTTAGCACACATTCCTAGATAAACATCAACAGGTCAAAAAGCATGACACAAGATCATTTTACAGTAGACCATTAGAACTTCGGTTGATCTGTAATAATGATAAATCCTAGTCCAAAAGCATTCGACATACAAAATGCTCGATTTTAACACAAAAGAAACCGAATGGGTGAAAGAGTAATGAGGTGAAAAGTTGACAGACCTTGCTATGACCCTGACGGATAGGAACTGGGAAAGCATAAGGACTGAAAAAATTTTCACAAGGCCACACCGTTGACCAGTCATCATCCTGGATCTGTTGCTCATGGATTTCTGAAAACTAGCGTTGAAAGAGGCGCAAATTAAAAGCTGAGCATCGTCAGAGTCGAAGGAGCTCAACAGAGTCACGAGAATGACATGCAGTTAATCGCTTCTAGCCATCGAGATTATAGGGCAGGATCACAAAGAGTGAATTGTTTCCTATCATAAAGGGCATTAAAATATGTTACAGCCTAAAAGTATATCGGATTCCCGACCAAAGTATGTACATATAGGACTACATACAATTGGAAAAATTTAAACTAGAAATATTGACCAATCCAATCAGAGGCCACGCACACAAAAAAGAAAAGCACAAGACTTTACCTTCGTTTGAAAGAATTCGCTCTGTTTTGTTTGTGTAGATGTTAGACCAGGAATAACGAGAGGTTTAATCCCTTTACTGGCTGCCAATGGTTGCGATACAACCTTTTCAGATGATGCTTCACTTTCTGCGACGTCAGAAGAAGCCAATCCATGGAGTATCCGATTACAAAACCAGAGGCGAAAATACAAGGGATGACGCAACATCACATAACCCATACAAGGAAAGTCGAACTGTAAAGGTACATTAATAAAGAAAATCCAAAATTCACTTTTATGGATTACAAAATTAACCGCCCAGCCAAATAAAATACATGCGCGTGCAAAAAAACAAAGTTGGCCAAACATAAATACCGAATGGCAATTGTTCAGAGGTCTGAGAGTATGACAAAGGAAAGCATGTCAAAATGAGAAAACGAACAAAAGACGGGCACTAAATCCCATTTAATCATGACCAGAGAGCAACTAACAATTTTCTAACTACCAGACAGCACTTAAAGTTAGATACTGCGAGATAGCATTAGTTGCACAGTTTTTTTGAAACAGATAACTAACAAGGAGTGACTAAAACAAAAGCATGTTTTAGATGAACTGACTAAAAACATATCAAAAAACACTAAATTAATAATATATCATTTATATAAGGCATAAGAAATAAGATTCTAAGGCGTTAATGACGATTTTTTAGTTAAAGATGTTAGTGGTATGGTCAAACGGGATATAAATGCGCAATTTGTTAATCGCCAAAGAGAAATAAAAAATTTTAGATGTTTTCAAATAATCACAAGTGTGCTTACAAGACTGAATTTTGCAAGCGTATTTATTTAAATGCCAATTCCTTTGATGCAATACAAAGCAGTGAATTTTAATGCATTGTAAGCTTGGCTTACAGCGTTTTTTATTTGCATCTTTAGCTTTAGACATATATTCATGCTGATGTAAGCTTGTTTTTCATAGTAGCTTTTCTCATCCGAAAATGCTTGTTCAGACTTTTAAGACACTGCATTCGTAGGCTCTTTAAACCCATTCGTGATCGCTGATTGGCTCTTTGAAGGTCGTCACATCCTGCGGGAATACGTGTTACAGCACTCCGAGTATTCCGACGGGCTTGAACATTTTTTTCGGACTTTTTACATCAAACGTGACACTGCAGAAATATTGTGAGTTTGCACATGCTAAATTTATACGTTGTGCGTTGGTGAATAATTGTTGTTTAATCAACCTCTTCGTGGTATCTTTATTTCAATGTATTATTTCGATACCAAATGCAGTTTTGCAGATGCAGCGTGTTTCTGTTTTAACTAACGTTGTTAGCTAGTGGTAGCTCAGGATTGCTATTATAAACGATTTTAAATGTATTTATCTGCAGTTAATTTTTGTTAGCACATTTCTCCGATTTCCTTACTTACTAATATCGGTCAGTTGCATAGTTTTTCCACATTTTGCCTGGGCAGCGTCAGCATTTATTGAGTTACTTCATAATTACTGAGCAGATTTTTTTACCTCTTGCACTTTACATAGGTACATTTGCCAGGAAATTCATCATCATATCACGTTTTTGATGCTCCTCTAATTTTTTCATGCTCATGTATTTATATCTTTTCCAACCGTGTTACGTTTTGTTTTTGGCATTAACTGCTGTGGAATGAGTAGCTTATCAACGTTTATTGGCGAAACATTTGGCTTTTGGGGCGTGAACCAATGTTCATAGTTCTATTCCGTGCCTTATCTCATATTTCTTCATTCACTTGTTTGGGGTATCTAATTTTATTCCCTACTATATTTCTAAGCATCCGATTGTATCTTTCTTAATGCTTCTGTGCTAGCAATTTACTGAGTCGTATTTGTTGCTTTTCCGTTCTAAACGTAACGCGACATGCAAATTTGCCTTTTATTAAAACCTGTGCTTTTCGCGCACATCCTTTGCGTGTCGTGTTTTCTTTCCATAGACTTGTAAACTCTACCTGTAAATAGTGCAATATTTAATGAACTTTAAAGGGTGGTATGAGCGCAACATTATTTAGGGAATCACTTTTAAGGCAACTTTATTATATCGGGTAAATTGACTGAACGCGATTTGCAAATATTTTAATTGTATAAAATAATACGTGGGACAAATCTTTTTGCAGAAGTTGTGTAAAATTTTGCTTTGCTTTGTAATTCAAGGATTATTTAATGTGGCTAAGCCCTTGGCTTTGTGCGCAGAGTGATAATGAGTTGCGTTCGTCTTGTGAGCGACTCCTTAAATCTGAAAGCGTGTTTGGAATTACGGAAAACTCCCACCTCGGGAAGCTGTGGTTGATTGTCAAAGCAATAGTCTTTCTAAGTGACCTGAATTGGATCGAGCTTTTTGGGAAGTGTCAACTCCTAATCGGCTTGATTGTCGCCACACTGCCTCACTGATCCACGCACTCAATGATAAGCAGATTTTCATCTTTTTCTCAACAGTCTTATTTTTTGCCTTTTCCCCTCCCAACATCCACGATGCCTATTTTTAGCACACAGTGAGCATGTCGCGTCATTCTGAGATTGAGTTGCCTCATTACTCCCCATCAACCAATGCGCGCGGTCCACAGTCCTCCCTGCCGCGTCATGTATACCCCACGGGTTTTTGTCTTTTTAAAGCCACTTCAAAAATAGTAATGGAAACAATGGGAAAGAAAAAATAGGACGCTTAAAATAGCATTTAGCAGACGCTTGAGGTGAGATTGGTAAAACCAAGCTCAGTATTTACCGTTTTTGCAGCCCAGCTTCATCAATAAATCAACCGTTTGATTGACACAAGTGTCTCATCTGCCATGTCCGCACCATATTAGCCTTCTCCTCTCGTCAAAAAAAACAATACATTTGGTCTGTCACTCTACAAAATTTACATTTTCTGCAACTTCTTGTGCTTCCACTTTTCCCCTCAAAACATGGTGACTAGAGGGTCGTTCGAAATCCTCCGACTCATTCAAGAGTTAGTCGACTTGATTTGAGGCTCGGTTTTGAGCTGGTGGAAAACGCCAAAGGAATGTAACCAACATTCGTCCCTGGACCTGTAATCTTTTTCTTCCGAGGAGAAGGAAGAGAGTCTTGAGCTGGGTTCTTGCTTCAATCCTCTCTGTTCCCTCCGCTCCTCACCACTTTTGATAGGAGAGAAGTGGTTCTGTTGGGATTTCGAAGACTTATTGGAAAGTTAAAGTAATTTCTGCCACAAAGCACGCCCCTTCTGGCACCCATATGGAAGCGAAAGCGGGTGATAAACCCGGCGGTAGGGTGGTGATGCTGGCGGCTGATGGGGCTGCCCAAATAAAATCGTGTCCGACCCCATTCGTTTCCACGTGGTTGATGTGACCTTCTGCTCTTGATCGGGCAGAACAGATCTACCTTCGGTCACTACTGAGGCTTGTTAAAAAAAAAAACTAAACTATTCCCCATTTTTTACTTACTGAAAACATTTCCTCGCTTGCAATGTCTTTCCCTCTGAGGGAGGGAAAGGAGAGGTTAGATTAATTTCGTTTAATCAACAGAATAGTGTGCTTTTTAGAATTTCTCCCTTAGTTAAACAATACTTGGGAGCACTTTACGGAAAGTAGACAAGATTATTGCTCAGATTGTTTTTTTTTTCCATTGGAACTAGGTAATTGGGGGGAGGGGGCGGGTTTGACCCTTTTCTGCTCGCTTTTGGTGTACAATGGAGTGGCTCGCACGAGATCCACAAAAGCCTGATTAATCATGACATGCGTTGTCAAGCGTCAAACTGAGTTTGACACCTTAAAAGCAGCTCTTTTTTTCTGTTTCAATTCAGGCAAATACTCTTTTCCTTGTGATCAGTCAACTGGTCAGCAAAGCCTAGCGAATTTTTCAAATAACCAGGCAGAAGCTGTGCTACTTTTTTGTTAGGTGAATGGCATCACAAAAGCAATGATCCTCAAAATGTACGCTGGCTTTCTGCAGAAGAAAAAATGAATGAAAGTGGAGTCATTGAGCTGGTCTTTTTCCTTGTCAAAACCGCTTTAAATTTCGCCGATCACTGAATTGCAGGAGGGTAAGACAAGTAGGGCATTTCAATAATTAAATCCTAAAGAACAATGACTTCGTCTTGACAATGCTAACAATCTTTAATAATCGCCAACGTTTTTGATGAGTTTTTGGATAAAGGACTAGCTGGAGCGCTTCAAACTACATAGTCAAATGAACAAATGAATTACCATTTGCAGTATGTAGAAAAGCGAAAGAAAAAAGTGCCTGAGTTTCACATAATTTTACTTTACGTAAAACAGTTATTGAATTTCTACGCTTGGAGGCAACTTCAGCCTCCTTCAATTATGAACTCAGAAAGCAAACTACTTATTTCGGTTTTAAGTAGGTCGTTGCAAGTCTGTTTATTCAAAAGACTGCTTTATTCTTAATTCTAGTGACCAGGGAAGGCGGTTCCATTTCTATGGTTTTCTTTTAATGAGTAAAAAGCCCTACTTATAAATCTTTCACTTTTAGGCGGAAAGGCGTTGGTAAGGGCGGCAGGGAGACTTTCCCTTCAAAGGAAGTTGAAATACCTTTCGATTTTAAGGAATTTAAGGCACTAGGCAATCACTAAGAGGAGATAAAAGATGGTGGGAGAAGAAAATAGGAGTAAAGCAAACGAACTCGAGTGCAAGGGAGGTAGATTTCTCTACGAAACTTGCAGACTATCACTATGTCCAAGAGTGATGGGATTTATAGGCCTCCATGTTTTCTTCCCTTTCTTGAACAAAAGGTGAGTGGCGAATTTTGCACTTGTGCATCACAAAATTGCCAAAACGGTACTCCTTTGGGTGTAATAAAAATAACGGAAGAGCTCAGGGCAATCAGCTTGAATAAGTGTAGTCCAACTGCGAATAATTATTTTTGAAAATTCTTCCAGTTTTTAGCTCTTCATGAAGGCAGGAAATCGCTCCTCTATCTGCAGCAAAATTGCTTTAACAAAGCGATGTTTTGAAAGTCTGCGAGAATTTTACTTTCGGGTGGGGGAGGGGATAAATGGGAAAACACGGTTGGAGATTATTACCATGAAGAGGAAGATGAACGTGTATTTGAACCCTCACTATTATCTTCTCCTTGTATTTAAACCAAAATTTTTTGTCTTTATATTGCTAAACCAAACTTTCTTCCAGATTACAAACTAGACATAAACTCCGACAAGTTAAACAAAAAGGGGAAAAGAGAATGCAAATAGTTGAGTTTTAAGGGACCAAAATAAGCCTCAGTACGTCGTACAGTCCACTATCCTCCGAAATGCACATTATGTTTCAAGTCATGTTGCACTTTTATTGTTTGTCACGAATTGTACGGCACACGCCTTGCAAACAAACATTGCACCCACCTCCTGAAGTCATTCATCTTCATTAGGGAGGGTGCATCTCAGGTACATTCGTTGTTTTCCCCACAGTTAACACTATCAGCCGTCAACCCCCTGTGATCCCAGTCTTTTATACCTCGGCGGGAGAGCGCCGCAAATCCCTTCTGAAGGCGGCGCATTAACAGATGTCTGAGCGTGGCACGCCTTCTGAGGATGCTACAGTTCGATTGCAGCTAGAGATGGCTTTTTAACCTACACTCCGATTTCCCGTGCTCCAATTATTTACTCCTGTCCTGAAGGGCAGTTTCGACGCAGGATGATTTGTCGGCACTTATGAGTCACCCTGTGGCATGTTGCCTGCCTTGGCATCTAAGGCATGCAAACTTAGTGAATGAATGGGTTGTAGGCACTGTGATGACAGGCGGCCTCTCCAATTGCTTGTGTTCACGAGAGAATAAACGGCGATTATATGTTCGAGCGTGACGATGTGTGCTTTAAAGGCAATTACACTGTTCAAGTATTTGACTGAAACCAGCTTATCGTCTCTACACAGCAATGTCTTTGAAGTCTTCTGTTGGTCCGTTATCCATGTGTTCGCCCACAAGAACCTTCATCACCCTCATGCCCGCGTACGCAGCGCCAATGTTGTCTGCTACTTTGATTAATGGCATTCGGACTGGAACGGCCCATGACATGAGAGCCGGTTGTTGGGCCCAGGTAAAGTACGAGCTTTCCCTTCATCACTGACTTTGAAGTGCAAAATCCCTAGGGGAAGAGAACAAACCTTATCCATCCCATCATTGCCTCTTTATTCTCCACAATGGGATTCCGCGACGTATGTTTATCTGAGAAATTAAGTGAAGTAAAATATATCATTGCACCTGCTTGAAAATTTTGGTTATTCTTGATAGCTTTTGTTAAAAATGCTTTACTATTAAATTATTTAACAAGCGGTTCGGCTTTTCTGCTGTCTTTTCATTTGTTTATAAAACAATGAGTGACCTTGACTCTTTGTTACCATAACCGATTGATTGTATGGAATTTTTAAACAATGAATGGCGAATTATCAGTTCTCCACACTTTTGTGGGGTTTTATCACAATAACTAATTTGAACGGTGGCCCATACTTATCAACGACTTTTCCTTTATTGTTACCTATTTTACCCACTGTAACTGTAGTGTTTTGTATCACAAAGCAATTAGTGTGAGATGTTATGGCTCACACGTGCAGCGTTCCGAAAAGTTGCCCTATATGCAAACATTTATAAATTTAAATCCCTCCTTCATAACCTGTAATATTCTATTTTAATAAGGAAAGACTTTTTGCAATGCCTTGTGCTACCAGCGGTGTGCTCACCGGAGATACCTGTGCAGAAGAGCGAAATACATGCTAATACATGCTAATATGAAAACTAAAACTGAGTTTGCATTTGAAAGGTAAACCGTTAAGATTCAAATAATTCCCAAAATTCACCTGCTGTTCGCTTTTTGAGGTGACGTTTCCTCACCAATAAAGCGAACTGGTGAAGCCTTTAGTTACGATGCAGTAGTGGAGAGCGAGGAACCTGCCACCAGGCAACTGCACGGCTTTCAGTTGCTATCACACCGCTCTACACAGTGCAGAGGTATATTGCAGTAGGTTTTGCCCCTTAGTCATTTGCGAATGCGTAATGGGTTGAACTGGTCTAGTACAAACGCATGAAAGACCTGGAAAGCTATAAATGCAGCACAAAGTGCAACCATAAATTATGGGTAGCAAAAGGACTGCGTAGCTACATGTACCAACAAAGCAGCTACTCCCAACTCAAATATCGAACCCCTCTTATCTCTCATCGCCTTTGCACAATTTGCGTCTTTTTCTGTCTTAGGCAATATCGCGTACCAACAGAGCCATGGAAACGCGGTTGCTGGGTTGACGCACGCATGGAAGTGTTACGAAGCCCCTACGAAATCGACAATTGCGGCGACACTTGTCTATCATCATTTCGTCAAGTCTTTGGAAGCAACAGCGACAGTCTCGGCATCCACGGCCTCCACCCATCACCAAGTGAATCAAAGGTAGCCTCTCCTCCTCCTTCCTCTTCACTTATTTAAAAATCGCTATTCTCGCTCCTTTTTTACAGGCGCATAAAAAGTGCCATTCTTCATGGCTGCCTGTGGATGAGTGAGACATTAGTCTGATTTTTTCCACTAAGATTGATCAGTAATTCCGAGGTAGACTCCACAAGTTGCACTGCCCAGATTTTCTCAACTGAACTCAGCGTCACACATGTGTGACGTCCGGGCTGTGTCAGTTTTTACCTCCAATTGTGTGTAGCCAATGCAGCACTTAGTGCTTGGCCAAAGTGTTGACAGACAAACCATCTTTCTCTTTCCTTACTTTTCTTTTAATCCATTTCACTTCGATACTAACTGATAAGGCGGAGAGAGTCTCAGGGTTTTAAATGTCGTATTTCTTATCAGCTCACCTGTTACTCCTCGGAGTAGGGACACAAATGCAATGAGTGTTAATTAAAAGTGATCAAAATGAAACATCTGTCACCTGAGTAGAGTGGTACAACTTTAGACAAAAGTCCTTCTCCAATTCTGTGTCGGTCGGCTAAATCCACTCCGGCAAATTTGAAGAGACTGGACGACTGCCAAGGGAAATCAAGGTGTTTTAAAGATCGCCCAAGATACCACTGTGATTTTGGGGCTTCCAAGCCGACTTCTACCGCAAACATTAAAGTTTGCCCTTCGAGGTGGCTGAATAATTGGAGCGCAATGTCTTGCCACCTGTCACGCAGGAGTGCCAATAAAAGTCGGGAGGAATGTAAAATTTGTTTTCCAAATTAGTCCAATTGCTGTCTCATTTTGAAGTTAATTTTTGTCCACTCTGAGAGTAATAAAGTGGACTGGATGCGACATCACGATGGACATCCACCGTCGTTGCGCATCTCACAGGTGACACGCATGACCTGCATAGTCTGCTGGAAAGGCTTACCCAGCAGGGAAGGATCGCACATCTCCAGGCAGCAAAGCCTTCTGTCCCACAATCCTCTGTGTCCAGTGGGGGAGCGGGAGGTGGGGGGGGGGGAGGAGAGAGAAGAAATCCCATGCCCCATTACGTCTCATCTTCAAGTGACTGCCCACACATCCAGACCAGATCATAAAGGTACACCCAGAGGTGGAGCAGAGGAGGCGAAGGAAGCTCCCCTGTTTTTAAAATTACCACCCTCTCAAATTTCTACGCTTTCCTTGTTCGGTTGAGAGATATTTGCGGCGGCTCAGTGGACACTTGACCCTTCAAAAAAGGTTGATGTAGATGATACATGTGCTGCACTGAAGTGACTCGGTACATTTGTGGCACTTTGGTCAAGACATTGGGTGGCTGTTGCGTATAGCATACAAAAGCGAGATAAGAAATTGGAATAGAAGGTAACTGTTTTCCATCCTCCACAATTAAGGTTACAACTTGTCTCCAGAGCCGTTCTCCAAAAAAAATGCACGTTTTCATGCGCGTCCAAAGCCATAAAAGAACGCATTTTCTCTGAGTGTTTGAATAATTAAATTCCCAAAACTTACGTGTTTATTTAATGATGGAGTGAAAGGAAGAATTTTGGTTTATTTATTTGCTCTTAAATGCCAGTCAATCAAGAGTGGAGGATCACATCTTATTCCTCATATGCCACTTTTTCGCTCTACCATTTTAAGGCCTTTCCACAAAAGAAACAAATCTGTTTTTCTGCTTAAGCTTTCTCCCTTTGGGTGGAATTAAGCCTTTTAAAATTTTCTCTCATTCCCCAATAGTCTCACGCATCTGCTTATTAAAATGCACAGCTATGTCAAAAAATGGCCAGAAATTATCGCGATTTTGGATAACAATTTTTTGCGCCTTTTTGTTGAGCCCTGAGACATTTTAGACATCGGCAAAAGTGATTGGCTGGATTTGAACCAATCAGGATGTAAAGACTGTTTTAAGAGCCAATCATGGAACCGGGTTAACTTTTTCCACTTCTACAAATTTCCTTTTTTTCTTTTACCTTTTATGTACTTTTTACGGTACAAATGAGTGCAGCCAATCAGGCTTCTTGCATAAAAGGCCACCGGGATGACTTTTATGTGCACCTAGAAATCTATCAAGTTTCGCGTTCACCTACAGCAGGAATGTAATTATCCGGACAAATATCACTCCTCCGAATTAACACGCCCTTTTCTCTTCGAAATAATTTCTAAAAAGGCCTTTTCCGGAAAAAAGGGTCCCAATTGGACAATGTTGCTGTGCTGTAAAATAGCATGGGCGAATGGTCTGTCTGGGTAAAGGCGCGTCATGGGAGGATGGAGCCATGTTTATTTTTAGGCCTCCAACAAAGTTACAATTAATTAATTAACTTATTTTTATGGAGACCTGAAGAAAAGGAAAAAGCGAATATTTTGAAGCGTTTTTCTTACACTGAAAAGACGATATGACTCTTGTTAATCCTCTCAAGAGACTCCTTCCATGAGGAGTAAAATTTCCTTCCTCCTCTTTGTTCATTGGCTCTCTATCGTCGTTTAGTCGTTGAGGAAGATGATAGTATCACCTTTTGGATGTTTTAATTAACAGAAGACGAGGAACTCCGGGTGGGACAGTCTTAAAATTTGGCTTATAAGTGAAAATGCTTTGCATTTTGAATTGGTCAATTTAGCAGATATTTTTAGGTCAATTTGCATAGCCCTTGACGGTGACCCAGACATGCGACTTCACAAAGGTTAGATAAGGTCAGCTAAGCCTCTGAAAAAAGTTTTGCTGCAAATAGGTCCGCCTGGGAGAGAGAGGGAGGGGGGGGGGAGAGGTGAGGCGCCATAGGATCAGCTTTCTAGCTGCAGGTATCCCGTCTTTCGGCTTTGCCCTTTTTTGGTCGACCTGAAAGTTGTTTGCTGGAACTGCCGAAGAGGTCAATAGGTGTATAATTAAGTATACGAACGAATATTACTGTATGGAATCTCTCAGATGACCGAAAGCGTCCGTGCCGTTCTTAGTTCACCTCCCGGGGGACTGGTCATGTGCCTGCTTTATCAAGCATCTATCAGTAGGGTACGCTTTTATTGCGTTCTCGTGTACTTTCCTCTCCCATCGCTTTGAAACTTGCTGTGGTTTGACTTTGCTGGTTTGGCAGACATAGGTATAGGCATGGGAGCAGTTGATGTAGGACCACATAATTGTCGCAGATGACCTGAGGAAGCTATTTCCGATGACAGCTTCTAAAAATCGGCGTTAGAAGCTAAATGAACCTGAGCTTAGGACGTGATAGGGAGGGGACAACTTGGTTGCTCCTTAAGCAGCCTAGAAGGTCGGAAAGACTGAAAGATTGAGAAGTGAAGGTGATGGTCATTAAGGACTACGCACCCTCCCTCACGCCCCGATGACACATTCGACTATTTCATGCAAGACTGTATCTGCCTTCTTTGCAGGCAAGAAGATTGCCTCCCCTATAAAGAGGTAGGATCTGATGCGTGAGGGTAGCTCCACTTTAATGGGGCCGGTGAGGAGGGGGCGAGGAAGGCGAAGAGAGGGAAGGCAAGGTGGATGCAAGGAGGAACGAAGATACTGCCTTGTTTCATTTTGTTATTTAAAAGATGTCTAGCACTCTCTTGACAGCCTAACTAGAAATAGGTGGAACAGAAGTAAACCAAAGCTTACTTCTGAGGTAATGGTGCACCCTTCAGCTCCCTCTAGCCATCTTACAATCTCAATAAATTTACTAGTTTTATTATTTTCTGTGATCAGTACCAAATTTTGAATGTTAATAATTTAGTCCGCCATCATGAATAAATTAAAATTTTTTGACGAATGAAATGGCTGCCCTAATTTGACGGCATCACTGGAGACAATTCGCTACATCATTTTGGCGTAAAACATGCCACTTTTGATCAAAGTACCACCGATGTATCATATCACCTCAGTGTGGCATTTGTATCATTTGCGGTGACCTTTTGTGATATGTCAGGTGGCCACTCGGACAGCATCACAACCTCTTGGCCAAACAAACAACTGTAGAGGTGTGATTTCTCATTTTCTCCTTTTACGAATGCGCAATCATAAAAATGGTCTTAGTTGCGACTTTATATGGGTATTTATTGTCTGGAATTATGTCTAAAAAGACACAATAATGCATGCTTTAATGCGCCTCTCTGATTGGCTAATTTTAAGACAGCGTCATCCAATCAGTTGCTCCGTTGAACTAGAACCAATAAAAATAGAGAAGAGAGTACGATAAATCGACTGTTTTTCAATTATTTGTAAGCGCATTAAGACCAAAATTTACTTTGTTAAGTTACATCAAAACTAAGTGTAAATGCTTTTTATAACAACATACAACCGCCCAAAATTGAATGGACTATTAAACAGTGATACAGCTACGTTTAGATTTAGCGCGTTGGGAGTTTGAAGCCTGGTCTCATGCAGTCACAAAGTGGGCAGTAAATTCGGTGGTTTTTCCGTCTGAAGATGTGATACGTATCCGCACTGTGCAGGTCGGTAGTTTGATGGTGAGGCAGTACCTTTTCAGCAGCTGATGCAGAGCATTGAGACGAGTTGCATGCCATCCACTAAGGTTTGCAATCTTATTGGTCAAAGGCAAGTGGTTTGGCCAACTCATTTTTAGACGTGCTGGAAATGACAGCATCATTAAGTTGTTTTGACGCAAATCCTCTTTTAAACGAATAAAGTGACACAATGAATCAGTCCGGACGATCGAAGAGAATGAAATTTGCAGGTGAGTCACTGCCATGGCAGCAAGTATTTTGTCATTCGTGGCGATTTGGGTTAGTACTTCTGCTTTATGGATGGACGGGTAAATGAATGACTTGGTAGGTGACCAAATGGACATACGACTACACTCCAAAGCTGCCGAAGTTTGGGACAATATCCCTTTCTTTAGATTCGCAGATCATCGTACTCGTCTCTACCTGACACTGACAACTGATTAATCTACCTTAGTGCATTTATTTGCCTGGAGTGAAACTCGATGGAATGCAGTGCGTAAATCAAATCCAGAATGGACTCTTATGGGTAGACTGGGAGGGGACAACAAATGCTTGTTTTGAAGACAGTTCTTTCCACCTCAAATATGACTTCTCCCTTAAGGCAGCTTGCAAATGCGGGACCTTCAACAAGAAACATATTTTCGATAATCTTTTTGGGGACCTTACTGTGGCCGTCCTTATGCTTTTTTTCCCCTTTTTTATGCCCTTCCGTTTCCATAACGACTTTTCCTCAGGTTGATTGATTTCGCCTCTGGGTGAAGTTACACGTCTAATTAGTTCAATTTTTGTGCAGAAATAGTAACCCCTTCCCTCCTCTTGCCTCTCTTTTCCTTTCCCTCATCTTCCCCTTCCCTTCTCCTACCAACACCACAAAGTGGAGATTATTTTCGCTGAATAGCTGGAAAAAGTTCGCCTGACACTCATAGGAAATAAGGCGAGTTAAAAAAGGAAAACAATTGGACATAAAAGTTGGGCCACTTTTGGAGTGAAGAAGAAAGGGGAGAGCATGGATAAGGCTATATTTGGACCTTTTGAAAGGTCTGACATTGCATTATCAGGATCCAGTCTAAATTTAACTCATAAGGACGTTCAAAAGCCAATATAAATGAATAAGGAGGAAATAAATTGCCTGTCACTTCAAAATGCCTTTTTATTCTACTCAGCATGTTTACCCAAACATCCTCCTTTTTACGATAAAGGGAGATGATTAACAAAAGCAACTTTTGTTGACCGATATTTTGTCCAAAAAGGAGGTGTTATTTTTTACCCCAGTCGCTATTTTGAGTGACTTTTGAAAAAGTTGGCTTGGGAGTCGCCTCTTTGGACAAACAATCATTTTCTTCTTTCCACAATAATTATGCATTTCCCTGCTTTGCAAAACCAATCGGAAAGAAAAATACTTCTACGAAGGCTTATTGTTCTCTTTAATCCATTCTGAACTGGAAGATCTACATTTAACACTTTTTTATTTTGGGTCTTTTTGGGGTACTGTGTACAACGCCATTGCTAATTTTTTATAAAATTAAAAAAAAGCGTTTAAATGTAATTAAACATGAGCGCACTTTTCTCACTTCTGATTGGTTTTGAGCCATCCAAAAAATTGATTGGTTGACTCTGCTCTAAAATTGACCAACCAGAGCCAAGCACTACAAAAGGCTCCATAGCAGGTTCGATTAATATTGGGATAGGTTTTATTTGACCCAAGAGAACGTATTCACTTTTTTCTGCTAATTAGCACCTTGCCCAACATCCTGAGGGTCACGGCTGCTAAGGTCATCGGAGGTAACAAATCATTATCCGGGCTTTGTGAACTTTGCACACTTTCCTGAGTGACCTCGACGGTTGAATGATCGAGGGTGTATTTTAAGAGGTCACGTAACAAAATGCTCTTTCGAGCATTCCCCTTGAATCGATATGCGTGCTCCCTGAAAGAGCAAACGTATGCCCCAAAATCTCCTCATTAGGGCGAAATAAGGCTTGACATGAGGGTGAGAGGTATAGAAAACAGGAAATTGGCGTATTTTAAGGAAGAAGACGGAGTGGGCGAACTTTTCCACTCTGAATGATGACCTCGCTTATAAAGCTGACCGATAAAGATTTGCACTTTCTCCTAAAGTTTGCAAACTTCCGAGAGGCTCTATCAGATCTGCAGAAATATACTTGCACCGTCTTTTGGCACGAAATATGGCGTATCCACACACGCATGCATTTTCTACATCAAGTGGAAGGTGTTGTGGAAGGAAAAGGTAGTCTTTTTTGTTCCCTTTTGTCATCGATGCTAATTTCACTTGTAATTCATGTGGATGGGATAACCAAGACGGTCTCCTTTGCTTACACATGGAAGCACAGTTTGGTGTTGTTCCATTTATTGAGAGGTGTGAGAATATCCGTCGGCTGAGATGAAGGACCTAACAGTCAATCAGGCTATCCGCTCTGTTCGAAGGTCGTCCACCAGTCCTGCTTGCCAGTCACAAACTTTCCGCTACATACGTACTGTCCATTTACTCCTTTTTTGATGAATGAATAGGCACAACCAGTCGACACTTTCCCGTCTTCTGTGGGTGCTGCTTTAGCCCTCAGAAGAGGAGGGAAGCGTACAGCCTTCCAAATCTCTTCATTTCTTTGAAGGCTCTGCATCGTAGACACCAGGCACGTCCCGACGTGTAGGTTAGAAGGTAACTTTCCCTTTTGTCGGCACACTACTTTGTGACAAAGCCACAGAAGCCTGTTTCAAAAGGCTGTGGATGAAGTGGCGGCACCTCAAAATCAGTGCTCCAACCAGAGTCAACGGTCAAGTAGCCGTTTTATGGCTCAAATCCCTGAGCAACGACAGAGGCGGGAAGTGGGGAGTGCACGTTTTCGGGCGCTCTGAAACGTACTTTTTTCGGTCCTTTTTTAAAACAGGGTTTTGTGATGATCTGGTGGTGGACTGCTTAGGTATGGATGTCTCTTTAGCCTCCTATGTGGGAAGAAGTTACAAAGTCCTGTTTTTCATTCTTCCTTGCTCCCCTTCTTTCCATCATCCTCGCACTTTCCATTACTTATTAGGCAGCGAAACGCGAAATATCTACATTGAGGTCCCTTTCATTGTAATCTAATGCTTTGTGGAAAGAAAGGCTACAAAATTACTCGGAGACGGGAATTAAAACGACTTTGGTGGGAAGTATTTTGACCTCCTTTCTTAACTCATCTGGTTGCAATAACTTGGCACTACCTTTGAGGACTTGTCGAGCACATGCACATCGTGTAAGTCTTGTACACGAGCTAGTCCATTGCAGAGTCAATCTTCCCCATGGCCTCTCCAGATCCAAATTCATTCCCCTACCGCTGAATGCTGCGAATACCTGATGATTGCGATTTAGCCTTGACCGCTCTGCCAGCATTCGTGGAATGGGTGCAAAAAACTTCTGGAGACGTCTGTGTGACGCTTTGGACTGCCACGCATGGATAGCCTATCGTCTGGACTAAAGGTCTGGTACCAATTTCGGTAGACGATGGGGAATTACCTCCACGGTTGGAGACCAGCCTTCAGTTCCGCCGAGCTTGAGGCAGAAGCCAATTCGCTTGAGACTGCATCAACCGGGCTTGTCACGAGATACGGCCATAAAAAGAGTGTCACATGCGTTGCCAGGTGGTAGGCAATAAGATGGGAGGCATTTAAATTTATTGCTTCGCACTTCTTTAATGCCCCGGTCCCCTCCCCCCTGAGGAAGGACGAGTGGTGTTGGAACTCGTTAAATAGGAATGGAAATTATTTTTGGCATGTTAGAATGGCACCATTGCTGTGACAGTCGAGGCATTGGCACTAGTAGATCTCATAAATAAAGGCGTAACTTTCTTCGAAAAATGATCGGAATCGAATAGTCCGCGCGTGCGAGCATTCAACTAAAACAAATCTTACTGCTGAAGGAGTGGTGGCAACAATAACATTTTTCTTGATAGTTTCTTTGGCAAACTTGCTTAAGTCGATGTCAGAAATGTTGCGTTGAGAGGTGAAGAAAAGGAGGAAACAAAGTCTGTTTTTTTGGCATCAGACTCCACTGTGAAGGAGAGCTCCTCCAAGTCGAAGTGGGCAAAGAATTGACTGTTGCCAGGAGTGGACTGATATTAGTTTTCAGTAAGAAAACTCCATCTATGCAGACACAATCCTTTCGTTTTCCGAATACTGTAAATTTATGTTTCGTTTTAAGGGCTTTTGCTCGCATTGTCGCCTTTTAAGGCCTGCAGTCAGTTGCTAGACAGAGATTTGCCCGTAGATGGGCAATCTTCTTGTCACAACCCCTCTCCTGCATGATAGTAATTGAATGCTAAATGACTGAATTCTTTCCAAAGCACGAATTAAATTTCCTCTTTTGATGGCGACTTCAAATCCGCCATGAGAGCGGAAGAAGTGAAGAAGGGACTTGAGGAATTCGCACTGCAGCTACTTGAACCAGTCGAAGTAAGGAGGTGTTGACGGAGGTACTCAGAAATCCTAACGGGGCTTCTAAAAGAGACACATTATAAAGACTTCTCGTTATTGCGCAGTCTAACTCAGGACGTCGGTCTTGTTTTCCTTCTCCTCCAAACAGTATGAAGTCCAAATGAGACGAGAATCGCTGTCCCTGGAACACGAAGTGGGGGAGGAAGCAGAAGAAGACGAGGAAGAAGAGGAAGAGGAGGAGGAGGAGGAGGAGGAAGAGGAAGAGGGAGAAGAGGGCGCATCTCTTGTGGAAAGGGAGGAGGTGGAGATGTGTCAACGAACTACCAGCATTCCCGAACCCGTATTCACCCTATTCGCCTTCCTCGCTCGTCAGGGCATCCACATTAGCGATCTCTTTCGTCGTCCTGGCAACATCAGTCAGATGAAGGTGAGTTCCACCACGGCCTTTGCGATACGATGAGGCGCCCCAGTCGCCTGAAAGAGCGCATGCAAAGTCCGGAGCTTTGTAAACCTGGCAGAAGGAATACCGTGGCCATGGAAACAAAGGCCATTACATCATAGGCCTTTAGGCATACTGTGCCATCAGGTTTACTGGTTTAAACACCATCGAAAAGTCTTTTGTTGTTGCCTCAGAGGTAATCTCAAGGTAGGGCAATAAGGTCATCATGACAGACAGTGCCACTGACATTTCCGCCTGTCAAAGGTGAAGAAAATTTTACTTCCATAGGCGTTTGCCTTGATTGTTTAAAAAAGGTAATGAATGCACTTATCCACTTATTTATTTTTTATTTTTAACCGCTAATTTAAGCCTGTTTTGGAGGTCTTTTTAACTGCAATTATAGTGGAGTCGATGAAACCTCGGCTCGAGAAGTTCAAATTCGATTGCAGAATTTGAAGGAAAATAAATTGTTTGAATGCGTTGCTCAGTCAAACGCTTCGTTTCATCTTTACGGGAGAAGTGGAGGAGAGTCACTTTTGCATCAAAAGAGTTTACAAAGGAAGGCAACTTCAGAGGGGCGGTCGGTAGAGAGAGATAAATTGCAATGGTTTCTGTTTCATTCGTGATCTACCAATTAGGCAACGAGGATGAGGATTTCCTCCTTTTTTGAAAGCTCACTGCGGTTAAAATTAGACCGGATGAGCTGTTTCGTCCTCCTTCCGACCAGTTTGTGGCAGCGCCTCAGTGTCCAGGCAACGGAATGCCAAAGTGAAGGGAGTCGTGAGGCGATTGCGTGGTTCATCAAGGCATACAGTGATATGTAGGACCTCCCTCTACCAAGTGGGAAAATTTGCCCAAATTAATGGATACAGCTCACCCAGGTCTGTAAAATGGGTGGAGTCGCGGGTGTTGGGGCGAGCGGAGGAAATTCTTCATTCACTTGAGCTTACGGGCGATGCTATCTTCGGTGCCACGCGGGCAACATTGCCAGGTTGCCCATAACAGTCTTTTATTTCCATAAACAATCGGCATTCTGGATTATAACATAAAATAGGGTTTGAGGCAAGTGAACGGGTTACGCAGTAAGCGAATGCTACAACGCCCCTGGAGCCGCAACGCGACATTCCAGTGGATGGAACGGTTTATCGCCGGTGCACATCCGGCCATCCACAAGACGGAAGCACCAATCGCTGAGGCTGGTAAGGGCAATTAGAAGCTTAAATTTTAGCTCCTATTTCGTTGTTTTTTTTTAATCAGTCGATCAACCTTAAATTGTTCGTACGCATTTGAAGCGTGAACAGTGAATTTACTCAGGGAGAAATCTTGGCTTTTATGCAAAAAAAACTTTGACTCAAATGCGTCAAGCCTGTTAAAAGGTGTCGCAGACAGGAGGTGTCTCAATGTGTTAAATTTGTGCCTGGCAGAAGATGTGAGAGATTTTGGTGGCGTGCAAAATGCCTTTGAACGCACTCTCGCCACTGTTGTGGGTGCTGAGCTTCCAATTTGCTAAGTTTGTGAGTCCGGCGAATTCACCGACTCACTGCGTGTCAGCATTTTTGGAGACACAGCGACAAAGAAACTATTGACGATTTCCACTTCCATAAGTCGTCTTGTTTTCTGCCAATCACTTGAAGAAGTGCAATGACAAGTGAAGTACGCTGACTGTGGTTGAGAATAAACAGCACCTCCCTTCGTCTCTGTCATTCGAATTAAGGTGCGAATGTTCCCACGAGATCTTGTCTTGTAGCAAACAGGAACAGAAGTCCCTTTCTCAGGTGGAAAGAGATTTGCCTTCCCGCCAACAAGGCCCGTGGAAATGAAGTCGAGTGTACGGCCTTAGAAGTGTGTATTCGACAGTGTGGCTGTCGACTGAATTGTTTAATCCAAAATAACCCTCGTTTTATTTACAAATTTTACAAACGTTGCTACATTTGGTTGGTTATTAGGGCAAGAAAGCGAGTTTTTTGTAATAAAGCGAAGAAACGCCAAGTTGGCTGCGTTAAAACGCACTACCACCTTTGATGCAGCCAAACGCCCCTGGTCCTTATGCTCAGCAAGGATGGAACTTCCTCCTGTCGCCTCAGGCCCGCAACCAGTCTATTCACTAGAAATGGGCCATTCCCCACTATGTTTGCCAAAAATGGCGTTTCTCCCGCTGCATTTTCCGCATCCATCATACAGTCTAGACGTTGGGCCCCACCATCGCGCCTCCTCGCCCTAAATTTTGCACAAGTTTCAGTGGAAGCCTTTTACTCAAGCACAGCCGAACTAAGGTCTACTGGTTGCGTAGTCAGATCCAAATTGCGACGAGCAGATGCGCCCAGCACGGCGTGAATTGTAAGGACAGCAAACAGGATAAAATGCCCATTTTTTGGATCTTATTATACCCGCCGTTAGCAAATCCCCTCCTTGTTTTTCCACTCCCCATCTTTAAGGAGGTAGCTTCAGTGGGACAGACGAAAAAGCTTCACGAAATCCCCCGGTCACTGTACGGTAGGAGTGGACCTCGAAGTTTATAATCTACCATTTTCCTTGTCGTGGTTAACAGAGTTGTTGCAAGAAATCCACGAAACTTGTAAGATTTTGAAATATAACTTTCCAGGAGAATTTGTGAATACTGACTGCAGACACTTGACAGTGGGTTGTCCACCTTGTGACACCTAAAGTGGGACGCTTTTGCTGTCAAATGGCGGATACATTTGACGAGCTATCAAATCTCGTGCCGGGTTGCCACATCCACGGTAAATAATTAAGTTTCCTACCTCCTTATTTCTAATCCAAATTTGCCTTTATGAAGGAATGGGGATTTGTTGTTCCTTTTAAACAAAGCCACGATGAAGAAATAAGTGAGAAGGCTTGAAGTACATACCCTGTGGATCTTCGCATAAGTTGCGACCAGCCATAAGACAGAGGAAGGGCAGAAAAAACATACGTCCACTACCCTGATGGTAATTAATGTTGCGTTTCTTGTGAGGTGACCCGCACTACATGAGCCACGAGGAAGTCAGAACGACAGCCTAAATCGTACGCATTTTCTTGTGTGCAGCAACTTTCGAAGGGGAGCTCTGTCTCAACTTCTCTACCACATCTCAGTCGGAAATGGTGCTTGTCACCTGTCATAGTACAGAGACGGACAGATGGCTAGGCCATCAGGGATTTGTTCCAAAGCCGCGCAGAACAAAGGACCACTGACAGAACACAAATGCGGTTTCTTTTTATCATTTTCATTCACACATGAAGGAAGAGCAAATCCTTTTCCACCACTCTTCACCATTTCTGAATACACAGTTAAATCCCCAATGGTGTATTTTGCATGCCGCCTCGGGCCACTTTAATTACAAGTACGGACGCACCCAAGCACGATTCAGTGGCCAATCAACGCCGCAACGCATAATCACCAGCCTCGATGCCGTACTCAGCATCAGCAGCAATAACATTAGCAGCAGAAGCGACGGCATCAGCTGTTTGTGTCGGGCACTATTATTAGTACCTGTTGTTGTAGCTGCTGCTGTCGCTGGTTGTTGTAGCGGTAGGTAGCACATCCGCAAGAGGCCAAAATTGTGCGCCCGTGCCGCATCGGCCTTGCTTAAACGCATCCACGACCATTATGTGAGAGAACGAAGGATGATAACTTGTCGCTGTTATTATTGCCCACAGCATTTTAACTGCAAAGTAGGAAACAGTAACTAATATCCGAAACGAAGACATCAAAACCAGACATTGGAAAAATAAATTGGAGTAAATAGGGTAAGAAATAAAACAGCTATCATCTTCTGGATACTAAGGAAATTTTGCAACTTCTGTAGGGTCTCGTTGCCCTAAAATCTCAGAGGTTAAAACGCTGACAAAATGAAAGAACAATTCAAACTTTGCCAAAGGGCATAAGCTATAGTCATCTTTTCTTTCACCCGTCGCAACTACCGTCAAGTGATCCTTTTGTGTATCGGCTCCCGTGATACGCCTCAAATCAAATTGATGGGTTGTGTTGGGGCAATTTCAATGTTTTAAACGCGATGCATTATAACGTCGAAATTTCAGGGAGATGCACTATCCATATCTGCTTCTACTTTAAAAAATGCTGTGACAAAACTATTTGAATCATTACATAAATTATCGCGCATTTTATGCTTTAATGTTCAGTAAATAAAATTATATTACTCTTGTTAATTACTACCAGGCTTTAATGTGTTTTGAGAGGATTAATATCTTCTAACGATGGCAATTCATTATCTGTGTCTTAATTCATCACATATAATGCTCCCGCTTAATAATCGTTGCATCAAAAACATAAACTGAGAATGCAGGCAACCTTCACACTCATTTTCGTTAATAAATTTTGAGTACAACAGGCTACGAGCAAATTTTTGTATTAACTCCAATGTTACTTAAGTATTTGAAGCTTGATTGTTACTGCTATGTCCACCAAAATTTTTTGCCTTCCTTTGATTTGAACACCCATTTTTGGCTACTATGCTTAATGCACCATATCCTATCTGACGTCCTGTTTATATCAAGCATGAGGTTACTGGGAGGTTACCAGCCTTGTCCGAAGACCGTATCACGATGCGGAAGCATAACCTGCAGTCAAAGGTGTCTGAAAATTGCAGGTTTTAAAATTACTCAGCCTTTGGACGTTTTTAATACCCTTGCGACAAAATTGCCGGAATCAGCTAGTGTTTCCAAGGAATTAGTATACAAAGAAGGGAATAAATAAATCCAAAAGTTGCAAATTTTGCCGGTGCCGATTCATCACGTGTGCCGACTAGAGAGCCATGCCCTACTTATGCACCAGACTCCATCTCTCCTTGTGCCTGGATGGGAAAAAATGATCGTGAACCTTGAAAGTGCTAAATTTCCTTACTTTATCCTCGATAATCTCACGCGTTAAGCACACCGTTCATCTTCTACTTCCAAACGCCTTTTATGCAAAAGAACTCAGCGTCCAGCTATCACTCAGCGAATTTGAAGTTTCTCATAACAGGGTCTTAATGCGCCTGTTTGTATAGACGGCTTGAACGGCAAATGTGTTTTTTAGATCGGAACTGTTAAATCAGAATGGCTGAACACATCACCACAGATTTGTTCTGGCCTTGACAATGCCATTGACTCTGGCATTCCATAGACTAATTCGACAGTATTAGCATTCGACTTTGGATTTAACTCTGCTGCATGTTGCTGGCAAACACATTTGGAAAGTTAAATCAACGATTCGAAGGACAACTTTTATATGTACTTGCGGCTATAAACAAGTGTTACACACTTGTGGCATTCCGATTTACCACTTCATGTTTTTCCCGGATACTGTGCTAAAACGGTTTGGTGGGTTTTTAACTGACGTTTTCCGTCCTCAGGAGACCCAGCTTTCGTGACGCCTTTAGCGGCATTTCGACTGGCCGTTCCAATGCTATGGACGTCGCTGCGGCATTGTGAAAGGGCTGCAGGAATGTACGATTTGATGAGACCATTACACTTACAATAATGCCGCGATAGTTCTACCAACGATGGGGGTAACCAAAGCTCCTCCTTAAATCCACTCGGCATTAATTTTGTTTATTTTAAGCTCCTTACATTTCAGGGTGTCAAGAGTTCCTCTCCATGTATCACTACAGTGTGACATGCAGCAGTCCGCTTCGAGAACCCTTGAATTTGTCGGTTGAGCCAGACGAGGATACTTCAATCCTTAAGTAGCATATTCACTCCATCAAGTTCGTGTTGCATTTGGTGAGAGCTAAAATAACGTATCTTTGGAAGAGAGATGGCCTGCACTGAGAGTGACAAGCCACTTTTCGCCATGATAAATTACTTGTCAAAAGTGTCAGGTAAATCAGAAATTAACTTGTTAGGCACAGCTTTCAGTCATGTCAAACGAGTGCAAGAGAGCCATTTGCTTTGCACCTAGTTTGGGTGGGAAAATCACGGACACTAGAAGGAGGAGTAATGACAGTGTATCCGCCTATGGAAGGTGATAATAAGTGTCAAGGATTATCATCTTAACGTACCCTCATTGCATTCGCTTAATTTGGTGTAAAAACACGCCATTTGCGATCAGCTACTGAAGGACTTGCGATAAAACTTCGACCATAACTCACTGATGAGGAGCAGAATCTCTTTCCCCCTGAGAAAAGGACTGGAATAGGAAACCGGTCACAAGGAAAATCAAATATTACTTTTTACAAAGCATCACAGCTCAAGAGCCTAGTAAGACCGGAAGTGTTAAAGAGAGGAAGATCCACAGTTGACTTGGGTCAAGCTTCTTCTCTTCTGGCTTGCAATAACCTTATGTTTATGCTTTTGATGTAAATTCTACTAACAGGGTATTCAAAAGACTCACTCTTACCCTTTTCCCCAACTATTGGTGCTGAATGTCATTGTTAATTCATACTTATGCTAGGTGCATACAGTTAGATAGTATACTTCCATGAATTAGGAAAATTTTTAGGAGAAAACTTTGGGGACGAGTGAATTACACTCAGACATGTTACAAGTAAATGTACTCATTTTCACAAATTGGTGACACTAAATAGCTTAATAAACCAGTTTTCCGGTTCACATAGTAACCGCTCAACGTTTCTTTTAACACCAAGTAATTGCCAAATTTGAGGAATGCGGCAGAGGAAGCTGCAGACCCTAAAGTGTCATGTTTTAAGCGCTGAAGCAAGATAACATTTAAAAAACCAACAGTGTTACCAATTTTAGACACATTGAAGGAGGCAATTGAATATTATCGCGAGAAAACCAGTTGGTGAAGAAAGGATCTCAGCTACTCGAATTAGTTCTGGCGGCTCAGTTGATAAAAACAACTTCGAAGGATTCAAATTTATATTTCAAATGCATTGTTTGATTGAATTACTCAAAGTAACTTTCTACAGTTTATTTATACGAAATATTAATGACAAATCGTCTCAAGTATGGGTTCTGTATTAATTTATGAATATTAGGTGATCAAGATTTTATTTCGTTTGGTTTTCTAAAGCATTTCAATGCTTTGTTTTTTCAGTAAAAAGAAGTGTCATGCTTATAAACACCGTTTCGTGACTTTTTGTCATCTTGTCATTTTGAAGTGCCAGTTATCCAAAACACTTCAGATGAAAGTCTTAAGCACAAAAATGACAAAAAAAATTAAATTGATTTGTTTTTTGGCTATTGTTGCTAGCTAAGCCTCCTTTTCTTATTGTCCAATTTAGCAAACAGTAAAACCATGCGAATAAACAGTGGAGGTGAAGCTCCATACATGTCTAATCGTTTTCGCCCAAACTAACCCCTTGATCTGACGTGGAGTTTTCTTGTGACAAAAACAAAAACACTACCGTCATCTTTATTGCTTACAAGTGGGTCTGGCCAGGCAAACATGTAATTCTAGCAAGCTGACTAACCGGCTAAATAACTCTAAATAACAATAACACTGGGCAGGCAGGCAAACAAACAGGAAAATATGTTTGTGTTTAAACTCGCTTCATCAGCAGTAGCGTATGAAGCTCCCTCCCTCACCCACTAACCCACGTCTAAAAATAGCAGCCATCTTCGGGCGCTCTCTGGCCCTCCCTTTTCTGCCCTGGAAAGTGGACAAGTGAGCGGGTAGCAATGTGGAGATGGAGGATAAAATAAGACGAGGGTCGAGACGGAAAACCTATTAATAGTCCGCCTCTTAGCCGTAAATATTGGATGAGAGGTAGAGAATAAAGCCCAGCTGTGTTCAATCTACTGCGCAAGAAATTTCTGTCTAGAAATGGCAAGAAGTGTCGGTTAAGGTGAGGAGGGCGATTCAAATAACCTTAGGCAATGGATTTCACCACCTAGGCCGTGGATGTGATGTCTGCCCAAGGAAAATACCAGGGAATAAAAGGGTGGTATTTAAGGAAAACAGATACTTTGGAGATATGGAAAGACACAAACTTCATATTGATGGGCAGTGCCCTTGGCGACACTGAAAAAGAGCCCATCTGCACGGAAAGGTGTGTCAGTAGGGCCGAATCACCCATGGGGATATTACTCAACTCACCACCAACAGGAAAATTGAGTGCCCCATAACCGAACTGCGCAAAGCATGCAATTTTACTGAAAATCGTTTTGTCTTGCCTTCCTTTAGGTCATTAGTTCTAGCTTAACCAAAGGCGAAGTTGTAGACTGGTCTGCCTACAATGTCTACACCGTAGCAAATGTTGCCAAGCGCTTCCTCCTCAGTGTTCCAGGCGGTATCTTTGGCGAACACAACGAGCGTCGCCTTCTAGTAGCTGCTGTACCTCCCAGCGCCCCTCACTCACCCCATCCACCTCCCTCCATCTCCGGCACCACTTCTGCTTCGACCACTGCGTCATCCGCACAGCATCGTCTTCCCAGCAAACTTCAGCACGCTCCGGGCTTCCAGACGTCCCACGTGGAGACGGCAGCGGAGGGTAGTACTAAAGGGCATGGAAGTGGAAGGGAGGGTGGAGGGGACGTTTTTGTCTCCTCCCCCTTTACCGATCGAACGGGATTTCTGTGCGACTTTGGAATGCTACCCCCTTCGCCTGTGGAAATGGATCAAATTGACTTGTTTATTGAGTGAGTGTCATAAAGAACGGGCCTTCAATTTTGTGAGTCCCTTCAGACTTGGTCAATCCTTTATTGAATACTCTCTTAGAGTGACGTGAGTACATCAAGGCGAAGTAGCGACCAACTTTTATTTCCACTTTGCCAGGATTCTTGACACTCTGCCACCTCCATGTCGCGAGTTGGCGATAATTATTTTCGGCATCCTCCACAGTATGGTTCGCCACGCGGGTTTTGAGGTTACTACAGGGTGCCACTCCTGTACTCCCTTTACACCTTCCCGCACCTCCTCCTCCCTCCTGCGAGCGCCTCAAACCACACCGCCCGCAACTCCACCTCCGCCTCCACCAATCAGAACGCTGGCTGAGGCTGTATCCAAATCTGTTGCTGGTGCCCTCCTCCACACCTGTCCACTCTCCGTCGACATGGTAGATAGGGGCTCACAGGTCTGTTTAAACCTTCTAGAGACGTTTCTTCCCCCTTTTGGAGTGTTAAAATTTTGTTTAGCAAAAATAATAGACCTTAAAAGATGGGACAGAGCTAAAGGCAAATTGTTGCGATCGACTCTCCCTTTGCTCTGGAAATGGACCATTTACCGATAGTTGAATTGGGATACAGTAGAACTTTGATGAATTTTAACGACGATAAAATTACCTTCTGGGTTCGTTCGAAGCATTTTATTTTCCACCAGGAAGTAATTTTAAAGTAGGCTATTTTTATCTCACCGTCTATTAATAGCCCCACGTGGAGAGTGGAATGAGACGGCGAAGGAAAGCGATCACCACACACTCACCTCCTCGCCACTTTTCAGCGTCTAAATTTAGGCCAACTTTTGAAGTAACCGAAAGAGGGAAAAGGGAGAGGTGAAAGGACTTCCTCTTCCCACTTCTGTTTTCGCCTACTTTGTTTAAAACTTTCTGTGCATGAGAAATCTCTGCGGTGTACGTGTGTCCATCTGTTCTTCCCTCTCGTCCCCAAAGACAGTTTAACCCGCTTGTAGGCGATGCCTCCAAAACCCACCTTAAGAGCTCTAAAATTCGCATAGATGGGAAAGTGGAGAGGCAGATGTCCTCATGGAAGGTTCTTAAGAAGGGGACACGTTTTGCATTCCCCTTCCCTCCTTCTGAAGTTGGTGGTAGTGAAGCCAGCTAAAGAAAGTACAACGACTTTTCGGTGCCATCGTTTCATGGTCAAATGAAGGTGGCTTATATTTTGACAGCACAGAGCCTCCGAGGTGGTTGATCGTGTCTGTCGATTTTAGAGCCTCCAGTGTTTCCTACTTAGCTCTTGGCGAAGACGTAGTGGCAGAACTTACGGTCGAGTTAGCGTCAGCCGATGTGGGCTGACTAATGAATTACTTCAAGCGAAATGCGTCGTGTTCAGGCGGGTTCTCTGTCCTCACTCTGTTGACTCCGTGACCAAGGTGACAGAACCCACTTCTAGTCAGTTGCACTGGAGGTGGGAGATGAAACGAACCGTTTCCTCCTTACGTCGCAGAAGTAGCGGCAATGGGGATCAAAGAGGTGCTTTCCCTTGCTTTATTTACATGGAGAAGAAAAAAACGCATAGTTTTTCATTCCTTGACTAAATGTCCGGCTGGCTGGCTGTTGCAGTCACCAGGAAAGGGCATGTATCATTGTTTATCCGCGTCCAAACGATTCTCTTCTCTGGAACATGCACCGTTTGGTGCCCCTGCGGCTCAGCCCACGCCTGCTCCGTGTGCTTTTGTGCTGGGCTTTCCAGACGGAGCTACTCATCTGTTAAAGAAGGCTAGATGCATGGATGATTCGGCTGGAAGGAAGCCAACTCTCTCGTACCGCTGGTTGAAAGGGAACAGAGGCGTCGGATCTCTCATGCCTAAGGTTACTAACCATTGTCACCCGCCCCAGCAACATCAAGGAGGATGCAGGACTCAGAAACGGCATGAGAGCACGACGCTCGAAACATTAGCGATTTCTCTGGAATTGGAGAAGCAAAAATATCCTGTTAACGACTGGGATGGGGAAGTAGTCTAGCTTTGTAGACCTTCTCAGCACCTTTCGTCAGGCCGCTTTGCGAAGCCGACTTGATGTCGTTCTGTTCTACAGGCCACTGGGGGATCTTTTCCGCTTTGCTAGTCAGCGGAGCGGAGTCAACATGTGAAAGGGGTGCTTGAACAGTGCCCAACTGCATTCCCATCGGTTGAATGTCCTATGGGACTAATAGCTTCTTAAACATTGTAGGAGGTCTTAAACCTCACGATCTCGTTCAGTGCCTCACCATGCACACAGTATCTTGAAAGTGCTACCAATCGCAATGAGGTCAAGACCTTTTGGGCTAGGGTGAGTACTCGAGAATGCGACCACTCCGAGTGGCCATCGGTTCAACGCTGCATCACCAAAACAACGACAGTGCCATAGACGTGGCTGAGCTAGAATTTTTATTCCACAACCATGAGGGCTGAGATTCAAGATTCATAAAACTGTTGAGTTTGCCAGAAGGTGACGCCACAGATGTGGGCTCCTTTGATTCAGAATGGATCCAGTTTCCATTCTCACCGAGCTCAGTAGTTCCATTTTTGCAGGTGCTTATAAGGTAAGCAAAAAGCACTTATGAGAAGGCAAATTGTCTTCGCAACGAAAAGGCGTCTCCTTTTAGCCACCTATCTGGACATGCCACGCTCCCCTTGTTAGCGTCACATATATGTGACAGACTGGGCTTTCAAACCTAAGTCCATAAAATTGCACCGTAAAAAGGGTTGTTTTCAATGGAGAATTTTTATCGCTCTGCAGATAATCTCATTTACTTTTTATTATTGAGCATTGGAGGCTAAATTGACTGATTGGCGCCACTGGTTGAATGGTTAAACATCAAAATGGCTGAGCGGGCCAATCCCCCTCCCTAGAAAGACCTCAGTGACGAGTTGATCATAAAAATTATTCCTACGACTAGTCTCTCAAGGTTTTGAGGTACCGTTATTAGAAAAAGGAATTGGAACGCATCACCTCCTCAAGTATCCCCACGAAGAATCACAGAGTTTAAGAAAATCCCTTGGGGAAGAAAAAAGCGAATGGAAGCTGCGCCGATTCAGATCCGAGAGGAAGCAGAAGCTGATATCGTCGTTGTAATATCGCATTACTTCTCCCGAAAAAAAAATTAGAAGTGAAAGGTTTGCCACACCTTTCTCCTCTTGGTGGACTTTTCGCCTTGACGCAAGCTTAAAATGTTTGTCCCAAGTAAAAACAACTAGTAAAGGGAAGAGAGAGACGTAAATCCCGCCCAAGCCTGCCCCTCTCCCCTCTGTCCCCACTGGATTGCATGGTTTGCCAAGTGTTTGGTGTTTCTTGACAGATTCTCACTCTAATTGACTCATTTAAGTAGACAGGTATTAGCACATGAGGGACATCACCTCACCGGGTCACCTCTCCCTCGACTTGTCTGTCGCCGCGCCTAGACATCATATCGTCTCACAGAAGCTTGCAACAGCCATTCTAAACATCCTCTGCGTAAATATTGTCATGAAAGATGCAATTTTATGCACTTTTAATGGAGGATTTTCATGCATAATAACTTTGGCGCCAGACATGCTTTTAAAAGTAACTGGAACGGGGGGAGGAGGGAGGGGACGCGAAGAGAGGAAGGAAGGAAAACAAACTTCTTATTTTATTCTACTAAAACGAAATCTGTTTTTTCTGCTTTTCTAATGCCAAATATAGCATAGGCTCTTAAAATGTGTTCGGCATGATACTGAAGTGAAGTTCTTTCTTTGTCCGACGTTGCCGCTTTTTTCATTTCAGTAGTATCTGGCATTCCTCCTTACTCAAGTAGAAAATCGTCTAAAGGCCCAATTCCCTTTGTCTTTTCCCTCTTCTCCAGCCCCCTGTTGTTTACTTCTAAGCCATTTCAAGATATGAAATTTCATGTATTTTTCTGAGAAAAATCTTCAAAACCAGGTGAAACTACTACCACTTGCTGGTTGCAGTTAAATGTCAAGAGGGGAGGCAAGACGAGGGGGGAAAATGGAAAGCAGTTTTGCCCAGTAACATGTATATTCGAGCATATTTTTATGTTATTTCGTAAAAAAAGTGAAAGAAAACCTGTTCGTCCACATTTTCCCTTAGGCAGGCTAGCTACCATTCCCTCTAACGATTCAACAATTTGTTTCTCGAAGTGTTGCTAAAATAGTTAACTTTAATCTATTTCCATCCTTATTTATCAGTGCTGATGCTTGTCCAGTGATTTGCTGCATTGACATTGCTTCACCTTGACCTCGTGCCACAATTTAAGTCAATGAGCCAATCAGAGTAGAGCTAAAAACTGATGTATTATGTGCATCGGGGTAGTGAGAGGGGAGGAGAGGCGCCAAGTACCGAGTCTTAACTGTGATCTCACAAGCGTGTACCTATTAAAATGTCAAAATGGGAAGTGGAGGGCAAGAACACCCTCTCGTAGCCCCTTCTGCCGCCACGTACCCCAAATGACAGATTTTTGGATCCCCTTGACAGCGCGAAATCAGAATGCATTTTGCTTAATGGGTGGTTTATTTCGAACCTACAAAAAGGTCAACTTTGAAATGAAGCGATTTTTTGGCAGCGCGTGCACAAAAATGCCACCTTATTTTTTTTACTTAAACCACCCGTTTTGCAAGCTAAATTGGGTTTAAAATACCTTACTCATTCAACAAGTGCTGACATTTGGGTAGGGAACTTTAAGAAACTATTTTTGGACAAATTGGTTTTCACGCCGTGGATTACAGACGGGAGGTCGGTATTATTCAATTTAGGCCAATAATTTTGCTCGCGCTTATTAGTCGCTAACCAATGAATGAAGTATCGATTTTATCTGCTTTCTCATTGGCCAGATACAAAGCTATCACTTTGGACCAAAAATAGTGTGGTTTTTTCCTGTGTTCTCTTTTAGGTAATGCAAACACTGATTCTTCGATACACCCACCTGGGAAACGCGATAACCACCTACTACACGGACCTCCTTCTGGGACATGTGTGCTCAAACCTCCACTCCTCCCCCACCTCCACAGTCATTCCCTCGATGTCTCAGGTCGTTAGTAGCTTCATTGTGCCTCCCAGTTCCACGACTTGCATTAGAAAATTGAAAGGGAAAAAGACACTCCGAAAGAGCCAAGGTTAGTCACTCTCCTCGTTATCCCATCCCTACCTCTTACCTTTCGCCCTACCTCCCCCATTTCCTCTTCTGTCAGATTTTTCAAAAAAATGCATTTTTTTGGGGAGAGAACCGTTGATCACGAGTAAGCAGACCTCAACCGACAGCCTAGGTGTCCCGATGAACTATAACAAATTACGTAACTTCAACTGCTCACTACTGGCGTCACACACATGTAACACACGGTCTTCTCCTCCTCCTTGCAAAGTGCTACCTGTATCATCAAATCGTGTGAAACCGACAGCTTAAGTGGATTTGAAAAATCAAATAAAGAGCATTTATGAGTGACAGTCGAATCACTCACCTCGAAAGGCCAATAATTGTTGCCACGTCGGAGCGCAGGAAAACCTCCAGGTGTTGCATATTGGCCGACTCGCTTCTAAGACAGATCTTTTGCCGAGGATTTGAGGTAGCTTTTTATGATCTGCAGCGGCGTAGCAACCATCTAGCCGTTTTATGGTACTCTGCTAGGGGACCACTGGAAGGGTGGAGGCGTCGGTAAAAGGAATGAAGAGGCAACGCACCCATTCATGAGGAATCTTGGGTTACTTTACGGTTTTTTAACTCTTCTTCCCTTTAATTAGTTAATTCAAAAAGTGAAGGAGCTCTCCGTCATGGCCGTACAGTCAGTACATATCCGCTAGCAGAAGCCCATTAAACTTTCCCAAACTTCGAAAAGGGGACAACAAAATAAGAAAAATCCAAACATCAAACACTCTTAAATGCAAAAAAAATTATCTGAATTTACAACAGACTTTAGTTAACTCATTCTCTTGCCTAAGTGAGAATATTTTAGAGGGCTATTCAATCACTTTTGTGACACATTTGACTGACATTTTTTGGCTGACTTTCAGTGGCGAATTTCTCCCTTCTTTCATAAAAGATAAAACAGAAACCGCAACTCTCACGCTAAAAATTTCTTAAATATAGCAGTGTGGATCGAAGTATATAAACTATTTTTCTGCCTGCATTCTCTAGCAGCCCTCCGTCACATATATGTGACGCATAACTTTCCTTGCACTAGATCGATTCCACACATGTGGAGGTGAAAAGCAGAAAAGGAAGGAATAAAGAACGAAGAAAAGATGGTGCCAACCAAGTAAGCATGGCTGAAAGGCTGGTTGAGTTACAGAGAGAGATGGTGAGCGTCACGTTGTTCCATAACGGTCTGAGTGGCTGTTAAAGTCTCTCTGTTTCTGAGATAGACGACGATGCTAAGGCGACTTCGATGATATTCACAGTATGGAATTGTTTAAAAAGGACTAAAAGCGTACAGTGCTCCATCACTGGTCTGTGGATGACTGTGTACGAAAGACTTTAACTCGCTTCTTTACCAAGTGGATCTGTTTCGGCGGAGGCTCCACCGTCACAGTCACAGGTAGCCATAGTGAGGACGAGGTTATTAGATTTGGATGGTACGTAGGGATAGTTACCATATGAGAATCTCACCAGACAGCAGGACTTCTGACCAACAGTTCACCTTCACAACCTTAGTATTAAAGCGGTTACCTCTCATTAATGTTAGTGGAGAAGCATAAAAACGGATTGTCTAAGATCTTTTCCGTTTTGCCTTAAAATGAAGAGATGAGAAGGTGAATGCTTAGCCCTCCATTGAGGCCACCTTATTAAGAGTTCTTTTCGCGGTAGATGTAGCCTCGCACCACCAAATTTACCATTGGTCAATGGGCCTGCCTACAGATCTGGAAGTTAATCCAACATCTACTTCGTCGTTCTCCAGTACAACCGATCTGTTTGCCGCACGATTTGATGCACATAATCCACCAAAATTGAGGGCAAGAGGGGCGACAAGGGAGTGTGGGAGAGCGAATGCACCCCAGGGTGTTGTAAATGATTTACGATGCGTCTACACGGTCTGCCTGCAGGATACGACAGGGATAAAAGACGAGAAGGGAGTCCAAGGCATTCTGCCTCCCTCTAATATCTCCTAAGCACTACAAACAAGAAATTTAGGCTATTATACAAACACCGTCTGTTGTCTAGCAAGTAGACTTAAAAGGCGTTTCTAATGCGCGACATTGGATCCAACAGAGGAGCGATTGCTTGAATCAGTGCATGCAATTCAGGTAGCAGAATTGTCACCGACACCGACACCGCGATTGTCGTGCGTGGCAGCTTTTCTAAAGCCATTCAAAGAAACTTTCCCTTTTCTTATTTCCATGGAGGAATAGATTAACTGATCAAATGTTTCTGCTCTTCGTGGAGGTATTTTGCTCTCCTGCCCAGAGAATTCTAAAGAGAGGGAAAGAGAGAGGGAGAAGGAGATAGTGATCAAATCGAGGACGTCGACCGATCATTCCTGGGGTGAAAGAACTATCCTCTCACTTTTAAATCTTTCTTTTCTCCTCGCCGATTCGATCGTCTTAAGGTGTTGAGGAGGTGAAGTATACGCCATCGGTGGGCCGAATCCTTGCTCTAGCTTCTCGACTGCTCTGCCTCACGAGAAGTCGTCTTGGAGGTGAAGGTGAAAGGAGCGCTCACATCACCACCCACTCCTTCGCTTCCACAACTCCCTCACCCGCCTCTGTGGTCAGTGTTCCACAGTCGCGACCACCAGAAACGCCATCGAGGGTTGAAGGTGTCACTAAAGTACCCGTTACTGCTGCTGTTGTCGAAGCGTCGCCTGTGGAACCAAAGGACGTCGGCGAGGAGGTGCGTCATTATCGACTTGTTTGAGCTACATGCACGGTTAGTTGACTTTTCTAATTGGCCTTTCATGTTGGTGGTCTTTTGCTCCGCTGCCCCTTAAAGCAGACGCTTGTTCCATGAACATAAGAAAATAAATCTCATGGGCGCTACTTTTTCCTGAGAATAAGTCGGATTGGAAACACTGGAAAGCTGAGAAAGCTAAGCTTGGAGGAAACGCTGGCAAAAACCCACCAGCGTGTTTTGTCCTGTATCAAGCAAATCGTTTCTCGGCGCAAAGTACTCCAGCAGGTTTTCACCAAAAAAAACTAAATTTAGGGGAAAGAGGGAATATTATTTTAGGAAAAATGTCATATACGACAACTTATATTAAGTAATGTCATCAAAACTGGACTTTTACGATGAAGGGGGATGGTCAATTCCATGATAAAACTTTCAGGAGTACTTTATTTTTATTGGTTGTTCGATGATTGGTGGATGTGGTGGCCAATCAGAGATTAGGTGAGGTCGTCACACACCAAACTCCCAAGTACAAGGTGAAGACATGCTTCTAGGTTCGGGAAGGAGGTGAAATTAATCAATCAGTGATGCCAAAACCCCTTTCTTTCCCCACCTCTTCTCATCCACCGAGTTATCACCGAAAATGCGAGAAGGCTTATTAGCATCGGTGAGGTCTCCTTCTTGGGACCAAGATTGCGATATAACCTGCTAAGAGTGTAAACTCTATGTAGTTAGAAACAGCTTTGAACACTTTTCTATTATGTTTTAACCTAGCTCCTGGAGATGATAAGAGACCACTACCTATCAATGGTATTGGACGAGGAAAGTTTTCTTAAGGATCAGAATATTCCACCCTTAGAAGAAATGACACGAGAAAATGTGACTGTTAAGAGATGATGATTTTTTCGTCAATTTACTTTCTATAACAATGTTTTTCGGCCTTGTAGAGTATTTTCAGAGGTAGTCTTCGCTTCAGTCTTCTTTGTAATGATTTCTAACAGATCCACCAACACGGAACTGACATCAATCCACTTCTAGCGCTTGGATTGATTAACCAAGCAACAGAATCACTTGGCTTTGGGTTCGTTTACTAGTTTGAGTTTATATAAAAATCTAGAGGCATGAAGGCATAGGGGGGAGTGGGGGCTGAGAGGCCACGGGCACCGAAAGATTCAGCTCATTCGGCAGTAATATCTGGGGAAAAGTAGATCGTAGTAATGCATCCGCCTCTAATCTGGTTACATCTTGTCCTTGAAGCTCATCCACACTGTAATTGATTCGCTGAAAATGAAAACTCTTTTATGAGGTGTATATCGTTACGTGGTAAATGGGTTGGGTGAACTGGATGCAGGTATTGCTTGAGCATTATGATCCAAGTAGAATCATGCAGGTCAGCCTGGCAATGGCCAACAACACACCTTCGGTGGCAGTGCTGGTGATGGTCGCAAGATCCCTGTCAGCTTTCAATCGACTTCCCTTATAGAACCATGACTCTCCAAAGGAGGAAACTGATGACTCTGATGGTGCGATGCATCCCCACATCCTTACCCGTTCCTACATTCGACGCTCTCATAGCCGATATCGAGCTGTTCATCGACGCCAAATGGAGGCGATGCTTCGTCGAACTGCATGGTTTCTTGGTTCAAATGCTACCACCGCCACCGCAGTTACAGCTGCCACCACCGCGACTGCCGACACCGCCCCTCGATTGGTCGTCACCTCAGCAGGTGTGCCGTACGCTCCTACTTCCACTCAATCGCTACTAGAGATCGGGTTGCCACTGGACCTCGAGGAGCAGCGGCACCAACTTCAGCAATTGCCGCATTCCCCTGAAGGTCTGGCGGTACCCTTCTACCTCAGTCCACTGCCTCGCATCAGTGTGACAAGCATTCGCAGTGCACCAACCTGCCAAGAATCACCTGCCACTCCCTGTCAAGTAGATTCAGGGGAGGAGGGAGAAGAAGGGGAGGAGATGATTGTGGAAGAACAATCGAGGAGCATTCCACGGCCTAAGTGATGCTGCTTTGTCTCCATTTCTCGTTTGTATGTACGCGTGTTTCCAGCTAGGTTCTTGAAATTTTCTTCTTCGCTCTGCAAATCTCTCTGTTTCTCTAAATAGCCTTATTTGCTTTTCTTGTTGTACGACTTGCCCCTTTCCCCGCCCCTTTTTCCTGCGACTTCGACTAATTTCGTTGACCCCTCCGGCTCCTCCCTCTCGTCCTCCTCCTCTTATTCTTTCTTTGGAGTATCGGCTAGGTGGACAATAAAAATGTTTTGCTTGGTGGGTCTTCCTTACCAAGAATTTGTCTAGTGAAGTTGCATGCCTTGGGAATGGAGAAACCTGAGGCTTTCTAAGAATTCCCACTGCATTTTTCTTATTTCACAAAGACCAATCAGGTATAGAAGGCAGCCCTTTGATTATTCTCCTATTCCTTGACAAGGTGCGCCACTGCAGCGCCACCCCCTGCACGCCAGCAGGTGAGAAACGAGCGAGCTGAAGTGTTGTGCCTAGACCGCAACGCCCTTCCACACATCGCTGATGCAACTGACTGAAAAATGTGGTGCCACATGCTAGGAGGAAGCTGTGTGTGGTCATAAAATGCCCTTTCCCACAAAGGGGTGAATTGCGTGTCCACATGGTCTCACGGTGCACTAAGCGGAATGGGAAACTCCGCCGAACGGCGGTAATTGTTGGTAGCTTCTCAAGGATAGCGCTCTATCTGCCTGCTAGTGGCTTGGATCCTGGCTCACAGCACGCGCTTTCACAGATTGAAACAGAACCATTTGAATAGCGCCCTTCACCGTAATCACTCTACCCTCTCTCGTCCCCTACGGTCAGACATCTGGCACTGAAGTTTGAGACTTTGCAAGGTAAAAAAACTGTTCCCCACCACACGCTATTGCATGACAGCATGTGACAATGATTGGCTCAAGCCCAACTTGTTTATATCAAACTTCGTCTCAAAGAAAGGTCAGTAAAGAGAGGATGCTTCTACTGGTACTCACCTTGGCATGTGGAAAAAAGGGAACATCATTAAGAGGCGGGAGTGTGTATAAAGAAGTCAAAAGAGCCTCTATCAGTATTAATCCTCATCCTCGTCATCGTCCACATCTGCGCTGTCAATGCCGTACTCCTTCATCTGCTCTAGATCAACTTTATCAACAGCATCACCACTCCTCAGATGCACAGGGTATCCCGAATCAAGTTTACCACTCAGCATATCCACAATATTCGGATGTGGCACAAAGCCGTTCGGCGGATTTCGACATTCGATAAACTCTTTCACAAAGGCCTCGGTACCTCTTGGATCGTGAGCGCCTCCCGAGGGCTTCTCCCAGAATCGCATCTGATTCTCGTTAATCTCTTTATTTAATCGAATCTCGGTCTCCAGCCACTGAGCTGTCGCCTCATCACAGAATTCTCGAAGGCCTTCACTCAGTCTTTTTGATTTCTCGAGATTGGAAGAGGGCTTCTGTGATGGCTTCTGCTTCAAAAAGACCACCTTACGTGCGGTGACAGGGTCGAGGAACTTTCGAATCGCTCGCCAGATGGACTGGAAAATGGATTTGTGGTTCACAATTACGGCGCTGCCGAGGCGTTCAGGATAGTAATTGGAGAAGACATTTGCCATCTTCTTGCCGAGGTTGGGGTTGCAGCACGGCAGTGACATACCTGTCATTTAAGACAGGTAAAATTAATGCCTTTCATTGGCAATTTAATTACTAAGTGTAACTCTCGTAAATCGTGCAAAATCAAAAAGCATCACAGAAGTATAGGTGGTACGTTAAAAAGGCAGCTATTCGGCATCCACAGCTGTCACCATTAGTACTTTGCTTGCCAATTAATTGACACTCAGTGGATGAGCTGAAACCTGCAGAGCCTCCGCCGCGACATGATGGTTCAATTAAGTTTAACAGTTTTTTGGCTAGAGAGGCTCCTGCTTTGATTGTGTGAAAGGTTTTGTTCTCGTGGCTACTTTCTGGCGGAGGTGAAGGGTTGAGCTCATGCTGAATCTCCTCCTGATTGACCAATATCATGCAGAGATGCACAGAAAAAGCATGCAAGCAGCATTGGTATCCAAGCTAAGACTGTGAACACCCTAAATGTACACCAAACAACATTAGCTGGGTTGCAATCAGGCACGCATATCCCGTATTCCATGCTAACCCATACCCCTCCGAGTTAAGGCCTTTGCAACCAGATTGCTAGAGCTGGAAACTGGAGGGAACAAAATCTGGCACATACGACCTTGTTTAAGCACATAATGTCAGATAGACCGAATTATTACAGTGAAGCGCAAAACTTGCCTGTACAGTCGATGATGAAGACGACCTGCGTAGTCGAATGCCTGAAGGAGCGGCGTGCATTTTCCAACATCTGGACGCAATGCAAGATGGTGTCTGCCGAGTGGTTTTTTGCGGCAAAGGCCTGCGCAAAACAGGCGTACAATATGGGGCGTCCGAACTTGTCGTGCCCAACTTGACGCTGAAATGGAATTGAGTAGGCTATGACTGCAGTTTATCAGGAAGAGCCTCACTGCAATTTGGGTGATTCACGGTAACTGAAAATGTGAATTTCTTACAAGCCTGTGACTTCGATCTTATAGCCATGGAACAATACCCATGGTTAAGATCAAATAAGTGTTAGTGGTGAGTTAAATCCATGTTCAAATTAAACTAAATCTATCGAGCTCCACTCCATTGGAAGCTTACCTTCTAGGAAAGTATTTTGGATATTTTACAGCACCCAGTTAATACTATATGAAAGGCTTCAACACAAAAGGAGACGCAAAATATGTTCTGTTAGTTAAAAGCAGAAGAAGCTGGCTGACTCGTTGAGTACCACCCACATCGTTACCAGATCGTATGCTTAATTTCGATGAGGTAGTATAAATTCTGACCTAAAAAAATTCATGAAGCAGTGGGGAAGGTTAAAAGGTAGAAGAGGATTAGCCTTCCCACGAGATTTGTTAACCTGAAGCCGGGGGAGGAGACTCGTATCCTCGATGCTTTATCTCCTTAGTAATATTAGCATTCAGGAGGTCTGTTAGACAAGAAAGACATAACGGCTTTGTTCTTTAATCGATTACCTGTCAAAATACTTAAAACCGAGTCGTTACCATCTGTTTACAATATGCTACTTAAAAGACAATAAGTAGAGCGGGTTCAAGGGTAATCATGAATGTCGGCAAAAGTGGTTGTCATTCAAAACAGCGTGTTGTTACATGACTTATCTTATTTTTTTATAGAATTTCACGATGTTATGAAGCATGGACCGGAGACAATGACAAGATGTTAAATCCAAAAAGGTTCCCAATGCGGCGATGTGTAGCTGTAAACTTGGGAGCGGGTGAATCGCCACCGACATCCCTTCCGATATGAAAACTTAGAAGGTCCGGTTGCACTTTTACTACTCAAGGGTAAAGCAAACGTGCTTCAGAAGTTTTCTCGATCATCTAAATGTTCACCTCTCATCTCTTATTAATTTTCTACTGAGAAGAGCTTTCAGTAGCCTCATTAAGCGGGAACTTGAAGCTGCTGCTTTAGGAGCGGTGAACAGTGACAAAGCAGGCGGCATTGTGATTGAAATTTCTGTGAATTTTACCATCTACCCCCTCTGTCAAACAATTGGATTCCTTTTAAAAATGTTTTTTGCTGCTTTTTACATAATTTTGGTGAGGACTTCGTTTGCATGGTGTTTAGCTTGTGCAAAAGTGAGTCACCTATTGCGCGATTGGCGGTGAGATCGAATTGCACAGATACTTTAAAAGTGATCTGCGATGAGGCGGCCCCACCCAATCTCCAAGTATTTGTGATGTGGCACCACTTTCTAGAATGCAAAAGGACTTAAAAACCGTGAAGTAATCAGACTTCACTGAGACCAAAATAGCTTGTAATATCGCTTCACTATTTGTCATTTACAACCGCCAACGCAAGAGGTCACAGACACCACATGGAAGACCTCAGGTCCACATCTCGGTAGTGGATGGGACGCGGGTAAAGTGAATAGGAGTTACCATGACCATGGAAATATTGATGAAAGTTGGTTGGAGAAACAGAAAAGCAGACATCTGGATGGATTAATGAGTCTGAAGACTACCTAATCTAGCTCGGAAGGAAGGCAGTACCGCACCTGCTTGGGAGCTACATTGTCACAGTTCATCAGAGATGCTCAGGAATTGCCAAAAATAAAAAAAGGTGGTATTGTGATGGCTCCAAGCTCACAGATGCTAACCGACCTGCATATTACCACCCAAGCCTCTTGTTACCATAGAAGTAGTGGTGCATGCCAAATGGCCTTGTCTCCAGGCGAGAATCCAAGCATTGGTTTGGCGTTAGCAGACAGGCGCATTGGTGAAGGAAGGAACTATTTTGGGGTGAATAGGCATGCTTTGGTCCCTTCCAGGGAACGTAAGGATCTCTGCTCGATCTACCAGTCAGTGACTTACAATGCAATGAAATCCTGGTTGATTATGACAGTAATGACAGTCAGCCTTGAGTGGTTGATATTCGCGTCTCCACTCCACCGCAGCTGCCAACATTTCAACCGCATCATCCAGTTTGTACTTCCTTGCACGTAGGAAGTCAGTCAAACTGGCAGACATAAAAAGAAAGGGGTAATTGGGTTCGAGTTTCCAAAGATTAAAAGGTTTTTCAACAATTTTGATTCTCTAGAAGCTTACATTAACTCATTGGTGAAGAAGTCAGGTTCATCGGGTAGGGGTTTGCATTTCTTCACCATAGCATCACGGAACCTGGTAAGCAATCGATGAAACTCTTCGGGGTCCGTAGTCTCCAAATTAGCACCCTTTCCAGAGGATTTCGAAGACGACATAATGAGCCTGAGGAGAGGGAGAAACAGAGGTATAGGAAGCTGTCAGCAATTTTGTTTCTACTCCCTACCAGCCCCAAAACCCTACCAGTTGACCACAGAGCACTCACGCTTCTGATTTTCGTGTTAAGTGGAGTGGAGTGAAGTAGCGCCTCACGCAATGGCTTCGTGAGAGTGCCATACTTGATGACCTTCACAAGAGCCAATAGCAATGCTGCAATCTGTCACCTATCGCCTTGCACTACTGACAGTGTAGAAAGCAGTGCCATGGCAACGCGAAGACGTGGGTGGATTTGAAGATCAAAGCTGGCTCAATGTGCAGTGGCGATAGATGGTAATGATGGTTTCAAGATGAAATGTTTCTTAAAAATACGAAAGCGCCAATGAAAATCGACCTATACACAGCCAACTAGCTGCTCCTAATTGGTCCCGAGTGGGCCAATCCCAGGTGCGTCTCGCGAAGACCGAAAAGTGGTGTGAGGTGTTGAGACGAATGTAGTGTGGGCACCATTGATCACCAACATTTTGGGATGACAGTTTTGATGGTTATAGAGCATGGGACGGGCTTATAACGTTTGCAGATACATCGCGCCTTAATTTGAGGCTAACTTTACTTCCACAGCACATGACATATTCTTGCGAAGTTTATTACATATCTGCTACAGATGTATCCGTGTCGGCCAGTCCGTGTTGAATCTGGCCTTGTGAACGACCCATCACTCCTTCTATTCGAGCCAATCTTACTTCCTATAGGTTGAGGGCGGGCTTAGGAATCAGTGTGTGGAAAACACCTCAAATGTTAAATCCTTCCCATCATAGAGTGAAGTAGGGGTACCTAAAGTCCAGCGACAACCAATTTCAATGCTGATACCTTTTGGCTCCCTGAAATGAAAAAGAAAAAGCAGCCAAAACGCTCAAGGGAGTTTGCTTATTTGGGATTGCATGTGATGGTTTGGAAACAGTCCCCATCGGAGTCTTGTCAGAGCCATATTGATGCAAATTTCAGTCCCACTCACAGGAAGGGCAGAACAACTTCTCATGGAGGAAGGGGTCGGGATTGCCAGAAGCCCTATTGACCGCTATTTTTGCGCTATCTTCTACTACCTTGGCTTCCTCTGCATCTTGCTGTTTTGCCTTCTCCTCCGCTTCATCCACAGCTTCGCCGCCAGAGAATTCCATTTCTGTATCTTCCTTAGTCATCTCCACCTCTTCCCCACCAACTTCTTCCTTCACTACGTCAGCTGTATCATCCGTCTCTTTTATTCCTTCCGCCTTGGTGTCTAGTTTAGCCACTTGCTCTCCTTCTTCCTCAATTTCTGATGCAACTTCTTTTTCTCCTTCCGCTCCGAATTCTAGGTCCACCTCCTCTCCTCCTTCCGCCTCAGTTTCTGGTGCAGTCGCTTTCCTCCCTTCCTCAATAATTTGAATTTCGGAATGCTCGTCTTTATCCTCCTCTTTTTCGAAATCGAGCTCGCCCTCAATTTTACCTTCTGTCATGGGTTTCTCCTCCTCGTGCGACTCCTCTTTTACGACTCTAGCTTTCATGAGAGCAAGCAGTATGAGGAAAATGAAAACACGCATTTTGGTGGTGGTGCTCCAATCAACTATTCCGCACACTTCACCTGCAAAGGGGTTTTATGTCCACGGCCTTGCTTACTTTTGCTCACTGTATCAGTTTAGCGGTGCACAAAACTCTGTTTGATTTGCGTCTTTAGTGATGCGATTTGCAAACAGCGATGAGTAAAACAACCCTCAGATAGGTGATTGGACGCAGAGGAGGGGTGTGCCAGTGCACTGATGCTTGGAAAGAAGAATTTTGGAATAGAATGACCAAAGAGATTCTAATTCATCATTTAAAAGTAAGCCGAGGCGATCGCATCACGCCTTAGACCGTATCAGGGTAGCAGCATCAAATCCACTGGCAATTGACACATCGGGGAGCGAATACTGAGGAGTTAAGAGACACCTGATGGCATGGAAGGGCCTGCTGACATAATACAAAGCTTAACGACACTGTCTCCTACTAACTTTGACTCCCACGCTGATGACAAGCTCCGTCCTTTCAGCTCCCCGGTCCAAGCGCCCCATCTCCACTCCAGTGTTGCCTCTGGAGCAATAGATCCAATCGGTGCACACGTTGTTAGGCAGCCAAAAAAGCAACAAGTAATATGGCACCTTCTGCGTTTATCTTATGGGCTTGCGCTTGCTTAACGTCAGCTTTAAAAGCTGGCAGAGGATCCTCAAAGATGTGCCAAATTAGTTCAAAACTCAGCTCACGCCATTTTTTCACTACCTCCGTAACCTTCTAGTGTCATCGGCATCCACATCAACACTGACACACTTAATTGTGTCATTACTGTCATTTTTGAGCAGAGCAACTTAGCAGAAAAGAGCCAATTATTAGTTTGGTTGTTGAAACACTGTGCCAGTGTTTCGCTACATGGCTGTCACTTTGTCAGGGTACATTACTACATTCCATGCCTCTATACTTAGCAGATGCCATCAAAAATTGAAAGGATTGGCTTCTTTTATATGTGGCACACCATTAAGGAGAAATTACTCGTTCCTCATAATATTTATCAATTGAAGATCTGCTCACGCTACGGTCCACAGCCCCAATTCTCTAGGTGATTCTTTGGAAAAGCGCCTGCGGAACATGAATCTACCAATTGCGCCAATTGAACCCAAAATTGCATTACATCAGGTGTTCACTGCCGAAAATACTGAAAAGGCTCCTAACCAGCCGGCATGTCCAACCTATGCACCGGAGATCCTCTACGTAAGCGACATTACTACTGAAAGGATGCAAGTAGCAACCACTCAACGTAGATCAGAGACCTAGAGCAATGATTAGCTACCAAATTATAGCATAGGGCGCCCAACTCCCATGTCACCGGTTTTTCCCAAAGCAAAGAGCTCTACGAGCTTTCTCTGGCTTACATTCTGATAACTGCTGAGAGCAGTTTGTTGCAAAGTTCCCAACAGAGCCGCGTGACTCACTTCAGCATTAACCCCTCCAAAATGATTGCAGACCGGACCTAGCCTGCCAACACCCATGCACTTGAAGCTTTGTTCTAAAAGCTACCACTAAAATTGATTGAAAAATGGTGACTGTCACCTGATGTAATTACCACTGCAGATTTGACAAAATCGCAAAAACACTTGAATATTTATTTTGAAAAAGTAAAATACAGCGGGCATGAGAGGGCTCAACGAAACACACGAAATCTTCGCCAACTACTCGGTTGCCGCTAGAAAAGAGAAAACAAAGATGAGGAGCGTTACTTCTTGAGCAAGAATCAAGGTGAATGCCTTCTGCCAGCCAATGGTAAAATGGTGACAAATGCAGAAATTCAAGCAACTAAGCGGTTTTGTTGCATGAAAATGCATGATTAAGTGTATCTTCTGACGAATGTGGGCACACAAATCGTCTGTAATTGCAGTCTAGGGTAGAGATTGTCACCCTGGAGTGTGAACACATGAATGTTATACATAAATTGAAACAGAGGGGCAGAAATTGCATTCCAACCAGCCGTGTGTGCATGCGTGTCGAGAGCTAGACAGTGATGCTGCTTTTAAAGCTTCAAGAGTTCAGTACTGTTGTTACAGATGCAGCTGGCTCTGAGTATTAAATCGCAGTTGTTGAAATAAATGCCGAATCCTCGATCCTCCAAAAGGACTAACGTAATATTTCCTTCGCATTTGCAACGCCTCATTAAGATCGTGAGCTAGAAAGCCACAAAATTTAGAAGGACTGGCTTCGTTTTGAAAAAACCGATGACGCCAGACTCACGGGATGTTCGGCAGCATGTCGCCCGAGAATAAGTTGTAGGACCTCCTGCTCTCGACGACTGCTGACAACAAGAGCGTTGGAGGCAGTGGGAGGAGAGGAGGAATTGTTGCAATGAAAGTGTCCCTCCAAACTCGTCTCCTCTTCGACTCCAGCGTCAGCAACCTCGGAAGCTACGGCGGCGGCACGATTGCTAGAGGATGAGTGTCCCGTGTGCCAGGAGAGCGCTCGACGCGGGCGCAATTTCTGTTTGATCACCTGGAAAGGATGGCCATCGTTTACTAGGTCGGTGAGTAATGAATAAAGGAAGGATTTCGCTTGTGCCCCAACGCTAAAATCCACACTTTCTGCTTAGTTTCCGCATAGATGCAGATGGTTGAAGTCAACAACGAAAGGTCGCGTGCTTCGCGAGGGTCAAATTGAGACTAACCAACCACTACAGTCAATGCTGACTGCAGTAGAGACAATGGCTGCGAGGATACAGTTGAATGCCAGCGGTAGATAGGCAGGTTGAGGGAGCGAACCTAACACTTCGACGTATTGCCAAAGAGGCGTCAAATTAGCGCTCTTCGGATATTGGACGAATATCCCAGGACAAACAAAACAATGACCTGAACCTTTTATTTCTGTTTCAGTGTCGGGACAGTTGCTGCCTTGCTTTTAACTCGGGTAAGCCGAACCGATTTGAGTGCACAATGCATGACGAAGACTGGTGAAATTAAACTCAGAAGACCAAACTATGACGTCTAAAGAAATGTCCTCGAAAGTGTGGCGAGGCGATCGAAATGCGGAAAGAGATCCACTAGATATACGGACAGCCAAAATTAAGCCAAAAAAGACAATGGCCGATCAAGTGATGCTCTAATTGACACTTAAAAAGCAATTGCAAACCTAGTAAAAGAGGCGGTTTAAACGCACCTCCTTGATCAACTGACGTCGAATGCGCATCTTCACCTCAAGAACAAAGTCAAGCCATGTCCAAAGGCGATTGTGGTATTCCAACATTGGAATGTTTAACTCGAAATTGGTCACGTCTGCCAAGTTCTTCTGTTTGTCTCCCTTTAAAAAAGAGGAAAAAATGGATTCACTTTTAATTAGTTCGTTGGCTTAGAGCTCCTCACCATTGGCCAACTGAGTCAACCAATAGCGCCGTGGTTGGAGGGAAATCAAAATACTGATACCAGACATAAAAAGGTTTTTAAGATTAAAGTGACATTTATTCTACTTATCATGCTTTCCACACACATGTAGTAGGCATTCTTTATCGGTTGATGACAAGTGGTTCCACTGAACCGCGTCGAGTTTCTCTGGAAGACCAATCAGAAGACAATCCAAACGCTTACCATAGGGTACTCATTAGTCCTTTCCGTCATTTACACCGATGTCCACTAGTACTTTTTAGCCCTATTCAGAGGCAATTCTACAGGGACAGTCTCATCCTCATGCCCGACAGGTATAGCCAAAGAGAAAAAATTGTGCCCCCAGCACATGCACACACACTCCTACTCCAAATATTTCTCAGCACATAAATGAGCTGAGTATCTTTGGAAAAATTGCAGAAAAGCAAACAGACCTTGTAGCTTAGCCGAATGGGAAAGCCAGGAATTTTGATGTAGAGAAAGACATGGTTTCTACGGGCACGTTCCTGTAGTGAAAAGTGGCAATATTAATAACTTTAAACCGGGTATAGGACAAAAAGTTTCTATGTTTAGGACTAAAAATTCACCCTCATCACATCGAGAGGAAGCAGCGAAAGCTCAGGACCAATACTGGAGACCACAGAGCCTCCGCGTTCAGCCCTTAACAAAAATAAGCAAAATAAACACTTTACTTAGAAGTATAAAGTAAAGAGTATTTTAAAATAGAAAAACGTACTGCTCCACAGATAGATTTGCTTCCGAAGTAGCCTCTTCAGAAGCATTTTCCTCTATGACTGCTTTAAATCGCTGTTGCTGCTGGTGGTGATGGTGATGACCGTAGTGCTTTCCTGAGTGGCTTAGCAGACGTCCACTCCAGTTCTTGAGATCCAGTCGGGAGATGATTCTACTTCCCTGCTTGTTACGACGTTTGAGTCGTGATTCCACGCCATCGTTGAGGTCCTCCGACGACGCAGTAAAATCAGCATTTACTGAAGTGGAGGGATCTATTGCATCAGCGTGTTCAACAGTGGAGGAGGAGGAGCCCTCTTCGTTACCACGTTCGGGGAAGAAAAACGGCATCAGCTGGTTGTAGAAAGCCTTGCTGACCTGTGCAGAATACGAATCTGTGTCAGCCATCATTGCTGACAGAGAATGAATAGAAGAGACATTTTTCCTTCTCACCTGGAGAACAAGAGGAGCGACGCTAATTTCCATCACCTCCTTGACGGAGATCCCACCAACCGGAGGCCGTTGAGTGCAGGCAACACGAATCATTGGTCCGCCAGTGTGATGATAACTGCTACTACAGTCCGGCAGCAATACCTCCTGTGGAAGCGGAAGCACAAGACAGCAATATTGTAAAGGAATGATGATCACTGAGATGGCCAATGCTTCCGAGGCTACGCGTCTCACTTTTCATATTCGATTAATTCAGAAAGCACAAAGGCCTTTGAAATGCTAACCTTGTAGAACGAGTTTGGAGCAAGACTGTGGACCCGCATCGATCCAAGCTGTAGCCAATGGGAGCCCGAGTCATCACGTCGGTGAGTGCGAGCGTAAAGGAAGCCACGCAGTTCCACATCTGCCAGCCCGATTTGCCCATCAGCCTCGGTCATGCGCCATCGCGCGTGCTCAAAACAGACCTCATCGCGCCGTACCACCTCTGCCTCGACCTCCGCTGCTACTGCTTCGGGAGAGGGTTCAGCTCCACTACTACCAACAGCTCCACTACCACCCACCGACGCACCCACAGCTGTTGCTGCTTCCACGGCTGTTGATGGTGTTGTAGAAATGGATGAACTTATTGGCGATGTTGAAACCTTAGACCTGCCCTCTGTGCTGCTGGTATTGCCTAGATAGTGGGCAAGAAATGAGGAAATGCGTAGAATGCTGATGAATTTTTTTGAAGAGACCCCATCAACAACTAATTTATTTGCATCACGCCTTGGCAAGACTGGCAACACAACGAGACATTTTCAAGATACCCCAAAGGGAATACGGAATAGAGCAAGCAGTACCCACCTCCCGTGGTGTCGGTACCGGCCCCAGCAACGCTCTGTCCGCCCTGCAACCGCTGCGACTGGACGTGTACCTTCTGAAAGTGAGCTATGCTCTGCGATAGCAACGAGTTCTTTTCCACGATACTCGCCTTCAGCTGGCCAATTCGCTCTTCGAAGGCCCTAAAGCGGACAAAAGTTCTATAAAATTGCCCCCAATGCAATGGTAAAAACAAGATCCAAGAGGGCATCATCATTTAAGAAAAAAGATAGATGGATTGAGGGAATGGATGATTAAGCAAATAGGAGAAAAAGCAACCCACAGAATTTGCTCCGCCTGTGCAGCGATCGCGGATGGTATACGAGGCGAAGCAGTGTTTATGACAGCAGAGGTAGGAGGAGATAAGCGTGACGTCGGAAGAAAAAGTTGTTTAGTAGATGTGCCAGCAGGAGAGGGATCAGTCTGAGCATCGCGGAGGGAGCGATCAAGGAGGCGCAGCGCAGCCCACAACTCGCGCTCATGCACGCGCTGGGAGTTCACAAGGCCACGCAATGTCTCTTGGTCACGCAAGATGGCCTGTCGCAGCTCCCGCTCACCCAACAAACTCAGACCCACGCGGTTGCGCTCAAATCGCTCCTATCAAATGAGGCAGCAGTGAAAATGCACATACCCTCAAATAGCCCTCTTGCGATGGACAAATCTAGTAATAAGTAGGTATTAACATTTCTTGAAAGCAATTGTGATCCTTTTCCAATCCCTATAATGCCCTGTGGAAGCACTTGAGGGTCTAAAACCGCTCTCCTGCGTTTGAGTACCATCTTACAACGACTGAACTCCTCAGCAGTAGTCTTACTGTCCACAATTCTTGCAGCTTAAACCATTGGTAGTTGCGTATTGAGGTGGTTTGAAAGTCCTCAAGGCTTGTGTTAGTCTTCAGTCGGTGAGCTGATTCTCAATTTTAGAAAAAGCGATTCAAGTGGGCAGATACAGCAAGACAAGATCCATCAAGATTTACCTTTTGTTGAGGTTCCACATAGAGGAGAAGGTTGTTGACAATATCAAAGACCATGCTATATTGCAGCTGAAGGAGAAGAGAAGAAGGTGTTGATCCCCCTGACTAAAAATGTCCACACTTCTAGTAGATTCAACCTAGCCAACATATAAGTGATTCTGCGTTTCACTTGCAGGACCTATTATGTAGCAGCTGGCTAGTGCGCAAGAACAAAAGTCACTGGCCAGAAGTAGTTTACAAAATTGATTTCGAGATTTACTTATTGGCAATCTGTAAACCTCCCCGTGGTTGTCTTTATCGCCTTTGTCATTGCATCTGGAAACTCAGCACCAGTCTGACACCCAGGAAGGACCAAATCCTCCACCAATTGGCTTCACTGATTGAACACATCGCACGTCATACTCAAGGTGTAGAATAATTAAAAAGCTTCTTCACATATCCTATTACAATACTATCCCCGCAGCAGCACACCGTGACTCTAAATGTAGCTTTCGGGATGGAAGATGAGTAGAAACAACGATTTTTGTCTAGTCCTAAGTGAATGTGAATACTTACCGAATTGGTGCAGAGGTTGAGAGTTCTGTGAAGTAGAGTAAAGGTGTCAGCACCCTCCTGACTCTGAAGAACCTTCAAATCGTCCTCAGTTGGAGGCTATAGAACCAAGAAGCAACACGACATCCAACAATGCATCAGGGAAAGAGCCAATGCCAGGCAAACAGACAGGCCCAGCAAAAGCCGTAGGAGCCAGATTGACTAAACCATCGCACAAATCCAGTGGCAACGGTCAACCTGATATGCATAGTGAAAACTATGCTACTTGAATCAGGCCCGATTTATAGGTAGCTGATTCGGGGTCTGGAGCAAGGTAAGAAGATGGACGCCAAGCGGACGAGATGAACAAAAGCAAGAAAATAGAAGCACTGTCTGAATAAAATTACGTCTACGCAAAGTAGATCAAGCTGTAGACACATCATAAGACAATGCTACTTAAATTGGTTGACTGATCTATAAGTAGGATATATATTGACGAATGAAAGCTAATCAGAAATAAAGATAGCAGATAGATCCAAGGATAACTGTAAGAAAAGTAATTACGCAGAGTTCTCGCGGAGAAAGCGACAGGAGCGTCATGAAGCCATACTACCTAGATCAATTTATAAGCAGTTCACGGGTGTCTGCCAAAAGTCAACCACAGACGCATATAAAGAGAAACCAAAATAAAATTCCCGACGACGAGCTTCAACTTCACAATAAGAAGTGCTTACCAGTGGGGGAACGAATTGGCCAGGGGGTAGGCTAGTCGGAACTAGCGGTGCATAGGTGACATAGACGAACTGACAGGCACAGCGCGAGACCATGCGTTGGAGTTGGATGGCAGTAACAGTGGAGCTAGTGGCGGAGGGTACAGCGCTGACAGTGCCACCAACTGCATGGCCGGATCCCACCACTTCGGGGCGACCGGACAGCGCATCCTGACCGAAATCTGTTCCCAGGCGCAACCAGTCACGAACATCGGGGGGTGACAACCACTGATCCGGTGTGGAAGCCTCAAGCTATAGTGAGAGGAAGAGAGAACAGAGGTTATCCACTTGGGTGGGCTACTATTGATTAAAGTTGCAAGTATTTCAACAGTTCAACCTTGTCACTACTTTATCACTCAGTCCATGCAGCTGGACAGTTCCATTTCATGCTATTAATAGGGGTGTGTTGAAAGCCGCCCCGGCGCTACAAATCACTTTAAAAATAACCAAATTAGGAGTGGTCATACTCCTTTCTTTACGTGTGAGTAACTAATCGAGGGCAGTAGTCATCTACTCCCCTGTAAGTAGATTAATGGCAGAGACACTTCGCCTTCCACTGATTCAGAGCTATCACGACATTTCCTTTTCCAAATGTCACAAGCAGATGCAAATTCTTTCCTACCGATGCAATTTATCCTTCGCCACAGAAACTTTTTTGTCAAAAAAAGTTGTCGGTGTAGACTCAGCGCGAACCCTGCAAACCCTGTGCACAAGGTTCCATTAATCAGGAGGCACATAACACCTGGGGATTGCTCAGGACCGACTTCAAGAGCGACTTACACCTCTGCCACTGACGGTAGCGTAGTACTGCATGCACTCCATCTGACCGATGAGGCTGGACTTGGAGAGGAGACGAGCATCGCGCCAGACAGGTGGGTGCTCAACCGAGTCCAATCGCGCCTTCGCCGCTGAGACGATGACGTAGCCTGCACATTCGCTCGGTTTCAACATCACCTGAGCAGAAAAGTGAAAGACGCTAGAATTACGATTAAGGTGCTTCCGATGACAATCTTCCCCAATTGTCATAACGTTTAATTATTAATTAAGAATCGACAAAGAGCTCTCCTCTTTTGAGAAACAAGCTAAGCGTATGATTCATAGGGTTCACTATAATTTAATGATACCAGCATCTGCCAGAGCAAGCATCTTTTCAAAGACCATTAAGAGATGAAATACCAACGAACCTGACAGTTGCTAAGTTCAATGTGCCACTGGCGCGAGAGAACGGGACTGGAGGTGCACAGCGAGAGGCCTTGAAGTTGATCCAACACATCCGGCTGCTTAGGCTCCTGGTGGTTTGGAGACAAAGTTTAGAAGAATATACACTACTTATGCGAGAGCGTGAGTGGTGTAAGCGGTTCTAAGGTTGTTGGGAGAATCACAATGATAAAAATGATGCAAATTACATAGGTCTCTTTGGCTGCACGGTTGGTAATTACCCAGGATGACATTTTTCATCCCTTCATCCCTTCTCATGGTTGGACCTTCGGCCCGTTTTACTACGGTTACACTAGTGGTGAGCTTTAAAATTGTCTAGGCAAAAACTTCTCCGTGGGTTAAGGGATAAAAACGATTAAATGGGGTTAAAAGTGAAATACTAAGTAGATTTATGAGAAAATCTGCAATGTCGAAAATCAAGCCACCAGTACTGCATGGGAATTTACCCAATCCCCAAGCCCATTTGTTTCCTTGCCACGCTTGGGCAGGGAATTTCATAAAAGCTAATGCTACTTAGAACGAAAATGAGTAGCTCGTGCGGTTTTAAAAAGCAAACCTGCAATAACAATAGTGGCTTTGACATATGCATTTGCTTCATGGAGGAGAGCCACACATGCATCGAATTCACCTCATACAACTGTGTAATAAGCTTCGCATTATCCCAGTGGTGTGCACATATGAAAAGGGAAAATTGGGACGCTACGATATCACCCAACCTACTTCTTCGCAATAGGCGTAGAACTTCGCTGTCTCCGCCTCCTTCACCAGTTTGGCTAGCATCGGCACCTCCGACCAGGTGTCAGGCCCCTCAGCATTCGTGCACGAGGTTGTAGAGGAATGCTCATTCGCCTTCCCCTCCTCCGTCAAAGTGGCCGCATCGACACACGCTGAGGTCTTTGACAGTTCCGCGTCATTGTCACGGGAGGATATCGACGCTCCATCGCCTTCGTTACGAGATCGCGATAAGTTGAGCGGTGGAACACTGAATAATATTCCATAAAATCAGTTTTGCTAAAAGTTTACGAGTGAGTAAGGCGTCTTAACTATTGCTAACGCACGTGGAACCATTTGCGATGTCAAGAGAGATGCCCTTGAGTGCTTGGGCTGAGAGGTTCTTTTTGAGCATTTGTGCGTGGTTGTACATGTGCATCATGGTGTACACGAGATTACGATTAGTCTCATTCCATCGCATCTTAGGGTTCTCCACCACCACGCGATGAACGGGTTCCAGCTGTGTAAAGAACAAGTGATATCATAGATAAAAACAAACTTGACTGGTAGCCTATAAGGTGTCACAGTTTGATAAGCTTACATCCTCATGTGACAGCTGGATTTTTGGGGTGTGACGGCGTTCGACAGAAGCCGAAGAAGAGTCTTCATTTACAAAACTTGCGTCCTCAGTTTCCACATGTCCGGTGTCTTCATTGGATTCGTTGTTAAAACCTTCTAGACCGGGAATTTGAACCCGCACTGGTTGGACTGGCAGATCAAACTGGCTTTTAAGTTCTCGTTCAAAATGAATGGATGAGAAGATTAGCAACTCGGAGTTGGGTGGAAATGAGGCAATAAGGTTGTCTCGGTCAGCTGAACTCTGTAAGGAATGAGTGTAAGGCTACTTCCAATGTCTTCTTAAAGATTAAGCTGGAAACCAGATTTGCGAGACCGCTATCCTGCAGAACGTAATTGGCATTTGAAATGCGCTTGCAGAAGGACACAATTCCAACCAGGTTTACAACTGGAAAGAAATCTACGAAATACAACTGCCAAGTTCAGATGACCTTCCGTGGGGACTAAACGCATTTTCCAATGCTTTGTAAGCAATGCCACTGCGTTTCAATGATGCCATGATTGCTAATACAAAAAAGCGTCTAAAATAATTTGTCCAAAATAAATTTAAAAGGGAAACGAAATTTGTACCGAAGTTGCTGGACTGCCAACTCTTGTGACCATGCCTAAGACAGCTATTTTCAGACTCGTACTCCTTACGATTTCTTCACGAATAATACGGGAGCTAAAAAAGCATGGAAGTCGCTACTTAAATCCGTGAGTGAGTAGCACACCTTCAATAGTCGAAAGAACTACAAATGACAGTGTACCACAAACAAAAAATGGGAAAATCTCCAGCAATTTCGAGTGATATCGAAGAAATTAAACCTACTCACCCCGTCATCACGCGATATTAGGTGTAACGCAGTTCTATCCGGTCGATCCAAGAGCCACGCACGGCAGTTGAGAAGCCTCGCATCGACTCTTTGAAGACTCCATTGTGGTGCAATACGCCTTTGTGGATTGCGAGGGGGCAGAACAAAGACTACAGCACCCGCTGATGTTCGAGCCTCTCTCTCACCTTCAACATGGACACCGAAGGTGGCGTGAAGATCCAACGCGCCACTGCACGCGTGAACACCGAGACGTTTGTTGTAGGAGACCCAGTATGTTACCTCCAGGCAAGGTATTCGAACTGACACCTCAAGCGACCTACAGACGAAGTGTACTACAGTAATTATTTGTAATTTATCTGAGTGGGTTGCATAGGTAAAAAAGAGGTGGGTGATTAATCACTGTCAGCGTTTTTGGAACAAGACTCACTGAAGCAGTTGCCCGAAGAGAGGCTTCCGTGGACAAATGCGATTAAAAATAGCCCCGCGACGAATTGGACGCGAGATTCGGGAGAGGCACATCTTGAGACGATCAAAGAGCTTCAACAAGTTGGTGTAGATAAAACACCGTGGAGTTTGAATAGTAGAGACGTCACCAACACTGAAGACAAAACCTAACAGGAGGCGGTTTCCACGGAAGGATGCGTAGGAGTCGTGAGCCTAAAGAGGAACAAAAAGGGTTCCAAAAAATCATGATTTTTTAGCAGAAGATTAGGTAATTTGATTCCACTGTGGAGCTATGGCGCAGGGGTAGCAAGGCTGAAGCATGGTAGAAAAATGGCCCTGAAGATTTTCAGCATTCACGCTAAGGCAGCAATTGTGCCTTTAATAAAATTAATCAAGTAGACAGTAAGTTCAAATTTAGCTTAGGTATTTTCTAAAAGGGCTCAGTGACTGTGTCACGCATGTGACGTTCCACTTTTTCCATCGGCATCACTTCGGTTTCTGTTTATGGGAAGAAGTTGAAGTTTCCAGATTGGTGGAATAGTTGGGGATATCCTATAACACGTGGTTGTGGATAGTAGACGATCTGCCTGTAGGGTAGACTTTAATGGCAGCCGCTTGGGTCAGGCAAAGCAGTAGGAACGAGTAAGACGTACCCTTCGTGTTTGCCACGCTCATATATTCTTCATAACTCAAACAATGGCGATTGCGCCAATGAAGGAATATGTGTTGCCAAACCCCAGCATGACACGACTGCTTCTTCCAAGGTATATTTAAGTACGTTTCCGAGCTGAGAAGACTACCAATTATTGACCTTCACAGCACATTCAGGAGAGCTTGAAGTTTCGTCCGATCATCCAATCACAACTTCAGTTCTCTTTTTCATAAGTAGTTGGTGAGTTTCTCATCAGTAAAGGTTATACGCCTAAATCATTTTTTAAGTATCTGAAGACTTTGGACCAACGAGCACCATTTTATGGTTAAACAGGCTCGACAACTAGATTCTCATCTGACAGGTTCATTTTAACCAAGAAAATGAGGAAAAGTTTTATCGAGTGGAGGTAAATATGCTACTCACAAGTTCATCAGCGCCCAATCGTTCGCCGTTGACTACCATAACCGAATGGTGATCAAATTGATTGCCGAAGGAGAGCCAATCCATGGAAACCCTTTAGAGGAGACGTGGAGTCAAAACACAGCATGGGATTGTGGTCGCAGTTTGCAATTTGGTTAGCATATATTACCAATACCGACAACTACTTAAATAAAATAAGTAAAATGGCACAGACCCTACAAATAGAGAAAATTTCCTCTTTACTACTCACAGGAGGGTAAAAGATACCGGGGCCGAGCAGGAGAAGCAAGGGATTGAGATTAATATTAAAAAATGATCTAATTCCTTACTCAAAATTGAGGCCAGGTATTTGTAAGACGTGACACACTCCATCGTACTTCGAGGTTGTTTGAAAAAACAAATCCAGGTCGCCATTCACAAAGATGTGACCTAGATTCGGGAGTACAAGTGTACAAAAAGTTTGAAAGGTTATAGGGCGGTGTCTAAGTTCTTCAGCTAACGCAAATCTACTCCAACCTTTTAAGGGCACTAAAGTAAAGCTGTACAGTAAAAGGCTGACTAACCTGGAATCCAGTGGAATGTGCAATTGGTCCACTGGCAAGTAAGAAACTCGTGAGCGTTGTAGGGATCCAGACTAGTTGAATAGAGCCAAGAGAAGCGTGCACATGTGAATCCAAGGCGGCCATGATAGTTGAGACGCACCCGGTCCCACCAGCCTAGCGGTGGTGTAGAGGGATCCACCGAGGCCCGTCGGATGTCATCAAGACGAAGGTTTAACCATGCGAGGGTGGGCTCCCAGTTGGAGCCGTAGCATAAAGACATCTCCTTGACATCTGATGGTGGTTTCGGAAATGCGAAACCAACGTTAAAATGGTTCACAATCGCGGAAGACGAGTGGATAAACCCAGCATGGATTTAGGGTTAACGAATGAATAGAGAAAACCAAGAAAAGCACTGTAGTCAAGTAGATCCGCATTCAACACGGAACCAATTAATCAATGGATTTGAGACAGGCGAAAGGAGAGACTTGGGTGGATGAAAGGCCTAATTAACGACTGTACGGACACTGGATGAACGAATTGACAGTCCTAAGATGAATAGATGAATTAAAGCATCAAAGCTTACCTGCTCATCAAGCTACGGATACAGATAAAAGAAAATACCCCCAAATTAGCTAGCACTCATTGAAGGACCTACCAGCGAACAATTCGTAGAAAAACTTCGTCGGTGAGACGTAGCGCACAACATTGATGCTAGATGGTTGCCAGGGGGCACCCAGATCCACCTTACAGTCCCGTTGATGCATTGGGTCCATAGAACGTCGCGTTGCAATCGCGAAGGATCCCGTCAAAGTTAGTTTGGTGATGTCTACTAAGGGCTTCGAGTAGTCTCGCAGTTGCCACTGGAAACGACTCACCACGACGTGTACGCGGCGGCAGCAGAGTTGGCTGAAGTCGGAGGGCTGAAGGTTGTTCCAGGGACTAGAGATATTTAATGAAAAGTTTGGTGGTTTGTGATCCTGAACTCAAGCTAACCCAGTGCCGGCGGCATGTCACCTTAGCGGCACTGCAAGAGATGGATAAGCAAGCAGAGGCAAGCAAAGTATTTCAATAGGTAGGTAAGGGTAGCAGGAATTGTAAAGGGGAAAAAAGCACTTCAGGTGTTTTAAATTTGTTAGAAGCAGAGTTTGCCCCCCAAAGTACTAAACTTTCCAGCCACTATACAACAAATAAGAATACAATTCTTACCTGACATCGTCAAGTCTTTGGATCTCCTCGATCACCTTTTGTGGCGATATGTAGGCACCGTCAGCGAGGATGCTCAAGCAAGCAGCCTCCATACTCCAAGTGAAGAGATCATCGGCCATAGTGTAGCCTGAATAGAAGCGGCGAATGCGTGCAATGTATTCAGCGGCACGTTGGAATTCTAACTGCTCCAAGCAGGTCTGCAGCTCCACTGCCGCTGCACCCGACGACGAAGGTTGTGTTACATCGCGAGACCGGCGACTTCGCTCCAGCTGGGAGGTTAGTGCAGCGACACGTTTCTGTTGCTCAATGCTCTCGTCCATCAGAACCTGGAATGGCAGAGAGTTTAATGAGTGGGGCTCTTGACCCCAGTACGATACGAACTTCATCTTGGTAGCATGAAGTCCCACTCATACAAATTCTAGGCTCTCAGCTTGCAAGTTCCCCCACAGTTCGAAAATGGGCATCAGGGCACTCTTCTAATACCGTCCTCAAGAATACCTGGAGCGTTGAAATTATGGTGTGTCTTCGCTATTTAAATAACCAATTAAGTAGCAGTTTCAAAACATGGGCGTTAAATTGGTGACAGGCGCAAGCGAAACCACCTCAGAAGAAAAACACTTCCACTTTTCAGTATTTGAGTGCCAACACAAAGCGCTACAACAAAAGGTTTCCTCAAACCGTGTCCGCGTTACATATTAATCGGTGAACGTGTCAAAGGCGTTCACAACGAAAGTCCCACCCAGAAGAGGAGCCAAGCAATGGGTAAGGGGGTCTTAACATGACTTACCATGAAATCATCACTGAGTTTGCATTCAAATGGATCGTCCTTAATTTCCAGAGTGAATTTCTAGACAAGAAGAAGAAAAACTGAGCACATGACTTGTTTGCATATTGTTGGAGCAGTTGCATCGATGCAGAGGCCTATTTAAAAAAATCCGGTCCTAAAATTAAAAAATTTATTTGTGTACTAACGTAAGACGATGAATTTCACGATTGAACTGTTGGGCCAAGTCATTTTACACAGAACGCTCTTGATTTTCTAGAGCTTACAAAAAGAACTTTTGATGCGGAAAGTAGAGTGTTTTGACAAGAAGTGGTAAATGGAGCGTTATCATACGAAATTACAGGAAAGTTGCCTGATGGCTAGAGCGATATTTTTGCCCTTTAGCGCTCCATGTTTGACAGCCTATGTCAGTCATGAAGCAACAAAATAAGACTGCGGCTAATGAGAAGGTGAGGTGGCAACTATTACCTGCGGAAACATTATAGTCGGGAGGGATACACGAAGAAAAAAAGGCGCCCAGTGGCCTGAACACAAATAAACTAAGGACTCCGTCGTATAACAAAAGGCTGAAAGTAATCTACATGGGGGTGGCGTCGAAGTGTCAAGAAGAAAAAACAGCTTCCAGATTTGAGAAGGAAAGCGAGAGATGTTGAGTGATGCCTAGAGAGCGTGTAAATTTTCATGTCAAATTTCTTTATGTGAATCAAACATTTAATATTTACTGGCCAAAGATGCCAATGTGAAAAGCTGGTCGCAGGAAAAGCAGCTTCGCCGGCAGAACAGGAGGAATTGACCAAAAAAGGCGACTAATGTATTGCATACCTTGACACGGAACACAAGATCACAGGGTAGCCTTAGGGAAGGCGAACTCTTCGAAGGCGCTGCCATCTCTGCTTCATCCTCCATTGTTTTCACCTCGGCAAAGAATGGCGAATGGACGGATCCTGCGTACTTAATGGCTCGTCTAACGTTGAGAAACTGACACGTAGAAAGAGTATAAAGGGTCAATACAAAACATACCCAAGAAGGCAATTCACGATGGGATTGCATTCATAGATGTAAGTACTACAGAAGGGATTCCAATAATGAATGGGTGCGTTCTCAAGAACTCTACATGGCTAGCAAATATAGTGGATGGCTAACCGTACTCCCGTATTCAATAACCCCACAGACTGGCTAAGAATGTTGTGGCTCAATGAATCGCCCATCTACAGCCGGTTGGCTCTGTCGCTCCTCGCATTGGCGGTCAAAGGAATATCCACGCCGACACATTTAGCGATCAGTGAAAACAATGCCCAATCCCAAGTCAGGGAATACTGGTGAATCAAAAATAGGCCATGAAGGATAATTCAGCCCACACCACCACACAGTCATCAATTATGTGGAATTCACTGGCATTCAACCAATTAAACTGTAATTATCCTCGGGCCATAAACATCCTGCGCCTATCTAACTATTTTAGACTCAACTAATCCGCTTGAGACAGATGGTTCGATACTACTGCACCTATTTCAAGCAGCTAAAGAATGCAATACAGGTACCACATATGCGTTACTATGACACCGAAAGGGCACAATAAAAGGCTTTGAAATGGTCTGGAAAACATTCAAAGGGGTAAGTTATTCACGGACCCAACTTCTTGTTAGGATTAAATTGACGCTGAAAAGGTGACAAGGTCGAAGGAAACTTGGACCGATTGAAACTCTCGACCCATGTCATACGCCCCCTTTCACATCTGCGCAGTGGCAAAATTGAGGTGACTTTACCGCACCGTAAAGTATGGTCTTTTATGCTACTCGTAGCGAGTGATATTAGTAGTATGTTGAGGACCATAACTCACCTCGTCAAAACAGGCAAAAAAGTTGTAGTTGAAGGGGAACGTGAGGCGCATGCTTTCGGTTTGAAGTTCTCTGGAAAAAAATAGGAGAAAGAAATTATCAGAACCACCATTCTCATCTTATCCTTACAACGCTGATCCACCAATTACTCACTTCAACATGAGCATGGATGAAAAGGCAAACACAAACCCAACACTTACTTCCTGATTTTCAGAAAAAAAATAAACAAAGGCTGAAACATCCATTAAAACTTCGCAATGTAGCATGGTAATCCATGCTGTTAGGGCGTTACTTGTTTCATCCAATCCAAGTAGCTCACATAAGCCCCCGGAACTACTTGTACACATTAATAAGAGACCTGTTTCCCTGGCAGAGAGTCGATAACAAGAGAGGGAGGAGTCGTACCATTACCACTTACCTCCACCTCGACTTTACATTATTGCATAAATGTTGCACCACAAAGGCCTGCCTTTTGGACTGGCACCTTCAAAGAGCGCGTTATTCAAGGCTGTAAGGTAAACAGTTTCTCACTACCGGGGTCCATCTTAGAGGAAAATTGATCCTCATAGCCGCCAGGGATGCAATGTTATTCGCATATACAATCAACCAGGTCAATAAGTGCTTAAAACCCAGCTGATTCGCCTGGAAGACTCGATTCAATGTGGTGGGTGGATTTCAATAAATTGGTAAAAAAAAGGCATTCGTATGCTTGTGAAGCGAAGAATTAGGCAAGAAAACTGGAGCGTCACATATGTGTGACATCGGGGAGCGAACACGTTAACGATTCTATAAGCAGTACTGGTTTGAGTGACGCTGTGTGCAGGGGATTTGGTTTAAGGAGGCAAATTTAACCAATTAAATCAAACAGTCAAGTGAGAGGTATGGAGCCGAGATCTCAATAAGCTTGCAGCAAAGCCACCTATCCACCCATCCGAAGCCATTCCGAGGTGGCATGATCTTGAATGTAACAAAAGTGAGCAGCCCTGCCGCAAGGATAGGCAATTCAGCCTAGGGAGAAAGGGACAATAATCTCCCTGATGCCAACTTTTACCGCCCACAAAGGTCTTGGAGGCGGCTTCACACCACTCGTGTCGCTACTTCCACCAGTAGAGAATGGAATGCTTTGTGTTCCATCAAATATCACCTTCTAGTCACCCATTCGGTTAAATCTGCCCGTGTTTAGCTGGATCGCCTTGAGAAGTTTTAAAACCATTAAAAAAGTATTGCTAATTCGAAGTCCATCGATTCCAGATGGCTAGTTGATGTGACATCCCAACAGCCCTGGGAACAGCATATTTTCGAGTTCAAGCCTCAACTACCATTGGTCACGTGGAGTATTTTCAGAAAGAGCCAACTCAAGGGGTCTAACAACAACCAACCACGGCACAAAATCCGATTTATTATTGTGTCACACGAGTAGACACACTGATTTGCATAAAATGAGAGAAACAACACACAAGGCTGTAAAAAATGAAGACAAGTTTCAATGCGCTTAGGGTCGTATGTACGCGAGGGTTCAATTACCCCACCTGGACGCGGCGTCACACACACCTGCGTCAGCTGCCCTTCATCCCAATTGTCTACCCACGGATTTGACCAAATCATGCACCACAAACAGACCGATGATGCCTAAAGCAGCAAGATGGATTCTGAATGCCCTCCATCCAGGGCAATGAGCAATGAAGCACGGGCTGCAGTGGCATATTCACCCTTGAGGAACCTTCACAGCAAGCAGTGCATACATGCATAAGAACTTGGTGATAACCATCTGTTAGGCACTGATACCGCTGATGTAAAATAAAATAATTTACTAAACATTTATTTATATGGAAGTTAACCCAAACTTATTTCCGATGAGGTCTGCCAGGCCGCAAAGGGTTTTATAAGGAATCCCCCAATCGTTCAACGTTAATGTCCTTGTACTTGTGCCTCCACTTAGTTCACCTGATTGGTTAGTTCAGTAGTGCGCCAATAATCACTAGGATACAAACTTTAATTAATATAATGTCCATGGGCGAGGAGGTAAGCATCCCATATCTCCAGGATTCTAGGTGATGCCCAGGGCGTAATCTGAGATGGACGAAACAAATAGTCCCATAAGTTTGTGTTGTTTGCTTAAAAAAAAGGCAAATCCATGCTTTGGAAACAAAAATGCTGCCAGCTACAACCCATGGCCCTCTCTCAGCAAGACACAGTGTTAGTTCTGAGGTCACTCTTTCTTCCAGAACAAGCAACCTAGCCTTGGCTACATTCGTTTCCGCCTCCCCTTTTATCACCCAACCGTCCGGCCATTTCAGGCGACTTCACGTAGCTTACTGCCTGATGACACGAAATGGTCTTAGCCATCATCGGAGCGACCTAGTAACCAAGGTAACATGAAGGATTAGAATGGTGTGGGGTAAGCTTTGAAGCGGTAACAGGTTTACAAAGCCTTGCATTTGCTTGAGACAACAATAATAAAAGAACTTCTCCCCGGCTAACCCACTAGTCCTGCCTACTTTGCGAGGGGGAAATTTCGTCCTTACAGTGAGCAAATCCGGTCCTCTCAAAGTGCAGTAATGCGTAACTCCAGGGAATGGGTCGAGCTGTGAGTGGATCGCTTGGGTTAGCTAATCACGAACACGTTCAATTGATGTTGCAACGTGCACGGTGCGTCTGTCTGACATGTGAGGACAATAAATTGACAGTCCTTCAAGCTGCCTTCACAGCATGCGCTAACGCAGGTGCGTGAGCGCCATTTAACCAGCCGCCCTAACAACGGCTTTCGACCATTCTTTTAAGCAATCTGTTTCGTCAGTAGCATTAACCAATGACTGAAAACCATCCTTACCGCATAGGAATATGCAATTCTCCATCATTGAGAAGAGCGAGTCTTCCTTCCCTTGCCTCTACCATCGCGCAGCAGACCAACCTGTGTCGCATCCATCAAGCCAGTCTAGCCGACGTGTTATGCTGTTAGGGTGGGTTGAACGTTAACAGAAGGAATGGAAGCGATAACAGGTGAGGGGTTCTGTACCGCTGGGTCAGAGTACACCCGCGCATTATAATGAAGGCGCAGAAACATCCTCACTTGGCAAGCCATTAATGAAATGGCAGTAAAGCAAATCCAACGAAAACTTTGCGACCAATCCCCATTTCTTCCTCTCACAAGAGCCGAAATTCAGCTCATCAGTTTCAACTGGCTCACTTAAGACAAGTGGTAATATTGTTTACTGTGCATTGTTTGAACAGAGCCCTGGTAATTTTACAAAAAATCTCCAAGTGTCAAACAACTTGACAAATGAGACAATTATTTCCAAATCCCCTTCATCGTCTTAATGATGAAAATCCACAATATACCCGAAGATAAGGGAATTTTGTTGAATAAACCGGTCCTTTTAGAACTAATCACATCTCTACCGCTGCTTGAAAAAGTCTGCACACAAAGCGCCGAGTTTGGCGTCGTGCGGCTTCCCACTAGTCAGGTAACATGAACGCGATAGGACTGCTTCAGGCATGAAATGACGCCTGAGAAGTCGGTAGTAATGACCTGTCGGGCATGGGATCTCAAACCGATCTAATTCTCAAGCATAACTACAGAGGTGCATCAACATAGCTGCTGCAACAGAGGTGCTCTAGGGTCATTTAAGTCGATTGCACATCAAACAAGATTACCAACTGCGTCGTTGGACTCCAACCCACCGCTAGTGCGAGGTTAGCGTTTTCGCGTTCATCTGGCCTGGAGCTCATCTGAGAATCCGAGGCTTCAGGTAGTCACAAAGTAAGCACTCAGCTGATGTATGTGAGAAGGGAGGTGCGTGCACAACCACGACCTCCTAGCGCGCTGAAAGTGTTGAAGGCTGGAGATGAGTCATTTGTCTATTTCAACTGCACACAAACACAGCCTCTCCTTGGCCTTGACCTTAAAGCGAGTAATAGCAAACTTAACGTGTCTGATCTCAGCCCAAATGGAAAGGAGTGAATGATGGAATAGAACGATAGAACGTGACGGAATTGGCCATGGAATCGAAAACTTCATGAAGGAAGAGCAACACTTTCCAATGGTTGCCTACTCTTGTCGGAATGAAAGATTCTACCAAAATCTCAGCGGGACTTAAACTTTCCATGTAGTGAAGTTGAGAGCATTTGCAACCTAGTCAAACATTCACATCGAGTTTACTGTTGCCTTACCAACAAAGTGGATGCACCGATTTCCCAAAATACACTACTTGGCACTTCATAAGATAATGCCTTACACATGACCTCTTCAGGCCAACGCCAGTGGCGCTATAAGGAGACCGTAGAAACGGACAATTACCACCCAACCATAGAAGCGGGAATTAAGTCTGATTGCATGCATAACAAGCAATCAATGCATGGTGACACCTCCAAGCAGTTGAGTTATTACAACTTCTCGAGGGCAATTTAAGGCGAAAGTAGTACAAACGATGACAAGAGCGTGTCTTTTAAATCCCAAGCATAATAGAAAAATGATGACCCTGACAGCGGTAGCAACTGCCCCATTGCATTAAAGACAGTTGGCACATGTCGTGGAAGTAAGTTCATTCCGATCCATGCGCCATCAATAAAGATGGCAGGTAACAGCGGTCATGCATAGTGAAGAACTAAGTTCCTTATAAAGAAAAAGCATAGTCTCGCCTGGAAGACATCAGGCATACCATTCAACGCAAAGCCAATGGATAGAGTGGTGCAAGTACCCCAGAGAAACACTTGGGACGCCTCCGGATTACAATCCCAGATATCAATCCTATTGACATGCCATTACTAATGTAAACGTCTGATTGACACAGTCTGTCCATGTGAAATGCCACATCGGTAAATACAGCCCAATACAACACAGTCGGTTGGAAACATTTGCAATTCGGAAAAGCTGGCGCACTCTGGTCGCTCTGGGATGATTCAGGCACACCCATAAATCTTTCTGTGGCGAAAAGTCGTGGATACTAAACAAGCACAAAAAGTGTGCAAATTTAGTAGAGTGATGCATCGGGAAGGAGTTACATTTTCCTCTCCATAGACCCAAATGCTCCCATTTGGCATAAACGATATGGTTTATAGATTTCAAACCTCCTGTTAACCGAAGCGATGGCGACAAAGACACCATCATAAGGGAAAGCATCGCCAAGTATTTTTTACCCTTTTCAAAAAAAAAATTAAAAAAGTACTTACAGGGGCGTGTTTTCGGGAGTGATGAGCTGAAAAGCGACCTTTCGATGCGCACCAGAGATTGGGAGTCTTCTAAGTACGAAATTCTATTGAAGGGAAAAAAGGATGCAAAAAACGTTCATTTGCTTTTCCACTTACATCCTAAGGGGGCAATACAAGTTCTTTTTAACACTTTTTAACTCACAACACAAAAATACCAATTAAACAAAGCAAAACCGATTTCCGCTGCCAACCTAGCCACTCAGGCTCCCCAATTGCGCCCCTTTGGCAGCTCAGATAGTTGGATACTGGCCTCGTCTTCAATGGCTTCAGTAAAGAATTCATCAGTTCGGCTGGGGTGTTAGGGCTCACCTCCAGCATCGCCCCTGTTATTGCCTTCCCATTGGAGTGAGGCTTTTTAGGCTGCCTCGACGTTTGCAATTATATTTTGAAAGTCATGAATATGCAAACAAGGACGGCTCAAGCAGCTCAGGAAGGGCGAGGGTGACAAAGGCGAGTGGGTGCGGAAGAATCATTCAAATCACAAATGAGCCTGCCCTATGGCCCAGTGGAGACAGGCAGATAGAACAAATCCAACGCAAGTTGCCAGTGAATTTGCAGAAGCAAATCTTACTACAGCATACAATTCCAACAGTTAAAAGCAATGGACAAGATAAGGGAATGAGTGAGAACGTGTGCAACTCAATGGTGTTGAAAAATGTCCTTCTTTGTTACCATAACATAATAATTAATGTGTTCAGTGCCTGAATACACTAAAGTAAGTGGTGACTATCTAAACATCGTCAGTAATCGTCGAATGGAGCAACGAAACAGGGGCAGGGGGAAGCAAATCAGCGCAGCTCACTTGGTGTTCTCTCTTTGTGCAGTTTTCTGAAGTGACCTACTCATTTATTCGCCTACGACGGACGGATGGCCAAGGTAACCAACCAACATGCCTGAGCAGGATAATAAAGAAGGAGTATCTGGGATTGACCACATACGGTGGATCGCGCTTCTTCCTTTGCTTAGCACTCGTCTAAGCGGGTTTCCTTCGATTGTCTTACACTAACGCTCGCATATTCCAGCCATGGAGCTACCTTCAAAAGGCGTGTGAGGGCTCCCTCAAAGGTCATTATTACTTACTGTTTAGCTACAGCAAAACAGTGTCATGCACACAAGAAGTTACTAAAATAATCTCTCATTGTCATGTCAAATGAGGGCGACAAAAGCCAACGTGAAGATGTTCCATGAGTGAAGTGAAACTGGCCAATTGATGGTGGTGTTCTTTGAAAGTATTCAACAAAAATGAATTGAAATTACGGTCAAACCTTAACGACCGACACCTCAACCATAGACTGTGTGCATACAAACAGCATTTCAGCGCTCATGGATCTATTAAAGAAAAAAAACGGATAATGCTTCTACGGCCAGGAATTCAATAAGACAACATCCAGTGAAGTGGCGGTGGAGGGCGCATAAAGACGCACAAGAATGAGAGCAGAAGGAAATAAGACTCAAAAAACCAACAATTCAAGATCAGTATATTCAACAAGTAACGATCTATGGGAGGTGGTATCAAACCACCTCCTTTTTACCAGCTACTGTTAAAATCATAAAGTGGCGACACAGCAGAAACTCTAGTGTCTATGGCTTCAGCAAGAAACACTTCGCAAGGGTATCCAACAACAGCATCACGATAGCCAAGGCAGACCTTTTACTACCACCATTTCGATTGCATTGGTGACGGCTTTAGAGCCATGAATTTGCCAAGAGGGGGGTTGTGCAACCACCACTGCATGCTTCCATAAAAAACCTCTTCGGGGTTGATAATTTAAACAAGAGGGGATGTCAGTAACAAAGTTGGGGATAATAGCAGACACTGTATGATGGCGTCCTGTAATGAAGGCCGAAATGTGGACAAATTCCCCTTCAACGAATGCGTTTTCAACCAAAAAAGGACATTCCGACGAGAAACGGCCCTTGTTAGTCACTTCACTGGGAGCATAGTTGTACAGCCACACTTAAAACACCCTTGAGCCTTTTGCCGTGTGACTAAACTGTGCAAACCACCTCTCCCAAGGCGGTAATTCCAACATTCACGGGTCTGCAGAGATGCAAGTGCAATACCTGAAGCACAACAATCTCCCTGCCATCACAAAGCAGAGCAAGTTTTGGCGACTTCACACGCAGACCTAAATGACTGGAGGAGTTGCTGACGTTGAAGTTCATGCTGCTGAACACCGCGGCGACCAAATGACACCCGGAGGAGTAGGTTAGTCGGGATGTGGCCGTGTTACGAACCTCCACGCTCCATGATGCGGTATTAGTCGCCATCGAGGGTGCTGCAGTGCCAACTGACTCAGAAGAACGACGAAAGCCAAGGAGGCGACGAGTTAGGAGAAGGAACTCTACCACGCAGAGGTGGGCGCCCGGATTGACCCGTAGATCGACAGGCTCGCAGAGACTAATCTCTACTGACTGGAAAGGGGAAAGAAGAGGAAATTAAAAATGGGATTTTAATTCTTAAAATCATTGCACCATTTCAGTGAGATCAATTCCCCTGTTAAACGTACTTTTGCCTTACTTCATGACAGTCAAGCTAAGGATCAGAAGAAAATCTTAACCGCATCGCATTCTACCGCGATACAAGAGGAAAAATAATGTATCTTTGACCACTCTACAAGTTAAAGATTAAGCGCAGCCTAGTGTGCCTTACCTCTCCTTGTTTTGTCATCCCCCACGACTTTCACTTAACCTTACTCCCTATCACTTCTGTCTGTCCCATACCGCCCCGCCTCAGTTTTACCTTTGTCCCTCTCCTTTCCACCATTTATTATCTCGAAAGCAAAGGTGAGTACGGCCGAACACCTACCTATCTACCTACCTACCACATTGCCCTTTTCCTTCTTTTCTCCCTTAGGACAGTCTATTTACCTAGTGTTCCACAATAAAGGATGAGGATCTGCACTTTTCCCCTTAGTCCACCTTCACTTTTTCCACTGTATGCCTGCAACTGTCTATTTGAATGTATGCGCTTCCGAGTTCGTGTGGGATTCTACATTTCCTCCATTTGACCTTTTGGGCAATTTAATTGGTTACATATAGACAAGTAAGATTGTTTCCCTACCTCCTTAGCCCATGTTCACTGCTTGCCTTCACTTCATTTGACCGCTTCCTATGTCTGTTGCTCTTTGCCTTCCTTCCTTCCCTCCTTCCTTCAAATTGAAGGAAGCAACTCGTGGTAGGGAAAAATAGGTCGCAAAATACCGACAAGGCGTGCAACCCAAAAGATAACATCAGGATAGGGAAAATCTTTTGCTAGCCTTCTTTCCTTTAGCAAACCAATGTCCAGCGCACTAAACCATGGTACTGTTTTCGCCTATGGTGAAATTTACCTAGGAGGATGTTTGGTACACACTCAAAAAGACTGTGATCCATGCGAATGGCCACAGCGTCTACGCACAAGAAGCTATTCAAGTGCCACAGAGAAGCCACGCACCACTCGTTCATACTCCTCCATAAGAAAACAACGCCTTTGCATCCCGTCATAATCCTAAGAAGGGTAAACATATGGAACAGGATAGGTGATTGAGCAGATAAGTGGATGGGTAACTAAAGGAATGCATCTGATGAGATTGAAATCATTGAATGGTTAATTGATTGTCAAACCGATTTTTGGATATGATTAGTGTGATTACGGATCGGCCACCTCCTGCATGGATGGGTAAATAGATGTTGATTTTCCAATCAACTGGTAGTTTACTAAACAACACACTTACACGTTGGGAGAGGCTGTAGCACACTTGGAAGGCGGGCAGCGCGATCAGGTTGATGGGCGGCAATGACGATGTCGACGTGTCAGGCAGGCGAAGACGAAAGTCACTGCCCGACACAGCGAATTCAAGAAACAGCGGCGGTGGCATCGATGACTGCTGCTGCTGTTGCTGCAGCAGAGGCGCAGTGGTAGCAGCCGATGAGAGTGGAGTGCGCGAGGGCGAACAGCGTGGCAGAGCGGAGGCCGAGCAGTGTGCTCGCGTCACTTCGCACTCAATACGAGCTAAGTGAAATTATTTTAACTGAACATGAAAACAATGGAAAATTTATTTCCCGAAGGATATGTATAGGACGTCTAGCCTTCACCAGAAACCACACGGCATATTTATGACCCTCATTTGCAAAGGATGCCACCAGGCACATCAGACCTCAACCCCAATCCCAGGTACTGCTTTCATATATCTCTCGGACTTCATTGTCCTCAATCCTCGCCACTTCCCATCAACTCATCGTCATACCATCGAAGAAAGCTCGGTGGCGGTGGAGAAAAAGCACTTCGCGCAGGACAACAGAGAATGTATAGATCGACTAATGCACCGCAAAAATAAGAAACCCACGTGTTCAAGTAAATTATCGCTTTATTAATTTTGAGCCCTTATTCATGCTATCTCCGAACGGAGATCTTCCATGACTACAATCGCTTCCTTTGGACCCGGCCAAGCGAATTGCTGCCTCTTTTTGTCCCATTACCTCCCAAAAGCCCTTTCTTGCAGTTATTCCGATCACGTACAGTGTCTGTTTCATACACTGATTCACTAATAAAGAGTTGGACCGGCCCTCAGTGTATCTACCTCGAGATGCTCCATACCAGTTGGTTTGTACTCGCCGATGGTGGCACGAACTCCGGGTATGGCTCCTGTATTCAACCCTCTGACTATTTAACGCCAAAGCACTGCAATCATCATCATCACCATCATCCCAACGGAGAATTCCACGATTATCGGCTTGTTTAGTACTAAGGCCAGTCCAAACCGAGGCTAGCGCCACTAATTTACTTCACCAACAATCCAATGAGGCAGTTGGAATAACCATAATTCCATCGTGCCAAGTAGTAGTTTCACTCCAGAAGGTGGAAGCAAAAAATAATTAAAGAGCCACTGTCTTGTTCTACGCATCTCAAACTTCTACACACGGAAAAGCATTGAGCAGTGACTTAAATTTAATTGTCCTTGTTTATTACACGCGCTGAGGTCAGTCAGCCAGTGAGGAAAATCAAATGTCACACAAACTAGTGCAATGAACACGACACACTATTCATTTTAAACACGTAAGAGGAAAAACAATTCGCGTACAAATACACTAATGAAATTACCCATGAGCCATGGGTTGAACCTTCCCTTTACATTCGCGACAAACAAATAAAAATAATATCTAAAGTCACTCACCACCACAAGAAGCCAAAAACGCCAAACGAAACGCTTCAAAGTGTCCATCCAATGTGAATCGATTCATCGATGTAACGGCGGCGGTGCTAAACCAACGTCGACGAAACCATCCGCTCTGCCTCCCTCGTCCGTCACTGCAAGTGAGAGCGCCAACCCCGACGACTACTTTCGCCAAGTGCCGATGCATGTTAGCCAGCATCACCGAAGGCATTTCTACCTCAACCTCGGAGATACGGAACCCCACTACGTTAACGTGACACTAATGGGATTATGGAAGCAAATGAAAAAACGAAGAAACACAAAAAGTACAAGTATCTTTCCTGTCAAATTGAAAAGCCTAGCTTTGCACTTACACTATAGCAAAATATGCCGTCATGACTGCGTTTGCTGCAGACAACACGCCCAGTTAACAAATTCTTTTCCAAAATTCATCATTTTACCTCAACACCCTCAATATTTGTGCGCAAAATCATCATCATAACTAACCCAAGATGAAAACTGAGCCACCTCCACAAGCCTGCACTTCGACTCCGACTCCACCAAGAAGTTACTGATTGGTGAAGAGGTAAAAGATTCTTCCCCCTCCTTCCGAGGTTCTCCTACGACCCCGTCGTTTCCAGCAGAACTCCATTTGAGTTCAATTGCCTTCAACTGGAAACCACTGGTTTCTAGCACGAAGCTCAAGGATTCCGTCACGGCCGACGGTAAATTTACATCCAATTTCGTTAATCCGATGGACCACTCTAGAACTGGAACCGCATTTGCAGCCGCAAGCCATGCCACACGAACAGCCTCAAAAACAACGAATGTACACCAGAATTTAGACACTTACACAATTCTCCTGATTCCTAGATGGTTCAACATACACGCCCACATGAATGCACTTTTCCTCCATTGTTTTGCTGCAGCTCGAAACATAACTCGTTTTGTGGCTCCTTAAAAGCCACTTATGAGAGTTTGCGATCGAACGCAGACCAGAATGCAGTCTATTAAAAAACACTGACTCGTCTGCATCCTGCGCAAAACCGCAGAAAATTCCACCTACAGTAAACGAAGCATCCACCTTATCCTCTGTTAAGCTAGCACACACGTCTACACGCTCAATCATCAGCTCTCGTGAAGCCTCATGAGTGCCTTCAATACGTCCACTGAGCAGTTTCAGATTCCCAACACTAAGGCTCAGATTCTCCGCACCACTTGTGAAACGAATCGCCTCTGACGATAACGCAAGGCTCCTAGAGAGAGAGTCAAAAAATGGAAATAGAAGCTCAACCTCTCTATCGGTTGTCTCAGCAGATTCACGTTTACTGCAGATTTTGACTTCGACAAACAGGGAGGGAGAAAGTCCACACTCAAACGGGCGAGAGGCCATCCCGTGCATTGCGAAGTCGCCTCCTCCATCGCTTCAGGGGATAGATCTTCTTCGGAACCGACTAACTTCTCAAACTCCCACAGGTTGGCTAAAGAAATAACAGACTACAGAAAACTCACATTCCCGAGCCATTAAAAACGTGCCAAACACCTTCACGCTGATATTTCCATCCTGCACACCCACTTTCAGTTCGATAGCAGTGCTCAACATAGCCACAAAGGTACCACACATGTGGAAGCGGCGACAGAAGAGACAAGATGTATTTGATGAAGAACTTTCGTCATCTGCCTCACTATGGGCTTCACCGCAGTGTTTACACATAAATTCATCTCCGGACACACAGTTGACCCAGATCATCGACTTCAACACGGCGCCTCCAGCACCAACTGATACTTCGTGCCTGACAGTCTCGTATTAGGCCACGCAATGCTTGCTTACTTCATCCGGTGACCACATATGGTGACATTCTCCAGCATAAGAGACGTCACGGCCTTGTGATTCTCAAGTGTGCAAATCTGTGGTGGATTGATAGACTTTGTACGAGTATAGGAGAGATGGATCCAACACGATCTCACTACCAAAGAACACCACTTCAACTAAATACATATGCAATTTTGTTATTACTTTACCAGTGTGACGTCAAGCGACAAACTCTTTTTTGGCTTATCTGTAGGGAGCCTTCCAGCACACTTTGCCAAGTACCAAATCTTTACTAGACCATCGGGTGAAGTATAGAAGTGAATGCAGGAAACGAAAATACAGAGCAGTGAACTGAACAAATTTATTAGGTTTATTTTAATATGTCACAAACCTCGCACTTGAATCCAAGAGCCAACTCGTAAGAAAGACTCTGTCTATTTCCTACATTTTGCATTTAAAAGGAAACAGGAGGGATGAACGTACAATTGAATCTCCGGTGAGGAAGGATATTCTAACGAAGTATGCACCGCGAAAATTCAATTTGGAGTAGTGGATTGCACAGGGCAATACTTGTCTCAACCGCCATGAAATAGCGTAAAAAAGTACTCTATACATAAGCCCAATATGTATGAGAACGCCACAGTACCTTGGAATAATGGCTAGAAGAAGTAGAACAAATACAACCACAAATACAATTATCTGCAACATGTTCGAGATATGATCCTAGCGAAGTAAGCTCACAGCACTACCGACATCACGCACGATAACACTCGCATAGCGAGTTGTAGCAGAACAAACATCGCGCTTCTCCTCCACCAACCGCCACGCAAATTCGCCACCCAATTAACTTGCGACCTCTTCAAAAGCCGGATGCTTTTCTTTTCTCGAGGTACGTTTATTGCCTTAGTCGCCACCCCCTAAGTAGAAATAAAAGTTTATAAATTCACCTTCAAAAATGGACATTTATTCGGTTTAATTGATAGATACAGATACCCAAATATAGTTGACAGTAAAATTTACGAAACGTGAAGTGAGCGGAAGTTAGCTGCAAGATAAATGTCCATCAGTCATTTGCTTTTTAACTTGACTGCGCAATTCCAATTTTCACCACTACACTAAGTAAAGTTCATCGTGCAACTGGAGTAAGTGATTTTATTCTCTCGCCTGAGACTGTAGCGCCCCAAGACTTTCTTATAGGAAAAATAAGACACAAGACTAGGGCAGAATATGTGCATTCCATAAATATTGGGAGTGGAGCAGCTAGCTTGGTCCAAAGGCTAGCCTCAGCCTGAGAAGTCAATGTATCCGCTCAAGTGATCGAAACCGGCAGTCAAACAAACATAGTTTCTCTCCTCTTTGGAGCGCCGTCCCCGGTGCCCACGATCGCAAATATCTGGCGTCAGTTATCACAACGAAATCAGCTTTGGAAGAAATACCCACTGGTTATTCATGCCAGTCATCGAAATTAGAGCTCATCTGAGGAGACGCTACACCATAACTTCTCTGATCCTTCTTGGCTGTTCTACAGTATCTAAAGTTTCGTTTAGTTTGCAAACCAAATTTTAACTAATTGATCGGATCGACTAAAATTGCGTCCAAAGGAAGCTGCTGAAGTACCAGTCTTCTTGAGCAGGTGGATAAGGAATGGTATCGAGAGCTTAAGAGAGCATAGCGCTAGGGCAGAATGCATGTATTCTGCAAATAGAGGGATCGAGGTAGCTAGCCTGACTCGAAGGCCAGCTTTTGCCGGGAGGACAATATGTTCCCTCAAGTGACCGCATCGTAAACCAGGAGTCTAACAAGCATCTTTCCACACTGGTTTATCTTCAATTAAAGACTTGCTAGCAAAGTCAGCCCCTCACCTGTTTATACCAAATTGTTTGATAAACATATTATTTGCCGTGCTTGCATGCAACAGAGGATCGGCCATCTGGCACATGGCATTGTTTTACTTCCCTTTCTCCTATATTGCTCCGCCCGCTCAGACGTGGAGGTGACTATTAATTATGCTTTGCATGCCCTTGGCTACCTACAAAAAAGCTGTCAAAGCGCCAAGGAAGGCTAGATCTAATTAATGAAGAGCTGCCTCTCTATTTCTAAACCTTTGTAAACTCCACCCTAACCGCATCCTTCAACTTTTTGAATCTTGTTGAAGTAACACTCCGCTATGCCATATAAAGAGCAAATTTTGCACAAAAATGAGATTTTTGTGGTAATTTTAAGGTTTGAGGTGTTTTTTTAGCGTTTACTTTTACCTGCATACCTCCCATTACTCCTGGATTTGCACTTTGGGACAATGCTCTGAGGAAGTAGTCGCATTCCATTCCTCTGTACTAGCAAGTGAAGTGTTAATGACGACGTAGAGGCCGCTAGCCATCACGTCTGCACAAGGGCGAAAAGGCAACACTGGGTAAACGAACCGAACATGTGGCTGATCAAAAGGACAAATTCTTATTTAAGAAAATATCAGTTCCCCTTTTCCCATCCCACCCAAGCCAAAATGACAAGTAACCTCTGCCGACACAATTTTGGAATTACGTTAGCTGATGTCGAGACTCTCCAGCACATTACGAAAATCCTGGACACCCTCGAAATCGCCTCTCAAGCATTTTGCTAGGAAGGTGTCCTTGGTTATGCAGCATTTCATTTATTCCAGGTGCTTGTTTGCTTGACTGTGATACTGCAAACTGATTACTTTAGCGTTTGCAAACATCCACATGGCACCACAGGCCACGTGGCAACCAGTCGAAATGAACACTTGCCGGCTGCAAAGTCTGTCGCCCAACAAATCTGCGGATGTGTTAGCCTACGCATTTTACGGCCCTTGTTTTTGCTTCGTTGCATTCAGTCCCGCTACGCAGTATACTGTTTACACCCTCTTTTCGTCTTTGACCTTTTTCCAAGTTCCCACTTCCACTGTTCCCCCCCATAAACCCGTCACCATCAATGCCCAACTTCGCCATTCCATAGACGTCCAAAGGTCTGAAACAGTTAAAAATTGGGGGTAGGTTATGCCATCAGCCCCTCCTTTATTCCTTCTTCTATGCTCTCTCCCACCTGTTCCAGCCGTTAATCCATTAATGATAGCTCAGACAATTTGAGGTGTCAAGGGAGAGCCGAGTGACTTCTTCAAGCTTGTCGTTAGGAAGAAGTTCATACTCCCGACACCGAAGAAAATTCTCTTTTTCATTCATTGGTATGGGCAGAGCATCAGCATCAGCGGCAGGCCTTCAGAGGTACAACTTCCTCAAAGCACTAATCACTTGTTGATCCTACTTAAGATACGTTGAAGTGATCTACACTAAGGTGAGCTTAACTGGATCTGACTAGACTTGGCCAGAGTTGAAGTTGAACAGATTAACGCAAAGCCTCTGCCCTTCATAACTACTAGGAAGCCTTAGAGCTGATAATGCCCCACTGTTGGTTATAAATGCGTGAAGGGTAATCTACAGTCAAGTTTACTATGAGTGAGGGCGGAACATTGGATCAGCACTTTCATCAATTGACAAGTGGGTCACAAAAGGAATTTAAGTAAAGTATTGCGTAACATACTACAGAAACAGCTTTTAAAGCCAAAATTACACAACTGAGAAAGCATTTGTTGTTGGCCGATTAACTGACATCCTTGCTCAAAAGAGCGCATCACCGACCGTCAGAAAACGGTCCAGTGACTACTGGGGGCACCGCCTCACCAGCAAAATATGGTATCATATTTTTGGATAGACTGCAGACGAAAGTTCTTCATTTACTCAAGTCCCAGGTTCATCCGTGGGAAAGAATCACAGCAACCAGGACTGGTGAGTCAGTCAGAAGGAGGCTAACACGTCATACCTCTGCAAAATTTATGAACTTCAGAATGCCGATGGAGAGGGATACTCCCATATCCCATCCTTGCATCCGTCTAGTAATAATTATCAGGTTTTTGCTATCGCATAGCTCAAGTAGAAGCTCAAAATGGATGGATAAAATAAAGGCTGTTAGACATGGGAATAGGCAAGGCCAGATCCCCTGTTTACCAAGATAAACCCATAGTTTAGCGCAAATTAGACACTAACATAAACATTTTCCACGGTTTTGCTGGGAGTATTTGTACCAAGAGAAGGCATTTCCCCTTCAAGGCCATAAATTTTTGCGGGAGAAAAGAAAACACCATTTTATGACCTTCGACCTTGAGTTAGTATAAATATCGGCTGATGTTGTAAAACAAGTCAGTGCCCTTTTAAAAAGTCTCTTTAAAACAAGCCTTGTAATGAGCTACATGTAAGAATCAAACTGGGTTTTGGCTAATGCGTATTTATGAATGACAGGGCTCTAAAAGGCTCAAAAGCAGGCTTTGATTATCTCTCCATGCTGGTTTCTACCCCTCTCTCCTCAAAAAAAGAAATTTTAATCGTTAGAAACAAAGACTTCCCATTTTGTAGTGTTCAACCCTCACTCTTAGCTTTCACACTATTGCATTGCAAGGGATTCCTGGATAGACACTTACGCAGTGTAATAAGCGATCTGAAGATTTACTATCTTCATCTTATTCTGCAACTGGCGAGAGGTAGCCAACTTTTTCACGCTACCTAAAGAAATGATCACATAAAAACGCGACTAACCTTCCATAAACTTTCACCCGCACACTTTACCAAAAGCTGAATTTGATTCGCCTTCCTTCCGTGTCTAATAATTTAACAACGGAGAGCCTCCCCGGACTGCTCCAAACCTCACCTTCACCGGAATCTAATCTACTCAAATTCCTCTACCGTAAAAATCCCTTCCAACAGCAGCCACCACCTCCGCTCTAAAACATACATCAAGACTCGCCCCACTCGCGAGCCACCGTTACCTGAGTCAGTACAAACCACGACCAACTACTTGAACCCTCCCAAGTAGCATCGATATTCTACGTGTCGAATCGAAGTATTGGATCAGAGGAAACCCCTGGTTCTAGTAATTGCAAGGGTGAATAAATCAATTTAAACTAGCGTAGGGCGGCGCCTGCACCAGAAAAAAACTACCAGCCTTCAAGACAGCAGAGGAAAAGAGAGGAGGAAGTAGACTCGAAGAGGAGGCATTAACAACGACACTGCCTGCCCATAATGTGTAGTTACTTAAACAAACAACACAGACAAACACTCTGGACCACAAATGCCTTCAGTATGCCACCCGAGATAACGAATAGCATAAATTTAGCATCCGAAGGTCATTTCCACTAGCAACGAGTGTTTAATCGATTAGTCGGGAAGTGTGCACCGCTTTGTGAAATTAATGCTCAAGATGGTGATAGCGCAGTTGCCATGACGAGCAACCAATGAGCGCCACTATATACTTGAGAGTCACAAAGTCTCCTGCCAAATGTACCGATGGTCGACAGCAGTTTAAAGGTTGTTTCGAGGTACTGAACCGCTGCCCTTGCTCTTCGTGCCAGACAAGGCGTTTGAGCTTGCCACCCGTCGTGGTGGCGAAGAGCGTTCATTAGGGTTGAATAGGGGTCCCAACAGAGGCGCTGTTTTGAAAAAAAATTAGATGGAGTTATAGAAAAATAAATGTCGATAAACCAAATTTATCAGTAAAGACAAGCCTTCAAGCATCCACTCCGCATTACCTGACACCACCGTGGATACGTCGCCTATGCCAACGGGTGAGGGAGTGGAAGGACTAAAATATGGGCACAAAGTGATGAGAACGCACACCTCTTGATGAATGACAAGAGTGGAATTGCCAACTCTTGATGATGGATGAGGTTCTGACTTACCAAAGTGAAGAAGCATCTCCTTCACTCGGCTTAAACAAAGTAATCTGCCTGCCCCTAATAAAGTGAGGTTGGGTAGCCAAAACTAGGTTGACAGTTTTGGCATTCTTAAAAACAACCCAGGCCTCGGTGTCGGCGACACTGGCGTAGTCAACTGGGCCGTAGTTTAGGAAGTAGTTCCTTAGAACAGTGTAGGTTGTACCCTCACCAACGCCCCGGATAAGCAACTTCCGCGCGTTGATCATGGAGCTAACAGCACCAGCGTGGGCGCCTCCAGAGTCACTACAAAGCAGAGGGAAGCTGTGATCACCGAACGAACCTCAAACCGACTGTGGAGCTTGACAAAGTGAAAAAACTCACCCAATTTTATGCTTTTCACTCGAAGCAGGAATGAGGACTAGCCTCTTACCATTGAGATCATGTGGTTGTGTTCTTAGGGCATTTTGGAGATTCTCTGAACTCTCAAACACCAGGCGTCCAAGTTTACCGGTGATCTGACACTGCTTGACATCTCCATATTGAGAAAAATACAGCTCCAGTTCGCTTTCATTAATGGACTCGCCGATGCCATCAACGTAGAGGGTGCGAGAAGAGATGTCCTGCAGAGGTTGATCAGCGGCAGGACCTCTACAACGGCGAGAAGACAAGGTGATGGCGGTACAAGACCGGCTGGCACACTAACAACTATTAAGCGAAGGAGCGACTTACGAAGTATCCGCAATACTGCTAGCCAAAGCAATTCGACTCCTAAGCAGCAAAAATGAAAAAGAGAATGGGAATAAAAGGCTCTCAAATACCTCCTTTATTAAAAAAGTCTACACCTGCCCTCAACATCTCTCATTTTCAAATCCCTTCGTGGCTAAGATGACCAGAAGCGATAATGGTGTGGCACTGCTCTCCACCTTTTCTCCAACAAGATCTTTCAACAGCAACAGTGGTTGAAAGACGGTTGTCAAGTGTACAATACCCTTCCATACCTGGGAATTTTCTCCAGCAAAAGCCTAAAGTCACCCTATCCAGTACAAAGGTCATCACGACTGATACAGTCAAAAGACACGGTCCCTGCAGCAGTACAAACGATCCGAAATGAAACTTTATCGAGAGATGCACATTTCCTGGAAGGCTGCACCTCTCAATGCCCTCCCACCCCCCCGTCCAAAAATGTGTGGTAGGATTAATTTACCAGTCGAGACTTCTTACATTGGAAATAAGACAACCAGGCGGACCTGTGCCGAACCACCCTCACGTAGGTTCACAGTACCACGATTTGGAAGTGAAAGTTACCAGATAAACCATCTCACTTTCTTTACTCACAATGATGGTAAAGCCAAAAAAATATAAAAGATCACTTACAAATTTCGCTGTCCTTTGGCTTTTTCAGATTTATTATTGGGTGTGAAGGGTTGCAACTCCACCATTTTATCGTCAACCATGTACCAGTGGACAGAGATAGCTACGTTAAATGTCTCCGGCCGTTTGAAGACCACGACAGCATAACTTCTTGTGGGAAAAATATCGACCTGCTGTACTGGACCCAGCTTCGATAGCGCTGACGACAACGAAGCCTCTGTCGTAACCCGTGAAATGCCACCCACAAAAACTCTCTTTTGCGCCTCCGGAGGTGGTGCAGGCGTAGGATGAGTTGGAGGAGCAAGTGAAGGTGACGAAGAGGACTTTAAACTGGGCATATTTGTCGTCTCCGTAGGTAGCGAAGGTTTAATACTACTTCGTCTGGAAGATGGGGAAATTATTCACAGTTGGTTTAAATACCACAGGGAGCATCTAAAGATAGAATACAACACAACACCTTCCGCTGATCTGTGGCGGATACGTCTTTACCCCGATTTTACACAATATGCAGCCTGAGCGCCTTCTGCTCCTCTCATGCCTACAGCGCTCTGCTTACACCTCTGGTCTGCTAGCCTTTTATAACGAGAGCACTAAGCGTTGTCTTTAACGGTAGGGATGGGAAAAACCTTCCAAAATGGCTCAAGACGCTGCAAATCAAATGACATCAGCGTTTTATCTACGAGCGTTGCTCATTTGCAAAGCCAAAACCCAGATTCTTTTGGAAAGAGGACGTGAATATCTCAGTTCTTAAATGTTCGATGAGATGAATAAGCAGTAGTTGAGCTATCCAAAGGGTGGAATGAATCTGCAGTAGATTGGACAGGGAGGCACGATTATAACCCTGCCACCCAACGTTCCTGGTATTTCCATCCCCACTGACAAACCAACCCCTCCACATCCGTGAGTCGCCTAACTCCGTACATAGGGAAAGTTACACCCAACAGTCTTGGTGATGAGTACAATCTAATGTAAACGATGGTGCAGGACCCATTAGCACGGGGCCGAGAACACGTCATGCCTTCCACCAAAACTTTCAACGACACCTTTCTACATCAGTAACGACTCCACATATAGTGGTAATGGCGACTCCCAATCTTATAGCCCAGAAGTCTAACTTTTCGGCGAACATTTAATCAGAGAGCGGAGCCCCGAACCAACACAACCACTGAAGCAATCCTTCAGTGGTCCTGGCCAACTTGGTCATTCACGAGCACTTAGATGAACAAAACTGAATCTGACTAAACCGGACCACATTAATCGTTCGCCTTTCCTCTGCTAGGCATTTGGTGACAGTTGGGACATGTTTATGGACGTCGAGCCGCGGAAGCAACTTCCTCTCCTTGTCAAATTTCCCCCCTCTCCTGATAAAAAAATCAGAAGTTCCTACCCGACTTAGGCACTGTGATGCTGGACGAACTAGTGAAAAGTAACTGCCCCGCTTAAAGCTCAAGTTCAGTTAAACTGCAATTGAAGAGGATTTACGCTAGGGCACCGCGAGCCTCCTTGGCGGGCACAAAGGGTAACAATTCCACCCTCTTACTGTCCACGTTGAGCCAATGCTTTGCGATGGCCGATTCAGTCGTCTGGGAATCAGTGAAGACTACTACGCCAAAGCCACGTTGAGGAACCATATCAAGCTTCTTAATCGGACCAAGCTGCGACAGTGCGAACTGCAACGAGGCCTTAGTCATGTTGGTCGAAATGCCGCTGATATAGACCTTCTCCTGTTCCCACAGTTGTGGAGATGGTGTAGTACTTTTGGAAGGTTCCGTCTTCAAGGCTGCGCCACTGAAGGTAAGAAAAACGCACAATCTTATGCAACAACAATCACCTGTTTCGTCTAATGAATAGCTACCAGGTATTTGGAAAAGGTAAAAAAATTAGTGCTAAAAGCTAAATTTCTTCTACGAACGTATCAAATCTCTTTTTTAGATCAGAAAATGCAAACGATGATACCGATACCCTACCTGAAATTGAAGTTTACACTGACGTAGACCATGTAATGACATCGAAGACAGTATGAGCTGTGGTAGCATTTCATCTTTGCATTAGTATTTCCAAGTGGTAAGACCACTTTCCACATAGCCTTACAATAATAAGTGTCATACATCTATGTGACGCCAATGCTTCAATAGGAAAGTGGAGGCGTCACATATAAGCGACGCTTCTGGCATTCACATACGACTTCACACTTGTTTCCTCTTACTTGAAACAAGAAAAATACAACAAAAAAACACACCCATGCTTGATATATTCTTTCACTTCCACCCTTCTGCCATCGATGAGTTGAATGCGTTCGGAGGTGGCCTTGAGTGCAGACTCTTCACTCTCGAAGGTAACACATCCATACCCTTTATGGCGCGAAACAAAGGCGTTTTTCACAGGACCATAGCGCGAAAAGTATTTTCTTAATTGTGTATGATCCATCCTCTGCGGGACACCACCGACAAAGATTTTTTTACCCGTGGAAGCACTAGTGATGGTACTGCCGACTTCGGAAACCTCGTCTTGACAACTGAAACAGGAAACAAAAGAGTAAAACAATATGTTTGACATTTTAAAAGGAGAAAAAAGAAACAGTTGGCGTTACCCGCTCTGAGCATTGTCATCATCTCCCTGATGTATCACGATGATCAGCGACAAGGTCTCCAGCGTACCAGTCAGCTAAACACGTAAGAGAAGTAACATTTGTCGCAACACATCCAAACAAGAGAAGGCCGGAAGGACACGTCAAAACAAACCACTGTAGAGTGTGCACCTACCAAGTGGCAAATACGCAACGTTGGCCTCTCTTTACATTTATCCACCTTTTTATGGATACATTCTGCGCGAACGCCTGTACATCTCAACTCTTCCTTCAGGTCCAACAGACCACCCAATGTCTGAAAGGTTTTAATCATCAGTCAAATGCTATAGTTACCAACTGGGAAAGAACCTGTTTTTGAAATGCATATCCCGTAATGCACTCTCTCACTTTGATAGCTGCCTCTTTAACGGCCACTAAATCATCCAGGTATCCCGTAAAAAAGGCGATCAAATTCGCCATACTAAGGTCTAATGACTTGTCGCAGGCGTCTTTAAGCTCTAACGTCGCTCCCTTAATGCCATCCTTCAAGCGAGAGCCTTCAGCAGAGGGAGTAGCCTTCAGTAGATTGCGCGTCTCCTCTAATTTCTTCTTCTTATTCAACAATAAACGCATTGATTCTGTCACAGAGGCAACTACCTGAAAGTTAAGGAATAAAGTTACTCAACCATTAAAACATCTAACTTCAGAATTCGTGGCCTGTTCAAAGTAGATTTCAAGAGAGTGTCACGAATTAAATGCGCCAGTTTTTCGTATGATCAGCCTGTGAGAAAAAAACGAGATCAAGGTTGAGGAGGAGGATTCGGAAGTAGGAAATGAAAAAGAGCAGAAGATGGCAGTAAATGGCATCACCTTGGCGCAATGAGAATCCCAGCAGCTGGAACAGACGCATAACTGGCAGTGCTGACAGGCATGCAGAACTGGTGCGGGATGCTGGCAGGCGTTGCAGGTGGTTACAAGGCTCCGCCGTTCCTCCACAAAGCGTTGCGTTACTAACCTCTCAAGAATCTCATTGTGTACTGCTAACTTGCGAGGGTATACCTTATCGCAGCAAAAGCACCGTACATCGGTTTGACTGGGCCGAGCTATCAGACAGGGCTCCAAGCAATACGAGTGCCTGCACGGCAGGGTGTAGGGTATGTGTAGGCTGCAAGAGAGGTGAAAGGCAGCAGATGCTTGTATCACCTTAAATATACATAAAAAATTATGATCCAATTCCACATCTCTGTATCAACCGTCCTTCTTCCGTTGTGATACCGCACACATCAGTATCAATTGTGTTCTGTGTTCTCCTACTTACTAAGTGGCACATTAGACCAAAAACATGGCTAATCATAGTATCAGGCAGCAGTGGTAGTCTACGTGTACATGGCGCAGCGGCGATGAGGGCGTCAGATTATTTGGCCTGTCTTTACCTGAATATTCCATGTCTGTACTGGAGCTGGATAAGCCAGGTCAACAGTATTCATCCTTGTGATCAACATCAGCGTACTATGATACCTGTAGTATCTGCGTGACAGTACATAACAATATGCCGTGCTCCACACTGGCAGCAGGGAACAAAGAGTACGAACAACAGGAGATGAATATTGCCCCTGAAATCAATGGAGTGGATTTCAATACGTACGTTAGATTAATTTGCCGTGACGTAGACTGGCCAGGTTCACAGACACCATGGAACCCGATCTCCAATACTCAATACCAAGCAAGCGTTCACACCCAGTTGCTGCTCCACCATACCTAGTAGACGCGTGTAGATGCAGGCGAAGTTAGAGCATTCAATTGGTCGTCAGTCATTTCCCGCAGTTTAGCAGGCTCGCACCGGTTCACATAGTTCCCACCACCGCACTTTATTAACCTCAGCAAATTTTTTTGGCAGACAGCATGTTGAAGGCGGCTCAAGGATAATGGCTCATAGCAAATAATGCCAGTCTCGTCGAAGTTCAGAATCTTCAGGGATCTGGAGTGATGCAACTTTGTACACTCCCGGTGTTAGGGTATTGGTCCAAGTATCCGTAGTCGAAGGTGAACTTGGAGTTCTCGCTCATCATCAACACCCCCTTCCCAGACCAAAAGGCATTCTCGCACATGCCGAACCAGGAACTAAGTGCCTGATGGCAATCTGAATCTGAACCTGTGAAACTCTGCGGTCATGTTTGCAAGAGAATCGACGCATTGGCGATCTTCAATTTAAAATGACGAGAGCTGAGCTAGGGATTTCTGTACTACTTTCTCCGATAACTTGGTTCAAGTTTGCCCAAAACATGTATGCTAAGGCTTCCGCATTTCCTTCAGATCGGCATTATAAAAGGCCCCTTTCCGAGTTCTTGACGAGAAGCCGCGACACCAATTGCAATTGTATTCAACCTGTAGCCTAAATTTGTTCCATCAATCATCCCACCAGCCACGTGATAAACAGGAATGCAGTGGCGACGCCTCGTCTTCTGATCGACGTGTGGGAGGGTAGCGAAGAACACTGTGAGTTACCACAATCGACCTAACGACTAGGCAGTTAGAATTACAATAAGTGACCTAATGAGCATGTGCGAAACCAGACCTAGCCTAATAACTTGCGAAACAGCAATTTATAACCTTGGAAGTCGCTTGAGAAAAAAACGCAGCAAACACAAGTCCCATTATCTTGGCACCAGCAATGGAGCACACTCGTTAGCTACTACCAGAGGCGTCAATGCGACCAAACGACTAACCGGAATACGCTAATAGCACAGAGGGTAGTAATGTGTCCCACTAAATTGACAGTAAAAATTTGGATATTCTGATAAAAAAGCACCGAGCACAGCATGTTTCATTCACTCCATATATTGACAGTGAAAGAGAACTTACAGCTTTTTACACACGCCACATATCAAGTCATCCGATTGCTCGCCCTTAGGTGGTGTCTGCATGCGGAATCTCGACTGGCATTAACAGTGAACGCAGCATCAGTCAACACAAAGTCTAACACTTGGCCTCTCATTGGTTGCTTCGAGCCACCATTTCACTTCGAGTGATTTGATTGGCTGGATGGCCGGCTTGACGTCAATGCGCACAGGCCAAGCGACTGGTTCACGTTCACCTAACCGCCCACTCGTCCATCCACTAGCGGCGCCACAACATAGTGACTGCATAACCTTTTTGAACTGTTGTGTCGCACTTCGTTCTGAATGTTAGTGGCGTCAAGAAGAAGATGAAAAAGGGAGCGGATGCCTACGCCACGACTATAGCATAACATACATCCCAGGCATACGACTTCCGAATTACTAGGCTATACCTTACCTATTCAAACCTATCCACCTTATAGCGTCCTTAGAAGCCTGGGTGAGAGAATTTTTCACTACCGTTACAGAATGCACAAATGAAGAGGTTCCAAGGTGGTGAATGGTGTAAATACGCATCTATGGACTTGGCTTTATAATTAAGTCTAGTGTCCAAACTGTCCAATTGGCTCAAAATTTGCTTATTTGAGATACTAAAGGTATGTGAACTACGACTGATTTCAAAGGTATCATAAGCCTAAGGATAGGGAAGTCGAAGGAAACTTTGCCCAAAGACAGACGCCCTTCCATTCCCCTCTTTACTTGCAAGCATCAGCGCTTAACGATCAGTACAACCGTGGACTTAAATTAAGAACCAAAAATTTACGCCCTTGGTAGCATGTCTTACGCATATTTCTAGTAGCATAAGAATAAAACAATTATGCCCTCTCACTTTCTAGTCCTATAGTACTCTTCTTTATTCAAAAAGTTGTTTCGACACGATTCCAGGTTCCCCCAAGAAGCGCCTCAAGACAGCATCGTTGCAATTTTCCTTATGAGTAGTGTCAGTAAGCAAGATCAGGTGTTACAATGCCTATGCCACCTTTGAAGACTGGAGTTAGGTGGACATTCAAGCCCACTCGAATACAGAGGTGGCGATGCGCCCACACAAATTCTCAAAGGAAAACACGCCCTAATCAAATTAGACAGCAGCTCTGTACAACACTGTACTATCAACTTGCAATCATGCTTGTATTGAGGAAAACTGCTATTCCAAGTCTAATACCCTCTACTAGTACACACTGGTTCGTAGAAAAAATTAAAAACAGGTGAATGCCTCTGGTGCGCAATTCCACCAACTAAAACACTTTCAAGGCCATTGTAAAGCTAACCAAAAATATATGTAATCAAATTTTTTATAATTTTTTGGTGTTTAAACTTAAATTTAGAAGTAGAATTAAACCTAAACACTTCTAAGCGAATCGTTTGTTTGCAAGTTGGGAATAAATATAGAGATACACAAGGTGTGGTATATTCTCCCATTTAGTATATTTAAGTACAAGAGATAAGAAAAAAATCAAAGATAAAGATTCCACACACATTTAATAGCTTATGACGGTTAATCTCTCACCGTGCATGATGTTGTATAAATTCGGTGAGTAAATCGCAACGATACTTAAAGGTTTTATTTATGCATTTTTGCGCGAATAGATCCATTTTTTGCCATTTTATGCTAGAATTTGAGTGTGTTGGTAAAACCTCCGGGCCTAACTGGGCGGTTCACCAAGGCCACTCTTCGTGCAGTGCTTCCATTTGCCTCCCACCTCTAGGTGCAAAATTTCGTCCTTGGGAGATTGGGTTTAGAGAAGTATTCTGTGTTTAAATAGTATCATAGGGGTTGTAAAAACTGTTCTGGTTTATAATGGGTCTGCATTTGCCTTCCCGTCAGCAATCCATTGACTGATGATCCAGGCTGTGGGATCGGCCTTGATGAACATGCGCTGTCAGCATTTGGTCTTTGCAACCGTAGCATAGCTAATATTTCATTTTTCAAAGAAAATATTTTGTTGCGTTTGCAGTGTGTGATTTCGTAGATTTACCGCAGAGGTAAACAATGCATTACAACTACCATAGCCAATTAAGGATCTCAGAAACTAAAGCAAACGCCCTTCTGCAAATGCTGACATTCACGCAGGACAGGTGCAAGATGGTGACAGACTTTATTACGTCGTACCTATTCTTATATTCCTCTTTGATGCATTTGTAAGATGACGGATTATCAGAGAAAGAGATCGAGGGATGGATAATAAAATGGGGAGACGGGTAGGACATTAATGAATGTAGGATAAATAGAAGAAGCAGAAGCTAAAGAGTGGAGATGCGACGTAAAATGCATTTGTGATTAACAAGCAGAAGACGAAAAAAGGCTTGGATGTGCACAAAAGGCATTCCTACGAAAAATGCTTGTTTATTTGACGTTCGCCTCTCCCGACGATAAGGTCAGGACACGTCCTTCTAGAGGGCAGCGGCAAATTTTAAGATGAGCCTGGCGATCGAGATATTTCTTAAAATAAGTCTACACTACTAAGGCATACCCTTGTCTTAGCCACAGATCTTGGCTGCTCTAGGTGCCCACTTTTACATAGGCTCAGGGAAATGCATACACTCCGCCGTCAACAGTCTTCACCAATCGGCGTTTGGTTCGTACTTGAACATCGCACCAAAGTGATGACTCACCCACTTTAACCGATAATCAATAAGGACACCTATTCTAAAGTGCTAGCCTATTGGCTACGCCGTCGGTGGTCTCAATGGGAGGCGCACTGCTGGCGTATCGAGCTGGGGATTGCGCAGGTGATCAGGATCTCCAGTCCGGGCAGCAAGCTGTAAGTTGACTTACCAAGTCCTGATTTCGATTGCTTTCAGAAGTCCGAGTAATTTGGAACCAACGACTGAACTAATTGGAATCGGGAAAACACTTTCCTCTTTGTGTATAGTTGATAGATTTGCCTAAATAGCCTTCAAGTACTCTTTTTATAAAGATGGAATTGAGCACCTAATAGATTATTTTAACAATGGATGGATGGTGTGAAATGCAAGGTGGATCAAGTAGCATTTATTCGCCCACCCTTAAACAAATCAGGTGCACGCTGGGTGAGACGAAGACTACGTTGCAAGGTCCCAAAGACGAGACATTACGTTCGACCGAGGTCCTGTCTAAGAGCCATGCCCCTTATATGCTACTTTCCTCTCTCTTCGCCCACTTTCTCCGTTCCTCTTTGAAACAGTGTGGTTATTTGTTGTACCTCCTCCCTGGTTCACCTTCTCAGTTTTCTTCTGCGTATTCACTCAGACCGTATTCTTCTCCAAATCCAACATTTTGGGTCAGGTAAGCTCGCCTTCGCTTTTTTCTTTATTGAGTGATTAGTTGGATAAATGGCTTCACCTCATTAGGTACACACCCACACAATCATGTCAGTTAACCTCTAATTCGATGTTTCCCTCCTTTATCCCTCCTTTCCTTTGATTGAAGGAAGCACTGCAATTTGGAACTATGAATGCAGTGTACAGACACCGACGTGGCGAGCGAAAAATGAAAAAACAGTGGGTGAGCAAATACCGAACAAGGGCAGATTTAATCAAGCGGTCAATCCGAGTGACAAAAAGCCTAACATCGCTTGACGACGATTTGACGGTGGTGCCGGAAAAAGCGGACCTTGCCTCTAAAGATAGGGAGTAGTGGGATGAATGAATTAAGAGGTAAACACAAAGACGAAAGTGACTTCGAAAAAAAGTGGGCGTCAAAGAGGAAAAATTACCGTCAATGGACAGTGCATCTTAAGGGTGTCCACAGCCACGAGACCTCACGATCAAGGAGTGACCAGAGGACCTCGCAAAAATGCTCAACTGTTTTAATTGGCTGGCTAGACTAAGGGCGCAAAAGCGCAGTCTTGATCAAATCCATGAAGCACCAAATAGACGGATTGTCTAAGAAGTAAAAAGAATGAAGTGATAAATGAATAGAGGAATAGTTTGGTTAAACTGCGAAATTGTGACTTAAAGCAAGATGACTAATTTAGCTCTGGAAAAGGTAAATGAAGGAGGGCGAAGAGAGGTAGTGGCACTGGACAAAAAAGTGATATGAATGGAAAAGAAGGTAATGCTCGATGTTTAAGATAAAAGTTGCCTCATTTCCTGAGTAATTGCTAAAAATCATCACAATTAAGGGAAGTGCAATCACCGAATTTTGTTCACAATACTTACAATTTGCAAAGAGTAAAGCGATCAAGGTACCTCGAACTCGCTGAAAATTGTCTGAAATCAAGCACTTGCAATTACAGTCGTCTTACCCTTGGACGAACAAAGCATGAACAGTGGTGGATAGAGGACGTGGATGGAGACAATCCGTTTTGGCAGAAATTGACTCCTCATCAGTCTTCTGGAAGCGACGCAAAAGTCTACTCGTTCAATGCATCTCATGTTCTGCAACCAACTCGGTGGCCCACTTTCACCTCTACCTCTACTCCCAAGGTGAGGCCGTGACAGCAGCACAGGCAGACATACGCCAGAAGTGTCATCTGCTGGTCTGCGTGCTAGCAGCTCCATCTCCAGTCACGGGATCTGATCCATATTGCTGTTGATTAGAGGTGAACCAAATGGTCTAGTCAACTGGACAAGAGAAGGCGCACGCTTTCTGGCCTATTTCTCGAGCGGGTGTTGAATGCAGTGCCACCCTTCTTGTATAGCAAATGCGTACCTACGACACAGGTGGTGCAGAGAAGCAAGGGCAGAAAAGGAAGGGAAGAGCAGCGTAAGGCAGAGGAGGAGGGTGGAGGGAAGCGGTGTGCATGTGAAATTACACAACAACTGTAGAACTCCTGTCCGAATATTGGCATACTGTGTGACACGAATCACTGTACAGATGGCAAATGGATTGGCGTGAAGGCGTGGAGAGACGGTAAGAGAGAGGAGGGGCAATTGGTCTCGTCTTGACCTCAAGGCAGGAAGAAAAGGAGATCTCAAAGTCGGCCAGGCGTACGTGTAAAAGGTTAAACCCTTTCAAAGGTATATGGTGACTTTTCTGCTTTACGGTTCTTATGCCCTTGGCATTCGGTTTGGAAGGGGTTAGATATCTAGCCGAAGATGTATCTAGGGAAACTAGGCCCTTTGGTGAGAAATTCAAGTTTCAAGGCGAAAAATTGGCTCGTTTTGTGAGTGTGGGATCTCATATTATGTCGCATCCTTGCATTTTGCCCGTAGTCTTGTAAGACTTGTGGCTTCACATCTGACAGCGGGTCCAAAAATGCCAACACGCCGCTTTACACTAACGTCACCACCTTCCTGCAGTACAGTGTTTGTGAGCACTGAAGAACTCGCATCTCTAGCATAAATTACAGTTTTCCGAGGTTTTGGAAAAGCTTGCAAAAAAGTGAGCGGGCACTTGCAGTTTGTTTCGTCTGATGGATTCCACGTTCGCTAATCTTAACGTAAATGCAATCGCAGCTCCTGCCTACAAGTCAAATGCGCGTAATTGGCGTTCCATATTGTCGAAGGAGAGGAAGGTGTATAACTCAGCAACGGGAGATTGCAGAGCTTTTACGTGTGAGCATTACAGGAAGGTGCGCCTCTTATCTAACCACACGCACACACACACACACACACTTTCCTGCCTTGCCCACTTTTTTATGGATTACACAACCGAATAACACTAGTTTTGCCTGTGGGACCGAACACTGCACTAACATAGAGCCGGATTTCCCCTGCTGGTGCCTGGTTGTGTGCCTATACGAAGCTGGATAAGTGAAGTATCGCTTTGCACAACACGTCGTAGCAGACGCGTGCGTTTGCGAGCCATAGAAAGGCTTTAAACGCTGTTCTTTCTGTTTCAGACAACAAAACGCTACCACACAACAGACAAATGTGCGCATGCCCGCCACACCCTCTGCCATCGAAAGGCATCCAACTACTACCACCGCCGCGAAAACAACACCAACAAATGAGGATAGTCGCCTCCGCATCAGTGCAGTTGGGGTCGAGCCCCCATTTTTAACTCCTGTTGCTGCTGACATCGTAACGGAAGAAGGCAAAGACAAAAAAGACCGTGGAACAGATGGGGCCTTCCAACCAGCAAATCTTACTTCAAACCTTTCCTCTTGTAAGGTGATTGGCATTGCTCTTCTCTTCTGAGACGCTCCGACGCATTATCCACCTCTAAGCGCCATTGATCGCCTGGTTGATTATCTTGCCACTAACTAGCGCGTCTGTTTACTTTCCTTGCACCTCATTGACTCGTAAACTCGGCCAACAGTTGTTCATCAACAATTTACGCAGGTTCCACTAGTCGCTACCACGTTGCATTGATTTCCATGCTCGGTCGGCTTCTTTCTATTTTTGCTTTATTCTCTCCTTCTTTCTTAGTTTGTAGGTTTGCGGATTTCGTAGGGTATGAAGACATGGTTGGAGTTAATTGGGATAAATTGTGGGGAAATGGGAATGAATGAGACAGCGCAAAGTTAGTGGCGAAGGTGGAGAAGGTTGAAGAGCAGGAGGAGTTCTTGCAGTTTGTTGGTGGAATGCCTGTTCCTGTGTGCCTGTGCAATGACTGATGACACAGTTGTCATGCAAAGGGTGCCGGATAGAGGGCTGAAGCTTGGTGCTACAGTTGGCGGTTGCGAGCTTTGGAGCGAGGCGGTTTCACCTCTGCTTTATATGTGAAAAGGAGCCTTGTGTGACGTAGTTGTGGATTAAGAGACGCATGCTCTGATATAAGATACCAGTGTGGATGAGGTTGATGGTAAGTGCAACCTGCGTGAAGTCAGTGGAGGCGAGTTGAGAATGGTGGAGTGGCAGAGAGGTGGTGGAGAGCGTAGGCCATTTCGGGGCGGAAGAGGAGGAGCGCGAGTAGGGAGGGTGTGTCAAGTAGGCTGACAAGGAACAGGCATGGTCAGGGTGCGTGACAAGGAGGAACAGGTACGCTGTGGCAAACGGGCGTATTGATTGACACGGCAACATAATTCAGGAAAACGGACGTCGGCTGGGTGGGTCGGCCATTCAACGACGATGCAAGGCATAAATGTGAGGGTTGCTCCGCGATTTGTCAGCCTGTTGAAGGGACGATTCCATGCGCCTCTACTCTGTTGACTTGTGTGTCAAGCAGCAGATGCTTTGCCCACAGGCACTTCTACCATTTTTATTGCAAAAGTGGAAAAGCAATTCGAGGTCAGAGAGCAGTACGAGTATCCGATGATATGGTGATAGGATCCGCCCAGTCGATCAAGCATCACCACGTTTCCTACACAGTTGCCCACCCATACGGCATTTCTTTTGTCAAGCGTGGCTAATGTGCTCACTTTTCCTGCTGTTTCTTGAGTGGATTTGGGTACAATGTTACTTTTTCTTTGTAGGATTTGCAACCCTTTAATTTAGGTGTACACAGAAGGAAGGACGGATGTGTGGCTGTCAGATCAAACATAGTCGTGTGGTTGCTGTCAAAATGTTGCGTACTTTATTGACCAATGTTGGTGCGTAAACAGCCCATAAAAGCGCAATTTGAGGGGCTTTAATCTCGATCCATTTGCCAGACAGTAAGGGAAGTAGACTGAAGTATCATGCAATCATTTATTGGAGAGTGTTGCCTCCTCCGAGGCATGTGGCGACTTCTTGTATGCCTCTTGGCTGTCATGGCATATGCATATGCTGACACGTCGATAGAGGGGATGAAGGCTGGCCTCATTGGGATCCACATGTCCATCCGCAACAACTTTGAGTTTAGGGGCCAAAAACTGACGCCTTTCGTGAGTATTGGAATTGCAATTTCCTCCTTGATGTTCTCTTCTACTTTTGGGTTCCAAAACACCCACCATAGCACTCCACACTTTCACCACCTCCATTCGGCAAACAACACTTAAATTGTTGACGGATTTACTGCGGCTAAGTAATAAATTTTTGCCTTCAATTTCAAATCAGACATATTCCATGGAGTTGGAGAAACTGGCACTCGAATGGGCAAAGACTTGCAAGAGGTCGGAACCGAATGATCCCAGATTCACCAGTTTTGGAAACAATGTGGGCTCGTGTCCGCTTGACTGGCCACTGTTGCGCGAGTGGAGTGTCCGTCTGTTAGCCCAAGTGAAGACCTACAACCCAGCCAATGGGGAATGCACCGACGGCCCTTGTGAGCATTACAGGGAGGTACGTTCGCACTTCCCAGCCTGTAAGCTTTGCCAACCGCATTTCTTCTTCTCCTTTACCTTTCATTTTTACAGATAGTGCAACCAAATAACACCAAATTTGGCTGTGCCATCAATGTATGTCACATCTCAAAGCCTAAGCCCAAATCTACGCTCCTATCTGTGTGTCTTTACCAGGCTGAGTGAGTGGATAGACGTTTTTGAACACCACGCTCCAGGAGATTCACATCTAGAGCTTCTTACAGAGACTACAAATTGGCTTTTCTGTTTTAGAAGACAAAGTGATTCCATTCAACCGATAGCTCGCAGTACAACCACGACGGAAGGACCAACCGCCACAACCAACATGACGACGGCTGCATCCACAACAGCATCGGAGAGCGGCACTACTGAGTTGGTGGAGACAGGCTCGAGTTCGGAATTGCCTTTTGTTCCTGGTAGCACTACAACAACAGAAAACGACGACGATGATGATGTAAGGAGAGATGACGAAGAGAAAGAAGATGAAGGAAGCTTCGAGTCTGAATATGCATCCACATCGACAAATGTCTTTCTACATCTTCTTTCCTATTCGGTGATTACAATTTCTCTCTTCTCTTGAGGGTTTCTTACCTCCACCCTTAACACTACTAATTTTGGCCTTTGATTTATATGGAATAAAGCCGCTGCTGTGCACTTCGCTGGCTACTTAAATTGCAAACGATTACATCAGCGCCTTTACGAGGTTCCACCTTTTTACCCCCTTGTCTAAGATGTTGTGTTTTGACTTTTTCCTGGAGAAGGCGGTCGAGTCAGTATTATACTACTGAGATGGTGGGTTACAACCCGTGAAGACTCGATACTTCCCTTTTGCACTCCGTCAATCAAATTTTGACGTTTTCATCACCCGCACACTTTCCAGCCGATGATTGAGGAGTAACTTTGCAGCACGAAGGGAAGAGGCTTGATCTTTGCCCCAACCGTGGGGGTAGGACTTCAACTGATCACCTCCACACGGCGCAGACAGAATTTCTCCACTCTTTAGAAAAATGAAAGATTCCTGCATCCTGAAGGGTGAGTTTGTGAATCGTGGTTTTCTTCAGTCGGTGATGACTGTAGTTGTTGTTGTAACAAACCACTTGTTTGTAGCGCATCACACTGGCAGGGCGTCAGTCATGGTACCTGCGCTGACCTCCTGTCTGCATGGCCGAGAGGCCGAGGTGTAAGGCTTGTAGGTTTATGAAGAGCACATGAAAAAGCGGCAGTCAAACATGCATCCATTAATGCGGAGACAATTTCGGACACCTAGTTGAATGGCTGCTCCCTCACAAAGGAGTAGACGTTATATTTGAGCAGTAGCACTTCAAAGAGAGTGGACGTGTTTGCCATAGCTCCTCAACAAGGAATGATTGGTAAGTGAACGAAGCCGAGAACCTGATCCACTCGCGAGTAGAGCCGCTGCTCGAGGTTGCGGTCGCCTCACCCGCCTGCCTTTTCCACCGCAGCGGTACTCGCCGGTCTGGAGTTGGTGAGGTGACACGCAAGCTAGCGGAAGGTCTGACAAAACGACGGTTTGCACTGGCGCTGAACTGCTGTGTGGAGTGAGCGCAGCATTATTCCATCAATCTGGTGGCCTTTGCCGGAGTGAACAAAGGCAGAGAAGGTGTGAGGAACTCAAAATGTCCAAGTCGAAGGTGGAAAGAGTCAGCTTAAAAGAAGTGTTCGGCTTCGAATGTGCTGCAGGTGGTGGAATGCCTAAGTTGATGGATGAATGGATGAGTGAGAAGACGAATGTCACCTCGTCCCTTCATTTTTCTGCACGTTTGTCGGTATTCGTGGGAAGTTGTAAACAAAACAGTGGGCAGGAATTTCTCCAAAATTTCTCTACGAATCCAGAAACCGATTACCACATCCTTGACCTAGTATTCAATGAGCACGGATGCAGATTTTCGTCCAAATATCCAAATGAAGGAGGACGTGCAGAATTTTAACCACACCTCGCAAAAATCCAATCTTTTTCCTTGGCATTTTAGCTCGATTCGGACCGGAAGTAATGCCCGGTATTAGCTATTAGCTGTTCCACAGCTTCCCACACTCCAATCAGCTGCAGAAAAGACCACCACCTTCCACGTAACTGGTAAACAATCCAATCTACCCAAGGCACCTCAGCCGTCTTTCTGACTACTGCGAGGTCACTTTCTCAAGTGTCTTCCCATAGTTCCCACTAGCATTAGTAAGGGTTACCGGCTTCGAATTCTCACCAGCAGAGATTTGCATCAGAGGAGTGGACAATAATGCCATTCTCTTGCTTGGCTTGAAAATTGAACACTTTTATGAATTGAGTGCTCGAGTCAGACAATCCTTTTCATTTCACTACAACCAATTCCTCTTCCTTCCCCTTGTGGCACATATATATGTCAATCACTCCCATTCCATATCAAGTCTCGTTGCTCAATCTGATCACCTCCTTTGTCTGAGATGTCGAACTTGTTCGAAGAGTCACCCGTTCCCTCAGTTTACTATTCTTGATCCGCGCCTACTTATTAAATATAAGTAACGTTCAAGACCGACTTCAACGTTAAATTCGTGTATCAGTGCGTTTGGCAGGCGAGTATTTTGTGAAATCTTTTCAAGTAATTAATTTGTTAATTAAAATTACTTCCATATTCATGGAAGCAGCCGTGACATGTCTACTAACAGTATTGGTTGCCACTAAAAATGCAATCCGAAAAAGCAGAAGAAAAGTATTATGTGAAAGCCGATCTTCAAGGATGCTACAGGCGTAGGAGCCTTTTATCTATGTAAAAATTAAATTCTTTCCAACTGTCGTTAAAACAACTTAATAGATCTGTTAAGATCATTACCTTGAGAATGCTGAGGAAAAAAGCAGGTACAGAACTGACCTCATTTTAGGTAGGAGGAGCCTTCAGTTCATGTCAAGAAAGAAAAATGCTTACAGTTAATGCAAAGGAAAAAGGGTATAAAGAGAGTTTTGTCAGTTTTGATGTCTCTCCTACCCTATCTTCTTCTTTCCTATCCACTTTTTCACGTCTTCATTGACTTTGGCGTCTTCCGTCGCGATGCCATTAGCAGCAGAGGGCAACTTGGAGATTGTGCTTGTTTCTGGCGTTGTGAATGCTGTTTTCGGTGCTTTGGTTGTGGTATTAGAGGTGGTAGGTTTCCTTGTGGCGATTGTGTTTGTAGTTAGTGTCCTCGTGGCAGTGCTGGCTCTTAGTCCCGTTGTGGTGGTGGTTGTACTTGTAATTGTCTACTGAATGGGTACGCTTTGTTGCCTGGAGGCGGGAGAACAGGTTTTTATTTATCCACCGCGGTGTAGTGCGCAAAGCGACAGCTTTACTCACGCAGCGTAGTAGAGACACACAGACAGATTTACAAGCATAATTCCAGGCGAGAAGAGGTAGCACCGTTTAACTGCACAGCCGAATTCCGTAACATTTGATTGCACAATCTGTGGAAAGATGCGTGGGATTTGAAAAGGTCAAAACCCGGATTGTGTGAGCGTACCTGCCTATAATGTTCACAGGGAGAGCCGACGCATTGCCCAGTGGCCGGGTTGTAGGCCCTTGACTCAGCCAACACCCGGACTCTCCACTCTGACACCAAATATCGGCTAATGTCGACTGTAATCGCATTGCTTCCGAGGTTAGCGAATCTACCATCGGTTGGACGCGACGCCCAGCAAGTATTCACCCATTCGCGGCGAGGTTTGTTAAGTTCTTTGAATATTTCTAGTTTAGGGTTGAAGGAGACAACGCATTAGTGCGGTTTGCTGACAGGTGGTGGAAAATGCAAAGCCAGAGAAGTCGAGCCTTAAAATGGGAAAAAGGAATAGCAAGTGCTGAAGGGTAGAGATGATCTACAACACAGGAGGCTATCCTTACCAAATGAGGTAATTTTTTGCCTTAATGTTCGAAATTTACCTCGGTTTTGCTGAATGCATCGCCATTAGATCTTCTGCTAACTTCCCTTCGTAGCTGTAAGCGCATTCACACCACAGGACGGCGAAGAGGCATAGAAGGAGTCTCCGCATGTCTTTGAAGTGACAAAAAGTCCTCGTTAAGTGGCTGCCTACTTTCCCGACACGTCTGTCCGACTGCCTTGAGATTGAGGCGAGTTAGGACCTCTTCATGCTCCGCCTTTATAGGGCGCTTACGCTCTAGCAACAATAAATTTCCCGTTAAGTGCTTTGTGTCACAAAAATGCGCAATAATTTGGCGCATCCCCTCCCTTCCTTCCTTGTACCCATTTGATCCGAACAGGCCTTAATCCCACACAACAGAAGGCGGCAAGATCTGCAGGCACAGTTACGCCGCGTAACTGGATCCCTGTCCAACTTTTCTGCCCATTAATGGGGATGATTGACTCCTCTTGCATAAAGAGGATTTGCTGGTAACCGCTTTGGATGCGATGGAAGGCCACTTTTGCTCTGCAAATGGTCAAAAGTCGTTTAAATCTGCCAACACAAAACTAAAAATGTCTCTTTGCAAAAATTCCTGCCGTCTTTCACCTCATGCCAAACCTTTCCTCCCTCTTCGCTATTGCAATTCCGTTGCTGACCGGCACTTTCACGCCCTTATATGCTCGCTGCATAACTCAGTGGCACATCCTTCAGGCCCCAGAGCCCGCAGCGAGCTTTAGCTGTGACCATTTTGCCCTGTCTTACACCTTCTTGTCTTGGGACACACATTTACCACTTCTTTACTTTCGCCTTTTCAGTTTCCCCTTCACAATCCAGTCGCAGGTCTTCCTTCACCTACCCTCACCTGCCTCCCGCCTTGGCTACTACCCGCCTTCTTCCTTCCAGGCAGTCCGTCAACCGGTTGAGTCAGAGAAACTCGTAAAAACTGTGGATTTGCCTCGTTAGTTTACCCAACCCATGGAATGCAGTGCCGGAAATCGTGAAGTCACTGTTAAGTGGTTGGTTGCTTTCGCTGGTCCCATTCACCTTCGAGTTCATCTGCTAATGCATTGGTTGTGACGAGACTCTTTTTTTATTTTCCGTTGAGGCACCTTGGACCCCTAATCACACAGACGGCAAATTGTTCCCATCTAGCATGGGGTTGAGGGTTTTCCACTTCCATTTGCCGCGTTGTCAAGTCCACCGCTCCCCAGCATTTGCTTCTCATATCTTGTTTTTAGATTGACTGCCCTTGTGGTACGTGGGTACTTGGGAAGAAAAAGGAAGGGCATCAGGCAGAAAAAGAAGACCTGAGGGTAAGTGAATGAGTGGGTAGGTTTCGATCCATTGAAGAGGTAAACCCGAACACTTAACCAACCGTCCAACAAAGGAAAGAGCAAAACTGAACTTCCACTGACCACGATAGAATCGTCTATCTATTGACTAACAAGAAGGTCAAGTGATTGTGGTCAAAGGAGAGAAGTGTGCACTTCTACTTGTTTTTGAGAAGCACCATGTAAGCGCACTGTCTAGAGTGGAAAAAGGGAGAACCAGACAATGCGGGAGGCAGATGACAGACAGAAGGAGAAAGTCGCGCTTCATGTGGCGTGACAGTTCTATCGAGCTGACTTTGAATGTGGTTCGCATGCTGTTGGAGCAACAGTTTCGCATAGCACATGAGAGAGATGCCAGCGCGGGAAGATGAGGTGCTCTTCGAGAAGACCAGCGCAGAAGCAGCGGAGCTCTGTGCATTTACTGCCGAGGCACCTATCTTCCTCTCTACATCTACTACAGGTGGAGGTGCTCCCCTCCTCCCACTGGACTATTCTCTGACTCCTGCAGTGGATCCAAACTAGTGCCCAGTACATCACCTCATAGCTCACTGCTCTGACTGGAGCCTCTTGCCACTGCTGCAGCTTGCAGATCTATGCATCCACGGTGTATGTTCCATGGAGGTCATCAAAGACTTTATTTTCTTCCAAGGGCACCTAATCACTTTGGTGTTGGAGATTGTTGGAAGCTGAAGCTGAGCCGGAGATCACGTTTGAGTCTGGAGCTGAATTAGCTCACATTCGCGACTACGAGTGTGGGATACTGGCATGAGAGTGAAGTGATTTTTTGAAGTAATTCCTATCAAGTCGGCGTCAAGCAAAGCTTTGATGAAAGGAGGTCACTTAAAAATGACAGGATGTTCCAATAAAGTGCTCAAGGAGGTTTATCTGGGTTTAGTCCTGCACGAAAGAGTACACCGATGTCGGAGGCCTTGATCGAGCCCATGAATGATGGCACTGCAGTGCATATTCATAAAAACCGCCCATGCATCATTCAAGTAATCCTTGGCCGACGCAGTTCAGTGGAAATAAAACACAAAGGCACTTACCCAAAGTTGAGTATTGCAACAATAATTCGGTCTACTTCACTAACCGCCGTCATCGCCTCAGTCGTAAAAAGTGCGTCTCCAATTGCATTGGCGTTTTGTTCTAATTTATTCGTTAAGAGTTGACTAGCGATGCCTTTAAGCTGAAGCCTAACACCATCCAGCTAATCCGCCATCTGATCCATCCACGATACCTCTTCCAATACGACCAGCACGGAAGGTGAAGGCGAGGTGCCCATTACAAAATCTCTTTTACAAAGTGATGGGGCCAAAGTGGCTACTTGATACAAAGCTGCCTCGCAAACGTGCCTTACACGGGAGCGGATTCATTCCTCCGTGATTCACTCCTTCAATCTTCAATGCCTTCAGGTTGCATCCTTTGACCATTCAACTTAAATTTATGTAGTAATTCACTTTGTTGAACCACTGTGCATCTTTCTCTCCGGATATCCTAAACCCATCTACGATGCATTCAGCTTTTTCAGTTTCATCTATCCACTCATTTGCCATTTGTCTCTTCATCATCTGCTGTTGTCACTGACTGGGTGGCTGTCATCTTTTGCATGTGAAGGCCTGACTAAATGAATGTGACCTTATTTTCCTCATTGAGGTCTGCCAGCATCCCACGCCACTGCCGGGATCCTCATTTGCCTGGAATGTGATGCAAATTTTGCCAGCTCCCTTGTCTCCTCACCTACTTAGGCTGCTACTAAAGAAGCAGAGGCGCAAGATTCCTTTCTTTATGATCTGCAAGAATGAAGCATCTACCGAAGCGCAACCACCCTATTCTATCTATACACAGTGGTGGGGTAGAAACTAAAGCCAAATCTTTCCGTCTAGGCGAGGCCAGTCCTGAGCACACGATGCTCTCCAACCCAGGGCTGCTGTCTGGCGTCTGGGCTGCAGGCGCACTTCAACCGTTTGGCTGTATAAGCATCAGCGGAGCCACCAAATTAAGCGCTGTGCTTTAATCGAAGTGGGCAACCAATTCCACTTCTCCTTGATGGAAAGCCACCCTTCAACCATCGGCTCAGGAATCTGCACCACCAACTTGGCTGTGTGTTTCTTATTCGGTGTTTCAAAATTCGATTGAAAAACGTATTTTTACTCTAACTTCTATGCAAAAAAAACCAAAGGAACCTGCAGTGCGAGAGCGACAAGGCATCAACACCCATTTAGAGTGGAATCTTAAAAGGGATGCTGATGAGCTATTTCGTGCTTTAGTTGGATAAATAGGTACGAGGCAAGCAGACAATCCATGTGGAGAGAACTGAAGACTTGACGAGTCGCGCCTTTTGAGGTGAGAGAAGATTCGGATACACCTCACAAGAGCAGAGCAACCGCAGTCACTGCAAAGGAATGAAGAAGTGGAGGTAGTTTTGCCGATATGGAGGACTTTTTCACTTCATCATCTTCTTCTCCTTCAAATTCCACAATATCAAGTAGAAGTGACCCCAATCTTGTTGTTGTAGTGCTCTTAAGTAGGACTGTCATAACGCTTTCTTCGTCGTCTTCTTCTTCTTCTTTTTTCCTCTTCCCCCCATCCTCTTTTAACTCTTCTTCTTCTTCTTCAAAACTTTCCATCGTTTTCTCTTTTTCTTCAACGAAATAATCCATTAAATTGGTCAATGCCGATGAAAAAAGTTCAGGCCTAGCGCCTGACTTCACTTTCACAGGAGTAATTTTTACCGCTGTGGTCGATGCAGTGGTGATTGTGGCATCTGAAGGTGCGATTTCCTGTTCAGTGGGCGCACCAAAGCCTCTGAAGGAGGAAGAACAATTTTCGTTGCCTCTGCATCACCTCCCTCACATGTATTCCCTTCAGTGTGCTGTGCAATGCGACAGAATACTCACCCAGCCTGGTACAGGCACACGGACAGGTTCGCAGACAGCCACAGGACACAATCCCTTACCGCGCAGCCAAAGTAGGTATTGTTCGGCTGAACAACCTATAAAAAGAAGGAGAAAATGTGGAAAGGGACATTTGGAAGTGCTCAATGCTTGACTAGCGCAAACATACTTGCATAAAATGCTCACAAGGCGCAGCAGTGCATTCCCCTGTAGCCGGGTTGAAATTCTGCCCTTCACTTGACACCAAACCCCTCCATTTGTGCACCACTGATTCAAACGCAGGAGCTACCACCACACTGCTTCTGAGACTGGCAAATCTGGGGTTGGTCGGTTGAGACTGTTTGCATGTCTTTACCCATTTCTTGGCTAGCCTCTCCAAGTCTTTAGAATATTTCTATTAAACCCAAAAAAAATAATTGAGGGAAGATAAATCTCAAGATTAGCGATAAATTGCACCGAGAGACAAGCTGCTCACTAGAGGAGCCAATTTCTTGCCCAAAACTGTAACGTTGCCGCGAGTTGACGCATGGATCTCCATTAGGGCAACCGCCGTCTCCTCTGCCACCATGTTAGCGCAGGCATATGAGAGCAGACTTAGAAAAAATGCAAAAAATTCATGCATTTTGGGACTATTCGAACATACTCTTTAAACCATCCTGTCTTTCTTGTGCCACTTATATGGGGCGTTTACTCCCTGACACCGATAAATGTGCCACCAATCTTGTCATTTGTGGCACTCGCTACGCGACATTTTGACAGAAATCATGCAAAAGCGCAATTCGCCTGGTGTGCCTCCACCCTTCCTCCTGTATGTCACTGTGGTGGAAGGGGCGAAATTCTTCTCAATTGCTCGTATTGTGCCAAAATCTGCTCAAAGAACAGAAGAAACAACGCGCAAATCTCAGGGTCACAAAAAACACATTAATCTCAGCTTGATAGCCGAAATATGGGAGAGCGAGGAATTTGTGTTAAAAATCACACCAATTGCATTGAAAAATCTCGACAACAATTTATAAAGTGGGTGGGACACCGAAGTTTTATAATGCAGTATAGTTGACCATAATTTTGGATGGTGTGGCGAGTTGCCTAAATTTACTCTCAAAAGTTTAAAGGCACAGAGTCGAGAACACCCTTTGCGCTATACTCCTAGTGCAAAGCTTTGCCCTGGCCTCCAACCGTACAAGCAAAGTCATTGCAATTTAATTGTCTATCAGTCCCGTTGCTTATAAAGTTTTTAAGTTGCTCATTTTTCGGTGTCCAGTTTAAGCTGCATGAACATGCTGCAGGTTAAAGTTGCCCTTTTCTTTACATTAACAGCTTAATAAAATTAATGCTAAGTGATTCGAGGTGTGGGAACTAGGTCGCTGCGCTTATCAGGCAATTTAAGGTGTTTGGATGACTTGAACGCGCTTGACTCAAATGCTCACGAGAAGCGGCAGGGTCATTGTTACGCCCTTCACTTGGCACTAATCTCCCCCATTTATGCAACACAGATGCGGATATGGAGACTGTGATTAAATACCTTCTCAGATTATTGTATTTGGTACCAGGTGGACGAAACTCCTGGCGTGCATCCGCCCACTGCTCTGCAAGTGATCTTATGCATTTAAAATATCTTAAGCTAGAAAGTGGGAGAGAAGATTTCTTTAATTCTTACTTTAAATCCACTCCCGGTTCAATTATAAAGGTCTTTTAAAGACTAACAAGGTTATGACGCTTTCAAACATCTAAGATTTGTTGACCCTCCAACAGTATCAATTAAAAACAGGTAAGACTTTATGACGCTCAAAATTGAGGATAATTCGCACCACACGGCAATTTATCCACTCCCCTTAAGCCTTCTCACAATACTAAGCTATTGGTTTACGTAGCTGTCATATTCATGACTTATTGGACGCTACGATGGCCGTTGACAGTGACTAGGCAAGAATTTTAGGTCTCAACGGCTTATAAGGCTGCTCAACTAAGTGGCTTTGGGACCAAGCGGCTACTTGTTACTTTAAAAATTAGTAATAATCGCGTCTTGTTTTTGCAAAATATGTATCACACGTGCTAGCTGCATCTACATTGCATGTGAAATAGTTGATTTGTTGTTTTTAAGATCTAGAGTTAGTCGTCATATACCATCGCAGCAAAAAATAAACTCTAAATAAACACTTTCAATCGCTTAAAAAACAACAATTTAAACTTGCGGCTGGCAAATTCAACTAAGGCTGGTCTTGTAAGCTAATAGAGTTTACAAAGGGCTATTTTGTTTTAATTACTGACGAACTCTCCGGTAGGTTAGAGTTGCATTGGCACCTGATTTGCTATCTGCATATACATGTGTGAGGAACAAACTCGCTACTCACTAGTTGTTCAGAACCTTCAGGTTGGTGGCCATTTTATTTGAATTCGGGGACGTGTTCCGTAAATAACTGCTAGGTATAGATTGGATAAATTTTGTGCATCCTCCCAAAACTAGGAGGTAGTCGGCGATTCAGAGTTGCGCTCAATTCTTCAAAATGGCAACGAGAAGACACTTGAGGTGTACTGGGGTACTGCGACCACTGGTAAACCACATGTGGCCTACTTTGTGCCCATTTGCAAAGTCGCCGATATGTTGCACGCAGGGGTCAAGGTAACAATACTCTTCGCTGACCTCCACGCCTATCTGGACAACATGAAGTCACCATGGAGCATCCTATGTCACCGAGCCACCTACTATGAGACTATTATTAAGTCCATGCTTGAGTCTGTTGGCGTGAGACTCGATCAACTGCATTTTGTTCGCGGTTCGGATTATGAGCTTTCTAGGTGATTCTCACTTTTTGATTTATTTTTCTGGGAGGCCAATTTGATGAGTCGTTTCTAGTATTTTCATCGACTTGGGGTAGACATTTAAAACAGCATCGTTACTTAAAGGAGGTGACACTGTCGATTTTCACGTCTAGCCATTTCATTTACTTTGAGCTGATAAAACATCGCCTTCGGCCCCCAATTTTCTTCCCCACTTTCCCGTTTTTAACTGCCCGCTGTTTGACCTTTCATACATGTGCTTATTTAGCCTTTGGGGCTCATAGGCTTTGGGAATTCCATCCTTTTTACACTTGTTTGCCCCAACGATTTGTTTGTGAAACGTCTCCGGCTTCTTATTCTAAATGAGTTTTAGCCTGTTCCAATCTCACCTTCCTCGGTCAGTCCACTTTCGTTCATTTTGTTTTTTTTTGGGTTCTCCTATACCATATTTGTACATTTACTGTGCTCTATGCTTTTTATTTATATTAATGCATATTTAGAATCCTGAAACCATACTGCCTGCTTTTCTAATGCAACTGATTGTCGGCCATTAATGGCTCCACTGTTTTATTGCTATGCATAAGGTCATTTAGCTGGCATACTCTATCACTGACTCACGGTTTATTGTACTGTTTGCTGTAATATCTGGTACTTTGACATGCGAGACTATCCTTAGTCTTTCTACCATCGGTACCTCCTCTTTAAACATTCTGATACTGCTTTTTCATTTAAATGATTTCAGTACTAACTCTACCTTAGTCAAACACGAAAATGCCATTTAAAATTCCGTTCTTATTCACTAATTTCTTTACCTATGGAAGTTGTCACTCAAGACTCAATTACGGTTCTTTGCATTAGTCACTTGCCAAATCTTGTTTGAGCTGTTGCAGAGTTGAATATAGTGGTTGGATTGCTGTTTGATTCCCCTTGGACAGTCAATAGGATCAGCTTTGCAGACATATAGGCTCATTCCGATTTTCCCTGTTTCTGTAAGTTGCTGGGTTTTTTCTCCGATAGGATATTCTTCATGTCTCGATGGGTAGTTTTCCTGGCCCCTTTGGGTCTTTACGTCCCCTCATTCGGTCGCTCCTACAAATCCACCGCCGGTCGGTCTAATTTTTTGGCTTTGGATGGTTGGAAGATCGCGTTTTCCGAGCTCTAGTTGAGTATCTTTGTAATTAAATGTACAAATTTAAGTTTCGAAATGCGATGACGTAGCTATTGTTAAGTTCCTTCTCGTTTTTTACCCTGCATTCCGCTTATTCGACAGTTTTGATCTGTCTTTGTAGCTGTCAGAAGTTGCTCGGTATTCATGGCTCAATGGATGAAGTTATCTTCCAATTAAGTCACCTTCCGCAAGACTTTAAAGCCTGCCATCGGCATTTGGATTGGCTATCAAGCTCTCCCCTTTTGACCTGTATATCTTAAAGTTCGGTTTCCTTGGAAGAGGAGAGTCTATTTTACCATCAGCAATTCTGGTTTTGTGCAGCAAGCGCAGAGCTCACGGCGGGTGAAGTTAAAGTATCCGAGAAAGCAAGTAACTTGACGCTTGGAACAGATCAGATAGCTTCATTTTGGAGCCACGGAGGTGGAGAAGTTGGTAATATTGAAAGCTAGGAAAGAAGCGGAAGAGGAGTTTTATGCGGTGAAATTTCACTCATTTACGAGAGCTAAAACAGTAGTCGTACTCCTTACTAATTTCGGCTCTTCCCTTTTCCTCTGGAGAGGTATGAAAGCCCTAGCGACCACTTGAGAAAATGCCCGTCCAGATACTACTCATATCGATCATGGCAGTACTAAGTAGCTTTTGATTCTGACATCACCAATGTCTGTAGGATGCTAATTACTCTTTTCGCTAAATTTGATGTGCATGTATTACCATGGCTCCGAGTAACTTGTTTTCCTTTGCTTCGTGGCCCGGGGGTTGATGTGCAGAGCCTACAGCGAGGACGTGTATCGCATTTCGGCAGACACCAGTGTGCGCGACGCTCGGAAGGCGGGAGCTGAGGTGGTGAAGCAGGTAGCCAATCCCCTGGTCTCCGGTCTCCTCTACCCTTTGCTGCAAGCCCTGGACGAGGAGTACCTCCATGTGGATGCGCAATTTGGAGGAGTGGATCAGCGCAAAATCTTCGTCCTGGCCGAGCGGGTATGTGGAAAAGCTGGTATAGCTGGTTGCTAAAGTTTATTCGAGCTTGGCTGTCTTCACCATAGGTTAACGAAAAGATCTAAATGGGTAAGATTATCATGATGGATGGATGTATTCATCGGTTTTCTGACTGGGGCTACAATGACTACACTTGCATGTTACTGGTTAGCAGTACTAGTGGACGTAATGGTCTACAATCTAGTAAATTTCTTGACATCTTACCACTTCTTAGCTTGATGGAAGACTGATCGGCTTGGTGAATGATTTCCCAAGGTTGACATTTTTCTCACCTTCCTCTTCATCTACACAGATTCTGCCCCGACTGGGCTACCGAAAGCGCATCCATCTAATGAATCCCATGGTGCCCGGTCTCACTGGTGACAAGATGTCTGCTTCTGAGGCCGCCTCCAAGATTGACCTCCTCGAGAGCAGTGCTAGCGTTTGTGCCAAACTCGCCACCGCTGCCTGCCCTCTCGGCCAACGCGCCGCTGAGGGCAACGGTGTCCTCGCATTCATTAAATTTGTCGTCTTCCCACTCGTCAATCTGGCCGAACCTGACTCTGGTGAGTTGAACGCTCCGCCACTTGTTCGTTTTCTGAACGGTCCATTCTGCACCAATCTATCCATCGATTCAGTTCTGCAGCGTGGTGCGGTGTTATATTCCCGCCTGGGACGGGTCATTCGTTTCTCTTGTTTTCCCAGCTGTGAAGATAGGAGGCATGAGCTTTGCCACCTTCGAGGAGCTGGAAGACGCCTACGTGGCAGGCGCGGCAGAGGTTTCTCCAGAGGCTCTGAGAGCGTGCATCTTTGAACATCTGGATCCACGCATAGAGGTGGTTCGTCGACGATTTACGGAACCGCAGTTCGCCAAGCTCCTGAGCGATGCATATCCTGCTGATGAGGCCATGTGCGTTGAAAAGCACGCTTCAGGTGAGGCAAAACGTTAAACTGACTAGTTTGTTAAACTTTGGTTTGGAGTGTACGACCTCCCTTCACTCATCACTATGCGCTATTTTATGTATTCACAACCACTGTTCCATGAGATCTTGAATGACGGTGCCTGCACTGCAATATTTCACAGCGTTTGCACCGTATTTTGATGTCATTGGAATGGGACGTTTAGGTTTGGCGGGAGCACTCCTTGTTCCAAGTGCAGATAGCTAGAATCGGACACCATAATCGTGCGTTACGAATGCTGTAACATGGCCAGTCGAACCTTTCTTCCTTCAGAATCTGCCGGTGCTTCACTCACCGCCATGTTCACAGCTGACCGCCTAACCGATCTAAAGAGTCGTCTCTCCTCAACTGAATCACTACTGCCTCCATTGGAGGCTAACTCTATGAGGTGCGTCGCAGACCTCCTGACTCTCAACCCTGAGGCTTTAAAATCCTTGAAGACCAGACGAGTACTCCGTTGTATGTGGTCCATTGCTCCTGCCGGAGTGCCACATCTGGGTCACACTCTGCCTCTGCGAGTACTTGCTCGAATTTCGCGCATTTCGGGAGTTCATGTAAGTGTCTGGTGGCTATTATTCTCCTTCGGTACATGCGCCTGTGCCTGAACTCATGTCACCGATACGCGTCGTTTTATTGGCTTTCAAATTTGATGCCTCGAGATTTTTAGACCTCCGTAATTTTTTGACAAGAATTTCACGTCCTTATAGTAAAACGGATTAAAATTTGTTGGATTTAGGCATAGTACAACACGTTCTACCAATTCAAATGTGCCAGATGCGGAGAAATTCTAGTTATCTGACAGTCTGGATGACTGAAAAATGGACGAAATTCGTCTTGCCTAAACTGACCTCGACCGCCCGCCTTAATCACTTCAGGTGGTCATCCTCATTGACGACATTGGCGCCTTTCTGGAGGGCAACTGCCCTTGGGAGGTTCGTGAGTCTCGTTGCGCTCTCTTTGAGAAAGTTCTCCGTGCCGTCTTTAAAGCCTTTAACGGGGATGAGAAAGCTCTCACCATTGTTCGTGGCCATGAATTCAAATGTGAGGGGTATGTGACCTTGCGATAAACCTATTCATCTTTCAGTACTTCAATGCCATTTAGGGTTGCTTTTGACGCTAATCTGACAGTTTATCGTCTACTCATCGTTTTAAGTAGAATATTCTAACTTTGCATTGATTCCATTCCACGTTAGTCAATTTTGCGTCTGCCGCTGTTATCATTGGCTTCTGCAATATGTATATTGGATTGTATCGTTCTTGTCGTCCCACCAGGAACTCCGAAATGCGGATGAAATTATGACTAGTTTTCGTGCCGCATTTATCCTTCTGTTATCTTATGCTTGTTTAGTAGCATAAAACTCTGGAATGTATGCTGACCTTTGACAAATATAATTATCATACACCGCTAGTCCTTTGAACCACGAAAACGGCTGCTATACGTACTCCATCCGCATAGCCTTAAAAATGTTTTCCTTCTGGAGAATGACAGCTCAGTTGATTGCTTTTGCGAGTTTCACCAAATTTGCACAGCGATAAGTTAATGGGTGAATTGGTTGGATAGGGTGAAACTGAAACCTATGATTGAGTCGGTTTTTATCAGTTGTTAGTAACAATGCTTAACTTCCCTTTGCCTCTGTAGCGTGCCAGTGTAGAAAACGATGATAGGATGGAAGACTGAGCACAGGATCAAAGTAAACCTCCTAAAGTTTGGTGGCTCGCCTTGAACCATACTTAACTTTATGCCATTCTGATTCTTAGTGTTGGGGTCAAACCACGATGATGGTGAGCTGAAACGGTCAATCAGTTGGCTGCTATGTGTGAGTGGCAGCACTCTATGGGGTACAGTCAAATATGTTTACCCGTGTCTGGGCCATAGACGGCTCGTATGTGCAGTGCTAAGCGTGATTTCAAATCCGTCAGACACGCAAGGGGCAGCTCTTAGTTTCCTAGCCCTGTAAGTTTGCTTGTCTCGGCTGTCTCCATCGGCTATTCTTGAGCGGGGTCGCATCAAACATACTGTTTGCCAAATTAATTTCAAGTCATCTGGTTTTTGTTACTTCGTTATTATCTATCCACCCGGAGGGAAAATTACGTATAGCAAATCACTGCAATGGTCTATTGCCCGCATGCAATATATTCGAAGACTGTCGATAGACTATACAGACTCGTGTTCTGCTTTTTAACATTTGAAGATGATGGTGGATAGGTCTACTGAGATACTGCCAGTCAGTTGTTATCAGTGGACTCTAGTGCGTCCAGCTATTTCCAACCGACACAGTGATTATGATCACCAAGTCACGACAGCAGAAGGGATGGAGCGAGACAACCAATAGATTAAACCGAAATAATGTCTGAAATTAGTGCTTGACGCGTGTCATTACTAATTAGTGGATCTTCTCGACACCTTCAGTAAGATGTTGAATTTTGTTGCAGCGATCGACCCTCCTGATTCCATCCCAGAGTGCTACTTAAATCACGCTTGTATTTGTAAGTAACACATATTTGCACGAGAACACTGCAAGGGTTTATGTCCGGGCATCTAGCACTGCACAATTCGCTATCACTTTGGCAGTTGCTTTTAGGTCATACATGTTGGACCTATACCGATTGGTGAGCCTAGTACCCGAGAAGGATGCATTTGCCTGCAGTGGAACCACAATGTCATCGTCGCAACGGCAGGAACAGGTAGGTGATGCAGAAGGGGAGGAGGAGGGTAGTGGACTTAATCTCTCGGCCCTCTTGCTCCCTTGCACCACCCTCCTTGACACCTACCATCTTGAGGCGCATCTACGTCTCGCCAGTCCTCACTCCATGGAAAGGCAGGAGAGGTTTGCGAAACAGGTTCGTGGTTTGGTGATCTTCTCGAGTACCCTTCACTTTTAATAAATGCTCAAACCCCTCAATTGTGGTCTAGTGACATTTCGTAAATCGGTGTATTGCTTTCAAAAGCTGCCCCTGGCTCTTGAACATACGGCAATACTCAGTCGGTGCCAAGGTCTAAGGAGGATTGCAGCAGGACTTCCAAGTTCATGTTCAGCCCGTAGTTGAGGCAGGAGCGACATATTCTCCCACTTTAATGATTGCGATCTCGAGAACTTAATTGTGAAATTTCACGAATTTCAGTTATGAATGAGTCGTCAAAGCAAGTACTCCTTCTATCCGAGGCGACTTCCCTCGTATCAGTATTTCACTAATAGGGCGATGTCGAAACCGTACTCGACTAAATGGGTCAGAAGTCGATCCTAGTTGGATGTTTCTTTAACTGAGAATTTGGGCCGGCTGCGTCAGTTCCACGGTGGTACTCATTCTTCATCAATCGTCCCCTAGTATTGCTCATTGTAAAGCTTGGGAGTTTTGATGGCGTCCCCTTATGATCGACAAACAGTCGAGTACAAAGACTGCTCTGTCCATCGCTTGGGTCTTTGTTTTTTTTTCCTTTCAGTAGTATGTCTTCGAGTGTGCGCTGTTCAGCTCTTTTGATAACAGTGTTCTCATTTCAAAAGGTCATTCTATTTGGCTGATTTCCATTGTCTTGCTTTGCAGTTCCTTCCGCGGTTTGACACCTCGTGTTCACCACCCCTCTTTGTCCCCCACGGCCTCCTTCCCGCCCTAATCACCGCTACTGCCACAGACGAAGCGGCCGTTATGACGACATTTGTGCCACCAATGCGCAATCCTCGGATGGCTCAGTCGGCAGCTGCACAGGCGGTGGGACGAGTGGCGGCGGAGCGCTGTCTCCCTCTGGTTGAACCGCCGCCTCCGGGTGTCCCTGCCAATACCGCCTCGCTCATCCTTCCCGGTCTCAAGCGACGCCTCAAACAGACTTTTTGTCAACCTGGAAACGTTCGTGTCAATCCTCTTTTGGAGATATTCAAGACTGTGGTACTGCCTGAACTGGCTCCTGGAGGTACTCGCTTGGGTTTCATCGCCGGTTTTTCGTGCGGGACATGATGGTTTATTTGTGACCAAGATTGTAATTTTCTGGGAGCTCTTGAAGTGACCTGTCATTGTTTGCATTGCATTTATTGTGTCAAATGCAGTTTGAACAATTTGCCGTTGGTAAAGCTAACGATTCGGTTACTCACGTCTGTAGAAAACCTCGTTCTGCCCAGACCTGAGCAACACGGCGGTCCCATCACTCTGACTCCTGACGAGTACAACGGCGCCAGTTGTCAATTAGATGATCTCTTCGCCAACGAGATCTGGCATCCGGGCGATCTTAAGGCTGCGTTGGAAGCTGCTCTTCTTCAAGGTCTTCAGCACCGCGTGGCAGAAGACCTTCCACCTGCCGACCTCAGCCGCCTCATTGATAATGCTTTCCCTGTGCCGGGTAAAAAATCAAAAAAAGCAGCCCCTGAGAAGGCAAAACACACCGAGGTCAAGACCGTTGGCGATGTTAAGGAAGGCAGGTTGAGTTGAGAATAGATTTAAGGTTTACTGGTGTGCTGATCTCGATTCCACTACATTTTATTCTTCACCAGAATAGGCTTTCTTTCTCAGCCATCGTCCATGGAATTAGCGGTAGTGATAAAACTTTTTTATCAACTTTTCCAGGTGATGGGCGGAAAGGTGCTGCAAAGTTGGACGAATTCGATCCCAGCCTTCTCGAAGTGAAAGTCGGTGAAGTTGTGTACGTCAAGCCAGTAAGTTAGTCACTTTAAAAGCCTCTTATTTTAAGAGACGCTCTTATGCGTATTTAATTGCTTGCCTTGAAAGCACCCCACCTCGGCTGACTTCAATGTCTGTCGCGTCTCCTTCGGCGCAGAAGCAGGGGATAGGGTCTCTGTTATTGGACTGCCCGTTGAGGCTCTGATGCATAAGAAGGCCGTCTTTTTGACCAACCTCAAGCCATGTGATATTGGAGGTGTCACTTCGGAGGTAGGCCAACTTACAGTAGAATTGCTTCTTGACTCATGACAAGTGTCCCAGCCTTTCTACATCCTTTTCTCGATCCGCAGGTTAAGGTAGTGTGTGTGGGTGATAAGGAAGTGTTGCAGTGCCCCCATCATACACCTGGCACGGTGCTGCGTTTTCAGGCTGTGGGGAAGGAAGGAAGACGTACCAAGACCACCAACACCATTGTTATCGATCCCGAGGCACATCCTGGATGGAGAGCCTTCTTTGCCGACGTCTTCTACTCCTCTGGCGGTGACGGAGCCCTATGCTGGCGGCAGAATTGGCGCCTGTCTCTCGCGCCTTGATTGACCCCAGCATTTGTGAATTGTCCAGTTGTACAACACAGTTAACGGTTTGGAAGTGGAATTAAGTTTATTCTGTCCCGTTTTGGGTCGATTAGTGTAGCGAAGTGGGACTTCTTGACGTCTATTAATGCAGATCTGATCGAGTGGACTTTTCAACGATGAACTACGATATGCGTTCACACTCTTCGAAGACTTGGAACATAGTTGTATGAGACGCTTAGAGATAGTTTGGGGCATCTGTATCGAGGAGTATCAGAAGGGCCGTCTTTTTCTTGTCCTCTATCGGGACTAGAAATTAACTAACAGCGTTGGATGAGCTTGGACTGCTTCAGCCCCGGTTTTTTCAATGATCCTTGGGCCTCTCCTAATCTGAAGAGGATAATCAAGAGAGCTTGACATTTCTGTTGGAGACGAAGGTGGAGGTTCCTTCACTTGGAAGTTCCCTGAAGAGCCACATAAACCAAAACCAATTGATGCAGCAGAAGGACCAGTCTATCTGTTAACTAACTGGGAAGAGGTCGCATTGATGTAGAATGCTGGTGAGGCGTCCAGACATCCACAAGGAGACAATGAAGGGTCTCGGATGTATCTGCTGAGGCTTCCTTTTCACGGCTCGTATCGGCCCAAAATGCGGCGAGATGAGCACGAGTACTCAGCTACCTGCGTGAAATCGTTCGCATCATAAGGTCTAAAGAGAGGATTTGGAATGAAAATCATTTCCTTAATAATGACCCTGTGCTGCGTTCCTTGTTTATCTATCCCTCTGTGGCCTCCACACCTAGATCAAACAGGCTGATTGAGATGGAGCATACTTTTCGGTCAGGTTTAGTGAGAGCCAGTTCAAGCGCTTCCTTCCATCACGAGGCTGCGGCTGGTTGCCCGTCTCGACTCTCTAAGGTCCATTTAAACAATAAAGGCATTACATAGCTCCCTTGTATTTTCAAGCACTCTTGCGGAACGTCTTTTAGTGGGTACACTTCATCTTCGTATCCCATCGGTGGTGAGCCTTTGTAGGCTCTTATCCTATTTTGGCGAACAGTTACTGGCTGAGCATGGACTTGTGTATTGTGGGCGAGGTGGTTTGTAGGGAAGAGCGCCTTCTTCACCCGGAAATGATCTCCACTCTACGGGTGATGGGTCCTAGGGTGCATTTCAGACTGCGGGATCAACTTGGACACCTTCACTAGGTCTTCTTTTCATTTGACGTCTGTAAACGTCTACATGCGGTGTTGGAAGCTTTTCTTATACCTCGCATCCATGGTTCGTACTCCGGTAAATTGGTGGCCGATACCTCCGAAGATGTCGATGAATGAACTGTAGTCCCAAAGGTGGGAACGAGTACACCCAAGGCTTGAATTCCATCCCTTTGGTTGTGCATATTCGGTGAGTGCCTTCAGCAGTTCCGTCATCCCACCCGTTCATTGCTTTTGGAATGTCCAGGTGTCGCGCGCGTCCTGGAGATTTGGAAGGCCTCACAAAAGTTGGTATAAATTGGGCTCCCGTTTTGAACTGAGTCAGCCACTACGTGGTGACAAATCCCCCGATTGAAAAATTGAAACTACCGTCCCAGCCTAATGCGTCTTTATGCAACCCATCGCATCTGCTTTAATGGATTTATCTACCGCTGCCAGAATATACATGTTCCCCCTCTTGGTGAGTGGTGAGGGATTCATAATAACCATACACACGCTTTTCTCCGTGGTGCAAGGTTGAGAGTGGTTGAGCCACTTAAAAATGCTACAAGTAATGCTAGTTTGGCACAAATTCGGCGCTTCTGAAGCAAACGAGGGTTACAAGCCTCTACCATCTCCATTTCACCTACAAAACCCGCTTACTCATGCAACGCTTGGAGAACTCTTGGGAGGCTCTGAAGAGAAATCGACTGTTCTTGTCATATTCGTCTGATTACTTTGTTATACGGAAACATCGCTTTCGACGTTGACTCAAAAGGTGGTGTTTGGAACCTTGCATGTGAAGTTGTGCTATTGTTTTGGACCGCATGAGTGTCTGATGTTTCGATCTAGCTAAGAAATTTTTCGCTATCAGCTAGTAGCTGGCAAATAACAAGCAGAGGGAGCTGTGCTGTACTGTTCTGCCTCATTGTTTTCTGTCGGGTACTTGCGTAGTTAAAGGCGTGTTCCGTTCCGCCTCTGTCCCCGGGCGAGGGTTGAGTTAGTGTCGCAGAATTATTCTATGTCACTATGGGTTTCCTTTCTTGTAACGTTGAGATTGAAGGTAGAGGCTGATTTTGTGATTTCGGGTTACATTTCAAATTCTATGACGTCACTGAGCTAAACCAAAATCTTTGGCATCACTGCCTTGCTTAATTCCACATTCTGGTCTTCATATCATTTGGACAAATTAATTTATAGGATAGAAGCATGTTTGGTAGTCAGATTTAACTATGACTATTAAAATTTGGGAAACTCTGAGGAATGTTGACAACTTGCCAATCACAATAATTCGCTCTAATGCTCGTTTGACAACATTGGAAACCCCCACAGTTCAAGTCTAGTCTCCAAAGCAGTGATTCAGGACCACTATTTTCGTAGCAAGAGCTCTACTGCAATACTATGACCAAGTATGACATCAGAACTCAGGGCACTAAGCCTGTTGCACTTGACGTGTGATGCGGGATATTGAAATATCGAGGAAGAAAGTGCAATGTTCGGAGACTGTGACAATAAACGTCACTGCGGAAATGACCGTAATACTTTGGCTGACTGCCCAATTCGGCTACGACTACTTAAGCAGCCATATTATCTTATCGAGCAGGGATTGACCTTCGGACCAAGTCTGGTGCTCCGTTCTCCTGTTTATTAAATGCCTATGCTCTGGCCTAGTATTATGACTTCTTTTGCCTTCAGAAAAATCCTAAAAGCCTATAATGATAATTTTACGATTGCTTAAAGCATCTATTGGTTTACTCAATGCTAACTAACTCGAATATTGGAAGCCTATCCACAAAAGGTGGCTGCAAATGACTGCTATTCCCTGCTTAACAAACACGCAGGAAAATGCTAGCACTTTGCGTTTAGGTTGAAATTATATCAAAAGTAATCCTTCGTTAAAAAAGGAAGACAACGAATTTTACAAGTATTAATAGCATATCCCAGATATCCAGAAACAGAATATTCATGCGCATCGCCAAAAAACTGACCTTATGTTGCGAAAATTCCGCTTTATAAAATTACATAGCTACATATTTAAAGCTTTGAAATTTTATTTTTGATTAATGTAAAATTTTGTAATTGATGGTACTTTCAATCTTTACTGAGCGGACCGCCCTCCCTAAGTTTTCTAACTATAATGATATGTGGCGAAGAACATCTGTAATTGCCTTACCCGTTCATAATATTTGATTTAGATCATCAACTTGGGATAAGCCTCGAGGTCGCGAGTCAACTGTTCACGTTTTACCCTCTGCAGACGATGTTGTTATGTATAGATCCTGTCCCGACAACCGATTTTGGTTAAAGACTATCAGGCTGGAACAATGCGATCGAAGCGACTTAGCATCTCTTCTTGCTTTCATTTCCAATATTCAGAAGATATCTCCGTTTAGGGCCTTCGCCTGTGGTTCTAATGAGCCTCCGACTCACAATGTCCATTACGGCCTCTTTCTTCCCAAGTTAATTTCTCTCCACGGCACAGAATTGACTCTCTCTTATCCTCTCTGTAAAAGTTCTGCTGTTCACGAACTTCTCAAACCTTACTATGTCGATGGAGGCCTCCCTGAGTCTCTGGTCGTCGCCATCTTCTCTCGTGCCGTTAGGAGTCTAAGCAAGCTACACGATCTTGGCTGGATTCATCGAGCCATATGTGCGAGGCATCTCCTGTTTCACTCATCATCAGAAAACGATAAAGACCTGGATGTTTCTTTCTGCGGTCTTGGGAGCATAGCTCCGGCTCGACCCTTGGGTAGTGTGCTCAATCGTGCTGACTTGCCGATAATTGATGCACGCTGGAGGGGTTGGCACTACCAGAACCTACAAGAGACCATCTACAGCACCCATCCAGTCGCCTGGTACAGTCCTGAAATGATTGCGCAGGACTTTGAGGGATATGGAAAGCCTGCAGACATCTACAGCCTTGGCATGACGCTGGCTGAAATGTTCACTGGAATTGCCCCGTACGTAGGGACAATCACACCCTCGTTGATCTTCCTCAAGAAGCTAACCCTCAAGGAGCCACTTTTACTGCCTTGTGTGAGTTCACAATCCTCTTTTTAAGGAACACCCTGAAAATTACCTTGTTTACTGTTCGTGAACTCGTTTTGACTCTCTACTGGCTTGTATTACGTTTCCATCGGCAAACGCTGCATGAGACAGGGACGCCAATCCACGGCGGAGTTAGCCAACCGGATGACAGTGCTGACAATCTAGATAGGCCGTCGGATAAATGCATGGTGCTGATCCTCGAAACAAATCCCGCACTTACATCTAACTAGTCTCCAGTTTGTAGTAACCGTAGATTCCCTCTCCGGTCTCGGCTTCCTTAGTTGTCATCGTTGTTGTTTGATACTCTTTCCCGATCCACTAGTAAACAATTTGGGTTCCTAACCTCCCGTGACACCGGCTATTGCTTCATTTGCAGCCTCCAGGTCGAACAGCCAGTGGGGACATGCTCGCCATTTTTGAGAGCTGTACCCACCTCGACCCGAACCGTCGCCCAACTGCAGAGGACCTCCTTCGTACTCCCTGGGTGCAATGTGGTCTTGCTACTCCTTTGAGGGAGAGCCTTCTCGCTCCCTTTCGCCAGCAATAAATTTGTCGCCGCCACCACTCCCCAGTGTACATACACACTGAATTGCCACGTCTACCTTCGACTTGATTAGAAGCAAAACTCGCCTTCCACTGACAAAAGGTACACTCTTCCTAAAAAAGTGGGTAGGAGGGATGTGAATAAAAAGGGACGGGCTAGAACTTGTCAAGACGGCACAGCGGACTGCTGTAGACCATACGCAGATCGATTTTGGGACCCATGAGATCTCGGATGTTTTTGTAGCCGTAGCGAATCATTGTTGGTCTATGGGGAGGAAGCGGAAAACAAAGGTGACTCGCGATTACATCGACATCCTCTGGAGATCCAAGCTAGATGCGAAAACTCTATACTCGCTGAACAGGTGAAGTCTGAGAGTTGAATCGTTGCCACTCACAGCAAATGTGATCGGTGATGGACCATTCTGTCGTTACGCCGCCTGAACTTGCTAGAGGTGTGGAATTTACCGTGACCGGTGAAAAGCTCACGCCACTCATGGAAGCAGGCCTCTCGTAAGCTACTCACGTGAGCAAGTAAAGCGGAAATGAAGCCTCCCAAATCACCTTGATTCTAACTAAGGGGGTACATGGAAAAGTGAAGGAAGCATTCTCACTTAGTGGTGTGCTTCAGTGACGAAAACAGACGCACCGTTCAAGAGAGAGTCCCCAGGCGATAACACGGACACCCTCGGGAAGGCCCATGGGACGCAGCATTTCTGGTCGGAAGATGCCCGAGTTACCGATTTCCACCCATTTATTCAGACCTGCACCCCGAAATACGATGTCAGAACATGGAATGAAAGTACGGTTCGAAGTGAGGGAAAAATAAGCTCACCAGGATGAAAGCTAAAGATCTCCATGGAGGGCTCAGTGTAGGGGTTGTAGGCTGGTTTAAAGCGCAGCTGATGCAGCCCCAGGCGAGCGAAGAAGGCGCGAATAACGGCTTTGAGGTGGCCCAGGCAGAGCCCGTAGTCAGCAAACACACCCTCGACCTGGTGGAACTCAGCTAAGTGCGTAGCATCCAGCGTCTCGTTGCGGAAGACTCGATCTATGCTGAAGTAGCGCTGTGGCGTAAACTCTTTCTGTAGGGGTTCAAGGCAAAATACGCACACAAAGAATTGAGGCTACCCAATCCATCGCCTAACAAGTCTGGGATCGTCTTTGTTCAACATTTAAGGGGACCGCTCCCAAGCTCCTGCGACTTAATCCCCATTTAAGTGACCTAGGGTTAGGCTCGCAGCATTCCCATATTACTAGTCTCTCAATCTTTGGGATGGTAAAGATCCCTCTAAAATAACCCCAAAGAGCTGTGTTTGGATCAATTAAAATAAGGTCTACGCAGACCTCACAGATGGTTGGGCGCCTAAGAATGTGGAGGACCCAGTACCGGCAACTTGGAAACAGGTATTCCGAGCTCGCCTATCGGAACAATGGCCTTGATGCTGCAGAAAGGCAGATGAAATGGCTTCATCGTCTGTGGTTACTCTAAAATCAACCCAAATAACCGCTTTTGACACCTTTCACAACAGTGACAAGCAACGTCCACTGCATATTGGTCTCAAAAATAAAAATAAGTATAAGATTCACAGTTCATAGCAAAAAAGTGAGGCTTTCCGACGAATTCAGCAACCCGAGCCAGCATTCATGCCCAGAGAAAACAGAATGGAAATCGAAATGCCATGCATATGGGAGTGATTGCCCCCTTTAATAACATAAAGTTGAACTAGTGGTGGAAAGGGGTGTTTTGACCTCTCAAGAAAAAGCGCAACCTCGAAGGAAACCTCATTTCTCATTCTTCAAGATCAATGTCAGTTTGTTCGACCTGCTCTGTTCAAGAACGAAAGAATTATGTCCTCGTCCGTCCTTGCTTCTGTATAGCGGGCAGGTAATGAAACACCGTCCGAAGTGAAACAATCGTCCAGAATATTGTCCCATTCCTTTGCTATAATCCTCATTTTCCAAGGAGATAGAGCCAACGATGTAATGGCGCAAACGGCCAATAAATGTGAGGAGAGACGCTGTACTTCCCTAACTAGTAGGTCAATCCCACTGCACATGCTCCTCGAACCCCAAGATAGCCACTCAAAGTCCAATACCATGACAACCAAGCATCTAGCACAATTGTCGCCTTCACCGGCGCGCCATAAAGAGGTGAGCGATGAAAATGTTAAGAATCTTAAGCCAAGGCAACCTCCAGACAACTTTCGATACATCAAAACGAAGTAAGACCGCAAAACAAAACTGGCTTCCACACATTTGAGCTCACTGTAGTGTTTTAGGTTTTTCTGGAAAAACGGCCAAAAGAGATCTTAAACGATTACGAAAGGAAGCGCTGAGAATGAGGGCAAATTTAATCCAGTTTTCTCTCACAACAGCGAAGGGAATTACTTTATTCGTTTAAGGCAAATAAAAATGACAGTCCCGTAGCCACTATAAAAGCATGAACTGAACACATCAGGAAAGCGGGAAGTAAATGGAGACGACCAAAACCATGATTAAGGTAGCCGAACCTCTAAAAGCGGTGATATTAACGACTGGGAAGTGCCTACGAAACAAGCACGGAACAGCTGCAGTTGATAGACCTAGGATGAGCTGGAACGATTCCAAATCCCAACATAGGTACTGAAACGTAAAATAGCTCTCACTCAACTCAAATATAATCGGGGAAACGTGCAAAGGCTTTGAGAAGGAGAGGAAGTGAGGAAGAAAAGCAGAAAGGACGAACGCTCACCACACCTGTTGTGCCAATTTGTAAAGCATGTGCGCGCTGACGGCGGTAGTGTGAGTTCGAAGAAGATTTTTGGAGGCCTCCGACAGCTTCCAATCGTAGCGGTAACCCTTAGAGCCGCACCCACCCTTCTCGTGGATGCGCTTCACCCGCTCAACGTATTCATTCGGGTAGTGCGCCAGCACGTCCGTTGTCGCAGGATCTAACGGCAATGGCGAACTTATTGAAGACAACATCAACTTCGCGTGCACCTCGGCTACTCAACTATTCAATAGCTGATGCCCTTGCAAATTCTCCCAAATGGCTCCAAATCATTCACTTGTCCGCACTACCAGTTAAGCATTTGATAAAACAAAGGCAATTTTTCCCTACCAGAGCCATCAGTTCGAAAACGGATAATTGGCTAATGACCTGGCTTAGAAATGTCATCTTTTGGTACTATGTGACCTGATCGATTGACAGCAGTAAGGGGGATAAGACCACTCACGCTTCTTTGTCACTGTTACCTGATTTGTGAAAGGAAGGGTACATGTTTATGCTTCAAAAGTGGCGACCTAACAAAATGACTGAATAAGACACCAAACCAAAATTTGAAGTCGAGAGTATTTGAAGTACTCAATATAAGATCAACAGAATGCAATTCACGAAATTGCGCCCCAGCTGGTGGCTGGGAATATGTTGTAAGATCTGAAGGACGACGTTTAAGATATTCCAAGAGAACTTCGAAATGAGAGCCTCCTCTTCATTTGTTGCACTCACAGAGCAAAGCCACGCCCAAATCATTGCCAAAAAACGACATCTAGACAAAGTTACGCTATTTTTCCAGTTCAAATTACCAACGTCCTTGTCCAGCCAAGTGTGACTACAAATCCAGAACAATCTTAAAGTCATTATCATTAACTCTAATGGAAGTTGCCTCGACACAAACAGCGTCCATTGTTAAAAAATGCAAAACGTTAGGAATAACGTACCAGACAAGAAAAAGGTGTCGTGTGCATCTCGAGCCGGGTGTTGTTGGGGCTGAAAAAGGCTGTCAAAGTTCCAGAAGCTCGATTCAACATATTTGTTCGTCGGCATTTCCGAAAACCTAACACCAAGCAACCGAGTTAACGGTGGTGCACCATAACCCAAACGGTAAGTTCGAATAAATCACCCCATATCCATTAGAATTCGGCGAAACTCAGCACGAACCCGCAGGAGAGGATGCAAATGACCACCTTCTGGCGGAACGCCAAGAGCCCTGAAGTTGTACTTCTTAAAATTCAGGTTTTGCCATGAACCCCTAGAAAGACCTAGATTCACAAGACATCCTACATCAAAACCATTTCTGAGGTCAAGTCTGTTTCCTCTTTCACGCGTTGCGTTGTGAAATTCGGACCACATTCCACTATAAAAACTGTAAATTTCCTAAGGAAATAGAATTTTTAAAGCAAGCCACCTCTCCACAATAAGCTTGCGCTTTTTCAAATCATTTCGTTCATTTATACTACAGTCCTGAAGCTTCTCTAGACAGGCCTGAACCTCATCAACAACAGGTTTATTCTAAAAAAAATAAGGGAAGAGCGAATTCTTACAGATTTACTAACTATTTGAATGTTGGCGTCATTCTTTGTTACAGAGATCCATTTGGCTGCTAAGGCTTTGCTTATACCCAGCTTGGCATAGTTCGAGACTTTCTAGGGGGACTAATAAGAAAGATATCTAACCATTAACTCCGACATTGGAATACCCTCATCAGGAATGGCAGAGTAGACAACAAACTCGTGACTTCCGTGCTTAAGAACATACTCTCCTTCGTCAGTGAGGGCAAATTTAGTCTCGACAATCTGTTCGACCTTCACCAACTGAACTGAGCATGAAAGTTAGCCTAGCAAGCCTACCCCATCAATCTGCTGTAGACTTTTGATACCACCGACGACAACTTGATGATCAAGGTTTAATGAATGGGCTAATTTTATAGAATTGATGGGTGACTCATTAGCCAACCTATCGAGAATAACCTGCGCTACATCCATCACGGGGGCCGAAGAAAACGTGCGACAGATCCCGAAAAACGCGGACCGTTTAAGAGGCGCTAAAACAACGGTAGATTAATCTAATAAATGCATTCATTAAAACAATTTTTAAAAATTAATAAAATTTTAATTTAAGTCAATTTTCATTTAGACCATGTAATGGGGCATTTATTATATTGCTTTAGTTTAGCGAATGAAATAATTTTAAACCTTTCTTGATTGTTGTCCTAACAAAGGTACGATATCTTTTATGAGTCATTATTAGGAATCATGCAAAGTGCCTTTAAAGTTCTTTCTTGGTTTTTTATTTTGTAACAACCCATGCTAGGAATTCTTTCATCTGCATCATGCCCCACTCGATCAGACTTTATTTTCCCTTTGAGACTCAACAAGCACCTAGTTGTGTAGAACGCGAATGTATTTTCTCTTGTACTTATCATGACGTGTTTTTGAAGCTCAGCCTCTACGTAATTCTCTTTGTCCTCATTTAGATTTGTTCTTAAAACTCTAAGACGAGAGGACCAGTCGGAAGAGATCATATTTTAGTTAAGAAACTAGTTGTATCTGACCATCTATCGGATCCCAAGTGGGATCAGAGTTCGTTTGGCTCTGAAATTTAGTCAGTAAGTTGAACACGTGCCCTCTTAAGGGTACGTATACAAACAAGCATGTATAACATTGTTACTTATTCAAATTTATTTTGATACTCAGATAGAGGCAAGTCAGTTCTTACTGTTGGCATTTTACATTTGTTCATGTTTACTTTCTTAAAATGATTAAATTAAAGTTCTTTCTGACACTCTTCATTGCGTAAATCCTTCACGAAGATCGATATGCCGAAGCATGTGTTCCACACCAGCTGTGGATTGTAGAAGTGCTACACATGAGGTCGCGTCGGCCAAGGAAGTCCACCTCAAAATGCGAGGTACCGGAAATCGTTCCCCCTCAAAACGTCTTCTCGATCCCCTTCCTGCCGCGCCTTCAGCGGCGGACCCGCAGCAACGCATCATTGGAAAGATTGATAGGTCAGCTCTGACTATGTATCTGCAGATTCTTGCCAGCAGTGATTACCTCCTTCCCAATGCTGATGCAGATCCCATCTCTCCTGAGATCATGCAGAAATCGCCTCGTACCAAAAAAGTCCATCGCAGGCAACTGGGTGAAAGAATATTCTCAAAAAACAGACGTCCATCCATCTTTCTTTTTGATACATTGCCTAAGGAAGAAGAAAAAGTTTCCAAAGAGACCCTCTTCAAGCAATTCCTTGCATTGGGTGCCTCAGATGTCGTTCGGGACGCTCTGATCAAACGCGAGCTTTCGTTAGCAGATTTTCGACCCCTTAGAGCTCCCTTCGTACCATACATCCTTAAGGTCCTGGTCAACTCTATCGAATCTGATTGCAAACGTCTGGGCTGGGATATTATTTTTAACCAATCCAGCTCTAATCTACACGAGTTGGCTGAACTGCACGCATGTCTCCTTATCCAAAATTGGAACCACCATCACCACGTAAAGCGTCAGATAAGTGCGATTGCTCTCCCCCTCAAAATAACCACGCTTAGAGTACTTCTTGCGGGTTTTAAGCAGAAACCGCTTCACTTTAACAAACAAGTTCTTAAAGAGGTCATCAAAAAACCGCTATTTGATCTCTTTTTGCGACCAAACCCTGAAATCAAGTCTCTAGTGCGTCACACGGCATTGCCATGTAATCGCACTACAATGGACACACTGGCATTCATGATGTTCCACCTGCAACACGCCTGGGAGCATGGCTCCAACCCCATAGCTACGCGAGGTATTCTGGCAAAGCTCTACGGTCCCCTTTTGGTGAGTTTCTCCGAGCGTCCGTCGATCATTGATCAGGATCCAATGGACTACAAGACGGAAGAGGCGGCGATCCTGGAGGTTGTTCTGGAGGTCTGCAACTCCCAGTTTTGGGACAATCTGAGCATGCTCAAGTTGCATTTGGCCTTTAACTCTGAGCAGCATGGAGAGGAGGAAGAAGCAGGTGTAAATGAAGAGGAGGAAGGGGAGGAGGTGAAAATTGACTCATTGGAGGACTTCAACGTCAAGACGCCGGATGAACCATCGGAGTATGAGAATGAGACGTGGTTCTCAAACCTCTTTGCACTCGATATGTGCAAACCGAGACCATCGATAACGACATCAAGGCAACAATCACTCACGTGAGTTGTGAATTTCTTTTAAAACTAAGAGTCTCTGTTTGAAGTGCCATTGTCCATGAAATAGATAAGGCGATTAAAAGGCTATGGACTACGACTTGAAAGATCGGTGTGGCCAAAAGTACTATTAACTCCGGTGTCAGTCGCTTGGATTTGAGACCTGGTAGTCTTTTGGCATGCAAAGGAGTACATAGTGACAGCAGCGGCGGATGCGCGACATGTCAGGCCAGGCGTTTTGAGAGTTGTTCCCAGTAATTTCGGTAGATGTGACTCCAATCAACTGCATCGTGCATTGCGTGGCTTTTAACGGAATACATCTTCTGTCCTGGTTGCTGAAACTTTTTATTGCCTGAGGACCTTTTCGTGTCGACACTACTTAAATCCCATCAGAATCGCTCAAAACTTATTTCCACTTTTTCCACCTCCTTGATGTTGAAGCAGTACTTGAATGATGGAGAATACAAAAATATTTAAAAAAATAATGCAGATTTAGTTAGCTAGGCAATAACCGCTTTAAAGTGGATTGGATTCAATTCCCATTAATCGCTTCTTCACTCGGAGAGGGTAAAGGAACCTGAGAAATCAACTTCCCATGAATCCTTTGGACAATCTTGGGGGTTCATAGCCTTTGCCTTTGTTTTGCTAAGTTGGACAGCTTCCGCGACTACTGCATCTCGGCGCCGCTGACAGCGGGTTTGGCGCTGACAGGTGACTGGAAAGGAGGGTCAAGGCGGAGCTGTAATTGCACCCACAGTTCATCAATATAGCACAAAAATGAACACATTGGTTTACTTCACCTTACTGCAGCGTAATTTAAAACGCAGGCTGGGAATAACATTAGTTCAGAAGTCTAGCTCCACTGGATGAATGATGGCCACATCAAAGCGTCGTCTTTTAGGGGTCAATTGTAACACTCTGCGTGGATCGCAGTGATGGAACACCAGAACATACATCTTCTAGTGCAATGATATTTACCTCAATCAGGCTCCCCTTTAGCCTCCTGCAACTGCAGCCTTACACGGCTGTTATGGAAATCCACATTCACACCACTTGCGTCCTCCAGTCACGCGTGCAGAAGGCATCCTCGGAGGTGATTGCTTCACTGCCGCTGTTTCAACAAGTCAAACGATTGCACAAATGATGCAGTCTGTGTCAAAGGTGGCATGCGGGATGTGAAACGTGGAGTGAGATGGAGGGTGGAAGGTGGGCGAGTAGTGGTGGGAAAAAGTAGCTCAAATTCAAAATTTTAGAGAAGAGATGGTAACTGCCATTCTTTAGGAAAACGTAAGCCTCATACGCAGGTAGTGGCCAGGCGTTTCTATGTGTAGCTGATTAAGCACTATCCCGTTGACTGATGGCTTCTTCTTTTCCCGCATGTTCTGAAGAATGCCCTGGAGTAGTAGCATCCTCGCAGACTGTCGTGCTAGGCCGCGCATTATGTTTCGACCGGAGGAGACACCTGCACAGCGCATAGAACGCACAAAGAAGGAAGTGGCGGAGGTGTTGCATTGCACTGTGCACGAATGGAAGCCACCACCTCTCCATGAGGACCTTCCCTGCGGCCCTCCGAGTCATCTTGGTGATGTGAAATTATATCACGTCTATCTACAACGTCAGCTGCGTTCCACAACGGCAATTTTGAGAGACATTATGCGGGAAGCACGACTACCCACGAGAAGACATTTGTCAGAAGTCATGCAGGTGCCAGCTCGGGTTCAAACTCACCTTACGTGCCCTCCCACGCCTCCTCTTCCTTCACCCATTCAAGAGTCAAGATCTGATGCGTGACAGCTCTCGAGGGCCCGCTATGCGAGCTTTCGGTGGTGCCTGAAACCAACCCGTCATCAGTCGACAAGACTTTTCCAGTGTCCAAAGAAGAAGTCTTTAATTTCACAAATTATCAGCAACACTGTAAAGTCCCTTCAATGTTAATAAGGCGATTTAGTAGCATATACTGCTTTTATCACCTCGATGTAGCACAATGTAAGAAGCGTTACTGTAAGCCTTTGGTTTGGATTACCGTATGGAAAAAGCTCGCTGAACATGGGACGAGTCCGACCTCTTGCTGACTGCTCAACATTCACTGAGCCCTTCAAAAGCCAGGAAGTGGTGTTGACGTGGGTGTCGAGATTTTAGATTCCAACGGTCTTTACTGCAGACCTCAGGGTTTTGCGGTGGACGCATTAGATCACTGACTAACTGCAGAAGACATGAGGCGATCCCGTCCTCACAAATTTGTATTTTTTCCCGTATGTGGCAAGTGATTAGGTCAAGATTTCGGGTTTCCTTTTGGAGGCTGTAAATAGACTCACAATCTGAACAGGAACAAACTAACAATTAGGCAATCCCTTTGCATGTGATTGTTGGTCCTTTTCAGTCCATAAGTCGGATGAGGATGAGGAGGGAAGTATGCCTCTCCTTCCTCCTCTTCCTCTCGGACTGTGTACAAGACACTGAGTTGTACTGTCTTGCAGTGGCAAGAATACAGCCTCTTGCCAACTAAATCACTGTAGTGCTTCTTTAGAGGGGAGATGAGGACTTGCTTGTTCGCATTTGACTTTGATCAGGTTGTGTGCAGAGCAGGAGTTCATTTGGTGACCCACTTCCGACCACTTCTGAGGAGGCAGTTCCGCTTTAACATCCACCTTCCAGTTACGCCTTAATCATTGACTAAGTATCAGCTACAGTTGTCTAATTTCTGGCAAAAGTGTCTACTCTTGGTTACACATTTACTCCCGCAGCCCACCGACCACACAGGAAGCACGCGTCACTGACACTGAAGTGTTCCTGGTCATGAAAGGCATGAGAATGACCACAGATTTGTTGGTCTGCCCCAAGTACTTCTGTCATCCGGCATCACAGGTCAGTTGGCCCAAAATTAATCCAAAACAGCGCCTTTTTTTCAACAACATCTGTGAGGTTTGTGGAGAGCTGTCTGCTGGCAATTAATACATGTTGGATGAAGACCACCTGCCAAGTATCCGCGATTTCTCTGTTTGTTTGGCGACTGCTGCTGTCAATGGATCACTGGAAGGCGATCGTGGTGTCCTTACAGAGAGCGTCTGTAAATCCTGAGCCACTTCGACCGACGTCGAATCATACCAATATTTTTATCACCCGACATCCAGGACCAAAGCACGAGGTTACCACTTATCAGCGCCTTGATAATGCCTACAACACTTGAGTCGTTACCCGCCTTACGGTCTAGCGGAGCATACTACACAATCAACGCGTTATCAAGGAGGTGGGAGGATCACCGCGTGGCCTGAGGACCTCACCTTGTGTAGAATTTTTGATATAAATGTCTCACTTACCGGCGACCATGTGTAAGCAGGAAGATTCGGTATGGACATAGGTGGCAGCTAGCTAGTGGCCACTGAAGGCTAACAAGAACACAAGATGGTTCCCTCGTCGCTCCCTGACTCTCCACAACTGACTTTATGGTGACTTCATGGCACAATTAGAACAAAACTGCTGGAGATGTTGGCCAATCGAGAGAGAGAGAGAGATAGTGAGTAAATGCACGACCTCCTGGAATAGTAGAAGCCCTTGTATTAGTAAAAAAGAAGCAATTTTGGAGTTAAAGACATTTCCAGTAATGAATTTTTTTTTGCACCGATATGTCACGCAAATTTAACCTGCTATGAGGATGTAAAAGCTACGTCTACTTGGCTCCCAGGGCCTTCGAAGGGAAGAAGAGAAGTTCCCGTGCATTATTTTTTGGACTCACAGAATTCCATGGGACCTCAGGAATCCCTTACAAACTCCCACGCATTAGTCTGTCTCGCACAACCATTGTGGAGGCGAAAATCAAGAAAGGACAAGCGCTTGGCAAATCAAATGGTCTTTTCCGAATAAAGGAACCAGGAAAGAATATTCCAAATTGTGGCAACTTTGAGGCTTTACAAAAGGTTTAATCCTGAAGGGTTGGTCTTTCAGTGTTCCCTCTTTGGAGATCCACAACCCCACTTCTATCATTGGGTTGATTTTTTTCTGCACATGCACCGCCTGAAGGGCGTCTCCAAGCGAACTCGCCTTACATTCACAGCTAACAAATCGTAACTTTCTTCTTTTCCTTTCATCTGAAGCATGGTCGGCATCCCCCATCCGACAAAGCTGGCCTTTATTGTAGAAAAATAATTCTTGTGAGACTGATTAGAAGCGCCCATTTTAATGTCGAACTCCTGTGCATTCTTGACTGATAAGGATCATGTTTTGGCTGTGCTTTAAGTGGCCTCAAATTCACTTCAAGCCTATAAGTGGGTGGCCAAGCAGACGACTAGGAATCCTGGAACCAGGCCTAAGCATTTGTCTCCACCGGACAGCTACCAACAGCCTCTCTTGCTTGCTCATTCCAGCCGGCCTGCTGAACACTTCGTCAGGAAGACGATGAGAATCAGGTTCTTCATTGTAACCCATCCCAAATGCTTAAAAGCCTAAAATCTATGTGTCTAAGCTATTTCAATGGGTGAAGATCCTGGGGCGATTGCCCTTTGCAACCGACTCGAGGGGTGAATCGTAGCGATACGGTGCACATGCATAGGCCCAGTGAAGAGCTGATGGATATGCACCTTCATCAAATCTGGAGTCTAAAATAGAACCTGAAATAGTCAGTCGCCGGGTTGAACCCATTTATGCCGACTTGGTGTTGCACACTTGTTGGAGAGGTCTTTATCATAAAAAAAACACTGCACCAGATTCCCACAATTTGCACTCTCTCGCTCTTTTCTGATTGGCTGAAATTCAAGGTCACTGCCTGGTGATAGCTGAGTACGGCTAATCCCTTAAAGTTAATAAGTAAAGTGAATGAGTCCTGAAATATCCTTTCCTTCGCTACCTGAGGGCAACCTCACTTAATGTCCCCTTAGCTGCTCCGTTTTAGTAATATGATCCTTCGTAATTAACTGTTCTACTAACGCATTACTTGTACTTTCCTGGTAGCCAGCTAACGACAGTTTAAGAAAGCATTTTATAATAAAGGAAGGAAATTTATGCTTTAGCACTAGAAAGTTATTGGCTTAAGGGCTGATTTTTTCACTAAGTGAACAAGGTTCCTTGCCAGTAACCACACTGATACTGAAGGTATCGTTTTCTGCCAAGCAAAAGCCATCACTGGAATTCAAGCAGTGTTTGGATGTGGCTGCTCGAGCGCAATTTTGACGCAGATTTATCACGAAAGTTCACGAAATGCACGACTTGCCATCAAGACGCGCTGGAGGGGATAAATGCGCTTGTGAAAATGGCAAAGTCAATTAGGCGTGGAAACTAGGTTCCCAAGTCACTTCCTACTTTTGACCAGCATACAGGAGTTTTTCATTGACTGTAAGAGAATTCGACCAAAGGAAGTCGAAATCTCCTACACCTGACAAAACTTAGAGGTAGATTTTTTAGCCCGAAAATGAACTGAACGCTTAAAGTCGTGATGACAAAGTGAGATTAGCCTTCCAAATTAATACGAGCGCTAATATTATCCTCATGTAAACCTCTCGCTTGCACATTTTTTCATATAAAGAAGGCTCCTTTTCCATATGGAAAAGATTTTTTTACGCTACCGATTCACTTTTAAAACCCTTAGTCTCGTCTCAGTAATGGAGAACCTGAAAATAGCCTTGCTAAGGTTTTATTTGTTTAGTCGCAAATTTCCAATGGGTATGCAAAAACTGAGGATCGGTAGATTAACCATCCTTTACTTTTTTAAATCTGCGCCCCCGAGCGAAGAGGTGTCAGTGGTTCAGCTTTGAATGATTGGCCACGCAGGGACTGGCGTGTTGATAGACCAACTCCGGGGATCGAGGGAAATTGGAGAGGGAAGATTGGCTTTGGGTGTACAATTGTGAAGTGTCACTCACCTCTCCGCTTGAAGGTCTATTAAAAGTTGTCAATCCCATTGACTGCAGAGTTTCTCCCTCCAGAGCCATCTATGGGAGGCAAGGATTAAATTCTACCTAATTGCATGAATAGGGTACTAAGCAGCGGCTCACCTTCGAGTTTCCAGCCAATAGAAGATGCAACCTTGAAGCTAACCAATCAGACAATCAGTCGACGAATTAAGCGGCATGGTTCATTCAACGCATTAATGTTTCACGCAACGTTTTGTTGGAAAAAAAAACTTAAAAACAACCAATTCTGTCTCACTAGGTGCAGATACACTCCTTTATCATGATTCGGCAGGATGTAGTTGTCATGATCTGTTTTTTAAACAAACGCAAATAGGATGAATTTTAATTCAGATTTTAAGTATGTTTTAGATAAAAAAAATACACTGCGGTGCACCGAAGTAACGCGTTTGTGCAGCGTAACCTTTGCTCCCGATATGTACGCATTCACAGCAAATGACTGTTTAAACTGGCGACTTGAATTTTTGCGCAAACCGTGTGTTCGGTGTTTTGCCAAAACGCTGCAGTTTTGAGTCAGACAATGCACTGGCACGTAAAACATTTGAAAGGATAAAAGAACGTCATAAAGCTGGTAGTTGTAATTTTTTCAAAGGATCCTGGCAGCTGTAATGGATGACTAAACCCACTAGAATCGCTACGGAAGAGCTCCTGAGATGAATTTAAATGCTGCAGAGATACCAGACCTAAAGGGATTTGGCACATAGCTAACACGGCGGCCCTTTGGAAGCTTTGCTTGTGTACACTCCGGTTGCCTCCCGGCCTTCTCTACGCTAGTGGGTAGCGTGGTCTTGGCTTCTGTTTGCGTACAGTACGGCTTCAGCAAAAACTTGTATTACTAAACAGCGTACCTATATCCGTACCTATGTCCCTTTTTAGGGTCTCAGAAATGTCCCAAGGTGCCGCATGGCAAACATTGCTACCTTGACACAAATAGACTCACTGATACGCGCTTCACTCGAGGATATAAACTGCCTTGACTGGTATTGCCTTGATACTCCATGTCTTGGGGCCATGCCTCCAGAGGAGTAAAGAGCATCTTCTCAGAACGGTAGACTTTGGATCTGGAGTCCTGGTATGCCTCCATCAGCTGGCGAAGTCTTTTCCTGTGACGAGACTTCAAAAAAAAACAAAAGAGACGATTGCATAATGATGATTTGGTAGCCAACCGAATCAGGCTATTCCGAGGGGATTAATACTGTCTCTCCACCAATAAGGGCGCGTTTAATTCAAACCCATGCTTTTGAGGACAAAGAGGGGAGAAATGGTACCACAGAGTTTAAGCCACCACGCAACGGCATTGACGCAGAAAGAACAGAATGCTGTCCTTGGCTGTAGGCGAAAGGCAATCGTCCATCAACATTTCCAGGTGGGGGTCCCTTGGACAGGTGTCATTCCGAGTTTATCTCCACAAGTTTGGGTTTCGTGTCACCGGTGACGTGACACTTCATGAATCACCAACACGTGGTAATGGCAAACGTGCTGACATTTTGACGTAGGGTGTCCAAATGGTCTCTGCGTCGGCTGGTAATACTCTCAATTGGACACACTGGCCACTGATTACCTCCCACAGCTTCAACAAGTAGGCCAACTCTTGAACATTGGGTAGTAAAAGTCTTTGCCTCGTCCATATTCATTCTCTGGTTATGGAATTGAGAAGGAACTGATATTACTAGCGAGGATCAACTGCATCGTGGAGCCAGGGTATTGATAGCCACCCAGTTGCCCAGCCAACAGTTTGATTAAGAAGCTCTATTACACCACGTAGCCATCACCGGCAAAGCAAGCCCCGTGTTGGGTGAGATGCAAACCACGGACGGGGTAAGGCCAAGAGGGAGACGCAGTGTCGTGGTGTGGAACGGCATTGCTAAGCACTCAAAACGCATAACTAGAGGAATCAAGACGAATTCAACATGCCTACACTTTGCTGCGCGTGAGGCTGTCACGAGGCCACAGATGTGACAGAGCGAGGAGCCCGAATGGACAGAGAGCAAAAAGTGGGAAGAACACACAGCTGCTGGTGTGGAGGGAACCGAATCAGCAGAGATGCAATTAGTCTCAATTAAACAGAAGAGAAGAAAGCAAGGAATGTGGGACGAGAGTGGGAAGAGAAGGAAAGAAAGGTGAGAGAGATGGAGTTGGGTGGAGGCACCGTCGCGATTTCGTGAAGCATGCGCCACAACACAGCGCAGGTCATGGAGCGCATTACTCAAATCACCTGCCAAAGTTTTCATACACGCACACAAACAAGTTTTTTTTTTAACTGAAAAGGAAATTGTCTGTCGAAAAGCAGAGGCGAAAGTGATGTGGATGCAGTGTGGAGGGAAGACTCACGCTCTACTTGTTGACATGGCGACGGAAAATGAAGTCTCTCTGCCATGATAAAAAGTTTGGCTACTTTTAACCCTGGACTGTCGAATCAAGTGGCAGGCAACGGGCAAACCAAGGAGGGAGCCCAATTTCTTATTGGCTGCAGCTGCCAGTTCTCCTTGCACCTCGAGACAGAATCTGCCAACAAACCTAATAATTGACTGTCAACAGTTGCATGTGCCAGTGGAGAGGAGGCGGCCTCCTTTTATTCTGCTTCGTAAGGAGCTCTTCACCTATCGCCCTATAATGTAATGTCTTAGACAGAGTGATCGGGTCGGGACGCCTGCCTGGCCAAGGGAGCTGATTAGCGCTGACAGGTCGGGACAATGCAGTTAAACTAACTGGGAGAGCTGTACGCTAAAGACGCTGGCGGCTTGCGTAGAGATTAGGCTACGCCTTTAGGTGAAGTTGATAGAAGCGTTGAAGGATGTCAGGAGGACCGCAGTGTGTACAGCTGTCAACGTCTCGCATCAATCTGAAGATCTCGTCAATTACAATGCACAATCTCGAAGCTTTCGCCTCCCTTTTACAATGTTTTATTCATTCGCACCCAAGTGAAGAACATTTAGCACTGCTTTTAGCCATCAATGCATCAAATCAACTGCATCTTATGGCGGCGAGGTACGCCGCTGTTTCCGTAGTCTTGTCGAGACCCCAAACAAATTTATCGGCACTAGGCACGATCTGGACTGTCCTCAGGCACCACTTTCATTTCACTTTTCCACTTACTACTTTTCGATAGGTGGCAGAGATGTAAAATTCACAAAAATGAGTTCACTTTTTGCCTTCAAAAAAGTTTTTTGTCTTTGTGATTGGAACAATGCGATCGGTGGCCTGTGCATTGTTGTGCTGTGCTGCAACACACACGGTCCACAGGTTCGCACACTCACACACAACCCAAGTCATTTGATCGTGTTGGTGAATTTTCCTCTCCCTTTTTTGTGCCTTTTCCCCTCTTTTTGTGAAGCACAACAACTCGACTTAGGCGGGGCGTTCAATTGAAGGTAGACAGCGACTTTGTTAACTGGGCAGGAGGACTTCTACGTCCAACTTCACTAAGGGGAGAAAGCGAAACAGGCCACACAACAGATGATTCTTCATCAGTCATCTTTGTGAAGCGAATTGGTGCTTCGCCTGACCATGAAAGCGTTGAACTAGGTAAACACTGGAGCGTGCACAGGTCTCGCTTCCTCTTTACATTGTGGAATTACCCTTAAGCCATGCTAGTGGCCCACAAGCTCCTACCTTCGTGGTTTGATAATGTGCGTGCCCTTCCATGGCTCCACGAAGACAGCCGCAAAGCATTTTACCGCGCTACGATTCAAGAGAGGATTCCTGGAAACTAGAGCACGCACTACAGAATGAAGACTTCTCTAAAATTAGTTCAAAAAAACCTTGGGTGTTGACCTATAAAACTGTACAGAATTCAGTTTGCTACCTTTTCGGAGTTACCGAGGAAGCGCTTTAACTTAAAATCTTGCTGCAGTAGGAGTCGCTGTCATTGACACGTCAATAACTGATGAGATTTCTAGCCTTCTATCGGATTTATGTGTGCAGCTTTCACTCAAAGGCATACGCTCCTCCCAGAAGGTCTTTTCGACGCTCCTTTAATGTCAAGGAGAGAGGTGACATGAGCGAGAAATGAAGGACACTGCAAGGTCGTTCCACTGTTGCACGTTTGTCCGCTCAGCCCAGTGACCTGCCTGATCTTCTTCGCCCTCATCGCAAGGCAATTCCATGCAGCTATGGCAACTCCGGTCTTATGACCTCATCACAGTCAACTCAACACCGCAAAGCAAACTCGTGGGCCAGAAGATGCATTTGTCCCTTTTCACACGTTCACCTAGTTGTTTGCTTGCTTACTTATTTACACTTGCACCTATTTATGCGAATCGAATAAGGCGTTGTGACTGATTCAAAAATTCACATTTCAGCAAAGTTAATCTGTGCGTCTCACCTCTTGACTGTCTCAAAACTTATTCCCTCAACTTCACGCAAAATAGTGAGCACAAAACCCTAGCTTTTTTGCAAAAAAAGTAATCCATTGCCAGGGTGTTGGATTGTCCACAAGATACCAGTGAATGAGCGCTCGGCCCTTGGTTGGAGTAGCAGCGAACCATGCAGTATGCCGCAGTGGTTTAATTACCCACGAGACAGCACAACGACGGACAAAAGTGTACTTTTTGAACAGGAACACTAGTTTCCGTGCTATCTTGCGAAATTGCCCCTAGTGATTACATTTATTCGCGTAAGTAAACCGGAGGCTCAGACGCGCACAAAACAATACTGGGAGTCGGTAAGGCCAAACTAACCCAGTGACGCGAAAAGTAGAGTGCACTTTGATCTTACCGAATTATGCATTGTGGAAAGGCTTAGTTCAGTCACCTGTCTGAATGCAGTAATGTGTGGAGATAAAGGGCTTCTCTATTCTACAGAAGTGTGCAATCCAAACTCAACTCGCACATACAGAAGAGTTTGAGCATGGCTACGGAGGTGATAACCTTAGTTATTTAGAAGAGCAGTCTTTTTTGAAAGACGGAAATGATTTTAAAAATAGTTGCTAGTAAAAGAAATAACGTGAGTTTTTTAACTGGTCGTAAACTGATTTGGTACAGCATCAGGGAGTCGCATTTTAGAGGCGCCCCTCAGCCCTCCCCTTAATTGCACTTCTTGCTTAGATTTCTGGCTCTAGGATTAACAATTCTATGAAAGGAGTCAGAAAGTAAAAAGAAAGCAGTTGGCTAAACAGACCCACTCACACTAAGAGACTTAGTGGCAAAGACAACTAATTAGAATTGCTAACTTCCCATTAAACCTGCTGTCCTGTCCTCTAAATTACTTTAAGACTTGCGGATTTAGGCTGAGAATGGGTTACATGAGAGTTTCTTGAAGCTGATGGAACTTATCAGATAAATGATATCTGCTCTATCTGAGCCTCTTGTGTCTCCACACCCATTCTCCTGCCTCTTTATGGCGTCACCATTGATTAATTTCGCGATTAACAACGTAGTCCTATAAGTAAAAAAGTTACGGGTCACCTTTAAGTAAACAACGGAAGTGGTCCATCCCAGGAGGAGGCAGACGACGAGGAAAGCGCCGCAGAGTATCACAGTGAGGAGGACCATCTTTCAAATTAAACACAAGACCACTTAGTTATTTAAATGCAGCAGCCTCCACAGTTAAAATTCATATTGTTTTTTCCACTATTCTATTTTGTAATGAGGCACTCGCTCAAACGTTTATACATTACCTTATTCGTCAAATCTGTAAAAAAGCCAACAAAAGCAAATTTTGACTATAGCACTGGGACGAAGGTATAATGTGATAAATAAGTTTACCGTTACCAGAGTTTTAATATACTAAGTCGGAATTGATGGACTGTTACGCTATCCCACATGGTAAGACGAATGAACGCATTTAATGTGACTCCAAATAAATTCGACAGCATCGGTAAACAACACTAGAACGATAAAACAAATAGGGAGAGTCCAGGCAAATGTTTACGGAGGAGGAACGTGAAAAAATCCAAAAATGGTCGCAGGTCTAATGTGCTAATTCAGAAAAATGCCTATGTTTTAATATTGAGAACGTGTGACAAAGGCAAAGTTTAACATTCAACGCAAATTACTTAAATTGAGTAAAATTACGATTTGCCCCGTTATTCTAGATTGACTGGGCAAACTTTTTGTACGTAAAATTTATGCTACTTAAAGATGTTGTTGATTTCTACCTGATAGGTGGCTAGGGACAATTTAAAGTCGACAAGTTATCTCAAGCCTTTTATGAAGGCTGATTCGATGGGCTCAATAAAAATATGGAGGAGCGGTGATGCAGCTAAATTTCTCGACAATTTGCTGTTAAGCATGTAAATGGTTAAATTAAACGTGGTTCAACTATCCTTCAAACTTACATCCGACGTCCATTTAAGTTGTTTGAACTGAAAACATTCTTTTGAAGTTGTCGGCTCTGTTGTCGCTTTAACCTGCACAGTTACCACTGTTGACTGGTTTCCCTGAAAGTGGGTAAATCCTAGATTTGTCTAAAGAAACAAACGACGAAAAACTAAGCATAGAAATATCCGGCAAATGCACTTGTCTTTAACTAACCACAGACGCTATCAAAGTTGTCGGCTCAAGTGAGGTTACGATAGAATCGCCGTCTTCACTCGTCGGCTGCTCACTTTGCGGGGCTTCACTGAATGTTTTGAGGCTGCCCGTGGTAACTTCAGAACCGTTTGCCATGGTGACATTCATCATGCTACCTAAGCCTCTTTCGATTCTCCATGGAATCGTGGGGACCGAGCGAAGCCAAACACGGTGATTCGAATCGCAGGCTCCTGATTGGTTCGTATGTTCTGTCTGACACACAGCAATGCTTCTCATTTGTTGGACGTTTTAACTGCTATCACTATCCTTGTGTACATGGGTGCGTGGATGGAGGTGTTATCGCTAAATCTGTTACTCTCCTCCACCTCTACTATACCACTCTCGACACAGAAAAATTGGTTATTGGGGATCTAAAGTGGGTCAGAGTTTGCCTCTTCTTCTGTGGCCGGTTAGGCGATTGCCGGGCGTCATCGCTTCCATGCTGGAAGGCGTATTTTGACTACAGTGTTAAAATTCACGTAGCTTGGCTTCGCTATAGCTGACTGCACTGTAATTGAGGTGAGGCAATGTTGTGTGAGGGATTTCACCTAACTTTCGGTTCGTCTCGTCTTTGACTGCTACGTTGAGGCTCTTACACGTCAAAATCACTGCGGCCATTACACTTCAATCTATGACTAGAATAGGAAGTCCGTTTCCGAATAATACCTATGATAATGAATCAAGTGAAGAAGTCGTACTAAAAATGAAATTCCCGTGAATTGATAGCAATCCATTGAATGGTTGCCTCTCCTTTGATTTTATTCAATATACCCGGAAAATACGCAAGCCTTTAAAGTTCAACCGAGCTGGTAATCGTCTTCTCAACCAAAATGACTGACGAAAACGCCACAGTTGGAGACTTCGAGACAACATGCAGCCATGCGTGTTTCTTGCGACCAATAAAGCCCTACGTCGTCAACCTGCGAAGCAGACACTCGTACAGCCTGCCGGGAGCCGAGGCGCTTTTGAGTTTCCAAGGCTGGCAGTTCAGTCCTTCAAAGTGCTGGTACTTTTAACCGGACGGGTGCACTGTCACAGCATATCACAGCAACACTGATTGGGCCATATCACCAAGGGAGCAAAGATTCCTGCCACCGCAGTCAACGTCATGCCCCGATGGCCAAAAGAAAGGCTTCCAGTGGGTTGGACGATGCCACTTTTTTTCTGATCCTGTCAATGCCAAGGCCTTGAAGTGACCATTTTCATATCCCCCGCTTATCGACAGCATGCTATCCAACGAAAGCACAATGCCACTTCAGATAAAAAAAATGTTTTCACCGAGTTGATCTACTGATCCAATTATTGAGCAGTGTCCCCAAGATGGAGCAAAAAGTGTGAGGCAGTCAAGGAAGAAGCAAATCCACCTAAAGCAACGGTTTGCTCGGGGCCCAGAAACCACCTCACCAGCGCATTGTAACGAAAGGACGCCAGTTCTGACTATCTTTAACCGCGACGATTCTTCGCATCGCGTGGTTTGTCCCTCCGTCTGACCCTTCGCATGTCAATGGCACCTACCAACCCTCCCAGCGCTACGCCACGTATCAATATGCAACACTCGAGCCTTTAAGACGTCATGGGTTGTACAGAAACTCCTTCCCACCTCCAAAGAGCCGGTAAAGGGAAGCCATACCAACTCAAGCACCCACCTTATGAGTACCAGGTCGAGGTAGGAGAATGCCCACCTTTCAGCACCCACTTGACGTCGTGGCTAGACGAATTGCCGAAATGGAGAACCGACAATGACTATGTGGCAACTCAGATGTCAGGCTTTGTTCACTACACCTTCACGAGAGCTCAAGACAAGTACAAATCATGGATACTTGGCAATGCTGAGGAGCGAGAGAAACCACTGCTCCGGAGACGGAGCGCGCAATGGACAAACTGTGACGGAAACACCACTTTTCCCCACCCAATGGATAGCGCAAACTCCACCGTAGAGGTTCTAGAACGACAAAAGAAGAGACCTGCGCATTAAACAAGTTGAAATTAGAGGAGTGGAATAGGTACAAAGATCGGCGCCAAGCCTCAAACGAGCAGCTTCTTCGCGTCCACAGAGACCAAATCGCGGACTGCAGTAACCGACCTCTGCCACTCCGTCAGGCGATCCGCCATACTGGTGATCTGCAGGAAAGACGACACAATAAAGTCAACCTTATTATTGACAAGAGTCTGCGCAGTAACAATTTTAAGTGGAGGTTGCACAGATAAGACACAAGTCGAATTTGATAAGTGAGTTAAACATCCACATTTTGGTCCAAAAAAGAGGAGACAATAACGCGGAGTGGAAGGATCGGAGAAGAACACAGAGACCAACGAGTGCCGTCCACCTCGTAGGAATTAAACAGGAAACTTTGCAGATGCTATGAAGACAAGAGACAGAACAATCAACCTTCTGAGAGGAAGATCCAAGTAACGTGTTTGTGTGGAGACTTATGCGCAGTAGAAAGGAAGACTAAGACGAAAACTATCATGCGCATCCTGCAACACAATTCCGGGAATAGGGCGGCGTTGTGGCGAACCAGATGCGAGGTAATGTGATGAATAAATTACATTCTACTAAAGCACATTCAGTAGCAAAGGTTGCGATGACCAACCCAGTATCCGCACGGCTTACTCCTAGGCAGGGAAATAAGGTGGAGGGCGACAAGTGGAAAAAAACCAGGAAGACTGTCAAGTAACAATGGAGGAGAGACGGTTTAGTATTTTGTCCATCGGCGTGAAGTAAATAGACGGCGATGAGAAAGGCGGTAAAGAGCATACCTGATCGAGATCGAGAACGCGGGGTTGAAGCCAGGTGAGAGTGACCTTCTGATTCACCTCATCAATGCGCCCCTTCATAAGATTGAGCGAGAGTGCACGCATCACTATACCCTCCACCTGATAGGGGAGAAAATCGTCACCGTCGCCTCACAATGAGTTAATCGCTCTAGCAGATAATCATGCAAAGCCATTCCCTACCAACACAACCCATTTGAAGTGGATACGACTCATTCACGGACAGACTTAGCGAGTCATTAAAAATGTGAACAGTGTAAAATAATAAAAAGAAGCCCTTCGAAAAAAAACTTGAAAATAAACGAAACTACCAATCAGGTCATAAGGGTGGCGCACCTTGTCGAGCGGCGACTTGGTGGCCGCAGCAATGTCTGCAAAGCTGACAGTGCGTTGGTTGGGCGGCCGGCGGAAGAACATCTCCATGAGAGCGAGGAGAATAGCCTTCTCCTGTAGAAGCTCACACGCATCCGCCAGATCCTTCACTGCCGACCACTGAGGCCGCAGCTGCATGATGGTATCCAGATCCCCCTTATTGAAAGCATGCAGCATATCCACGAGCCACGCCACATCTGGCTTTGATCGCAGCGTCTCCAAGATCTCATGCGATATCTACAAGGAAGAGGATTAATAACCTACAGGGAGACGCTTCGAGAGTGCACTGAAAGTAGGCTCGACCGAAATTCAATTGGTGGCCTCTACCATGCTACCATCCATCTTGGAGCAAAAGGCATTCAATAACTCATCGAAAAGCAACAAGTCCCAGATTTCGGTCTACAAACTATAAAAACAGAAAGTTTGCTATATCGGTTACGATTGACTTGCTTCGAAGCAACCTCTTTTCAATTTATGCCTTTCAGAAAATTCAAAAAGCTATCAGAATGAGGTCACTCTGACCATGGGATATGCGTGACAGGAATAATTGCAGACGGAATAACTTGCATCGACCGGGAGACGGAAAGACACGTCCTAGTTTACGCACGAATTTATAGGACACGGTAGATGGTTTGATTTAACGTCACTAATGCATTATTAGGTCGGTCTTGAGGAACCCGCTATGAGCGGAATACACTTTCAGCGCAAGTTATACTCAATATACTTTAAGCGCAACGAAACTGTAATTACCGAAGGCTCCGAGCCACAAGTGCAGCTCATTCACTTTCCTACTTTCATAAATCGACTGCTAAGGTAATCAACTAAGAACATTATAGGTGGAACACGAAAGACCAGCTTCACCGATTCCTGAATGCACTGACAATGATTTCCAACAAGGACTCAACAAAGAAAGGCATTTAGGTGTAATACCAGAACAATGATGAGACAAAAAGGGACCACAATAAAGTGCAAATTCGAAATCACATATGAAAGATGATAAATTCAGTCATTCTTGATTATACAAAGGATGCTAGATTGAACCTTGAGGCATATCCCCTTGTCTTCGGAAGGTGGATGAAAATTATAAAAGCCAAATACGCATGCAGACGCAAAAAACCCCACGAAATGTAGGATACGACCCAGTATTTTAACGCACCAATTCACCAAAATTGTACACATTTCGACCCAAAAGAGCGGCAAGACCGACGGAGAAAGCCCAATCCTGCTTCTCTGAATCGGAGAGTTCAGATAAATCGGTGCAACCGAGAAAGCGAAGAGCCTCTTGATAGTACTCCGCGTGCTGACCCATGAGCTAAAAAAATACACAACTTGAATAAAAAACGTCGAAACGTGATAACTATTTCCAGAGCTAATGCTGACTTTGAAGTACTGCGAGCTCATTCGATAATAGCGTGAATGAACTGGAGTGACACCATCAATTTTCGACAAGATATCGCCAGTGGCCTCAATGATGTCACGAGCCCCAGGCAAATCCTGAAGAACGAGAAGTCGGACCATGCCAATGGTTGACTGGGCCAAGATTAGAGCTTCATCATTCATGCTCATGTACTGAGATCGGTGTCAGATGAGAACAACAACCTACTTTGTCGCGATTTTCCTCAAGAAAATTAATTGTACTTTGTGGATCTACAGTAGATCAAGCAAATGCAGAAACATACCTTTTGTCACCATCTCGGTGCTCATGGGTACCATAATTTCGGCAAGAGAAAGTGGATTAATCCTATCATCGTAAATCAGAATAATGGAATCAATTACTTCGATTTAATAGAGTTAAGAAACTGTTGATCAAACTAAAGAAGTGCTTAGAAGGGGGGAGAACCTACTTCGTTTAAATCTAGCGAGGATGTGAACCCAGGCTTGTTCAGGCTCTCCAAAACCTGTAATGTCAATTGATGCCAGAGTCTACGGTATGCCAAATTAAAAAAATACTTTCTAGAATATAAATCCCGTATCTGAGTCCAGTCGTCCTTGAAGCTCTTGGAGTTCTTAATTCGCAAATCCAGATACTCCATGCCTCACAGCAAGTGATAAAGGCTGAAATTTAGTAAGCCCGCCAATTGACTCAGAAACTATAACAGATTCAAAAAATTGAATTTTAGTTGCAATCGTAAGGCATTGTAATCATTCAAAAAAATAATAAAAACTAAATTAAAATAATTTTTTATAAATGGGATTATTTTTTGCTTCAGGTACGCTCAGAGACAGAGTAAATGACATACTGGCAAAATAAACGAATAATTTATTGCTTAGCCATTCAATTTAGTTATTTCTAGTAACTCACAACAGTTAAATTTGTGCAGCGTACACAGCTGCCGAGATGCTTTAATACTATCTACACGACGATGTCAAAATTTGGGTGTTAGAATCCGACTATGTCAAGAAGACTTCGATCTATCGTTACGTAATAATATCACTTCTATGATACTGCAAGATTTATGTTTACTGTTTATTAAAAAGGCTGACTAAAATAGTGTTGACTTATGCACTTTGCTTTAAGTACATTAAAAATCAAAAAGTGAAGTAAGCGGTTAAAGCATTGCAGTAAAGGACATATTCCTGAAAATGTACGGCTAGACATTGCCAATTGCTATCACAATCTGCTAAGAGCTGCACGACACGATATTTAGCGACTTAGATAAAACTACATATTGCACGCTTTCTTGTCGGTATTAATTCTTTGTGTTCATACGCATTTCCGCATTTCCATAATATCCATATCTACAACCCTTTCGTAAAAGGCATTCAGAAAGTATCAAAAAGGGGAAGAATAGCTACAGCTTCTTTTTCTCTAATACTAGTCAATAGCTTATAACCCAGACATCGCGCGTATAATTTTTTGCGTTATATGATAACTGAACACGCGGCCGAGCTGTTCCAATAAAAAAGGCAGGGTCAAGACTTTCATTTTGCAATGATTTAGCGCGGGCGGACCATCCAACGACCAAAGTGTCAGTAAGCTTAACTAACCTATAGGGCGAAAATTATTTTTGTGTGTATAATAGAATTCACCATTTCCCAGGGCATATTACCTTAGTTCTTTGAAGGTTTCCAAAGGATTCGACATTAAAGTACTTCCCCAAAAGACTTGTTGTGATACCAAGACCTTGTATCCTACATTGATTGATTATCTAAACGACCTTGTTTGAAAAACAAACATCAAATTTCTGCGATAAATATATTACCTAGGTGCAAATAAAGTGTTACTATCACTTTGTAAACGCTCAAAGCTGCTAGGATTTTAAAAAATGAAGTAGTTTTCTATCGCGGAAAAATATCGCTACCCCTACGAAGAGCAAATTAACCTGAGACAAATTTTAACTAACTGGGAAGACATTATTCAACACTACCGTAGCGTATCAGCACTCCTTTCATAACGTAGTAGACACAGCACTACAATAGAATACATATTTACATCTAAAAGAATATATGGTATGGTTTTAATTTAGTTCAAGTCACCTTAACCTAAAGTCAGACTTGTAAAGCATTACAATTAGTAAAATCCCACCGATATCAACATGTAATGTTACTAAAGTACAAGCACATTTGTTAGAAGGCAAAATTGAGCAACAGCAGAAACTGGTAGCCTAGGCAAAAATTGCTTTTAGACTTGGTTTCGCCATTCGTTGCTGTCGTATTGCCTTTGTTTATCAGCCTGTAAGGATTTTCCATATGCATGCCTAGCATCCCTTTTAAAAATAAACAAGTTCTTAGTATTGCGCTTACACGTAACCAGACGAGTTCATTTAATTGGAAAGTTGTTTAAGATTATTCGAAAAAACAGAACGAATATAATTTGTCCGACGGGATCACTCATTGGCTTCCCAGTATGAATGTATTACACAACGTAGTTCGTGTACATATGCCTGATTTGCTTGCTGCGGTACCTATTCCCGACACGTTTTCTGGACTCTTTTCGCTATCACGTACGCAAACTGCTAAATTTTTGAGAATTTAGATAGGGACATTTTCGGGCTTGCCATTTTCAGTGGTGTTTCTGCCGCTCTAGGTTATTCTGTGTATTTTACAATAAAAAACCGATGCTTTTCCCAGCATATCAATAATCTAATCAAAAAGGATCAGGAAAAGGTGGTTGACTTTGTTGACATCGAGTCGATCGAAAAGAAAAGTGTTTATTGCCGTTGTTGGAAATCAAAGAAGGCAAGATACCACGTTTCTATCTAGCTACATGTGTAGTTCCCGCTTTGCGATGGTACTCATAATGCTCACAACTCGGAGACTGGTGACAACGTTGGTCCACTTATCATTGAGGCAAAGAAACGTTCCTAAATCAGGACTTGACATCATGCTAACACCATTCAACATCGATTTGTCAAAATTTTTTTCGCTGTCGACCAAGCGTAGTTTTCAAATATATTTCCGGTAGCACTAAAGGCTTTCGATTCTTGCATTATTGCGTTTTTTGTTGTGCATTGTACCAAGCTTTCGGTTTTTGCATTTTTTGGAAAAAAGAGGTGTTTCTGGGCTCTTGGATAGACCTGCTCTTGTATATGGTGAGTTCGCGCCAATGGAATTCTACTTTCAGCGACTATTATTATATTTGCAAACCTATCACATCTACGGTGTGCAAGTAAAACTTGCTAAGTTCTAAGCTCCGTCGATGTTGTCAGTATTTTCTACTAAGCACTGTGTCACTGGGATGGTTAAAGGTTTTGAATCGTCCGCAATCGGCGGCACATGTGGGCAATTCTTCAATCTTTTTGTTTGATCTCGCGCGTCACTTGGATGACGGTCTCAAAAGGATTTTAAAAATGGCAAGATGTAAAAACGAAGTGAGTGCCGTTTGGTGATGCCCTAAGTGGCGAATCGTCTGGGCTGCGGTCGCTAATTTCCCTCTTAGATTGGTAGTGGGAGTGGTGTAATTGGTTGCTATTGCAGGTCTATCGTGTTGAAGGGGGAATCTCGAGGCGCATGGTTTCTGAGGTCCCAAATCCAGCTATAAGCTTCCAATGCCAGAGGCATAATGCTTCTCCGTTGATAATAGAACAAAAGCCGACACGTATTACCGGTACCAAAAGTATTCTCTTGAAAAGCGCAACTACGCATTACTGTGATAGTATGACGAGATTATTAATAGACTTGCGTCGAAACTCAGGAAAATGTCATACCATTGTCTTGTAAGTACTGCCTTCCTCTACTGTTTATATCTGTCGATTAAGAGGCTTGCCTCGCAAAAACTGGAATTCTTTGCACACTTTTGGGTTTATGTGCACGTCTGGCACCCTGGCGTAGGCCGTGACGTCAGATGTCACAATGAACCGGCGAAAGCATTTGTTCCAACGGTACTGTCAAGGATGACGCCGTGAAACGTGACGAAACCAAACGCCTCTGATTCGTTTTAAGGCTAATTCAATAACCTTAAGATCTGGCAAAAATCTGATGTATAGTAAATAAAAGTGTCGTTTTAGAGGATCAAATATTAGGATGGAGGATGTAATATTCCTTTTTTCCCGAGAAGTCAAGACAATGTCACTAGTCAAGAAAAAGTGAAACGACCTCCAACAGGTTAGCTCCACTTCGTGTGACAAAATTAAGGTGTCGCACCTACTAAACGTAGACTATAGTCGAAAGGGCAGTCCCGCCTACAACGGTTCAGTCATAGCCGTTCCACACTTGCTCTAGTCTGGGGCACAAAGGAAGCTGAAAGGCGAGGTGAATTGAAAGAAGGTTAATAAGGGGTAGTTGGTAAGGTCTTTACTGGAAATGCATTGAAGTGAGGCTTGCGAGAGGAGACGGGAGGGTTCGGGAGGTTCCTTCTTGTGTGCTTTATTCGCTCACATCTGCAAGGAGAAAATATACCGGGTCAATCTGGCGTGATCATTGAAGCGTTGATGGGGATGACCTGGGCGGTAGTGTATGAAGGAAGCTGTGAGGTATGCATAGCAGGGCGAACAGCCCCGTCCGTCTGACGCTACCATAACCTAGACTAGCACAGGTTTGCAGTGCAATTTCATCTAGTCTGGCCTACTTTTGTTGGAGGAAATCCAGACTTCCATCCAGTGTTACACCTAAAGAGAGGCTACCCGCAAGTTTCCCCTTGATGTGTCAAACTAATTGAGCTGCCCACTTATATCTAAAGGAAAGAGGAGGGAAGCACGGAGAAAGCAAGCTAAATGAGTGAAGCGTAGCATTGATGAAGTGGAACAGCAAAAACAACCAAACAGTAAATCGTCGCTGATATCTTCGCATGGGACAAATGGGAGTAGCCTTCCAAACCAGAATCCTTGGTTAGCATCTCAGTGAGGTAAACTGACGAATGAGGAAAGTGAGCAGCCCAAACGACGCAACTGACAACTCTACCAAGAACGTGGCCAAAAGTTTTCATCTCCTTTTCGAAGTGGTTATCTTGACTTGCCCTGATAGGCACTAGACACAAGGGTTTCGTGCATTCTTGATCTGGTTCAGTTGTCCATTAAAATGAGCGCACACTGGTAGACTTTGTGTCACTAGTTGATTTTTTCATAATAAGATTCTACTCCTTGTTTGATCGTTCAAGTTTTGCAGGTATAGAACCCCGAGCTTTGCTTGCGACAATTTAACTCACTTCCACATGTGTGCCTACTTGAGCCTCGTCATTGCGTAAGGGTAATGTAACGACAAAGTCATCCAGGGCGCCCTATCCTCACACACACACATCCTACCATATGTTTTGCAGTTCGAAGCCTGTAGTATGGTTCTTTGTGGAGCGATTTTCTGCAGTTGCAACAATAAGAGGCGAAAAGAGGGAAGAAGAGAAGACGAGTTCTATGGTGCTTTATCACCCTGTGCTAGTATCGATGCCAGAGCCATCTTTTTATACAGGTCGTTTTTTGCACTTGCAGTCAATTGGGGTAGCTGCGGCGGTCTACACGCGACAGGATTGATGGGTAAACAAAAAGTAATTCCTGTGCAGTAACCAATTTTAAAATGCCTAACGAGTAAAGCTGGCCAATCTTTCCTTTTCTTATCTCTAGTATGCTGTATGCTGAAGGTTTTTGTTGCTCCAGTCCATCGTAGACCACCAGTTAGTATTTTTAATTGGAAGAGGATGCGCGAGAGCGCATTGCCCACAAAACTCATTAAATCAAAACACTTAATCTACAAAAGAGACTAACGGCTAGGAAAAGTTTGTTTGGGATGACTTAAGAATTTAGGAAAACCCCACCATGCTTAACCGTCAAACATCTCAGTGTGTGAATTCAATTTTTCTCCTTCACCTTCTTCACCGTTCTTCTTCTAAACAGTCTCAAGGACACTCTCAACAGATTATGAGCATTAGAAACTTTATTAATACTAGCCCACTTACAAGGAAGTCAGATTCCGTTACTCAAAATATTCCACAAAAATGGTAGCACTTAACCTAGCAGATCCTCACTACGTCAACATCGATGACGGTTACGTAAACTTTGGCAAAACCGATTTTAATTATTTCGTGGTGAACCCCTATTGTGAATGCATAGTGTTCCAAGAAAAGTTGGGAATGAAATGACGCGCGGCGTTTAGTAGCCCCTAGTGTATCGAACTAAATAAAGTTAATTTTTATCAGCCTCATAGAATTTAATAAATTTATGCTTAAGACGAAAATTATGGCTAATCAAATAGGCGTGTTTTATGGTTGACATATTTTTGGATGCTTTCCATGATGGCAATTGGTTGCGATTCAACACTAGTAAGTGAAAGCTAATACAGTCGTTGCGACATGCAAAACACTATAATTTCCCTCATTACATCAAACTGATTGTTAATTAAAAAAAGGAAAAAGACTGTGTTGAAATCAGGCACCTCATCGCTTTAATAATTAGTAGTTGGAGGTTTAAAATTAATGTCTCAATGAATTAAGTCTGTAGTGTCAACTGCATTCCTGGTGCCGAATAACCATTCACTGATTGGTTACGCATCATTACTGCGGCATCCTGAGTCTTCCCGGAAGGTCATAGCACCAACCAACATAATAATTTGACAGCTTGCATGACTCAAAGGCAAGCTCCCGGTTGAACGGGACAATGTGGCCACTCAAGTCACCTCAAGTAAAATAGACTTAAGTGGCCACAGTGGCTCATCTGGCTTGGGTTGGCGCTTGGGACGTGCCAAATATCCCAATTCTTCCGTTCGTGGAATGTGCATTGTCCGCCCTAGTGCCTTGATTTCTTAAGCCATCAAGAAAGTACTAAGACACTACAGCATGGCGTATTACTTACTAAAATTATGCAAAAGTTCCTATCTCACGCTTGTCTTCAAGATACAGTTTCTGATAAAATAAGATGAAAAAATGATATGTTAGTGTATTATTTAAATCGATATTTAGTGCTCTCACCTTTTGGCCAAATGAATGCTGTGATTGTAATGGAACTAGGGCTTAAATCACTAAACGCTTGCGGATCATGTGAGCCAAGATAGTTAATTCGAAATGTACCGGCAGCTTTGCGCGCAAGTTACCGACAAATCATTTCGCTAGTAAAAAATGCAATTGCAAAACTACTTTCAAATGCTAAGTAATACAGTAGACGGACGACGCTTTTGCTTGGACTCCTCTTTTTAAAACCCAAAACTTGTGAGGAAATAAATGGTAGAATGAGTCTAATTGGGTTAACTTACTGGACATGATAACGGGTAAAAAACAGGTACTCTACATGCGCGGGTCCTCTTTAAAAACTTTGCAAAACGTTTCTTTAAGAAATTTTGTTTTTATTTCTGCATGATTATTAATTAAGCGGCATGATTAAACGAATTATGCTTTTACAGCGGTAAAGAATAATTTTTCTCAGAGTCAACCGTTTTAGGCAAGCTCGCATGCGTATAGCAATGAATAAGACTGCGATCCTCAAGTATTTATTATAACCTCCAAGTTAAACTAGTCTTAGCATCAGTTATATATTGGCCCTGGCCTACGTGCCTTACTTTGAGGTCATCTGGCAAAAGTAGCCTATTCCTTAAAGGGTGTGCTATGGACCCATTCCTTCAGTACTCATGGTCCAATGATGTGCATGGGGTGCCTTTTTACAGTATTTTTTCTTCTTTTTGAGTTTGATTGTATATACGGGAAGAGTTTTAATCAGCGTAAGTGCCTAACTCATGTCTCAGGGGATAGAGGGCGGTGTATGGTAACTTTACTGAAGCTACACCCATTATTTCATTTTAGTAAACTTGAATGTAATGTTGTCAAATAACTTTCCCACTTGTTGGCGTTTTTTATATTCATATTAGCGTCCTCTTTGCCGACTGATTGTGTACACTGTTTGCAGGTTTTATTGTCTTCTTCAAAGCATATCACGATGAAGAATTTCGACAGTCAGCTATTGTTTCTGCCCTCGGTGACTTCATGTCATATTTTTCATTTGTGTATCGAAATTATTCCTTCATGGAGCATTTATTTACAAGTGACTTTGAAGTGATTGAGGTTGGTGGTCTTCCTTTTTCTACAATATTTCAACATCTTTAGGTGCGTAAACTGAATCGAACGGGGATTGCAAGTCTGACATTGCGTCTGCGCTCATCGAAGTTGGTTAAAAATATCTTTCCAGACAGACCTACATATTTACGCCCGGCCGATATAAATCTTGGTATGGTTTCGCGTAAACCGTGGAAGTCGCGTTGTTCTTATTTCCAGGTCAGTAGAAGCTTGGGGGATATGATGTACTTATTTTGTGACATTTTAGGAAAGCTTTACAGGGAACCCGAGAAACAGGCTGTAAGTTACCTGTTTAAGGCATAATCTGTTGGAAGTCGCCTCTTACATATCTCTTTTTACAGTCCAACGATCGGCAAACTGCTCCTGGAACGGCGAATTTAGAACGAAATAACCAGGTAAGCCCCTTTGACACATGGCATGCGCTTCATCACTATTAAATCCTTCGTAATGGTTCGTGTCTCAGCTTAACAGCACAGAAGAGGCAATATGAGTAACTGATTTTTGCGTCCTCTTCAACGTCCTTTCTCTTAGAACACCGTAATAAGATCTGTGGTGAAGGATCTTCTTATATTGTGAAGTTATTAGGATGCCAGTTGGTTCCTTAAACGGGCATTCGCTGGCCACTCTATGATTTGTCGAAAAGTGTGCACATAACTGGCGCAGTTTTCTGATTTGTTCCTTGGCACCAGAGGAGCGAACTAAAGGAAATTTAAATGCTTTTGGCTGTTCGTAACTACTCTTAAAACCAAAGTATTTTGGATTCATGATTCAAGTCAAGCGATATCGCTGCAAGGTAGCTGGTCCGCATTTCTACTAACAAGTTATTAGTACAAAGCTTGTCGGCCTTCTGAGTCTCCGAGAGCGGGATGGGAATGCGTCACTGTTTGAAAAGAAGTGAAGCTCTCTACTCCCCGCCTGTCTTTCTGTAGCCTTGGCGAAGACTGTCGACATGGAGTGCGGCCTGGTCGTCAGGAGTGTGCGGGCAGGGTGTGCGTGTAGGCATCTTCGACACTGGTCTCGTAAACACCAACTTGCACAGTCACTTTCGCAACGCCAACATCAGGGAGCGATCGAATTGGACGTGGCGTCTGAGTCGCGACTCTCAGTTGGTAGGTTAATGTGCTTCTCTCTCAAGATGCTTACTTACACTGTTGCTTTCCCTTACAAAGGATCCAAATCCAGGCGCCTTGGATGGCCACGGTCACGGCACTTTCGTGACGGGGTTGATCGCAGCCGCACCGTATTCCTCCACTTCACCCACCAGCCTAACCTGTCCCACCGCTGGTCTTGCTCCACGCTCTGAACTGCACATTTTCCGTGTTTTTACTGACACCCAACTCTCCATGACCTCGTGGTTCCTCGATGCGTTCAACTACGCTATCGTGAAGCGCCTCCACGTCATAAATCTATCTAATGGCGGACCCGATTTCATGGATCAGCCCTTTGTGGACAAGGTGAACGAACTTTCAGCCAATGGGATTCTCCTTGTCTCTGCTATTGGTAACGATGGCCCTGTGTTTGGCAGTCTCAATAACCCTGCTGATCTGATGGATGTACTTGGTGTGGGGGGCGTGGATGCTAATGGTGACATTGCCACGTTCTCTTCTCGTGGAGCTACCGCAATGGTCGGTTGATTCACCTACAACTATTTACCCATTCAATTTCAGTCGATGTGATGTTACTTGTTGTGTGTTGATTGCAGGAGATGCGGGACGGCTATGGACGATTTAAGCCGGATATAGTTGGTTGGGCAACAGGAATTGTTAGTTCAAATCTAGATGGTGGATGTAAAACCCTGTCAGGAACAAGTACTGTCTCACCCGTTGTAACTGGATCCATCGCTCTGCTTATTAGGTTGGTTAATTAGGTCATTTTGTGAAGTGAGACGCCATATAGATGACTGTCTTGACAGGGATATGGCTATTTTGGTCCGCTTCAGCTCCGCTTTGTCGGAGGGGCCGTTGGACCGACCACCGATAAATCCAGCGAGTTTGAAACAGGCGATAGCTGCCGGAGCCGAGCCCCTAGTTGATACCGAGGGGAAAAAGAAGTCTTCCATCTTTGAACAAGGCGCTGGACTACTGAATCTCCGGAAATCGATCGAAGTAAGCCCTTAAACAGCGCTAGCGTACTTCCATAGGGTTAAAGGTACCTCATTTATTCCTTTTGTGCTGTTAATCTCATGCTATGAGTGGCCTTTTATAGGTACCATCTAGACTAATCAGTTATGCAGTTGCTGGAATTCATGACCTTTAATACTCACCCTGTCAGTGTGAAAGTGTTCCTGACTGAAGATCCTGCTAGATGAATATCCCATTCAAAGAGTAAAATGGAAAAGACTTGGAAGTTTTCTCTGTTGATTACAATTGTAGCCCATCTGATTTGGTTGTTCTCACTGGCTAATCCTTGAGTAGTGTTGGAGGAGCTTGCATCATCTCTTGGCGTCCTTTGGTTTTTTACTCCCCAAAAGATCATGCGTCGATTGAAGCCCCAGGCGAGTTTGTGGCCGAGCTACTTGGACTTCACAGAGTGTCCCTACTTTTGGCCCTACTGCAGCCAACCTCTATACGCCTCTGGTCTTCCTGTTATCGTTAATGTAAGTGTATCCTACTTATTTTTCTTTTCATTTTCCAATGCATACTCCTTCCATTTGGACTGGTTTCGCATGCCAGTGGCGTTATGACTACTAGCCTACTCATCTACCCTCTCCAGCAGCTTCGTGAATGTTTGACAGGTTCGGGCGATTGGCATGATTGATACTGGTATTTTTACGAGTACTTCGGTGATCGATAAGAATAAATAATGAATTACAAGCTGTGGCAATCTTGATGTGCTTCTGGCTCGTTGTGTTCTTCTGAATTAAATGCAATGTACTCATTTTCGAGAGGGCCTACATATTCTCTGAGCCCTTGCGTTTCCACCATCAATGGCGCATGTTTCTAGCAGTAATTATTGCTGTTATGTTCTCGTTCTCTCATTTTCACTTGTAATTGCTCTTGCTTAAACAATTGAAAAGCCACCATTGCTAACCGTTCAATGCTATTGCTTCCTAGCAGGATAGCTTGGTCACTTGCCCCTCCGTTTCCGTGGTGAAAGTGAAACTACATTGCAGCACTCCACACCGCAGTACACTCCAACACAAAACGAGTTGGAAATAACTTGATCCCCTACTTGATTTGTTTTGGTACCTGATTCCGTATTCCGCCTTTGTTGTGGGGTTTTGCTGATGCGACTAAGCTGAAGCTCTCAAACCAAACAGTGCTACATGTAGCAACAGATAAGCACTTGTTCCCTCGGTTGGTAGGTGAATGCGGTGGCAAGGCTCTTTTCACCCTTATGAATCTCTGTACCCTTCTTTTCAGCAACGAATCTGTGTAGCAACCAAAGCTGTTGCCGATTAAATTAAGCTTTATTCCTACTTTTCGATCTGTGGCATCCTGAATCATTAACAAAAGCCAGACCCTTGGTTCAATTGTTTTCAATAGGCACCCACGCTGACCCCTATTCATACCTGCCATACGACGCGTAACTGACCCGTCTTTTGAGACTGAAGCACAGCCTTGTTACTGGTGTGTGCTCCCTAACGCACTCTCCACTAGGATCTGTCTCGAAGGCGAATTCGTCTCCACACCTACGCTGCCTTTTGTCTTTCCTGTAGTGTGGCACTAACGGCTGCATTGCTTTAAAGCATAAACAGATGTGCTGTGCGGCACTGTCTGGTGCATGCCATGAATGTATTCACCTCAATTGCCGTGATGGGCCTTCTCAAGGGGAAGAGGAGCCGAAATGCGAAAGTTAAGTGCTTAAAAGGTGACAAATAAGACCCTAAAGAAGTTAAAGCTGAACTTTTTTTAATCCGAGAGGTTTAGTGGGAGAGAGTAATGCTTGCCAAAAAAGAATCAACGAGGTCTTTCCGAGCTTGCATAGTTCTATGCAGACACCTTTCTTCAATTTCTTGCCAGGATAAACATTAACCTTGTTCTTTCATTCCACTTCGAACCCGTCCCCCATCGGTATTGCCAGAGGTGAAACGGTGAAGAGTTTGGAGTAAATATGGAAAGGCTTGGAACTCACTTCGAATATCACTAGGTCATATTAAGCTCCGTGACAATCTGCTGCTGTTAGCCCCTCAACTTCTTCGGGTCCCTCCGAGCGGTTGAGTCTCGTCGGTGACACGCTATCCACTGCAGAGGTTTTTTTTCACTTCGCATGCAATTCGGCGTGGCTTTCAGCCCTTCCCTACTGGCACCCTCGGTGTCTGTTAGAGCTTTCCCTGAGATTGTTTTTTTTTAAGGGATCTCTCATCCACACCATTGATGGGAGAGGTGTTGGTTCACTCCACTTCTCCTGGAGACAAGACGACTTCCTCTCTGACACGTGATCTTTACTTTCCGCAATGAAGGGCGTTGAAATGCCCATTAACGTCTTGTTAAGCTCTCATTCATCGGCTTAGGCTTACCTACTTTCGTATATTTTGCCCGCCCTCCTTATCAAGTTTGCCAGACATGAGGCGATTCGTGGGCAAATGGTGGGAAGGAATGCTTTTTCCCTATTTCACGGCCACGCATTTAAATGATCGTTAACACAACCGATGTAAAAATAAGAAAAATGTGTCTTCCCCCTCTCGTCACTTAAAGCGTTACCGGGAGTGCCGTGAACCATTCATCTTCATCAGATTTTATCACATGGTTGCTACGCTACCAGACAAAAAGTGGGGAGTAAAATGGATTGGAGGTAAAGTCTCATTGTTGAGGGCTTTTAAAAGAGTTCGTCCTAAGATTCACCATTAATGCAGCGAAAGCGTATGTACTCCCCAATGGTGGTGGTAAGAAGGCTGTCTGGCTGAATGACGGTTGGTCTGAATGAACATCAAAGCCCGGTGGTAATGGAAGGTCGGGTTAGTAGATCCGTGCCCTTTTTTTCTTGAAAACACACACCGAATGGAGTGATGTGATATCCTGCCCATTACTGGCGAATCGTAAATGAAATTAAAGCCGGTCTGCTTGTGTTCTTGTTGCTGTTGCTCCGTGTGGTCGCACTGAAATGGAGACGTGTAGTGGCAAGGAATTAGAGAACAGGTAGAATCTTCATGCATGTAAGTGGGATTTGTCTGAATAGAAAGAGGCGACTTTTGAAATCAAGATGGTTTTTTAGAAATATATCACGAGACGAGGAAAATGAATGAGAAATTGCCTTGTTTTGCTGACATTCGAGAAGTGGTCCGTGGTACCCAGTTTCCCTGCCTTGTCGAATTGTTGCTGGTGAAGCAAAACTATGATTCACTGCCGTCTGCCTTTCAAGACATTTGAAGACCTATCCTTATTTGTCCAACGAGTTTTTGGGTTCTTTTTCTTTGATTGGCTTCTTTCAAGTCAAAGAGGTGCTCTGAATTTGGTGCATGCTACAGGGAAGAAATTTGTTTTTTTGTATTGGGTTGTTGCAAATCCTACTCATTCAGGCGAAAAGCATCTTTTGATAGCAGAAAGTGATTTTTTAACAAAAAAAGATCCCTACTGCTAGGAGATAGCTATTATTATGGCCTTCTTCTTGCCTCTCTACCTCAACGACTCAATTCACCGAGTGTTTTTCAAGTTGCCAACAACTTTTTGCCAACTGTCAAGCTATTGCATGAGGCGAGTCATCTCCTCGCCTTTCACCGCTCACTAGAATTGAACATACCTAGAATGAGGCAGTTTATCACCTCCAGCCTTTTGCTTCCACCGGTATGGAGGCATAGGACACCTCCTCCACATGGTAATTCCTTTCTGTGTTTTTCACCACGCCATGGACAATGCAAACAAATGTGAGTCATGTTCTCAAGTTCATCCAGTCAATTTGTGTTGGGTCTTGGAGTTCGTCTTAGCAGCCAATTTCATCGCCTCTTGTAGGAAACCGCGATCATATCCTATAAAATCTGGTCTGAGGTGAGGTGAGGCGAGATGCGTGCTCCCTCTATGCGACTTTCTCAGCCACTAGACTAAAGCACCCTAATCTCACTTCCCTGTGGAATAGGTGCCAAAAAAATTGGAATGAGCATTCTGAAGAGAATACATTTTGCTCTGGAGCGTCATGTGTCCCAAACACCAGGCAGGCGCAGCGACATTAACCCATTTAAATGCAATGCCCCTACCCAATCTGTTGAGCGCACAATAGCACAATAGGTGTAGATAGGGACGGTAAACTGACCCGAGCAGAGGACGGCAAACACCGCGTCTGAGCCTCTTAACAATTTTACCATTATTTTCTTTGACATCAAAGAAGACGTACTTCAAGCGTGAATGATTGGAAATGTCGCATCACTTTCATAGTTGGAAGGTGGGTCAACCCGTGTACGGTGAGCTGTCCTATTGGGAATTTGTCACGGTGGAGGGGCCTTGTAACTTCAAAACCGGATGTTTGGCAACTGCGCGGCTTTCTGAATGAAAGGTGGAAGCGGCTCTGCAGTGTGGATTCAAGGAGTGGTTGTACTATCAATGAAGAAAGCAGCCGGTAATGCGGTGATGGCCTCTTTCACGAGGTGCAATAACAACAGTCGGTAAACGATTCGAGGGCGTAAAACGAGATAATGGGGAGCCATGTGACTCGTGGTCTACCCACTCATCCACTTAATGTCATATGACAAGAAAAATCAACAAGACCACAGGTCCTGTGCCCCGCGTGTTCTGGCAGATTAGATTTATTGACGGAAGGTAGACATGCCGTCGCAGTCACCATGTTCAACCACGTGCAAGGGCCCACACACACATTCCCACTCGCCCACACGCGCACATGCACATGCCGATGTGTCGCATGTGACAAGAGGATGCGACAGTCGACCAAGACCAGAGTACAAGTGATTTACCGAACCACTGCCTTACCCCCTCACCAAGTAAATAGGGCGTGTTAGGTAGAAGTACATTAAGCACAGCACACCGCGCTAATTCGAAAGAGAGTGACTTCACTCCAATGTCCCAGAAGTTCCTCAAATTGTAATATTCATGCAAAGGGAGGGATTCCAAGTGCCGGTAAGATTATTTCGGTCTTTTGACAGCTAACGGCTGCTCCTCTTTACATTGGAGCACTTACGATCCGAAGCTCAGTGCATTTGGCAAACAAATTTGTGGCTCCTGTTGGCGTTGGCAAGATTAGCCGAAGTCAAATGTTTAATGATCTTATCATCGGCCCATTTGTAAACCAAGTGGCGGAAGCACTACCATTTTCATTCGGCCTTGTTAATGGGAGAAGTAGATTGCCTGTGTCCTCTCAAAAAAGTATCACCTAAAAGAAAATGGGTAAACACGAATTTCGAGGAAATGTTTGGGCAATCTGCTGGCATTTGGCGAGCAGTATGTGTTTCCCTACTTCAGAGTAGACTAAAGAGCAAGACTGCAGTGGTTGAGCAGCTTATCAAGATACCAGCAGCCTTCTTGCTGAAAATCTGGATGGTGTGAAGCCAAACGAGCGAGTGCGTCGATACGGCGTGCACCTATTTCCCTGACTCCCGAGATCCACTTACATTACAACACAACTGATCTTTAAGACAGGTTGATTGTTTTCGACATCCGAAGTAATGCACTTTCAGGAGTCCATCCACAGGCCTATCAGTAGACAAAAACAGGTAGGCAGAGAGGAAGGTCTATTGACCAATTGGCAGTCTCAACCTTCCGGCGAAAGTGTTGAGTGCAACAGCATGTGGGAGAGACGTATGCCATGAAAATTGGCACATCGCAGCGTGCCACTGTTATGCATTGAATCTTCTCCACAATGGTGAGGTGCAAAGCCGACTTTCGTGAAGTGTAATTGGTGGAGAACTCCCTCTTAATCGCCACATTGCCCTTATCATTTTCTCACCACCTCGGTTATGCTGTTAGCTCTCCTTTACTAATTATTCATAGACCGTCTATTTTGCTTAGGATACAGCCTAGTACTAACTCCTCGCTAAATCGTTTATCTAGAGCCTGCACTAGCAATGCACAGGCGCACACGGGATGAGGTGGGGCTGGACAGAGCGATCTCCATGTTTTCTTGTTCTCGTTGTCTCGGTGCCTCTGAAATGCACTGATGCTAGGTGAAAAAGGACGTGGCGAAATTCCCGCTGCAATTCATTTGAATGAGAACATTCGGTATTCGTGACCAACTGTGCGCCTTCACCTTCACGACCCTTCGCTTTCGGGACTGAGGTGAAGCGAGGATGTGATATGAATCAGACATGTCGCATTTGTTGCCAAGTATTCCTCCCTCATCTCGTTCACTGTGAGAAGAGGAGTGTACTCACCACCAACTACTTGCGATGACCACCACTTCTTATTCGGTGGTAGAATTTACCCATGCGACACGCTAGCAACAGTTAGTCATATCTCATAGGTGTTGATCAGTCTGATGGATTAGCGAGTCTTAAGCTGGAAAGTCGGTAGACGAATTCATCTGAATGGAATTGGAAGTGGTGCATTTGAATAACAGTTCTCGGTTATGTTCGGTTGTCTGCTATTGGCCCACCTTTTGGCCAGTCAATCGGTCACAATCAATCAGATGTGTGAGGCAGCTAGCTGATGGTCTTGTCACTTATGTTGATCGTTGCTATGATTGGAATATCACTCTTTCGGATTCCAGGCACTGGGTCCTGCACTTTGCTACTTAATTAAATTGCGCAAAGTGAAGGACTACTGGCCAGGTTGTAAAATCGAGTTAACAAGTGAAGGCATGTCAGTCGGCAGGAGATTGTGACATATCAATTAAAGTGAACTCCCTAAAAGGCGCTACTTTAGTTCCCATTTTGTTAGCTAACATTGCCACTTTGATTAAAGCTGCGTGGTAGTGTTTGTCTAGTAACCTTTTAATCTTCCATCACTTATTCAGCCTCCTAAGCCTCTCATCGAAAGCTACCGGCAAATTTTTGGAACTTGGTCATTTCTGTGTCGTTTCTCCCTTCTTGGGCGGTATTTTATGTGTATTTGATGTGTAGGTGACGATAATAAATTCGATGGGAGTCTATGGTCGTGTGGTGGATAGGCCTGTGTTTCACCCGCGCCTTAACGGAGATGGCGGCGGTGTTCTCTTGGATATCGGTGTGACCTTCTCAAGACACCTCTGGCCTTGGACGGGCTACCTTGCCCTCCACATCTCCGTCCGTGACACACCCGAGGCGGCAACCTTTCGAGGACTGGCCGAGGGATGGATCAGTCTCAAAGTGGAGTCCCATGACTCCGTAAGTCATTCTGGTTTCATGGAATTATATGTGGGTGGTTTTCTTTCGCGATCGGATTTGAGCTCCTTCACATGAGCGTGCTAATTCGTGTGGTGCCTTTCGAGCAGGGTCAGTTAATGCGTCAAAATTATTCGCCCGGCATGTTGAACTTAGCTGAACGATTGGTTTTAAAATTCGTCTACGAAACTAGTTTAGATGCTGTTGGAGGCAATAGAATTCGCTTGACATTGCGTCTTCCGTTATGATACTTTAATACGGACTCGTGAATGGGATGCATTGGCACGAAAGCCGTCCCACTAGTCCAGTTGTACAATTTGCAATGTAGACAGATTTGAAAGTGGGTGTTAAGTGGCTGTGGTGATGAGTTGACAAGTAAATTATCAAAATGGCCAGTGAAGGTCAGTGCCTCCCTGACAGCTGGTGCGGTCCTTCCTTTTTTTCATCTAATCAGGAATCCAAGAAAGAGGATTTGCAAATACGGAGAAGCGAGTCCATCCCAAAGTCGGCTTTTTATCGCGTTGGAGGTGACCTGTCTTTAGTGGTCGAGCACTTGGCGATGCTTTCGAATGTTTTCTTTTGGAAAGGACTTCAAAAATACCGATAGTCGTGAACTGGACTAAAGAGGAGGACACTGAGCTAAGCGATTTCTTTCACCATGGGCAACTCATAAACTGATCGACTGTTAATTTGTAAGAATGGTGCTGTGAGCGAAATTGACTCAACGTGAGTACGAGGGCTTGAAGACCTTAGGAAGAGGGGACGAACTTTTCTCTCCTCTCTTCAGGTCTATGTGCTTATTACCGCTTGTCCACCTCCCAAGCAAATTGACAAATCTATGCGATCAACTGTGGTTGATTGCCTAAAGTGGGGAAAAAAGCATGCTTACCAAAGAAATATGCCTATTTTTTTTAATATACTCAAGTGACTTGGGGCCAAATCTCAGAAAGTAAAGCATTTGAAGTCGGTTAAATTGAGGAAAGATTTGCTCTTGCTTCCACTCTTTGTCGAAATTAAGGGTATGAGGAGAATTGGGTGGAAGAGCTTACAATAAATTGAGGTATAGGTGCGAAAAATGCTTTGCAATTTGTAATCCAAACAGAAGGACGGTCCCACTGTTCACTTCTTTACGCTACTGCTCTCGCAAAAGGGAAGGGGAATCGGAGGAGGGGATTTGGGTAACCGGCGTGACTGTGAAGCATCTGCCCTTGGCTCCCTAGGAAAGTGACCAAACGAATCCGCAGCGTGTCTGGGTGGGATTAGAAACAACCTTAAGAAGGGTAGGAACCGTAGCCTGGTCGTTAAAACATTACAGTCGTCGTGGTAATCGGAAGAAGTCAATTAGGAGGTGGAAATCTAGATCCATGCTGAATCTAGCAACCGAGTTGCGTTGGGGGAAGTGTGGAACCGGAATAGTCGACCATAGGTAACTCAAGACGACTTGATGGAGGTTATAGACCTCATCATGACTGGTAAGTTTGGCGCTTTGCGAGCTAAATACACCAAATTGTCTCTTTGAATAACCTCAGCGTTGGCGTGATTTGATTGTCTAAGTTCCCGTTTTTGGGGTGATTTGACCAACCTTGGACATTGGCATTTGGAAGGAAATGCCAAAGAAACAGAGGAGTTTCGACAATGTCTGAAAAACAGACGTCATTTCAACACAACCTGGGTCATCTGGGCGAATTCATAGTCTGTTCGCTCATCTTCGATATGGCCAGGATCTGTCTCTTCGTCCAACACGGTTTAATCAATCTTGTATTTCAGGTTCACGCACCCATCCATCTACTTCTTGTTCATCACACAATGCAGATTCATCCGTCCTGCTTTAAATCTCGATTGGTCCACTGTTGCCTACTTAATCTATTTATTTATCCCCTTCGTCCATTCATTTATGTATCCATCCCTCCATCAAGTTGTCGACTAATTCATCCATTACAGATCAAGTGAATGTGCGGAGAGATTTTGCAAGATATAAGAGCTGTGCAATTAGATGTCGGCTGCTTATGGATCTGTCTTGATTTGCTAACATCGTTAATCAAAGACCAAAAATTAAAATTTCCTGGGATAGCCACTAGAACCTCCGAATTCTTCCAGTGTGCTTTAATGACCTCTTGTCCTTTCAGACAACCCAGACGACCCTATCAACCGAGTTGAAGCTGCCGCTTCGCATACCTATCATCCCTACTCCCAAACGAGAGTGAGTTGCTCTTGTTCTCTGACCTATCCCCCAAGCTTTGGCCTTTCCCACTCCCATTGACACAATTCTTTGACCTTGCGATAGATTGCGGATTCTCTGGGATGCCTTTCACAATATCCGATACCCTGCTGCCTATGTGCCCACAGACGATTTGACCAAGACTTTGGCGTCTCTTGATTGGTGCGTCTTTGAGGCTTTGACTGTAGTCTGCTTGCCTCTCAATGGTACTTGCCATTGCTACGCTCACCACCGGGATCTACCTCAGAGGCACAAATTTCCTTTTCTCTTATTTAATGTGCCACTTGTATGTGGCAGTTGGGCGCACCTGAGGGTGAATCGCGGTATCAAAAATTTGTTATGCATGTAGCAGTAGGCAGCAAGAGGAGTAGACTCTGCGTTTAGTTAATTGACTCTTGAGCCGACTTGTTCTCTTTTCCTTTCCTCCTCCTCACGCATTAAATCTGACTCGTATTAAGGGAAGGGCGAGAGCTAAATAACTTCTTTTGATTTTTGGATCTGCTAACGGCCTTTACTCACTCTTCTCTGTTTACCCAGAGTTGACGCTAGCCAGTATTTTAAAGCTTGAATCTTCTATCTTTAACCCATGTTCGACTATTCGACTGGTTCCGTTAAAACTGGTCAACGGCGGAAATCTTGGAGCCCCCATAAAGACTTCATTACTCTTTAATCCTATGCGTAATGGCTGCCGCAGTAATCCGTCATGGTGGCCACCTCTCACGAATGCGTAAAAATTGCCTATCACCAGTTTGTGAAATCTTTTGCTCGTGCTGAATTGCAACATAAGGGCACTGGTCGAATTCCAAGTAGCCTGGGCTTTTCTTATTAACGACCTCCTGGGCACTTCACTCGGGAGCACTCATACGAATATGGGAATTTGGATTCACACTGAGGCAGAAGAGGACGCATTCTGAGGAGCGCCAACTGTGTTCAATATTGTCTGCCAAGTGCCCTGCTCACCCCTTCATCAACCTATCGCCGTGTTTGGTTGGTGGGTCCTTTGATGAATCACCAGACGCCACACCCACCCACAGCCGTAGATACCAGTATGCCACATCAACTCGTCGCGTGTTAGCCGTTTTTTTTCACAAAATTACGTTAAACCTCTTGTTTATTTAATTAGTTCGTAGGTGAGCCCTTTCTGCTGTTTTTTTTTCCAATTTTTTGGTCGCTTAGTTGCAGTTTCCAACCGACCGAATCCGTTTTTAGCACGATTGTATGCAACCCAAATAGGCGATTGACGCCAGTTGTTTATGCTGGTACGAATGTTGGGACTGCTTGTTTTGATGCAATTTTCGACTATTGGTCTGGTTTTGTAGTTTATATTGTCTGAGCTAAATATTTCCTTCATCTTGGCAGGCTGGGAGACCACATCCACACTAATTTTCGCGACCTCTACCTCTATCTGCGTGGGGCTGGCTATTTTATTGAGGTGCTTCAGCAACCGTTTACGTGTTTTGACGCAACGAAATACGGTAAGGAATCTACTACATCTGTTCTGATCCTGATAAAATTGAAGCGTTCAGGTCTACTCCAGGGCACCGTTGAAAGAGGCTTCATTTTAAGCACAGTTATTCTCCATGATGTCATGCAGAAAGGTTGTCTCTTTGGATCATATAGCTTTCTAGCGTCCCCAAACGCTGCACATCTTCATGGCCAGGCTAGGTTCAGAGTTGTATCGTGCTACTTGGATTAGTCTTAAAGATACCACAAGACGTACTATTCTGGCAGAATGCTGACGTGTTTTCGGCGGGATGTCAGTTTCAGCACGGCATCGGAATATTGAGAGGCACCAAAAAACGCGGCCTTTCATTTATTCATTTGAGCATAATTCCTCCCATTTCCATCCACGGAAAGTTACGTTTCATTCATCAGAGGGTAGTTGGGACGGTCGTAATCGTCCACGAATGAGCAATGGACATCAAACACTGTTTTTTAATCTCTCCCAGCGATCTCATCGATTATACACTGGACTGATAAGGTGCGTTTTTATTCCAAAGTGCTGGTTATGGGCGGAAAAAAAAATGTTCCACAGTAAGTGGGTCTCCCAGGCCACCAAGCAAAATATCGTCGTCGCAGCGTCTTGTTCGTAGATAGTCCATCGCAATGCCGGCTTCTGGAAGCATATGATGTCAGTTATTCATGCAATACCCCTATTTCAGTATTTTGTTGCGGAAAGTGCAACCTGTTCTGTCAAGGGCTGGCACCACTTTGCTGGTTTTGTTGCAAATGCGTGCAGCCTTGGTCATCTGTAGTCGGAATGTCCAATTTTTTAAGTTTGGGTGTAGTTTTCAGTCAGCGAAAGTAGGGTCAATGTTCTTCCCATGTGATGGGTTTCGCATTCTCTTGCCATTTATGTCGTAATTTGGGGTACTGTAACCCCTCGCGTCTTCGTTAAAGTTACGTAGAGAAGCATCGGCAGGCTGTTGACAGGGTTCCACGACCATGCCGTCAGGTGGAGGTGCGGTTAGGCGAAATGCCAGATCACTGCGGGATTATTGTGGCAGTGCGGTATGTGACTCACTGATGGCTGGATAGATCCGCACTACCAGGAAGGAAATGTAAATAGTCCCCATTCTATAAAACTTCGATGATTTTTGTATTTTTTTTCAGGGACCCTAATGATTGTGGACCCAGAAGAGGAATTTTGGCCTGAAGAGGTTTCAAAGGTACAGGCCGATGTTTATCAGAGAGGCCTTTCTCTTCTCGTCTTTGCCGGCTGGTTCAATACCTCCGTTCAGGCAGCGCTAAAATTCTACGACTTAAATAATAGGTAAGATGCGAAATATAGATGTGCCTAGTAATTGAGAGTATGGGAGTGCTTTTTTTTCTAAGTGAATGAAAGGATTGGGAGAGTTGAATCAAGAGGTCTGTGCATTGTGGATGTGATAGTCAAACTGGAGCTTACACTTCTAGAGGCACCTTAAGTGGCCCTAAGTGCCAACTCCGTTCTATTGCTCTTTGTTGCAGCTAGTTCAGTACTAATCACAAGCTGTTAGTCACGATGGGAGACAACAGGGATAATGAATGCGTACTATCCAGCAGCGCCGAGTACCAACTGTTGACACGTCTAGGGTGCAGTGAAGGCGTGCCACTCGAGCTTCCACCAGTATCTTTTCGCAGTCACAGAAGACTTCATACTCTATTTCTTACAATTCGTTACACCGATAGGCCACTCATCCGTTCAGTCGTAGGCCTTCCAATTGAATGCTACAAACGTTCGCAGCGCGATCGACTGTGCGTCTTTGATACAAATGTCGTGAAAACTAAGCTATTGCGTGACTTACGACCCCTAATCCTTGTATAATTTATCCTCGTGGGGTGACGCCAGAGGCGTGGCATCGTTGAACACGGTGGGATGGACTGTCCTAAGATGTGATTTATTTGGTTGTACTGACAGATTCAAACATGGCGGAGCTGCGTTCCAAGTGTCAGTTAATACAGGTATGATCGTGAAAATGTATTTTTCCCCTCCTGTCATAAGCTCAAGCCTCCGTTTTGGCTTGAATGCCACCTTATGCATTACGGTTCTGTGCACAGGAGGGGCGATTTGCGGTGAGAGGGAGAATGAGTGAGAGTGAGTGCTCCTCTCCAATCTGTAATCCATGTATCTTTTTTACCTTTCAAATAATTACAGGTTTAACGTCTCAGTTCTCCTTTCTACTACAATTCAGCGTCGCTGCAGTACCTTAAGGCTGGAGCATCTAACTTTGACATTTTATTCAAAAAGTCATCCTTTAAGAGTCTTTTTGGATGCAATTACTCTATGAAAATCATGGAAGTGAAGAACAACTACTTGATTGCCTTTGATGCTTTGATTGGCTTTATTTCCTAGACTGTCCGATGAAGCAGGTGTAAAAGCACGCCGTGTTTAATCACTCGCCTATCTATGCTAATGCAGCTGAATGCAAGCGATCGCATTCCGTCAGTTCTCGTAGGTTGTGTCAGGCATTGCAACGGACCACATTGGAAAACCGCCGCAGACTTTCGCAAGGGTGGCCTTTTGAGGTACAACGTAATGCTTGATCAGGAGTTAAGATGAATGCTGGTGGACTCGTGGCACAGGCCAGTAGATTTGACCAAGAGGCGACCTTCATTGTACTTGATCCCTCAACTGGTCGACGTGACGCTACGCAAGACAAGAAAGTTGAAGTCGCTTGGTTTGACGTCTAGCGTGGGTGCTTAAAGTGCAAAAACCGGGACTTAATTAGGAATTCATATGCAGTGCCTCCCTCCCCCCGCCTTATCGCCCCAAAAGTGTTATGGAAGTGGGTAGAGCGATTCACAAGGAGAGTTACGATTGAAGAATAGAGCTGTCTTATGGTGTAGAGGTGGCCCAACCCGACTGAAAGGTCGTAACTCGCGAGGGTTGAACCAACGTAACCTCGTCTTAGTTTCCACAGTATGAGGATGCGGAAAAACAGCAGGATGCACATTTGGCTTGAACATTTTTTCGTACATTCCTCGTGTTACGGTGGTACCGGCTACTAAGGAGCACACTTCCTTCACCAACTAGGCAAAGATGGGATGGAGGTGGATGGGTGCTTCCCCGTTTTATATTTTTATGCAGCAATGAGAAGAGGAAGAGAAGCGAAGGAGGTGGAATTAATGACTCCACTTAAGCCGATCAAGTTGTGTCTCCGCGACTTGCGAAAGCCCTTCCAGTGGTCTTTGTCTGAGCTTGACAAAATTTGAGCTGTTATAGATCTCCGAGATATTCTCAAAGATCTAGTCTGTCGTGCCCCATGCCTCCGCTCACTACGTCCACATTTGCGCCTCAATCACATGGTGCTTGCTCTCCTCTGACTGTGGTAGCATCGGCAAGGTCTAGACAGCTAGAAATGTGAGGTGATTCCTACAACCTCTCCGCGGAGGTCGTGGCGCGGTTGGGGACAAGACGTTGTGATTGCGTCCTCTTAGTGAAGCCAGACAGCATCAGCTCAAGCATGTTAGGCGAGCTGGTCGTCCTGCCAGATGGAAGGGCTCTCAGTGCCTTCGGGTCGTCAGCTTGAATAAGCTAGATACTCTTTTCAGTGATCCGCTTAAGTTTTACAGACCGTTCCCGGAGGGAACAGTTTGTGACAGATTGTAACGCCACCTTTTAAATCTCTTCGCCAATTAAATTTAGCAATTTTTTCTTATAAATTCAACAGACGTTTGTGGGTGCCAATTACGGGAGGTACCAATGTGCCTGGTCTCAACACCCTCCTGACTCCCTTCGGTGTTCAATTTGGGTGCGTATCACCTTTAAATTCTATTACTTCCAAGTCATCCTTAAGAATAACTATTTTTGTTCTCTTTTAGAGACCAAATATTTGGTGGGAGATTTGTCATTGGAGATTTAACAGGTAAGAGTATCATTCCGATTTTGCATGTCACTTGAGTCTTCACTCGACAATGGCAGCTCTAGTACTGATGGCTCTGCAAAATAGTCAGTAACCCTTCTCTTTGCACAACTTCTTAACGATTTATCAAGGTGGGAGATCCCGTTCCCGTTATCCGGCGTCCAAAAGGACAAGGTTCAACTTGACAACAAATTATGTATTTGCTGAGACCTTCAGTAAACGCTTTCTCGCACTCGACTGATTGATTGGCCAACTGGCGGCTAAGCGAATCCATCGAAGTGGATGGAACAAAAATGCATGTTGAAGTCATTCATTTGTTATTGTTTTCGTAATCATGAAAGGCAGACTGAATCATCTGTCTGGAGAAGGTCAATCGTATGTGAATAGCTGCCACTACCGTCACCTCGCGGGGGGAAATTCCGTCATCGAAAAATGTATGGAAGTTATCGCGAGTGGTGATTAGTGGGTGCATCTCCCTTCCCGCTAATGCAGTGTAATTGAATGTGATGGGATAGGAGGGTGACAATAAACCTAATTGTTGGAATCACGTCGCTTCTCTTGTTACGCATCTAAGTCCCAGGAGCCGAGAATTATGCTACAAACACGAATTGCAGTTGGGACTATGCTACCTTCCCCGCCGTCAGAAACATCGAGACAATGGAAACTAGAACGCAGGGACGCTCTTTTTCGTTGCAGGTACTTCACATCCTTTTTAAAAAATGTGGTTGAGAAGGTCTCTCCATCCGACCCTTTTTTGTCTTCTGTTTGACTACGCCTCTGCCTCGGTGGTGTAAGTTCTAGACAAATAATTTTGCGAGAGAGAGTTGATGCAAATTTTCCCCTTATGAGGAAGAATGGCCTAGATGTGATTACACTTAGGAGAAGCGATAATGGCGAGGATATTGCAGTGACGAAGGGAGTGACCCGCTTCAATTGGCCTTGACAGAACCAACCTTTGCATCTCGTCACTGCGGAAGTGAATTTGACGAATAACTGCTGCATGCTTTGCTGAGCCAGCTTTCGTGCTACATGCCTCCCTGTGGCATCACAATGAAGCAATCTGCTTTTTTAATGCTGAGGAAAGGGGCCATTCTAAGCACTGAGTCACAATGACCTTTTGGCGATCAGTCGGTTCGCATGTTTGCGCCTGTCGGTGTTTGTGCATGGCCTTGTAAACCTCCGAAAGTGCATCGTCTCTGCTGTCAAAAACACTTCTAAGGGCCGATCCTACGACATGTGACTGTGGCTGGGTCATAGAGGCTAGAAAAACAGGCTCACGGCCCACCTCCTCCGTCACCGCATTCTCTTATTCAGTCCTCCTACTACCCACTTTTCAGCAAGAAGACTAGTACTGGTTTCATGAGCGGTTCGGTCTGTGAAAAGCCTTGCCCCTTGGTCCACCGTAAAGTAGGAAAGCGCATCCAACTCGTTCATCATTAAGGCGGATGTGGACCCACCACCACTCTGTTTTGGAACTGAAAGTTAGTCCTAGTGCCGAAACCTACCGTTCCTTTTGATTTCCAGTTTTTGCCCCCAAATACCTGTGCCTTGGTCGAGCATTCCCATGAACTTCGTGTTTATGCATTTCCATTTCGTTAACATTTCTTTTACGAGGACGCAGGTGGGGACGCCTGGGGGGAAAATGAGCCTTTCTGCCACATGGTTTGCATGCAATGCTTGACTTTGTTTAACCTTACCAACTACATTCACAAGATATGGCGCTGGTACATAACGTACATAACGAGTTTTGGGTCGTAAGCACTCCAATGTGAAGTGTAACAGTCTGCATGATTTCCCCTCAAACGCATCTCATCTCACAATATTTCATTATCGAACGCCTAAAATGTAACCCTATTTGACGGAGTTTCTGGGGCTTCAGAGTGAATGTGTCCTATTTGACGCTAAGGCGGTGTGGTGGGCTCAATGCACTTCTGCTTGGCGCGCCCCACTTGATGTAGGGACAAGAAGGTGAGTTGGTGAATCACTTCAACTCTGGCCTTGGGTTGACTGTCACATGTCCGCCCACCGACATTGTATGGTCCGCAACTTGTGGCATGGGGACGTGCGTTTGCATGCGTGGGTGGCAATGTGTGTGCTTGTATGTCTGGGCTTGGGTGTGTACATGGACATGTGACTTCGTGACCTCATTCAAGTGCAGTTACTACCCCAACATCCCATCAACAAATCTAAACCATTGCAAGGCGCAGAACATGTGCTCTCGGCGATTTTCATGTCATGTGATTGACTAATTGTATGGGTGGTTGGGTGGACCTCGGGTCACCAGGCTCTTCCATTATCTCGTTTGGCATCCTCGACCCGTCGATTGCCCGTTGTTATTGCACTTCGTGAAAGAGGTCATCGTCGCGTATTACTTGTCATTTTCTTCATTGATAATGCAGCCGCTCTTTGAATCTGCGCTTTAACACCGCCCACTTCCTTCATTCAGCAAATCGTACTCCATTCGAGCATCTGGTTGTGATGGTAGGCCTCGCCTTCAATTTACTAGTAAGGCATCCCATCTCATCTCGCCTGAATTCCTTTCAAACTTCGGTGGTGTTGCGACATTTCTAATCACTTATACTTGAAAGGCGTCTCCCTTGGTTGCCTAAGAAAGTAGAGATAGAATTTTCGGGTCGCTTAGATATGGCTCTTTCAATTCGCCACGTCCATGCAGAGTTTCACCTGCAGTAGTTTGCTGGAGTAGTGTTTGAATCGGTGAATGTCGGTTCGCCTGCCTGGTGCTCCTAGCAATCAATGTTCCCAGATAGAACGCATCGCAATGTGCCCTTCTGTTCATGACGCTCTGACATCAGTCGTGTTCCCCAAAAGAAAGGACAGTGGTGCTCCTTATCTGACCTCCATTCACGAAAGGGAACAGCCATTGGGAACCAACTTGCTCTACTGTTCTGCAGTTGTTCTCGAGGTAGGACTCTCCCGTCTTCTTCATTGACTGATTGTGGTACTGTTGAGGCATTTGCGATTTCCCTTGGCTTCTGGATTCACTTGGAACAAAATTAGAAGGATTGCTGTTGGGAAAATCTAGATATTCTGCGAGAATGCGGTGTAGTTGCCTTTCTTCTGCAGCACTGATCATGAAGACGGAATGAGCCATTTCACCTTTTTATGGTGCGAGTAGATTTGAAATAAGGAACGGTGTAGCTTGCTTACTTAGCTCTGTGATCTCACATTGTGTGCAATTGGCGTTTCACGCTTTTACATGTCGTTGCATCCTGAAATGCTCCATATCTCAGTTCTAAGTTCTTTACCTTCTCCCTTTCCATAGTTCGTGCGTCGAGACCTACATTTGACTATTTCTTTCGACTGCCTTTACTGGTGTGCTTCTTTTTTGTTACTCACATGATCGTTTCTTCTCTACGAAATTGGCACTGAATTGCGCATCAAGTTGGCTCTTTTTGTATGCCACTTTCATTTTGCATGATTCTATTCAGCTCTTCCCCCGGAGGTTTGATCCATTTGGTAGAAGCAAGCGTCTTTTAATGCTTATTCCACAGGAGAACATGCGTGAGGAGCTTCTGTCTGGTGAATAGGGCAGTTGCATGGCGGGCACCGTCATCTCTCCTCACCTCACTTTGCCTCACCTTAAATTAAATCTCGTGTGGCATTGGTTATCTACGTACAGGACGCATTAAACTAGCCTCCAAAGTAAACTTCATGACTCAGCACAAATTGGGGATCGAAGATGAGGAGAAAGTTCAACTAGGGTTAGAAGTGGTAGTTAGAATTAGGCATAGTCGCATTTGTTTCCGTTGTCCATCTGCACAAAGAGCGACAGGAGGACGTCTCCTCGTTCTCCCGTCATAATCTTCAAAGCTAGTTGTGTGGAAGGGCAATGCTAAATATTTTCGTATCGGTAAAAACGGGAGATTAGGATTGACGAGCGAGACGGGCAAAGGGAAGGAAGAAAAGTTGATTCGCTCCGTACACTTTGGGTTAGCATTTGCGAAGAAATTGTTGTCGAATTAAAAAAAAACCGCATGAATTGAGTCATTGAGGTGGGGAGGCCAGAAGGGGATATTAGTAGCAGGTGTATGCCAATTTGAGGACCCGTTCGTTCATCGAAAACTTTTCTATGCTACTGAAATCTCTTTACCCGAGTTAGTAGTATCGGCTACGAAGCAATGCGGTAAAGTTCCCTGGCAGTGTTGAAAAGGAGGCGTGATTTTCACTTTGGGAGGTGTTTTCAGATACAGCGTCATGACTCTGAAGCAGCGACGTACGTTAGTCCACCTCCTTGCCTTCGACAAAAGGAAACTATAGAAGCCAGTAACAAAGTTCGGTCACCATGGAGCAAGTCTTTTCATATGCTGGAAGTTAAATGATAATGTATCACAGGGTGAAAATTTGCAAACATTTGCACGTTTATTCTGTCCTCCTAAAAATGGTTTTGCCCCATCGGGTTCCTCCCTGTTTCATAAAAATAGACTTCTTTTGAAAAATTTACTCAATGGCGATTCTTTTCTTACTTTCCACGTCGACGTGAATTTCTCCACTTTTCCCTCCAAAATTTGAAAAGGAAATCAACTTGTTCTAAGGCGATTTTCGGTAGTTCAAATAAGAAGCTGCCTCTTCAGTGGTGATTTTAAGTGCACAGGTCTATCGTTTTGTCACGGCACTGCATTTTGAGGCGAAATTGAGAAGATTTTTTCCTGATACTTGACTTTGCGTCAAAATATGGAACCTGCATGGGGATTTCCAATTGGATATGAATAAATTGCGTAAGCGTGGGAAGAGAATCCTTTACTGTCATCGTTGTAGCGCTCCAAGTCCTCCAGGACTGCTTGGACACCATGCTACTCAGCGGACTTCCAGCCTGGGAACCTTAGGTGCCCGCGTAAGCAAAAAAAGGAGTTGAACAAGCAACCGATTTAATAAAACCGCATTTGAACTCATGCAATAATGCGGTTGTTCCGAAGCTGCCATTGGGTTCATTCTAGATCTGTTAATTCATCTGTCTATCCATACCCGGCTCTATCCATTCTGCAATCATTACTTTATCCACTCACGCCCGAGCTATCCAAGCATCCACCTTGTATCCACCATCCGCCCACACATGGAAGTTAACTTCGCCTACTAAAAAGTCTACCGCTTAGCTGCATTTTCCCGCAACGCAGAATAGTTCACGCTAAAGGAGCAGGATTGGTAGACCAATTTGCTGGGTGGGGCTCATCTCAACGCTCATTAAATTAATCAACATCAGGAACAAATCCTAGTTTTCTTGAGCCCGATTTTCGCACGGATACTTAATACAAACCACAGCCAATACTTTCCTGTGAGAATTATTAAACTGGGTAACCTACTCTGCAAAAGTCTCTTTCACTACACTTTGAATCGTTGCATGTAGAAACGGATTATTTGGTTGTCTCTTTCCTCAGTTGCCTATCCTTCGGGCAGTCACCTCGTCGGCATGCCAATTGCCCGAGGTCACGCTCGTGTCATGTCCCGCCGTCTCGTCGACCTTGGACGGCAGATCATCGATCGGGCTGCTGGCCTGACCGAGTCGGAGTCGAAGTCGTTCGACAGCAAGCAGAAGGTCCTCTTCTCTGGCCTCTGGTTGAGTCCTACCAACACTGACCTCCTTGTCCCTGTACTTGGTATCTGGGAGAATGATCATCCTGAGGTGCTCAAATCAGGGAGAGTGGGGGTGTTTGGAGGTTCGAGCTGTCTGGATTCGTCAAGTGGTTTAAAAAATAGTGAGTTTCTTTTGCCTTTTTAGCACACGGGTGATGTATGTCGTGTGATGTGGTAGAATCCCCCAATTTTGTGTTTTTCCATCTGTCTAAGTTCCCTATTCCAGTAGTTACTTTGGGAAAAGGGGATGAAGTGTTTCCTTGCTTATGCAAGTGAGGTGATGTGTACAGCCTTTTCTGGTAATGCCTAGATTACTTTTACAGCAACTACTAAATAACCAGTTGCTTTAGCATGGTGGCTGAGAATGATTGGGAGGCTGGGTGTAGAAGCTGCTTGACGAACTTCTTATATATCCAGTTGGCTAATTTCAGTGTGGGCAAATGCGGGTCACCTTTCCTCATATAATCGCTACTGCTCGACTTCTACACCTTTACCAGCATTAAACCAATGCGCATCGACAGAAAGGCCTAAAAGAACGAATGAACTATCCTACGACAACCTTCGTCATCCTTTTTTGCCGCTTATTATGCATTAGCCCCCTGAAGTCGTGTGTATTTGCATGTGCTTGCCTTCATCGACTCTGCAGAGGGATTCATCTCTTGCTCAGCTTTACGAGAGGTTGTGTGCCCCGTGAATCAGACTGGCTTTTCGCACACTGGCTGAATGACCATTTGTGGAGGTGACCCTAAACCACCATGACAGGCATCATCAGTGATAGATCGCGGTCTTCCTTGAAACGTTTGCAACATTCAAATATCATATAGTAGGTGAACACCTCGTTGTATTATTCAGAAAATTCCTACTGGCTTAGCATCGCTAAGAGGCCCATACGCCCATCATACCCCGTTGAATACACGCGCACCTTACAGCCGTTGTCTGCTATCTTGTCATTTGCTGGCATGCTTTCCACTCAATATAGCTTTTATTACCATAGCTGTAGCATTTCTGTTATGAATCTAGTTTTATTCTGGACATTTTCGTCAGGTCATTTACTTATCCCATGCCGTAAGTTGCTTTACAGCCTGGTTTCGGATACCAGAAACGAAGCCGAATCGTTGGAGCAGAAAAACACAATTTTGCAGTTCTGTCGTGATTGGAGTGCACTTCTCCAACCGTTGTTGTAGTCTCTTCCGATAGTACCTCCTTTACACAGTCCATCGCAGCATAACCTAATTGAGATTAAGAGTGCGACCGAAAAGAAGGCCGTACAATGCTTCTTCCCCGCTTCTGCTATTACGAGAAGCTTTGTTCATTGTACTTTCTGTTAGCACGATGCATTGGAGTGAAAAAGTCGCCCAAGATTGGCCGCTGTCATGCAAAGGACGTAATTCGCACGTCAGTTACTCTTTGCTGCAAAAACATCTTCGTTTTGCCCATGTTTTTATGCAGCATTCCCACTTTTATACCAGCCAATCGGTGGTAAGGGATGCCTTCCTTGATTGCGATGACAGCTTTTCTTATTTCACCTGTCGTTTGAGAGCAATTTTTGTCATAAAAGGGAGGGAAAGTTGACAGTGAATCGATGCAGATTTTGTTCCTCCCCTCACGATGAACGTCTTTCGTGTGTACTGGTTCTACACGCTTTGAGGCGTCAACTGCAAAATCCGGATTTCTACTAAGAATTGGACAATGCAAATCGCATCTCATTGCACTACCAACAAATTTATCTCCAAAGTTATTCCAAGACAACGAGTTTGAGAGGTAGAGCAGAGAAGCCATGACCACGTTTAATTCCGAAGGCTCCAATTCAGCAGATTAGCTGCCGATTTTCATTCATCTTTGCTCCTCTTTCCTTCTGGAAGCATGAGACTTCGGGTAATAGTGTACGCCCACCTCACTCGTTTGCAGTTTGGACAGTTTAGCTTCGAAAGTTCTATTCACGCTGTTTAGAATTGCTTAATTAATTTCATGGGGAAACAGTCTCCAAACCGAGCTTCCCTGTAGGTGATGCGTCTTTTTTCTGTCCTTTTGATCGGACGCCTCCTTTCAACTCGCAATCGCATTTCAAAGCCCTTTGATGCAGACCACGTCAGAGCATTTGATCCTAACCTTTCCACAGTCTTTTGTCTTCGTTAAAAAAGATTCAACACGGCGCCTTTAAGCAGTAGAGCGCCTTTGGTTAAAGCAAAGCTTTAATTAAGTTGAAGAAAACAGGTTTTCATGGAAAGCTAGACCTTTATTAACATTACTTCGTTTGATATCCCTCATTTGGTTGAGCTTTCTCATCACTTCCCACGTAGATCTCCTCATTATTTTGGTTTCCTATCTTTTAATCATTAAGGGATCCTTCTCGAAGTCACTCCGTATTTCTTAAAACCATGAAAGCGCCAATTTAGCAGTGCCGCCATCAACCTTGAGGCCTTAGTTCCCACAACGCCTTCAATCGAGGGTCTTTTAGCATTGCCATTAATACGAGGCGTCAACAAGTGCTTGGGATCCTGCGGGTATGCTTGCTGGCGCACACCTTACCAAGTTCCCAGGTATGGATTTAAGGGAGCCAGAAGTTCTTTGCTATGAGCACGCGGCCCTATTTCCCTCTTGGTTCGGGTCTAGTCAATCCTCTTTTGTTTTCAACCGTGACGTGGGCTTCATGACCTTGAGGAAAGCTTGAGAGATCATAGCAGCATTCGCGCCAATCCACGTCCGTTTTTTCATCCTTGTCTTAGCATGCCATTTCAGAATCCCATCGTTGGTGTGGTGCAAATGCACATCCAAGTTTATAAATTGGCTGTCAGTTGCAGCCACTCTCCCTTCCTTCTCTCCTCCCAATAAGAGCGTATCTTGCCAAGTCCATCACCAATAAAAGTTCAACATTTTTGCTGTGTATCCTTAAATTAATGACCTGTAGCCACCCAAGTCATTCCGTCACGTGAGATCCCTGTTAATGTGTTGCGTTCTGGTCCTACACAGCGCCCGACATTATCCTTGCGTTTTTTCTCTCGAAACAGTTCAATTTGTAGGGGAAATCCACCTCGTCACTCAAGCGGCATTAATTAACTGATTGCTTTATCATCCAACTCCAGTAGTTGAATCGTTTGTACACACCCATCGTGTTCATTTTTTAAAATGTTGGCGAAACCATCAATTTTCTTTTTTTAAAGGTAACAGAGTTGGCCGTCAGCGGATGGCTTCCTTGCTTTGTTAGACGCACTTGGATGCTTTGGTCATCATCCTCTTTACACTTGACGTTTGGGAGGTCCCGTTCAATTGTAGTACACATTTGGTTCATCGCAACGGTCTCGACCTTGGTTCGCCTCTACTTCCTCTTCCTCTTGAGTTTCAGTGTTGCTTTCAGTTGGGATTTTCGATAGGCACGTAAAACCTCAAATAATGTCATCAAAATCCACCAGTTGATGGTCGTTACCATAAATCCGCAGTTGATTGATATGGAACAAATTCCTTAACTTGACCGCAGCTTTACCCAACACTCAATTGTTGGGATGAGTTGTGTAGCCTCTAAACCCCCCTTTGATCGGATGACTAAGGCGGTGAAAAGACGGGGCAAAAGTCCATTAAACTTTGGACCGCCTGATGTTTTGAACAATTTGCGTCTTCACCCAGCTAAACTGATCATATTTTAGGCTGCAGGTTAAAAGGGGGTATTTAATGTAGGAAATATGCTAATTGTGGGGTATTTCTAAGAATCGTGTCACCCTTAACCATTTATTCACACCTCATAAAGGCGCCTTTTATACGGTGCGTGCATCCTTGTGCATGTGTGTGCTTGGGAGGGCGAAGGGAGGGGGGAATTTGATTCCCGTAACACTTTAATTTGAAGAATTGCCTGACCGTTCTGTTATAAATTTCACTTTATTTCAAATTTATGTTCTTTTGGTCATAAAACGGTCCCTCTGATGGGTGCAACCACTTTGTCTTTCAACGCAGTGTTAATTAGCATATGACTGTCTCTGCAAAGAGGCGAGGCTGGAGCGATAAACCACCGCAATGTAACATTTTATCATGTTCCTGTGCTACTTCATGTAGCCCTTTTTGATATAAACGGGTACATTCGCCTGTAGCCCCATACATTGAATGTGATCCAGTCGCTTGCTCCTCTCCTAAAAAATAGCACTTTCGGCTACCTTCTCTCTCTGTCAGTACTGTCGAGTCGACTTCAGACCGCTTTACACACACATCTTTGTCGTACTTGTCGTGCTCTCCATGCTTATGACTGATTGATCGTTTTGTGTCATTTTAGTGTCATCTGCGGACCACCCAACGAGAGTAGACTTGATTTCCTGCCTTTGATTCTATAGGGCCTGTACCTGTCAAAACAACTGAGGCTTTTCGGCGAGGATCTGTCTTTAGAGTTCATAACCCACTCTAGTGGTTCTACTCCAAGGTATGCGAGATGCATAATTAAACCTGGGATAAAGCGTGCTGAGACGACGCTGCTTCTCAAATAGCAGTATTGTTGAAGGTCCAGTCACAGCAAAATGATTGTTCTCTCCTATGTTAGCGAATTATGAAGGGTGGATGACGACTTTAAAACGGAAAGGCCACCTCAGGATACCAGTTTATGAGGAACACAGATTAATGTGGCCCTGTGTTTGTCATCATGCCTTCCGTTGCACCCCACACACTTCCAATACATGATTAATGACTTCGAGAACGCTAATTAAGCAATTTGGGTCTGAGTTGTATCTCAACTTTGTCTAATGGGGGGGTACTAGCTGATAATAGGTTTATTTCAATGATGTGATAATTACTATCCTGTTTCGTGTATCCAAATACGTGGTAAGTTTTGGGAAGCACCCTTAACGCCACCTTTGGAACAGAAATTTTGTCCTTAAATTCCTCTTGATATCCACAGTGAATACCCCTCTCTTACATCGAAAGACTTCCCTATCAATTATTAATGCATGTAGGTACGGTATCCGCGATAGGTAAGGTACGGTCCTATTGTGGCATTTTTCTTCCTTCTAACGGTTTGGTCATTGACACTTTTGGGGCATTGGGAATGATTACAACCCCAAAAAGTTTGCTACGTCCGACTCTCTGGAATGATCCTTTGTAGAGTTCCTCGCATTGCCCACCATTACATACAGATAAATCCTAAATGTGCTGACAATCCAGTGCTACTCAGTCGACAGCAGTTCGACATCGAAGGTATCCCTACTAAAATCTTTTCCCATCGAGTATACGGATTAGAAACTCAACAGGATTTACACCCACGCACCTCAACACCAGTTGATAACACATATTGCCTTGTGGAAATCGACTACATTTGCCGTCGCTGGAGCTTCCCCTCTTCAGGCCTAGGAGAACTCCAATACTGAGTCTCTATGATCAATTTCATCACGATCTGTCGTGGAAAATTTCCATTTTAGTGCGGGCGAAATACAACCCTAGTACCAGAGAAGTGATTTCATAAGTCTTTACCGAACCAGTGAATTTGCCCACACATGGTCTCCGTAACATTGGGCAAAACCTAAGGGCGTGCCACATTTGATCTCAAGGTCAACCAATCGCTCATTTAGCCCCTGGTAGACTGTGGAAAATCGAAACAATGTCCAACAGGAGACCTTCACCATTGTGTTTGCCGAGAATGGGTGAAACACTGACTTGTCCACCACCCAGCTGTCCACTCCTCTCGAGTTGGCCATAAACCACAAAATGCGAATGTGCGTGTGATTAATTAGTGAGGACCAAATCGCAGAGTGCCATAGTAACTGTGATGCAAACCGATATTCAACAAACAATTTCTGGCATTTTTCTAAAGCCTGCAGTGTATTCATCAGCCCAAATTATTTAATTTTCGCTGGGCTTCAGTTGGTGCACCGCACTTTTTATCATTTAATCGCCTGTTTGGGCCGTCCGTGCCATATGGTGAAGACACAATGGGCTATTAAATGATACAATACTTTTGAAGCTGGAGCAGTTCCACTTCATTTACTAGTAAACTTTTCAATTCTCTGACTCACAACTGCTCCAGAGTTTACGGCTGCCGGTGAGGGCTAGCATATTCGTGTAACCTCGGAGCTAGAATCCTCATCACGCGGTGAAATTAATCTCGTGCTCCCTTTCGTTTGTTTCAAGGGCAAACGTCGTGTTTTGTCGATTACTTTTTCTGCACGCCGCCATTTGTTGTGCTGCCCGTTGCTCTATGGGTACTCTCGGGGCATGTCATTACAAAATATTCTATTTAACTTGCCAGGGAGTCAACTCCACCGTTGAGTCTTTTGTGCTTCACTGCAAGTCTCCAATGCCCAATAAGTCTGCAAATTCGGAGAGTGGTTTTCTCATTGTTTTTCCTTCTTCCTTTCCTACTCCCTTTCGCTCTACAACTACCACATTAAATGGCAGCAACGAAATGTCAAATATCTTACCCGCAACGAACCGCACCGTCAGTTTAGTTGGTTGCGTTTTCTTTCTTAAGGGAAATGTACCCTGGGCAAAGAACGGACCTAGTAAATCACAAACCCACCCGCAATAGGGGATGTGAAGTGTAGGTGAGAACCACACAAAATCCATATTTTAAGCAGTTCTATCGTCGCTAGAACTGTGCCACCGCCACCTCTCCCCTCGCTCACTTTGCGTAATCCAGAATTTGCTTACTTCCTGAACCAGTTGTTCGCCTGCTTGCTTGCTGTGAATTTCCCCACTTCCATGGTATGCGTTTACGGCCCAGGAAATTGAAGTGGGAATTGAAAGCTATCATAAACTCCTACTGCGTCAATCCTTTTCGTCAGTGATGAGGGTCACCATTGCTTCTTTGTCTAAAATTAACTTCGTTATTACCTCTTAAAATTCTCTGCATGGCCTTTTAATGTAGCGAATCCTCATCTGACCGTCGTGCACCTCCCCATGAATACAATGCCCACCGTTCTCTTGCATTTATTTGAGCTGGAAAATCTGTCTTGTTCAACTGAAATCGTCTGCCTCTTGGGGCGTTCCTGAAGCGTCAGTAATGTGGCCTGTTTATTGTTAGTCAGTTGAAATGTTGGGAGGGCGTAGATATGGGGGAATGCTCTCTCCCCTTTCCGCCAAGATGGTGAGGAACTGGGTAAATACTCGTCTTCCACATAAAATTGATGTTTAGTTGCCCTGCATATCATCTACCCGCCCTCGTAATTGAGTATTTGGTGTTCTGTTTCAGACTGCTTCTGGTTGGTGCGGAGTTTGCTTGAATTTGGGACAAGTGGACGTGTTGCTGAACCGTTGGCCTCGGTTCTGCAGCCGGCTTCAAACGTGTTCGGATCCGAGCCAGCCAATTCACCCAAGCCCATGGAAGGTAGGTGGTATCCTATGGTAGCTACTACTACTTTCTAACACTCAAAGATTCGGCACTGTTCCAAATGCGCCTTAAAGATTGAAGCATAGAATGGGGACGATCGCCACCTAAAATGTAATGCCTGGATACATTAAAGGGCTACATAGTTCATGACTCTCTATTGAATGTCGATTCTAAGGCGTCCAGCTGCTATTGCTTCCCAACTGACTGTCGCATCAGCGATAGTCCTATGCATTGCTTTTGGTCATGTAAGCTTCGATAGTCTTTGAAACGTCTTCGGCTAACAATATTCAGATACAATACGATTTCTCCTCTGTCCTAAGATGGACATTCCTTTCCCTTTCTCCTCCAAAAAGAAATTCACGCGAACATCCACTAGCAGTAAGAACGATAGCATTTTGTTTTCCTTTTGAGCATAGTTTTTGCCATCCATAACAATCTTCCAGTTCCTTTACTTCTAGCCAGTCGTGAGTTTGCGGCATTCTCTTTTATTTAAATACACCTTTTCATTTTTTTTTCTATCATCGTGGCGAAAGCTACTTCTTCCCCTTTCTGTCGTAGAGATTCACAGCGGCATATTCCCTCTTTTGGCTACTGCTTTTATACTTCGTAGACCTGAACTTTACCGCCTAAATCGGCTTTATTCACCCAGGCGACTTGATTAATCTTACCGAATCAATTGAGAGAAGTGGTGCCAAGCGATGAGAATTAGAAGCTTACCCATCCTTCATGTTCAGATAGTCCCAGAAGATTAAGTTGTCTTTTAAAGTCCCGCGAGAACAAGAGTCTTCCATTTCCCTTGGTTGTAGTTTAATAGTTTACTACGTTGTTGCACCTATCCTTTCGGTCAATGCGGTTTTTGAAATAGTAGGTTACTACTCTCCGCCATGATCGACCTTTTAAGCCCTGCCGCTAATTGAGGCAGATGTGGTTCGACTAGCCCTTCAATCCCTCAAGCGATGGTGAATTGTGAAATCGCTATCGCTGTGTGCTGCTTCAGCTCTCACTGATACTGAACAGATGAGTGCCATTCTGTGGTCGGTTCTGGCGGAGGACTCTTTTTTTCAAAGAGGGCGGCAGGGAGGGAGGGCGCTTTACCACTGCATGAGGAAATTATAAGCATCCGGCGTAACAAATCTCGTCTAGTAAAGATGGGTCAATGTTCCATTACGGGGTATGGCTTCGGATCAAATCATATACATATGTATGTGTATTTGTTTGTGTGTGTGTGTGTGTGGCTAACCAAAGCATCTAGCACTTCCCCCAATTCGCAGAAGCGGAGACTTATTCCCTGCAGGGTATTAAATGCCAGCGAATGTTTAGTCGAAAACCAGACCTGGATCTGTTGTCAGCGTACAAGGGAATTGGGAGGCGAGTGTCATAAACAGCGTCGTGGGAAACCACATGAGACTCTCTAAGGTCATTGATTGGAGGATGTTAACCTTCATTCCACCTCGTCGTGATCCCCAATGTGTGTATTGCCACTGAAGTAACCACTTAATGGGACATTTTCATGCCTTTGCCGCATTCGTTTTCTCGCCTCAAATTGAACATTGCCGATCTGAATGGTAGTTTTCCTTTTTTGTAAACCGCGACATCCAGTTTCCACCCAGTCCCTTTGATCAGCCCTGTCGGCGTCAAATAATTCAGCTATCGTACACTTTTGCACTTATCCTCCCTTTGGCACTGTCAAGGCCTCTCAAAAATAACCAATACCGTGGTAAATGAGTAGTTTCGGCCTTGAGGTTTGTGCGAGACACGAAGAGATTCACGAAAGCAGGTAAATTAAGGGAAAATTTTCCTTTTTTCTTGGAAAGTTGCCCCAATGGAAGGAAAGCAGTTGACTTTAAATGCGAAAAGCTATAAAAGCCTTTTCCCCATAAACCGCCCTTCACTCCCAACTTCCTTTTTTGAAGGGAAAGGTAGATCGGCAATTATTATGTCGTGAAGTTGGACATAATTTGATTGCTTTGGAGAGCGTGGTTTGAGTTGCTTTGATTGGGTGTTTCGAGAGATCCGCCTTCTCGGACGTTAAGCCCTAAGCCCATGCGTCTTTCCAACTTCGACTTCACCTTTACAATGCCTATTAGAATTAAAGAAGCTTAACTATCATGTAATTTCCTAATAATGTGAATCTTCACTTCTCTGCATTCAATAAGTAGTATGTTGATGATGGGGTTGTTCACGTAAGTGAGCATTTCAGTTCGATGTGCATGCTTGGCATCCTCCAAGCCTCGTCTGACGCCATTGTACCTTAGCGTCGGCTCCGTCTACGAGTGGTAGGGAGGTGATCCGTCCGCCTGTTTACTTCTTAGGTGTGTTTTCTCGTGTGAACAAAACTGCAGTATCCTGAACTGCGGTTTACTGAGTCTGACTAATTCATGCACGTCAATCATGAGTAGAACCGCGCATGGACGTTAATGACAGTTTCGAGTTCTCTCCGCCACTAGAAATAGTGGAATCGAGGGGAAAATTTAAAACAATAACCAAGGATTGCACACAAAGTTTATGCCCTCAAGGGTGCACCGTGGGAGCCATACCGATTCCAAATGATTCCTGGTCCGAAGAAAATTTTTCTCCCATCGGTATTCCTTCTTCATGACCTCCTCTTGTTTGTGCTTCTTTCAGCTTTTTAACTCGCCTTTTCAAGCATTTGCCACAACAGTTGCTACTTTTTACTTGCTGTTGAGCAGCTAAACACTCTTTTAAATTCAAGCTAAAGTTTTTTGCAGCGCTGTTGTCCCCTCTTTACGAAATGTAACTGTTTTGAGATTAAAAGAAGTGTGGCGTCCTCGAAAGAATAAGTCATACTCAGGAGGGCTGTTGATCACCGAAGCACAGCACAATTCGAGTGTCATTGACATGGCTCAGATAACACTCCACCACAAAGCTGAGGCCTTAAGTGCCTGTGAAATCAAAACGAAGGGTTGAATCAACCGAGTACTACACAGCCTCCCCCTTATTTCGAGCCTAGTCATTGTGGTAGGGAAATTACCCACGAGCTAACGGAGAAGATATTCGGTCTCAACGTCACTGGCCCCTCTCGGTGCCTCGTTAGGGTCCCGAGTCTCGTCCTGTATTAGGAAACAGGGGAGTGTGCTAATCGTAGGTGCACTGGCCTAAAAGGTCAGTCAATAAGGAATGCGATTTGAGGTGGATCTGCGGGGTACGGCCTTGTGTCTGTTCCTCTTCACCACTTTGTTCTCATTTTGGTGCTACCCAGCCGTACCTATCCGATGCCCATAAAGCCAGTAGAGAGGCAGATAATTTCGTCCACTTGATTAACATCTGCATTCGGCTGCCTTAGACGAGTTTGCGGCAAACCGGTTCGCCGCTAGTGCCCTACTTGTTGTTATCAGGGTTCCTGCTTTGCATTCAAGTCAAAACTGGGAATTTTTTTTGGTACTCAGTGTGGGCTGGCTTTTCGTGGACAAATTTGTCATCGGTACAAAAGGCTTATTCAACCTATGACTTTATGCCATTCATCAAGAATCAGTGGTTGAATGCTTCCAGAAATGACTTCCGAGATTGTAGGTTTGGAACAGAATCACCGCTTATAAACGGACTAAGAACTGCGTCCCAGATATTGTGCCTTGAAACCTGTGCTTGCGATTTTATACGAACTTTTTGGCGGTTAGTGGTACACCATGTGATACAATATTCACTATGCTACCGTGGGATGCCTTTTACTGTCTGCAGACTTTCCATCCTGTTTTGGCGGGAACGACCCTTGTAAATCTGTGTACTGGCGGGGAAGTATCGCTAAATGTAGCGCTAAATTTCACCACCACAATATCAATTGATCACTTTGGAGGAGATAAAGTGTTCTGGGCGGGAACAGTTGCAAGGAGTGTCCTCTGCCTGCATAGAATTTGAAGATTCGCCAGAAGGCCATTTAGGCTGAATGAAGGGGCGATTGGCTCTGAGAGGCATCCTTGTTATGTTTCTCACGGTGGGTGATTCAAGGTCCTTTTTTTGCAGAAACCCACTGTAAGGTGTCACCTGTCTTGATCTAATGCAATTAGATTAAGTGGGAACCTCATTTTTGACGTAGCACTTTGAATAATCCGTTGCTGAAGGTCGAGAAGAGTAATGCTAAAAATTCTTTTGTTAATGGCACTTTAGGAAAGGATGGCGTAGGTCGATCAAATAGTGGTGTGTCCACGATAAACTCGGCATTGTGGCTGCTTTTTGGCCCCTTTGGGAGTGGATGGCGGTGGGGTGTACGGGCAGATGGAAATAGGTGGATGAGTGACTTTATGTTGGAATAGAGGACTACAGACCGAATGTGTGGATAGATTTACTAGCCTGTGCGACGAGCGGACCAGTGTTTGAACGGGTGGAGGGCCGATTTAATGCTTGTTCGAATAAATGGTTGGGTAGATTTGTTTTGAGCATATAAATGCAGAAACCAGGAGCACGATACTTTTTCATAACTCGTGGCCCTTTCCCATTCAAATTTCGTCCCTTATAAGATGTCCTGTTGCCGTGACAATCGAATGGATTGAAATCGGACGCATGGAATGAGTGAATAGTTTAGAAGTGGTCTTGATTGATTGGTTGGAGAGGGAATGTCTAAGCCTATGCCTATTTGAGTTTTCCTTTTACAAACCTCGTCTCTCCTCCATCAGTTGTCCTTTAGATTAGCCTGGTTCATAATTTGTCGGAAAGCCGTTCCTCGTGGGCCAGTCCAGATAAACACACAGCATACCGAATCGTAAGCCAAGCAATAAGGAAGGCATCAGCTGCCTCTTCATTGAAACTGGAAGTCGGTCAATCTACGATAGTAGGAAGGAGGAGGGGCGAGTACTGATTATGTAGCTAAGCCTTCGAGGATGACGTGCTGAGGTCAGAATCGCCTTCCACTTCCCTTTAGATCACAACATAATGCATCAATTCTTTTTTATGAACACCTAGTCAACTGAAGTCGTTGCCTTTCTCGGACGGACTAACAAGTGCATAATTGCGAAGCCTCGAGTCCTTCCTACCCTCCATGCTGGGGGTTGCAGTTTTTGAAGAATGATTTATTGCTGGAATAGAAAGGTGCCCTGGAGGCCATGTCGCTGGGGCAAAGTATAATCTGTTGCAACTGCAGCGCTTTGATAGTATTAAGCCGCCACACCTAAATAAACCTTTTTCACTCACTTTCCTGCTAGCAGTGGATCCCTGTCCTATCCCTGCTTAAATCGGTCGCTTCGTCCTTTTCTCGAATACATGCTCAATCCTCAAAACCTCAATGCATAGTTCAACTGCCTACTGGAGCTCGCCTGTCACAGGCGTATTCACAGCTCTCTTTCCTCTTCTTTCCTGCCTCCAACTTTTCTCCTACTAGGAGAGGAAATTCCCCCACTTTTTCATTAGTCAGTCGTATTTTAATTTTTCGAAAGTTAATATTCTCATGCCTCCAGGAGGTTTTTATTTCTCCTCTCGAAATTACCATATTAGGGGGGCCACCGACGTTCCATTTCAACCTTCGAGCGGTTGTCCTGACCGCTGCGTCTCCCACCAAGTAATATTTGCAATCGCGATAAACTTTAGTATTTCACTGAGGCAAATTTTGTCATCGACGGTAGAGCGCATCCTTATTTATGTCTTATTTCGGTTGTCGGAATTATGATGGAGCGTGCTTTTTTTTATTACTCTCTCGAGTAAACAGTTGGGCAAGTGGAGCTAGGTCCCCACAGCTGTCCCCATAATTGTTAAGTCGTATCAGACAGTTTCGTTTCCTCGGGGTCCATCTTCAGTCGGTCCTTTTCTGGCCCTCTAATAAGTCGTGGGGGTTTGGGCTTGCGGTTTTTTTCCTTTTCATCTGATGTTCCGCTTTCCGGATATCTGTAGGCGGTGCATTTGAAGTTGGAAAGTTGAATGAGTAGCAATAAAGGCAGTTTCTCTTAGCTAATTAGGAGGCGAAATGCAATAAAGTTGAGGAATAAAAGCTGCTAACAGTTTTGTCTTTAAAAGGTAGGATGAAGCTTTTTTTGTGTGATTTGCTCTTTTTTAAAATCCTGTGCTACATGCATGTGCGTAAATTCCGTTGAGAAACCATGAGCACAAAGCAGTCACCTCGGAACACCTCAGTGTAAGCGGACGAATTGGGGAGGGTTCGGCTGGACAATTTGTTGATCAGCCAATGAACGCATTGTACCTCGGTCAATGGTCCGGGCGTGAGTGTCTCCTCTGACAGACAAGGTCAATCTTCGAAAAAAGGCGATCCGAGCTGAAAGTAAACGGTCAATTCTGATCCTAGATGATGAGGGTGTATTCTGCTCAAGCAGTTGCTTTGCTACAAAAGAGTCTGCCAGCTGATTCTCCATCATTGAAACGTTTGTGAATACTTTACTCCACTAATGGAACACCTTGACAGCTGAATATTTCGTGTTTACTGAGTCGCAGAACTGCAAAATGAAGCTGGGGCATTGAGGATTTCACATGTACAACATCAGAACTTATCTCTGACCCATTGTCACCCACTTTGAGGCTTTCTCATTTCCTCTTTTGTAGGTTCAAACTTTGCACAGTTCAGTCGGGTGCTACTCCGAGGCGGTACGGAATGGCAGCCGCCGGTTTACCGCCCCATCCTGCCCTGTCGTTCAGCGCCACCGAGGGCGCTTATCGCGCCTGTGGCGATCGAAAAGGAGGTGTAAGTGCTCTCCCTCCCAGTTCCCCATTTCACGCCTTTTCAGCATGGTCCAGGGTTGTATCTGACAACAAACTTCATTCATGCTGAGGGAAAAAAGTGCTCATCTGCTAAGGATATGTTTGATAGTCCTCACTTATCAAGTCATCAACTTGTTAGGAAATAGGCAGTTTAGTTCATTTCTATGAAGCTAGCAAGAAGAATGCCTCTACTCCGCTAGGGTCAGTCGCCTTCCCCACCTAATCGTAAATAGTTTTTTTTTAAATTTGAATTCAACTTCTGGCGATTTCCGTTGCTGAGATGGATGCTGACCAGTCTGCGATTGCTGCTCGGCATGGAAGTTCACGCCTTCTTGCGCTTTTCCGTTCATAACGATGCGTTTTAGGGAATAAGGGGGGAAAGGCGGAATTCACGCAACTCCTAACGTAACGCGCTGTGCTCCGTTCACCGCATTCCGATTTCATTTTCAGTCTTCCAGTCGTCTGTTTGCCTCTGCCCTCTGGAAGATCAATTTTTAAGGGAGGGGAAAGCATTAAAACTAGAATAATTCTGAATTTTATTTGGCCGAGGTCATTTTAATTACCTTTCAGTCTATCGCTGTCAAATTTTTGAATTCATGATTTTCCCGGAAGCATAATTTGCCCATTCTCGATGCAACTTGACAGCAACAGCCAACAGTGAAAACCTCCAGTCCTTTCGGCTAAACCATTCTATGGAGCATCTACTTTGCTTCATCATCACTCAAAATTGGACGGTTCTCTTTGGTACCCTACGTGTGTGTATCATTCCGTCACAATCCACATTTCTACCTCACCACTAACCTCTGATTTTCTGTGTTCACACATCAACCCAAAAATAGAAGGCGAGGTGGAAAAAGGGGAGGATTACATTGGGACGTGTTAAGTATCTGCTGCTTCCTAATTATACTACTGAAACGCGTCAAATTATCATGCTTGGGACTCACTGATTCATGCGTTGGTTTGTTGTGTGCGGAACTTTAGTGTCGATTGATGTGTGTGCGTGTGTGTGATGGCTTCTTTTATTTCCCAATTGCGCATATAAACTGATTACATATTTAGGGTTTTGTTTTATGATTGCTGCTTCACTCTGTGACGTGTCGTATTGCACCGTTCAACTTTTGTTGAACCCATTTTCAAAGACATTGTCTCTATGAAAGTCCAAGCCTATTCGATGGGAGCCAAGGGGTCCGAGAGAGCAGTTACCCAGAGCTTGACACCTGCCTTCGCTGTCAGATTGCAGGAGAAGTGGTGTTGAAGTTTTATTCTTCCATTCCATGGGTAAAATTTCCCAGATGGCGACTGAGTTTCACTTCTTTTTAACGAAAATAGATATGAAAAAAAGGAGGTGCAAGGCGTGTTCGCGTGAGAATCTGTTGGGGTCGTGGGTGGGTTTCACGGCGGGCTGTAGGGAGGATTGCTTTTAAAACTCTAAATGGGAAGTTACCTTAGCTGTAATAATTGCAGAAATGCATGTCTTTAGTCCACATGGTAGTTAAGGCGTGAAGCTTTTTATGAAAGAAAGTGTAGGACTCGATCGCACTAGGGCATTGGACTCGTGTGAACGCTTCAACGGCTGTCGAATGTCCATCAGTAGTATTCCCCAACTCAGCGGTTAACTCCCGTGGATAGTGAACTAGCATGTGGAACTTTGAATCAGCGAATGGTCCGTGACGGACCTGCTAGAGCAGCAAACCCTCATGCAAATAGAATTGGTGTTGGACACTCGGCGCCCACATGTGGGATGAATGCCCTAGGACACCTCAGTCACGCTGGAGTTGCTCTAAAGGTGTTCGCCAAGGGGAAAGGGGCTGGAGTGCGATCTAAGGAATTGTTGAAACTATAGACATAACTTGCTAGTCGCACACGATTAATCAGTGCCACTGTTAAATACGTCAAATCGTCGAGAATCCCCAAATTTTTATGCTTTTCCAAACTTGACCTATTAAACTGTCCCTCTTCATCACCTCCTTATGTGCCCCCTAAAATTTCCTTGTTTTTGACATTGTTGTGAGGTGTAAAGGTTTATCAATCGAGGGCACCTTTATTTATGTAGGATTTTGCCTGGATGCTTGTCCTTCCACGTTCCCGGAGTTACTTTATACCGACCTACAGGCTCACATTAACCATCTGTTCCCTGGTCCAACTTTTCCTCAATTTCGATTGAGTTGCTGGTTTATTATTCCCCTGATGCCGCTAGACCGATTTCACTTCAATACCTGGGCTGTTTGATGTCTCTTTAGGACGAGTTTATTGTGTGACTTGTTGCGAGGTCCGTATTGCCTTGCTTGGACAAGCAGAGGCGTGGATGTTCATCCAAGCATTGAAGATGGGGGCTCAGGAGCATGTCTGCATGCTGTTTGAGGCTCCTCTGAGAAAGAGTGTTTGGGTGGTTAGTTGTTCTGCCCTGAAAGTAACGCTAACACGACATTGCGACACGGAGGACTATAAAGTCTGGTGGTCCAGTGATGCTATAAAGTGGGTCGCCATTTATCTTTAATTGTTTTTCCGTGTACTGGAGTTGCCTCCAGCACACCGAGACCACCGATCTGATAGGCAATAAGGGCTTCAAGGTTAATGATCTTGTTGACCAGCGTGTCTGAATGAGCACAGATGTCCAAAGCACGAATATGAGCTTATCTGATTTACTAGTGGCGGGCGCTGGAGACTAGGTCAAAGTCCGCGTCTGAGTCACTTGTTCCACTTGGGCACGTCTCTTCATAACTATGAGCTGACCTTGACCCTAAAGTAAGTGCTAACACATTTGGAATGTGGCCAAACCTGATACCAGTCGGTTAGGGAGGAATCAGCAGGAGAAAAGAATTCAGCCTTTAGAAATTTTGGCTGTTTTTTACAATATTTATCACCATGTGAGTCACTTCCTTGTACTTCGTCTCGATTTGTCCACCCAGGGTGTCGGGCCCCTACCTTTCGAGATTTTGAGTTCTCATTCCCTATTCCTCCTTGCCACCGGTCCCGTTTGGAAGTAATTCGCCTCGTTTGCGTGTACCAAAATGCTATCCAAGTTTTTGCTGATGAAGCTAGAGCATTCACCAAACTGTTATTTTCCCAAAAGAGGATGCATTATGGTAACTTCTGAACATGTGATGAAATTTAATGTAAGTTTAAATGGCTTGGCTCCTTTTCTCTCCCTTGACAGTCCCCTAGCCAGCTCTACGCTGAGTTTTTCAAATAGTTTTAAGTAGGAGAGGTAAAATTTGTCTTCAACAACAATCCAAAATTTTTTCCTTTCCTGTGAATGCACACCAACTTATGTACTCGTCTACTCACAAATGACTGCGAAGCCTCAAGCACTTGTCTGCTTTCTCCGTGACATGGAAGTTCTCTTTGTACTGCATCAGACGCTTGGTGCGTCGAGTTCTGTCTAAATTTATTGAATGGCCTGCGTATCGAAATGCTACGATATGGTTGTCCGTTTTCGACTTTTCCAACTACACAAGCAATGCTCTTACTGCTGGCCCTCTCCTCCTCCTTCCTCACCATCCACACGGCCTCTGCACATGAATGAGGCATTAACTTTGCTTTGAAGTTGTTTGTCTCGCTTATCTTTCACACACGTTGCAACAGTTGAAAACTGAGTCTTTACCGAACGCGCTGTTTTTGCCAAATTCTGTTTCGCTTTAGTGATTTCGGATTGAAAGCATACCGACGTATATGGGTGTCTTTTTCTTGCGGTTTAATTATTTCATTCAACTTCAGTTAGACACTGAATTAAAATTTCACGTAGTGGGTGTTGACAAGCACTGTGGAGCTGGAGGTGTGCTGCAGATGAGGGGTAATAATTGATGTATATGTCGGTAGGGTGTACGAACCACAACCTCTGTTGCTGCGCCCGCCCCGTTCTGGCAAAGGATCAAAGAATGTCGAAGCCGATGACTCCTCAGTCTTCCACTGCCATCAGCGGCCTCCGGAGTCGTCCAATTTTGAGTCAGTCGATCGCCACTTGGTAGCCGCTCCATCCTTTTACTCCATCACTCTGATTCGCGAGTACTTTGGCTTCTTCATCATTGCTGGGAGTGCCATACTGCTCCTACTGAATCTCCGCACCTTACTCGACCTCTGCACCCTTCGTAATCTTGCCCGTCGCTTGCGCGCCCTCCGTCGAAGAATCTGCGGTCGAAGAGTACAGATCCAACGACGTTCTGGTCTGGAGGGCAGTGCATATGATAATGTCGAGGATACTGAAGCCTTTGAAGTCCCCCCGCCATCGAGGGCAGTTGTTGTGGAGACGGTCCATATGAGTCTTACCTACCGATTAGTGGGGCACTGTCTGCGGCAACAGGGACGTTGATGTCTTTCTTGCTAGGGAGGTGGATATACTTATTTTGCTGCGTTGCTTCCTCATGGCTTACCTCTTTTGTACCTCTGCTGAAATACAGGCTTTTGAAAAAGAAAATTAGGGCATCTCTTTTTATCTGAAAAGGAAGAATGGTTTTGGCTTGGCTGGATTCGGTGTGGATAGAGCGAGGTGGACTGGGAGCGGGATTGAGCGGTTCATGCAGTTGGGATGAAGGAGCGAATGCTAATGCTAACAAAATGCACCCCGAATCGGATCCAGTCGGACAGAGTCGGTGAGTTCAAAAAAATGGAGTGAATTTTTTAGTTGATAATATGACAAATTTGATACCCTTCTCCCCATGTGACATGACGCCTTACTATGGGTAGTAAACCTGACAAGCCAGCACTGTTTAGTGAGTAAACGGATTTTGATTTGAAGGTTTTTGTGGTCATTGTTATTGTTAACCCTCTAATTCGACTTGGGCATTACTTTTTACTACCTCTTTATCGCAAACCCCTCTCCTTTCCTCTTGCTGGCTGTGTTTCGTCATATCCGGGAGCTACTCCCTCCTTGATGTTGGGATGGGATAGAGCTACAACTACTTCACCTCGGTCATACCAATTTTCTCCTGACAGATATGATGCCTCATGCTAATTACGGATTCTCGGTAATTGAGCGCCACCTACTCTAATACCGGGTTGTGGGTTGCTTTTAATTCGGGGGTTTAAATGTGTTCTAAAAGTAGCACTTCTCTCCCTCCCCATCCTTTGTTCCACCTTTGATTGGGATAATTTTAACCAGCTTGGCTGCCTACTCCGATAGCATCGGTTACTGTGTCTCCAACTAATCAACTTGTACGACAGGTGCCCCTTCTCTGACAGAGTGCCAGGGTTGGACTTTAAATGTTGCGTCCTTTTTATGAAAAACAAAAGATTTAATCGGTTCACTGTTAGATTTATTTTAAACTGATGTGTTTGTGAGTTTGGGAGGAGGGAGCTTTGTTGCGCTCAGTTCACCACTCCCCTCTCCTCGTTGAACCATGGCGTAGAAGGTGCGTGCGTGAGTGTTTGCGATTTAAGTGGTCTACTCTGCCTGTTGAAAAATCCGGAAAGAAGGTTTTTTCTTTCTTTGATTTTGAACCAGAAAAGCAAATTCACCTTGTCTGCATGATCGGCGTGAATGGGTGCAGGATCATTCATTGACAGGCGGACTTTTGTTTCCCTAGTCAGATAAATCTGCATTGAGGTGGGAGGTGAGGAGGGAGGTTGGAATGCCTTGTTAACCATAAATTTTTTGTGAATTTCTGAATGAACGAATTGAATAGCTAAATCTGCAGGGTAAGCACTTTCTGCCTGCGTTGCTACCAAGTGCACGCGCACCACAGTGGTCTGTTCAGAAACCTCAGGGAAGTGGAACTAGCAGAGTGAAGGCGAATCTCGAGTTCAGCAATGCTGGAGCTACCGCCTCCTCAATGCCTGTCATTGTGAGTTTATCCGTTACTGAACACATAGGGATGGCCTAAGCGAAATGAATTGACCTTTTGAACTACGTGGACGCTTCATCTTCGAAGGGTTGTATTTTCTCGGGTCAGGCGAATGGTACCCCGACTCTCCTGCACGTCGCCACTGTGTTCCACCGCACCATTTCAGTCTACTACAGTCTAAAAGAAGGTCCAGGATACAAGGTGAGCTTCAATTTCTACAATCTTTTTGACAAATGCGCGTGGCTTTCAATTTTGAAAGGCTAACAGAGCCTTCTTTGGCCTTTCTACATGCAACATGGCTAGAAAGGTCTCTGAGCCTCTACCTTTTGTTTTAGACAGACTTTTCCTTAATTTAAATCCATCTCGTGAACTAATCTTTAAGCCTTTGACAACTACTAATTATTTTTTTATTTACTCACATTCCCACCTTTTTATCACTCAGCCCCGTACTGTGGTGATGCTTTTGAAATTTACCAACTGCGATGCTTCATCTCTGCTTATTAAGCTGTCGGTTTAAACGAATGAGGGCTTTTCATGTCTTAACTTTTCTTTCATCTTCCTGCAGAAATGATAGGAACAAAAGCGCTTGATTTATGCTCGGAGCATTTGATAACGCCGAGAGCCCGATATGCACATGCGTGCATTTTTCGCCTACCAACTGCGCCGAAGCTGAGATTTCAGTTGTAAAATTCATAAAACAAGCCTACGATTCCCGCCCTTTTTATCGCAAGTGCTTAAATTCGTGTCTGCAAGCTACTGAGATTTTATCGGGACTAATTGCGAGAGATTGCGTCCCTCTACTACTTATTCCAGCCTATACTTGCCTCCCAATGTGAAGGGAGCCAGTATGAGTTGGCATTTTGGGATTCTTCGTTGTTGTCTGAGGTGGAAGGCTTAAGTTAGGTCAGACTTTCAGGGTGTCAAGCGAAAAAAACCTTCTTTTGCGTCATAGTCACCTCCGAAAATCACTTTATTGAATGTCTTCACGGAGGAGATACTCATGAACCATCGGAGGTGCAGGTTTTACTAGTCGGCATACGCTAGCCGCCTTTGAAACGATCTTCCTATCCGCCTAGTCTGGTGTGAAAACGGTGCCTGAAGTCTCACGTAAGCATTGGTGATCATTTGTGGGTTCGGCTTGCCACTCACTTCTGTCATCGGCAAGACTATTCGCTGACCACTACAGAGTACCGCAAGGTGATTGTCGCCTGCCCTCGTGACTAACGCCGTGTGAACTGGACTGGTTCCCACGAGAGCCTTTTCCACCGCCCACATGAACAGTCACAACAGGAGACGCTACGGCTAGTACTGCTGCAGCATCATGCCTCGGTCATTTAAACCGAAGTGGGTGGTTTTATGCATGGCGTGGTAACTTTTGCGTGAGCTTTGAATTGCGTAATGTTTCTCCTTCCTCAACACAAGTATGTGTCATTGCTGCCTCTCCTCTCCGGGCCAGAAAATGCGAGGGAGGAATAATTTAGCTTAACCATGGAATATTCCACATCGCTGCGCAGGGCTTATTGGCTTAGTGGAGTTTATTTTTGAAAGTTGGGATGAAACGCTCGTGTGCTTGGTGTCCATCAGGTGGATTTGTCAGTTCGCCTTCCTTATTCCTGCATTTAGTGCAAATCCTCGCTAAATTGGACACATGGGTCAGGTTTATAGCGAGGAGGTTGACAAATTTTTAGGTTGACACGTGACTTTGTATCTTAGGTGCGGGCGTATCTATGCGAGTACCTGTGGGGACCCCGCCTCCTCCCATTGGTCTGCTAACAGGCCGCGGGCATCCAAACCCGTGAGCAGAACACTATGACCAATCACTTCACGGTGTCGTGACTGCCTTGTATTGCACCTTCTCGCCGTTGAATGAGTTTATCGTGTCTGCATTTTCCACCTTCTCTTCCTCTCCCCTTTCATTATCTATCAGCCAATTTGACGAAGTTAGTTGCTCTAGGGTGGATGCCACTTTCTGCACCTTCTGATCGCCGTCATCACCACCACCACCAGCAGCAACAGTCAAACCTGTCGGGAATTGAGCGCCTCCATTGCCTTTTTTCTGGTCAGAGGGAGCGAAATTGTAAACTAATAAATGCACTTTTCACTGACTGGAAGTGGAGACGAGTGCAAATATCCTCGCAGATGGCATAAACAGCAAGAGGGCGTGGGGTGGCTGTTGGCTGTTGATTGCCAGTTTTGTCTCCGTTGGAAGGAAATGGAGATTCGCATATGTAAAAGTGACAGACGTTGCGATTACCAGAGCGGTGCAATATGGTAAAAACAATTTGCTCTTCCATGAGGTCGAATGTACTTTTGTTATTGCAAAAAGTTTGAATCCTATGGGATTCGTTTCAATCCGTGTGATTTTAGTTGCTTAGCTTAAAATATTTGGTTTCAGGGCAGGAATGAGAAAGCTGCCCATTCGTTGAAGAATTGGAAGTGAAGTTGCGATGAGGTGAGGGAGCAAAGGCATGCGTTACACACGCTGCCAAATCGAGCGACCCAAAGTAATGCCAAAGTGGACTTTTAACCGATTTGACTCATTATTTGGCATTTGTAGGCATTTCTGTTCCCCTTCAAATGTGAATGCATTCCAGTTGACAAACTCTGTGCTCGTCTTTTTGGCGTGCTTTTGGTTTTTTGGCTAATTCGTTGTGATAGTGAAGGCTTACTGCACTGTGCTTCCTATGTGTGTGCAAAATGCAGATCCATTTCAAAGTGGAAAGGAATGCGAGGCAAAGCACGGAGCGCCAATCACTCCAATGGGATTAAATGGATAAACTTTCATGGGAAATCCATTGGATATATCAGCAACTCAACCCTCGTTTAGATCTCCCCATTGGCCAATGTCGCCCATCAAAGCCCTCTTGTGCGGACAACTGAAAGGGGATGTGCAAGACCATTCAAAATGATGCTGATGATGCTGTAAAGGGCCTCCATCCAGCCATCTGACATAAGTGAACAGACGCCGTTCCCTTTGTCCTGAGATCTGCAGTCCTCGTCTCTCCTTTCTTGTCCTCCCAACAGTTGCCGTGGTTACGCACGCTGCAAAATATGAACTCATATTTCTTCCTCAGAGGCTTCCAGTTGAAAACATTTAAATAAGTCCTTCTTGGGATTTTCAAAATAAATATGCAATTTTGTGAGGCGGTAGTGAACAAGTCGGCAATTTTTAACTCTCATTGACAGAAGGGCTTTTTCCGTGGCGTCCCACTCTGTCTGGTAGCCACTGGCCAGTGTATCTGCTGGTGGATGGCTTAGGCCAGACACGCCCTTTGCCAGGTTGACAGGCGCGAATGGTGGCGCATGCGCTGAAGCCCGTGCGTGATGGAGGCGGCTTCTTTCCAACGTCAGGCGTCAATTCCTACAGGGGACTTCAGATAAGGAACTCCAACAGTAGCCATCAACATTCTAAAACGATGGGCCATCCACTTGTCATTGATTATTCTGATCTGTTTGGACCCCTTCAATTCCAGCAGCCATTTTCATGAAATTGCATGTACTTGTCAAGGGACAAAAGGCCTTGCGGCCATAATAAACACAGAGAATTATGATTTTGGAATGTCGTTCTCCTATCCATGGCATCAATAGTCCCTGCTTGACGCAAACTTCACTCCCAGGAGCTGGGCCTGTAGATCGTAAGACTAACGTTTAAAGGAAAGCTTACTCAGTATGTCTAGCTTCCGGTCATTTTGAGGCAATGTGTCCCCATTTCAGATAGATAAGGATCTGAGAGTGCGGGGAAGACAGGAGAAAGCGCAATTTGTTGCGACTCACCTTCCGTTGTCCCCTATTCAGTCTGACAGGTCGACCACTCCCACAGCTTAGTCCAGTCCCTCACTTGACTGTGTCAACGACCTCTGCATAAATTGCGTCAGCGATCACCGGAAGAGTATGCAAACACATCGTCACCTGTAGTGTGCATCCGACGTGGGGTCAAAGTTCTGCCACCTACGAGGAGGGTGAGCCTCTCGAAAACTAGCTTTATCACTGTACTGAGCGGAGAGTCCGCCATGACTACTGGCATCAGTGAAGTCAAAATCCTACGGTCGTTCGAGGGAAAGAGCAGGATAGCTGTAGAAAGGACTTGGCCATCCAGACGATATTAAGGTTAGAAATGAGAATGTGGATGACTTATGAAAGGCAGAAGATGGTGTGACACTCCAAAGAATTTGTCCAGATCTGGAAAAATCGTTAGTACTTCCTTAGAAAGTAGAATTGAAGGCTAAAGTCAACTTCCTTGAAAGACGATGAGAAGAGAAGGACTGTTGCAGACAGACAGTGGCAAATTCTTTGTGGAAGCTTGGCATCAGGAAGTAAAAAGTCCCCAAACGACGGCTGGTTAAAGGTGGGCAAATTGAGGTGGTAATCTTGCATTTCGATCGAGAAGAATCCCTTGAACAGCGCAACCAACTGCGGAAGCAAGAACTAGTGCGACTGAAAGAATGGAGCCCTCCTGCTCGGTGCCAGTTTGTGCTGCAAAATGTTGGCAGAGTCACTGGATCCAGCGTACCCTGGTGGATAAAGCAAACTGGTAGACGCCACACAACCAGCATGCCACCTCCTCTAGTAGCTTTGGTTTGGTTGAAAGAGGATGACATTACACTGGATGATGGTTTAATTCACTGGTCCACTGCAAAATCTTCATGGCTTGGTAGACACTGACGCTCCACTTGTTTGCTTGGAGCGACTTTACTCGCCACTGATGCGTCTCCTTCGACATTGCTAAACGGGGACCAAAGGAACTGGCATGGAGGTTTGGATGCCATCAGAAACTGCCCCTGTCTTCCTAATGGCTGAAGACGCGACCGCAGTCCCAAACAATTTTTTTTTGACATTTTGGATAAAATATGAGGCTTTATTGCCTTTCCCAAGGAAGAAGAAGACATCTTTAAACTTTCTGGTATTTTGATGGCAGGTCTGAGTAAATAAATACAACTGTTGTCAGTGACCTTCAGGTGAAGGCATATTCTTCATTAGGGAATTTCATGTGAGTAAAAAACATTGACAAGGCGAAGGAGGAAGCGCATTTCAGTTCTCCTTCTACTCGGCAAAGCTAAAGCTTCTGTGGATTCCAGTCAAGCCATGCACTGAGCGCGTCGGCGGGCAGTGCGCTGGAGGGCCAAATTCCTCTCCACGTGAATGACGACCAGTGGGGGGATGAAATGGTTCCATTCTCGAGCTGTTTAAGCGTGATTTGCGACGTTCTGAGAATGTGGAGGATGTGGCGTCTTTCCACCTCGAGACGGAGGGCGAACTGTGGATAAAAGTGTTGAAGGACGTTTTCAACGAAGCCGGGTACAATGCACTCTGCCTGCAATAAACTAAGTTTGAGAAGTAACTTTTTTCGAGGAGCTTGATTGAAATAGACGTGGCAAAAGTAATTTAACATGTTGAATCTACACCTTTGCTATGTTTCCTTAAATAGACCATTCGAATGCGAAGTGGGCGGAGTTGTTCAAACCAGTAGCAGAGAATACGGACACCGAATCTCCACAAAAGTTGGACTATTGGCGAGTTGTTTTACAATACAGAGTAGAATATGTCTTCTTACAGTTATAGGCTTGCCATCGCAGGCGCGGATTACTCATGAAGACACGGGAGGATGGAAGAATTTGGTCCTCTAGACCTCTTGACAGGCTGCTTGTGAAGAATCCAACAGCCCCATTGGATGCTACTGATGGACTTGTGCTTGAACATGGAGCTCTTCAACTGCTTACCCGTTCCAACAGCTAAGTGGAGATCTCCACGATCCGCTCGTAGATGCCAGTGGCAATATGCATTGGCAAAACCTCTTCGGGAGGCCTTGCATTTAAATTCAGTTGCTCTGGTAGCAAAGTAGCTAATGGACTGTGAAACAAAGGTTTCTGAAGGTTGCTTTTGGCTACGTTTCTTTACTGGGTCTTGTCGTCCTTCCAATGCCCGTAAAGCACAGAATCCTCTGGCAAAAAGGCACCTTGGCATTCACCTCTTTCAAGAAACTTTGATGCAGTGCCTTCTAGAGATCCCAAAGTCCCCTTTTGAAACATTATGCCCCAAAATTAGAACATTTGAACAGTAAATAACCTTGGTGAACTCAGGTAGTCGCAAGGAGTCCCCGTCCATAGTGCCAACTTGGGTTAGCACATTCCCCACGATGGCGGAAAGCGTGCTGTTGCAGTCGAGGAGACTACTGAGTGCAAGGCCGGACCAAAGGCTATCGGACGAGTGCTCTACTGTGGAAGACTGAAAAGACTCCTGCACTACTCCACTTGCAGTAGATGGTCAGCAGTATTGTAGAGGTGTTGGCATTGGTTGGGAGGAGTCGAGTGGAATGCACAGCACAAGAACTTTTACCATTTTGGTGGTTGCATATGTCAGAATAAGGCTGGAAATGCTATTGTTTTATTGGTAATAATAAGACTCAAAGCCAAAATGCTTGCATGCATGGTGGACGTTAAAGTCAAAGACCTGCGATTATACAGGCCAACTGCTGGACATTGGCCATGCGTGAGGTCTGCCGTGCAGAAGTTTCTTTTCGATGGAAGTGTCAAATGTGCGTTGTGAGGACGCACATGGAAGTGATGAACGCGGTCACCATTCAAGGACGGCCACAGTTGCTTCGATTGTCGGGGTGCCAAGTCGCCATCCAGAGGTAGCTTCTTCTACCCAAAAGCCAAGTTAAGCTTCAACTCGGCTTCACCCTCTCAATATTTATTAAGTACTTTGGCGGTTTTTTGCTGCCATTATCCAAATCTTTGCCCGATTGAGAGCGTCCTCCATTATGCACTTCAAAAACATTCAACAATCTTCAACTGTGCAGTTTTTTTACGACTTTCGAGGAAGAAAGTCCTTTGAAACTCTTGCATTTGCTCAACTTTTTGCAGATGGGTAAACATAGTGCTCCAGACAATGCTGAAGCCACACAGGGAGAGTGAGGAGGCCACTAGTTGGATCCGACGGCTGCGCCTCCGGCGGTAGAGCAAGACTTGCCGGAACTGAAGCGTCTTTCAATTTAAGGAAAAAAGCCAAATCACTGTGGCAGGAAAAAAAAAACTTCTCAACGTCGAAGGAGGAGCAAATTCTTGGCTATTGTTGATTATCCAGGAATCCAGGTTAATCATATCTTGAGCCACCGAGATTATCCTGCAGAGAGGTCCGCCCTCCCAAATGGTCAGACAGTACAAAAAAATAATAAGAAGTGGATTTTGAGTCTGACAAGACGTTTTTAGCCTGAAGAGGATCCACCAAGGGCGCTCTCCTTTAAAAAGAAGTCGTCAGATGCTTGTCTCAGCAAGGCAATGCATCTTTCCCTTTAATCTGCAAAAATGACAGGTAAACAACCAAATACGCTCCCCTTACTTCAACTTCTTGCACCACGGTGCTTGAGGTCTCGTTGATTAGGTTCGCGATGACTCGGACTTGTTGCAAGACCCACAATAACAACCTTTTAAGACGCCACGTGGGAACGACAGTCACTCCAGGCAGCTCCTCGTCAATCTCAGTAGTCACGCCTTTTAAATGCCTCAGCGACTTCCCACTTTTCTAGTAAGCTACGTTGAAAATGCAAAATGATTCGCTCAAATTAGGCCTCCAAGACCACCCCTTCCCTTGGGTCTTCAAAACACCTTGACGATATTGCTTAAGTAGACATTAATAAGTCGCAATCTTGAATGTGTGGTCTCTTAATGTACATCGTGTGGGTGTGTGTGTGTGTGGTTGGCTTGTGACCGTCTGAGTTCACATGTGAATGTTTCAGGGCATTTTCACTTGGGCGCTGCTCTCATCAAGGCCTTCTTTGCCTCCAAGGCTATTTGCCTTTGACACTTCTTCCTTCTCCTGGGACGTCGGTTTGGCATCATCCCCTTCGGCCTCCTTTCCTCCACCCTCCTCATCGTCGTCATCTTCGTCCTCGATTATTGAGCGGCAGGCAAGGAGGTCTCTAATTTTCAGTCCGGGAGGTGCCTTAGCTTGACGTCGCAACTCAGCCTCTACTAGAGCGCGTTGCGATTGGAGGTCGTCAAGATCATTTTCGGTGGAATCGCCCGATGCCTCATCCTGATTGCTTGAGTCATTGTCAGTGGAGGAATTTCGGATGTAGCCGTGCTGAAAAGCAGGAAACGGGGATAGAAATGTTTGAAATCCAACAGTGTAGCAAGCCTTAGTGAGGTGAGTGATGAATTAGTTGCAGACCCGGCTAAAACTCTGAAGTTCTTTGTCTTAGCGCCTGGATTTTTACAATAGAGGGTTTTCACGGAAAATCTGCCACATGTTCTCGTCTTGATGCCCTTCATTTCTGGTCAAGGCGGAGGGCTGACTGGGGAAGGTAACTGGGCGGCAGGAGAGAAGCTGTTCAACAGAGCAATACCGCATCCTCTCAAAAAGTAATTATTCACTTCCGTGCCTAAATCCTATCAATTTGAAAATTTCCTCCCTAAAATTCTCACCAAATCTCTCGACACCTGTCAATTCCTAAGCCTTGTCAAGGCGTCTTCTGCTGAGACTCTTCGGATTTCCGTTGAAGAAGGAGATGAGGCGCCCCACAAATTGGGTCGGGATTTGATTCCAATTTGTATAATTTTCATGGGTTTAAAAAAATCTGCAACGTTTGACAATTTTAGACCCTGCACCCTCCAAAATTTTGGTTCCGATTGAGGCGATGGCATCACCACTACCTCGACCCATGTACACATCAAGTGTCAAAAATTGTTGCCCTCATGACAGGCTCACCTGCTGAACCGGAGCACTGAAACCCCTTAGCATAGGAGCTGCCTGTTATGATTTCACCAAAAATGAGACATTTTATTAAAAAATTTAACCCGATCAACTAGAACTGATCCCTTAGAGAGGGTGCACTGAACATTGAAAAGGTGTTTGCCACACTTTGTGGCCTGTTAAGCAAATCCACTGGTCTCCGGCCACAAGTGCATGAGCGCGACGGAGCTATCGGAGTTGGCAATCCATGCGCAAGCAGTTATGGCGACCTACGGTTAAGAAGTGGTCATTACGTGTTTATGCCTGCGGTAAGTGGAGAAGCAATTACGACGACCACCCATCCACCGTGCTACGGCCTCCACAGAGGGCTAACAGCAATCGTATTTTGCTCATCAGTCTGACTGTGCATGGGGCTCCGTGCCGCCTCCACTTATCCCAACAAATTGCCCTAGCAACATTGGTCATAGATTCTGCTTCTCTCATGCCACCTCGAGGACGATAGCAGCCGGGAAGATGCACCTCTAAAGTCTGCCCTTTAGCCATAAATGTCAAATCTAGTCCACTCGAGACACCATGCAAAGCAACTTCAACTTGTCTTGCCTGACGTTGCATTGCATTGGCGTCGACCAGTTGTGGAACGGAGTGCATTAAAGGTAGCACTTTTGTCACATTCACCTATCCATGCCGCTATCCCACCATACTTCTCCTTAACTCCTGCACAACCGTTAAGTAGTACTTCACAAGGTCACTTGCGCAAAAGTTCGTGGAGGCTTTTAAGTGTATTCCGCTGCAATGACGTAGCATAACTTCCAAGGACTGGTGGAATGCAATCTCTCATACCTACCACAGTGATGAAGCGGGGCATGCGGTTACATCTGCCTCATCTGACAGAGTCGAGGAAGCAACGCCGATCAAGGCGTCAAAGACGATCAACCAGACTTTCTTTACTCCCATGACGAAGGTGCGCCCTTCCGTGGACGCCACTTTCCAGACGCAGTTCGAGCGCAATGACATGGGAAGTTGAAAAAACCTGAGCTCGACGAGATTTGTCCGAAAATGTGACACTTTGACAATCACAGTTAACACAGGCTAAAAGTACCGCTTAGCAGAAACGGGTCACCAGAAAGGAGGTCGCTCAATCAAAAGACCAATGCGCAGGTCTCAGAAAGTGGGGAATGGAGTCTCCCGTGTTTGAAATACACGGTCCGGGACAATGAATCCGATAGCTCCTTGTTTCTTCCAGAAAGAAGATACTTCCTCCTCCTCCTCCCCTCCCCCTCCATCTCCACCTCGAAGAAAAGAGGTGGAATAATCCAGACTAGCATTTTCCTGCCTTAACTTTCACTCCGACGTTGACTTTAAGTTTTTGTTTATGTCTAAAATCCAGAATGGGTCACTTCGGGGCCTCGATTGTACCATTTCCGCGCAAATAGTAAGAGTGGAAGCGGATAGGAAAAAAATTGATGCAATGGAGACAGCTCCTCTCCGAAAGGACTCTCGACTTCGCTTTCCACATTTTATGCAATTAAATTATCGTATTTTTCCCATTCCATGCGTGCAATAGCGCATGAAGCTCCCACAGTTTCGAAAAAAAACGGTCACGAAAGTGAGGTGGGAGAATCAAGCCCCCCTTTCACGCTTTCATGCCATTACACGAAATTTTTTGGAATTATTTTCCAAATCACTCGCATGGTCGTGTGTTATGCGGAGTAATTCGTAAGGCGTGCGTTGCACCGGAAATGACCACATTCACCGTCGGTGTCACACACAGCGGACGCCCCGAAATTTTCCGGCCCGACTCGCAGGTCACAAGTTGAGTGACAAGCAGACCACTGACTCGGACAGCACAGCAAACTAATTGCAGGCAACCAGATTTGATAGCTTCAGCGGCTAATTTTTCGCCGAGACAGATTCTGACACATTCTTCATTCATCCACGTCTCATACACAATAAAATTCAACGCTACTTTGCTTAACGAGCTTGAGGCATGAGAACACGTCGCTAAAGAATAAAACAAACGATCAGATTGTCATACTGTTACCCATTTGGTATACCAGATGCATTAGACACCTCGAGGAGGTTTCAGCTTCGCCACATGCTGGAAAATTTCCAAAGGAACAAGGGTGGATCTCTTGCAGCCCCGCCTATTGCCCAAATTTCATTAGTTCCTCTCCATTTGACCTTTTAAGAAGCGTATGTAATAAAATCTTTCGTGAAAAATTATCCCCCAAAGGCCTCTCCAATTCACCTGAAGGCTGTTTCATGTTATTCCGTGTCGGATCTCGGCAACACCGAAAAAGTTGTTCTAAATAACTGGAAAGATAAATAGATGGTTGCGTTGACGCAATGCTCAGACTCCTAGAAGCACACGCATTTGAAATAACTTGGATTCGCTGATGTCTCCACTGAATGCGGCCCAAACATGCAAAGTTTGGCCAGCCTAATACCACCTCTTCTAGAAGGAACCGTCACAAGAACATCCCCGAATGCCTGATCGTATAGGACTTTTCACTTGTTATGGCATGGCCCCAAATAGCAGCGAAGGATGGATTTTTCGGCATCAAAAGTAAGATTCAAATTAACTATTAACAAGAAAATACTCCTCCGCCTCTCCACTTCACCACTCACAGGAGGCAAAATTTTGTCTCGCCTTTGTTGTTTGCTCTGCTATTGCGCTTGCGGCGCGTGGATCTTATCAGTCGCCCGAAATTTCACTCATCTTTCCATTTAGGCATCGCTCCCTTTTTAGCTACGACGGGTTCATAGTTTAGTCCGGCTGCTAATCTGTCCAAGGAGGAATCATACTGTGCAGTGTATTGGTGCAAAAAGAGCACCACGTCCATATGGTTTGGCTCACCTCCCAGCCTCGGAGACGAGACTGCAGAGAGCCAATATTTTACTAGGCCAAATGACACCTTGGCAACGACGTTTGCAAGTGGAGAGTGTTTCATGGTGCACGCCTCAAGGGACGGATGAGCCATTAGCAAGACAGTAAAGAAGACTCACCTGAGGGAAAAATCGACCGCAAAAACCCCATTAACCTACTATGACCCATCAACCATTTGTTTCGATCACTCCATATGGACTGCCAATACGGAAAATCACGCATTTGAGACGTAAAAGCGCCAAGCGCCTATCAGTGGGGACAACTTACATCGAGGCTGAATTGGTGGAGAAGTTTTGCGGGCACTCGTTCACCATCTACGGAGATGGCTTGTCGAAGCCACTGTTTTCGTCGACTCTGTGAATCGGGTGAGCCTCTTCTGTCCGAGTCGTCCTCCTGAAGTGGTTCAATAACCTCGGTAGGGGAGAGGAAGGGATCAGCCTCGTCTACGATAAAGGTTGTCTTGATGCGACCTTCAAAACAGGGTTTTTGGGATAACTTTCGCACAGCCTTTGGCGATGTTGTTTGATCGTGATCTGGAGAGCAGAAATGTTCAAGTTTAGAGGACATACAATGCCGAAGGAGGAGAGAAAGTTGCAAAAACGTCGCTGGGGAACCTGTGCAGCATGAGAATTTTTACGCAGTAAAGGGTCATTAAAAGGTGAAAGGTATGATCCTTCCTTAAGAGCCAATTGGTGTCAATTAGTTGTTATTGCCTTTTAATTTGTGCAAACCGTAAAATGAAAACTTTTTCCATGAATCACGGGAGAGAGAGCAAAGTATTCACAGTCCGAGTTAAAGTGCAATTTTGGCTCTCTCCCTCTCTCTCTCTCTCTGCTTTGGGATATTCAGAGGTCTTGTTCCCTCGAGGCCCATCTCTTTCTCTGGTTGGGAGAACGCTCTTTTACGAAAAAGGGAGTAACAGTGACGGTAGGCTCCCTTCTGGAAATGCTTTCCACAAAGAAGTGTGCTAATGAAGGCCAAAAGAGGAAAAAGAAGTGACCCAACTAGAAGATATTCGGTTCGTTAGACCTCTGATCCTTTTACTTCTCCATGCGGTTCTGCTGCTCTCTGCAACAATACAGTAGCCACCTCCCCGACGGTGTGTGAAATTGCCGCAACTTGCAATTTAGGATTTCACTTTTCGTGGAAATAGAAATAGAGGACCGCCTAAAAACAATCCTACAGCGTCCTAACATATTAAACTTTCCACCCAACAGATTGAATCCTCTTAAGGGGATTGTGAGTACCGACGATCAGTAAGGAGGGACGACGGCCACGGTGGAATAACTCCTTCTTTTACATGGATATACAACACCTTACAGCTTCTTCATAAGGAAATAAAAACGACAAAACAGATTCGGAGTCAAAAAACATGCGCATTTTTAGCTCTTGAAACTTGACCTCCACCTGAAAAAGCCTTCCTTTTTCCAACTCGTTTTTCTTTATTTTGCATTCCCACAAGTAAAGTACGGTAATTGCAACAGCGCGTGACGCTACACTGCAGTGGTTTTTTCTTTCTTCATTGTGGGGTCATTCCTTCCAAGTCTAGTGGTGTCATTTTTTTTCGAAATTAAAATTTGACATTTATAAAAAACTGTATGAATGAAGTTTCCTCCTACTCGCATGAAAGCACGAAGCTGCTTCTTCTGCCACGAGTGACGCTTTTTATCAATCTGATAGCACGACCAGACTTCTTGCAAACTACCATTTGTAAGATCAGCCTCACTATTGGGATGAATTAGCAACGAATGATTTTTAACAGACTGGTTAAAAGTTACTCACTGGAGGCACCTTAGTTATGCCAAGCACTCAAAAGTGGGCTAGAAAAAAGGCAAATGGATTTTTTATCGTTTATGGCGCCGAAAACCTTACTAAAGTTGATCTAATGTGGATAGAGTCATAAATATTCAAGTAAAAACTGAAAACACTTCTTCTCTTAGTATCGCGGCGGCCACTTACTATTCTGTATTCATTGACCATGGAAAAGTTTAGCATAATCAATTATATTTGTGATCTAAACTAAATTGAAAATTGTTAAGGCATTTATACTGATGTTTTTGAGCAAATAAAAATAAATTTGAAGTAAATGTTACTTAGCTATTAGGTTTTGCAATATCTAAGAGCAAAAGGGAACAAAAACAAAAGACTCGGTTTTCCTTGAGATTAATCAATTCAAAATACACCAAGTTTCAGAAAATGCTATAACTTGGGCTGAACGTGACATGGCCAGTATGGAGCTCACTGGCAAAGTATAGCACAACTTATTTGACGTTTCTGTTATCAAAGCAAATAGCGATTCAATTGATGGCAAAAGTTCTCCCCAGAATGGTCAATTGCGCAACTGAGACAGCACGACATTTTAGAAGGTCGTTCAGCACACAGCTATTCACCCAAACTAGGCAATTTATCAGTAAAAACATGTACCTGTAGATACGTTAGCCTAAAAAGGTTTGCTGACTAATTACAACATGCATTTATTTCATCACATTTAAGCCATTTGCTGGAAGATACAAAAACAGAAAAATAATGGTCCCAGCCATTCAAAAAGGCAAACTTAAATTGCTTTCTGTTTAAATTACACATAGCCTAGCATAAAAACCTAACTAAGAGTTATTTGGAATAAAACTGGAATAATGAAAAATAAACCTTTTTTATTACCCACCTGGTGTAACATAATTCCGTAGAAAAAAGGTAACTATTTGCTCACAATTATCTGAAGGAATTTGAAAACAAACCAAAGGTAATCAGAACCAGTTTGATACATTATTGATCCTCCAATGGTTCAAAATTACCACATCAAATATCACAATCCTACATTCATAGAAGACTTACGTACGCAATATGCGAGCAAAGTATGGCAGATGTTTGAACACAGAGAATCAAAACTAATGAGGGACAACTACATTGGACATAAGGTGGTATGAATTTCGAAATATAAAGCGCTCTCCCACAACCTATAATTGCGAATTCGATTGGAATGTGCAAAACACAGTTGTTTTAACAGCCATACACTTACTTAATCCCAGCGGCTTCCGTAAGATGCTTTTCTCAGGGAAGTGTTTTACCCCTTCCATCAATAAACATATATCTAATCCAAAACCAGAGTTCTAATTTAGTGGCACTCTTCTGTTAATTCACTCCACGTGCTGTTGATATATATAAACAAGCCTTAAGGTCATAAAAATTAAACAACGCTATTGATTTCCTTACAAAAAGCATATATTTATTGTAGTTTTTACATTAAAATGCACAAATGATATGGTTATTTTGATGCTATAAGTGCACAATTAGGCAAAAAACGGAAGTGTGTACGAAAATCATTTATAAATACATCAGTTTTAGTGCACTTCACCTAAAAAGAATCCCGTAGATTGTGCAGATTGACTTAATTTAGGCTGACTTTAAGCATGGAAGAACTTAAAATGTTTTCTGACTTAGATCTCTTACCATCTGCTTGATGTCTTTATTGTATAATTTAGGCTTTTGGACGCACTTTTTAGGCGAAATCCAGAAAAGACAATAAACTCAACCATTGACAAATGCAGTGACTTTTGTAGTAGTGTTTTTTTACCATGTTTCTGTCAATCTTGCCTTTGTACCTAATAAAGGGTCTAAATGCATCTAATCTTCCAACAGCAAAGGAACTAGGAGGATAGCAATGGAAGAAAATAGTTTGCTATATGTGGTGAATCAGTTTGCATCTGCAAAGGCCTTATACAAAAGCCATTTTTGTTCGTTACTTTAGTTACTTATCATAGTTGGACGTAAAATTGTGCTTCTGAGAATGTGGACTTGTTTACGTCATGCAACAAATTTGACTAAATTCACACACCACTATAAAAAATAGCAAAAAATACTTAAGATCCTTTTGTATAGGAACCAGTGGCTTATTTTGAGGGCCAAAATTCACAAAGAAAGCGTCGATTTTTTGGCTACTGCTCCTAGACACATAATACGCCATCCGTCAGTGCTCTACCACGATTGCCTCTCTCGACCCATGTGATCACTTCCTCGGGGAGATCATCTGATTCCGCACACGAACATGATCATTCGAGTACAATCCGAGCATGGCACCAAACGGATCGAAGTGTCTGAATCAGACAATGTCGCGAAACTATTTGAGCTTACTGCAAAAGCGTTCAATTTAGATCCAAGTTCCGGATGGCAGCTGTCAAAATCCCGAAAAGATGGTGATGTTATAAGGCGTAATTCGCGGCTTATGCTCAAAAGCGCCAAGTTCCAGTAAATTTTATTACCTCTTCCTATCTTTTGGTAGAACATTTTACTCCGATTTAATATTCCTGAGTCAAGTTCTCTTATTGCTTCTAGAAAGTTTTCTCTGTCCCTTGTTTTTCAGTATTCTCTATTTTTTAGAAATGGAGACATGCTGTACGTTCTAAGTGGACCAAAAGTCTCTACTTTCAAACCCCCTACTCAGGTAGCTACTATTACTTTGCCGTACTCTGCTTTACAAATCACTCATAATTATTTTATTTTTGCTTCTTTTAGGCAAGGGATACCAATGCCAAAGAAGCTCCTTTGATTTCCTTTAAAGAGGACGAAGTGGATAAAATTATCGACGCCATGGATGGCAGAATTAAGCGTCCTAAAGGACACTTGTAAGTCTGGTCTGAGAACGCTTCTCTCATGTGCTTCTGCGGTAGGATGGAATATTTTCCCTTCGTAATTTTAGATGCCATCATCCAGATTCCGGCGTTTGCATTCATTGCGTTCCTCTAGAGGTATACTACCCATTCATTCCCTCTCATCGCTGTATAGCTATTATTCTCCAATCGGAATGGCGTTTCTCTCTTAACTTTCAGCCATCAGATCCAAACTACTTGAGTCTTTGCGATCCGCCGGTGAAGTTCATGTCCTTCCACGCCTACCTGCGCAAACTGAGAGGTGGTCAAAACAAGTGGGTTTTGACGATTTCTATTGATCGGCTTTTGATTGAAATTGGACCCCTTTTCTTCGTGCGCCTTAACTTGGGGGTTTAATACGAATTGTTAGATTTATTCCCAGAATTTCACTCGGCAAACTTTTATCGTTATCAACTGAAGCAATTTGGTTCCACATTAGGTCAACGTTTAAAATGCGTTAGCCATCGGCAATGAGGAATGACGAAGTAGCAACGGAAGTGCATTAAAGATTACTTGTGTTGGTCCACCTTTAGTCGCCTCATTAGAACCTATCAGAAATTCTGCCCAGTCATAGGCTCTCCCTCGTTGCTTTCCACAGATTCCTGTTCACTGCAATTAATGAGATCTCACTGAAACGTGCCAGATTGGAAGCAGCCCGGTTGTAACCGTACACAGGAACTGGCAAGTTATCAGCACGACTAGTCTTGACAGTTTCATATCATCGCCTGCTTCGTCAAACACTTCATTCTCTGATGCCTATATCTTTAATCTATGCGGAAGAAAAGCCTATTGTTTTGTTTAGTTCTACCTTGTCCACATTACAAACATCATGAATGCATCGGGCCTGTGGATGGAGGCATCTAAGAATGCTACTACGACTAGCCTTCGTCCCAGCCACGATTTGTCGCTGGAATTGTCGAAAAACAATCTGCCTCGATTCATTAGCCAATTTCGTTCACTGATGTGCTATTGTGGATTACTAGAGTTGACAGTAGTTTTTTGAAAAGGTCGGTGCCATCGGAGACGAAACGCAAGGATGCCGCTTCCTCGTTTAAACTAGTGACCTCTTGTTGCTAAATGGTTAGTGGTGCTGGGTAGGAAGGCCTTTCCTGGGTTGTTTCGTCTCTACAGCCGCCTCGATTCATAGTAAAAGCAGGATTTTTGGTAATTACCAACTGCCATTATTGTATTCATTCTTGTTTTGACCTACGTTACTTGTTATCAAACGCACCATTTGGCTCGTTATGACAAAATCTGTGTGTGTGCGAGCACGAACTCTGTCGAGGTGCTAACCAGAGTAAGTTAGTGTGGGTACGCTAAAAGTAAGGCGTGCATGGTCACCGATCTCACGCGTTTTCATTATTCGAATGACCTTGAATCCACAGTGGATATTAGTGAACATGGGGCAGCTCCACGCGATATCAGCTTATTGGGAAAGCCCGGTGAGAGTGTAACCCCAGGAATGCTCTAGGATGTTTAAGAATTAAATCATCGAACGGGTCGTAGACATTCCAGGCGCGGTTCGGTGGTTGCAGCTTGGAAGTAATGGCCAGTGAATTTTTTCTTGGCTTTACTTGCAGAGGGAAGCTAGTACGACTGGAGAACACGCGTTGTAGCCTGCGCAGCGGCTGCACCTCCCATCCGCCCTGGCCGGCCGGCATTTGCACGCAGTGTCAACCGAGTCCGGTGACGCTGGAGGTGCAGCCCTACCGACACGTGGACTACGTGCAGTTCGAGAACGGTGAGGTGATGGAGACCTTTCTTGACTTCTGGCGCCTCACAGGACGACAGCGTATCGGTATTCTTCTCGGCCAATACGCACCCTTTGACACCGCGGGCGCGCCTCCTCTTGCCATCAAGGCGGTGGTTGCAGCTATCTACGAACCACCTCAGGTGTGTCTACTTTTCTGCCTCTCTCCCCCCGGCTCTCCAGCTACTCATTCATCCTACTTTTGTTAAGCTATTCTGGCCTATCCATCTCTCCGTCTCCATGGTTTTTAAAATCGTTCTTAGCATTCATTCTTCACCCTTTCTACCTTCAGGTCCTTCGATTAAGCCTTCTCTTCCCTTCATTTCAGTGCTATTAATTTATCTAAAAGGCTTTGTAATTTTCCCGTTTTAGATTGTTTTGGGTTCTGAAAGTCACGCTACTTTTTCCATTGATTCTTTGAAATTGCATTTCATGTCTTTCTCTTTATCTTCTCTTGTCCACCAGGAGGCTACTAGTCGTTCCGTAAAGTTGACGTGTCCGCTGGACCAGCTCATGCCTCCCGCTGCCTTGGCAACCGCAGAGGCGTTGGGTTTGAGGCCAGTCGGTTGGATTTTTACTGATCTAACTGCTGATGGTGCTGATGGCTCGGTTAAACACTATCGCGGTGACATGGTATGTCACCGATTTTCGTCAGAATAAACTAGTAACCTTACGCATTTACAACCGACTACTCTTTACATTGCTGCCAATCTTTACGTACTACTTATTTTACATAAGTAGCCATCACTTTGTCTTTAAAGGACACGTTCTTTATGAGCGCGGAGGAGTGCATAACTGCAGCGCGCCTGCAGAACCTTCACCCCAATCCCTCACGGGACAGTCCAGACGGTCACTTTGGCTCTAAATTCGTTACTGTTGTGGTGACTGGTGGCAAGGACAATGAGATTCACTTTGAGGCCTACCAGGTCTCCAACGTTGCTATGGCCCTGGAATCAGCAGGGATTCTTGTGCCCACTTTTGATGCTCCTGAGTTGGGGTATATTCGCGAGTCCACCAAGGATCGTTATGTGCCTGATGTTTTTTACTCGGTAAAGAATTGGTAGCTTTGCATCTGAATACGTTTACTTTGCCCTAACTTTTTTTGGCCTGCATGTTTTTCCTTTCACATTTACTTTCTTGGCTTTAAGGTCAATTGAACGTCACAATTATCCCTTGTAGGATTTCCTTGTTACTAAAATCATTGAGTTATTATTTACCAGAATCGAAGAATCACAAAATGAACAAGAATAAGGGGGCTGGAGCTCTACTGCAATGCTGCCTCTCAAGTTGCTTTGTGGAAGTAGGTTAAAACCTGTTGGCGAGTCAGCATTACCCTCGTAAATGCCTCTGCTAGCTCGACTTACCAAGCCTTACAATGACTCCTCTGCATTTTGTTGCTTTTCCTATTCTCCCAGCACTGACTCTAAGTTCTTGATTCACCCGAACCCCCTTTGTATTTTCCGAATATTTGCGTGACACTATGAAGGCTTATATAGACTGCCTTCCAAACGGGAGTGGATATAGGGTGTATCATTGACACGGCTGAATTACTGAGGTAAAGAAGAGCTGGAAGCCTAGATGCACTTTATTGAAGCCTACACAAACGTTCTTTTTTAGACGAAAGACAAGTATGGCAACACGGTAACAAAGATAGGACGTCCTCTGCCGGTGGAGTATCTGCTGGTGGACATGCCCGCCGCCTTCCCTGTAGAGCAGACCTTCACCTTCGCCGAGCAATCCACCTATCGCATTCTACCCCACGACAAATTCCCTGTGGAGAATCGGGAGGACCTCGGGCAGAAGCAGGTGCTCCTCACGTCGGTCAAATACGAAATCTGCCGAGTTCTTCTAGATGGTCTTTTGACCTCTAAAGTTGAGGGAGAACGTCCATATCATGAGTTATAGCGTCACTAAATCATTTCTAGTAATCAATTCCCATTTCAAATAGTCAGCTCGGTTGACAATTTCTTTCTAAAGGATTTATAGTTCTGGATCCCACCATCATTTACTAGCACTATGAAACAGTCACATTAACCGAAAATTTACCTAGACATGTGGTCACGGTTCGTCTGACTACACCTTTAACCACAATTTCCTGGATTGGAGGCCAAGCGTCCGGAATGAACACAACGAGCGCCCACCTTTTTTTCACATGCTCTAGAACATCTTAAGAGGTCATTTTCCTCCTATGCAGAGCGTGGAGGCCTTTGCACGCCAGTTCGCAGCCTACGGGCGGGATCGATTGTATGCATGTCTGAACAACTTCCACGTCTTAGCGTGGCTGGCTGAGCAGGTGGATCGACTGCCGTTGGACCAGTCCAGTTTCAACAGCCTGCTGGCTACTCTGCGCGCCGCTAAGTCCGTTAGCGAGTGGGCCGACAGCTGCTCTGCCTGGGGAAGCCTTGAACTCATCCTCAAGACCCTTGGTGGCGGTGAGCATGTTTCTTACGCCAATAGCACCCTTTCCCAGTGGTTCATTTCCGACCATTTCCCTATTTCTCCAAAGGGTAGTGATTCCAAGCTAGAAAGCATAGCTATCATCGTCAGTTTCTGCCTCAAAATCCATCCAAAGGCACCCGTTCTGTGTTTTATCCCCATACATAGGTGGAACTACGCCTTCTTCACCAATGGATACGAGCAGTATCAGCGGCGGTGGGTCACACCGGGTCGCGCAGACGTCGACGGCGAGCTTTAGAGATGTTGCGATCGGTACCGCGTTCACCTCTTCCTCTACCACCGCTACCAGCTCCACATCTAAGGTGGAAGGAGAGAGCAGTGACGGGTTTTGGGCCTGCCAACACTGCACCTACCACAACGGACTGGATCGCAATGAGTGCGAGATATGCAGCCTACCGCGGCACGCCCCGTAACTCGTCCCGTTTTGTCATCTCCATCCGACCTCTCACCCGGGTGATTTGGAACGTCCATCACATCACCGCTCTCGTTCACTTCATTTATTACTATCACACCTTACTCCGTATTCTCAATCCTCTTGTTCTTTGCGCCTTCCCAGGGGATAAGAACGAAATGTCTTTGGTCGTGGCATGAGTCAGCTAGCCAGCCTCAACCGAAAGCTGTTGGGTGCGGCACCGCCACGATACAGTTCCTCTTCGTCAGCCGCGGAATAATGTCTAGAGCTGCCTGAACATCTCATAAGTTGTTTCGGCATCTTGACGAGGAAAGAAAGAACCATCGGGTATCTTGGCTGGGAGCATTGGACAGGGGATCTATCACCACCACCTCGGTATTATCGAGTTTGGCTCGATTAGCTCCCACCCACGATTTGTCATAAGGCTCAGGCCAGCTTTGAGTAGCGTACGCGACGTGGGATTAAATTCGGAAGATGGTCTACCACCCTAAGAGCTCTGTTGATTCATTCAAGAGCTTGCCACGGTTAGCTTTGTATACACCACTTAGCTAGTGTTATTTACAAAGGATAAAACAAAGAGGAGCTTTCCTTCCGATTAGTCATCGGGTTTGGAGCTCCACTGGAATGTGTCCATCGTCACCAATTCGTAGTGCGGTCACAGTACACTCCGACGGAGGCGTTACATCCACCAATAGCTCCGTAATGCTTCCATGTGGAAGGGAGATTCTAAGCCATGCCTCAGGAGGCAGCTGCAGAGCGCGACAGAGCCAGTACCGAAAGACGTTCGCGTGACCCACAAAAAGCACCACTTCGAAGGGTCGTAGGCCTGTGGGACCACCACGAAAAGCCAGCTCGCCGGTAGCGGACACTGGTCGACGGTGAATGTGGTGGTGGAAACTCGAAAAAATACGGTTCTGTGTATTGATGCGGTCTGCTAGTTCGGCAGGACAAAGGCTTTCAAGATGCTTGGTCCTGGAGGCTGAGAAAAGGTGGATAATGGTGTTAGTGGCTGCTTTGCAGCACTTGAAACTAAGCGTCTTGGTGGTTGAATTGCAATCTCGATTCGCGTTGAAGGGCCACTGCTCTTTCAGCAAGCTAACAAGACTTCTTTATTCGTGTTCCGCAAAAGATAATCGTTAACGCACTATGTCTTTGTGCTTTGCAAAGATGCTACAAGCCTCGGAAGCAACAATTAATAAATGTTGATTAGTTATAGCTACCAGAAATGAAACGAACATCTACTAGATGAGCTTGCTTCCGTTGTCTGAAATGATAAGTCACCCTTTTGGATAACTAGTGCGTTAGAGATAGCATAGCGTCTACGAGAGACGTTCAAGGTGAGATGTCATGAAGCCACAGTAGGTAACCCCAACTGACGCACCATTACACCAGAGGCGGATGACTAGGTAGCCTGGTAATAAAAAAATGCCAATAGGACCAAATTAACTCCAATGCAGCACGCCATCCACTTAAAAGCATTAGCAATAAGGTCACCCACAAAATACGCACAGAGAAGAACTTCAGAGGAAGTTCATGGTCTTAGAACGAGAGGCTATTAACGTTTTGGAACAGTGACTTAATTGGTTTAAAAACAATATCCGGACTGCAAGCCCCGACCTTCCTCCAATACTCTGGCAGCAGAAGTTAGAATTGACCGAACAACACCATTTGGTACTCACGGCAAGTTAATAAATGGAGTCTTTACTAAGTCAGACATGAAATTAAGACCAGCAACAGGCATCCTTCAATGCCTACTAAATTTAAATACTCACAGCATTAAATGATTTATCCAACACGAGAGCATAAAAACCGGCTGTCACAATTAATTGAACAACTTACAGGACTTTGGTTCGGGTTCAATTGGAGGCGGTCCCTCAGCCATCAGTGGCGACTCTAGAAGAGGATAGGACCTGGATGTCAGTGGGGAACATCGAATTACGACTTCTTGGTCTGTCGAAGCCGGAGGCTTGGTCATCATCTCTAGAATCCCTGTCTCCGATAGGTGGACCTGATCGAGTTCAGTGAGTATACCTGCTGTGGTCTGTTGCGCTCTAATCATATCCGAGTGCACAATGCAATCAATGCTGTGAAAACAGAGATGGGTAAAGATAGCCATTTGAAAAGTTACTGATAGCCAAGATCCCGTAACCTCTTGCCCGTTGCTACAGCCTGTTTCCACCCCACCTCTGTGAGAACTTTCTGTTCTGGAGTAGCACCTTCTGTGTCATATTGGCCATGCCGAACCAGAATAATTAGTTTCAGACGACGATGCTGCGTTGAGGGGGACAAAGAACCCGCTTAGCTACGTAGAAGATACATTAAAGTGGTACCTTCATCGAAGTCCCAGTCATGATTCCATGCAACCCGCTTCTTGAAAGAGAGAAGCTCTGTAAGACTACTTCTAGAAACCTCAGTTCGGCAATCCCGAGAAGTAGTAAGCAGTAAAGTAGTAGCAGCTGCAAAAAGAAACGAACCAAAGCGAGGCAACCGCGAAAACAACATTAAGAAAGTGCACAGATAGGTCAAAAGCAAATGACCGGACCCATCAGGCTAAAAAGTACAAAAAGGGTATAACGTAAAAGGCTATTCGTAAAAATTCAAGCTCATTAAACAAAATAAGTGCTAAATCAATTATAAACCATGGTGAGATAGACACCAGAGCAAATGATCGGTTAATAATAAAATCCCTAAGGCAAAACTCAGAGAACAATCATGCGAAAAATTGAAATGAAAGAAAGACATGTGTGCGATCCCCAAAAACTGAAATCAATTCATAGGCACCAGGCAGAAGCAAGTAAACAACATAAACAAGACAATGAAAACTTCCAAATAATAAGCTCAAACTCAATCATTTTATGTAATCAGACACAAAATCTATTGAGAATTATTTTCTAAACGGAAAGAAAGCCCAAAGTTACATAAAATAGAATCGCGAAGTTTTAACTGATTATACGCCAATAATAAAAAAACAATAGCGGCAAAACAGCAGAAACCGAAAATTCGCTAAAAAATGTTTAAAGATCGCATTTACTCCTTCAACTGTCCCCCTTCCTCACATATCACAGTACTGCTGCATCGTATCAAACAATCCCAAACCATTCATTAGTAAAAAATCATGCATGATGCCTCTAGCTATTCAATGCCTCTGTTTCTTCTCATTTTTCTCCTCCTGTGATCGCTGCCGCTGCTGATTCTGTGTAGCAAATAGAAAAAAACTACAAGAAGATTGCTTAGTTGAAGGTTACCTGTAAAACGTCCAGGCATAAACGTCTTTCCTCAAGTCACATTACTCATTCCACTTCCAGCAGCAACTTCTGGCTTTTCAATAAGAAAAACAAACCGACTGAATAGTGGTAAATAAGGCCTAAACCCAGCATGCCCACGATGCTACTCTATTTCTTGGACAAGCAAACTCGGCACTCCCAGCCCACTGCTTAGTCATGTGTGAGGCCTGCAGCTCGCATTTACTTTGCCTACGTTGGAATAGACGTCTGGAATGAAGTATTATATGAAATTGAATCAAATGGTTTGCCCGTCAAATGAGGAGATCTAACAAATTGTAAGTGACACAGAGAGATTGAAGTAGGAGAATGAAATGGGGAGGAGTAAGGTGGCGGCAAAGCTTGTGCTTTAGTGCTATAATTTTACTATAAAATCAAAAATAGGGGACAGCGAAGGATAGCGAAGGACACGAGAGGATAGTTTCGAAGACATGCGTGAGATGGCGATCAGGTGGATGGACTCGGATCGGCAGACCACAGAGGAAGACCACAGACTTATGCGAAGAAAAGGTGGGAAGCGCCGCGTGCACCCCTTCACCCAACTGGAGAGTGAAATGGGCAAAGTAGCAGATCAGATCAGATTGGATTAGCTCTCTTTTATTTATGCTTGAAAAATCAAAGTTGTCAATCACGAAACTGCATTTTTCTTGTTATAAAAACTTAAAGTAAATTTACCTATTTCCATTGCTATATTTAGGCTTTTGTGTGACCCTTTTGCCTATTCAACTGTTCATTGACATTTTTATTGCAGCTCGATTCCGCTATTCGCAATTTGGCATCCGCCTTTGACACTCCCAAAAAAGACTTCGGCGGTCAATTAACTTCTCTTTCTCTGTCTAACATAGGGTCTTGTCGTAACTTTGGGATATAAGATACTCAATTCCATTGGAAGCAATTGCCTCGCAATACACATGGCATTAGCTGCCCATTTCGGCGCTTCCAAATCCAAAAAGCACCTTTGCGCCGCAAATCAAGGGTTCCTGGGTACCACGGTAATGGAGTGATGGATAAAGTTGAGAAATTAATGCTTTTTTGGGTAGAAGAGGAGGGTGACTGGAATGTGAATGGTGGGAGTTGGCCAAGAAAGAATAAATGCATGGGGCTGGAGTTTACAGAACCAAAGTGTTAATTTCGCTGCAAAAAAACACCTCCTACTTGTAGCCACGTGCACGTCCACGAGTGTCCTTCATTGGAAGTGGCCGAAGTGAAGTCTTCGTTGCCAGATGCACCTTTTGACGTTGGCCGATTATGCTGAAGTGACGCAGAAGGAACTCGTTTGTTTTGTCTAACTGCATCTGTCATTTCAGTAGGTGAGGAGTGGTGTCAAATGGATCTCACCTGTTAAACAAGAAAGGGAAAGCCTCTACTCAGCGCCTGACTATACTTAGCGCCGAAGTCGTTGTGGGTCCAAGGAATGAGTCGGAAAGGGAGATTTCTGCCCCATGGGGTGTAATGCGATCAGCCTCGAGGCACTAGTGGGTAGCACTGAGCGCGAATTCGCGATTTTCGCAACCCATGCATTCGTTCTCTGCATGTGCAACTTGTCAGCACAATCTTGCCGTGTGGAAGTAATCACCCTCACGAGGCTGGAGGATGGTGATGGGGAGCAATCCTCTCGAACAGCACTTGACCTGCTGTCGTGATTGCTGTCGCGGTCGCTGTCACTGTCACTGAGGCTTTTTAACGTCTTCACAGACTCCTGAGGCTGCCAGCGGTATCCATTGTTGCCGACTTTGGCAATGGCAGGCCGCAATATGGACATGGAAGCTGAAGCAGATGGGAAGCCAATGAGACCGCTGTCTTTCACAGCTACGACGCTGTATGATTGCTTATGTAAACGATTCTGTCGTAGGATTCCTTCTTCTTTGGTATGTGGCACGGCTTTGCCTCAGAGATTTACGGAAGAATGAATGCAGGAGTGAATGAAGAAGTGCAATTCAGTATGCCAGACAGCCGGCATCTCTTCCTCTCGGCAATCCACATCTATTGCCTCTGCTTCGTCTCATTTGTCTTCTCAGATGGTAGGGTTTAACGGCCTTCATAAGGTGAAATATAGCCGATAGGAAGTATCTGTAGAATAATTTGCAAGTGTAGTTACAATATGAACTCCTATATGCAATCCTTTGCCTAATGCCTCGCTTACTTTGATCCATTGTAGCATGTTTGTTTTAGCGAATACTGCCATGTCGCCTGCTGAATCCGTTTTTACGATTAGGGAGGCGATGGAGAATGCTGATGCTGTACAATCACGCCGGACAGGGTGTAGGAATGGTGGGAAGGCGCTAGGAGAGAAGAAGTGGTTGCATAATGCATCATTGGTTTGTCAAATGATGGGTTTTAGTGACGGTCAATTCCTCACTTCCTCAGCCGAGTATTGACTTTCCTTTCGTTTCGTGCGTCTGATTGCTAGGACAGGCTGGAGACGCTGCAGTGCGTGTGCATGAACTGGCGATGGAGACCTTCGCGACCTTTCCCCATCCTAAACAGCTTCTTAACATGTTCGTGAGTAAACTGCATCTTTCCAAATCACAGGCACTTGTTCGCACAGAAGTCGTCAGTTGCTGCTGCAATCGTAGCGCTGGTTGTGATGAAGAGCGACGCGTGGTGAAGGACGCATGTGAAGAACGCAGGGAGCAGTCGAAATGCGCCATACGGCTTGAGCAAATGCACACTCTATAATGGAGAAATCAGTGAAAATTGCTGAATACGCAAGCATGGCATCCTTTTTGGTGAGATGTTGGACGACTAGCAAATTCAGACTAAATAGTAGACGTTAAGCAATATAAGGCCAGGGCAACAAAACAATGCTTTGTTCAATGTCACCACGAGGTGTCTGGAAGGACGGTCGGCTCTCTTGGAGGCATTCGCCAGAAGGATTGCATAATGTCCGGACAACGCGGTGGAGGAGGGTGTCCATCCCCCTGGGAGGGAACTTCTCTAATTCGAGGCACCCCACGCAGTCCGCGATGCCATGGGGTGCATAGCTTGGAAGAAAATCCCTCCCAGTGCATCGCAGAGAAATGCAGCTGGATAAAGTGCTTATCATGGAGGGGCATTTTCTCGTGGATCAGGAGTGTAATCGTTGCACTATGCCTCAACGCCTGAATGAGGGGTTGGATCTGCCCTTTGCCAAAGTGGAAGAACAAGGGAGCGAGATTGAAGGAAAACTATTGGGAGGAGAACACCAGTGCTCGTTGAATATCATACATACGATGACCAATAAATTTTTATGAGCTGCTTCAACTTGTGCGCAACTTTAGTGAAGGCAGACCTCGGCGTAATATGCAGCATGTGCCCTTGAAAGCACCGATGTGATGGTGGACCGAGAGTTGAATCCTACCCGCCTACCGGTAGATGATTCTTATGAAGGAAACGATAGAGAAAGAAATGACTGTCAAGAAAGTACCTCGACGATTAAAGAGATCAAAACGGTGTGATACTGAGGGCTGGGGATTTGGGATATCTAGTAGAAGTTTCTACCTGGTATCACAGTGACATCAGGCCAGCATTTTGGATGGCGTAAATGAGAATGAATGTTAGGAGCAACTGCATTGCCTTCTTGGTCAGCTAAAAGTCCTATAAGCTGTAAGATACAGTGTTTAAAGCCTCAATTTAAGCAGCTAGGATGCAAAATTATCGACTCACAAACACCTTATAGTTTGGATTGCACCATAAATTTTCCTCTTTAGCCATGTCACTTCCTCTCACATTATCTGTATTCATATCAATTACATTTGGTACTATACGTCATAAGAAGTCAGTAAAATGTGCTCTACTCAACATTGCGCCAGTCCTCCACTATAATGGTAGATTCCCTCATTTCGGTTACCTCTCTCACGCTGTATCAGTCGCTTGGAAGAATGCCGTTTAACGGTTTTTAGGTAGGAAGTAAATAGGCTTTGATTTCCGCCGAAATTCACTTATTGCGAGAGAATTTATACTGATTTAAAAGGAATCGTTTCGAAAAGATACCCTCCCCTAAAATGTTGTGCTACCATCTTACTCCTCACGTTTGGAGCCTATAGGATCAGTTAGAACCTCAATTAAGGTGCTTACATTCCCATCCACGTGTGTAATGGTTAGTAATTTTGCCCATTACTACTTATTAGGCCTCAAAAGTAGTTTGTCCTTTTCGATCGGTGAACAACGATAAAACTTATGGTTTCTAAAACACTAAGTACTCTGACAACGAGTGTTAGCGTCGGAAGCTTGACAGAATCTCCAGCTAAACTGTATAAATTTTTTCAAACGCTTTTTTTAGATGTTCTTTACAATTCGTTTAGGTACTGTTTGTTATCATCGAATCGTAAGTCGAATGCGACACTACAGGAGTGATTTTTATTAGGAGATACAAAAATTAAAATCCTAAAATGTGTGACCTGGTGCTTGAATGTGTGGATGACATCGAAGTGAATCAGGATAATCTTGTTTTATGCCTGATAGATGGGTAGTTAACTGGAATATGGCATCTGTATTTACTCATTAATTCATCAGTAGTATAGACACAGGCGGGATGAAGAGAATGATGGAAGCATTACCCGTTTATTTTTTACCATTATGTTATTCTCATCTAAATATTTGTTTGTCTATGAGTTGAGGGTAGTGAATATGCTACTCAAATCCCACTAATCGTAGCCCCGTATAGACGAAGATCATTTTGTTACGCGAATTTGTTTAACCGCTAATCGAGCAGCTTAATCTGGTGTGATGCTGGTAGCGAACCTGTACATTATTTTTCTGTCTGATTTTGACTCATGTGCACCCTCTTCATTCACCAAGGTCAGAGGTAAGGCAGTGTAGTTGGACTGGGTAGTTGATGGACAGAAACAGTGGACTGCTGGAGAAAAGAATGAAAGCCTATAATTTTGTTTAACTCATCAACACCTGATTTGTTAACCATTAATTTTTACCTTTCACCACCGTCTGGGTGGATTCAGTCGATTTGGATGCGACGAAAGTGAAGGCTTCACAGACATAGTGCAGTGATTGTTGCGTGACACTTTTCTAGTAGCGGTAATCCATGATCCGGAGGTTTGAAACGCATAGTTTGTAATGGACTATAAATGAAAAAACTCGCCTTGCAAGTTGTCATTTAATGAGCCTTGTTTAGTGAGGCATGGAGGATAATGTCAGACGCATTGTGGAAATGGAAATGGATAAAGGCCAAGTGCTTCTTCGTGACAAGCGCCAAGCAGTGCAGAAGTGCCTTATTTTAATAGTTCAGTTAACCGCATTACCACACACACACACACACACACACACAAAATCCAATTTCATAAATGAGGAAATATTTCATCAAATACGGATAAGAAGGAGAATGTACCACCACATATCCAGCGGATCATTAGTTCACAAAGAATTCGGTCTCTTATTCGAAACTTATTCACTCACAATCTCACTCACTCAATCCATTACTCGCTCATTCTCTATTTCACTAACCAAATTAACCCACAATTGCCTCTACACCTCTCTTCCTTTCCTTACATTTCCTCCCACTCCACTCCTTCCCAAGCATTCCTTTGCCTCCTCTTCTCTCCTCATCACATCCCCTCCCTTCTCTTCACCACCATTCACTTCTCCTCCCCCTCCTCCTCCTCCTCCTCCTCCTCCTCCTCCTCCACTTTCTCCACATGCTCACTTCACTCATTCCCTCACTCACACAGGCTCACAGGCACGCACGTAGGCACGCACGTAGGCACGCACGCACTTATTCACTTATTCACTTATTCACTCACAATCTCACTCACTCAATCCATTACTCGCTCATTCTCTATTTCACTAACCAAATTAACCCACAATTGCCTCTACACCTCTCTTCCCTTTCCTTACATTTCCTCCCACTCCACTCCTTCCCAAGCATTCCTTTGCCTCCTCTTCTCTCCTCATCACATCCCCTCCCTTCTCTTCACCACCATTCACTTCTCCTCCCCCTCCTCCTCCTCCTCCTCCTCCTCCTCCTCCTCCATGCTTTCTCCACATGCTCACTTCACTCATTCCCTCACTCACACAGGCTCACAGGCACGCACGTAGGCACGCACGCACGCACGCACTTATTCACTTATTCACTTATTCACTCACTGATCTCACTCACTCAATCCATTACTCGCTCATTCTCTATTTCACTAACCAAATTAACCCACAATTGCCTCTACACCTCTCTTCCCTTTCCTTACATTTCCTCCCACTCCACTCCCTTCCCAAGCATTCCTTTGCCTCCTCTTCTCTCCTCATCACATCCCCTCCCTTCTCTTCACCACCATTCACTTCTCCTCCCCCTCCTCCTCCTCCTCCTCCTCCTCCTCCTCCACTTTCTCCACATGCTCACTTCACTCATTCCCTCACTCACACAGGCTCACAGGCACGCACGTAGGCACGCACGCACGCACGCACTTATTCACTTATTCACTTATTCACTCACAATCTCACTCACTCAATCCATTACTCGCTCATTCTCTATTTCACTAACCAAATTAACCCACAATTGCCTCTACACCTCTCTTCCTTTCCTTACATTTCCTCCCACTCCACTCCTTCCCAAGCATTCCTTTGCCTCCTCTTCTCTCCTCATCACATCCCCTCCTTCTCTTCACCACCATTCACTTCTCCTCCCCTCCTCCTCCTCCTCCTCCTCCTCCTCCTCCTCCTCCACTTTCTCCACATGCTCACTTCACTCATTCCCTCACTCACACAGGCTCACAGGCACGCACGTAGGCACGCACGTAGGCACGCACGTAGGCACGCACGTACTTATTCACTTATTCACTCACAATCTCACTCACTCAATCCATTACTCGCTCATTCTCTATTTCACTAACCAAATTAACCCACAATTGCCTCTACACCTCTCTTCCCTTTCCTTACATTTCCTCCCACTCCACTCCCTTCCCAAGCATTCCTTTGCCTCCTCTTCTCTCCTCATCACATCCCCTCCCTTCTCTTCACCACCATTCACTTCTCCTCCCCCTCCTCCTCCTCCTCCTCCTCCTCCTCCTCCACTTTCTCCACATGCTCACTTCACTCATTCCCTCACTCACACAGGCTCACAGGCACGCACGTAGGCACGCACGCACGTATTCACTTATTCACTCACAATCTCACTCACTCACTCAATCCATTACTCGCTCATTCTCTATTTCACTAACCAAATTAACCCACAATTGCCTCTACACCTCTCTTCCTTTCCTTACATTTCCTCCCACTCCACTCCTTCCCAAGCGTTCCTTTGCCTCCTCTTCTCTCCTCATCACATCCCCTCTTCACCACCATTCCTTCTCTTCACCACCATTCACTTCTCCTCCTCCTCCTCCTCCTCCTCCTCCTCCTCCTCCTCCACTTTCTCCACATGCTCACTTCACTCATTCCCTCACTCACACAGGCTCACAGGCACGCACGTAGGCACGCACGCACTTATTCACTTATTCACTCACACTCTCATCTCACTCACTCAATCCATTACTCGCTCATTCTCTATTTCACTAACCAAATTAACCCACAATTGCCTCTACACCTCTCTTCCTTTCCTTACATTTCCTCCCCTCCACTCCACTCCTTCCCAAGCGTTCCTTTGCCTCCTCTTCTCTCCTCATCACATCCCCTCCCTTCTCTTCACCACCATTCACTTCTCCTCCCCTCTCCTCCTCCTCCTCCTCCTCCTCCTCCTCCTCCACTTTCTCCACATGCTCACTTCACTCATTCCCTCACTCACACAGGCTCACAGGCACGCACGTAGGCACGCACGTAGGCACGCACGCACTTATTCACTTATTCACTCACAATCTCACTCACTCAATCCATTACTCGCTCATTCTCTATTTCACTAACCAAATTAACCCACAATTGCCTCTACACCTCTCTTCACTTTCCTTACATTTCCTCCCACTCCACTCCTTCCCAAGCATTCCTTTGCCTCCTCTTCTCTCCTCATCACATCCCCTCCTTCTCTTCACCACCATTCACTTCTCCTCCTCCTCCTCCTCCTCCTCCTCCTCCTCCTCCTCCTCCTCACTTTCTCCACATGCTCACTTCACTCATTCCCTCACTCACACAGGCTCACAGGCACGCACGTAGGCACGCACGTACGCACTTATTCACTCATTCATTCACTCACAATCTCACTCACTCAATCCATTACTCGCTCATTCTCTATTTCACTAACCAAATTAACCCACAATTGCCTCTACACCTCTCTTCACTTTCCTTACATTTCCTCCCACTCCACTCCTTCCCAAGCATTCCTTTGCCTCCTCTTCTCTCCTCATCACATCCCCTCCCTTCTCTTCACCACCATTCACTTCTCCTCCCCCTCCTCCTCCTCCTCCTCCTCCTCCTTCTCCCCACTTTCTCCACATGCTCACTTCACTCATTCCCTCACTCACACAGGCTCACAGGCACGCACGTAGGCACGCACGTAGGCACGCACTTATTCACTTATTCACTTATTCACTCACAATCTCACTCACTCAATCCATTACTCGCTCATTCTCTATTTCACTAACCAAATTAACCCACAATTGCCTCTACACCTCTCTTCCCTTTCCTTACATTTCCTCCCTCCACTCCTTCCCAAGCATTCCTTTGCCTCCTCTTCTCTCCTCATCACATCCCTCCTTCTCTTCACCACCATTCACTTCTCCTCCCCTCCTCCTCCTCCTCCTCCTCCTCCTCCTCCACTTTCTCCACATGCTCACTTCACTCATTCCCTCACTCACACAGGCTCACAGGCACGCACGTAGGCACGCACGCACTTAGGCACTTATTCACTTATTCACTCATTCACTCACAATCTCACTCACTCAATCCATTACTCGCTCATTCTCTATTTCACTAACCAAATTAACCCACAATTGCCTCTACACCTCTCTTCCCTTTCCTTACATTTCCTCCCACTCCACTCCTTTCCCAAGCATTCCTTTGCCTCCTCTTCTCTCCTCATCACATCCCCTCCCTTCTCTTCACCACCATTCACTTCTCCTCCTCCTCCTCCTCCTCCTCTCCTCCTCCTCCGCCACTTTCTCCACATGCTCACTTCACTCATTCCCTCACTCACACAGGCTCACAGGCACGCACGTAGGCACGCACGTAGGCTTATTCATTCTTATTCACTTATTCACTCACAATCTCACTCACTCAATCCATTACTCGCTCATTCTCTATTTCACTAACCAAATTAACCCACAATTGCCTCTACACCTCTCTTCCTTTCCTTACATTTCCTCCCACTCCACTCCTTCCCAAGCATTCCTTTGCCTCCTCTTCTCTCTCTCATCACATCCCCTCCTTCTCTTCACCACCATTCACTTCTCCTCCCCCTCTCCTCCTCCTCCTCCTCCTCCTCCTCCTCCTCCACTTTCTCCACATGCTCACTTCACTCATTCCCTCACTCACACAGGCTCACAGGCACGCACGTAGGCACGCACGTAGGCACGCACGCACTTATTCACTTATTCACTCACAATCTCACTCACTCAATCCATTACTCGCTCATTCTCTATTTCACTAACCAAATTAACCCACAATTGCCTCTACACCTCTCTTCCTTTCCTTACATTTCCTCCCACTCCACTCCTTCCCAAGCGTTCCTTTGCCTCCTCTTCTCTCCTCATCACATCCCCCTCCCTTCTCTTCACCACCATTCACTTCTCCTCCCATCCTCCTCCTCCTCCTCCTCATCCTCCTCCTCCATCCACTTTCTCCACATGCTCACTTCACTCATTCCCTCACTCACACAGGCTCACAGGCACGCACGTAGGCACGCACGTATTCACGCATTCACTTATTCACTTATTCACTCACAATCTCACTCACTCAATCCATTACTCGCTCATTCTCTATTTCACTAACCAAATTAACCCACAATTGCCTCTACACCTCTCTTCCTTTCCTTACATTTCCTCCCACTCCACTCCCTTCCCAAGCGTTCCTTTGCCTCCTCTTCTCTCCTCATCACATCCCCTCCTTCTCTTCACCACCATTCACTTCTCCTCCTCCTCCTCCTCCTCCTCCTCCTCCTCCTCCTCCTCCACTCTCTCCACATGCTCACTTCACTCATTCCCTCACTCACACAGGCTCACAGGCACGCACGTAGGCACGCACGTAGGCACGCGCGTTATTCACTTTCACTTCATTCACTCACAATCACTCACTCAATCCATTACTCGCTCATTCTCTGTTTCACTAACCAAATTAACCCACAATTGCCTCTACACCTCTCTTCCTTTCCTTACATTTCCTCCCACTCCACTCCTTCCCAAGCATTCCTTTGCCTCCTCTTCTCTCTCTCATCACATCCCCTCCCTTCTCTTCACCACCATTCACTTCTCCTCCCCCTCCTCCTCCTCCTCCTCCTCCTCCTCCTCCTCCTCCACTTTCTCCACATGCTCACTTCACTCATTCCCTCACTCACACAGGCTCACAGGCACGCACGTAGGCACGCACGCACGCGCACTTATTCACTTTATTCACACTCACAATCTCACTCACTCAATCCATTACTCGCTCATTCTCTATTTCACTAACCAAATTAACCCACAATTGCCTCTACACCTCTCTCCCTTTCCTTTCCTTCACATTTCCTCCCACTCCACTCCTTCCCAAGCATTCCTTTGCCTCCTCTTCTCTCCTCATCACATCCCCTCCCTTCTCTTCACCACCATTCACTTCTCCTCCCCCTCCTCCTCCTCCTCCTCCTCCTCCTCCACTTTCTCCACATGCTCACTTCACTCATTCCCTCACTCACACAGGCTCACAGGCACGCACGTAGGCACGCACGCACGTATTCACTTATTCACTTATTCACTCACAATCTCACTCACTCAATCCATTACTCGCTCATTCTCTATTTCACTAACCAAATTAACCCACAATTGCCTCTACACCTCTCTTCCTTTCCTTACATTTCCTCCCACTCCACTCCCTTCCCAAGCGTTCCTTTGCCTCCTCTTCTCTCCTCATCACATCCCCTCCTTCTCTTCACCACCATTCACTTCTCCTCCCCTCCTCCTCCTCATCCTCCTCCTCCTCCTCCTCTCTCCACATGCTCACTTCACTCATTCCCTCCTCACTCACAGGCTCACAGGCACGCACGTAGGCACGCACGTAGGCACGCACTTATTCACTTATTCACTTATTCACTCACAATCTCACTCACTCAATCCATTACTCGCTCATTCTCTATTTCACTAACCAAATTAACCCACAATTGCCTCTACACCTCTCTTCCTTTCCTTACATTTCCTCCCACTCCACTCCTTCCCAAGCATTCCTTTGCCTCCTCTTCTCTCCTCATCACATCCCCTCCCTTCTCTTCACCACCATTCACTTCTCCTCCCCCTCCTCCTCCTCCTCCTCCTCCTCCTCCTCCTCCACTTTCTCCACATGCTCACTTCACTCATTCCCTCACTCACACAGGGCTCACAGGCACGCACGTAGGCACGCACGTTCACGCACTTATTCACTTCATTATTCACTCACAATCTCACTCACTCAATCCATTACTCGCTCATTCTCTGTTTCACTAACCAAATTAACCCACAATTGCCTCTACACCTCTCTTCCTTTCCTTACATTTCCTCCCACTCCACTCCTTCCCAAGCGTTCCTTTGCCTCCTCTTCTCTCCTCATCACATCCCCTCCCTTCTCTTCACCACCATTCACTTCTCCTCCCCCTCCTCCTCCTCCTCCTCCTCCTCCTCCGCCACTTTCTCCACATGCTCACTTCACTCATTCCCTCACTCACACAGGCTCACAGGCACGCACGCTCACAGGCACGCACGTAGCACGCACGCACGCACTTATTCACTTATTCACTCACTCAAATCTCACTCACTCAATCCATTACTCGCTCATTCTCTATTTCACTAACCAAATTAACCCACAATTGCCTCTACACCTCTCTTCCTTTCCTTACATTTCCTCCCACTCCACTCCTTCCCAAGCATTCCTTTGCCTCCTCTTCTCTCCTCATCACATCCCCTCCCTTCTCTTCACCACCATTCACTTCTCCTCCCCCTCCTCCTCCTCCTCCTCCTCCTCCTCCTCCTCCACTTTCTCCACATGCTCACTTCACTCATTCCCTCACTCACACAGGCTCACAGGCACGCACGTAGGCACGCACGTAGGCACGCACTTATTCACTTATTCACTTATTCACTCACAATCTCACTCACTCAATCCATTACTCGCTCATTCTCTATTTCACTAACCAAATTAACCCACAATTGCCTCTACACCTCTCTTCCTTTCCTTACATTTCCTCCCACTCCACTCCTTCCCAAGCATTCCTTTGCCTCCTCTTCTCTCCTCATCACATCACATCCCCTCCTTCTCTTCACCACCATTCACTTCTCCTCCCCCTCCTCCTCCTCCTCCTCCTCCTCCTCCACTTTCTCCACATGCTCACTTCACTCATTCCCTCACTCACACAGGCTCACAGGCACGCACGTAGGCACGCACGTAGGCACGCATGCACTTATTCACTTATTCACTCACAATCTCACTCACTCAATCCATTACTCGCTCATTCTCTGTTTCACTAACCAAATTAACCCACAATTGCCTCTACACCTCTCTTCCTTTCCTTACATTTCCTCCCACTCCACTCCTTCCCAAGCATTCCTTTGCCTCCTCTTCTCTCCTCATCACATCCCCCCTCCTTCTCTTCACCACCATTCACTTCTCCTCCTCCTCCTCCTCCTCCTCCTCCTCCTCCTCCTCTCTTCTCCACATGCTCACTTCACTCATTCCCTCACTCACACAGGCTCACAGGCACGCACGTAGGCACGTACGCACTTATTCACTTATTCACCCATTCATTCACTCACAATCTCACTCACTCAATCCATTACTCGCTCATTCTCTATTTCACTAACCAAATTAACCCACAATTGCCTCTACACCTCTCTTCCCTTTCCTTACATTTCCTCCCACTCCACTCCTTCCCAAGCGTTCCTTTGCCTCCTCTTCTCTCCTCATCATCATCCCCTTCTCTTCTTCACCATTCACTTCTCCTCCCCCTCCTCCTCCTCCTCCTCCTCCTCCTCCTCCTCCACTTTCTCCACATGCTCACTTCACTCATTCCCTCACTCACACAGGCTCACAGGCACGCACGTAGGCACGCACGCACTTATTCACTTATTCACTTATTCACTCACAATCTCACTCACTCAATCCATTACTCGCTCATTCTCTATTTCACTAACCAAATTAACCCACAATTGCCTCTACACCTCTCTTCCTTTCCTTACATTTCCTCCCACTCCACTCCTTCCCAAGCATTCCTTTGCCTCCTCTTCTCTCCTCATCACATCCCCTCCCTTCTCTTCACCACCATTCACTTCTCCTCCCCCTCCTCCTCCTCCTCCTCCTCCTCCTCCTCCGCCACTTTCTCCACATGCTCACTTCACTCATTCCCTCACTCACACAGGCTCACAGGCACGCACGTAGGCACGCACGTAGGCACGCACTTATTCACTTATTCACTTATTCACTCACAATCTCACTCACTCAATCCATTACTCGCTCATTCTCTATTTCACTAACCAAATTAACCCACAATTGCCTCTACACCTCTCTTCCTTTCCTTACATTTCCTCCCACTCCACTCCACTCCTCCCCCAAGCGTTCCTTTGCCTCCTCTTCTCTCCTCATCACATCCCCTCCTTTCTCTTCACCACCATTCACTTCTCCTCCTCCCTCCTCCTCCTCCTCCTCCTCCTCCTCCTCCTCCACTTTCTCCACATGCTCACTTCACTCATTCCCTCACTCACACAGGCTCACAGGCACGCACGTAGGCACGCACGTAGCACACGCACTTACGCACTTATTCCCCCATTCTTTCACTCACAATCTCACTCACTCAATCCATTACTCGCTCATTCTCTATTTCACTAACCAAATTAACCCACAATTGCCTCTACACCTCTCTTCCTTTCCTTACATTTCCTCCCACTCCACTCCTTCCCAAGCATTCCTTTGCCTCCTCTTCTCTCCTCATCACATCCCCTCCCTTCTCTTCACCACCATTCACTTCTCCTCCCCCTCCTCCTCCTCCTCCTCCTCCTCCTCCTCCCACTTTCTCCACATGCTCACTTCACTCATTCCCTCACTCACACAGGCTCACAGGCACGCACGTAGGCACGCACGTAGGCACGCACGCACTTATTCACTTATTCACTTATTCACTCACAATCTCACTCACTCAATCCATTACTCGCTCATTCTCTATTTCACTAACCAAATTAACCCACAATTGCCTCTACACCTCTCTTCCTTTCCTTACATTTCCTCCCACTCCACTCCTTCCCAAGCGTTCCTTTGCCTCCTCTTCTCTCCTCATCACATCCCCTCCCTTCTCTTCACCACCATTCACTTCTCCTCCCCCTCCTCCTCCTCCTCCTCCTCCTCCTCCACCACTTTCTCCACATGCTCACTTCACTCATTCCTCACTCACTCACACAGGCTCACAGGCACGCACGTAGGCACGCACGCACTTATTCACTTATTCACTTATTCACTCACAATCTCACTCACTCAATCCATTACTCGCTCATTCTCTATTTCACTAACCAAATTAACCCACAATTGCCTCTACACCTCTCTTCCTTTCCTTACATTTCCTCCCACTCCACTCCTTCCCAAACGTTCCTTTGCCTCCTCTTCTCTCCTCATCACATCCCCTCCTTCTCTTCACCACCATTCACTTCTCCTCCCCCATCCTCCTCCTCCTCCTCCTCCTCCTCCTCCTCCTCCACTCCACATGCTCACTTCACTCATTCCCTCACTCACACAGGCTCACAGGCACGCACGTAGGCACGCACGCACTTATCACTTATTCACTTATTCACTTATTCACTCACAATCTCACTCACTCAATCCATTACTCGCTCATTCTCTGTTTCACTAACCAAATTAACCCACAATTGCCTCTACACCTCTCTTCCCTTTCCTTACATTTCCTCCCACTCCACTCCCTTCCCAAGCATTCCTTTGCCTCCTCTTCTCTCCTCATCACATCCCCTCCCTTCTCTTCACCACCATTCACTTCTCCTCCTCCTCCTCCTCCTCCTCCTCCTCCTCCTCCTCCTCCTCCTCCTTTCTCCACATGCTCACTTCACTCATTCCCTCACTCACACAGGCTCACAGGCACGCACGTAGGCACGTACGTAGGCACGCACTTATTCACTTATTCACTTATTCACTCACAATCTCACTCACTCAATCCATTACTCGCTCATTCTCTATTTCACTAACCAAATTAACCCACAATTGCCTCTACACCTCTCTTCCTTTCCTTACATTTCCTCCCACTCCACTCCTTCCCAAGCATTCCTTTGCCTCCTCTTCTCTCCTCATCACATCCCCTCCCTTCTCTTCACCACCATTCACTTCTCCTCCCCCTCCTCCTCCTCCTCCTCCTCCTCCTCCTCCACTTTCTCCACATGCTCACTTCACTCATTCCCTCACTCACACAGGCTCACAGGCACGCACGTAGGCACGCACGCACTTATTCACTTATTCACTTATTCACTCACAATCTCACTCACTCAATCCATTACTCGCTCATTCTCTATTTCACTAACCAAATTAACCCACAATTGCCTCTACACCTCTCTTCCTTTCCTTACATTTCCTCCCACTCCACTCCCTTCCCAAGCATTCCTTTGCCTCCTCTTCTCTCCTCATCATCATCCCCCCTTCTCTTCACCACCATTCACTTCTCCTCCCTCTCCTCCTCCTCCTCCTCCTCCTCCTCCTCCTCCTCTCCACATTCTCCACATGCTCACTCACTCACATTCCCTCACTCACACAGGCTCACAGGCACGCACGTAGGCACGCACGTGGCACTTATTCACTTATTCACTTATTCACTCACACAATCCACACTCACTCAATCCATTACTCGCTCATTCTCTATTTCACTAACCAAATTAACCCACAATTGCCTCTACACCTCTCTTCCCTTTCCTTACATTTCCTCCCACTCCACTCCTTCCCAAGCGTTCCTTTGCCTCCTCTTCTCTCCTCATCACATCCCCTCCTTCTCTTCACCACCATTCCCTTCTCCTCCACCTCCTCCTCCTCCTCCTCCTCCTCCTCCTCCACTTTCTCCACATGCTCACTTCACTCATTCCCTCACTCACACAGGCTCACAGGCACGCACGTAGGCACGCACGTGGGGCACGCACGTGCACGCTTATTCACTTATTCACTTATTCATTCACATCTCACTCACTCAATCCATTACTCGCTCATTCTCTATTTCACTAACCAAATTAACCCACAATTGCCTCTACACCTCTCTTCCCTTTCCTTACATTTCCTCCCACTCCACTCCTTCCCAAGCATTCCTTTGCCTCCTCTTCTCTCCTCATCACATCCCCTCCTTCTCTTCACCACCACCATTCACTTCTCCTCCCCCCCTCATCCTCCTCCTCCTCCTCCTCCTCCTCACTCCACTTTCTCCACATGCTCACTTCACTCATTCCCTCACTCACAGGCTCACAGGCTCACAGGCACGCACGTAGGCACGCACGCACTTATTCACTTATTCACTTATTCACTCACATCTCACTCACTCAATCCATTACTCGCTCATTCTCTATTTCACTAACCAAATTAACCCACAATTGCCTCTACACCTCTCTTCCTTTCCTTACATTTCCTCCCACTCCACTCCCTCCCCAAGCGTTCCTTTGCCTCCTCTTCTCTCCTCATCATCCCCTCCTTCTCTTCACCACCATTCACTTCTCCTCCCCTCCTCCTCCTCCTCCTCCTCCTCCTCCTCCACTTTCTCCACATGCTCACTTCACTCATTCCCTCACTCACACAGGCTCACAGGCACGCACGTGCTCACGCACGTGGGCACGGCTTGTTCACTTATTCACTTATTCACTTCACTCACATCTCACTCACTCAATCCATTACTCGCTCATTCTCTATTTCACTAACCAAATTAACCCACAATTGCCTCTACACCTCTCTTCCTTTCCTTACATTTCCTCCCACTCCACTCCTTCCCAAGCGTTCCTTTGCCTCCTCTTCTCTCCTCATCACATCCCCTCCCTTCTCTTCACCACCATTCACTTCTCCTCCCCTCCTCCTCCTCCTCCTCCTCCTCCTCCTCCACTTTCTCCACATGCTCACTTCACTCATTCCCTCACTCACACAGGCTCACAGGCACGCACGTAGGCACGCACGCACTTATTCACTTATTCACTTATTCACTCACAATCTCACTCACTCAATCCATTACTCGCTCATTCTCTATTTCACTAACCAAATTAACCCACAATTGCCTCTACACCTCTCTTCCCTTTCCTTACATTTCCTCCCACTCCACTCCCTTCCCAAGCATTCCTTTGCCTCCTCTTCTCTCCTCATCACATCCCCTCCTCTTCTTCACCACCATTCACTTCTCCTCCCCCTCCTCCTCCTCCTCCTCCTCCTCCTCCGTCCACTTTCTCCACATGCTCACTTCACTCATTCCCTCACTCACACAGGCTCACAGGCACGCACGTAGGCACGCACGTAGGCACGCACTTATTCACTTATTCACTTATTCACTTATTCACTCACAATCTCACTCACTCAATCCATTACTCGCTCATTCTCTATTTCACTAACCAAATTAACCCACAATTGCCTCTACACCTCTCTTCCTTTCCTTACATTTCCTCCCACTCCACTCCCTTCCCAAGCATTCCTTTGCCTCCTCTTCTCTCCTCATCACATCCCCTCCTTCTCTTCACCACCATTCATGCTCCTCCCCCTCCTCCTCCTCCTCCTCCTCCTCCTCCTCCTCCACTTTCTCCACATGCTCACTTCACTCATTCCCTCACTCACACAGGCTCACAGGCACGCACGCACGTACGCACGCACTTATTCACTTATTCACTTATTCACTCACAATCTCACTCACTCAATCCATTACTCGCTCATTCTCTATTTCACTAACCAAATTAACCCACAATTGCCTCTACACCTCTCTTCCCTTTCCTTACATTTCCTCCCACTCCACTCCCTTCCCAAGCATTCCTTTGCCTCCTCTTCTCTCCTCATCACATCCCCTCCCTTCTCTTCACCACCATTCACTTCTCCTCCCCCTCCTCCTCCTCCTCCTCCTCCTCCTCCTCCTCCACTTTCTCCACATGCTCACTTCACTCATTCCCTC